>OX276327.1:52852515-54322013 GCA_946251845.1 Andrena fulva | reverse complement strand
ATTAATAAGAACAGAGCGGAGAAAACAAATGTGGCCAGAAACATTATCTTTGCTGGATGATTCGGATACATAATCAAGTTCTGTATTTTATTTAAGGTTCGTATTAGAGATTTAAATGATTTTTGTATTTATTGTAGAATATATTACATGTAATCTTAGATTACCTATCTTATAGGTACTATAAAGCAGAAAGTTTATACATTCGTGTGTTTGTCTATCGCCTAAAAATTTTCCAGCGGTAAACTCTGGGGTCTTATGCCTGGTCTTATGCTGGGGTCTTATGCCTGGCTAATCCAGATGAATGTGTCTATTTTCACAAAAAATAAATTTTTTTTTTTTATAAAATCATTATCTAAATTCTGTAATCTAAAGCTAGTAATCACAAAATGATGAAAAATGTAAAAAATAAAGTGAATGCCTACTTAAGTGTCGATCCGTCCCACTGTGGCGCCGTTTCGTTTCCCATCCTTGGCGCTGATTGGTTTGACGTCACCGCGTCATCGCGCGCATGCGTGGAGTTCCCCCACCGCTATTCCTGATACGGTCGCACGGGATTTCCGCCAAACCCTGATCCCTACCCTTTCGATTTTACCGCCTGTTACGAAGCACCTTAAAATATTGGCTAGAATCCTTCGCGTCTTCTCCCGTGATTTCCAAGCCGCTTTCCCTCTCAGCGCTTTTCACACTCAAAGCAACTGTGCGCGCTCCGTGTTCGATGGGTAAAACTGCGCTGGAACGTTTCACGAACACGCGTGCAACGGCTGACAATGGAAAAACACATCGACGAGGAACGGAGGGGGAGCGGGCGCGGGGCGGGGGCTGGGGCAAGAGGACTCACCTGCTGGATACGAATTTTCCTATGCTTGGGCACTGTGTCGTTTAGGGTAACCTTGCCACCCTCGTTATAGGGACGTATATCCTTCAAGGACTCGACACTGGGAGACACGTCGCTGACGTTACGACCGACTTCACCCGAAACGGATTTCTTTACCCTACTATTTCCGCACTTCTCCGCACCTTCCAACGGGTTCACGTAGAGATTGTTACTGTCCGCCTCCTCCGTCAGATCGCCCTGAGAATCCACACAATTATGTTAACAACGTTGACCGTGTCAACGGCGTGCCTTGGCGGGGCAACCCTTCGGGTGCTCTGTTCGCTGTAAGATCGAATCGAATTAGGGTTGTTGGGTGTCTATTACAAGCGGAGGCTACGATCGGGACCCACGTTTTTCTGGATGAAGCTGGCATTAACGTGTAGAAGGAGATGAATATAAACAAATTCGAGAAGGTCGGTCGCTAAGACTTTAGCCATTTTTTTTGTGAGAAATGACTAAACAACCCTTTGGGCGCGGACGATTTGAACGCTCGGCGTACGCCGCGCCGTGTGCGGGATTCTTTTGGTCGCATCTTTTAACCATTTGAGCCGTTGTTTTTGAAAGTGGTATAAGTCCATTTTTTGGAAAAATGAGTTAATGTTTGTTTTAGTCAGATATAGATATCCTCTTTTTGTATTTATAGTCACACAGTCAATGGTGTATAATATCCTCGTAAATTAATAAAACAAAGTTGAACTGTAAAATGATATCGCGGGAATGTTTTCTTCGAAAGTGGTATAAGTCCATTTTTTTTAAAAAATACTTCACTATCGTAAGTGTAAAGGTGAAATAAGATTGAAATATGAATAAGTTTGTTATTATTAGTTATCTTAACGATGTAATTTACTGTTCATACTCGTTCATTTATAAATTCATTATAATGTAACTGAAATTATTTCTTAATAAACTCGATTATTCGTTTACTTGTAAGTAATGAAGGCATGTATGTCTACGTTTCAATTATTATTTTTGACATTAAAAAATACATTTCACAAAAGCCAACTTCAATTAAAATATAAATTTAAAATTGCTGTTGGTTATGTTTTTCATAATATGCAAACCCTTAAATATCTCAATGTATGAATAAATGGACTTATAAGGTAAATGTCCCAATACCTTTTTATTTTTTTTTATAGAGGGGGAAAATACTTTATGCATTCCCCCGCCATTTGCGGGGGGTATGTGGGACTCCCGCCAATATTCAGCGGGTTACCCACTAAAAACCCCCTCTTAGGTTTCCTCCTTCTTCGTGGCCCCTGATGGTGGGGGAGGAACTTTGACAATTCTTCTATGCCCCACCCTCCGCACTGGAGGGGCTCCCGTTATTCCTATCCGGCTCCGGGTATATCAAGACTCTTCATTTCCAGTAATACATAAATAAATATTAATAATAATAATAAATAAATAAATATATAAATAATTAGATTTCCATATTTACAATTAATAGTATTACTACTATTCCACCTTGGCTTTCCCTCTTATCAGGAATCCTCGTTATTGTATATCATACATAATGTCCCAATACTTGGAAAGTAATGCAAATAATACTGATTATTCCATTTAATATTCGCTTTATCCATAAAAGAACTATTTTATTCAATTACTCAAATATTTAATAAAATACATTCATATACATATTTGTCTTAGTAAACTTGTAACAGTCGTAATAAAAATAAATTTTCTTGAACTCTCCAGTTTACACCATTTTAGTATTGCTCTTCTCTGATTTGCTAAATTGTCTTTACTTTTTCTTAAGCGAATATTATTAATAATGTTTAGTATATTGGTACAACTAACACATTTTTAGAAAAATGGTACCTTGCAGTATTATTTTTTGATTGGAAGATTAAAACTAAAGTTCGTATTAGTTTTTTATTCGCGTGTCTATCTACTGGTACAGTGAAATCCCGGAACGGCCCTAAACCTGACCATGTGTGCAAACTGTGAAATAAGTACGCGTCGTTGTTGACACAATAATAAAATAATTATTTAACACCTTAGCAAGTATTACTTTGTATTCTTGTTATCTTGTTTTAATGATAATATTTAATTCATGTGTAAAATTCGTGCGTTACATACGAATACACATAACCTTAAAATTAGTCATTCAATAATAGATTCTTTTTACTCAAGTTTGTTTACTTATTTGAATAAATTACTTATACAGAAGAAATATGCAAAAAGAAAAAACTATTGTGTTGTTTTTTTTTATTTAATTTCTCTAGAAAACATCCAAATTGCTGATGTTTCATTATGTGCCCAGGTAATGGGACACCGGGACATACTAGTTAAGCTGTCCAGATATTGGGCCATTGTAAGGACTATGAATTCTCAATATTTTACATAATTATTCAATCCAATAATATGTTGTTTTTTTTTAATGATAAAGTACACACGGTGCCCCATGTAATTTCAAAATCGTTTTTATATAAATCGACTTGTATAACTGAAAAATTCTCAAACGTGTTTCCGGCGTACCTTAAATGTCCAGGTATTGGGACATTTACCTTACCACTTTCAAAAACAACGGCTTATTTATCGCTGAACGCCAATGGGAGAAAAGGGTTAAATATTACAAATGGATAGACGAGGCTTATCCGAGTGAAATGAGCCCAAATATGTACGACCTCAGTCGGACTATTGTTAATTATTTTGTAGACCGTAAACCAATTTATGCGTCGTGTATTTTGCCGTGCATCAAATATTTTCTTTCAAATTGAGGCATTTAAGTGAACACTATACAATCTATTTAGACATGCACGCGATGACAAAAAAATGTAAGAAAAAAATAAATAGGTAAAAATTCTCCGTCGTTGAAAACCAGTCCTCTGCTGGTGCATTTGTAGCTACTAGAAACTACATACAATGTTTAGAGTTAGTTTTCAGGATGATGGCTAAACGTTAGAGGCTAATATTCCAGGATTTGTGTTTCGTCTTCCCCTACAGTTTCAGCTCCGTTTCATAAAAAAAACTGATCGTCCCAAACGTAATCCCCCCTTGCTAAAGAAGAGGGACAAGGCACTCAAATAATGAGAGTTCTCCAGTGTTGGGAACTATTCGAGTGGATCTTTCATTTGAATGAGAATGACGAATAAATAATCATATTCGTTGTTCGTTCGCTTGTTAATCGACATATTTGTTATTTGACGAAAGTATCCGTTATTTATTATTTATTCTTTCTTACTCAAACTGACTTCATAGAAAAGAAACTTGTCTGCTATCTTCTTGCTTTGTAACTGTATCCCACCCACGAAATCGGGTTTACATCTAATAGCATAATTTTTCTTTTGCTGAATCTTACATCTTTACAACATTGCTTTTTTTTTTTTCAATTTTTCTATACTATTAATTGCGATCTAGTCTTTAATATGTACTTTATATGTGAATTTAATAAAAACGTATTGTTATTATTTAATAAAAAAAATTAAAAAGATACTATTATTGTTATTGTTGTTATTCTCGTAGATTTAAACACATCGCGTTTGTTTACTATGAATAACATTTCTCTGACCGTCAGACATAACTGTAGCTTCACTGCGAATGTTCTATTTCGTGATATATCCTGTTTCTCGTCACCGATTTAGTTTTGATGTATGTACGTACGTATGTATGATGGAGTGCACAAGCTACAAAGTGTGTCAGGGAACACTTTAGAAGATTTTACTAAACGTAACTGTATGAAATATTCTCTGTACGAGAGCTGTAAAACACAGTGTGCAAAAATGCAAAGTTGTTAAAATTCGCCAAATCGAAACTTGTTTGTCCGATTTGCATATAAATTCGATAAATAGTGCATCGAAAAAGTGCTTTACACGTACCTAGTTGTGTGCAATGCAAGAAATTTTAAAGATGTTTTGACAATACTGTGCACAATCTTAATAATTCACTAGCTCTAATTAGACACTAGGACTGGGAATCTACCAACCAGAAAATAGGTACACGATAGACACGATAGACTACTACGTGTCAAATTTCTTTTTTAAGGGGTCTCCCTACTTTGACAGCCTGAAAATGAGCGCGAGATATGGAATGTTTTTAAGAGAAACTCTCAAATTATAATAATTGAAAACTTTATGCCTATATTTGTACATATTTAGACAACATTTTTAAAAAAAATTTAATTATAAAAAAACGGTACCTAAAGCTTGAAACGCGTTTTTCTCAAAACGATGTTTTTCGAATTGGTTACCACGATATCTGAAAAACCAATCACCCGATTTACTTCAAACTTGGTATGTATCTTCAGTAGATGTCCCATTCACGGTGTTATTAAAACTCGGTTTTTACAAAATCAAACTTTTACGACTTAATAAACCAGCGAATTGTTTTGTAGAAATCGATGTCTGTTTTAGACCGGTGCAATTTTTTTTTTACTTTTCAGTATTTCTCATTTAATCAAGTTCAGACGATAGCCACTCATAAAGATTACACCAATTTTTAAATTTTCGCATACCTATGATTTTTGTAAGGCGCTGTATTTGAAGCACTATAACTTCGGATATAGGGGAGACCGGGGCAAAATGAACCTCGGGGTAAAATGAGCTTTCTTAATTTATTCTTTAACAATAGAATATATTTACAAATTTTGGTGACGTAATAAATGTGTGTAATACCACAATGATAATTATGCACATTCAGATATCGAAAAATGGAAATTCATTTTTAAAAAATTAAAAATGGAAATTCATTTTTAAAAAATTAAAAATGAAGTTTTAAAGACTTCCGATTGGTTTTCTTTTCAATTTAGCTTTTTCGATAAATGGGTCTTAAATGTGTTATTTTAACTCCAATTTTTTTCTGCGTGTTTATAACAAGCTTATAAACATACATGTACACGCGTTTGAGAAAACATTAATCCTAACATTATTAAATAATTAATTTTCCATTCAGTATATATTCGGGGTAAAGTGACCGGGGTAAACCGAGCTGCAAATGGCTGCAAAGAACAAATGCGCAAGTGATGTGCGCAATAGCCTAACCTGTCAGCTGGCTAGAAAGCCAGGCGGCGTGGTGAAACAGAAACTAACCTCAAAAAAATTTCCATAGTTTTTGACAACCACGGTGCAAAAAAGACAGAAGCTGCCGTGCTACACACGTCATTCCAGCGCAAGGGGTTAATAATTAGCTGTATACTTAATTAAAGTTCTTCTTTCGTTGCAGTTCACTTTACCCCGGATAGTAACTCACTTTACCCCATATATGGGGTAAAGTGGTGTGTTTTGGCTTTTTCTTTTCAAGTTGAATTTTAATATACTCTAAGTTTATTTTAAGTATTGCTATTCGTCATTTATCAATAGTAATGTTCAAATTATATTATAAATCTATTTCCACACATTTTTATTGTAAGGGAAAAATTTTATTCGACTTCAAACTTTTTTCGTCTCACTTTGCCCCGGTCTCCCCTAACCACTATTTTTGCATACAATTCTTTTTTCATATCCGCTAAAGATTGGAAAGCTGGAAGTAAATATTTTTTTTTTTTTATTTAAGTTTACTTAAACCGTTAAGGAGTTTATACAGCTTTACATGATTTGATGCTTGTTTTATGGGTCTATTATAATTGATGTCTAAATGTTAAGTTCGCATTTTTGGAAGAAGTCGCATATTATTTGCAACGCCTGAATGTCCAGATTAGCGAGAAACACTTTAATATCGAACGGTGGGTGCTGTTTACCTTTTTTTTTAGTTTTTTAATCAAGTGTTCTCTTTGGGAATCATATATTGGGCATTGCCAAGTAACGTAATTGAGGTCTCGTATATCGTGTTCACAGGCGCAATTTGTGTAATTTATAATTCCTATACGTCCTAGAGAAGCTGCGAGGTTATAATGGTTCGATCTGCAGCGGTTAATAGTCGTTACGACTGTTCTGGGCAGGTTAAGGCTGTTATACCAAGGTTTGCTTTTACTGGTGTTGTATAGTTGGAAGTATCCTCTTCCTTCCATTAGGCCTCGCCCTTCGTTGCGTCTTTTGGTCTCTAAGTAAGCGTTGAGCTTGTAATCTTCTCGAAAGTCTGTAAACGGTATGCGTATATTGATATTTGGCTGCAGTAGTGTCGCCTCTTTAGCTGGGGCGTCCACATCTTCGTTACCTAGAACACCTATGTGCGACGGTGCCCATGTAAATCTAATATCAATGTTAGCTTTTTCTTCTATTTCGTGGTATTTTCTTTTGATACTGATAATATATGGATTAACGTTGGTGTGAATTTTATTACTGTTGAGTACAGAAACAGTGCTTAAAGAGTCTGTTATAATGTTGTAATTAGACCGGGGTGCCCATATAACGATATTAAGGGCTTCCTTTAATGCAAAACATTCTGCTGGAAAAATTGAAGCGGTTATGGGAAGGGCTTTTCTTGTATTATGGTACCTAGTTCTTTGCATATACAAGCATACCCCCAACCGACTTAGCTCCAGCTATTTTACTTGCATCAGTATATATATTAATATAGGAAACGGAAAAAGGAAGCCTCGGACGCGGGACTCGAACCCGCGATCTCTGGATTCGTAGCGCACTGATCAGCCGCCTCGGCTACCGCCGACTTCCCGTTCTTGGGTATTCCGTGTCCTCCTCTTATGTTATGGGGGTTCCTGATCCACATTAATGTCCTGGTTTTTGTCTGAGTATTCGTTTAATATTAAATTTGGATTTTCAACCTCTTCTAATGTTTTACCTATGTCTATATTAGTTGGGATATCGTGGACCAGTATGTTGTAATCGATATTGTACATTTCGAAGTGGCTACTTATTCGCAATTCGTTCTTGGTTTTGTCCAGAGTGTTCTCTATATATTGTTGGACGAGTCTTTTTCTCTTGCGTTTTCTTTTCCTAGTTATGTTATAGAACTGATGAATATTTCTATACGTTATTAAGTTGGAATCTGATAGAGCTTTCGTTAGAAAATAATTACATAAAAATCGTGCTCGGTGTTGAATTGATTGAAGCTTAGATTCAGCCAAAATAATGTTCGTTGGAGTGCTGTTCCTATATCCAAGAGATATTCGTATGGCTGCCAGTTGTATTTTTTCTAATTTTTGATAATTATTTTTACGTGTTGGGAAACAGATAAATAAGCCATAGTCCATATGTGATCGTGTGAAACTTTTGTACAATATAATAAGTGTTTCCGGGTCTGAGCCCCACCAACCCGCATAGAAATTTTATTATATTAAGAGCTTTAGTGCATTTCTTTTCTACGTAATTAATATGATCTGTAAACGTCAGTTGGAAGTCAACAACGATACCTAGGAATTTCGTAGAGTAACTGGATTTAATTGCAACATCGTCGATTTTGATCTCTGTTTCACCTGGGTAGTGTTTATTCCGATTAAAAATGAATGAATACTGCTTTCTGAGCGCCGAGTTCGAGGCCTAATGATCCGAGGTTGTCTTTGATTATGACTAGGGACTTTTCAATTAGGTTCTTGCATCGGTTTAGTGGAACTATTTTCGCATATATGACAATATCGTTCGCGAACTGTAATATCCTTAGATTTTTTGGGAGGTTTGTTATAATGCAAAGAGAATGTATAGTAGTGGGCTAATTACACCTCCTTGGGGTACACCTTTGTATCCCAGCCTGTATCCTTCACCCAGGGATTCAGAGGTAATAATTCTTTCGTACAAAAGAAATTTGATAAACACAATGACCCTCTTTGAACAACCGATCGGAGCCAATTTTGTTAGCACAATTTCACAAATAACATTACCAAAGGCGCCCTGTACGGCTAAAAAGGCTGCTAGGGTATCTTTCTTAACACTAGAACTACCGACGTTTGAACGAAGCAAGTCCTACCAAAACCAGTCAAAATGACTGGTCCTTAAGAAATACGTAATAATTCCAATGGAAGCTTTCAATTTTGTTTTTGTCAGGGTCCAGTTTTTACCCAAAACTCGAGAAGCTTCTAATTCCGTGCAAGATATTATACATTCAAGCATATGGTCGTCAATTAGTAAAGGAAATGCGGTATTCACTTCATTTTTCATGATGTTTGTTTCAGCACATCCTGTGGGACCGGATATGTCTTTGAAAATATTATGAAGTGGTAATCTTCCAGGAGTATTCTTGTATTTTTCCCCAACTGGTTCCGTCTGCGCTTATTTCGATTTGACATTTTGTAGAATACTTTCATTTTCATCTTCAGAACTTGAAAACACTCTGGCACGTATTCTTTTACGAAAATTCAAAGTATTTTCAAATTCACTTTCTGAGGACTCCTGAACAGTTTCTTCGTCTAAAACCTCATTATCACTATGCTCACTATCAAAAAGTTCATCGTCACTATCCCATAGTTCAATTTCAGTTTCTTCTGATTCACCTCCACAGTCATAGAGTTCATCGTCGTGGATATCAGAGCATTCCATTGGAATGTCGTTCAGTATTTGCAATACTTCCGAGGTTTTCAATCGTTTCACCATTTTCGAGACTTATAAAATAAAACGAAAATAAAAAGAACTCGTAAAACAAAATAAAAAAATTTATATTTGTATTCATTTTTCTCACTTCACACTAATTGAAATAATATGTCGTTTATTGAATATATTGTATGATGAAGAATGAATGCATTATTTTTGCATTAGCATCGTAATCGATCCGGAATTTTCCTGATAATTATCACCACCATATTAAATGATACGCAGCAAACATTCTAAAAACGTGTGAAAACTTGTACAAAACGAGGAAACTGGGTAAATCAGGTTCGGTAGCCGGATTGTGGAACCCTTTTACAATTTGACAAGTACCAGTCATTTTGACTGGTATTGGTGGCAGTAGCCATGACACAAAATTATTTTGATTTTGAATACATAAAAAAAAATAAAATTCATTTTATTACTTCGTTAGTTATCGCTGCAAAAGTCATAACATCATAGCGGAAGAAAAATGTAACATGAAGTGGGAATTTTAAAATGAAATTGTAAAACCAGTCATTTTGACTGGCGTGGTAGTTCTAGTGTTAATTTGCAGCCCCTCTTCTATGGACGTAGTCAAATTACACAAATTGTCTACGCACGACTGTCCTCTGCGGAAGCCAGCTTGGCTTGCCGGTATTAAATTATGTTTTTCGCACCACCACTGTAGACGATTTTTTAAAAGGCTTTCAAAAAGTTTGCAAGCACATGATGTTAGTGTGATGGGACGAAGGCTTTCACCATCTGACATTTTTTAATAGACGAACGTACGATTGTTCTGGAAGTAAATATAGTTAATGGTTTCGGTTTAAGGAATTCCCAAAGTTCGCAGCATTTTTCGTCCGTCAAGGTGGGGAGTAGGGTTTGTCGGTTTTAATAAAAACGGGTTTAAAAACCGGTTTTATATATGAATTTGTAAAATTCGAAAACCGGTTTTAAATTTAAGAAACCGGTTTTATATAAATACTAGAATTAATATGCAGAAATGAATTTATTATTTAATTGAAAACGTTAACATTTTGACTTGAAATCGCTTCGGGCACAAGCATATTGTAGGTAATCTCCTTGTCATACAAGAAGGAATCCGTTTCACGCATGTAGAATGAGCTCATTGGCTCCGAGGGAGCGTTGGTTAGGGTTTAGCCAATAGTAGCGCAGAACAGGTCTATGCGCAGGTTCCTTCTTATATGACAGAGTATATAGTAGGCAACAGTTTACTGTAAAACTAATCTTCATGAGTTCATATTCTCAGAAAAAAAAATACTAAAGGAATAAAGATATATAATTTGGTAACACCTTTTTAGATTTTAGTTATTAAAATTTTTTTATTCGGTTTTTTATAGATAGAGTATATTTTATTTTGTTATATTTTCGTAATTCCATGATATTAAGGAAACTGAGATTTTTAAAATAAGTACAAATATTTATTTACTAATTTAATTATATTTTTTTTGTGAAAATTCGAAAACCGGTGTAACCGGTTTTTTGGGAATAGTGGAATTCGAAAACCGATTTTTTCAAAAGTCGGGTTTTTTATAAACCCTAGTAGGGAGACCCCTTAAACTGACTTTTACCAAATTTACACTGCCACTACTTAGTTTCTCACAGGCATATAAGTACACGTTCCTATGAAGTTAAACAGACCTGCTTGGAACTAACTAAAGCTACAGCCACTTTAAACTAAGGTAAGCTCTAAACTAAGCATCTTCCTGTAGAGACAATAATTAATATCCCCATTTTCAACAAGAAACTGTACTCGAGCCAACGATTGAAATCAAATTTTGCGTACAGTTTCTGCGCAACGTTTATAATAACTTCTACTTGGCATTTCTGCGAGAAAATTCTGTTGAAATTTTCTTATGTTTCGTATATTCTAACATGCAGAGTAATCTATACAGTTATGATTTCGAGGGAAAGTTAGTTTTAAGTGAAAATTATTACAAAGTAAAGAGTTCCAATGCCATGAATATTTATATTGCAATAAATCTTGTTGATTAAAATAATTTTTCAAACCACGTATGCACATATATTCAGTAGTTTGTCATCTAAATATTAAAAGTGATACTAATATGAGCAGTTAACTGCATGGAAGAATATACGAAGCGTCCAAATTTCTACACAACTTTCCAACATTAAACTCCTAGTAGTCCTAGTACTATTCGCGACTCAACTTTTTCATCCAAGTAGCTTGAGTGGTACATAAAAGAAGAAAAAGGTGTTTTTTATAACATCGTTGCCAACACTATAAGTGGGCAAACCATTGATTTCGAAAACACTTGGGTACAAGTTAACTGGATCCAATACTGTACACTACTTGGCTACAACCAAAATTTAAATCAAATCACTAATACCCCCAAGTTCCCCTTGTTAAAGTATCTACCACGAAATTTCACGACGATGCAGTACCGAATAGGAACTACACATACTTTTGTCGGAATAATTAACATAAGATTATCGATATTCATCTACTATCTATCGACTGATAACACGTACTACAGCAAAATGCCAGATCGTAGGAGAATTCTTTAACGATTCTAATTAAACACTGTTGTTATACCTTATAGTCGTCCGCCGTCAGACCAGCAGAAGAAACCTACAATAATTAGTATTCGTTCTCGCCGTTCGTGAAAGAAGCCTACAAAAACTATCGTCTGAAGCAAAACTCAAAAAAAAACCTACGAAGCTTGGCACGAAAAGATTGCGATAACTATTCGCTTGCATTCGATCGCGACTACGCTTGAAGAGAAACGAAATGCGTAACACTTTATGCGGTATATGCCTACGGATCTCCGCTACGTAACGCTCCATAGAACCGCTCGGAACGCTCGGAAGGAGACGTCGAAATAAGGGAGAACGAAGTGAAGCTTTGCAAAAATATCTGTTGGGGGCGAGGGAGGGGTGGAGTTTAAACTTGGACAGCCAATTCGCCGTGTTCGATTCCATGCAATACCTGCGATTGAGACGGATGCGTCTGGCAGCTGGCATACGTGTCAGAGCTGTCCACGCTCCCTTGCTCGTTGTACGCCCGCCCGTAGCCGGACACGTCAAGCGGCTGCGCAGGGGACGTCTTCGTCTCGGTCAGCATCATCTGCAGGGGCTGCTGCTCCGCCAACATCCCCGACCGCAGGGATCTCATCTCCTGGCAGATGGGAGTACGAAAGTCGCTGGTCGCCAGTGGCATTATATTTTCCGCGTCTCTGAACTCTTTGTACTCCTAGAAACACGACCAACGTGAAAAGTCTCGGCCCGTCGAAGACGAACCGCCGCGCCAAGCGTCGCCTTCAACATCGATCTGATCCTAAAAATCCTCCAGACAACGGGCGCATCTTTCGGCACTTTGCTGTGCTTGTTCCGGTCTGGGTATAGGCAGTCTTTATCATGGATACTTGCATCGTCTTTTTTGCCTTCTCGATCGGCGATCTACGTTCGGTTGTTACGGACAAGGCGAGCGAATTAAATAGCTTTGGATCGCCGATTTGGCTCAAGCTCTGCGTACAGCTGGCACGGGATGCATTATGCAGGTGTTTGCAAGAGTTCCGTCGCGCTCGTACCTCCGTCAGCACGGCACTGTAATTAGCTTGCACAGTGGCCACTTAAGGGGGCTTTCTCGTGTAACAGCTCCCGAAATGTATGAATTGTTTTTGAAAAAACTATTGTTAATATTGTATTAAACTCTTTTGGGATATAAGGAGGCATCTTTAAACTGGCAGGGAATATTCTTTTCATATCGATCCTTCTTATTGTTGATTAATTATTGCGGATTTTCTTCGACGATGCTGGATAACTCAAAAACTATCTGACTGATCAATTTCAAATAAAGCTCATTTTAATCGTTATACATTTCTCCAGGTACTGGACCAAAAATATAATTTTAGTTTTTATTTATAATACTTTTTTCTGCCATGTAAAGAATAAAAATGAAAAATTTGGCACAGGAAAAAGTTACTTTTTCTTTCGAACGTTATAACTTTTTCGATTTTTCATTTTTTTTTTCATTGAAGTGGACCAATACCAGCGCTGACTATCTAACTTTAAGAAACTTCTATTTATTTTGCAATCAGATGACTGCGATAGGTGCTACGCATCCCGACAACAGGAGTTACATCGTCGAAGAGATGGACAAAATTCCACAATAATTAATAAATAATAAGAAGGATCGACATAAAACAAATATTTTCTGCAAGTTTAAAGATGCCTCCTTATATTCCGAAAGAGTTTAATGCAATATTAACAACAGTTTTTTTTTTAAAAAAAATTCTTAAGTATCGGTTACTTTCGGGGCTGTTAGACGAGAATCCCACCTTAAGGGGAGAATCCTATTCTTTGGACTAAATCATAGCGAAATTTTAGATTTTTTTTTTTAAGAAACTAGCGATTCGAATAATCTGAAATTTGGGCTATGTTTTTATGCATCTTTGAAGAAGTTGTAGTTTTTTTTATATTAATTTTTATTAATAAATATAGGAGTTATAACCACTGAAACGGTTACCTTCAAATTTGGCCTGTATGTCCAACAAACATTACTTTATACTTTGATGTACCAGGATACCGATAAGTTATATACTTCTTTGATTACATAAGAAAATTGGCGCAAAATTCTATAGCAAAAGTCAGACCTTTCAATTTGAAAACTCTCCACATTCCCCAAAAAATTTTTGTAGTTTTTCTGTCTCATCAAATTACGGCTATATATATGTATACAGTGAAACCCTGTTTCATTTTTCTATTTCAGGTTACCAGGAATTTTGTGCGGCGTGTTGGTCGATCATGTATAACTCCTATATTTGTTATTATAAATTTTCAGATGAATCAAATCGCTAGTTTCTTAAAAATAAAAAATCCACAATTTTCCAATGTTTTTAGCCCAAAAAATAGCATTCCCCCTTCACTGTAATTCATACAATAATTCCAGTGCATACGTATACATTTCTACTAATTCTGAATTTCTTCTACAAGTAGCTATTTAAACCAGTCGCATTTTCACGCGCGGATCCGTGTATGCATGTACAGAGTTTGTAAAAGTCAAAAACTTTGAACTGGATTTTTTAAGAAAAGTTAATAGCGTGCCCTGGACATTTAGCGGATTGATAATCGTGACACGGACCAACTGTACGCAGAATTTTATGCACGCTCCTTACGACACATAAATCTGGCACAAGATCGACGTTCAAGAAAGAACGACTGAATCTTGGGCTGAGGTGAAGTTTAAGGACAACGAAAGGTGCGCTCGTTGGTGATTAATCGAGAAAGTAATCTTTATCGTGTGCTGTGATCTAAGAGTAAGGGAGAAAGGAGAGAATTATTGTGTGCTCTCTAAGTAATCTGTCTGTTTGTGGCCTTTCTACGGTCGTATTAGTATACTCGCCTGATGTGTCCTGAACGTATTTGCACGACCGTTAAGAGGATTAGAGAGAGAGGCACAGTACATACGCATAGAAAGTACATACACGCAGGGCCTGCAATAAGGTGCAGAACTTAAGGAAAACAATTGTTTTGCTACGTTTGTTAGTCGTTCCCAAGCTTGCCAGAGTTGACCTGGCGGATGCAGAAGTTAGAGTATACGGCAGCATACAGAACTCGTTTGTGCAAAACCATTATGCTTCTATTCGTGCTTGTTGCGTTAGTATTTCTGTCTCTAAACACGGGACATGCTGGAGCAAGTGAGAGAAGCACGTAGCGCGAAATCCATTACACGATACCAGATCGATCCTGTCACAAATCGTGTCGATCGGACGTAACTAGAAGGAGCGTATTGGGAAACCAAGAATTTCGATACGCCAACTAGTGACAAAAAATTGAACTACTCAGAGTAGGCTGAAATCCGTCGAAGTCCATATGATTATCAGTGTTTATATAGACATGTTGTGAAAAACGAGTGTTTTTAAATTTTTTGGAACACTAAACTTTTACTTATTCGATTAATAAATACTTATTCGGAATGTTTGGTGGGATCCAGCCTACTGTCAATAGTTTGCCAACTTACCACCGCAGCGCTGAAATCTAAGCCACGCCTCCACTTGGTTTCCCAATAGGAAATACGAATTGAATCGGTCAGGTCACTCTTACGATCATATAATGGATTTTAACGATCCGAAGCATGGATCGCCGCTCGCAGAGAAAGCGCGCATTCCGTGTGTCAAATTTTTCTGTCGCGGCACGAGGGCGTTCCGACCGAAATTCGATTAGGTACGGCGAGTACGGAACGGCAACGACCGCCATCCACGGCTCGGAATGGACATTGGAAAGTGGCGATTGTATGCGTGTAACGGTATCATTTTGCCGACGAAATTCGAGCATTGCCTTTTATTTGGCCACTCGATCGCGCAATAACGATATGACTATTCTGGTGGAACTACTAACAAGAAGAGGTTCCCAAGTGTCCGCCCCCGATTGTTTCGGTTTTTTGGATATGTTTTAAAGGGCCGAAAAATAAGATATACGTGTTTTTTTTTATAGCGATCCGTTTTCATATTTAGGGGATGAAACCACCCCTCAAAGTTATAAGATTTTCAGATGTTGGTCTCCGATTGCTTTGGTTTTTGGATATGTTTTAGAGGACCGAAAAATAAGAAATGCCTGTTTTTCTATTTTGGCCCACTTGCGTGTTTAGGGGGTGAAACTACCCCTCGTAGTTCATAAGGGGTACAAAGTTGTGTTGAATAAAACTTGATGTAAATGTCATTTTGCGTCATAACTTGCTGTATGGATGATGTTCTTGGCGCCAGTCACCGTTATTAGGGGGTAAACTACCCAGGAGGTGGTTCACCCCTCATTGTAAGTAGCGTAGGGAGGCCATAAAACCACTAATGTGTCATCCTAAAATAAATTATGTCTAAGGTTTTGTTTAAGAATTTTATGAAGTTTTTTACACGATTCAAGTCTCTTAAATGCGCAGTTAACCGATTAAGGGTAGTTTACCTCCTAATGACGGTGGCTGACGGCAAGAACATTATCCATACAGCAAGTATTATGACGCAAATTAAATTTATATCATCACAATTTTGTAACCCTTATGAATTTTGAGGGATGGTTTCACCCCCTATACATGCAAACGGGCCAAAATAAAAAGACACGTATTTCTTATTTTTCGGTCCTCTAAAACATATCCAAAAACCAAAGCAATCGGAGGCGGGCACCCGAAAAATCTTATAAAATTGAGGGGTGGTTGCACCCCCTAAATATGAAAACGGGTCGCTATAAAAAAACACGTATATCTTATTTTTCGGTACTCTAAAACATATCCAAAAATCAAAGCAATCGGAGGCGGACACCTGGGAACCTCTCCTTGTAAGTACTAACACCGGATTCGACGATTCGACCGCGACTCTGTCGCCCAAACTTCGGATAACCAGATATCCAGAGACTCGATAGCTGTAGGATGCCTGGCAGAGATAGCGTGACTAAATCGTGGTCCACTCGATGTGCTGTATAAAGTAATATTCTTTAGGATGCAACGAGTTACAGGGCAGCACATGTTTGGTCACATTCCTATGTACTCTAAGGCTTTCAAGTACTGTGCCTTGCAGAGGTATACGTAGTGACTAATCTCGGACTCGTTTAACCCTCGTGAGACGGCATAGGTACAATAACTTTTGCGTTTTTAAATTGCGATAACATTTTTTCGACAAGCCGTGGAGGGCCGATGTTTGGTGACATCTCTAAATTTTTGGTCTAGATTATACAATAGACCAAATTTCGGAAAAATATCTTTACCCCCTTCCGAGATAGGGGGTCGAGTCGAGGGCAGGGTTGCCACCTTATCACCATATAAATCCCGGAGTGCCACACATTCCAACCCGGAGATTCGAATATAAACCCGGAGATGGAAAGAGCAAAAAAAGTTTTGTTCTCGAATATCCAGAAAACAGATGTGCAATTCTTTTAAGTCCGAACAATTCAGAATTTAAAAGTATCGGTTTTTTTAATTAATAACTTTTATTGTATACAAAATTGATACCATTGTATAATACTACAATTTCTTATTATCTCATTTTTTTCCACAACCCGGAGATTTTTCCAGTAAAACCGGAGCCCGGAGATTTGCTCCAAAACCTGGAGTCTCCGGGCCAAAACCGGAGAGGTGGCAACCCTGGTCGGGGATTGCATCCACAACAACGGCGTAGGTACAATTGCGCCCTCATACATTTTGTATGAAGATAATGCAAGAAACAAAGAATACGATTTATTTTTAATGATAATGTCGTTTTATTATAAAAAAGTAAAAAATAGATAATTTACATTATAAAAGAAAATTTAGGAATTTTTTTTATTGGTTTTCATTGCGACTAACTGTTATCCATTTATCGTACAAATTATACCGACCGACAGTGAGAATATTCATATAAAATATGTGAGGGTGCAATAGAATTGTGCCTCTGCCGCCTGTTAACGTTGTAAAATTGTGCCGCCTGACGAGGGTTAGGTAACTGGTGTGTAAAGCGATAGCATTGAAGGTGCAAACCACAAAATGTGTTCTTCGTCAGCTCACCTCGCGGATACGGGGTCCATTCTGACCCACCCTAAGTATCAAACTACACGTGTTACTTATTATTAGTATTATTTACCTTGAGGAACATAAGGATTATAGATCATAAGAAGAACGGAGTCTAATATGAATGAAAACTTATTCTGAGGTGTGTGTGTGTGAATGAAGTTATGGGTGAAAATGGACCCGCCGCACGTGCGGTCGAGCTAACCATCATGTCATCCAAGAGCAGGGAACGGCGGTAATCCCGTGCGCCCGTATCAGGAATAGCGGTGGGGGAACTCCACGCATGCGCGCGATGACGCGGTGACGTCAAACCAATCAACGCCAAGATGAAAATTTGCCGACGCCAGCGCCAAATAGTGAGACCGCGGCCAACCATCGCTGGGGAATCGGTTGTCGACGCTGATTGGCCGCGGTCTCACTCGTCGAAAACCGATTCCCCAGCGATGGTTGGCCGCAGTCTCACTAGTTGGCGCTGGCGTCGGCAAATTTTCATCTTGGCGTTGATTGGTTTGACGCCACCGCGTCATCGCCCTTGGATTGGTTTGACGTCACTGCGTCATCGCGCGCATGCGTGGAGTTCCCCCCACCGCTATTCCTGATACGGGCGCACGGGATTACCGCCGTTCCCTGTCCAAGAGTTGAAGTAGGGTATTAACTCCAAGGCACTCAAAGGTTCTATCGACTTTTGCCCCGTGTTAGTTTTATGACGTCACTATACACCAGCGCTCTAAAATTTTGGTAGACGGTCCAAATTTGTATTCTGCGTTCGACGACAGAATTGTAGAGTCTAAAATTGCATTTTACTTAAATCCTTGCACATTTGCTGAATGAATTTTCTGCCATTTAAGAGCATTTAATTCACTTCCAGTTGTAGATAATAGTATTTTATGACGTTATCATAGGATTTATTTTTCATAAACTACAAGTATGTAATATAATATTTAAGTAATGGAAAAAGGTTAGATATCTTGATAAAAGAAGTTTTAAATAAAATTTTGTAACTTATAACATTATCATATTTACAATTGTCTATCTATGTACTTACATTAGTACTGAAAAAATCTAACCACAATGAAAGTGTTAATATTATACCGCTTGTGCAAAATTTAAATACACATTTTTCACTAATAAGTGCGCTTAAATTTTTGAGCGGTAGTGTATGTCTGCAAGGCACTATACTAATAACAGCCAAATAGTACGTACATGACATACCTGTGTATATATAAAAGTAAGTATAATATCGGCACTTAAGGGCGGATTCTCGTGTAACAGCCCCGGAAATTTATGAATTTTTTTGAAAAGAACTAGTGTTAATATTGCATTATACTCTTTTGGGTTACAAAGAGGCATCTTTAAACTTGCAGAAAATATTTTTTTTACGTCGATCCTTCTTATTACTTATTAATTATTGTGGAATCTTGTCCACCTCTTCGACGATGTAACTCCTGTTGGCGGGATGTGTAGCACCTATCACAGTCGTTTGATTGCAAAAAAGATAGACGTTTCTTAAAGTTGGATAGTTTACGCTGGGATAAGTCCACTTTAAAGAAAAAAAAAATGAAAAATTGAAAGAGTTATAGCGTTTGAAAGAAAAAGTAAGTTTTTCCCTTAGACAAATTTTTCATATTATTCTTTATATCGACGAAAAAAGTATTATGAATAAAAACCAAAATTAAAATTTTAGGTCCAGTCCCAGCGTAAATTATTTGACTTTAAGAAAATTTTCTTCTGTTCGCAATCAGATGACTATGCACATCGTCGATAAGGTTAACACAATTCCACAATAATAATTAATAAATAATAAGAAGGATCGACATAGAAAAAAAATCTACAAGTTTAAAGATGCCTCTTTATAACCCAAAAGAGTTTAATGCAATATTGACAATAGTTTTTTCAAAAACAATTCATAAATTTCGGGGGCTGTTACACGAGAATCCCCCCTTAACCCTGCTACGGTCTTCACTTCACCGAAACTCTATACATTTAACATAATGCCAAGGGACGAGAAACACACATATTAGTAATAACTATGTATGTATTCCTCAAAATCGGAAGAGTTTTTAAAAGTGTGATCCAAGTAAGTACCGTAGTGGAGTTAAGGACGCCACCAACTTCGCGCCGCATTATTTTTTTGACGCCACTATATCTCTGCAAAGCGCATGCATTTGCCTCAGCAAAATATTCAATCTGCTTTTTCATTAATCCCGATAACCGTTTAAAATGATGGGGAAAAATGCAAACGAATCGTCGACCGCGTTGCGCAGTTGTCAGGCGCCGTGTTCAAAGGTTCGGTAACAGAAAGCGCAACCCTGCTGTCAAACACCATCTTAAGTAGCTAATTTTCACTAGTTTTGCGGTGTAATTGATCAGATTCGCATAAATGTCTATGTATCATGTCCGATCATGCCACGTACGATGATGAAATGAGTGGATGTTTGTGTGCGTGTCTCTTGTTCTATTGCAGCCAATGAACTAATGAGATATTCAAGGATCAGTGGGTGAATCAATGTCGCTCGTTTGAGACATCGAGTCGGCGCGGGGAGATAAATATCGCTTGGGAATAATTTCCTGCTTTCAGAGAGGGAGAGAGAGAGAGAGAGTATTGTAGAGGGCCACAATTTCTTGGCGAGCAGAACTACCGGTTTCTTATGACATAGTATTAATAAAACTGCGACTAGGATATACAGTGTAGGATTCTTCCATTTAAACTTCATCACATGAGAACTACTTTTCTTTAAAAGCAAACGATGACGTAACTTGAGAATTTTAAATGGAGCTGCTGATAAGCTTGCGTGCTTTTGCAAAATTTTTGTTGATCTGTGAGATTAGAACGCGAGGGCGAAGCAAGTAAGTAGTACGAGTAAGGGAAGGCGGAGGGTCAATGCCCATACAGCACACTTCGTGGCGGCAACGTTGCAGGATGGTTGCAGCGCAATGTCGATGTAACGCTGCTGCGACGTTGCCGCGCAACATTGCACGGGGCGGACATAGAATTATTGCTGCATAGCTGCATCAATGTTGCGTTGCAATATTGCACTGCAACTTCGCTGCAACGTTACGGCAACGTTTGGCAACGTTTCCACAATGTTGCCGCAACGTTGCTGCAACTACCATTTAAACCGAAAATATTTCCTTTGTTTTTAATGATACGAGAAAATGTCTAAGGAAAAAAATGTTTGCTTCACAGAGGCAATTGTTCTGACGGAGACGATTTTGTTCTCAAGGTTATATTTCCCGAAGTTTCAAGATCATCGATGGTTTTTTTTTAATGGGATGACGTATTTTCATTACTATAACGTTATAGCCAATAAAAATACAAATTCAACCATGTAGAATATGTTGTCCTTTTTGTCTAACAATCATGTTTTTCCACAGACTTCTTCTCGTATCATTAAAAACAACGGAGATATTTTAAGTTTACATGATAGGTGTCTCACCCTGTATATTTTAATGTGTAGAATGACACAGGGTTGAAGTTGTAGTGCATACCTAGTATTACAAAACCCTAATGGAGTTTGTCAAAATGAGCCTTCGTTTTTGAATAATTTGAGTTTAATGTTTTGCACCGTAGGAGTGTAAGTTCGAATACGTTAGCAGTCTTATCAATCAGTGGTTGTAGCTGCGGCGGTAAAGTGTTCGCCTACGACGCTACAGGTGGCTGGTTCGATTCCCCTTGGGGAAAAGAATTTTCTATGAGAAAAAAAACGGGCTTTATAATTCTATGATTCCTGCACACATTCAATATATATATATACCGTTATTTATAATTTTGGCCCTACAGCCCGAAACGTTGCAGGTGGCGGACATAGAATTATTGCTGCAACGTTGCGTGAAACATTGCAATCTTACACTGCAACCATCCTGCAACTTTGCTGCAACGAGAGTGTGCTGTATGGGTGGTCAGGCATGCTGTGCGGTCCAACATGACTGGAATAAAATTAGTGACATGAAAAGTCAACAAAAACACCTTAATATTTTTTGTCTAAAGATATATAGTTTACACACTCTCCTAAGACAATAATACAACAAATGAATATTTTTATGAAAATTGCATAACCACTTCTTAGTCCTATAATATCGTAAGCAGATCAAATACGTAATTGCGTAAAAATATGGGTGAAACCAAATGGAAAATTCAATCCATAAAACCTATTTGCACCACTCAATTAGAAACTATCTTTACTAAAAGTTGTTCTTGTTCATTTCCCAACAATTCCATTTAACATTCCTAAGGGGACCTTCCGGTCTAGAGCCCAAAAAGATAGGTGATCTTTAGGAATTAATTAAAGGGAAACTACTATATATAATATAATGGGACTTTTTGCATTGTATTAAGGACGTCTTAAAGTATAGAAATCTATTTTTTGTTTCATAATTAATCATTGCAGACGGCACTGGGGAGTCGTTAAAGTCAAGGCGTAAAAAAATTGATCCAAATCGGTGGGACCTGTATCTCCAGAAGCTATTATCCGATTCGCCTGAAAATGTTTTATTTTGAAGAATATACTTCTTGCTAGGGGGGAAACCAGAAAAAATTACAAAAATGACATTTTTCTAGAAAATAACGACACTTGAAGTTTGAAATCACTTTCCCCCTACATTTTTCATCCTTTCAACGCCTTTGAAAATTATAAATTTGCAATTTTTTGTAATTTTTTCTGCCACCCCCCCCCCCTAGCCAGAAGTATATTCTTCAAAATAAAAAAAGTTTCAGTCGAATCGGATAATAACTTTTGGCGATACAGGTCCCACCGGTTTGAGAACACTGTTTCGAGAAAAACGCGTTTAAAGTTTTACGTGGACGCCGGTTGTTGCCCATGCATTTGCCGCTACTCAAATGTCTATAACTTCGGGAATTTTACGAATACCAACAAATCCTTTTAAACACGTATTCCTAAAAGGTTGAACGTTCGAAAAATGAAATAAAAAAAAATCGACTTTTAGACCGAAACCTCCGCTTAAAAGTTACACTTTCATTTACCCCTCATAAAACTCCCCTTCTCTACGCATTACTGAGTTTAAAATCTCAATCTCTATAAGATCTATATCAATATTATTAATACATTATCAACTAACTCGCCGTATCGCAGTTACAAATCCAACAATTTCGAAGAAAATAGAGAAGGCGCAATGTAACGTTCGGCCAAGGAACCACTCGTAGCGAAGTGTGTTCCACTTTGAAATACTGTTTCGTGTCAAGACATCCGTCTCAATCGTTACCAGCTTGCAAGCTCTAAGCCTCTCGCGAACGATCGCCAGAGTGGCTCATGCGGCGAGCGTGGCGTGCGAACTTGGTGTCCGTGTTCGAATTGAAAGCAGGAAATTATCCGTCAGGAGGTGTGTATCGATTCGAATGAAACTATGTAGTAGGCATGTGCGAATAATTCGGAGGCAATTCGCCACGATACTCGAATAGAAACGAAACGTCGCGTGAGAAAAATTCGAGTAGGGGTACTTTTAATAGCGACAGAAGGGAACTTCGAGTCAGTGAAATATTATGCGCTTGCGTGGACACGAATATTGTTAATTATTTACATACTAGGAGACGTTCGAAATAATCAATATACAGTAGTTCCCCGTTATGAGCCCGTTTTTTTCCCCCGTTATGAGCCCGGCGACCATCCCCACCATTTCCTGGAAGCCCACGGACGAGAGTGAGAGAACCGGACAACGAGCGAGAGGACACGAAAGCCACTGGCCGCGCGGAATCATGTCCTCAAGCCACTATGAGCCCGCCGCCAGCCCCGTTCGTCGGGCTCATAACGGGGAAATACTGTAGATATATGAAAATCGTACAAGACAGATATTATTAATGATTTGCTGAGAAATCTGATTGCAAGCATCGTTAAAGGTTCACTGCAATTACTTGGCGAAGATATCATTGATGATGATGATGTAGAGGTCAAGTTGAATTCGCAGATACCTACTTGCAACATGCCCGACAGCAAGTGTACCCAGTTTGGAGCGGAGTGAAAATCACAATCAGCAAAGTTCAGAGAACCTGCTACTAGGAGGCAAAGCATCGACCAACGATTAAAAATATAATATAAATGTAAAGTAAAATGAAAATTAATGCCGAGTTACAGCATAATCTTTATCCTCTTATTCAGGCTCGTAGTGCGCGTACTCTGCCCTACAGAGATATAGTGATTCTCAGTAAGTAGGGAGCCACTAAAGTGGTGTGTAAAGCTAAGCAGTGTTCAAAAGAAAGTTTAAACTGTGAACGGTAACAGAAAGGAGACTTTAGAAAGAATTATATTTGAAAATTTATATGCCACAGATCAGGGACATGATACGTAAAGCCTACATACTTAGTATTAAGTTTGTTAAGCAGACAGGTGAAGATATGAGTTTTAAATTCTCTTTTCACCACCACCGTACATCCTTGAGGTGTAAAGCGTCAAGTGTGTTCTTTGTCACCTATGCCACCTATTAGCAAAGAAGGTTCGATGACAGGACAAGTACCTACCGTAGAAACGCTACTCTTCTAGCAATAATAACCGCTTAATAAAAAGTAAGTAACTATACCCCTCGACCAATCTACATATACTGTCAGAACTTTTTGCTCTGACAAAGGGAACCACTTATACCCGACTTTCGTTTCACAGAGAATCGAAGAACATTATGTACTTACACCAATTTTTATGAACCCATATTAGATCATTTGCCTAAATATCTACGTTAGGGAGCTGCATATCAATCAGGGGGCTACCACTCTCATTTACGATTTTGGGACAGTGTTTCAACTGCCACCTAGGCGGTTCCAATTTTTTTCGAACTAAAATTCAATATGGCCGTATTCACGTGCTCGTGATCACGGTGTAATAGACAGGTGTTCCGACTCCTGTCCAGAATGTGTGACTTTTTCGTCCTAGTTCTTCTGGCGGCCGGCAGATTTCGTCGATGTCGTAAAGGCATTTACATATGGCCTGTTGTGTCTGGCAAGCCCAGTAATACCACTAAAATCTCTACTACTACAGTCTCATTAATACATATGTATATGCCTTCTAAGTCACGACGCCTCTCGCGACGGCCAGGGGAATTAAACAGAAATCGGCACACAAAATCGCTGGGGTAAAAGGTAAAGAGTCGGAACACCTGTCTATTACACCGTGCTCGTGATTCATCAGTTCTGTGTACGCCATTGATATACATTGCATGGCATTTGTCAATTGTCGATTGATGAGAGCTAGTACCGTACCAGGGGCGGGCACTCCGTATATCAATCTGTTGGCAAAATTTAGTGGGCGGCACTTTCCACCAGAGGCGCTGGGATCAATAAAGTTGAAAATATTTGGTAACAGATGGCGCTGATGAGATTATTTTGTGGCGGGGAGAAGAAGGAGAAGAAGACGCCGACCGCCATTGGAAGTTCCAATTTGGAACGCCATTCTGGCATCATGTGTCGTACTGTACGCATCGCTCAGAGAGCATTTTGTACCTGAAATTGTTAAGGTTATTAACCTTCACTCTGTGCATAGTAAATTTTCCATGGTCTGTGCACGGGTATATTATATTTTCATATATTTTGTAAAGTTTTAAAAAAAAAAAAATAGTTACTTAATATTTATAGAAATATACAAAAGAAAAAGAAATGCAATATTGTATACAAAATAGGAGTCTTTTCGAAACTGTAGACAATAATTTGTACAAAAGTAGTATCTTTTAGTTCTGTATAGTTCAGCGACCTTGCGCGGCTAAGCTTCGTAGCCGGACTGACTCTCGATCGCTCGACGGCGAGTCACGCGCTAAGGAAACAAATGCTCCTTACCTAAACAAATGCCGTCATCCAAACGGCAACGCATATCGTGGAGGGCCCGAGACGTCTCTGACTGGGTGCCCGACTCAGATATTCCCACAAAAGAAAATATATAATATAAATTTGGATACATAATGCATGAAAAAAATTTGGGGTCAGTCTGACCCCAATGCACCAAAATATGCTTGGTTGGCTTAAAACTATCGTAGATACGTCATAGATAATATTTTTTCGATTTTTTTCTTTAATAATGTGTGTGTAAAACCTTAGTTGAGGCAATCCTAGTTGCCTGGCATATTTGTTAGGTGCAAAAACCTATTACATCGCATATTACAATGACTGTGGTCCATTTGACCCCTATGCATAGACTGAAGGGTAAAGCCATTTTTGTTAGTAATTGTGGAGAGTCATATATTCGCCCACAAATGGATCTGCAACCTAGAGCAAAGTAGGCCTGCTTAGAATTCATATTTCTACCCTCTTGGGTGCCTACAATAGAACATAATCAGCGCAGCCCAGTGGCAGCGTCACTACAGCAATCGGAATATAATGGTGCATAACGGTACATAACCGGACATATAATTAAAATAATTGTAACGATGTATGTGCGGAGATATTGTAAAGTAGTAAATTCGCGTAACTCTAATAATAACAATCATTTGTTAATAAAATAAATACTAAAAATGAAAATTGTATTTGAGTAATTTATTTTCTATTTGTAATAAAATTGCGCCTCTGGTGGAAAGTGCCGCCCACTAAATTTTGCCAACAGATTGATATACGAAGTGTCCACCCCTGGTACCGTACGAAACCCAAACAATCCTATCGAACAATAAGTTTTATAAAATCAGTTTGACAGTAACAGGTATGTATATAGTTGAATATATATTTTTAATATTAATATTAATATGTCACGACATATGTCACGACATATACGACATTAAAAATATATATTCAACTGTATACAGTACCTGTTACTGTCAAACTGATTTCATAAAACTTATTTTTCGATATAGGATTGTTGATAGGATTGATGTGTCTGTTGCAGCATTTACAGATGAATCATGAAGTTCATGGCACGAACACGTGATCACGGCCATATTGAATTTTAGTTCGAAAAAATTGGAACCGCCTAGGTGGCAGTTGAAACACTGTCCCAAAATGGCAAATGAGAGTGGTAGCTCCCTAATATCAATGCTACGCAGAACGATATTACACATGCAATTTAGCGCACATCAAAATAGGGCACATACAATTTAGAGCACACGCAGTTTAACGCACATTTTTTTTAGTGCACATCAATCAGGGTAACGCACAGCAAGATTTCACGCACAAGATAGTACGGTAAACTTGCCGATTTTGATGACCTTCACATATGTTGTCAAAGTCGTCATTCTCAACAACATTTCCCTGCAAACTATTTGGCGGTCGGCTTTGGTTTGCGAGATATTCGCAAGAAACTTTACTCAACACTAGAATTACCGTGTTTAACACATTACTCACATCGGTTCGCTACCATGCATTACGCGCACGCCCCATCTAGCCCCAACCAATATATTATGCCAACAGTTTTTTATATGTTATGTCAAGGTTATTGAAATCGGTGAGGAGGTAGCTTTCAATATATTATGCCGAATGTTTTTTACTAATATCTCCGAAACTAAGGCCGACCGCCAAAAAGTTTAAAGGGAAATGTTGCTTAGATTGACGACCTTGACCACATATGTGAAGGTCATCGAAATGGCGAGGGCCCAGTGCATCGGCATGTTTACCGTGCTATCTTGTTGTACACTAAATAAAATGTGCGTTAAACTGTATGTTCTAAATTGTATGTGCAGTATGTATTGGGAAACCAAGAATTTCGATACGCCAACTAGTGACAAAAAATTGAACTACTCAGAGTAGGCTGAAATCCGTCGAGCTCCATATGATTATCAGTGTTTATATAGACATGTTGTGAAAAACGAGGGTTTTTAAATTTTTACTTATTCTATTAATAAATACTTATTCGGAATGTTTGGTGGGATCCAGCCTACTGTCAATAGTTTGCCAACTTACCACCGCAGCGCTGAAATCTAAGCCAAGCCTCCACTTGGTTTCCCAATACTCTGTGTCCTATTTTGATGTGCGCTAAATTGCATGTATAATATCGTACTGTGTAGCATTGATATGGAGCCCATTAGGGTGGCCCTTATTCATACGTGTCGAATGTTTTTCTATTTCTTTGCTCTCACCCCTAGAACGGTGCCATTTGATGAGGAAATCGGACAACAGGAAAGAGTGCCGACCAGGCCTTAAAGTTTAGTATTCATCAATAGTTTGGATTTACAGAATTTTTCAAAAACGGTGAACCCTATCGAAATTTTGTTCAAATAATTTCAAAAGAGCAATCAATTTTCTACAATTACTATACATATAATGTTTTCGTGCTTCCGACCATTTTTTACATAATAACGTTTGAATATAGAGAGGTCTGCGCTACGCGCGTATATACAATACGTCGCGCCGTACAGGTGGCACATGTAATGAATTCTAAACTTTAAGGGGACCTTCCGGTCTAGAGCTCAAAAAGATAGGTGGTCTTTACGAATTAATTAAAGTAAAACTACTATATATTATAATAACTATATAAAAACTACTATAAATTACAGAAATCTATTTTTTGTTGTATAATTAATCATTGCAGACGGCACGTCGTTAAATTCAAGGCGTCAAAAAATTGATCCAAATCGGTGGGACCTGTTATCTCCAAAAGCTATTATCCGATTCGACTGAAACTTCTTCTATTTTGAAGAATATACTTCTGGCTAGGAGGGAAACCAGAAAAAAATACAAAAATGACATTTTTTGAGAAAATAACGACACTTGAAGTGTGAAATCACTTTTTCTCTATAATTTTCGTCCTTTCAACGCCTTTAAAAATTAGAAATTTTCAATTTTTTGTAATTTTTCTGGTTCCCCCCCTGGCCAGAAGTATATTCTTCAAAATAAAAAAAGTTTCAGTCGAATCGAATAATAACTTTTGGAAATACAGGTCCCACCGATTTTGAGAACACTGTTTCGGGAAAATCGCGTTTAAAGTTTTGCGTGAGCGCCGAGTGGCCGGGTGTGAGCCATGCATTTGCCGCGACTCAAATGCCTATATCTTCGGGAATTCTACGAATTTCAACAAATCCTTTTAAACACGTAGAGTAAGTCGGGGAGAGATGGCCCACTTTTTCTAAAACAATCAGTACACCGTAAATTTCGTGGTTTTATAAAGGATAAAAATATATTTGCAATACATTTAGAAATACATTTAGATGAATAATATAAAATTGAATTAAAAAAATAATCATACACTTAAGAAAAATAAAATAAAATTGCAGTCTATGCGAAAGGCCATCTCACCCGGACGATCCGGGTGAGATGACCCATATGAAAAATACATGTTATAAGGTTAATATGACGAAAAATTATTTATTTTTCTTGCACAGAAATTTTCCACACTCATTACGTAAATTCAAAAATTTTGAGCATCCTTCGTGAAACCATTTTTTACAGGCCATACAGCGAACCCAGTCATCGGGTACTGCTCCCCACAACCCACCCATTTTGCCACTTTTGGACTGCTTCTACGGCTTTCAACAATGCCTCGTCTGTCCATAACTTCCTGCGGTGATTATATCTTCGTTTATATTCCGTTGGCATGTTCTACAAAAACGTTTACTAGCTATTATGCATGATTCTATGATGGGCCAAGTATCCCCGAAAAAATCGGGCCAACTAACCCGAGAGTCAAGGAGCGCTGACTCGCTAGTTTTTTTTCAATAATGCTAAGGCAATATCTCATCACAAGAACGGGAATATAACCTCTAAACATTATATTAACGCACTGCATTCAGAAAAAGTCATTACTTTTTCGTAAAATGTCAGTAAATTATAATTTAAAGAACACGTAGATATTTTTCGAGAATAGTCAATTTTTACATTACAAATAACTTACCTGATTTCACGGTTGAAAGCAAACAGAAAACACGATTAAACGCGGCGCGTGAGCGACGCGCAACATACCATTAAAAGCAACTGAAAATCGCAACGTTCTAGAACATAAACATGATCGAGCCATCTCACCCGCGAGGCCGTCTCACCCGGAATTACCCTATGCCTAAAAGGTTGAACATTCGAAAAATGAAATAAAAAAAAAAATCAACTTTCAGACCGGAAGGTGGCCTGGTCGGCGCTCCTTCCTGTTTTCCCAATTGCAATAATCTTTTTCAGGGACTATTTCTTTATGAAATTGAACCATATTATGGTGTGCGAGCAAAAGAAATCACAGGTTGAAGATAAGGGCCAGCCTAACCTACATACCTAGTAGTTTAGAGATATTCGCTATTAAGGATACCCGTAACACCACCCTTAGCCCGAGACAGCCATGTCTCCAAAATACACCCTCCAGAGCCCTAAGACGCTAATTTCACTGGATAAAATCACTGGATCTCTGCAAGGCACCGTGCACACGCACGAAAACCTCGCCGAACGGAATAAATCGAACAGAAGGAAACCAAGGAAAGAGGACTGATAAGTGACGTTGCAAATTGCTACCACCCGTTACTCAACACGCCACCAAACTGGATAGGCTTGCCCGTGGAGCGAGAGCTTCGGGACTCTACTGTAGGAACAAGTGAAAAGGGGGTGGTTGCGGTGCGTGGCGAAGGGTCAAAGGCATCGTGCTTCGTTCGTAAGCGACGGACGTGGAGCGTACGACGCCCCTGACCTGGGAAAGTCGCGAGTTCGCACGCAAGTAAAATTAGCGGAGGAGCTACGGTTGCGTCTAAAGCACTGAATGAACTTGTAGCGGTCGTGTCAATGGATAAAGTTGTGCTCTTGTCGAGGGTGAGAGAACGGGGGAGGCAGTGCATACACCCAGTGGACTATATAGACGGAGAGAACAGTGGACGGACAGAGAACGTTTTAAGCCAGGGTGACGACAACGGATACACGATCTATCGCGATTGGCTTCTCGATCATACATCGCCGGAACAGCTGAAGCAAAGAGAAGATATGTAGATCGTCAACTAAAAATCGCCAAAGAAAGGGGGAGAGAAAAAACATTATAAATAAAGCAAGTACGAGAAAGGAGAGAAAGTCGAGTCCAGCCCCCATGCCCTATTTGGTCGACCCCGATACTCTCGACAGCCCATTGGTGTATGTAGTGCCGCCTAAGGAAGAACGTTAGTGATCGTAAATACCTTCGTCGTACAAAAGCAACACTCGAATTCGCTAGGTATTTCATCATTTTTCTCGAATTTTCTGCTGTCTTTTTTCTCTTCATCCTACAATGTCACACACACAATTTCCTGTTTTACTTGGCGCAACAACACGGCCCCTCGGCCGGAACCGATCCAACCATTTCGCTCGTCTGCTTACGGAACGTATAAACACAAGGGGGTGGAATTTCGTTCGTCCTCCATTTCTGTCTCCGCACGTCGCTGCGCACGTTTATGAGAATATTTTCTTTCTTCGATCCCTTCTTGTTTACGTGTTTGTCCATACTAATCTACCATAGTATTTCTAAACAAAAGATTGCTGGAGTAATCGGGCCGATTTTACATCGGCAAATACGTCGATTTGAATTCGGCGCTGCGAGGCGAAATAATTCGAACGCTTCTCGAGCGAGGGAATATGTAATTAATCCTTTGAAGCACGCATTGAAGAGAACACCTCCGCGTGTATAGTAGATTATCTTCCTTCCAACTGAGAAATCGCATCTCGAATAAAAGTTTCCGCAATTGGAATTGGCCGTCGAGGGACGCGCAAGTCGCGTCATTCCTCGTTTCGCGGGCGGGGATTTGAGAAATTTTCCATGGAAACCAGCACCGTCGACGGCGGTGCTTCAAAGGCTTAAACGAGAACACAAAACGAGGCAACGTATGATCACGTGGAGCCAGAGAGAGAGAGAGAGAGAGAGAGAGAGAGAGAGAGAGAGAGAGAGAGAGAGAGAGAGAGAGAGAGAGAGAGAGAGAGAGAGATTTAAGGTATCAAAGGGTGACAAGGAAAATGTGTCACGGTTGTGTCAGTTTGTTAAAGAATAGAAATGTGTGACGCGTGGATCAGTTCATAAATCGTGGTACTTGTGATATCTTTCATTTTTTTTTTGTACAAACGACTGATAGCTCGATTTTCACCATAGCAAAAAGTGCAGCGTGTTTCCAAATTATAAGACGAGATATGAACATTTTCCATATCAAAAGAAATCGAAACTTTCTTTGTCATATCGAGACTCAAAGTTCCTTTTTTTTTTAGATACGAGTAACTAAAGCTTCAGTATTGTTTTAACACTACATATTTTAGCTGCTTTATTGTTATACCGATTATGTTTAAAATATCGCGACTTTCAAGTAGAGCTATTGTTTTTGCCCGGGTATCCGGGTACCCGGGTACTCGAGTACCCGGTGAGACCCCGGGTAGAAAAAAATTACTCGGGTACCCGGGTACCCGTAGGATACCCGACTACCCGGGTACCCGTGCAATACCCGGATACCCGGGTAGACAAAAATTACCCGTGTGTCCATGAGATACCCGAGTAACTGAAGTGTGATGAGATAGTTGAGAATTTCGATTTGACAGCATATTCCGTTCATTACTGAGGTTAGCCGAAAATGATCGAAAGTCGAAAAACGATCGGCTGTCAAATCGAAATTCTCAACTATCTCATCACACTTCAGTTACTCGGGTATCTCATGGACACACGGGTAATTTTTGTCTACCCGGGTACCCGGGTAGTCGGGTATCCTACGGGTACCCGGGTACCCGAGTAATTTTTTTCTACCCGGGGTCTCACCGGGTACTCGAGTACCCGGGCGGGCGGGTAGTAAAAACTCTACTTTCAAGCATAGTTGAAAATTTCTTTGTCGTTTATTTCGAATTGCCTGTTGTAATCTGACTTTATCCGAAATGTTCATGCATTTGAGATTTTCTCGGTGTTGAAATTTGATCGTTCACATTTAGGTCCTATTTGATTTATTAAATTTACTACCAAACTTGAAGGTTTGATTATTTAAGGCAGCCATAATATATATTTGTTCGAGACATTCAATAATACCTATTGCAAACATTATTGGGAGTAGAACATTAGTATGCGTCACTAGCGGTTGGTACGCGAACTAATAGTAATGGCCGACGCAGGTATACAATTTATTGCGGTCTACCAATTTTCACATTATCGACGAACTGTATGCAGAAAAAAAAGTGTTATGTAGCAAATTTTAACGCTACAATGAACAATGATCTCAGTTTAAGTTTTCATAAAAGTGCGAAAAAGTGGAGCAAATAAAATTGCCCACATTGCATACTTTTACATATTCCAATATTGTGTCTAAATGTATTGTCAACATTTTTACTGTAAGAAATAACTTTTAATTAAACTTTTATACTACTGGCACCATATAAACATATAGGGCGGTATTTTCAGTCGTTGCTTATTCTTAAGCAGATGCTTAAGCATTCGGCATCCTTTATTAGCTACTAGGGCCGGTATTCATAGTCGCTACTTATTCTTAAGCATGCGGCATCCTCTACTAACCTAGTAGCTAGTAAAGGATGCCGAATGCTTAAGCATTTGCTTAAGAATAAGTAGCGACTATGAATACCGGCCTAAGTTAGCAGAGGATGCCGCATGCTTAAGCGTTTGCTTAAGAATAAGTAGCGATTGAAAATACCGCCCATAGTAAAATGTATAGTGCCTATACGAGCTATAGTGACTTAGGTGTGAAGTCACTCAGCGGGGTCTTACCCGACACCCTGCTCGGTACTGGCCGCTAAACGTGCCCCCCTACTACCTCTTGCAGGACTGTATTTAGAGAAGACCAGGACAAAACCGGGGCCCTAAGGCCGTAAGACCAGGACAAAACCGGAGCCCTAAGGCCCTAAGACCAGGACAAAACCGGGGCCCTAAGGCCCTAAGACCAGGACAAAACCGGGGCCCTGAGGCCCTAAGACCCTAATACCAGGACAAAACCGGGGCCCTCAGGCCCTAAGACCAGGACAAAACCGGGGCCCTAAGGCCCTAAGACCAAGACAAAACTGGGGCCCTAAGGCCCTAAGACCAGGACAAAACCGGGGCCCTAAGGCCCTAAGACCAGGACCTGGTCTTCTCTAAATACAGTCCTGCAAGAGGTAGTAGAGGGCACGTTTATCGGCCAGTAGCCAGCAGGGTGTCGGGTAAGACCCCGCTGAGTGACTTCACACCTTAGTCACTATAGCTCGTATAGGCACTACAGTAATTCGTCGTAATAGTCCCGACGAACGGGGCTGGCGGCGGGACAACAACGCGATGCGGACACAATTCGTAGCCGACGACAACTTCGTGTCGACTCTTTTGTTCTCTCGCACGTTCTCGGATTCTCTCACTCTCGACTGAAGGATTCCAAGAAATGGTGGGGATAGTGAGCGGGACTATTACGCATGGTAAAAACGGGACAATAACGACGAATTACTGTATATACCTGCGTCGTCCATATTTGTTACGCCACACTAGCGCCACCATACCCGCGGCGGTAGTTTCCTTTACCAATAGCCTCTTGTATCACGTTCTCATTAAAATACGATAATGTATATACTTGACTGGAAAAATACTTCTATCCACATGTAATCACTTATTGATAACAATGCAATTTATATAAACATCCGTGCGTTGCTTCTTCTCGCGCTCGGAAAAATTTAATCTTAATATGTACCTAAAGCAGAAAGCTTCTATATGTTTGTGTTTGTCTGTCGCCTAAAAACTTTTGAACGATAAACTCTGGGATCACGATCCAGATGAATGTGACCATTTTCAGAAGAAAGAAAATATTTTTATAAAATCAGAATCTAAGTTTCAGGCGAGGCCGAGTAATGTAGCTATTTATTACTAACAAAGTTATTTATATCTCGAAAACGAAGCCTCAGTTTTTAAAATGACAAAGGACTTTTTAATTTATTTTGACGCGAGGAATATTCATATTTCAGTTCTTCTCGTAATTATGGAACGTTATGTACAAGACAATTAAAACCACGCAAGGTATCGAAAATACTTATCGCGGTAGCCTTAACGACAGATGTATGCTGTTTTAAAGCTTGAATAATACCACTACTTATGAACTCGCCAGCGCGTATTGGCGGTACGCAAGGTGTAACAAAAAGTGTGTCCGTCGAGGTATGTGTGTATAAAACGAGTGACAGTGAAACGCGTCACAGTGCGACATAAATGAAGCATCATCGTGTGTGGACGGACGTCACAATTGCTTTCCGTTACTTACACGAACCAAATGGATCGTAACGATACTTCGGAAAACGAACCGTTCACTCGAACCTGCTGTCCTGTACAAGTCTTCACGAATAACCCTTTCAGACCCCACTGCATTCGAGCGTGCATGTCGAGTCGCTTATTTCTATTACTCAGTTCTAATTTCGTCAATATTCCTATGAGCGATTTGCCTCAGAGCTGAAAGGGCTAATATGGAATTAAAGAAATTCATTCGCTCATCGGTTGAAATAAAACGACGATATCTGTGACTGGCATCTCAAGTTTCGAATGGGCGAGTGTCTCGAGAAACCTCGAAGTTCGCGCCATCCACTTTAGCTTCCCTTAATCTCGCGAATAGCAATGTAAGACGCCCCCCACCGTTGTCCCCCGACACTCGAAATATTCGCTTTTCGCTGCTCTGCCCTCGACGTCAGTCGAAAGAGCCAAGTCAGTAGCGCTACAGGAGGAACAAGATCAGCTGGCCAGGCGGAATGGCTGGCAGTTTAGCGCGACCAGGCAGGAGCCAGAATGGCGGAGGTAGCCTACCAATGGCCGCCAGTTGCCAGCTGATTTCGTTCGTCCAATGGTCAGCTACAATTCAGATGTCCGTCGGCGGACTAACTTCGAGGTTTCGTCGAACGAGCAGATAGTTCGTCGAATCAGACGCCTCTGGATAGAATTGAAAATCATGTTTATTCAATTACAAGAGAATTTTTATTTCCTAAGATAAGAATGGACGAGCCTGCGTGGCGTATTACAATCAAATACGGGCCGAACGATCATGCTGGCTAGGTACGTCAATGATAAAAATTACAACCGTCCAAACGGATTCAACGATACTCTACATTCTCGGTTCTTATAGACAGTAGTATTAACGTGTAATACAATATAGTATGTACATGTACAGGCAGTGTTTCCAAGGACCGATTTTTAATTACCGTCGAATGGTAATGTCGCGTCGAATTTTACCGACTACTGTATACGGAGAATCGCTAACCTTAATCGACCCTCGACAATTACAGATGTGAATTGTATTCCATAAATCGTCTGTTTAATATTAAATTGAGCAGCAATACAGCATCCGGCGTATCATTTTTCGACATCTCTAGTTAGTCATCTCCCGAGCGATATACAGGGTGACCGTTAGCTCCGCGTTAATACTGTCGGGGATGAATGTAAATCCCGAAACGAGGAAAGCAAATACTGTCTGGGAAGCATATAGGTATATCGTCCAGGTTTTATTTTACGAGTTACAACCAATTTAAAAAAAAAAGTAGTGGTTGATAATCTATATTGTACGGGGTGTCTCCGGATAAGTGTTACAGGAAATAATTAGTAAACACTATACAGGCTGAGTCACCTAAGAGCAGAGCCCAAAATACACCCATTTCTTTCGATGCCGATGATGTGAAGAATGGTTCGAGGCAGGGTTGCCAGGGATTCTTTGTGGCCAAAACACCTGCAGGAGTGGTGCTAATGCGTGCGTGAACTGACGCTAGCGCCAAGGCGGCCAAGTGGCCCGAACGCGAAGCCAACCACGGCCAACCGGCGTCGACAATCTATTGCCCGGCGACGCTGGGAATCCCTGGCAACCCTGGTTGGAGGAGGAAATTATTCTGTTCAGAGGGGCAAATGTTGCTACGAAGTAATAATCATTTTCGAGATTTCAAGGTTATTGCCATTTTCTTAAATGGAATCATTCATTTTCATTGTTATGTTGGCAAAGCTGACAAAAAGACGAGATCGGTCACTATGACACGTTGACCTTCAAATGACCTTGAACGACAAAAAATACATTTCTATGGGAAGAAAGGAGCTCTATAAACTTTACGTGTGTCAGTGGAAATTTGTAGCTATTTATTTCAGTAGATGTTCACAATGATTATCCTTGCACTGACATACGTAAATTTTATACGGTTCCTTTTTGTTGCCCAAGGTCATTTGAAGGTTAACCTGTCGTGTGTGATTGAGCTCATTTTGTTGTCAGCTTTAAAACAATATGTCAACGAAAATGTATCATCCCATGTAAAACAGCAACAATGACTTTGAAATCTCGAAACAATTGTTACTTCATAGCAACATTTGCCCCTTTCAGCCGAATTCTTTCCTTCTCTAAAATTTTTTCACATCATCGAAAGGAATGGAGATATTTTAGCTTCTAATCTTAGATGACTCACCCTGCATACTGTGCGTTGCTGAGAAGATGTCTAGCGGGAGGCACAGGGGCAAGAGGGGTACTCCTCGTCACGCGGTGCTATGCAGGTGGATGATTCGAATCGCTGGTGTTATAGCGTCGTCCAATAAAACAATTAATAAATTAAACCGTTTGTAGATCTCTACGAAGCACGTAGAGTGTCCTAACTTTACTTAAACGGTCAAAGACGTGTAGAACTTCAAATATTTCAAAATTTCTTGACAAATGGAAAGATGCTAGTTGGGACATTTTAATTTTTAACTAAGGATGACAGAATACCTATGTACCTACTATGGGGACTATGGAGATATAAAATACATATAACCAATCGAACCCACATTCTTTCCGCTTGCCATCTTCTCAGCAACGCACAGTAGAAGATACAAGGGAATGCGCTGAAACTTTCGTTTATTATTTTCTATTTACAATTTAATAGTGGTGAAAATGTTTTCCCAGGTTTGCAACTTTGTTTTAAGAATGGCACATTGTGTTTTATAAATGGCGAACTCCTTTCGTGTTACGAAAAAGAAGAAATCCAACAAATTTTGAACTACAAGATAGTTAACCCGATAAAAATCTTAGGTTTATTGTCTTCGATCAACTTGGATGAATCTGAGTGCAAGAAAGTGACTATTTATGCTATTAGTTACTCATTTCACAATAGCTTACATAAGTGTGCGAGCGAAGGGTGAAAACTTCAAATTATTTCAATGTCATTTTTAATAAATCACTTCAGGTGAATCCCTTGAATTTGTGTATTTTTAAATACTCTTATGATACTCAAACACAAATGCAATCTGTCACTTAAAAGAGATACACAAAGCGACTTGTGAAATAACTTTGGAGACCTTGCAGCAAAGTTTTCTCTGGCAGAAAATAATTAAGGAAAGTGGTCTTCCTAGTATCACCTACCTTGTGTTTCGTTGTATCCCGCCCTGTTCATCAACCACTTTATGCTGCATTTAACTAGGTAAACCAACCAGTGAATGACCGAATTGTTGAATTTATGGACCTTTGAGATTAATACTTGAATGTATTGATGTATAACAACAAAACAACTGTTGAAGTTGCATTTAAATTTATTTCTCCTGAAATTTCTATAAAAACAATTAGTTATTCTTTTCGTAGTTTTTAAAAAATCAATTATAAAATGCAAACGTGCATTTTGATACATTCTTGAAATACTTTTAATAAGAATTGTACTTATTAATGTTTGCTTAATACGCGCAACTAAAAATATGGGATATTGAAAGTGCAACTACACTCCATTTATAAACATATAATAATTTTTAAATTTATAATTGACATTTCTTTGCCTAATGGTCATTCACTGGTATGCGGCCAATTACTGGTTGGTTTACCCTACAGACATTCCATGTTAAGCATACATTTATTATTTCAGCATAACGTGTAACACGCAAAATTGTACTCAGGTACTCTACCGCAGAAGAGGAAACATGATATTACTTACAAGGAGAGGTTCCCAGAAAACTAAGAAATACGTGTCTTTTTATTTTGGCCTGTTTGCATGTATAGGGGGTGGAACCACCCCTGAAAATTCATAAGGGGTACAAAACTGTGTTGGATAAAACTGATATAAATTTAATTTGCGTCATAACTTGCTGTATGGATAATGTTCTTGTCGTCAGCCACCGTTATTAGGGGGTGAACTACCCTTAATCGGTTAACCGCGCATTTAAGAGACTTGAAACGTGTAAAAAACTACATAAAATTGTCAAAAAAAACCTTAGACATAATTTATTTTAGGATGGCACATTAGTGGTTTATTGCCTCCCATCGCTACTGACAATGAGGGGTGAACCACCTCTTGGGTAGTTTACCCCCTAATAACGGTGGCTGACGGCAAGAACATTATCCATACAGCAAGTTATGGCGCAAATTAAATTTATATCAACACAATTTTGTACCCCTTATGAACTATGAGGGGTGGTTTCACCCCCTAAACAGGCATTTCTTATTTTTCGGTCCCCTAAAACATCCGAAAACCAAAGCAACCGGAGACGAACACCTGAAAATCTTATAACTTTGTGGGATCATTTCACCCCCTAAATATGAAAACGGGCCGCTATGAAAAACACGTATATCTGACTTTTCGGTCTCTAAAACATATCCAAAAACCAAAGCAATCGGAGACGAACACCTGGGAACCTCTCCTTGTTACTAAAGATTAACTGGGGTAGACGAGTGAACTCGTCTTTTGAAAATACCCTCGTTTCAAACAAACCAAAATTAATGATTCATGAAACTTTGATAATTACAGTCTTTCAAAAAAATACAATACAATATTCTATCATACCCAGCATTTGCAATCATACAAATAGAGTAATTCCCTTTTTGTAATTTTTAAATGCTTACTTAAAATTTCTAAACACATATTTGCAATTTTTTTTTAAATACAGATATAAAATTTTAAGATTACATATTCCAGCCAATAGATTAAATCAAATTAAACCACAAAGTAGAAAGAAAGTAAAATCTGGACACTACGCTGACATTAAGGGGTTATACCACCTTGGCGCTCGGAAAAATAGGTATAAAAATAAACTTTTTTTTTTACGTTGCCATTAAGTATATAAAATGATCTTTATTTTACACATATATATATATATAATAGTTTTATGAACAGTTTACAATATTAACGATTAAAAAAAATAAAAAATGGCGGAGATATAAGCCGATAAGTAGGACCCTCTTTTGAAAATCCTTGCTGATGGTGTACTTGATTTCTCTGTTAGGCATCGTCTAAAACATAAAAAATAAATTGTTTCTTATTTAAAAGGGTAATAGCTAAAATGTGACGTAGGATTTTTGTGAATGGGTGCCATGTTCGAAAGTTATAAAATTATTAAACTCAAAATTTCGATGCAAATTCGAGTTTATTTTCAAACAGCTGTCATTTCTACAAAAATTTTTTTAAAAATTTTTCCCTACGTCACATTTCAGCTATTACCCTTTTTAAATAAGAAAAAAATAATTTTTTATGTTGGAGACGATGCCTAACAGAGAAATCAAAGTACACCATCAGCAAGGATTTTCAAAAGAGGGTCCTACTTATCGGCTTATATCTCCGCCATTTTTTATTTTTTTTGAATCGTTAATATTGTAAATTGTTCATAAAGCTACTATATATATGTGTAAAATAAAGATCATTTTATATACTTAATGGCAGCGTAAAAAAAAGGTTTATTTTCTTACCTATTTTTCCGAGCGGCAAGGTGGTGTAACCCCTTAAAGCTTTTCACCCTTTCGTGCTCTAGGTCTACCCCTTCAAGTATCAACGTGCAATCACCAATCATCCCTGTATACAATAACAAACAGTACGCGGCAATTAACCTACGGAGAATATCGTGGAAAGATGCGATGTGTTCTTTTTACGAAGTATCTAATCGATGCTGATCCTCTCTGATCGAGATCTCCGCGGCTGATCGACGTGCGCGGGGTCCAACAGAAACCGTCTAATTTCGCCTGGAACGTCGGATCTAAACGAGAATGTGTATTCTTAAGCTAATCGATGCTAAATATCTACGGTGTGATGCGGTATTAGTGCGACTCGTACGATGCTGAACAAACATTCTTCGCCGACATACCATGTATGCACTACAGCTGAATATCTCTTCGTCCAGAAAACAGCCGGTGGTGATCGAGCTCGGCAGATAACCAGTGAAAACGTACGCGTAACGTGCACAAAAACAAACGTTCGTTGTAGTTTCCCCCTTTTTTTGAAGCTATTTCTTTCGTGTCATTCCCCCTATAAATTTCAATAAGCCAGTCGATCCAGCAACGGAGCAAATCTATTCGGAGCGTCCGCTTTGGCTACAGCGCGCGCTTCGAATGCACCGGCGATCCTTCAAGTAACACTACCGCGCGAACAGTCATCGTAAACGTTCCGTTCAACTTAAACAGCTAATCACCGCGATCGTTGAAACGAACGCGTCCTTCGGGCGCGGGGTTGCATCGATAAAAGAGGAGCACGCGGCCCCGAAACGAGAGGCGCGCGCGCGCGAGTTAACGAAATGAAAAAGAGGGATATCGAGTGACGCGAGACGTTGAGACACCCATGAAAAGGGAAAAGGTAAAAAGAAATTGAAAGGAAGAATACTGATAGAGAAGACCAAAGGAACGATAGAGTAAGGACCGTGTAAGATAGAACTATGGCGATGGAGGTATGTATACGTATACACCTGGTGGCAGAACTATACCGAACTCGTAATACGCGAGCTGGAAGTACATAAGTTCACGGTTGAAACAAGTGTTTAAGGGGACATTCTACTCGATCGGCCTCAAAAATTTCGATTTTTTTTTTTTTGCTGAATTCGAAAGAATGCACCTTCCACAATATCCTCCTAATTTTTTTTAGCGAAATTCCATGTATTTTCAATGTTATAGGTATTTGTAGCGAGAGCAGCCTGGTTCTCAAAACTTTCAACGCGTTTTTCTCGAAACAACATTTTCTTGTTTGGCGGTTGTGATAAAAAAAAAACACCATGACCAATTAATCCAAATTTTTAATATGTTATTCTACACGTCAGTGGCTATCTCGCTTAGCACAAATATCTTAAGATTTTCTCACATTCCATATCTATTAAACAGAAAAGAAATGCCCTTTTCGGTACTTTCAACTTTGATCGACCGCCATTTTAATAATTTTGGTCCAAAATTGTTCTTCCGTGGTAAGCGCGATAACCATACTCCTGCGGATTAAAAATATGTTTGGTTTTTTTATTTCCGCTGATCCAGTCGTCCGAACTCTCGACCGCCAGCAATTCTGACGCCGCCAACTTCACTGCGAAATATTTGTGTAAACAAATGAAATAAACAAACAACAAAGATTCATTCTTGTACTTTAAGAGTGGTAAAATATAGCCGCAGAAATTCGAAAACATTAAGTGTTTACTTCGTTATAAAAACCATCACCGAAAAGAGGCCGATTTTTCGGCCGAGAGAGTAGAATGTCCCCTTAAGGTACGTCTACACGACGACACTTGTGTCTGGATCAAGTGTCTTTTGTGTCCAGCTAGAGCTAGTCGCAGTGTCTTCAGTCTGGCTCTAGCTGCAACTCCCGCGACGCTAGGTCGAGTTCAGTGTCGCGGACTACTCTAGGCAGTTTCCAACCTTGCGGAAATTTTCTTCAGTGCCGCTTGATCTAGACACAAAAGTGTCGCCGTGTAGACGTACCTTCAGAAGGTAATCCTGCCTCGCTCAGGGGCATCCGGAGTGCAGCTGAGAGACGACAAGAATAGACCTGAAATAAATGCGAGTCCTATTGGCCGGCATGTTGCCTTTATCCCCTTTCACGTGATCTGCGCTAATTGCAAGTGTATCGTTTACTGGACGGCATGCTATTTCGTTTCACGTAGGCACACAACTATACACGTGTACCCTCACCTCATGGTACCCCTCGGTTGCCATTCTTGTCGCCCCCCTCAATCACATCGCCAATGCAAGATTCATAGAACCCAAAAGTTCGGTATGCGACTCTCCGAACTTACGACCTCGCCATAGCTCCACCAGCAAGTGTGCGTCTCTATCGAGAAGCGACCAAGCGTTCCGCGCTTTTCTCGCTCGTGCACGGCAAAGTCCGACGAGCCCCAAGTACCGCGGTCTCGCACCCCGGATTTATCGTCCATCACCGATTCTCTGTCCCGCCTCTCGCACTTCGTCGTTCGCATTCTGTCCTCGCCTCTCCCGCGGCTGCCGCGTCGCTACCGAGAAACTTGGAACGGCGTGTCCAGCGTGTCGGACGTTGCCAGGAAAGGGGCGGCGGAGCCACCGTCGGACGCGCCGACTTCGGCGGCCCCCGGGACCACCGAGCGGGTACACGCGCCTCCGTCGGGCGCCGCTTATCGACAGCGCTCTGCAGAACCGACCGAGGGACGCCCTCGCGGCGTCTGCTCGATTAATGCGCAATTTTCGCGTCCCCTTCGTTTTCGTTTCTTTTGTAATCGATCGATATCGACGCACGAACAGCGAAACAGAACGAGACTCGGCAAGGTCCGACAGTAGCAGGTAAATTCGTTTGTGTGTGTGAGAGACGAATGTTTCGGCGGCTTTGTTCAACGATGGCGGTTCAATGCGCGCTGTCGGACATTGCCTGTAACATATCGACATGAAATCCGTCAGAAAATCACCGCCAACGTGGCGGGATGAATTTGAACGTATTAGTGGGCGACCAGTCACAGCGCGCTGCTGCCTGCAATAATTCCTGGCGGTTCACCCGCAGTTTATGTTTTCTTTTTTTCTTCCTTTGTCTCTCGATAATTTCGACCGTCTGTCATTGGTGTTTTAACGGATAGTTGGATTCTTCGTTCGTGGACGTTTAAAAGGATGATGCCGTCAATGGAGATGGTGTTATTGCAGCCAACTGCGTGAATTGCAATGCGATTGCGAGAAAGGGTCTAGCTGGGTAAGCTTGGGGAAAACGGCCCCAGCACCAATTTTAATATTTATGTGTTCTAAATAATGCTTTTTGCCTAAAAAAACACTCAGAGAAATTTCAGATCTCTACCCCCTCTCGTTAGGGTGATATGGGGATAACAACCCTAACTTTACTATTTTTTCTCTCAGCAACTACTTAATATATTTGAATGTTTAAAAATGCAAATAGTAGGTACTTCTTAGCTCTACCACATGTATTTTTTTCCGAAATTGCAGATCAATTGTTAAGGGTGGAAATAAAGGAATTCATTTTTGGGGGGTTGTTTATGCAAAACTTCGTCAATAACAGCAGTTACGTTGGTTACATCGAATAATTCGGCTTGTGATTGTGCAAATGGCAATAGGACTGTGGGATGCCGTTCCCATGTTTCTGCCATAATTTATTATTTAGCATGTGGGCGTTACAAATAAAAAATTATTAAGCCAGTGGAAATATTAACCGAATTATTCGATGTAACCAACGTAACTGCTGTTATTTGCGAAGACAGCGACGGAGATTAGAACCAGAAGTCGATAACGTGTAAGTTAAAAAATTATTTTTTTATTAAGGTGTAAACTACACACAAAACCTTAAACGCGTTCTCCTTCTAGAAATATTCAACACATTATCTAAAAATGTCCGAATTGTTTATTTCAGATGATCCATTTTCAATCAGCGACAGTCGTCGCAAAGCGCTTGAATAATAATTGCCAAAACTCATTAAATATGTAATTTTTACAACGTAATGACATTTATGAATATACATTTTCCTAAGCTCTCCTGAAAAAGATCCTAAACATGCACGATTTTTGGCCTCCCTATTGGTCTTATATAGGTTTTATTTATTTTTTACTATGTTCCACCAATCCGACCCCTCTGTAACTTAAATAGATAATACCTAAGTAGTGACGCTTTACTCCTGATTTTTTTCGTAGGTGTCACTCAAGGGAATTCCTCCCCAAAAATGAATTCCTTTATTTCCACCCTTAACAATTGATCTGCAATTTCGAAAAAATATATATGTGGTAGAGCTAAAAAGTACCTACTATTTGCATTTTTAAACATTCAAATATATTAAGTAGTTGCTGAGAGAAAAAATAGTAAAGTTTAGGGTTGTTATCCCCATATCACCCTAAGGAGAGGGGGTAGAGATCTGAAATTTCTCTCACTGGTTTTTTAGGCAAAGAGCATTATTTAGGACACATAAATATTAAAATTGGTGCTGGGGCCGTTTTCCCTAAGCTTACCCGGCTAGACCCTCTGGAGTAACGCACAATCGAGGGAATAAATTTTCTAGCAACGTTAAGCAGCAATGGCACGAAGCTACCGGCGACATAAGGCAACGATAAGAATCTTCCAGTCCCGGCCATCGCTTGGATTATTGGCGGGCAACGCGAGCTTGCAAATATTAAAATCGCAATCCCATCGCTAGACTGTTATCCAGTAACGTAACCAGCACTGTGTGGAATACACAAAGGGACTGTCATTCAAGCGTTTACAGCGAAGGTTGTCTTAGTTACGACACTGGACGTACTCGCCCCAATTGTACCATGACATGACAAGAAAGTTTTTCAACTACGAGGTGCGTTCGCATCTTGAAAGTAACTCGTAGAAATCACAAAGCATTGAGTGCGCAAATTTATGGACAAGTTGGTCGTGTGCGCGGAAAATGTAGAAGAAGGGTGTACATCCGAATTTAAATTAATATTCTTCGGTGTGTGATTCTTTCGTTTCCAAGTCGGAACGACCGCGACAGTCGATGATGATTGCACAACAAAATGATCAATGGACAGAGCTAGAAAAGTCGACAGATACTGAACTCTATGTGAGAATAGAATGGATAGTATTCAAAGGAGCAAACATACCGATTACTACCTTTTGTCTATATTTCCTGCAGGTGTTTAGAAGGAGGCAAGTACTTAGTGATGAGATCAAGCATATCGCAGATACTGTTGGAACTCGGTGAAGTACGTAACATTTAAATTCTGCGTGAGCACATCGAAGAAGGATAGCGGATAGCAGTAGTTACAAGCAGAATGGGATTCCAACGTTATTCATGAATGTAATCAGAACTTGTGGAAGTTTGCGATTATAGATGGTGATTCTAGGAACTAACCTGAGCTATAACATTTTTCCTAGTAGATATAAATAGAGAGCATTGCTAACTGAATGGAACCGTGTACAGTAGGGTTGGGACCATTTGTTGAATTTTTCGGTATTTCGAATACTTCAGTTGCTCAATTATTTGACGAATATAATTCGAATATCTAAGTATTCGAATACTATTCGAATATTTAAGTATTCGAATACTATTCGAATATTTCAGTATTCGAATATTTCAGTATTCGAATATTTCAGTATTCGAATATTTCAGTATCTGAATATTTCAGTATTCGAATATTTCAGTATTCGAATATTTCAGTATTCAAATATTTCAGGATTCGAATATTTGAGTATTCGAAGACTATTAGAATATTTAAGTATTCGAATACTATTAGAATATTTAAGTATTCGAATACTATTCGAATATTTCAGTATTCGAATGTTTCAGTATTCGAATATTTCAGTATTCGAATATTTCAGTATTCGAATATTTCAGTATTCGAATATTTCAGTATTCAAATATTTCAGGATTCGAATATTTGAGTATTCGAAGACTATTAGAATATTTAAGTATTCGAATACTATTAGAATATTTAAGTATTCGAATACTATTCGAATATTTCAGTATTCGAATATTTCAGTATTCGAATATTTCAGTATTCGAATATTTCAGTATTCGAATATTTCAGTATTCGAATATTTCAGTATTCGAATATTTCAGTATTCAAATATTTCAGGATTCGAATATTTGAGTATTCGAAGACTATTAGAATATTTAAGTATTCGAATACTATTAGAATATTTAAGTATTCGAATACTATTCGAATATTTCAGTATTCGAATATTTCAGTATTCGAATATTTCAGTATTCGAATATTTCAGTATTCGAATATTTCAGTATTCGAATATTTCAGTATTCGAATATTTCAGTATTCGAATATTTCAGTATTCAAATATTTCAGGATTCGAATATTTGAGTATTCGAAGACTATTAGAATATTTAAGTATTCGAATACTATTAGAATATTTAAGTATTCGAATACTATTAGAATATTTAAGTATTCGAATACTATTAGAATATTTAAGTATTCGAATACTATTAGAATATTTACACAAAACTTTAAAATTGCTGTTGGTTATATTTTTCATAATATGTTATTATTGAAAATGGTATAAGTCCATTTGCAGCTAAAAAATTGTTTATTTTCTTTAACACTTTTATTGATTATTATTCCATAATCAAATTCAACAAGTTCATAGTTTTAAAAACATTGCCCGAATTGATTAACGTATGCGAATATTTTTAAGTTGATTCAAACGCAAACCCTTAAATATCTCAATGTATGAATAACTGGACTTATACCACTTTCAAAAACAACGGCTCATTTATTAACAGAGGCCTTTGTTGCCACTAACGGATTGTTGCCCATGTTGTCCATGGTAGCATCCATTTTCATTTCACATCAAACGCATCAAAAACCAGGGATCGCAAAACTTCTGGAACTCTTATTTTTAAAAAAAAATCTGTTAGAACTTATATGTTTCGTTTAAGAAAATATCAGTTCCCGTGGAATTTTTATTGAAAAAAATGTTACCTTCAGGAACTTTTTTAAAACGTGTTCTCATGGAACAGATATTTTAGAACCTATATAATAAAAGTTCCATGGAAACAAGTTACATTAGAACATTTATTAAAAAAGTTTTCATAAGATAAAGAAAAGTACTACAAAAAAAAATAACATATTCAGAATATCAATTTAACTCTAAGAATTACTTAACATTGTTGTAGTACTATCCGTTGAATAGTATTCAGTATTTGTTACAACGATTGAGAACTTTTTTAATATCGGTGAACAAAATATCTGTTCCTGTTGTAGAGAAATTTTTATTTTTATATTTTATAAGTTCCATTCCAACTGGAACTTTTATTTTCAAGAACTTTTATTTTATCGGTTCTTCTTAGGAACTTATAATGTGAGAACATTTCTGAAAAAGTTCCGCGGTACATGTTTCAAATAGAACCTATTAAAAAGTTCCAGAGCTTTTTCGATCCCTGTCAAAAACCGTTCCATTTCCAAGGGCGCATTAATGGCATTATAACGGAATGGAACTATACACGAATGCGCGCAGTGCATTGACTGCGATCTCTGCACCCCATGCGTGAAACGGAACACACCCTTGGAAACGAAGCCTCAGATCGTAAAATGGTAAAGGACTTTTCGAACTTCTATGTCTCTATGACACGAGGAATTTTCATAATTGCTACGGTAGTACAGTCTGAACTAATTTAGTATACTACCAGACACTATTTAAAGAATAACCGATGAAATCATACACGCGAAATATTAAACATTATTCGTAAATAAGCATGTGAAATCTGTTATGCCACCTTAAGGGGACCGTGCGGTCTAAAAATCGATTTTTTTTTTTTCATTTTTCGAATGTTGAACCTTTTAAGAATACGTGATTAAATACGTATAGAATACGTGATTTTTTGAAATTCGTAAAATTCCCGAGGTTATTGGCATTTGAGTAGCGGCAAATGCGTGGGTACAACCCGGCCACTTGGCGCTCGCGTAAAACTTTAAACGCGTCTTTCTCGAATCATGATGCTTCCGAGCGGTAGACAGCATAACAAAAGAAATTATTAACCGATTGCAGAAAACTTGGTGGCATTTTTTTTTGTAATTGAATTCACTATCGCACCACCCTCTGACCATTAATTTTAGAGGTCACAGTTCTTCGTTATTAACATTTTTAGGCGCAGAATTACCTCATTTTTCGCATGTTCGTGTTCAAACGTGTACCAAACATCGCCATTTTGCTTGATTTGCCTTCTTAAAGGCTGATGCGATAGCGATTGATATAACCTATAAGAATATTTTTGGTTTTTCGATTTCAGACAATCCTACGTCGAGTTCTACTGTCCACCGTTTACGCCTCTTTTGTTGCAGCGGTGCACTGAGCGCCACGTAAAGTTCGAACCATTATAGGAAAATGAAAAAAAAAAGTTTTTATATCCTTGAAGAACGAATAAAGAAAGACCATAAAGGTTTTTTACTGCAAGTTGTATACTTTTTCGAAAAAAAATCTTAAAGAACACCTATTTTTCGAGCGCATTGACCAGACGGTCCCCTTAAGGGGGAACACCACTGTGACGGCCGGAAAAGTAAGCCATTTGTAAGAATTTTTTTTCAGGAATAATTTACACTTTTCATAGAAAGTTTTATTACCTACCTTTAGTACGCTGTCTTAAGAGACTGTACAAAAAAATAAATAGAAAAACATCCATAAATTTTAATATATTAATTAATCTTCTAGACCCCCCACACGAGCTGGTCGAATGTGTAACTATAAAACAGCAGGTCCGAAATCAAATTTCATTTTTTTTTTATAAACTATATGAGTGTAGTCTCGGTTGTACGTACGGATTCTTTGATTGAAAACAAATTTTTTTAAATACGCTCGAAATACAGTCCATCTTATTCGCGGATTATCAAACTTGTCTTCTAAAGCGCACCATTTTTACAAAAATAATTTGTTTAAGAAATTGGTACGTACAACGGAAACTACACTCATATAGTTTATAAATAAAAAAATTAAATTTGATTTCGGACCTGCTGTTCCATAGTTACACATTCGACCAACTCACGGGGGAGGGTCTAGAAGATTAATTAATATATTAAAATTTATGGATGTTTTTCTATTTATTTTTATTTGTATAGTCTCTTAAGACAGCGTACTAAAGGTAGGTAATAAAAATTTTCTATGAAAACTGTAAATTATTCCTGAAAAAAATCTTAAAAATGGCTTACTTTTCCGGCCGTCATAGTGGTGTTCCACCTTAACTTATCAAACGAATTACTGGACGACAAAACTGCCTGTAATATGAAAACAAGGTAAAACAGGTAATATACTCCCGTCCATGAGCATTAGGACACCTATTATGTCTGTACGAAACATGATATTTCACTCAGATTACATAGGTATAAAGGGTGCAGGGGAAAAACGTACAGAGTCAAAAAATTTCAAATTTTGCAGGAGACAGCAAGTATGTAAACTTTGCAACACTACAAATCAGATACTTTTGTACCTTTCCCAGTGACACTGTTGCTTAAACATTGCTTAAACGTTTATTCTTTTTCCCGTAAACCACGATAACGTTACCTTTTAATTTACTTGCGCAATTAATTATTTAATTAAACAATCACTGAACTGTATGCTCGGTTTCGTGAACCTTCAGCAACTTGTCACTCACAATCAGTTAGTTGCGAATGCAACGCAATGCGATCATAATATCGTTTTCACAGTTTTTCAACCCTGGTGGTTTTTCCCCTGTACCTTCATATTTTTCACCAATTTCATTACTTTATTTTAGCCTAAATGTGTACTGCACTTTAAGGGGTTACCTACAGTCAGGAGGCCAGGAAAGGTGTGATTTTGGGGAATTTTTTTCTCAGAAACTATAAAACTTTATTCAAAAAAACTTTTTTTTATTTAAAAGGTAGTACCTTTAGCTAAGTCTCTGAATTTTGGCGTTAAAAAATATTTATTAATAACAAAGTTATTTACAGTCTCCTAGGTGTCCTGTACGTAAAATCGACAACAATCGAAAATCGACATTTTACGCTTGAACATTTGCCATTTCGTCCTAAATCAACATTTCGAGAAACCCTTCGTCCAAGGACTAGATAATTTAATATATTTACTAATTTTTTTTCAATTTTCGATTTTAGATAATCCACTTTCGAGTAATCGTGGTCACCGCAAACCGCTCTTTCGAACAGGACATCTAGGAGATTGTAAATAACTTTGTTATTAATAAATATTTTTTAACACCAAAATTCACCAAAAGTACATAGCTAAATGTACTACCTTTCAAACAAAAAAAAGTTTTTTTGAATAATGTTTTATAGTTTCTGAGAAAAAATTCTCAAAAATCACACCTTTTTCGGCCCCTTAAGGGGACTAGGCAGTCAGAAACTCGATTTTTTTTGTTGCATTTTTCGAAAGTACCACCCTTCCCGATTAAAATGCCGTTTGGTTTATGTTAAAATTCGCAAAATTGAGGATTTTACAGCCGAAAAGGTCGAGCGCGCCATAAACCGTTTCTGCGCGCACGCAGTTTTTCTCGGAATCATATTTCCTCTTCGTTTTGCAGTGATTGGGAAAAAACGGAGGTATCAATCGATTTGAAAAAAAATCAGCATATATGAAACATGTCTAGTTACGACCTGAACCTACGCATAAGTCTGTAAAAACTCCTGTTTTGTCAAAAAAAAAAAATAGAATTGCTCTTTTCCCTGGCGAAAAATGACATTTCTTTAAAATTTTCCGTTTTGCAGCCACCATTTTTATAATTTTGATTTTTTTCATTTTTCAATAGGTTCAGGGCATAATAGGGGCCAGGGCAAAGTATAAATTTCAGAGGATATTTCGGAATTAAATTTCTTACGGCCAGAATCACTGCAAAATTACAGCGGCTCCAAAAAAAAACGCCTACATATCAGACGACTGTAGGGCTGTCATACATATGTATATAATATTCGAAACATTTCTTTTTTACTGTTTATAGTATTGATAAACATTACCCAAACGTACTAGTCACAATTTGTGTTCATCTCCTTGTAATTAATTCACAAAATATACTTGATTTTCGAGCGATCTGACTGCCTAGTCCCCTTAAGGGGTTATCTACAGTCAGGAGTTAGAAAAAGAACGATTCTTTGGGAATTTATTTCAGAAAGTACATGTATATATTTTATGCAATAGTTTCTGTGTTCAGATGAGGGACACTTTAACAGGGTTATTATATTAAGTTTTGGTATAAAAATATTTAGTTATTGCAAAATTACAACCGATTTCCCGGAGGCTGTTTTTAAAAACACGTTTTGCGGTGACCACGATTTATCCGAAACCGCTTCACCAGTCTTTCTGAAACTTTGTAGGTTTAGTCATTCAAATCTAGTCTTTGATCGAAGCATTTGTTTTTCCAATGCATAGTTTTTATTTTATGGATGGAAAATGCGTGTTTTTTTTTCAACGAAAATCGATCATTTCACTTTAAGCATCTGCCATATTGTCCCAGATTAATATTGTATAAAACGGAACGATTAAAGACTAGATAAACCATTGTACCAACTAAAATCTTCTTCGTTTTTTTTTATTCCAGATAACCCAGTTCCGAATAATGTTGGTCACCGCAAAACGTGTTTCTAAAAGCAGCTTCCAGGAGATCGGTTGTAATTTTGCAATAACTAAATTCATATTCGATAATACAGTGGCGGGCAAAGAAGTTATCACTTTTTCGGACCACCCTGCTTCTATTACTTTTCAATATCAGCTCAAAACTGCAGTATGTGCCTAACATACATACTCTGAAAGAGAATTAAACGCTGTATAAAACCCAGTTACACTTTTAAAGCCAACCAACAGTTACCACTTTTGAACATTAATAAAAAAAAATCTAATATTTTGCGGGGGCACTAGGGTTTATACAAAAACCGACTTTTGAGAAAACCGGTTTTCGAATTCCACTATTCCCAAAAAACCGATTAAACCGGTTTTCGAATTTTCACAATAAAAATGTAATTAAAATAGTAAATAAATATTTGTACTTATTTCATAAATTTTCAGTTTCCTTAATATTATGGAATTACAAAAATATATCAAAATAAAATATACTCAACCAATACAAAACCAAATAAATTAAAAAAATTAAAATAACTAAAATCCGTACAAATGCGTACAATTTTTGAGTTCGTTTAATATTTATGCATCTATAAAATATAATACAATAGACTTTATACAAAACCAAATGAAAAATAATAAAATAACTAAAATCTGTATAAAATATAAATCTTTTAAAAGGTGGTACCAAATTATAAATCCTTATTCCATTTAGTATTTTTCATCAGAAAATATGAACCCATGAAGATTATATTCACAGTAAACTGTTACCTATTACAATATGCTTCTATCCGAGGAGATTTCAAGTCAAAATATCAAGGTTTTTAATGAAATATTTAATTCATTTCTGCATATTAATTTTAGTATATAAAACCGGTTTTTTAAATTTTAAAACCGGTTTTCGAATTTTACAAATTTATAAATAAAAACCGGTTTTCAAACCCGGTTTTTAAAAACCGACAAACCCTAGGGGGCACCTTTTGCCTTTAGGACAACCTAAAAAGTTACTAAACGTGGTCTAATCTTCTTAGTCGGCCCCAGAAATGTGTTACCCCGTCCAATGTCATAAAACACTTTTGTTTGTCAGTTAAATAAATTCAACTTTAACTGGGTTTTATGCAGCTTTAGATTCTCCATCGGAATGTGCGTATTAAACACAACGCAGTCCCAAATGTATGCTAAAAAAAAGAACAGAAATAGAACAAATCGAAGAAGTGGTAACTGTTTTGCCCGCCAGTGTAAGTGGTCGGTGACTTGTGGACGGGTGTGTGCGATTATATGGCTTATTTCGTTATATTTTTAAGCGTTCAATCCGTTCCTAAAGTATTCCCCCGATATCAGATTACTCGCTGTATATTGAACTTGATCCCACCACTAATTGTAAGGACAACAGAAAGGAAAGCTTGTTGGGGGTCTGACACTGCCAAGTTACCCAAGTGCGATGTGCATACACTCGATGCGGAAGTGACAAGAACTGCCTCGATTCGCAGAATTTCATACTTTTGCCTAAATTTCTGTGCCCCGTGTAAAGAGAAAGAACAGGAAGGGAAACAGAAAGGGACATTTATCTGTTCACAAGCGGGCATTCCAGGGCCGCAGTGGTGTGCGAAAGGAGCACTGTCAATCAAGAAAATGGGTCGCGTTTAACCGGCGGAATCGTAAAACCGACGCGTTTCCTGACGAAAAAGCATTTGGACCCCATTGGTTCTGCGAGTAAAGGAATTTTTGTCCCCGATGTCTTCGCTGCCTTTTCATCCTCGCGAACAGCTCTTAATCCTCTCGTTCACCAGCACGTGCTCTCTCACGTCCACTACCGGTTGGTCAATGGGACCGCTGACTATGAAGTCAGGAAGTAATCGATACAGAAACTGAGGTTCCACTCGGTAGTAATGAACAAACGGGGAAATAAGCCGCGTAAATAATCGGATTATAATGAGAGGATTAGTGTTTCCAATGACTTCGATATCTTTAACTCATCGAGTCTCGAATGCTTCATAGATTGCTGTATGATTAAGCAGGATATTTCAGGTGAAAACTTCCAAATTTCCCATGCTACGTGAACTGTAGTTTATTATAATTAGCCTTACTAATTCCATGAAATGCTATTTTCTAAGGATCTATTGGCCACGTGGATACCAATTGGGTAATTATGCAGAAAAGGTGTTTCGATGACCTCGAAATATGTTGTCAAGGTAGACTTTTCTCTATACATATATAATCGCCGCTCGGCGTTAGTTTTCGAGATATTCGCAAGAAACTCTGATCGATAGTTGGTTGAGGCTAGATTTGTTTAGCGGGGCTCCCCCGTGAAGGGGCATCCACAAGTTGCTGGTGTGGCTGTCTACATATTTGCCACTGTCGAGGGAGGACGGTGCTCGTCGGTACTCGGGAGTATGTTTCCGAAACACATTTTTATATCTTAAGGGGGTAGGTCACCCTCGATAGCCCTAAAGCAGGCCTTTTTTCAAACACGAATTGTAAAGTGATAAATAACAATAGGGACAACGTTTTTTTTTAGTTTTAATCGTTATTCTATGAGCTTTAACACAAAAAAAAGAAAAGTCTAAATACAGTAAATCCTCGTTTGGAGCCCGTTTCTACCACGCGTTAGGAGCCCGGCGACTATCCCCACCATTTCTTCGAATCCTTCGGACGAGAGTGAGAAAACCCAATGAGCGAGCGAGAGGAAACGAACGAGTCGACACGAAGTTGCCGTCGGCTTTCGTTTCCTCTCGCTCGCTCATTGGGTTTTCTCACTCGCGCCAGTGGCCGCGCGGAATAGTGTCCAGTCGCGTTAGCAGCCCGCCGCCAGCCCCGTTCGACGGGCTCCTAACGAGTATTTAGTGTATCTCTATGTACATAAAAGTTGTGAGTAAAAACGTAAAGGCGTGTACGCGGTGCATCGTTTCATGGTGTACATAAAATCTCGAACACCGCTCCAACGATATGGATGAAAATTTAATGAGACATGCAGAAAACCATTCCCTAAGATGTGTCGGGAGCAGATTTCCGAAAAAAAAAAAATAAATTTTTATGTTGAAAAATACGATTTTATCGATTTCTTGTATGAAAAATATTTTTTATCTTTTTTTTTAAGAATCTATCTCGAAATTCTGCTCCGAACACATCTTAGGGAATGGTTTTCTGCATGTCTCATTATATTTTCATCCAAATCGTTGGAGCGGTTTTCGAGATTTTATGTACACCATGAAACGATGGACCGCGTACACGCTTTTACGTTTTTACTCACAACTTTTATGTACATAGAGATATTTAGACTTTTCTTTTTTTGTGTTAAAGCTCATAGAATAACGATTAAAACTAGAAAAAAAAACGTTGTCTGTATTGTTATTTATCACTTTACAATTTGCGTTTGAAAAAAGGCCTGTTTTAGGGCTATCGAGGGTGACCTACCCCCTTAAGGGGTTATACCTAGTCAGGCCGCCGAAGAGAGGCGAATGTTTGTGAATTTTTTTTGAACAAGCGGAAGCATATATTTTTATGGAACTTGTTGCACTTAAAAGAGCAACGTTTAAAGAGCGTTTGGTAATTTTTTTGTAGAAAAATATTTACGTTTATAATAAAACTACAACGACATCCAAGAAGACTTTTTAAAAACGGCGAGTAAGATATCTCAACAACCACTGCGCCAATCCTTCTAAAATTTTGTGGGCTTATTTTTTATATAAAAATCTACAGAATGTCGTTCGCATTTTTTTTTTCAACGTATATTTTCGATTTTATCAACGAAAAATGGCGGTTTTTCGCGCGAAGGTCAGGACTTCAAACTTTAAATAGCCGCCATTTTATTTTAAATTAATATTTCGGAAATTCCCCCCGCCAATCGGAAGATACATTAATATACTAACGAAATCTTTTTTTTTTTTTTTTATTTTAGATAATCTGGTTCCGAATGGCAGTGCTCACCGCAAAACAACTTTTTAAAAAGGCTTCTTGGATGTCGGTTGTAATTTTATTATAAACGTAAATATTTTTTTACGGAAAAATTACCAAATCTTCTTTAAATGTTGCTCTTTTAAACGCAAAAAGTTCTGTAAAAATACAGGCTTCTGTTTTTCAAAAAAAAAAATCGCAAACATTCGCCTCTTTTCGGCCTCCTGACTAGGTATAACTCCTTAAGAGGTCATGCCTAGTTGGCAGGCGAAAAAGAACGTGATTGTCGGGAATTTTTTGTGGAAAATCTGATGTATATTCTTTACAACTATTTGCCCATTTTAAAAGTACATATATTCAGCAACTCTCAGTAATTTTGTTATAGGAAAATATTGAAAAATGAACGAATAACAGCCACTCTCCGGGAAGCTATTTTTTTAGCGGTGAACGCGATTCCTCCGAGCCGGATCTTCTGAAATCGAATAGTGAAGAAGATGCTGTTAGTATATGAGTTTATCTGGTGCGTGAACGAAGGATTTATGTTTTTGATGGAAACTCTATTTTTAATTCACGAAAAATGAACAATTCAGACATCGAAAAAAATCCTGATTTTGCGGTAAACGGCCGCCATTTTGTCTGGAAATCATTTTTTTTATAAATCCTTCGGTCACACTCCAGATAACTCATGTATCCATACAGCACACTTCGTTGCGACAACGTGGCAGGAACGTTGCAGTAACCTTGCAGTGTTGCATGGTTGCAGCGCAATGTCGTTGTAACGTTGCTGCGACGTTGCCGTGCAACATTGCACGGGGCGGACATAGAATTATTGCTGCAACGTTGCATGAATGTTGCGTTGCAATATTGCACGGCAATGTTCCTGCAACATTTCTGCAACGTAAAGCTGTGATTCCACTGAGGCAACTTTTTGGCAACCGACAACATCGTCGCATCTTTCTTTTCGCATGCGACACATGCAATCACTATCGCAATCATCGCACGCGACACGTTGCCTTGCGTTGCCTCAGTGGAATCCCACCTTTATGGCAACGTTTTGCAACGTTTCCACAATGTTGCTGCAACGTTGCGCCAGTATTGCGGCAACGTTCCTGCAATGTTGCTGCACACCCGCGGCAACGTTGCGTGAAACATTCCAATCTTGCACTGCAACGATCCTGCAACCTTGCTGCAACGAGAGTGTGCTGTATGGGTATTAATAGAATCTTCTTCACTTTCTAATATCAGATGATCCGGCTCGGAGAAAACGTGTTCACTGCTCAGCGCCTTTACAAAATAGCTTCCGCAAGAGTGGCTGTTAATCGTTAATTTTTTAATATTTTCCGATAACAAAATTACTGAGGGTTGCTGAATATGTGTACTTCCAAAAAAATGAAAATTGTTGTAAGAAAAATACATCACGTTTTTCACAAAAAATTCCCGAAAATGACGTTCTTTTTCGCCTGCCAATTAGGCATGCCTCCTTAAGGGTCCATTCTATTTTGTTGGTCGAGAAAGAGGCCTATTTTTCATGAATTTTTTTTCAACATTTAATGTACGAATTTCAATGTCTTCTTTTTTTGTTAAATGTAAAAATATATGCGTCCGCTTTTTCAAAAAAAATTCACAAACATTCGCCTGTTAAACCCTTAAATCTCTCAAAAATTCGCGGCCCCGCTCACGGTAGGCGAGTAAATAAATCTGGTCATTTTAATATCTCGAAAACAAAACCGAGCAGCGCGGCGGTTACACGTATAGGAAAAGATTGCTTAGAATTATGCCACCGACAACATATTTAAAAATCATTGAAATCGGTGCTGAAACACCTTTTCTGCATAATTATCGAAATAAAAAAGAAGTATTACTCCTGCCTATTCGAATGTTTCTCGGTTGAAATATTTTCAATAATAATGCACACTTGAAAAGTTCGCAGAGAGCTCAAGTATAACCTAATCTCCAAGAATCAGAACTCTTCTATCAGCAATTCTTTAACTTTACTAACACCTTCGTGCCCACGTCTTCAATAGTCTTCTTTAGAAAATCATTTGCAACGGAGTTAATGAAACATTCTATATAAATAACTCAGCAACAGCGTCAGCTTTCGAGGAGGCAAGGTCTCGCGTAAAATTATCCACCACCGCCACACGTGCAGATATTTCAGAACCGATTTTGATAATTCGAAAGCTCGAATAAAATCCGACTCGACGGATTAAAGGTACAGGTGCGTATGGAATTGTTAAGAGGGTACAGAACTCGAGCAGCGTGGGCGAGTAAACGGGGGAAATCGAACGTCGAGGGATGTTAGTGTCGTTCTTTCGGGCTCCGCGGATCGTCAGTTCACTCGCGGATGAAAAAGAATTCCGTAGACATCGTCCACCAAACAAGACCACAAAAACCATAAAACTCTTATCGTAAATGATTTGTCAGGAAAACACGCGACCACGTAGCCTTTAAACCCCGAAGCGTTGCGCAAACCTTTATTCGAACGCATCTGTACCCTATTAGTGCTGCATTATCGCGAACGGAATTTAAAGAACGGTTATTCTTATCCGAATCGAAATAATCTCTTATCTTACACGTACATATTATCCACGATTAACGGTAGCGCTACCAGCACTGGCAAGTACAGATGCATTTGTTACCAAGGAGAATTCTGTGTTGCATTGGAAAATCACCACCTCTTTTAAGACTGCATATATGTATGTATATTAGGGTGGCTCTTATCTTCGATTTTTGAATTTTCTTCGGGGCACCCTCCAGAATAGTTCCAAATAATTAAAAAAAAATCTGTGTAAATTTTCAGCTCGATCGGATAACGAGAAAGGGTGCCCCTGGGCCGTTAAACATTTAAATCATTATTTAACAGCTCGCGAAGTCGATTTTATACATATAAGGTCTTCCAAGTTATTGGTTAAATAAAAAAATATGTCAAACAAAAGTTGTAGATCCGGACAAGGAGCATCTTTTTTGGTGTATTACTATTTTTCGTGCGACAAAGGGTTTTCGAAAAAAATCTGAAAAACTAAAACAAAAAAAAATTCAAATTTTGAAATTTTAAATGCTTCTAGAACGCTTTTTATTTATGAAAGTGAACAAAAAAAATGGAATTTTTATTTTCGAGGACTATTTTTTAAACATTTAAGGGGGGGGGGTATATACCGAAATATGCAAACAAGATAAAAATTTGTTTTCTTCTTATTTTCAGTGTTTGATATGAGATGAATGTTTTCCTGAAAAGTTGGGGTCGAAATTCGCAAAAATATCGGGGATATAGACATCAGATATGATCATTTTACCCGAAATCATGACGTCTATATCTCCGATATTTTTGCGAATTTCGACCCCAACTTTTCAGGAAACATTCATCACATATCAAACACTGAAAATAAGAAGAAATTTTTTTTTTATCTTGTTTGCATATTTCGGTATATGCCCCCCCCTTAAATGTTTAAAAAATAGTCCTCGAAAATAAAAATTCCATTTTTTTTGTTCACCTTCATAAATAAAAAGCGTTCTAGAAGCATTTAAACTTTCAAAATTTGAAAAAAAAAGACTTTTTTTTTTAGTTATTCGGATTTTTTTCGAAAACCGTTTGTCGCACGAAAAATAGTAATACACCAAAAAATATGCTCCTTGTCCGGATCTACAACTTTTGTTTGACATATTTTTTGATTTAATCAATAACTTGGAAGACCTTATATAAAATCGACTTCGCGAGCTGTTAAATAATGATTTACATGTTTAACGGCCCAGGGGCACCCTTTCCCGTTATCCGATCGAGCTGAAAATTTACACAGATTTTTTTTTAATCATTTGGAACTATTCTGGAGGGTGCCCCGAAGAAAATCTTGAAAAAAATTTTTACCAAGAGTAAATAAGAGCCACCCTAATGTATATTATACAGAGCAAGGTATTTCTGAACAGAATAATCTCGTACACGGATTAAATATACAGAATCGCGGTATGATTGTTTAAAAGAAGCGTATGCGCAAAGACACTTCCGACGGAAAGTAGAGTGTCGCCGTTATTATAAAGCGGATAAGTGAAATAATAATGAACCCAGCTCCGTATAGTTTCCCGTACATATTACTTTGGTATTTCACCGTCGAGCAAATATTCTCGGGGAAAAAGAATTTTAACAAGGACACCGGTGAAATTGCACCGCGGTACTATGCCCTGGAAAATATTTACTCGCTTCGTGGTTTGTACCAGATCAAAATCTCAGATGCTGGCAGCAGTTCTGCTGATACGATAAAAGTCGCGCACAACACCGCGGGATACCACTCGATCAACCATTGGTATCCCGTTAAAACAAGCAGGCACACATAGACAAGAAGCTGCGCATCGAGCATACCGCTTATTGGCTACCCCTATTTGGCAGCAAGTAACATTTCCACAAGTACTCCTGTGAAATTCCACGCGATTAACTTAGCATTGAAAAATAATAATTGATAACTTTAGTTGCCTACTTGAAAAAAGTTTAACAATATTTTACTACACACTACCATTGTCTGGTCAAACTTTGGATATAATTTGAAACGTAAGGATAACAGAATTGTGCAATAAATGCTGTGAGATATATAGAAAGAAAATTTGAATTCCTTTTTTTTTTTTTTTTTTGGTAATTTCTTTTACTTGGGAACTGAACGTTGGTGTTGTTAAATATTGTGTTTCATTGAGAAAATAAGCTACTGTTGCAAATGAACTTATCCACCAGGGACTACGTTTTGTAACGTTGTGAATTTCAATTGAAATTAAAGCGTGGAGAGTTAATCGAACGAGTCTACTTGCGAGATAATTGGGTAGTAAGGAGATTGCCAGGTATGCTCGAAGCGCTTTCCTTCTAGACGAAAGTAAAGTAAATGGAGATACTGTTCATACTAGGCGTGCTTGGGTACATCGTGTCATTCTGGTTATGATTTAAATATCATTGCAAATTTATTTAAATAAATTAACGAGGCTATTCGACATCAACGATTTCATGTGAATTCAATCCAGGAACGATATCATTGGATGCAGGTTCCTTCGACAAAATACATTAAAGATAAAGCTAACTTATGCACACGCACGTATATAGGCAGTGAGTGAGAGAAATATTGAAACCAAACGAAACGAGCGAGCAGTGTGCTTGATAGTAGTTATGCAGCAATTTCTAAATGTACGACATATTCTTCGCTCGGATAAACAAATCGTGATTTCTTCGAAGAATTTCCATTGCTTCTGAACTAACATGTAAGTGAACTATTGTCGCGAAATAACGTTGTACAAGTAACAGTTTATAAAATTCGTTGAAAGAAACAAGAAGTGAGAAATTAACAATTCCAAAGTTTTACTCTGTTTTGCAACTCTCCAATTTCTAAATTAAATCACAAATATCTAATACCACGAGGTTTCAGGTGGTTACCACAATGTAAAAAAAAAAGAAAAAAAAAGGGAGAAAAATTCATGAAGAAAGCGTAGTGAAAAATATATATTCGACTGAATATCCATCATATTGAGTTTACGAAGCAACGTTGATTTACAAATTAAAAAGTAAAGTCTACGATAACCTCTTCTTTCCACGATTTAATTTGTTCACGCAACATTTGTATATTTTTATAAATTATCTGAAAGTGTCTATGGATGTGTTTCGTTATACAAACGTTCTCCATTCGTGGTGAATGAAATAATAGATTGGAAAGAGTTCGACAGAGTGCGTACTGCTCGTGGGTCTGACCAAAGTCAGGCTCTACTACTAGGTTGCATCCAATGCGACCGCGCTGATGTTCCGGTAGTCGTGCCTCTAATAGCCACGTGCGGTTACTAGAACTTTATTAACGATTCTGTCCGCACAGATGGGTTCGAATTTCTCTTGTCAGATGCGAAATACACGTTACAGCTGCGCCGAGATTCTCACGATTATCGATTCTCCTTAATTGACCCGCGATTGGTTTAGAACCAAAGGAGCGACGCACGCAATGAGATACAGTGCGTTAGAAAATAAATAAAATAAACGTACATGAAGAAATTTCTATCACTTTAAGAGATAACTTCTGCTTTTTAATTAGTTTTGCATTATATATATTAAACTTTTTTTAAAAAAAAAAAAGTATACGAGATGTTTCACTAACTCTTTTAGAAGGACTTCGTTGAAAATGCATTAATAATGTCAACGCAATTGTTTTTCATCAACCTGCATTAGATTGTGTTGTATTAGAGAGGACGACGTTCTGTTCTTTCCAAAGAGTTTCGATGGAGGTGTAACTTAATAATCTGAAATGGAATTTCCACTTTTTCCACAAATTTTTCAAGACTGTTAATATGAATAATTTTTATGTGAATCAATTTTTTTTTGATGGCGGATGAATGAAAAGTTACACAGAGATTAGAGATCACGTTAGCTGGAAAGTTTGTCTGACTAGATAGGTACAGGCGGTCCTCTTTCACTTGCTCTCTTATAAGGTAAAGGTACCAATAACTGGACACATAAGGATATCAAAGTAGTAAATATTAAAAATGGATTAAAAATAAATGTTCTTTTTAACAAAAGTGTCAATATTCAGATAACTGCTACTTCTTTCTATCAAATGAGCTAATAAAAACTTGTTTGCAGTGCGTTATTTTAATTGAATTGAGTAAAAACACAAGTAGTTATGTGTACCAGTACATGGACAATAGAATTCTGATTTGTCCCAGCGTCCCATTTTTGGTGTCCCAATACCTGGTCAATGGGGAAGATGACGCGACGCTCGGCGCAGAGGGCGCCACTAGTGTTTGTGTGAATGGGTTGCGCGCGAACTTTTAGGTTATGTTGAAAATGTAGCATGCAATTGACTAAAAATATGACTGGAAAATAAAGAACTGTTAATTTATGTACAGTATACTTGTACTTACACTTTTGATGTACAAAAATTTGAGAAAACACAGGCACTTTATCGGTTTGACGATGCGGTCAGGTATTGGGACTTCCCATAAGCGTTCAAAATGCTCACAGGCCGACCAACTGGACGGCTGGTCAGTTATTGGGACAGCGTGCAGAGGACAAGACTATTATGTACCGGTACATGAACACGTATATTTTTAATTAAAATCAACATTAACCGATCAATGTTTTGTTTTGTATGTAACAAGAAACTTCTTAATATTCTGTACATACGTTTTTTTCTCAGAAAAACGTTGTATAACGATTATTAGCACCTTAACAACTAACTGTATTTTTCTTAAGAATTACTTAAGGGGTCTCCCTAGTGTGACGGTTTAAAAAAATCGATTTTTTGTTTTTTGCGTTTTCTGAATTTACAAGAATTATATGAAGAAGAGGAAGGTGTTCTCTATGGGCCAGGCATTGGAGACTAATTGTAAGTATGATTTATTATTTGATAAATGGTTTTTTGAATATTTAAACGCATTTTCCTCGAAACGACTTTTTTGGCGCGGCGATCACGATATCTCAAAAACTACTCAATCAAACGACTTAAAACTTAACATATATATTCACTGCGTGTTCTGTTAGAACCTGAACTAGAATGAAGTCATTATATGCAAAATTCGAATTTCGCAGCTCAAAAAACTGATCACTGTTTTGCCGCGAAATGAAAGCTTTTCTTTAAAGTGCTGCCATTTTTGTATTTTGTGATTTTCTATTTTCGTTCTAGTTCAAACCCTAGTTACGTTCATATAGATTAAGAAAATAACTGTGTTTTTTGTTTCAGATGACCAAGACAGCCGGGATCATGATCGCCATTTATTTGCGAGTTCCTCATTGTAATCCTTCAAACATAAAATATAATTATCACTAATGCTTCAAAAAATTTAAGTACATTGCCCAAATGTAACTGAATAAATACTCCAAAGTTTGAAACTGCAATATCAAGTACATTTCCTTCAAAAAATTCCCAAATGTTGCCCTATTTTCCAGGCGTCACACTAGGGAGACCCCTTAAGAAATCTACGCAGAATTCAAGTGCATGCACCTCCGATATTTAAAGGCTGTTTTATATATTAAACTTTACATCTAGGACTTTCTTAATTTTTTATATAAGAGATCAAGTTGCAAAATAAAATATATTCCCAACAATATTATTCTAAACTTTCTATGAAGCTTAGTAAAAATATAAATGTCATTGGTGTCCAGGTATTGGGACGTGTCCAGGTATTGGTACTTTTACCTTACACCTTGATTCTTTCTCGTATTGTAGCTACTCAGATCAATCATGCCTTTTTAAATTTTCTTGTCGTTTTACATGCGTACCATATTGAAAATTATTATACGTAAAATTTTCGTGACGATGTATGTAATCGTTTATAAATTTTATTTCAGGTTCTCAAACTATACCAACATTCACACTGTTGAAAAGGCCCAACAATTTATTTCTACGTGCTATGAAATGAGAAAGTACATAGGGGGTCGTACTTAAATTGCGTAAGGCTTTTTTGCTGGGGGAGTCGCGAATTTCTTAGGTTTTCTCGCAAGAGGGGGGAGAGAGAGTCAGGTAACGTCTTAAGTAACAATTTTTTAACCTAATTTTCAACACGAGTAGCCTAAAAAACGATGTTTCATCGCACACGCGTTAGATAATTTTGTTTTAAGGGGGCAGCCTGATGTAATCGACAGAAATCAAGGATTTTCTTGAGAATTTTTTGTAAGGAAACTATACAGGCAATCTGTTTAAAACTTTCCGGCTACATTATTACGTATTTTAAGAAGCGAACAAGCATTTTTTCATATAAAAGTAACGCGGTAATTCCAATTGGCACAAGTGATTCGGAGGGGCCGAATTTTTAAGGATGTATCGGATGTACAGTATTCGACAAAAGTATATGAAATTTGAAATACTTGAATATTTACGTTTTACGTACAGGAAATCTAGATGTAAGGAACTCGAACAACAGTTGGAGTCTTATTTTTACTCCTAGAAAGGTATTTTTTCACTTTACAAATGCTTTTTCAAGCATTATTTGCGGTTTTCTTCATTTACGAGCCTAAACTTTTGGCAGTGAAAATACCCTGAATTCAACTGTGTAAGGCCAAATTTTTTCCTAATTAAAAAGATTAGTTGGCAGTGCTGATAAATAAGTGTGAATTCAATAACGTCAAAAAATATAACTATGTACTATGTGAACAATAATTTTGAATGTTATTTATTGTAAACATTGGTATGCGAGTCTTTGAAAATAGAGTTAAACGTGAGAACACTGTATGATTTGATTCACTTCTCGTAGGCAGAGATGGACAATGATAATATCTAGATAACCTCAAATAAAAGATACTTTACGTTTATCCGTTATTCGAAAATTGAATAAGATGATTTATCTTTATTCGAAGCGCCACGGATGAAGAAGGGATTAGAATATAAAATCTTACGAATTCTCATTCTAGGGGACGGAGGGGGAAAGAAATCGCCAAAATTATCCTTACGCAATTTAAGGACAGCCTCTGGAATGAATTTTAAAAATATCTTATTTCAAAATCTTAAATTATGTTCCTGAAAGCTTCTATACATATAGTAAAGAAGTTAATGACACATCTGGTATACTACAAACAAAAGTATCCTTAATTACTGGATTTTAAAAAGTGGAGGTCGTACCTACAAGGCGAACGCTTTTTAGACGAAATCGGGATGAAATGTAATGGTTAATCACTATCAATAAAATGGTCAACAGTTTTGGTAAAATCACGCTCATAAATATTAAAAGTTTCAATCCGTTAATAAAATAATTACAAATTAAAAAACCGCGATAAAAATAAAAAACCCCACTCAAAGTTAATCCCTAAAAATACTAGAAAACTACTGTGTTTACTGTAAACAGTAATTGTACCCGAATGCATAAAAATATTACAAGCAACCACATAGAAATGGTATTTCATCAACTTCTAAACCCCAAAGTGGCACAGTATCAAAGCAGGAAAACTTTATCCAAACAATAGCTGCACTTTGCAGTATTCAAATCTTCAAACTTTCAATATCCCCTAATTCTTTTACACTTATTCAACCCCCAACATTTTAAGTCCCTCTCCACGTAAAAAAAAAGACAGCATTAGTTCAGGTCTTCGCACCCCCTCTAACTTTACCATAATCCAACATAAACAAGCCCTGATAACAACAAAAGTTCAACCCTCAATTTCCCCTACCTCAAAGATGTAACCAAACAAATTCCCAAAAGAAACGAAATAATCCAAACAACCCTGCCGCTTCAGTAAATCCAAGAAAAACCGAACCCAATCTGTTCGAAGCAGTCCTGTCCACGGGGGAGGTCCCATTCGCGGTTGTGTCCGCTGTTAGGCGCCAAACTGGGTCTACAATCGGGCCCACGATATATAACGGTGGGTCCAAACCAGAGCCGAGCCCCGAGCCGAACACCATATCAGGCCCCATAATGTGTGTTCCACGTGTGAGGATTCGCGGGGCGTACATTTCTACCGATTTCCACCAGTTTGGACAGAGTCCTGTGTCGTGGAAAGCAGGCAATGGGGGTGCTCGGTTCGGGGCTCGGCTCTGATCTGGGTGCACCCTAAAACATCAGCATACATATAGCGTCCGTCACTGTACCGCGACAAGAGATGGACGGAAACAGGGGCGGAGCCGGTTTGCTCAGCGAGAGCAAACGTTGGACAGGACTGGGCCCGAGGATCGTCAGATGCCCGCGCATGCCTAGTCGCCAGGCGCGTACAGAAAACGAGTACACATCGAAAATCATACGTGACCGGTGTAACTGGTTCACACGACGGGACTTACGCTAGGTGTGGTATTGCCTTGGTTCATGTGCTGGGCCGGCACGTCGTCCTGAAAGTAATCGTCGTTCTGGGTCCCCGGCATGCTCTGGGCGAAGTCCAGGAGGCGGCGATTGGGGCTGTCCGGGGTGGTGGGCAGGTCGTTCGGCAGATTTGGGATGCAGGTCGAGGCGCTGCGACGGTGCCGCGAGAGACTGTAATGCTCATAGTTACGATAACAGCCTGGCCCGGTCTGGGCAGGGCACGCGGACTCTCCCTCGGTGCTGTTACCATCCACGCCGGACATATTGTGACCTGGAAACAGGTTCCGCGTCCGTTCTCTCTTTTACAAAGCCGTCGACGTATCAACCATGACGCAAGAACAGCGAGGGCTCGTCCCAAAGTTGCACGCTCCTCTGGCCAACGTGTGCTCCAATAGAGAGGGGCATGTAGCGATCGTTCGATGAATAATGAAGGAGAGTGTTAAATCTGCTGAGTAACTTCTGATCGTTCGACGCGTCGCCATTTCTGCGCACCGTTCGAAAGGCATCGCCGAGAATGAATGGGATGGTACGCACCACTTTCAAGTTGAAATTCAGGTGGGAATACCTTGTAGAATGGGTTATCTAATGGGTTAATAAAAAATCCCAATGACGACAAGTATGGTTTCTACCAGAGTTGGGCAAAAGTTTATCTAAATAAAAATCTCAAATAACGAACAAAAGATAAATAATTTTTATTCGTTACTCGAGGCTCGAATAATCGAAGTTATCTTTATTCGAAGAGCACCGAATAAATAATTTTATTCGATGAGAATTTATTCGACGAATAAAGATAACTTTTTTATTCGATGGGAATTTATTCGACGAATGAAGATAATTTTTCTATTCGATGAAAATTTATTCGACGAATAACGATAGTTTTTTATTCGAATAAATGCGTTGAATAAATTTTTCATTCGTAGCATTTCTCTTTTCAAAGCCTTCGAATAAAGCCACGAATAACTTTCGTCAGCGTCGAGCGTGTTTATTCGAGCCGCCGAGGGTCGAGCCCGGCCGAGCGGCGAGCGCCGAACAGAAAGGCTCGAATAAACACGCTCGACGCTGACGAAAGTTATTCGTGGCTTTATTCGAAGGCTTCGAAAAGATAAATGCTACGGATGAAAAATTTATTCGACGCATTTATTCGAATAAAACCTTCGAATAAAAGAACTATCGTTATTCGTCGAATAAATTTTCATGGAATAAAAAAATTATCTTCATTCGTCGAATAAATTCCCATCGAATAAAAAAGTTATTTTTATTCGTCGAATAAATTCTCATCCAATAAAATTATTTATTCGTTGCACTTCGAATAAAAATAACTTCGATTATTCGAGCCTCGAATAACGAATAAAGATAAAGTATCATTTATTCGATCGTTATTTAAATAATTTTTTATCTAGATAATGCCCAACTCTGGCTTTCTACTATAGTCCCAACTGGGTAGAACAAAATGGAATGCGTCATGTAACGTACATACGTGCATGGAAAGGTGGATACAAGTTTATTAGGTAAGATGGTGTAAAGTGTAAAGGTATAAAAAGAGAATATTGTAGTAGATAAGGAATGTAAAAATTGCAAAGTTGTTTAGAAAAATTTCAGTTTGTAAAGGTGCAACGAAAAGTTATGCTAGGGTATTGCTATCACCGCTTTCAAATTCTTCCAACCAGACGCAAATTTGCTACCTTCCTTTCGTTTCTTTTATTAGAAAGCTCCAAGTCACGAACTTTAAGCCCATCTTTTTAGAAAGATCCCATATGATTTTCAAGTTAGAAGTGGTGTCATTCGCTTGGTCTCGGCGAAATTTTTTCGAACAGTGTATAGAAATGGTGGCGCGCTCTTCGGCCATAAATCACTCTAGAGACTTAACATTGCTCTTTTGACGATTGAAGAAACGTACGAGTTGCAATTGATAATGGTGTATCGCAGTCTGGTCCGGCGTGGTAGGCTGATAACGAAAATAGCGGGACCACGGAGCAAATTATAAAGTACTAATTAGCGACTCGGAGGCTCATCCTAGTTGCGATTCAAAACTAGCTTATGCGCAGAGTATATTTCCATAATTTGACCGTTTCACGAGCGTGGAAGGAATATTGAAACTCTATATAGGCATCTGAATTATCTATAACCTCAACTTGTTCCAGCAAGTCAACTCGACGGTTGCGGTTCTACATTCGAAACCTGCTGTTTTGAAAATATTCTGCGTACAAGTGAAACACAAATTCAGTGTCTACGTGTACTTTACATTCAGACTCTTGAGAATATACAAACACAAAAGTTCACACTTTCGTGGATTTATATCTCGCTGAAATACTACTAGGTACATGTATTTTGTTCAAAGAAGACCAGACTAACAAGGGACATTCGGTAATTGTCGCATGTCGATTTTGATGAAACTTTGTACAATCGTTCACTACTTAGTTCAGCCTAAGAGCTTCGCCGTTTTTCATTACAGCTACGACAATTTAATTCTTATCCCTCCTTGCCTAACATCATTGCTTTCGAAATACAACGATGTCTCCATTCCCCTAAAGAAGCTATTAAAATCTTCTTAAGAGAACTAATTTTTCAAAAATTTCTCCCACCGATTTGCAGGTCTTTAGAGACAGTATACATTTTATTTGAATCCTCTATCGATATCATTCGTAATTCAGCAGCTATGTACGTATAAATAAAAGGCTTGACTCTAACGAAAGGACTCGTTCCTCAAAGTCGAAACGCAGCGCCAACCAAATGCGGCAAGGCTCTTAAGTTCGGCTAGCGAGCAATCGTGCTGAAGCTTCATAAAAATCGGCGTGCGACGCTTACCGAACGTCCCTCGTAAGTGACACGAAATCTATTGCCAACAATCAAACAAATAACAAAATACCAACGTCGATAGTCACTGACACGTTTCCATAACAACCTTCCGGCCGACTGCTACCACCCACGCCGGACTATCGCAATCCAAGAGCGACACTCGGACATGTCCGTCCGTTGCCTCGCAGAACGACAAGTTTATCAACCATGACGCAGGTCCGGGTCACGAGCGGCACGAGAATCATCAGAGCGGTGTGTTACAACGTGTAATTACGGTGATTGAATTAACCTTCGATGAAGCGTGAGCTCAGCTCAGTCCGGCGTGGTAGACTGCTTTCTCGGCTGTGTATGTACGTGGCGGTGAGCGGGAAGCGCGTAGTTACCGGCAAAACAGCACGTTACCATCCACGTCGGACATATCGTGAGTTAGGGGGTGCGTGCAATCCGGTCCCTTGCCGTCAACCCTCGCACAGAACGAGCGTTGCCGCTTAACCGCGGGCAAGTGGGCCGGGCGCGGTTGTCGTTCCGCGTACAAGGGGGCAAAACGGTTAGTTAGAACGTTAGATCTCGGTCTGTCCGGCGTGGTAGGCTGCTCGTTAGGCGGACCGAGGAAGCAGCGGGAGAACAAGGCGGCGCAACGACGCCACGAGGGACCGTAACGCTCATAGCTAGGATAACAGCCTGACCTGTTCTGGGCAGGGCTGCGTTCGTACACGGATTCCTCCTCCTTGCTGTTACCATCCACGCCGGACATATCGTGACCTGAAAACAGCCACGGGTGTCCATCCTGCATTTTTTTTCTCTTCCTCCCATTGTGCCATCAATATATCAACCTTGACGCAGAATTGGTGGTGTGCAATTGGAACGTACGGATCACCGTGAATCGGATGGAACGCGATAACGATTAGCCGGGACACATGTTGTTAGACGACAGGGCGCGAAATGGTATTTCTTTTCTCCCCCGTCTGACAATGGGAGTTCGTGCACGCTTCTACAAGCTGGTATGGTGCAGTCACGTTAACACTCTGAGTGGCGCAAGGTATGGAGGTAGGAGCTCTTTCCGGGCGATAGATTTTCCTGGGAATGGCTTGCCGGGCTCGTCCCCGCGCTCTGACTACATGCCGACAGTAATGAGAATTTAAACTTTTATATCGCGTATTAACGCTCAGCGCACTGTCGCGTGCGGAACTCCTCCAGTATCATTTGCTCGCGGTACTCGCTGAACGCCCATCGGCGTTCCCCGCGCGGCGCACAGGGCGGGAATCGCTTGGGCGTGAAAATACGCCGACGCCACGCAGAGTGCTAATGAGAAAGTCGATACGAACGATTAGACGGTGTTTGTGTGTGCAGCCGGGCCATTACCTCACCCCTGCGCCAGAACTGATAAATTTATCATTCTTGCGTCAGGGTTGATAAATTGTTCCACTTTGATTATGGGTAAAGCTATGGTCGCTGGGCTCCTCTTGGGGATTAATCCGAAGACTAGCGTCGGCGAAAGAGTGGTGGAGAGACGAGAATGAACAGTGGTGGATTCCCATCTGTATCACTTTCAACTGAAATCGCACTCTTTTAACTGGACTAGGAATTATGAACTCGTTCTCCGCTGTACTAGACGGTTACTTAATATAAAAAAGAACGTTCAAAAATGCGAAGTTCACGTAACCGTTGCACAACGAGGACTGCAGCAACGCGAGAAATATTGCCGAGTTGTAAATATGAGATCTGAAAGCCTCAAGAAACTGGCAAACACGGCCCAGACAAACCACTATGTACTGCGTGTTAATATAGCGAGGAGCCGGATCCCAGCCGAATATCCCCAGAAGCAGCGCGAAAACCCCCATCTCGGCCGTCGCGTAGCAAAGCGTACGCAACGCGAGAGAAAATTATTTTTTTTTTTGTTTAATCATCCTCCTTAGTGGTCCGTCGCTTACCGGTGTCGACGATGACGTCGATGAGGTCCATGCTCTTGGCAAAGGCGTCCCTCAGATTGATGTGATGAAAGGACACGATGCTCCCCTCCCGTTTGGCCCTCTCGAGGGCCTCCCGCCTCTTGAGGGCCTTCTCGCGTCTCATCTGATTCTTGTAGAACTCAGCGAAGTTGTTAACGATAATGGGAATGGGCAACGCGATTACCAGGACACCACATATACAACACACACTGCCGATCACCTTGCCGAGCGGGGTCGTAGGGTAGATGTCGCCGTATCCGACGGTGGTCATCGTGATGCCTGCCCACCAGAAGGTCTCTGGAATGCTTATGAATTTGGTCCCGGGCTCCTCCTTCTCGGCGAAGTAGGCGAGGCTCGAGAATATGAGGACGCCCATCGCCAGGAAGAGCATCAGCAGGCCCAGCTCCTTGTACGAGTTGCGCAAGGTGAAGCCGAGGCTCTGCAGCCCGGTGGAGTGGCGGGCCAGCTTCAGGATCCTCAGGATCCGCATTATACGAAAGATCTGCACTACCCTGCGCACGTCCTGGAACTGGTCGGTCGCGTTCTTGTTCGTCTCGACCAGGAACAGAGATACGTAGTACGGCAGTATAGCCAGTAGGTCGATCACATTCAGACCGCCCTTGAAGAACTTCCACTTGTCTGGCGAGGCACTGAACCTAAGCACGTACTCGAGGGTGAACCACGTGATGCACACAGCCTCCACCATGGCGAGCTGCGGATTGTCTTGAAAGTTCCCCTTCTCATCATTCACTTGCATACTAGGAATGGTGTTGAGAGTTAGTGCGATCGTCGAAAGCACAATAAAGAGTATTGATATCACAGCTATCACCTGGAAAAGCGACGGGTCAACCGGTCAAACGGAGTTCACCGCTCGTTCGACGTCCTACTCCGCTGCGGTTTTAAACAAACAACACACCGCTTCCATTCTAACTGCCTCCCCTTTTCGAGAGTCATTCTCTTCCGGGCTTTTCTTTCTCCTTCTTTCTTTCCATTTTCCTCTTTTCTTTCCTCCTTCTTACTTTTTTTTCCGTTTCTCTCTTCCCATTGGTTTTACTACGTATCTCCTTTTACGACGTGTTCTCTGTGCGTTTCGATTACTAAGCGTCAGAGCGTAAAGCGGGATCCAATGCGTCTCGACGCCATTTTACAGAAAACGATCGACGTGGAGGGTTTTTGCGGAGAAACGTGAAGAATAACATCCAGAAACGAATAGAAAAACAAGATCTCCTCTTTTATTTATACGCGTATGCAACTCAAGTGGTAATTTTTGCTTCGACAGTTGGACGACAAGTAGTATAAAAAAATCGATGCCACGAATGGCCACGAAAATCTTAGAACCGCCCATCACCGACCGCGCGGGAACTCGTCCGAACGTCCCCAACGAACTTTAATTACAGAACGACCAACAATAATCTTTACTTAGCCTGCACTTTTACAAGCAACAACGACTACCACAAATGAGAAAACACGAGAAGCTCTCGCTGCACGGAAGCGTTCAAAAATACGTATTAAAATTATACACCAAATACAGTACAACATATCTTATCATTGACAGAACAGTAGGAGAGCGTGAGTAGTCTGTTTCTTATATCTTACACGTACGAATTACTGTACAATACGAAGCAAGCTTACAATCTGCGTACGTAAAGAAGCTTGTATCTGAAAAAAACGTATTACCCACACGTTGTGAACTGAAGACAACGACGTGTCGCAGCACGGGATCGTTTCGAGAACGGATTATAAAAAGAGGACTCGTACGACTTGTATCGTTACGAATGCACCAACGATGTCGTTTCAGCTAGGATCGACGCTAAAAAAAAAAAGAGAGATGGAACCCTTTACCGACAATTCGTGCGATCAAAGTGCATATGCATGGAAACCCATAAAGAGACCTCCAAACGAGTCTGGAACGAAGTTGAGTGTAGCAGGATAGAAGGGAACGTGGACGCTATGCGGACTGCTATAACAAACTAGAGCACTTTTTGCGAAACTGAGTACTCGACCGTACAGAGTAAACAGAGTCGCTGAAAAATGCCATAGAAATATATAGCACGCAGATGTTTGCACCAAAGAATTTCTCGTCGTTTGAAGGCTGTCTGCCCGACGTCGCTCGACTCATATACAAGTTTTGTACATTGTTCGGCAAGCGTATTAGCATCACACTTATTCTTGGTCCCTTCAAAACCCCGCTCCCTTCGGGCCGCCCTGAACCGCGTCTCGAATGCCCGCGTATTGCCCCCAATTGCTCTCGCAAACCTGTACCCTGCCCCGCCGCGCACAGTGCAATCGCTACAAAGCGAAATCAATTCGTCGCCTCGCGAGGAGTTAGCAGAAATACGCCAGCTCTGTTTAACATACTATAAACAGGCGCTCGATTCGCATTTTCATGTCGCACGTCAACACAGATGCGTATGGTGCGTCGCAGAGATATAGTGACGCGGTAATGGAATAGACGAGGAGCAACGTGGGGAGCGTCTTAAGTGCCCAGAGACATACAGTACTGTCTCTAAAAGTGAAACGGTTCGGAAATGGCCCGTTTCAACTTTCGAATCAGGCACCCCGTTCCGGTTGCCTTTATTCTCTGCTGCGGCGTGCGAGGGGTCTGATTGTGAGGGAGAACGACCGAGGGCGATTGCAAAGAAGCAGTGGGAATGGCGGGTTATCACTTATGGAATCACGAAATGTGTCACCTATGAAGACAGTACTGTATTGGGTATTATTTTTTGGAGGTTAGTTCGGGCGTGCGAACTAGGGTGGCCATTATTTTCAACCGGCGATTTCTTTTGCTCTCACCCCCTAATATGGTGAGAGCTCCATTTCATAAAAAAAAATAGTCCCTGAGAAAGATCATTGCAATCGGACAACAGGAAAGGGTGCCGACCTGGCCTTAAAGTTTAGAATTCATCAATGGTTTTGAAGGATTTGAAGAATTTCTCAAAAATGGTAAGCCTTATCGAAATTTTGTTCAAATAATATTAATAGAGCATTCAATTTTCTACAATTACTGTGTATATGATTTTTTCGTGCTTCCAACCATTTTTTAGATAATAGCGTTTGAATCAGGGTTCGACGGAAATCCCGTGCGCCCGTATCAGGGATAGCGGTGGGGGAACTCCACGCATGCGCGCGATGACGCGGTGACGTCGAACCAATCCAAGCGCGATGACTCGGTGACGTCAAACCAATCAACGCCAAGAATCGAAACATGACGGTGGCGCCGTTTCATTTCCCATCTCGACGGTGGCGCCGTCTCGTTTCCCATCTTGGCGTTGATTGGTTTGACGTCACCGCGTCATAATACGTCACAATACGTCACGCCGTACAGGTGGGACGCGCCAAGCGCGGACCTCTCTATATTCAAACGCTATTATCTAAAACATGGTTGGAAGCACGAAAAAATTATATATACAGTAATTGCAGAAAATTGAATGCTCTTTTAATATTATTTGAATAAAATTTCGACAGGGCTTACCATTTTTTTTAGAAACTCTATTGATGAACTCTAAACTTTAAGGCACCCTTTCCTGCTGTCCGATTGCAATAATCTTTTTCAGGGACTATTTTTTTTTATCAAATGTCACCGTTCTAAGGAGTGAGAGCAAAGAAATACAAAAACAAATTTGGACACGTATAAATAATGACCACCCTAGCGCGCACAGGAGCCGCGGCGGTGCCTGGGTCAGTTCCGAGCCGTAACTGCTATCGGCATTTTAGACGATGTTATTTTCGTCAGATCGATTCAGTTTTTTTATTTATGAGCTTTTCTCCGTTACGATTTAATAGTGCTGTTATTCGGTGGTGTTAGTTTCGGTCGAAAAAGACCTAGAAATCGCGCGGTTACGGTTCTGGGTTGTGGAGGAATGAGATCAGAGTTGGGCACAATTGGATTCGGACAACGAATAGCGGACCTACAAAAAATCCATTGTGTAATAAATAATTTTATTCAGGTGACTATTTATTATTTACATCATTTAAAACAGTTTCGAGTCAGTGGGGAAACTATCAACAGTTATTCGCACCGTTCTTGGAATAATTTTGGTGCAGTTATTCGAATACATTATTCTCCCGAAAAATCTATTACGGAGAATGATGATATTTAGATGAAGCATTCGACTTGATGCCGAACTCTGAATGGGACCAAGCACGGCCTTGAAATAAATGGCGATGAACACGTTTGGTGGTTCGCACCCTCGCGCATATTGCTTTAGACACCACTCGAATCAGTCCCAAATTAGTCACTATATCTCTGCCACGATAGAGACATTGAAGTCGTAAATTAGGCGGAATACCAGATAGAAGCAAGTCTTAAGTGTACACCCCAGCGGGGCCTTCTTCAAGCATCCAGCACCGTGTACATATACATATTAGATCCCTCTCACAAAGGGAGTGCACAAGATTCGAATCACCAAATTGGCTAAAATTTTGCATACAACATACAACAACAGATTAAATACAAAGGACACACTGCACTAAATTTGCTATGGAAATCACATTCAAAATTTTATCTCTTCCAAATCTCGTAGGTACGGGGTGGACAACGTAACTTGACCACCTTAATTACCTCCGTTACTATTGGACCAATTCAAATTATTTTCTTTTTAAACTCCGGGGTTTAGAGGTGCCAGCAGGCTGGCTGTAGTATATTTTATGTGGGTCATTTTCTTTCAAAATTTTCACGGTCAACCTTAGGATTTCAAATGGAACCCTATCATATTTTTCCGCCTATCATTTAGCGGACAGAAATACAAGTTTGGCAAGTATCGCAACATACATTTTTTGTCATTAGAACTGAAGAAGTGGTGGAAAAAATGTTTCTTACAAGGAGAGGTTCCCAGGTGTCCGCCTCCGATTGCTTTGGATTTTGGATATGTTCTAGAGAACCGAAAAATAAGAAATACGTGCCTTTTGATTTTGGCCCGTTTGCATGTTTAAGGGGTGAAACCACCCCTCAAAGTTCATAAGGGGTACAAAATTGTGTTGGATAAAACTGATATAAATTTAATTTGCGTCACAACTTGCCGTATGGATGATGCTCTTATCGTCAGCCACCGTTATTAGGGGGTAAACTACCCGTAATCGTTTAACTGCGTATTTGAGAGACTTCAAATAATATAAATATTCATAAATTTCCTAAAAAAAAAACCTTAGACATAATTTATTTTAGGATGGCATATCAGTGGTTTTATGACCTCCCATCGCTACTGACAATGAGGGATGAACCACCTCTTGGGTAGTTTACCCCCTAATAACGCTGACTGGCGACAAGAACATCATCCATACAGCAAGTTATGACGGAAATTAAAATATCAAGTTTTATTCAACACAACTTTTGTACCCCTTATGAACTATGAGGGGTGGTTTCACCCCCTAAACATGCAAATGGGCCAAAATAGGAAGACAGACATTTCTTATTTTTCGGTCCTCTAAAATATATCCAAAAACCAAAGCAATCGGAGAAGAACACCTGAAAATCTTATAACTTTGAGGGGTGGTTTCACCCCCTAAACATGAAAACGGGCCGCTATAAAAAAACACGTTCATCTTAGTTTCCGGTCCTCCAAAACATATCCAGAAACCAAAGCAATCGGAGGCGGACACCTGGGAACCTCTCCTTGCCAGGGAAATCCCCACGTCAGTTCCCGAGAAATTGCAAACAATAGTGGTATATCGATATCCAGTGTTTGGAATATTTTACATCGTCATTGTTTCCATCCTTTGCACGTGCCACGTGCCACGTGGCGTAGCAACATGACGGTTGTCCGGCGCGTAAAGTGCTTAACCACACACTTTCTCGCCGTTCGATCGCTCGCGGTGGCATCGCAAACTCCACGCTCCCCTGGATTCTTTATATGGGGCACGCCGAAAGAAAATATTTACAGAGATGTTCCAACAGCAGCAGTCAACTTCAACATGCGACAACGAATCGTTGCTGTACACTGAGCGATGAATGACGCTGTTAATCTATTTGATGTAACTAATAGGCATTCACTTAGTAGATTACGTATCCAGAAGTGTATTGACCGCGAGGTACGTCTCCAAGATAAGTCTCTAAATATTTTTCCACCGCTTCTTCTGTTCTAATGACGAAAGAAGTGTGCTACGGTGCTTGCGGAATTTGTCTATTTGACCGCCAAAAGATAGGCGAGAGAAAACTATAGGGGTCCATCCAAAAAACTAAAGGTGACCCTGAAAACTTTGGGAAATAAATGGCCCACAAAAGATATACTACAGTCAGCCGGTTGGCACCTCTAATCCCTGGTATTTAAAAAGAAAATAATTTGAATTGGTCCAATACTAACGGAGATAATTAAGCTGATCAAGTTGCCGTAAACTGGCGGAACATGGCATCTACTTAACATCTATTAAAAAGGAAAAAGAAAAACATTTTACACATTTTTACACCTGTAGTACGATCACAAACGATGCAACGTTATAATAGGACACCTAAACCAAAATTAACACAGGTTAATTAAAAAATAAAAAAATATAAGAGAGTGCATTGAACATAGAAAGAAATGGTAATTACCCAGATAGCACCGCACATCCCAAGGACGTCCATTTCATGTCCAGTTTATATCCGAACGTCCTACGTCCATTTCTTAAGTCCTACGGACGTTCTTAGGACTTAAATTTCGGATGTTCTAGGAACGTCCGTTTCTTAAGTCCTACGGACGTTCTTAGGACTTAAATCTCGGATGTTCTAGGAACGTCCGTTTCTTAAGTCCTACGGACGTTCTTAGGACTTAAATTTCGGATGTTCCAGGAACGTCCGTTTCTTAAGTCCTACGGACGTTCTTAGGACTTAAATTTCGGATGTTCCAGGAACGCCCGTTTCTTAAGTCCTACGCACGTTCTTGGGACTTAAATTTCGGATGTTCTAGAAACATCAAACAATCTTGTAAGTCACGTGATTATTTTGCACGACTACATTTCGAATGTTCCGAGAACATTCGTCTCGTAAGTCTTGTGAATCTTTAGAAGATCTACATTTCAGATGTTCGAAGAACAACCGTCTTGTAGGTTTTGCAGATGATTCAGGTTCGGTTGCAAAACAGTCTTACGACTGAACCTCGCCTTTGCGCTATTTTTTTGTGCAATGAAGACGCTGAAATGCTAAAATGTTCCCAGGTAGCTTACAACGTCTTCAAGACGTCTGTCTTAAGTCGTCGTTAAAACATCTGTCTTGAGACGAATGTGAAATTTTAAGCAATGAGTCTAGAGGTCGAATGATGATATTCTGTAGAATATTTCGCGTCAATGCACATTTTTTATAAACTATTAATAATCGTTATATACCTAGAAATTGGAATTATTTGCAAGGAAGTGTCTTGAGTAGTTGCGAAAAGCAGTTGCTTCGTAATCTGGGAGTCCTGGGTTCGATTCCCGTCACCGCCAAATTTTTTTTTCTTAATGTCCTAACCCAGACTTGATGAAGACGTCTTTAAGGCGCTTTTAAACCATCTGCAAAACGTTTTTAAGACGCCTTTTGGACGTATTTAACTTTACTTTCGGACGTTCGGAAAACGTTCTGAGAATGTTGACACAGCACGTTCTCAGGACGTTCCACTTTGTAAATAGGACCTTCCTGCGACATTTAAAGATCTTAACGAGGACGTACAGAGGACATATGGACCTTCTCGGGACATTCTCCGAACGTACAGTACGTCCGGAACGGACGTCCTTCGGACGTACATAAGATGTCTTTGTGCTATTTGGGTATTTACTTTGGGGTTTCATCGCCGATTTGAATGAAATTTAGATATGTCGTAAAACTCCACATTTTGAGCAACTTTTTCCTATAATGAAAACTAAGTAGAACTGTATACACATGTCTGGAATTACTATGTGTGTCACAATTGAGTAGCCACTGCAACCTGATTACAGTGTCGTTTTATGACAAAACTTTGAAGCCGACTTTCTTGCAAATTTTTGTGTAGCGCATCCTGTGCGTTGGATATATGCAAAGTTTGAATGAGATCGGTGATTGGGACCTCGCGCACCCCCGTCCTTGTCAGTCTCTCATCCCGTAGTCTTCTTCTCAAACACTTGACCCAACAATCACAACATGCTACTATTTATAGCCGTGTCTAATTTACGACTTCTCTATTTCTGAATCGTCGACGATACACTCGGAAGTAAAGTTGGTGTGTGTGTTCATGTCGTGGAGGTCTGATCGGATATGTGAGATCAAATTCTCTCGTTTTATGAGTTGTATGTGAAGGGTAAGGGGAGAACGGTGAATGTCACAAAATGGCGTTATCGAGAAACTTAAGTTTTAATACTTTACTCCATTAGTAAAGAAACCAGGTTCACTGAATCTAATTTTCTTATATAATTTTCTTCTTAAACGGGTGGTGGGACATTCCGTATTTCGTTCCAGCGCAGAGTGGACATTTCCTGTTTTTAGCCAGTATACAAAATCTTTAACGTTATCTTACGGGGTTATTTTAAATTTGTAACCGCTTTGTGTTTCGACAGTTCCGTAGTCCCAGTTGCCGCCAACAAAATGTGCTATAAATCGCAAAATCTCGAAAAATTGACATTCCCGGTTTTTCCCCTTAAGCTTCATTTTAAATCGTCCTTGAAGATCGAGGATTATGTTCTTCTGCCGATAAGAGTCAGTATCTCCGTAAGTATGATTCTGTTTGAGGAATTCTGTACGATGTACTGTTAAACTGCTTGGCTTCCGAGTGTGTTGGGACGTGGTGCATGTTTGAAAGCGAGATATGAAGAAGGAACGGGGGATGCGGAAGGAGTGTTGCATCTTCAGTTGTTCATGCAACGATTACGGTTTCGAATTATTTCTGCGGATTGCCATAATTAGATAAGTCATAGAATTGGTGATGGTCACACGAAGATTACAGATTTCCAGGCTTGCGTCAGAACAAGCTTGTGCAGAATAGTGAGGCTGTTCGCAGAAAGCTGTGTCGTGCGATTCTTTCAGCGGTGTCGCTGATTGTATTAGACGTACGTAGAGAAATAATAGGCTCGTAGATTAGAAGAGAAGACGAAGCCGATGGCTGACATTGCTTGTTGCAAAGACAATGTACTTTTCTTGACAGTGGAGGAAACCAATGCGCGTATTGTGCAATCGATGGAAAGGTAAGCCACCCCTGTAATCTACTATGGTTTACTGTGAATTGTATCGGATTACCCACAACTTGCACTTATTCTCGCAATTGCGCTACGAATATAGTTTGACGTGACAATATTCAAGGTGTTAATGGAATGTATTGAGGGGATGAATTTGGCATCCAATAGGCCCGTTTACACGGACGCTCCAATCTGTGGATTTTGACATGTCGGTCGCTCCAGAATGGCACGCTGGGGCGCAGGTTTGGAGTGTATGCGCCTGACGCGGGATGTAAAAATATTCAACACTCCGAACCTGCGCGTCACATTGTAGGTGGGTCGTTCCATGCGAAATCGGACACTTTTCGGAGTAACATTTCAGATTTAGGTGAAACTTGGATATGTTGTAGTCTTTAGGGATGTATAAACATATCTCGAAGGATTTTTCAAAATGTCAAAAATTGTGGATCTTACAGCTCGTTGAAATATAGTGTTAACTTTTTTTCAAAAAATTATAACTGTGGAACTAACAAACTGATCAAAATGAGCTTTTGGGTGCTTACAATGAAGACATAAGGATACCTAATAAAAATTATTTCACAGGAAAAAAAACAAATTTTTGACAGGATCAGCCAGCGGAGCCGGTGCTGGGCGACGCGGCGTCACATTCAATTAATTTTCATTTGGCCAATTTTAAAATCTCCGTATTTCTGAAAACGGGTCCGTGAAGAGGACAAATAAGACTACACCTTCATTGTTTGTCAAATTTTTAAATAGTGCCCGCTATTAAAACATGGCATTTGTTTAGAACAAAATAAATGGTCAAAAAAAATTTTTTTTTCAGTGAAATAATTTTTATTAGGTACTCTTAGGTCTTCATTGTAAGCACCCAAAAGCTCATTTTGATCAGTTTGTTAGTTCAACAGTTATAATTTTTTGAAAAAAAGTTAACACTACATTTCAAAGAGCTGTAAGATCCACAATTTTTGACATTTTGAAAAATCCTTCGAGATCTGTTTATATATCCCTAAAGGCTACAACATATCCAAATTTCACCTAAATCTGAAATGTCACTCCGAAAAGTGTCCGATTTCGCATGGAATGACCCCGCTGTCTCAATCAAGTGTACAATCCAAAATGTGCCAGTGTAAATTAAAAGTAACGGGATTTGGAGCGGGGCGTGGTATCTTCACCGAGTTGGGAAGTTTGGCACAACGCGTCAGCCGATATCACGAAGTTTGTGTCGTACTCAGATCCTATTTATCTTTTGTTAGTGTAAACGTGCAATTAAAGTATGAGATCTGATGTGCCAGAACTGAGTGGTTGGTTTGGCTGTTGTAAATGCTTTAAGGAGGTTCGATACCTCACTCGAGGGCAGGCGGCGAGAGGGGTAAGCCTATGCTTATACATGGGAGCTCTGCAGTGATACCAATCTTAGATAAAAAAAAATTATGTAGACAAAAATGTTATTTACATGTCTATTCCTAATAAAATTATCACCACACATTTTGCTTTTGAATTCAGTTAAACAAAAAGTATGCTCCATGCAGCTGGAAACACAATATTTTCATTAAAAGTAGCGTAAAATATGCGAGTGAAATGCGGCAACGTCGCTTTGCATTAATCTTTTTTTCTCTCTCGTTCCATCTCACACTTCTGGCGTCGTTTTGTGCGTTTGTACCGATTCCTAACAAATTACTAAACACATGTTTACAGCTTGGTAGTGTTTGTACCAATTTTTACTGTATGCTTTGTACAAGTATACATTGTGCACATCACTACCCGGCGTACAGCGTTGCCACGTTTCAAACAGTTCCCTCAGGCAGTTCCAGAAGTATGAGAAATTTCCTGTCTATCGATTCAATTATCCAATAAACCGTATTGTCAATGTCCGATTTTCTTTTTTAGAATTACTCAGGAATACTTCAGCTTTTCATTGCAACACTTTTTATGACATTCTTATTATCTTTAAAGGCTATGTGCAACATTTGATGCAACTTAAAAGCATGTGTATAAGAGCGCAACTTCGATTTTAATTTTTTTCAAAAACTGTGCCGTCAATCGACTGGAAATTTCCACGCAATACTTTTTACACTTTAAAGGTTAGATTAAAACACTTTTCAAATATTTCTTATCATTTTTGTTCCGGTATTGAACCTCCTTAAAACGACCGGGGCCTGCAGTCCAGACATGTGATTGGAGAACGCGCTCCGTGCGCCTTTACAGGCCGAACATTTATACTAACAGTTTTGGCTTGTGTGTTTGGAGTGTACGCTGCAGAAATGTGGAAAAAAAACCGTGCGTATAAACGCGCCTAATGGCGATAAAAAAGATTATCCTGCCTTGTTTTTGAATCATAGCCATTCTCGAGTTTTAATTGTTAAATTACTATAATAATTCCAGTGAATTGTTTACGAACAAAGATTTATGTATTCATGGACAGTCTTATTGTAATTATTATTCTTGGTGTAAGATTAATAAAATAATGCTTGTTGATTTCTTAGATAATAAATTAAACTTTCCCTTCTTGCATATACAGCATGGAGTTTATGGATATACATTTGAAATTTGAATTCTCTAAATTTTTATTTCTAAGACCATCTGAGATTAATTGTTTGCGGAGTATCCATTGCGAACGTTGAAATATTTCGTTAAAGCACTCGACAAAATTGCCAACGAATTCAAGCATCTGAAATTTTTCAAATTTATTACATTCAGACATACGATGGTCGTTTTGTGAGTACTTCATATGGAAGTAATTAAATATAAGTTCCTCGAGCAAAACCTAGGCTATAATTCGGCAACAAAGTATAATGAGTTATAACTTTACATTATTAATTTTTCTGAATTCACTCGTCAAGCGGATGTCACTTTTAAGAATCTCCTGTCTCCCGTTTCCGTTCTGTCTTGAGAATTCTCATGCAACGTTTATTGCCAATGTTATTTTCCATGTAAATGAAACAAATTCTCACGAAGCGCCAATTGCGGGAAGAAGTACTTTGCTTTGTCAGTTTCGAGCAGACGCATACTGGTTAACACTTTGCAGCGCGCGTCATTTTCTAAAAGCAAAGCGTATATATATATATAGTAACTACTTAACAATACTGATTCATTTGTTAAGATCACAATTTTACAGAAGACTCAAGCCACAAGTATAAGTTTCAATTGAAGCGATAAATTGCAGCAACTCTTCGCAAGCGATGTTTCAACGTCTCAAAAACAAACAACTGGCGGTGAGCAATCGCTTTGTAAAGGTGCGATCCCACGGCGCGTGGCTCGCGCGAGTCCGTAGGCTCGTCGGGGCGTTCCCGCCGTCTCCACCCAGCCAGAATAATCATGTCTTTGACAACGGACGGGAAGCCCGAGCCGGGCCGCGTGACCCCGAGCTCATTATTCCCACGACGCGACGCTCGCCGAACCACGCGCCGTTGGATCGCACCTTAAGGTGAACTTACGTCTGGGTGAGTGTTGTTTGCCGACACTTAGCGTGTATCGTATTCTTAAGTAGTGCATAGGAGAATAATCACATTAAGAAACTCTATTTGTGGCGGGAACACATTGGGATGGAAATTTTCAAAGGAGAAATTTAGTGCGAGAAAATATCCACATCGTGTAACTTCAATGTACCGTTGCTTAACATTTACAAACGTGGTAGGCAGCCGTACGTTATCGAACTTAATGCCCATTTCGTTAGGAAGCATGGACCTAATCAAGTAATTACCTAGTGATTACACTCGAACCTGGTTTGATGCTATCTTTTTTTGCATGCAGAAAATGACCTTTGACTTTTCTGGTTAACTAGCACGTGCCCTTTTGACGCCACGAAATCGGGTGAAATCTGTGCGAATCTTTAAACGTCCTCCTGCTCATCGAACCGTTTCCTTTCATGCCTTTATGCTATTGAAATCACTGGAGCTTGGCATTGGCGTAACTAGGATTTTTGTCTTGGGGGGGCCAGGTGCCATCTTCTCCCCCTCTCTCCCTCTCTCTCTCTCGTTCTCTCTTCTTTTATAGCTAGAGGAAATCTTTATATACCTACATATTTATTTAACACTGAAACAAACAGTAAAGTGAATAAAAAAATTTTGATTACTTAACAGGCCCCCTAACTAGTTACGCCAATGGAGCTTGGATTGCTGCAGAGGTTCATATGGATTGTTCTATTTAATTAAAACTTGACTGAAGAAGATTACTTATTATAAAACAGGGTTCAGAAGCCGAGGAGTAGTATGCATACTCACTAAGTTGAGAGAAAAATGGTTACTCAATGTATATGAAACAATTAGGGAGTTGAAATGGTAAACGGTGTAATCGCCAGTAGTTAAAATTTTCCGTAGAAACAAAAAACCCATGTCTGTTCATTTTCCACTTATATCGTTTCTCACTCGTTTAACTCAACTCGATCGTTTATCGCTGTGGACTTTCAGCGTATACCAACTTCGCAGATTTACAGGGGAACAAAAAGATAACGGCCGTGAGGATTGCTGGCACTCTCGTCGCTTCTCACCGCAGCGAAGTTGGCACTTGCGATTTTAGGTCTACCTTGCGATAGCCCTAACAGTTGAAATAAATAAATTGTTCTAGCACTTATAACTTTTGCCACCGTATTCCGCGTGAAATTCTCATCCTTTTTCACGAAAAATAATTATTTTTTATTTTTTGGCACTCAGACCGTTTGCCGTTTCCACTCCTCGATTCATATTTTCGGAATTAGAGGCAACATTCAGTTTTGGTAATATCACTGATCTCTTTGCTACTTCTGCAATGAGAATAATACTGCGATATTATAAGATAAATAATAGTGCAATCAGTGATTACTATGTTGTTGTTATTTTGTAATATTATAGGACGTAATGTAGCATTGAATTTTGAAGAGTACTTAAATTCCTCAATAAGGAGCAGGATACCTGAATCACCTTTTCTCGACAACAAGGCAAAGGTACAATGAGAGATATTATAATAATAAAAGAAACCAAATGTCTTTCATTATTGAAACCGAAAATTCTACTCTAATGAAATTAATTTTTCGAGTTATGTTAATTAAGTATTTTTGACTCATTTCCGTCTGCATTATACAATCTCTAAGCACTGTATTTATTCGTTTGGGCACTCGGTACGAAAGAAACTGATACAGTTTTTAATTTTTGTTCAACTACCTAGTATTCTAAAATAGCTTCAGGTTTAATCGGTCTCTTATAGAATGTGCGTTCCTCTCCGGTATGACTTCAAATGTGTTCGAACTGGAATTAATTAAATAAATAAATAATATATTGAAAGAGTCTATTGTTCCAAAAGGGAGACAGTTTGTCTAACGAGAAATTGAGAAACTTGCGATTCATTGGCACAAATTAATAGCTGATGAAATGCATTTTGACAGGTTGTTTTTTAAGAATTTAATGCAGTTTTTTAGTTCTATTATGAAAAATCCAAAGGAAGTCCTGTGGCAGTCTAATATATTTTGCTTAATTAATTATTCGCTCCAAAATTCAGTTATCTATTTCGATCTGTATTTCGAGATGAATAATCCGGAGTGTGAAGAAGTACAATTTATATCATTCAATTATATGTACACATTTAAGTGCAATATATTTTCTCAATAAAAGAGAACGTACCTATTTATTTAAAAAAAAAAAATGAACTCGATAGTTCGCTGCAAGCTCAATCTGAGCTACTGCATTGCTAACGAAATATGTAATCGCCGTCGATATGTGATTCTACGAAATGAAATCGATTCAAACACACCGATTCGTCGTACCTAAATTTCTACACCATTTGTAAAGTGATTGCAATCGATACGATTCGGCGAAGTCAATTTAATTTGAGCACAGAGTTGAATTTGAGACTTTCGTTTCCTTTATACAGCATAGCTTCAGTTGGGCCGAATGAATTCTATCGCATGAAAAAAATCTAACTCGATTCGATGAAACAGACGCAAATAATGATTCGCAGAGACCATAATAGAGTGGAATCTCCGTGTTAAAAACTTAATTGGCAAATAATCAAGAGAATAATTTATATAAATACATCACCGCGAGGACTATAATATTTCCCAGCCACATATTTTTAATACATATTAATAATATTCCTAATGTTCTTTTACAAATACTACTACCTATTTAAAAGAAATAGAAATATGTATGTATTCCTTGTTCTAAATGGAAAACACTTGTTAGGCCCCGGGCACAATGCCTATTAAACAACACAAACCATACAAATAAACAAACACAAATAAACGCTAGAATGTTCTTTTGCAACGCTATAATCTTTCCTCGACCTGTCGGTAATGTAATCTGTAAATTATAAATCGCGTTTCCAAATTATTCATCCTCAACGATTATTTGCAGTTGGCGCGATGCGCGAAAGGTATTAACATTTTGAGTGGCGTCGGCGTGTCTCACGCCGTGAGATCTCAACTCTGTGCACGACTTCCGCTTGAACACATCGAATGTATTGTTCGAAATTCTTCGAACGTTTACTTTGAAAGTAACGCGAAAAATTTTATTTCTACATTATCTATTAGATCTTGACGAAAGAATTGCCAATGGAATGTCCGAATTTCACTGATGATAAAGAGTCCAAACTCGAGGACTATTCTTAAGCCATCGTGGTCACGCGGGGTGCATCGCATCCCGGATATGTATTTGCCAATAATTTGTACATTTTTAGACCTTAATAATGAAGTTTAAAAATTTGGTGAATTTTAAAAAAGAAAAAAAATCGCTTTTATCCACAACTATTTTTTCAAATACAAATTTCAACATATCAGAATTTACATTTCTTGAAAAAGACTATTAGAGCATGATTGTACGAGCATTGCGAATGTACAATTATCACATAAAAGTTAAAGGATCCAAAAATACGGAAATGGTAACTTAAAAATGACGCTGGGGTGCAGTGAACCCCGCGCGATCAATTTGTGATTTTAAGAAGGTGTGACCACGGAGGGTTAATTATACGAAACGTACAATTGATGCATTCTCACCAGAAAAACTCCGCCCATCCCTTGGTAATACTCTCACGAAAGTCTAATAAAAAATATAGAAATTTAAGGAGGATTTCTTCTTCCGAGGCCGAAAAGCATTGGTACTTTCTAGACATTTATGGGGAATAAATTATTGAGTAAATTGTTGTCAAATTATACATACGCGTTCATTGGCTTTTGGAGAATATAATACACATAAATTTTCTAAGTATACACGAATCTTAACCTTTCAAGCCATTGTTCTCGAAACTACATTTCTCAATTTTGTGAAAGCGACAACATCTCAAAAAAAAGTTATTGATTTGAAATTTTCAGAGATTGTAGAAGATATAGCAATATCTATGATAGTTTCTGTTATTAATAGAAGACATTTTTTACAATTTTAACTTTAAAATGCCGTCATTTCGGGAAATTTTCAACACTACATGTTTATTCCAGTTCAAACCATAACCAGACTCATAATTCACAAATTCTGTTTCACAGTGGTGACCTGCAGGTAAAAGACCCAATACGTGGACACGTCCCAGTAGCTGGACACTGGTGCAAATAATACTGATTAGTACTTTTAATATTCGCTTTATCCAAAAAAGAACTATTTTATTCAATTATTCAAATATTTAGTAAAATATATTCATATATATATTTGGTATATTTGTAACACTTTCGTAAAAAACAATTTATTCTCTTGAACTGTCCGGTTTACACCATTTTAGAATTGGATTTATCTGATTTGCTAAGCAGTCGATGTTACACACGAATACACATAACCTTAAAATTAGTCATTCAATAATAGATTCTTTTTACTCAAGTTTGTTTACTGATTTGAATAAATTACTTATACAGAAGAAATACGCAAAAAGAAAAAACTATTGTGTTGTTTTTTTTATTTAATTTTTCTAGAAAACGTCCAAATTGTTGATGTTTCATTATGTGTCCAGGTAATGGGACAGTAAAATCGGGACACCGGGACATACTAGTTAAGCTGTCCAGGTATTGGGCCATTGTAAGAACTGCGAATTTTCAATATTTTACATAGTTATTCAATCCAATAATATGTTGTTTTTTTTTATGATAAAGTACACACGGTGCCCCGTGTAATTGCAAAATCGTTTTTATATAAATCGACTTGTATAACTGAAAAATTCACAAACGTGTTTCCGCCGTACCTTAAATGTCCAGGTATTGGGACATTTACCTTATTTCCCCAAGTGGGACAAGTTCTTATAAACATCTGTTTAATATGATGTTTTTGGAAAGCTATTATTTGTTCGAACATGGACCAATTTGTATCTATTTACCAAAAGCTGATGAACATGCGTGTAAAATTTGGGGAACGATCCACCCAATAATTTATATTCCATAAACTCCGCAAGATGTCCATACTTTTCGGGGCTCCGTGGGGGAAACACTCCTTAAGGCCGATTCACACGTATCAGTTCTATGACGGTTCAGTGACGTCAGTGTCGCTATTAGTGATTGGCACGGACGACTCCGTGCCATTCCAAAACAGGGAGACGATATTTTTTTTATCGCCGTCACCGACGGCACTGGCGCGCGCGAATCCGCCTTTAAGTTCTCCAGAGCGTCCAGAGGTTGCCGGGCAAAAGTTTCTCAGCAGTGGCGATCCCCCAAAGAAGCTCAACTCCTTAAAATGAATGTTTTACCAAACCCTTCGCCACTCAAACTGATAACTCTTATCCAGCTGAAACTAAAGAGACCTAGGTAAGTTTGACCACGGAGATTACACTCCACCGTTCGATGGCTACCAAATGCGGCGCAGAGAAGAACCCAAGGGCTGCGCGAAGACGGTGCATGTGCACATTAGCCAATGACCGTAGGTGCACATAGACCGTCAGAAGCAGCCGCAGTTATTGACCGACGGCCCCTTGCACGGTTTAAATATAGTGGAAAATCAATAGTTTCTGTAATATTGACGCATTCAGGAGTAACGTTTGGACGTACGGCGAGGAGGCTTCTAAAGAGCGACTCCTCCGCGAAAGTCCCTCGACCGAGCGTCTCCTATGCTCCCCGTTAATAGTCTTGGTCGATAAGTCGGCCCAGCCAGCGGAGATCGTGTAGGATGACCACGTGTGAACTTGAATGCGAGACAGACAAAGGAAGGCTCGAGATCGTCGTAAAGTGTTTAGCGTGGCATAGGTCGCAGGCGATGCCGGGATTTAGCTTCACCCCGCATGACGTTGTTTCATTTAGGAGCAAGAGTGTGTGCAATGTGTATTGTTTGTGGTGTGCATGTTCCATGGAATTGCGCCGCCTGAGTGCCTCAAACTTTCCTCGTGTACAATCACGTTCGATCGCATACACGGCGAACCCAACGTTGGCACGAAAAGAAATATCTGTACGGGGTGGATCTATCTATTCAGCCTGACGCGCGAAAGATCACCGCTCTAGTCTCTACGCTGACCGCGTGCTGTTGGGCCGGCATCGAGCGGAAGCATGACAGAGCTCTAACGCTGCGGATAATCATATTTCTTTTCGAGCCACGCCGGATTCGCTCGCGTCGAATTCCATCGGCCGTTCTGTCGTGAACGTGTCAGCAATGTTAGTCGCGTATGGCTCTGAATGGTTGGTTAACTGTTAAGAACGCGCACAGTATCGAATTGAGTTCGCTGGTAGCGAAGTTAATGCTTACGACATCTCACAGGGAGCGGTGTCGAGAAAGAATCTACGTGATACCTGGTAATCGCGTATTATGCACTCCCATTATCATCTATGGCCGGAAGATGGCCCACTACGGTAGTTCGTGTGGTTCGCGGGATTAAGATATTACGTGCTAGGAAGCTGGATTGCGGAACAAATGAGATTAGTAATCGTGTTGTTAACACCACCTAGAAATAAAATACACATTACAGACATCGACAGAAAACCGGTTGCGCCGGGCGATTGTTATCCAACGTTCCTCTAGTTTCGTATTGACAATCCACTATAGTACGCCTATGTGTGTACTTACGACATATCGTGGCGAGTAGAGCTCTTAGGCGACGAACGGAATGCATCGATGCTATACATTGAGATGAGGGGCTTATCTAAATCAAGCCCGATCAATGGGTGTATCTAATTCGCGTCTGATTAAATGAAGTCGGTAGGTACACGCGGATGATTCCGGCTCTGAGAAACCAGATCTATTTACATTGCAGCTTGGACGTGTCGTTCGTTAATGGAGAAGCTGATAAAACGTTTACCGGCAGTACACAAATATTTACAAGTGTTCTAATGCATAGTTAAGAAACGATACGACATTGTTAAGGACGAACAGAGTCATGCAGGAATCGCTATCGACTGATCTTTACTTTCCGGCTTCCTACTGCTATGCTTTCCGGCGGGAGAATTTTGTGCTCCGGTCCAATTGGTGCGGAATAGTTGGGTGGGATAGTGATTGACGATCATTGGAACAACCGCAAGCCAGGATTCCAAACCCGATTCGTCGACTCGCTATCTCGGTTAATGATCTACAATGAGGGTACGTTAAGAACCGCATACGTCGCGAACGTTCCCACTACACTTCTCTCTATGCAATAGCTACGTCGAGTCGATCCTCTACTATCAACATGGTAATACCTTTGTTCAAATTAAGGATCCAGCACGAACTGTAAACGTGGAGACATCGTCAATAGATTAGTGAAGAATTGTCGAGGATTCTCGCACGATAGCAAAATGCGAGAAGGGTCTTTTCCAACGTTTACTAAGACAGGCTTGTTACAGGGATATCGGAGATACTCGGGCGATCTTTCGTTCGTGTAAATCGTTTTGAAAGAAGCCAGGTCTAGGGTGCTGGCTGACAGCGCCCAGAACAGGGACCATAATTGCAGAGAAGCGTCTCTGTTCCAAGTGCCCTCGATCGCGCGATTCAAGTGCACGGAGAAAAACTGACCCTGTTCGATCGAGGCTGCTTTGAAAATGAAACGGAGAAGTAGATCGTATCTAGTTGGATGCTCTTTCGACAATTCGAAACTAGGTCTTGCGATTAGTAAACAGCAAAAGAATTTAAAGCACGACCAAGAACGGCGACCCTCGAAGCCGAGGGGCCCGTCAATGCCAAATGACACATTGTTGTTGCGACAACCCGTGTGTTTGGCACGCGTTCAAGCTCCTCTCCCCGGCCAAATCTGATCTCAGAATACCATTCCAATTTTTCTCCGCCGATTCATCGCGGCAACTGAAAACTAAAGCCGATAGCCGCGCGCGCGTGCGCGTGCGCTTGCGCGCGGGCCATCCCGATCCCGTTCGGTACTCCTAGTGGCAACACGTGACCGTTTAACAATACAACTCACCCTTGCGGCGATGGACGTAGTCGGTTTCTCCAGCAGGTCCCACAGCCATTTCTGATACTGCGCGCACTGTCCCTCGCCAAACTCCTCCTCCTCCCTTTGCCTGAGGGACTCCGCTTCCTTGCGCATCTCCTCGTGCACGTGCTCCTTTCTCTGGTGATACTTATGCTGGCAGCAGCTCTCGAGGTACAGCTCGTCGACGCCCCAGTACTCGAGGTCGTCGCTGAACGCCAGCACGCACATCTCGTCGACGAGATGTAGCTTGCCGGTGCGATAGAAGTTCAATATCGAGCTGAACGACTTTGGATGACGATCGAAGAAGTACTCGTTATCGATAAGGGAGTAATCGTCGCAGAGCTCGGTGATCGCCTCGTGGGTATTGCAATCCTTCAGGCGGCCCAGCCGCGTGTGCGGCAGCCTCTCCAGGGTACGCCACAGCACCTCGTGCTTCACGCCGCCGACGTTGATCGAGACCCGTCGGTTAAGGGCCTTCGACCTCATGATCATGAACGGCTCAGGCGGTAGGGACGTCATCGATCTCGAATAGCTACGTTGCTGCTGCATCTGCAGCGGCAGGGGCGGCGGCGGCAGCGGCGGTGGCAGGGGCGGCGGTAGAGGAGGCAGTGGCAGGCTCACCGGCGCCACGGAACCATCCGGCCCTACGGACGACGAGAACGGAGCGTACCGGACCTCCTTGTTTGTCCCACCGCCTCCCCCGCCGCTTTTTCCTCCTCCGACAACGGCAACTCCACCTCCCCCGGTCACTCCTCCGCCCATGCTGACCCCTGACCCTAGCACACTACCGCCGATGACCACTGGCCCGACACCGACTCCAAGGGCTCCTCCACCGCTACCGGTGCAGCTGGTGACAGATGCACCGGCTGCACCGGCCCGCTGCAACATCGTCGTGCCGCCACCCTCGAACACGAAGCCCTGGTCGGTGCCGATGTAGGGCACCATACAGGACGACGACGACAGCACCGGGCCCGTGCCCACGGCGCTCCCATTACGTTCCCCGTCCGCCAGTGTTGTGTCGTCTTCGTACCTCTTTTTGCTCAGCATCAAATGCCCTAGCCGAACAACACCGCCAGCCTATTACGTCGGCCGTGTTTATGGTATCGTGGCTTTGTGACAGGATTACGTCTCCCGTGTTTCTTTCTTCGCAGTTCTCAACGGCGTTTCTTTCTTCTTCCTCCTCCTCTTCCTCTTCCTCTTCCTCTTCCTCTTCCTCTTCCTCTTCCTCTTCCTCTTCCTCTTCCTCTTCTCCTCCTTCTTCTTCTTCTTCTTCTTCTTCTTCTTCTTCTTCTTCTTCTTCTTCTTCTTCTTCTTCTTCTTCCTCCTCCTCCTCGTCCTCGTTACCCTTCTTGTGCTTCATCCGTGCCTACGTCTGTCCCCTTCCGTTGGCCCGGTTTAACCGCGCCATAATCTGAAATGGAGCGTTAAGAAACCGTTAGTGAAATGTTGATGGTACACGATGTGTGGAAAGTACTGTAATGGTATGCTGATATCACAGTCCAACAAAATGAAACTTTTTTTCTGTTCCGCAATATCCACTGGGTGATTCTTGTAAAGTTTTTCGCCCTGAACACGAATCCGCAAACCGTTTGTCGCCATCACCCTCAGTTTTTGAGAAATTCGATTTTGAAAAAAAATGCAAATTTTCAACTTTAAACATCTTTTGTGTCGAAACGGTAATAGTTATTCAGTTGTTCGTTGCGTCAAATTATTCTACGAACCCTCCCGAATACAACGATGTAAGTTATTATTGCATTATGATCATTCAAATTTGTTTAAACAACAATCAAAGGGAAAATGACACCTGAAATGCACCAACTTTTGCAGATATCTTTCTATATATTTCCAAAACCAAGGGTCTAGGAAAAAATCTGACTACTCCACGCGATGCAGCAGACATTTTTCCATTGGAAAGCATCAACAGAAGTGGTAAGTCACGTTTTGTTTTCAATACAGAAGCGAAATAGTTTGGCAAAACGCGCGGTGCCAGCAGTGGTACTCAGGCGCGTTAAGCGATTGTGTTACGCTGAGCGGCAGTGGACCGCGCGCCGCCGTTGACTACCACTGTCGACAACGCGCGTTTTGCCAAATTATTTCGCTTCTGTATTGAAAACAAAACGTGACTTACCAGTTTTGTTGATGATTTCCGAAGGAAAAGTGTCTGCTGCATCGCGTGGAATGGTCAGATTTTTTCCTAGACCCTTAGTTTTGGAAATAAATTGAAAGATATCTTCAAAAATGGGTGCATTTCGGGTGTCATTTTCCCTTTGATCGTTGTTTAAACATATTTAAATGATCATAATGCAATAATAACTTATATCGTTGTAGTAGATATAAGGGAAGAAGAGGGTGTGAGAGGTGTGGCTTTATAAGGAGATTGTAACCCCTAGGGGAGTCAATAAAGACCAATAATAACTTATATCGTTGTATTCGGGAGGGTTCGTAGAATAATTTGACGCAACGAGCAACCGAATAACTATTACCGTTTCGACACAAAAAATGTTCAAAGTTGAAAATTTGCAGTTTTTTTTTCAAAATCGAATTTCTCAAAAACTGAGTGTGATAGAGCATTTCTGCTTGCGGATTCGTGTTCAGGGCGAAAAACTCTACAAGAAACGCGCAGCGGATATTGCAGACCAAAAATCGTGTTGGACAGTGTATTCTGATGGACGGATTCTTGTGTAGAGTGTAGCATAGTTATCGGCACGGGGCGAGACTTGGTAAAGAAGTTTGGAAGTGGATGATTTTTAGATCGCGGCCTGTGAGAAGTATGTAGCTTTGGTTCGTGTTAAACGTAAGTCTTAAAACCTTCTTAACGTTACACACGTTTGTAGAACTTGAGAATCTTATGCGAAATTGTTTAGATCACCAAGAAATGGTTTTTTATTGTTGTGTTCGATTGTATTGTCGTGTTCTTATCATAGCAACGCTTCTATTGAACCCGATGAGAGTACCAAGAAGAATCGTGGGTTTCATTTGGTAAAAATATTTTAAGTTCCACTGTTATTGTTGTTCTACCGTTGTCATTTATAAATTCGTAAGGAAAAGAAGATATGCTCATTCGTTCAGGCACGAACACTTATCGTTCACACACTGACGATATCAGGCGATTTCGACACCTAACAATATATCAACTCATCAATCACTGACAGAAGCAAAACGAACATGTCAACAGCTTGTAGGACTCCCTGGAGGTTTTCATTTTTTTTTTGCAAAAGTCATTTTAGCTGATTTCCTTTGTTATTGATCCTATTTACCAGAATCACTGGTACTAGCGGAGTGCGTAAGAAAATCACGGCCAATTTTTTTCTAACAGTTATCGATAGACACGTAGGGGGACTAGGCAGTCGTCGAATCGCTCGAAAACCAAGTATTTTTTTTGCGAATTAATTGCAAGGAGATGAATACAAATTGTGTCTAGTACTTTTGGGTAATGTTTATTAATACTATAAACTGTAAAAAAAATTTTTTTTTTTTGATAATATATATAGATATATGACGGCGCTATAGTCTTCTGATGTGTAGGTGTTTTTTCTGCCGTTTCGCAGTGATTGCAAAAAAAACGGAGGTTCGGATCGACTTGAAAAAATTGCAGGATGTGTAAAACATGTATCATTTCCCGCGGAACGCTTTGATATAATCCGTAAAAAATCGAAATTTTCACCAAAAAATTAAAAAACCGCGGATTTTCAGTTGCACACAAACAAGCACGAATTTTTCTCGAAAAACAGCCGTTTCGGCCACCAATTTCATGGGTGTTATTTTAATTTTAGTTTTAATGGATTTCCTTAGAAACTATGTATCTAAGGCCCAATAATCACACGTGCGAAATGGGATTGCGTCACTTTTTAAGACCGATATTAAGGCAAAACCATAGAAGAACGTTAAAAAAAATTTGAACATTTTTAAAGCATATATGTATATATATATATTTCATACCAACTTTTTTCAATCTGTTTGATAGTAATAAACATTGGGTAAAAGGATGCAGCTGGATTTTCTTTAATTTTTTACAAATACATACATTAAAAACAAAGTGTTTTATTCATGAAAAACAACTGCCTAAATAGTCCCCTTAAGGGGTTATGCCTACCTGTAAGGTCTGGAAACACAAGTATTTGCGGGATTTTTTTTTTAAAAACTTGAAGACTTTTTTAATTAAACGGTTGTGTATTCGAAAGTATATATTTTAAAGTTCTTGTAATTTTTCTGTAATGCGATATCTAAATGAGTAATTATAGGCGATCTCCCGGCAGCGTTGTTTTATTTAAGGGATTATTCTCCTCTAGAAGGCCAATTTTTTGCCTTTCTTTACGGACGATGCACAAGAAAACTATACCCTTTTCACCGATGACCATTATCCACGCGAGTTTATTAACATTTCACTTAGTTGTAAAAAAATTTTCAACCATATATAATAATAATTAATGCCGATAAAGCGTGTGCAAAAAAAGTTGCCTCATGGTGCACACGATTCCGGCTGTTCCGCTGATCCAAAACGAAAAAACCAAAAGGATTCTTAATCAGTAAGAGTGTGTCAATAGTCGGTAGCAGATTAATGAAAAAAAAAAAATTCATAAAATGTCGACGAAAATGTGAACTGAAATGTTAGTAAATACGTGTGGATAATGCTTATTGGTAAAAATTGCGCAGTTTTTTTGTGAGTCGTTCCTAAAGAGAATAGAGGATCTCGTCCCCCTAGACGAGAAAAGGTTTGTAGCTTTGACCTGGTTCATCAGATATAAAAAATTCGACCAAATTTAGTTAGTATATTAGATTATCTAGTCTTTAATCGGGGCTTTTTCATTTCCGTTGCGTAGTTTTTATTTTATTGATGAAAACTGGTGAAAAATGAGAGCCGCTATTTTGTAGCAAATTAATTTTTCGAGATAATGAACGATTAAAGACTAGATGATCTAATATACTAACTAAATTCCCGCGAATTTTTTATTTCAGATGAACCAGGTCAAAATTAGAATGGTCACCGCAGACTATTGAAAAAAAATCGCTGCCGTGAGATCGCTAATATTTCTTTTGTTTATTTACATTTTCTATCGCAAAAATTACTACAAGCAGTTTAACCTGCACACATTCGAATACATAAAGGTCTGATTAAAAAAGCCTTTGGGTTTTTCCCCAAAATATCCCGAATATATATGTTTTTTCAAACCTTACAGATAGGCATAACCCCTTAACGGGACCTTCCGGTCTAGAGCCCAAAAAGATAGGTGATCTTTAGGAATTAATTAAAGGAAACCTACTATATATAATATAATGGGAGTTTTTGCATTGTATTAAGGATGTCTTAGATTATAGAAATATATTTTTTGTTTTATAATTAATCATTGCAGACGGCACTGGGGAGTCGTTAAAGTCAAGGCGTCAAAAAATTGATCCAAATCGGTGGGACCTGTATCTCCAAAAGTTATTATCCGATTCGACTGAAACTTTTTTTATTTTGATGAATATACTTCTGGCTAGGGGGGGGGGGGGCAGAAAAAATTACAAAAATGACATTTTTTTAAAAAATAACGATACTTGAAGTTTGGAATCACTTTTTCCCTATATTTTTCATCCTTTCAACGCCTTTGAAAATTATAAATTTTCAATTTTTTGTATTTTTTCTGCCCCCCCCCCCCCTAGCCAGAAGTATATTCTTCAAAATAAAAAAAGTTTCAGTCGAATCGGATAATAACTTTTGGAGATACAGGTCCCACCGTTTTGAGAACACTGTTTCGAGAAAAACGCGTTTAAAGTTGTACGTGGGCGCCGAGTGGCCGGTTGTGACCCATGCATTTGGCGCTACTCAAATGCCTATAACTTGGGGAATTTTACGAATTTCAACAAATCCTTTTAAACACGTATTCCTAAAAGGTTGAGCATTCGAAAAATGAAATAAAAAAAAATCGACTTTTAGAGCGGAAGGTCCCCTTAAGAAACATGTATTGATCCCACCTTGGTATGCTAAGGATTAACAAAACTTTTGCAAAGACACAGAAATTCCTGGCCAACTTTTCGAAGAACTTTGAAAATAATACACGTAGGTATTAGACGATACACGCAGCGAAATATCGAAAAGTATGATTGATCAGGGAGACTAACGCGAGGCAGAAGCGAGTAGTAGAAGCAAGGGTAGACGGATGGTCTATGGTCAGACGTATTGCGCGGACGAATATGATTGACAAGTCAGGGTTGGCAATTTTAGAAAATTTTGATACTTAGTGTACGTAATGGTCTTCACTCGGACATTAATTTCTCAAAGCAGTGAGACTCGCTTTTCAGCTAAATTTGAGAAAATCAACTTTGAATTTCACCCAAATACGCATACATCGTAAGCGTGTGCCTTGAAATTCAAAGTCAATTTTCTCGAAAACGAAGCCTTTACCGCAATTTCATCACTCTTGATTTTTGTCTTACTTTTGCCTGTATAATCACCCCCTAGAGTATTGACCGTAAGTAGAGGAAAACCCTAAGGGAACTCGGAATTTTTCAAAGTCGATTTTCTCGAATTTAGCTGAAAAGCGCGTCATTACTGCTTTGAGAAATTAATGTCCGAGTGAAGACCATCACGTACACGACGTATGAAAATATTCTGAAATTGCCAAACCTGAAGGTCCCCTTGTGAAACTATGTACATATGAGCCGTTGCTTTTGAAAGTGTAAGTCCACTTTTTGGAAAAAATGAGACAGATATAGATATCCTCTTTTTATATTTATAATCACACAGTCAATGGTGTACAATATCCTCGTAAATTAATAAAAAAAAAAGTTGAACTGTACAATGTTATCGCAGGAATGTTTTTTTTTAAAGTGGTATAAGTCCATTTTTTGAGAAAAATACTTCACCATGCTAAGTGTAAAGGAGAAATAAGATTGAAATATGAATAAGTGTGTTATTATTAGTTATCTTCACGAAGTAATTTACTTTCCATACTAGTTTGTTTATAAATTCCTTATAATATAACTGAAATTATTTCTTAATAAACTCGATTATTCGTTTACTTATAAATAATGAAGACATGTATGTCTTCGTTTTAATTATTATATTTTACATTAAAAAATACAATTCGCAAAAGCCAACTTCGATTAAAATATAAATTTAAAATTGCTATTGGTTATATTTCTCATAATACGTTATCGTTGAAAGTGGTATAATTCCATTTGTAGCTAAAAAATCGTTTATCTTCTTTAACATTTTTATTGAATATTATTGCATAATAAAATTTAACAAGTTTATAGTTTTAAAAATATTACCCGAATTGATTAACCTATGCGAATATTTTTAAGTTGATTCAAACGCAAACCCTTAAATATCTCCATGTATGAAATTATGAATTGAAAACTTATACCACTTTCAAAAACAACGGCTCATACGTAACTCGTTGGAGTTATCGTCACAATAAGCAATATCTATCGAACTTAATGCCATGTTAAAATTTTCATTACTATTATTATTATTTAAATCGTGTCATCTACATCACTGGTAGCAATCTACCAATGTATTCACGAATCATTAAACAAAATATCTATTAATAAAATATATCACATAGGAAGTAAGTTAGTAAAAAGCTTCACTAATCTCTTCAGAATCAAATTGTAAATTTGATCGTATCAGTCTGACGAAGCAAGAAGTGTACTCTTTGCAGGGACAATTAACTGCGTTTACATTTTATCCTTTGTTGACACTTTCCTTTCATAAATTCATATCGCGACATTTCATGAAACGGAAGAGGTGCAATTCACAGTATGCAACTACAACGAACTTACGCTACTTTCTTTCCTCCCCGATGCACGAGTTGCAAGTGCAATAGTCTAAGCTTCAGCCCAAACTGAAAAATGTAAAGGCAGACCGTGGTCAATGACGCAGAGTCAGTGCAACTCTATCGATTTAGGTGGCCCGGCATAGATTTATATATTGAAGGCATTTTTTTATGTTGGTTAAGGTGGTATATTCAATGCCGACTTATTCGAGAATCAACCCTCGGTTGTCACGCCTAATTTTTCGAACGTCGTTGTCACACTGGGTCAATTTGACCCTGCCAATTTTCAATCAGTTGTTATTTAAAAATTATTTGTTACATTAAGCCTAAAAAATTCTGAGATACAGTTTGAACACTGTAGAATATATGCCCATCGTTGAAAGTTGACGTTTAAAGTGTCGTCGTGCTTAAAAAAAATTTTGAAGCAAAAAGAGTTCCGACAGAAAGTTTTTTGCTTAAAAAATTGCAGGGTCAATTTGACCCAGCGTGACAACCGAGGGTTAAAACCATTTAGAGTTCAATATACAGTCTGTTCCACGAGAACGTCTTCTACTACGCCGATTAACACGTGTGCCATTTTGGTCTGTGATTCCGTAGAAAGCAGGCGATTTTTCAAATGAGAGCTCCGTATTTTTTGTCGTTTCTGCACGACGTGGAAAGGAGAGAAGAGCACAGTAGCGTTTGCACTGGCCTGCACAATCGTCTGATGCGAATCCAATCGAAAGCGTTTTGAGGTTTCATAAAGCAGAAGCTTCGAGGATAACGTGTGAATACGGTCAAGCAGTTACCTCGAGAAATTCGAGAAATATGGTCTTTATGTTCGGAGTATGCAGAAAAGTTAGTTGAAAGCATGCCTAAACGGTGTCAAGCGATTATCGACAACGACGGAGACTGGACCATATACTAGGTAATGGCGTATTAGTTCATGAAACGTACTTTTCGGCAATATATGTAGACTTTTTCTAAATCGAATGATTCCTTTCGGAAACACGAGGAACTCGCTCTTATGGAACAGGCTGTAAATAAATATAACTTCTGCACGCACAGCTACTCAATGTAATTTCTTTGCTCCGATCGGTAAAAAGTTGTTCTTTGCAGGGCTAAAACAATGCAGAAGGCAAAGAAGACCAGAACTTTTAAGCATAAATTATTATGTTAGGAAGCAGCAAAGCGTTTGTTGGAGACCCTGATTACAAATATATCCTGAGGCTAAGCAGGCCAGTAGATGGACAGTTTAGCTGATTCCGAAGTTTACATCAAGGTGTTTCTTAGAAATATCTGTTGTATTAAAAAAAAAAAATCAGAAGCTTTGCACGTAAAAATGTACAAATTTAAAGAAAAAAATAACTGCAAGTAAAAAAATTAATGTATTTAAGGATAAAATGATGAAAATTCTACTCCTAGCCGGTATCACAAGTAAATGGACGATAGGGCTAGCAACCCAAATAGCACAAAGACATCTTATGTACGTCCGAAGGACGTCCGTTCCGGACGTACTGTACGTTCGGAGAATGTCCCGAGAAGGTCCATATATCCTCTGTACGTCCTCGTTAAGTTCTTTAAATGTCGTAGGAAGGTCCTATTTACAAAGTGGAACGTCCTGAGGACGAGCTGTGTCAACATTCTCAGAACGTTTTCCGAACGTCCGAAAGTAAAGTTAAATACGTCCAAAAGGCGTCTTAAAAACGTTTTGCAGATGGTTTAAAAGCGCCTTAAAGACGTCTTCATCAAGTCTGGGTTAGGACATTAAGAAAAAAAAATTTGGCGGTGACGGGAATCGAACCCAGGACTCCAAAGATTACGAAGAAACTGCTTTTCGCAACTACTCAAGACACTTCCTTTCGAATAATTCAAATTTCTAGGTATATAAATATTATTAATAGTTTATAAAAAATATGCATTGACGCGAAATATTCTACAGAATATCATCATTCGACCTCTAGACTCATTGCTTAAAATTTCACATTCGTCTTAAGACAGATGTTTTAACGACGACTTAAGACAGACGTCTTGAAGACGTTGTAAGCTATCTGGGAACATTTCAGCATTTCAGCGTCTTCATTGCACAAAAAAATAGCGCAAAGGCGAGGTTCAGTCGTAAGACTGTTTTGCAACCGAACCTGAATCATCTGCAAAACCTACAAGACGGTTGTTCTTCGAGCATCTGAAATTTAGATCTTCTAAGGATTCACAAGACTTACGAGACGAAGGTTCTGGGAACATTCGAAATGTAGTCGTGCAAAATAATCACGTGACTTACAAGATTGTTTGATGTTTCTAGAACATCCGAAATTTAAGTCCCAAGAACGTGCGTAGGACTTAAGAAACGGACGTTCCTAGAACATCCGAAATTTAAGTCCTAAGAACGTCCGTAGGACTTAAGAAACGGACGTTCCTGGATCATCCGAAATTTAAGTCCTAAGAACGTCCGTAGGACTTAAGAAACGGACGTTCCTAGAACATACGAAATTTAAGTCCTAAGAACGTCCGCAGGACTTAAGAAACGGACGTTCCTAGAACATCCGAAATTTAAATCCTAAGAACATCCTATGTATGTTCAAAATGGACGTAGGACGTTCGGATATAAACTGGACATGAAAAGGACGTCCTTGGGATGTACGGTGCTATCTAGGAAATGGACAGTTCAGAACCAATAGATGGACGGGTGTCTGGCTAGACGAGTAAAAGGCTTATTAGCTATAGTAGGTACCTAGATTAAGTTATGTTCTGTTAAAATATAGTTTATTTCATCAAAACTAAAAACGTATGGAGTCTTCATTGCCAGAAACCGGTGCAACAGGTTATGGGCCCAGGCCACAAATAAAGCGAGGTTATGTCTAGCCTAAAGTCGCCAGACTTCCCGGATCGTGTGGGACTATCCCGAATTTGAATTGCTTGTCCCGCATTGAAAACTGTCTCGGAAAGTGTCCCGGATTGGATATGTAACCTTTTTAACATTTTCTTAGTGGCACAAAGTAAAAATATATATCCACTCGTTCCTTTTATAATATCATCCAAGGCTCTATTTAAATCATTACATGTGTATTGATGTACGGTATATTTTTTTTTAATGCTTGCCATCTAAATAAAATAGAAAAATAAGATACCTACAAGTAAATGTGTAAGCTGTTTGTTTATTAAAAAAAAAAACGGCTTCAAAAGGTTTAATTCCATTCTGTCCATCTACTGCGTTTAGGTTATAAAATCCATACCAGTACACGGACAGTCATTTTTATAAGTTCTATCGTTTTATTTTTCTTTGTTCACGCGTTTATATATAAATTGTTAATATTAGAATGCAATCATCTATTGCATACCTCTTTACAATACATCCAAATACGTTTGTTATTAACTTTAAGGCACGCGATGCTGTGCAATAGCTAATAATAAAAGAGTGACTCGCGCATGGTGGCGTAAAATCATACATACAAATTCATTTTTCGCATACAAAAATCTTTTTTCGATAAATATGTTAATGTTTTAAAGAACAACAAACGTTTTTTCTACAAAATAAAAAAACAATAATATAGATTAAAACTCTAGTTCTTTCAATATTAACGATTCGTCCATCTACTGGCCTGCCTACACTATGTGATTTATCCTTACACTTTATGCCATGTAAAGCTACGTTAACTATTATTATCTACTTCTATGGGCTTTGCATCCATTACTGATTTATTTATTTCAAGGGAACAGAGAAACTACAAACATTGGACAAGGCAATTGTAAAAAGTTGGCTGCGAAATAAATAAATTGTTCTTACACTTTAGTGACTTTTAGAAGTAAACTGAAATTAACTCGGAACTCTGGCATTTATATGCGGCTACTTTTACTACCGACCAACGTAGAATTTGTATTAGCAAAACGACGTAAAATTAATTGATTGTAGGTTTCCGTTACATTTGATGCAAGGAGATAAAAAACCATGTGTAACTCATTTTTAGTAAGAATTACTGTTCAATTTCCTCCACGTGATAATGCATTTCAAACAAATAATTCGAATAAAATATGTCTCTGAAAGTATTCAGTGTCTTTTCGTCACAACATTTGCCCAAAAATGAAATTTTACACCGAGGGTGGTTATTTTATTGCAACGATATTTACTACCATTTCCAAATATGCTAAAGCAATTAGTCAAAGAAAAATTGCACGTTAGATTAATCTGTTTCATACACTTTCAAGAAATTGCAATAACACAAATATAGAAAATATCGTTTCGTGGGGAAAAATCAAGACCACCTGTATTGTTTCATAAAAATCATGATGATGATTAGAAAGTTTTTGAAATGTCTGCATTATGGAAAATCCAAAGTCAAGTTCACTATTAGAGGTCGATCTACTGTTTACGTTTACCTTTCAAACATCGCTGCATCTCGTGGCTGTTCTATTTACCATTCTAAAATAAATTACAATAGCTGGTGTTGCCAATGACAGATATTGTCAATGAATCGGTTTGATGCTTTTTGGGATGCTACTCGCAAAAACGAAAGAAATGAAAAACAGTAAAGGGGGCCTTGACCTTCTTGAATGGAAAAAAATTTAAATTTTGGTAATTGCAAAGTATGGATAATTGAAAACTGACTGATCGTATCGAAGCCCTGATTTGTCAAATTACGTTGAGCCATAAAAACATGGATGAAAATATATTAATTCTTCCATACTACATTATTTACCCCAGTGTATAAAACCACGCAAAACAATCTTTCAACTAAAGTATTTTTAACCGACTTCAAAAAGGAGGAGGTTATAGATTCGACCCGTATGTTTTTTTTTTCATGTTTGTTCCCTCATAACTCCTCAGCATATGGACCGATTTCGATGATCTTCCTTTCATTCGAAAGAGGGCGATGCCCCGGTGGTCCCATCCTACGCTACATCAACAATGGCTCAATATTTTGCCAGTTATGGTTAATAATAAAGACTATTGTCACCTAATTATTATTATTTTATGTACGTACGCGCATATCTCCTCAGCATGTTGTGTCAGTATATACAAAACAAAAAAGTTGAAAATAAAAAAATTTAAAAAAAATTAAAACCGACTTCAAAAAATATAAAATTGCACTAAAAAGTCGAAAATAATTTTTTCCCCCATTTAATCTACGACTCTTATATTTTTTAAGTCGACGCCTCATCATTTGCACTGTGTAAAAACCTGGCGCCGGCTTAAAAAATATGAGAGTCGTAGATTAAATGAGGGAAAAATTATTTTCTACTTTTTAGTGCAATTTTATTTTTTTGAAGTCGGTTTTAATATTTCTAAAAATTTTTATGTACTTTAAAATACGTAGACGAAGTGACTGCCAATTCTTATATTATTATACAGAAACATTTAATTGGATAAACAGCAGAACTATGCCCATCTTCAATTGAAAATAAATACAAGCAACATTAATTCTTCCAAGTGGAGCAACTATTAACTTTCGTATTAGAAAAGTTACGTATCGTTTTGCTTAAAATCCATTTGCGAACTAAGATACTACAATCAGAGGAAAATATTATTGTTCTACAAACTAGACTACACGTCTTTACAGAAAACAATGAACCTACCGCTTCGACGCCTCGCCAACACACCAAACAAACGTGACCGTCGTACAAAAGCTTGATTATTAATGGGCGGCTGCGTACACATTACAAAATGCAACCGAATAATAGATGCTATTCCCAACATTCCTCCAATCGCAGTATCCCATCCCTTCTCGGCATCTACGACACACCGCCCACCGCTCAGCTGACACGAAAATACGATGCAAGTTTATTTCAGAAGAGTGCGCGGCACCTTCAACCCTCTGCGGAGGAAACATGCCCGCAGCAAAACGCGGCTTCCAATGCTGGCCGTACGCGACAGAAAGAACCGCGTCGCTCATAATGAGGCCAAATTTCGAACCTGATATCATCGCCTGCGTTACTATTTTCGTTTCGTACACCATCGGCATCATCCTTTATTACCAGCTAGTGTGCGCGCGGAACTTCGCGGCAGCCGGTCATTCGCGGCTAGATGAAGCTGCAGAAGCGAGGAGTTTGGGACCGGTACACTTGGAAAAAGTTTTTCGCAGCGAGTATTGTACGCGGCCCGGAACTATTTATATGCGGGGTTAATACTCCCTGACCCAGATCCACCGCGAAAAGCACCTGTCCCGATAGTCCTGATTCGATCTCACGTGGCGGTAGCAGAGGGGGCGTGCAAAGTCTAGATCAGTATGCAAAGAGAGCGATTTACTTTGACGAAACGCCGCGATAAATGGCCGCTAAGGCGGTTCCCTCGTCCAGACGGGCGGTTTTACTCTCACTTTTGGAAATTAATAATAGACAAATGGACGAAGCTCAGACAGTCGCGTTCTGCACACACCTTCACTGATAGTTTGTCTAATCGATGAAGAAGACTTCAGCCTATTAGCAGCAATGTTTTAAAAGTTAGAGACCATCGCGTGTGTGACCAAAATTTCCCCTTATCTCTATAGATAGGACCGGACAGTAACAGTCATCATTTGCACACAGCCTATGTAACTTCCAGCAGACTCATCGAATATCTTTTAGGTATAAATACGGACTCTCTAGAAGATCAGGCAGTCTGAAAGCGAACTCCTAACGTACAACATTGTGTTTATAATAACTGTAATATACTTATATTCTTGTAATAAAAGTATCTGCGGATACGTCCACAGAACTCAAGTCTTATTTATATTCTCCTATCAAGAATTACGTTACATTTTGGCGATCCTGCCAGGATCCATTCACTTCAGTGTAAACGAAATTACGATTTCGGCATACGTGCATCATTGAAGCTTGAAGGATCAAAAGAACCAGCGAAGATATACCAGCCGGTGTTTATCCAAGGACTACGGTCAACTAAGAGACACACCAGATCTACAAGCATTTACTACGGTAAGCTGAAAAATCTGGATTCATTTACGCTGTATAGAACGAGAAGAGACAGCTTCTCTAGCTCAGACTCATTCGAATCAATAATGTCTACCCCAAAGAATAGTGAATCCACCAGCGGTACACTAGATCACGCTACTCGTGCAATCTTAGATGCTATGCAAAAGCAAAACGAGACATTTACCAGACAAGTAGACAATTTAACCAGAAGATTAGAAGAAACACAGAAAGTAGCTGACGAAGAAAATAAGAAACGCGCCAAGGAAATAGAATTCCTAGGACGCAATATATCCAAAGTAACGCTAGGAGACGACCTATTGACAGACTTCTCAGGTTTTACCGCCAACACTGACACACACTCAGCAATGACAGCCAGAGATGTAATGCCTAATACGTCAAGAATGGCGGAAGCCGCTCACACGGAACAAAACACTAATGAGCAATACGCTAGCCCAAACCTTAAAGCTAAAGACGCCATAAAATGTATTCCACAAATAAATGGAGAAGATGATATAGGAGTTGAAGAATTCATTCGCGAAATAAAAGAGATGTACGCAATGTGTAATGAACAATCTTTATTATTAAAAATGATAAAGATTGAGAAAATAACTGGTAAAGCCGCTACTGCAATCCGTAATGTAACAATTAAGGAATATACACAGTTGTACGATGCTTTAAGACGAAACGTAGCAACCCAAGCTTCAGTAAGGGAACAACAAGACCAGCTCAGGGAAATTAGACAACGATTCGATGAAAATGTCCAAAGCTATATAATAAGGTTCAGAAGAGCATTTAACAAATTACAATACAGTATAACCAACGAATACACCGACGAATTAACTAGACGCGCTATGAATGGCAGAATACTACAAGACTCTGTTATTGATTTCATTCGAGGACTAAAAACTGAAATAGGAGAGATATTGCTAGCCAACCCACCATATAACATACCAGAAGCTGAAAAGAAAGCTGTCGACATCGAACGCTACTTCAGAGAAGATAGGATGAAAAGATCCAGACCTATAGAAAAAAGAATGACTACCTTTAACCCAAAACCAAATCCTATACCTCACCTTAGAAGTACTCAACCAATCTCAAGTCAACAAACTCAAATCCCCAGATCCTTTTCCCAAATAGAAAGAACTCCTCTTGCTCAAAGAAGCCAGATTAAATGCTTTAAATGTGGAAGAATAGGCCACATCGCAAACAATTGCCAAAATTTTCAATCACGAGGGCCTCAGGAAAAACCGCCTCCCAGAATCAACAACATGGAAGCAACGATAGCTCAGGAGGAAAATTACGAATCAATTCCGTCACCGGAAGACTACCAACTATACGAGTTGGACCAACAGGAGGAGAACAACGAACACTCCTTGTGGACTCTGGAGCAGGAATCAACCTACTCAAACGAAGCGCAATTGGAACAGGAAAAATAAGACAAACACCGAAAAGAGACTTTGCAATGGGACATTCTAAATTTGGTTCCAACGAAATAATGATTGCAAATATTTACCATATACCAGTTGAATTTCATATAGTTGAGAATAACTTCCCTATAATAGAAGACGGCATATTCGGTTTACCCGCTATGAAAAAATACAAATTTTAGCTCAGTAATGACCAACTAAAACTAAATAATTACGTGTTAAAGTTTCAGAAAGAAACTTTAATCCAACCAAAAACATGTTTTGGAAAGACCGTTTATCTGGAAGGCAAACCTACGCCAGTATGCTTTATCAATTGTGGTGAGTCTCAAGTACAAATAACCAATCTTATCGAAAATTCAAATACGTACGATCAGATCTATACCTTTAACCCTTTCGCACCGGACGGGACATATGCTGTCCCAGTCTGGAAAATTTTTGATATTACGGCTGGGACAACATATGTCCCAGTTACTGAAAAACATCTAGGACAGAAAATAACGCCAAGTTGGGCCTCCAAACTGATTCTAAATTGTTGATGGTGCGCTGTTATGGGGACGTTTATGTGTCTCCAAGACCTTCAACCTTTTAGGCATAAAAGTTATTTTATCCAATAATCGCTTGGAGGAGAAATAACTGATCCCGGCAATGGGGCGCACTCGGACTGATTTTTCGCCGTATTGAAAGGGTTAAAGAACTGATTAGATTATCTCATATCGAAGAATCACTTAGAGAACCAATCGAGAAAATGTTATTGTATTACATAGATATTTTTAATCTAGAATCCGACCTTTTACCCTGTACCGACCTATCCAAACACACGATCACTTTAAAAGAAAACAAGATAATTAATACCAAATCTTATCGACCACCCGAATGTCATAAAGAAGAGATAACTCGCCAAATGAACGAAATGCTTAAGAAAGGAATTATAGAACCTTCAGATTCTCCTTATAATTCACCAGTATGGGTAGTACCTAAGAAAATGGATGCTTCAGGAAAACAGAAGTGGAGAATAGTGATAGACTTTAGAAAATTAAATGAATTAACTGATCAAGACGCTTACCCACTATCAGACATAGACGATATTCTATCTCAATTAGGAAACGCTAAATTTTTCTCAGCCTTAGATTTATCCTCTGGATTTCACCAAATCCCTACCCAAATAGCACAAAGACATCTTATGTACGTCCGAAGGACGTCCGTTCCGGACGTACTGTACGTTCGGAGAATGTCCCGAGAAGGTCCATATATCCTCTGTACCTCCTCGTTAAGTTCTTTAAATGTCGTAGGAAGGTCCTATTTACAAAGTGGAACGTCCTGAGGACGTGCTGTGTCAACATTCTCAGAACGTTTTCTGAACGTCCGAAAGTAAAGTTAAATACGTCCAAAAAGCGTCTTAAAAACGTTTTGCAGATGGTTTAAAAGCGCCTTAAAGACGTCTTCATCAAGTCTGGGTTAGGACATTAAGAAAAAAAAATTGGCGGTGACGGGAATCGAACCACCCAGGACTCCCAGATTACGAAGCAACTGCTTTTCGCAACTACTCAAGACACTTCCTTGCAAATAATTCCAATTTCTAGGTATATAACTATTATTAATAGTTTATAAAAAATGTGCATTGACGCGAAATATTCTACAGAATATCATCATTCGACCTCTAGACTCATTACTTAAAATTTCACATTCGTCTCAAGACAGATGTTTTAACGACGACTTAAGACAGACGTCTTGAAGACGTTGTAAGCTATCTGGGAACAGTTCAGCATTTCAGCGTCTTCATTGCACAAAAAAATAGCGCAAAGGCGAGGTTCAGTCGTAAGACTGTTTTGCAACCGAACCTGAATCATCTGCAAAACCTACAAGACGGTTGTTCTTCGAACATCTGAAATATAGATCTTCTAAAGATTCACAAGACTTACGAGACGAATGTTCTCGGAACATTCGAAATGTAGTCGTGCAAAATAATCACGTGACTTACAACATTGTTTGATGTTTCTAGAACATCCGAAATTTAAGTCCCAAGAACGTGCGTAGGACTTAAGAAACGGACGTTCCTGGAACATCCGAAATTTAAGTCCTAAGAACGTCCGTAGGACTTAAGAAACGGACGTTCCTAGAACATCCGAAATTTAAGTCCTAAGAACGTCCGTAGGACTTAAGAAACGGACGTTCCTAGAACATCCGAAATTTAAGTCCTAAGAACGTCCGTAGGACTTAAGAAACGGACGTTCCTAGAACATCCGAAATTTAAGTCCTAAGAACGTCCGTAGGACTTAAGAAACGGACGTTCCTAGAACATCCGAAATTTAAGTCCTAAGAACGTCCGTAGGACTTAAGAAACGGACGTTCCTAGAACATCCGAAATTTAAGTCCTAAGAACGTCCGTAGGACTTAAGAAATGGACGTAGGACGTTCGGATATAAACTGGACATGAAAAGGACGTCCTTGGGATGTGCGGTGCTATCTGGGTATGGACAAACAATCAAAGAAATACACTGCCTTTTCCACCCCTCAGGGACATTACCATTATAATAGAATGCCTTTTGGACTAAAGAACGCCCCAGCCACATTCCAACGAATGATGGACACGGCACTCCGAGGCTTAATTAATAAACATTGTTTTGTATATTTAGATGACATAATAATTTTTGGTCAATCAATAGAAGAACATAACTCAAATTTAGCCATAGTTCTACAAAGACTTAGAGAATTAGGGTTGAAAATTCAACCAGATAAATGTGAATTCTTAAAACCGGAACTAGAGTATTTAGGACATATAGTGACCGCAGAAGGAGTAAAACCAAACCCAAAGAAAATAGAAGCAGTAAAGAATTTTAAGCAGCCCAAAACATCAACAGATGTTAAATCATTCTTAGGACTAGCAGGATATTATCGTAAATTCATTAGAAACTTCAGCAAAATAGCAAAACCTCTTACAGAATTAACTAAGAAAGAAATACCTTTTCATTGGACAGATAGAACGCAGAACGCTCTTCAAATACTCAAAGATAAATTATGTTCAGCACCCGTATTAAAATTTCCCGACTTTTCTAAACAATTCTTACTTACCACTGACGCCAGTAACGAAGGTTTAGGCGCAATACTATCTCAAGAAGGACATCCGTGCAGCTATATATCGAGAACCCTTAACCCACCTGAGAAAAACTATTCAACAACAGAAAAAGAGCTGTTAGCAATAGTATGGGCTATAAAAAGACTCAGACAATATTTATTAGGAAGGAAATTCTTAATAAGAACTGACCATCAAGCATTAAAATGGTTACAAAATTGTAAAGACCCATCTTCCCGCCTTATGCGATGGAGATTAAGATTAGAAGAGTATGAATACGACATAGAATACACAAAGAGTAAAGACAATACAGCAGCAGACACATTATCCAGAATTCACGCTATTTCATTAGAAAGACAAATAGATTTAAAATCTAAATTTCATGAATGGAAAACTACAGAGGACCTACCTAAAGTTTTAAAATTAGCTCAGAATCATACAAATTTCTATCAACTTTCGAAAGCAGAATTAGGTGAATATGATGAAGACAATTGGTTAATAAAGTTGTTCGAAATAATACAAGATAATGATAAAATAGGAATAGCTGATAACGAAATTTCAGAACTTGAAAAGAATATGATTAAACTAATATTAATATTTTTGAATGATACGGTAAAAGAAATACAATTTGCTTGGGATCCAATCCGAATATATACAGAAGAAGAGATGGAACAAATAATACAAGAAAACCACGACCTAATAGGACACCCGGGAATACAAAAGACTTACGATAGAATACGAGAACGACACAAAATTCCTGACTTAATGAAACGAATACAGACTCATATACAAACTTGTGAAACCTGTCAAACTTCTAAATTAACTCGCATTCGACCTCGCGAAGAACCACGCATCACAGATACACCCGTATACTAGGACCATTACAAAAAACTCAAAAAGGAAATCAATATATACTTTCTATTCATGATGAACTAACTAAATATCTCATTTTAGTCCCTTTAAAAACTCAACAAACAGAATCTATTTGGACAGCCTTACTAAATCATTATATATATATATTCTCCGCACCTAAGAAAATTTCAACAGATAGAGGACAAAACTTCATATCCGAATTGATGCAACATTATGAAGAGGCTTTTAAAATAAAACACATAAAGACTACAGCCTTTCACCCACAAAGTAATGGTTCACTTGAAAGAACACATGCAGTAATTACCGATATGTTAAAATCAATTCAGAAAGACTCAAACGATGAATGGGACGAACAATTGAACTTTATTTGCCTTGCATATAACACAATGGTACATGATGCCACGGACACACAGCCAACCTTCCCTCTACCATCTCCAAGAATCCTCAACGCTCCTACTCCGACGAAGTAACCTTCCGCAAAAGAGAATGGGATTCAAAATTACAAAAAGCTCGCGCTACGTTAGTTAAAAGTAAACAAAGATATCAAAGAGATCAATTGAGAAGAATTATAAAACCTCAAACTATATTTAAAGAGGGAGATCAAGTCTTAATTCATAACGATCATAAAAATCATAAATTAGATTCAGAATGGTTAGGACCGTCCACCATTGATAAAGTATGCACACCTTATTATTTGATTCAAGAAAAGAAAATACATGGTAACAGATTAAAACCTTACTTTCCAGGACGACAAGCACACTCATCTACTTAGCTAAAGCTAACATAGATATAAAACCTTTAGAAAGTAGTGCGATATTTATCGAGAAAATCGATAAAGGATATTTATACAGCGACACAGCTAACATTATTATCGGGATAGATATTACAGACATATTTACTCAAATAAATGTTATCGAAGGATACAAGAATAAGATAAGTAGTTATTCCATAAGCAAAAATTATGAAGAAGAATTAGATACTTTACAACAAAGAGTTAACAATATAAAACAGTTAGCCAGACATTTAAAATCCTTAACACACAGTAGAGTCAAAAGAGGATTAATAAACTTCATTGGATCTGCATCCAAGAGTTTATTTGGAACATTAGACGAAGACGACTTAGAATTAGTAAATAAAAACATGGACAAATTATTTGATGACAATAACAAAATAAAAACAATTCTAGCCAATCAAACATGTCTAATACGAAAAATCATTAATAATGAAGGACTCAATGCACTAGAAGCATCATATGACACAATCCTAAGAGAACAACAACATGCAGAAACTGATAGGGCACTTACTAAACTAATAATTAAAATTGATACAATAATTCAATCACTACATTTCCAAATAGATGAAACGTTAAATGTAATTATTCTTGCCAAACAAGGAATCATAAGTCCACAAATATTAAATCCAGAAGAATTTATAATGCACTACGCAAAAACAATAGGTGATCGAATTTACAATGTAGCAATTTCTCCGAAAATATAACATTTCCAGTTTATACTCGATATCAGTGAACTTAAAGTCTTTACGATCAATAACAAATTATTCTTTAAAATAATAATACCTTTGGTTCGAGATACGGAATGGGATATAGTGCAAGTATACCCTATCCCGAGTAAACGAAATGGTATTTTCATGGCTCCAGCAATAGAGCATCAAATTTATTTAACATCTGGAATATCTTTCATGAACACCGACATCGAATATCTTGACAAATTATGCAAAACTCATGCAGGAATAACAATTTGTAAACAAACTCAGCCAATTCATAATAGAAACTCGAAAACCGACTGCCACAGCGAAATCATTAATTTTCAATCTAGCGTAGAACATTGTCAAATTGTTATGTACAAAATGGAAGACATTAGCTTCATACCTTTAAGAACGAGTAACGCATATATAGCAATACCTAAAGAACCAATTTCAGTCGACACTATATGTGACACAATACACAGTAGAAGAATTATAAATAGACCTTCTATCATCAGAACAAACACCTCATGCGATATATTGTATAATAATGAACACATGCGTATCGGCGAATCCAATATGAAATAAATAGTAAAACATTAAAGTTAAAAACAAATGATAGTTATATTCACTTAATTGAAAAAATAGAAAAAGCACCTAAAATGTTAAACCCATTACAAGGTTATAAGACCACTATAGATAAAATAGATAGTGAAATTGGAAGCTTAAATATGGAACATAGGATTAAGGATATGAAATATTGGGGACTAACAATGCTTCAGGTACTAGGATATATCACATTAACCATAATGATTATATATATACTTAATAAAACAAGAATATTCGAATGTATAAAGAAATGTATACCAACTACACCATGTATCAACCTATTCTGTAACAAGAACGAAACTGTAGTAACGCACAACATCAGCCCGACTATAAGTCCACCAATACCAACCGCACCACCAGTCAACATATACACACCAATGCTCAGCTCATTCCCCGATGACGAAGAAGATATGAGAGTCAACATCCTGCCCAGGACAGTACACTTCTCCAAGCTCGTGAAAAGAACTTAGAGGACCAAGTCCAATCTAAGAAGGGGGGAATGTGACCAAAATTTCCCCTTATCTCTATAGATAGGACCGGACAGTAACAGTCATCATTTGCACACAGCCTATGTAACTTCCAGCAGACTCATCGAATATCTTTTAGGTATAAATACGGACTCTCTAGAAGATCAGGCAGTCTGAAAGCGAACTCCTAACGTACAACATTGTGTTTATAATAGCTGTAATATACTTATATTCTTGTAATAAAAGTATCTGTGGATACGTCCACAGAACTCAAGTCTTATTTATATTCTCCTATCAAGAATTACGTTACACGTGCTTCGTTTTTCGAAAAATTCTTTCCAGACGGCAGCCAGAGTTGGGCATTATTCGGCTAAATTTTTATTCGAATACGGATTCGTATAAATCCCCAAGATTTGTTCGCGAATAACAAATGACGATTTTATTCGACGAAAAATTATTCGTTATCTATACTATCTATACTATCTATACTATCTATACTATCTATACTATCTATACTATCTATACTATCTATACTATCTATACTATCTATACTATCTATACTATCTATACTATCTATACTATCTATACTATCTATACTATCTATACTATCTATACTTCTATACTATCTATACTATCTATACTATCTATACTATCTATACTATCTATACTATCTATACTTCTATACTATCTATACTATCTATACTTCTATCTATACTATCTATACTATCTATACTATTATAATAAAGCTACAGCGTTTATTTGTATGCACACGAAAATCTCAAAAAGTACTGAACCAATCACTACGAAATTTTAACTACAGCATCCTTGAACAACAAGAACGAACACAGGCTATGTGTAATCGCGTAAAATATAATTAATCTGTGTAATTTTATGTACACAAAAGAAGTCATGACGCGGCCGTCTGCTATGAATAGTACGCGACGCGACCGCCAGGCGGCGATCGGGCCGGGCGCTTCTCGCAGTTGAAATAAAGCAGTCATGCCCATATCAGGGCCGGGCAGATCATGTATCGTCACTTTCGAGTACCACCAGTTACCCATTTAGAAAGTTCGTATTGTCGGGTTAACGGGTTAATTTTAATCAAAATCAAAATAAAAATAAAAATGCGAAGACATAATACTTAATTTCGTTAAAAGATTTTAATTTTATTAAACATGAATCAGTCACGTTACTAATTCGGGCGAAGCCGACACGGGGCTGCTAGTTCGCGAATAAATTTGTACCGTTATTCTAGCCAGATAAGAATTTATTCGTTATTCGACCTGAATGAACGACGAATAAATGTGATACCCGGCATCTATCGATGGAAGTCTGTACTAAGGCTGTTCGAGTACTCGAAAAAAGCGAGCCGAGCCGAGCCGAGTACCCGTAAAAACCGAGTGGCTCGAAACAACCGAGCGGCTCGGTAAAACCGAGTAGCTCGAATTTTTTCGAGCGGCCCGAAAGAACCGAGAAGCTCGAAAGAACCGAGAAGCTCGAATTTTTTCGAGCGGCTCGAATATATTTGGAGCAGATCGAAATTTTCGAGCAGACCGACTGTGTCGAGTAGCTTGAAGCTTGAAGCTTGAACGTTTCGGGCAATACGAATGTTTCGATAATTTTAGGTTACGTTTATCTACTGGAATGTAAATAATGGTTCTCAATAGGTAATGTGAATAATTAAAATGTAAGCTGTAAATGGAAATATTCTGTAACTTTTGAAAATAAGTACTAAATTCAAATCTTTCTTTTTTTCATCTTTTTCGTGTATTTATAAACTTAATCATACACTTCTCTTTATGTTATCTTTCTTTTCTTCTAACTTTTTTCTTTTTTCTTACTTTTTTACCTTCTTCGTATGGGTTTTACTTCTGCCGCGCCATTGTTAACACAGGGCGTTACCCGCTCATAAATAAATAAATGAATAAATAATTAAATAAATATAAATAAGCATAATTACAAAGAATCGTGAAGTACTTGTAAACATTTGAATATGTAAACCTTGCATTATTAATTTTTCAATATTAATTTTTCAAAGCGGAACAAAGGTTTTTTAAGCGCAAATTTAGAAAAATAATACTGTACAATTCAATTGAGTAAAATACTGTAAATACTATACATATTATTAAAACATAATTATTCTATGCTTATTATCTGTCGTGATTTCATACGTTCTTTTAGTTCCAAGCAGATTGGTATTGCAATCTTGCATTAATTAAATAAAAAATGAGAAATTGAAAAATTAATAATGCAAGGTTTACATATTCAAATGTTTACAAGTACTTCACGATTCTTTGTAATTACGGTTATTTATATTTATTTAATTATTTATTCATTTATTTATTTATGAGCGGGTAACGCCCTGTGTTAACAATGGCGCGACAGAAGTAAAACCCATACGAAGAAGGTAAAAAAGTAAGAAAAAAATAAAAAGTTAGAAGAGAAGAAAGATAACATAAAGAGAAGTGTATGAATACATTTATAAATACACGAAAAAGATGAAAAAAAGAAAGATTTGAATTTAGTACTTATTTTCAAAAGTTACAGAATATTTCCATTTACAGCTTACATTTTAATTATTCACATTACCTATTGAGAACCATTATTTACATTCCAGTAGACAAACGTAACCTAAAATTATCGAAACATTCGTATTGCCCGAAACGTTCAAGCTTCAAGCTTCAAGCAACTCGACACAGTCGGTCTGCTCGAAAATTTCGATCTGCTCCAAGTATATTCGAGCCGCTCGAAAAAATTCGAGCTTCTCGGTTCATTTGGGCTGCCCGGTTCTTTCGAGCCGCTCGAAAAAATTCGAGCTACTCGGTTTTATCGAGCCGATCGATTCTTTCGAGCTACTCGGTTTTTACGGGTACTCGGCTCGGCTTGGAAACCGAGTCTCAGCTCGGTCCGAACTTCAAGCTACTTGAATATTCGAGTACTCGAACAGCCTTAGTCTGTACTGTGTCCAACATACGTTTGGACGTGTGTGTCTGGAAGTGTGCGTATACGTCTGAACCAGGGCTGAGCAACTTGTTCGCCGCCGCGGGCCGCACAGTCCCCACTACCATTCAGCCGGCAAGAGCAGGCAAGTCGGGGAACGGGCCGCATGCGGCCCATGGGCCGCGGGTTGCCCAGCCCTGGTCTGAACGACCCGAGGGAATCCCGCCTTAACCGGTTAACTGGCAATGTATCATATATGATCAAACAAAAATCTGGCCAATTCTGGCAATGTATCATATATGATCAAATGGAATAACTTTTTTGCTTTCAATCGATTTGAATGAAACTTGGTATGTAATGGTTTTTGGGGTCGCTGAATCTGAATTTCGCATCGGAATTGTAAAATTCAATATGGCAGACTCAAAATGGCCGAACCAAATTCGCTGACAAATATTAAAATACTATCGGGATATAGAAAAATTGTATATAGGGGTTTTTGGGGTCGCTGAATCTGAATTTAGCATTGGAATTTTAAATTTCAATATAGCAGACTCAAAATGGCGAACCAAAATGGCCGCCAAATATTAAAATACTATCGGGATATAGAAAAATTGTATATAGGGGTTTTTGGGGTCGCTGAATCTGAATTTGGCATTGGAATTGTAAAATTCAATATGGCAGACTCAAAATGGCGAACCAAAATGGCCGCCAAATATTGAAATACTATCGGGATATAGAAAAATTGTATATAGGGGTTTTTGGGATCGCGGATCAAAAAAAAGCACTTGCGGTGGAATTTATGGATGAAGAATTCAGGTATAAAATTATTCGAAACTTTTTCGTAGAAAATAAAAAAACTAAAAAATTAAACCCCTAAACCCTTATTTTTCAGGGTGTTGCGGCCGCGCGCAATGGCCGTATTTGAACGCGCGCCCGCGGTGGCATCAAGTTGGCATCAGATGCCATCAACACAGCTGTTGAGCCGTCGCGGCGCGTTTGAAGTGTTTTGACCGCTAACGGGCTAGAGCCGCGCTCGCCCGGCGACAGTTAGTTCTCGGAACAACATCGCCGAGACACGATCCGTGACACGCCCCTTGCGATTAGATCCAAATATTGCGCCCAGTTTTGCGCCCCGCATTGTTACGGACATTGGCGATCGTTCGCCTGGCGCCCCCCGCGCGTGCATTCACGTTCTTGGTGTGCCGTCATCTTTGTTTGTGGAGTTTTGTATGTGTACGACGTTCGTCACGGACCGACGACCACGTAATTAAAGAAGGTGTTTCGTCCGACGAACGTGTCGTTCTTTCCACCTGTTCGCCTTCCCACCGAGTCGCGTCAGCGCCGAGAATCCGCTCCGCTCTTCGCGGAAACACAGGGGTTGGGGGTGGCATTGAAAAAAGTAACTGCTGCAATCGAATTATAGACAAGAAAACTTCACAAATAAAAAAAGGTTTAGTAAAGAATTGACAAACTCACCCCTAAATTCTATTTTTTTAGGGGTTGGGGGTGTCAGATGAAAAAAATTACCCCCGGAATCGGTTCAGCGACTCAAAAAACCCCTGTATACCAAATTTTGTGTGATTCACTTAATTATTCGATGGTACCAGTTTGGGCCCGAATAGTGAAAAGGACCGTGCCAGTTAACCGGTTAAAGAAGTATTCTCTTCTGGAGGCGTCGGCCATCGGTTTTAAGGGATATTTAGGATAAAGAATTATCAGATTATGTGATTGCGTATTACGTGTGTCTTGGGCATTGCCAGGGCACAACATACATAAGTCTCTAATTGTGGAAGTAACAAGCCACGTTATTTTTCAATCAATGCGATATAATGTTATATAATTTAATTATAACTTGGTACAGTTGCTCTATAACTAACTTTGAATATATGCATATGTGAATATTCGCATGACTATTTGTATGTATTTAAAAACGTTCAATGAACGCTTATAATTTGAAGAGATTGATTTTTTCATTAGCTTAAATGGATTGCCGTGAGCAAATTTTATTTAAAATAAATCAAAACGCCACTCTATATAGTACCGCGGTCTTACATCTTCCTGCACAGTGCGAGCTATGACAAGAGTTACTTAACCTAAAACATTAGGTTTCATGGGTGTCAGTTAGTGGTGTTGTTACGTACGCAGATCTATCTTTGACTTTTTAACCCTTTCGGGTGTCCGGAATGCACGTGACCCGGCAGGGTCACCGTTTCCTGCAGTGGTGTGATGCAACCGAGTTTTCCCCGAAAACCTAATATTCAATGAAGGCACTCATATCCCCTCTACTTTCTAGCCGAATTTCACAGTATAAAAAGGGCCACGAATCCCCACTCAGGGGCTCATTTCAAGTTTAGTACGTTTAGACGAAAGAGTCTTACGGGATCGAGTAACATTCTCCTTCAAGTATTATTGCAACTTTAACCATACAGTACGTAGAGTTGCTGATAGGTGTTGTAATCATTAAACTCTTTGAGACCCCCGCATTTCTCAGTGCGTTAAAACCGAGAGGTGGACTTAGGTACCGCGACAAACAAACACTGAAACAATTGTAAAAGACTGAACTTATAGAATATAATTAGTTATTTCTAATTCAGAGTTCTTTTATTTGAATCAATCATCATCTGAATTTCCTCTTCGAGACCAACCCACATAGATACTCCTTTACCGCTCAAGGTGTATCATATTATAAAGTTACGAGGCTAAACTAACATTCCTAGTGGCTCCCGGGGATACCAGACCCCGGTTCGTCCACGAGATCCTACTTCCTAGTGGCTCCTGGGGATACCAGACCCCGGTTCGTCCACGATATCCACCTTCCTAGCGGCTCCCGGGGATACCAGACCCCGGTTCGTCCGTGAAAGCTTACCTTCCTAGTGGCTCCCGGGAATACCAGACCCCGGTTCGTCCACGACATCCAACCTCCTTATAGCGGCTCCCGGGGATACCAGACCCCGGTTCGTCCGCTACTAACAAACTCTAAACAAATTCAATCCTCGGCCTCGCAGCCGCCATTCTCATTGCCCTCAGCCTCGGCTCGTAACAGTGTCATGATACATCGCCGAAATCACGTGATCATTTTATTCGTCCGTTGAGTCGAATAAGAAATTATTCGAATAAATTTTCAGTCAAATAAAAAATTATTCGTTATTGTCGAATAATGTCATTTTATTCGAATTTTATATTCGAAGATTATTCGAATAAAAATTTATTCGCACAAATTTATTCGAATACTTATTCGAATAAAAATTTAGCCGAATAATGCCCAACTCTGACGGCAGCACCAATTCAACCCCCTACACACGAGAAACAAATAATTCAAATTTTAGTTTAAAATAATGGCAGGCAAAATAGCGTTGTAAATTCCGCGAGCAAAAACGTGTATTTAAAGTGTCGTCTCAGAAGTGCCTTAGAATTCTCAGCATGTTGCAAATCTACGTCGGTTGGTGTTCGTGAACATAATAAACAATTTTCATGAAAGTGTCTTTAAGGGGTAATGACACTGTAGAGCCCGCAAAGGCAGCCTGATTTTGAGAATTTTTTTATGCTAGTATAGTGATTGGAATAGAAATTTTGTTTGGAGGGCTTTATTGTGCACAGCTTGAAGTATGATCAGATTTTTTTTTTAATTTTTTCAGTACAAAATGGCGGCGCCACAGCTTAACAAAAGAAGCTTCTTCTGGAAAACAGTGTTTCGCGGCTGGAAAGATTTATCGTTCAATTTTTGACCTAGAACAAAAACCCGAAAATTTTGAGTTCTACGTATGATTATCTCGGGAAGTACACGAGGAAATGAAAAATACTGACTTTTGTAAGAATGGTGCGTGATTGAACAAAGCACGGAACCGCCACCACCTCGAAATTGTTGAAACGCTTTGCTCAATCACGCACCACTCGTACGAAAAGAAGTATTTTTTAATTTCCTCCTGTACCTCCCGAGATAATATTATATAGAACTCAAAAAATTTCGGTTTTTTGTTCTAGGTAAAAAATTGAAGGAGAAATCTTTCCAGCCGCGAAACACTGTTTTTCAGAAGAAGCTACTTTTGTCGAGCTGTGGCGCCGACATTTTGTATTGAAAAAATTAAAAAAAAATTCTGATCATACTTCAAGGTATGCACAATAAAGCCCTCCAAACAAAGTTTCTATTCCAATCACTATACTCGCATGAAAAAATTCTCAAAATCAGGCTGCCTCTGCGGGCTCCACAGTGTCATTACCCCTTAATGCCCTATAAGTTATGTCACAGACAGAGGGTGGAGGAAGGTGCTACGACTGTTCGTTCATTTAACTAAGATATGAAGGACCCATTGTATAGATAACTACCGCGCGGGAACTTGACCCTTTGAACGCGGACAATTTAAACGCTCAGCGTACGTCATGTGCGGGACTCCTCCAGTCGCATCTCTTAACCATAGCCACTGGACGCCCAAGAGCGTTCCCCGCACACACTGCATACAGTGAATTCTACGACTTTATTCTTAACACTATGCTCGCACATCTCCAAGACTCCAGTCTTTAAGAAAGTATAATTCAAAAATCGATTTCTTGGAACCTTCCAAAAGAGAATACCCCGCACCCCTCCCCTTAATCGTCGCGCGACGAGAAACGCGCGAACAGTTTGAATTTCCAAACCCGACACTGCCGAAAATGTAGGAGAAAGAAACGACCGCTGTGCGCCTGTACATCTCGCCTCGCTTGACCCAATTTCACGTATCGTCCGCGACATTCCCTCGCTCCAAGTTCAAAGTTACGTAAATATTTTATTTCGATGTTGTTAGCACCGGTGGAAAGTGGGTTTTAATATTTCAATAGCAGTAGGTTTATTGTTCTTCGAGCTGTCACCACTGGAATTTCGTTTGCGAACATCGTTGTTTCTGTTTTAGGCTGCTTTGTGCAAAATTCTAATTAAACAGTTCTGTGGAGTGATTTTTGTTTAATAGGAATTAGAGATTTAGAATTGCATTTCGGTTATTCTGATCGATATAGCGTAACATATATTTTTCTGCGGATCAATGATCGGTGCCTGTTAAAGATAGACAAATGTATGCTATAAATACATACTTCGAGGGAAGTCAGCATGATCGAGTCCGATAAAAGGATGGACCAACAAACACGTTGTAAAGTAGCGCCAGCTACTATGACTATTTTTACTACAGCCGATGGGACTAATTTGTGTTGAAATAACTATTCTCGCTCTCTACTTAATAGCGGGCGGCCGAAACGTAACAGCGATTGATAGATCGCTAATTCATAACGATACGTACGAAAGAACAGGGGGATAGGTATACGGAAATAATTTTCCATCGATGTATCAAGCCAGAATGGGCAGAGTTCGAAGAACTCGAAATTCAGAAATATATGTACCAGAAGAAATTGTGGCACAGGTGTCCGCTCAAGCATAACATCGTTTGCTCCACGGGGGTGCTAAGGGACGATATTAACTCCTCGAGTGGCAGCCCCTATGGATCCCCCGCGTTCTAGAATCTGGAGTCTAGAGAATTCGATCGCACACACATCTACATGTGCGTTAATTCTAAAAACGAAGAGACACTTTGGGAATCTCTTTTGTATATTTAATTGGCCTTTCATCGAACTATTTTAAGGAGGGCATGAATAACACATGCTCGAGGAGGGGTTCCTCGATACTGCAATTTCAGATTAATTGCGTCGACTTATTCAATATTTACTTTTTGTAAAAAAATGTCCAGTAGTGTGGTCCTTATATGTATGGTGAGAAATCAAATTTTTTAAAAATTTCTTCTGACCCTCTCAGAAGCTTCCAAATTGTTTAAGGGGTTACAACACCTTGGCGCTCGGAAAAATAGGTATGAAAATAAACTTTTTTTTTTACGCTGCCATTAAGTATATAATATGATCTTTATTTTACACATATATATAGTAGTTTTATGAACAATTTACAATATTAACGATTAAAAAAAAATAAAAAATGGCGGAGATATAAGCCGATAAGTAGGACCCTCTTTTGAAAATCCTTGCTGATGGTGTACTTGATTTCTCTGTTAGGCATCGTCTCAAACATAAAAAATATTTTTTTTCTTATTTAAAAGGGTAATAGCTAAAATGTGACGTAGGGAAAAATTTTTAAAAAATTTTTTGTAGAAATGACAGCTGTTGGAAAAAAAACTCGAATTTGATTCGAAATTTTGAGTTTAAAAAATTTATAACTTTCGAACATGGCACCCAATCACAAAAATCCTACGTCACATTTTAGCTATTACCCTTTTAAATAAGAAAAAATGTATTTTTTATGTTTTAGACGATGCCTAGCAGAGAAATCAAGTACACCATCAGCAAGGATTTTCAAGAGAGGGTCCTACTTATCGGCTTATATCTCCGTCATTTTTATTTTTTTTTAATCGTTAATATTGTAAATTGTTCATAAAACTACTATATATATGTGTAAAATAAAGATCATTTTTTATACTTAATGGCAGCGTAAAAAAAAAAGTTTATTTTTATACCTATTTTTCCGAGCGCCAAGGTGGTGTAACCCCTTAAAAGAATTTCGTCTAAAATTTTGTTAAAATATATTAAGGATTATAGGTCGCCCGATGGCAATGATATATTACTACTTTGGTATAAATTGATAGAAATTTTTGCAATAAGGACAAAATAATTTTATTCACTTTTAAGTGAGAGTATAGCATTAAAATTCGGGCACACGTCGCATAGACGAAAGGAGTTTATAACGAGTCTGTACTGCATTCTGTTGCGGCATAAGGCTTTATATCCACATTTAAATTTCTCTCATCAAAAGCTCTCGAATCAGATGCAGACGCAAACTCTGACGTACAGTCTATTCAGGTTGTTTAACACATGGATAAAAGAACGCTTTCGGATTGTGATATATAAATACGGGCCCCGTTTCATTAAAATTGACAAGTGACAATTATAGAAAGTCGCAGTTGCCGAATTTGTGGTACATGCGAAATATAAAGTCCTTGAGCGAGCTTTATATATCAAAATATACAAATAAACAACACGAAGATATTTCTTTTTTATCGAATAGAAGATTTTAAGAGGGTCAGACAATAGAAATTTTAAAGTTGAAAAATAAGGACCACCTTAATGTCCAGTTGTGATTTCAACGATTGAATAACTGATTAAAAAATTGAAATGTAATTACTCCTGTTAATAGGGGAGACCGGGGCAAAGTGAGACGAAAAAAGTTTGAAGTCGAATAAAATTTTTCCCTTACAATAAAAATGTGTGGAAATAGATTTATAATATAATTTGAACATTACTGTTGATAAATGACGAATAGCAATAGTTAAAATAAACTTGAAGTATATTAAAATTCAACTTGAAAAGAAAAAGCCAAAACGCACCACTTTACCCCATATATGGGGTAAAGTGAGTTACTATCCGGGGTAAAGTGAACTGCAACAAAAGAAGAACTTTAATTAAGTATACAGCTAATTATTAACCCCTTGCGCTGGAATGACGTGTGTAGCACGGCAGCTTCTGTCTATTTTGCACCGTGGTTGTCAAAAACTATGGAAATTTTTTTGAGGTTAGTTTCTGTTCCACTAACCAGCTGACAGGTTAGGCTATTGCGCACATCACTTGCGCATCTGTTCTTTGCAGCCATTTGCAGCTCAGTTTACCCCGGTCACTTTACCCCGAATATGTACTCGATGGAAAATTAATTATTTAATAATGTTAGGATTAATGTTTTCTCAAACGCGTGTACATGTATGTTTATAAGCTTGTTATAAACACGTAGAAAAAATTTGGAGTTAAAATAACACATTTAAGACTCATTTATCCAAAAAGCTAATTTGAAAAGAAAACCAATCGGAAGTCTCTAAAACTTAATTTTTAATTTTTTAAATGAATTTCCATTTTTCGATATCTGAATGTGCATAATTATCATTGTGGTATTACACACATTTATTACGTCACCAAAATTTATAAATATATTCTATTGTTAAAGAATAAATTAAGAAAGCTCATTTTACCCCGAGGTTCATTTTGCCCCGGTCTCCCCTATTTTGACACTATAGTAGATAGTTTCGCATTTGTTACTTTTATGTTAACAAGCTGTTAAGCATAGACTGTGTAAACTCATGTTTAACTTTCTGCGAATTGCAGGACGTCATTTCAGAAATATTGATGTTCTACACACTTATTAAACGATTTTATTGACCTTCGATCCTCTGTTTGTTTGTTTCTCGTATGTAAGCATGCACGTTTGTTTGTATGCTTCAAATCTGGCAATTCAAATTTAACCCAATTCCACCCATCGAATTGTCTTGGAACTTTGCCCGCGTAGCTTGGATGACAATGCAATATTTTAAAAAAAAAAAATTAACCCCGAGGGGGTGAACAATTATCCAGTCATCAATAAATATAACCACACATCCAAACGACTTGAAATCAGCCACTCGCGTTCTTTACGAAATCGACGCTGGCCTCATCGCGATTACCGAAAATACAGAATTTCTCGAGAAATGATCCGTCGCGTACATATATGTACGAATAGTAAAACTAAAACTTCGCAGGCGTTCGTAGTATATCGCCATCGAAATTCTAGTACAAGAGAAGAATGCTTTTTTAGTGACTTTAGCACTATAGCATTTAGGTAAGCAAACCGTTAAACTGTATACAGCAATAAAACATATTTGTAAATAAGTCGGAGCCGTGAAATGTAAATCCACAAACACTAAAAACTAGAAAATAAAAAAACATATAAAAAAATTTATGTCGAACGATTTTATTAAAAATGCACTAAAAACTGAATTAGAATGCACCAAAAGCCAAAAAAAAAAAATTATTTCCTTGTGCTACAATTCCGACGGTGTTTTTTTTCACTTTAAATGAAATTGTGAGGCATCATATTATTTCATAACAGGATATGAATCACTTTAATACAGAAGCAAACGTCGAAATGAATTTGTTGCGGGAAAGTTTTCATTCGAATTAGTGAAACAAAATGTTTTAATTACAGGATACAGATTGTAATGTGACATAAAATTGATAAACTGTAGCTGATGATGTTCGCACTTGCCAACCGATACTTCAGTATCTAGTTGCGCATGGTGCCCCACGATTTTACTTAAAGTGAAAAAACGCGATCGAAATTGTAGTACAAGAAAGTAATTATTTTCTTCATTTTTAGTCCTAGGAAACAATATTAAGACTTAAGGGGTTATACCTAGTCAGGCGGCCGAAAAGAGGCGAATGTTTGTGAATTCTTTTTGAACAAGCGGAAGCATATATTTTTATGGAACTTTTTGCACTTAAAAGAGCAACATTTAAAGAGCATTTGGTAATTTTTTTGTAGAAAAATATTTACGTTTATAATAAAACCACAACGACATCCAAGAAGCCTTTTTAAAAACGGCGAGTAAGATATCTCAACAACCGCTGCGCCCAATCCTTCTAACATTTTGTGGGCTTATTTTTTATATAAAAATCTACAGCATGTCGTTCGCATTTTTTTTTCAATGTATATTTTCGATTTTATTAACGAAAAAATTGCGGTTTTTCGCGCGAAAATCAGGACTTCAAACTTTAAATAGTCGCCATTTTATTTTAAATTAATATATCGGAAATTCCCCCCCCCCCCCCCCAACAATTGGAAGATACATTAATATACTAACGAAATCTTTTTTGTTTTTTGATTTTGGATAATCTGGTTCCGAATGGCAGTGCTCACCGCAAAACAAGTTTCTAAAAAGGCTTCTTGGATGTCGGTTGTAATTTTATTATATAAACGTGAATATTTTTTTACGAAAAAATTACCAAATCTTCTTTAAATGTTGCTCTTTTAAGCGCAAAAAGTTCTGTAAAAATACATGCTTCCGTTTTTCCAAAAAAAATTCACAAACATTCGCCTCTTTTCGGCCTCCTGACTAGGTATGTATAACCCCTTAATCACCTCTTTCAATCTTTTTTCTGTAATAGCCCAATAACATAAAAATCGGGTCTCATTTCGCTTGGCACGTACTCTAAAATAAACCATTTAAAATACTACAAACCCTTATGTGGCTTTATAAACTAGTAAAAATAGAAATATAATTAAAAAGCCACTTATTCCAATAATTTGTCGGTGTGCTTGCCCAAATATTACTGGAAGTAAATGTACGTGCATATTTAGTTGCAAAGTAGAAAAGAAAATAAAGTAAAGAAGAACATATTTCGTCTGCAGCAAAGACTGCTACACTACAGAATTTATGAAGTTATTTCAGCCACGAAATACACGATCAGATCGTAAATAGCCTCGAATCGCGTTTGTGAAAGTAATAACTAGGCGCCTTGAATCGACTGAACGTATGCTCGCAGAAAATGGTAGGGAGCCACTAATTCAAATAAGGGAGGAGGATCCCCTCCTTCTTGTTAAATACCCAAATAGCACAAAGACATCTTATGTACGTCCGAAGGACGTCCGTTCCGGACGTAGGTACTGTACGTTCGGAGAATGTCCCGAGAAGGTCCATATATCCTCTGTACCTCCTCGTTAAGTTCTTTAAATGTCGTAGGAAGGTCCTATTTACAAAGTGGAACGTCCTGAGGACGTGCTGTGTCAACATTCTCAGAACGTTTTCTGAACGTCCGAAAGTAAAGTTAAATACGTCCAAAAAGCGTCTTAAAAACGTTTTGCAGATGGTTTAAAAGCGCCTTAAAGACGTCTTCATCAAGTCTGGGTTAGGACATTAAGAAAAAAAATTTGGCGGTGACGGGAATCGAACCCAGGACTCCCAGATTACGAAGCAACTGCTTTTCGCAACTACTCAAGACACTTCCTTGCAAATAATTCCAATTTCTAGGTATATAACTATTATTAATAGTTTATAAAAAATGTGCATTGACGCGAAATATTCTACAGAATATCATCATTCGACCTCTAGACTCATTACTTAAAATTTCACATTCGTCTCAAGACAGATGTTTTAACGACGACTTAAGACAGACGTCTTGAAGACGTTGTAAGCTATCTGGGAACAGTTCAGCATTTCAGCGTCTTCATTGCACAAAAAAATAGCGCAAAGGCGAGGTTCAGTCGTAAGACTGTTTTGCAACCGAACCTGAATCATCTGCAAAACCTACAAAACGGTTGTTCTTCGAACATCTGAAATATAGATCTTCTAAAGATTCACAAGACTTACGAGACGAATGTTCTCGGAACATTCGAAATGTAGTCGTGCAAAATAATCACGTGACTTACAACATTGTTTGATGTTTCTAGAACATCCGAAATTTAAGTCCCAAGAACGTGCGTAGGACTTAAGAAACGGACGTTCCTGGAACATCCGAAATTTAAGTCCTAAGAACGGCCGTAGGACTTAAGAAACGGACGTTCCTAGAACATCCGAAATTTAAGTCCTAAGAACGTCCGTAGGACTTAAGAAACGGACGTTCCTAGAACATCCGAAATTTAAGTCCTAAGAACGTCCGTAGGACTTAAGAAACGGACGTTCCTAGAACATCCGAAATTTAAGTCCTAAGAACGTCCGTAGGACTTAAGAAACGGACGTTCCTAGAACATCCGAAATTTAAGTCCTAAGAACGTCCGTAGGACTTAAGAAACGGACGTTCCTAGAACATCCGAAATTTAAGTCCTAAGAACGTCCGTAGGACTTAAGAAATGGACGTAGGACGTTCGGATATAAACTGGACATGAAAAGGACGTCCTTGGGATGTGCGGTGCTATCTGGGTACACACCCCTACGACTTTGAACAGAAATGTACAAAACTATACAAATCTCGAGACCCGCCGTAGGGGAGAGCGGGGCTGGTCGTCGGAAGGGGTAGGTTGACTAATTGTTAATAACTTTCCACCGACATACGCTCTACGGCGGAAAGATTTACTGTAGAAAGAAGTCACTTCAACTATGCCATGCGATCGCACGTTTTTTGACAGTAATCAGCGTCTGTCGAAAAATTGACTAGGTACGTAAGTAAATATTTTTTCTTCGAGACTTTATGTTTTCACGCCCTATATAGTTACAATGGAATAAATGTTAAGGAACTATTTTAAAGTTTGTTTATTAGACGACCTATTGACGTAGTATTTTTGTTTATACATAAATAATTGAAGGTTATGTAGTTTATTAAAGTCGAAATGATCGTTCGGGGCTGGTTGACTAATAACATTAATAAGGTTTAGATCGTTATTTTGTTATTCGGAAAGCGATTCTTAATTTATATTTAAATTTCATTATGTTATAAATACATTACAATTTATGATTAAGTTGAAAAAATGTTCAGTTTATTATTAAAAAATGAACGAAAGATAATTAGTATTTTACAACGAAACAGCTCTTGTGACATTGCGTTAGTTTATTATAACTGCGATAAGTCGCTAATAAAATTTTCTTAACTGATTGTACCTATAGTCAACCTACCCTTTTACTGGAAGTCTACCAACCCCCATTATGGGGCTGGTTGACCAGCATGGAAGGTGTCAGAAAAACATTAAAATACCTCGATTGTTGTCACATTAAGTCAACTTTAATAATTTAATCAGATAGCCAAATATATGCCTTATCAAATATACTAACCGCTTTATTGATATTTCGTCCACATAATTTATTAAAAATCAAACACTGAAAAAAAGGCCTGCCAGCCCCGGTCTCCTCTACTTATTTAAATAAACGTCAAAAGCGATTAAAAATTTGATAAATATGAAAATGAATGTGCATTTAATTATTATAATTTGAAAATGAATCTTATGGATTACCTACAAGTATCCATCAACGCTTTTATAGTAATTATACACTTTCAAAGTAGAGTGGTAGTGTATGCAACATATACAGTGTACTGGTGTATATTACAGAGAAATGTACCTTTGGGTATACCTAGCTTATGAAGCAATTATCATAAGAGGCAGTGAGAGCAACAACGGACTAACCCACATTGGAAAAAATGTTTTTTTTCCTATTTTATATGATTAGTAGAGCCTATTGGAATGCATTATTACTACTAACTCGATTTCGAAAGAAATGTGGGTTAGTCCGTTGTTGCTCTCGCTGCCTCGCAAAACCTAATATCGAGTTGACACGAAATATCCTATCAAGTCACTCTTGATACAGGATCGCGAAGGGTTAAATTAAATCGAACAAGGGAACGTGAAAATTACCATGGCAGCAACTATTGCACCAAATAATGGCAGTCGTAATATCGTGAGACGTCGAACCAAACATTTGATTATTCCAACATAATGTAGTCCAACCCTCGATAATCCGAATCTGTCTTAAGGGGTTATGCCTACCTGCAAGGTCTGAAAACGCAAGTATTTTCGGGATTTTTGGGGGGAAAAACTTGAAGAGTTTTTTAAGCAAACCTTTATGTATTAGAAAGTGTACATCTTATATTACTTGTAGTAATTATTCCAATGGAAAATATAAATAAATAAAAGAAATATCAGTGATCTCCCGGCAGCGATTTTTTTTCCAGTAGTTTGCGGTGATCACTCTAACTTTGACCAGATTCATCTGAAATGAAAAATTCGACGGAATTTAGTTAGTATATTAAATTATCTTGTCCTTAATCGTGGCTTTTTCATTTCCGTTGCGTAGTTTTTGTTTTACAGATGAAAAATGAGCGATTTTTGCGGCGAAAATCGATATTTTAATTTGAACAGCCGCCATTTTGTAGCAAATTAATTTTTCGGGATAATGAACGATTAAGGACAAGATAACTTAATATACTAACTAAATTCCGTCGAATTTTTCATTTCAGATGAATCTGGTCAAAGTTAGAGTGATCACCGCAAACTACTGGAAAAAAAATCGCTGCCGGGAGATCACTGATATTTCTTTTATTTATTTATATTTTCCATTGGAATAATTACTACAAGTAATATAAGATGTACACTTTCTAATACATAAAGGTTTGCTTAAAAAACTCTTCAAGTTTTTCCCCCCAAAAATCCCGAAAATACTTGCGTTTTCAGACCTTGCAGGTAGGCATTAGGGTGGAACGAAATATAGGGGCAAAATATTTTTTTATTATTCACGACTTCTAATAGTGGGCAAAAGTTGCCTTTTATAATGTTATTTAAGCTGTGAAAGTTTGATCTTGATCAACAAATTTTTTGAGGTGCCGCAAGCCATTCAAAAGTCACACAATCAGTAAATATGAATTTTTGAATGGCTTGCGGCACCTCAAAGAATTTGTTCATCAAGATCAAACTTTCACAGCTTAAATAACATTATAAAAGGCAACTTTTGCCCACTATTAGAAGTCGTGAATAATAAAAAAATATTTTGCCCCTATATTTCGTTCCACCCTATTAAACAACAATCCAATTGAAATATAGGAAAGGTATGAAAGCTCCAAGAAATTAATGAACCAGGTAACAAAGAGAACCGATAAAGATGACTATAATTCTCCAAAATATTACTATCAGATTCTGAAACGGTCACAACTTTCAGACGGTTAAAAGCTGACGAAGAACGTCTGAAAGAAAATGGCTCCACAGAAATACGCGTTTGCGAAGCAACGCAATTTGAGAATCAAAAACGATTGGGAAATTAGAATATGAGACGACAGAGGCCATTAAATCGTTACATAATTTCTGGTTCACGGAGGTGACGTTACGTAACGGACGACCCTTCTTCGCCCCAAAATGGTAGGTATCGTTCAACTGCCCAAGAATATCGATTGCTGAACATCATGTTTACATATCTTCGGATAATCAAGAAATTCACAAATTTTCGCGACTGCCATCATTATCACTACTCTACCCAAATCTAAATAAAAAAAAAAAAAAAAAAAACAACCCCTATTTGAAGTTTTCGTACACTGTTCTACACCGAATTCTGTGCACTCCTAGTCCTCATACTGATAGCAAAATAAACGCATCTGGCTAACTCTATCGATGAACCAACCACCTTGCTTCTACGAACAGGAGGGCAAACACAGAGAGAGGGGAGGGAGGGAACGAGAGAGAGAAAGAATCGATCATTTCCTCCCATAGTGACCCAGCTAGCCAGCGTGTCGCAAATACGGCTCGATCACATGTCACCTCGATAGAAAGGGTGCGTTCGGGTAAATGGACAACACGCTGTTGCAATTTCACGCAACATTTTTTTTCGTGCCCATGCTCCATCCGAGTACAGTCTGAGCTATCTACTTTGCGCAGATCGATCCGCGTGGGCGGAAACAACTGCGCGAAACGGAATACTCTGATCTTCCAGCGACGGTTCGCGTTCCCTTCGATTCTCTGGACAAATACGGACCGACTTCCACGCAATATCAAAAGGCTTTCGTGACTGGCAGGCTCGCTGGGGAGCTTAGATGCATAATGTAACAATAACAGCGAAGGAGAAATATAAATCGAAGCTGAAGGTGAGCATTACCAAGCGCAGGGCTCGACGCCGCTGCCCTTCGCAGCCATTAGAAGCTGAAAAATCTTATCTTCGTGGATGCTTCATTCTCTAGGCGTGAGAGACTCAGAGGCTTAAGATCCCTATGCGAAAGCGGCAAGTATGCCAACCAGGGGTTGAAACTGTTAATAACTGTTCTATGAAGATTCTGACTGAAACAGTTTTAAAGAACCGAAATGGTATTGCGAGAGTTATGGGGGGGAAAGTTCTGACGTACATATATATCGGTTAGGGTTTATACAAAAACCGACTTTTGAAAAAAACCGGTTTTCGAATTCCACTATTCCCGAAAAACCGGCCGAACTGGTTTTCGAATTTTCACCAAAAAATATAATTAAAACAGGAAATAAATATTTGTACTTATTTTAAAAAATCTCAGTTTCCTTAATATTATGAAATTACGAAAATATAACAAAATGAAATATACTCTATCTACATATAAAGGACCAAATAAAAAAAATTATAATAACTAAAATCCGTACAAAATATAAATATTTTAAAAGGTGTTACCAAATTATATATCTTTATTCCTTTAGTACTTTTCTTTCTGAGAATATGAACTCACGAAGATTAATTTTACAGTAAACTGTTACCTACTAAGTACCTACAATATGCTTGTGTCCGAAGCGATTTCAAGTAAAAATGTTAACGTTTTCACTTAAATAATTAATTCATTTCTGCATATTAATTCTAGTATTTATATAAAACCGGTTTTTTAAATTTAAAACCGTTTGTCAAATTTTACAAATTTATACATAAAACCGGTTTTTTAAAACCGACAAACCCTAATATCGGTGTTATAACAGTAATGCATGAATCGGTTCTATCATCGCACGTTCCAAAATATTTATATACGAACGTCACGTTCTTTTAATGGAAATGCGATTTGTTTATAAGTTCTTCTGGAGCCTCTCTTTGCAAAAGTTCATTCGATGCAGAAGGCACCGAAATGAAAGATAGCATCTGTAAATTAAGTATTTCAAATAAGAGACTCCAGATAGAGAGGCTCAGCGAGGAAGGGACTTGTAAACACACGCGAAGCGCGACTCTTTGGGCCGGAGGGTATAAGACCCAATGGGCCAGAGGCCCAGGACTTTCAGTTATATTTCTAAGCTAGTGGCCAGCATTTCGAATTTCAATACAAAAACTATTATATTTCATAGAAAGAGACGCGTTCGCCAGCGGGACATTTTGATTTGCCAAAAAAAAATACAAATAGGTAAACAAATAATCTGGACAATTGATATATAAAATTAGAAGCAAGATTGTACACGTTAGGGAAGTTAGTGCTGTTAGTGTTAGCAATACCTACTTTAACCTTGACTGGCAATGTATCATATATGATAAAAAAAAATCTGGCCAATTCTGCTTATGTATCATATATGATCAAATGGAATAACTTTTTTGATTTTCAAGCGATTTGAACGAAACTTGGTATGTAGTGGTTTCTGGGGTCGCTGAATCTGAATTTTAATTCAAAAAGAATTGAACAAACTCACCCCTAAATCCTATTTTTTAGGGGTTGGGGGTGTCAGACGAAGAAAATAACCCCCGCAATCGATTCAGCGACTCAAAAAACCCCTGTATACCAAATTTTGTGCGATTCCCTTAATTTCTCGATGTTGCCAGTTTTGGGCACGAATAGTAAAAAAAAAGCCGTGCCAGTTAACCGGTTAAATTAAGCGTTGAATTAATATCAAGCGATGCTTAAAAAAAAATATCGACATAATGTGCGTTAGAACCGATATATAACCGTTATGACACCGACATAGGCACCTACTTAATATCGGTTCTGTGGAACCGTGACCGAAGCCGATCTAGGCCGGAACCTTTTTCCCTCCCAACTGTTCCAAGATTATTTCGGTTCTTACAACTGTTCCGAGAACCGAGGCAAATATCGCAACGCGTCTCCAACCCCTGCTACCAAGCATCAATTTCCGATTCACTTGATATTTCGAACAACGACTTTAAATGTCACGGCACGGCATTTATTCGTGGCATAATTCCAGAGCAGCTCTCCCTCTAACATCCCAGGGTGGCTTCGTGCTCGTTATGCTCAGTGTTCCCGTTATCGATCGGAATTATTATCCACCCCGTCGTTCTTCGGGCCCATTTCGATCGTCCTCTGGCCGTCGTTCTTTCGGCAGCCACGTCCCCGTCGAATAACCCTGGGCGGGCGTTGATCGCGATGAAAAATCGCGCGTGCTGTTGTATTATTTGAACGCGCATTGGTCGGATGGATGATCTGGATCTTGGCCGCGCGTCAATGCGCTGTTATATGGCTAACGAAAATATTCGCGAAGTGTCGTAAGGTACGCCAGTCTCCAATTCTTCGCTTTTAATAACGTCACCGCAGGCACGCGACTTGGGGAAAACGTAAACGGGAATTATGGGAACGGGGGGAGAGCGATTAGTTACGGGAGGACGTTCTCGAACGCACAGACCGTTCGAGAACTGTAGTTGCAGGCTCGACTAGGCGCTGATACGCGTAAAGAGAAATAAAGAAATATGACGAATATGTGTTTGCGAACTAATCAGCCTGGAGATAGGAATTTTCTTCTCTAATAAAAAATATTCGTGATACAATTCATAGGTCAGACGAATATTCGGGTTGATGAGCATAGGGGACCAAGGAGTAGCTGAGGAAAATGGCTGGAAGTTAGAACAGCAAGAATTGATTATTGCGGAGGGATCCTGGTATTAGCAAGAAATGGAGACTATTATTGAAAGTATAAACTGTGAAGAACTCGCAGCGAAATATGTTCAGTTTAGAAATATTACATATGCAGAAAAGACTATTGGTTCATGACCTAAAAATTGGGAGTCTCGAGATCGATTAGTTCACAGATGTCCGTCGGAACATCGTTGCTCTACTTTGCGAGCTCGATTAATTCTTTGAACTGTGCCTACAGTTTCGAAGCATCCTACGCTGGGCTCGCGTGAACGAACGCTACGACACCTTCCATTTATCGTGTTATGCATTGCGCCCTCTGAATCCAAAAGAAATCTCGTCATCCAACAAAGCTGGATATTATTGAACGAAAGGGGACCAACCACTCCCAACTGACATTTTTCTCTGTTTCAGGAAGACCGACTTCCTCGTCGTGGCAACGTCTCAACGTTCCCCAACTAAACTAACAATAACCCCACTCTTCCAACCACGTATTCTAAAGTCAATTGTCAAAGCTATTCCTGTCAGCAATTAGCAGATAAAGATTGGTCGCCTGCGGGAGCAGGGATTGCGCACAGGATCACCGCGGAGTTGCTGGAATTGTGATAATAATTACAATCGCATCTGGCCGCGAAGCATTTCGAACCCCCCCCCCCCCCCCCCCCCCCGGCAATAGGTTATTAAGAGTTAGCAGGGTTTTCGTGCCCGGCGCAGATCGAAGTGTAACGTGCTCGGGTAGGTTTGACAGATTGAAGAACGGGCAGCTGAGAGATCCGAGTTATCTGGGTCTGTACGCGCGTTATTCGGGGACAGTATTTGACGCGCGCCGGCACGGTGCTATAATGAAGTAGCTACTATACGGAAATAGATGTAGAGGCAGCAGAAACGAGCGAGCCAGCGCACGCACGAGCTTTCGTGACTTACCTCCGCTTTAAGCACGGCCAGCATTCGTCCGAGAAGACAAGACGTGCACCATGATGTAGCACCGCATCTCGCCGTTGGCTACCGCCGACGAATAATGCACTGTGACGAGTAGTGACGACCTCTGACGAACAGTGACGGCGACGCACGGTAGCGTACTGCCACTTGTTCCACACCTAAGCGCTGCGATCGACGTTCACGCGTTTATCGATTAGGGGGATGGTCGTGTTACGTTCAGATGGTTCAGGTGGTTCAGGCCGATCAGAAATCAGGCGCGATGCGAGACCAGGGCGATGTCACGTTCCGCGGCGGAGCTTGCTAACGGAACAATCTAGGATGAATATCCGTGATCGTGTTGCTGCACTGTTCAATGCACGAGCGTTCAATACCGGGGTCGAGTATCGGGACGGCTCCCTCTTAGGACGGAACAGCGGCGAATTAGCCGGGAGGATGCTGGTGACGGTACCCGTGAACGTTGCCGGTCGCGTATCCGGTAGTGATGACGATACGAATTCTACTACTATTATAACTGCTGCCGCCGCCGACAGAGGTATTGTTTGGACTACAGCCAGATATGCGCCTGCGTCGGCGATTATTGTAAGCTACCCTGTCTATCGCGCGTGTGATGAAAACTTGACCTCTACCTGTACATCCCGCTTTCCTCTTTTCCCAAACCGATAGCTCGATATCAATTTTGAATTTGCACGGTGCTTGCGCGTGCGCGTACATGCGCAGCCGTGCGCACGGCGCGTCCACGATGCACACGCCAGGCAACTGCGCGGTCTGTTCGAATCGATATCTCTTGTTCCTTCTATTTATTAGGCTAAAGGGAATAACGATTACCGACTAAACATGGAGAGATAGGTAATTAGGATAAGAAGTTATGTATAATAGTAAAATTATTTTGAAAACCAACGTTGTATGCTTCAGTTACAAAATTCTACGAGTAATACAGGTTATTTCTTAACCTCACTATTCATGTGTTTGGTACTTTGTCTTTGTATTAATGGATTTGTAATTATCAGATCTCAGCGATTTCGATTGATGCGCGGAAAAGTTTTAATACACATTCATTTTGCAATCTACAGTGGCTCGCAGCCGTGATCGTACACTCTTTAAAATCGCATAGCAATTTAAAATTGGTCCAAACGACTGGAGTTTTTTTCGGAAACAATACTGCCCTCTTTAGTTAAAATGTCCTATCTAGCATTTTGAAACAACCGAGAAAACTGAAGTTTTATCATTTACTTTGTACCGTCCTTATTTTCCTTTATTCAAATTAAAACATGTTGTCATTATTTCGTAACAGCCTAATATATTTTTTTGTAATAGGTATACCGGTAGGAAATGTATTATTAACGTATCAATTAATTAATTGTTTTAGATAGGATATTTTAACCATTTGGAAATAAGTTAGGTTAAATACATTAGGCTGTTTATAAATCTTTACGAAGCACTTAGAGTTTTCTAACATTACTTAAAAAGTAAAAGACGTGTGCTACTTCAAATATTTCATCATATCTCAAAAAATGAAAAAATGCTAGATAGGCCAGTTTAACTAAGGAGGGCAGAATAGTAACGGTGTGTTTTTTAAACTTTTTTTTCCGAGCCTGTAATGAAAATTCAAATAACCCCGTTTGTAGATTTAAGTAAGTTGTATGCATGTTGAAAATTTCAGCAAAATCGGTTAACGTTGCTCTGAGCTACAAACCTTTAAAGATCGCAGAATAAGGTCGAAAATCGCGAAATTCCCGAAATCAGCGAAAAGTTGAAAAAACGACCTTTACTATTTTTTTTTTTTGCTATTCCGACCAATTGCAATTTTTCTCAAAACGACGAAACACGTCACTTAGCAAACTAATCCTTCTAGCTTCTCAAAAAACTCAAGTGATTTGGACCAATTTTAAAACTGCTACGCGATTTTAAAGAGTGTACGATTTTGGCTGTAAGCCACTGTACGAAAAGAAGAACACGTGTAGTTGTTATATTGTACAAATATTTAACAGATAAACTTCGATATCTCCAGCCAGTTTATCTGTGTGCATATGTATGACTAATAATGAAAATAGAAATGGTTAAGAATTACTAGCTTGTATCATGGGAACTGGTGATAATGGAAGACTCGCATCTAACTTACGAGCTCCCCTTATGAGAAAAGTAACATTTGATTTGTTCAAGTACATAATAGAGTAAATACTTATTTTTCTCAATGTCATAGTTCTCGAAATGTTGGGGGTCCCTTTCCCTATTTTTTAAATAAAATTTATAGATTTATTTATGCAGATAAAAGAATAAGGAAATGAATGCAACTGTACTGTACATTGTGCGATTGTGTTAGAAAATTTAAAAACAAAACATGTTAAGGGGCCATTCCGGTAAGACGGATTGAAAAAATCGACTTTCTTCAAACATTTTTCGAAACTACATATCCTCAAGAATGTACTGTTAAATTTTCATGAAAAAATCCGATTATTTTCGCTTCTGCAGAGGCATTTTGTAGGGAGCGCAGAGGCTCGGCCTCTATAGATGAAAACTTTAAACGCGTTTTTCTCGAAACGTGATTTTCTCGCATCGTGAAGGTAAAATCTCAAAATCTATCGAACCGATTGCTTTATAAATTTTACCGCTTATTCTGCACACCTATCACTCTCACAGGGACTACAACCAAGTATTTTCATCGAGCCTACCCTACTTTTAAAATCGAAAATAGCAAAAGAAAAAAGCCGAAAAAATATTTTTCTTGCACTTCGCCCGCCGTTTTGCTAATTTTGAAGATAAATCACTAATTACAGTCCGAGCGATAGCGACAGTCATACTGGCCAAGCATCTGTTCGGATTTTCGGTTTCAGACAAGACTAACTGCTGAAATCGCCTGCACGAGCGATTCAGGATTTTTTAAACATGCCATCAAGACCGCTTTCAAAAGCATGTTAAAAGCAACAATTTTACTACCTTCATATTTTTTATTTACTGCAGAAATGTAGATTAATAAATAGAAAAAAGTTTTATCCCATTGCTGTAATTATTTTCGCCGCAATAAATCCCCGAAAATCGCTGAATTTATCGACGCGCTGACCGGAGTGACCCCTGAAGGTTCAACATTTACTGCACGTTAAAGCACGAAGCGTTAAATAACAATAAACTTTTCAAACACTGTATATCGTAATATATGCATGAAAAGCACACACGACAGTGCTCCTTGCAAATTACAGCAAAATCTGTGTAAACTAAAAGAAAAATCCAACAATTTCATATTTTACGAAGTATTGTATATTTTTCTAACGAACGTTCCAAGTAATTTATAAAATGCAATGATAAAAAGTATTGTACACATTTGGAATTTCGTTATTCCCTCCAAGAAACATGCACATCGTCCGTGCGATACCTTTGTACACAAGTCGTTTGCGTCCAAGAAGTATGCCCGCCGCTTTTATATTGAAGTAATCCCGCCACGGCGATCATCACGCCGTTATCTATACAGAATCGCTCGTCCGTCGCGTGAAGTATCGCGTTCCTTTCGTCGCACATGATTTTCATCATATCTTGCAGCCTCTCGTTACATCCTACGCCTCCGACAATTAACACCTCGGACGACTTTACGTGAGCCATCGCTCGTTCTGAAAGCCCATTAAATCGGATACATTAAACATTTCTTACTCTACGCCAGGCATCGGAATTAAGGGAACGCGGCGGCCGATTTTCAGAAGCAACGCCTCCTTTCTCCCGCCGCGCGTCTTGGCCCCCGCGGCGGCCTAAGTGCTTGGAGCGTCTCAGGCCCGTACCATATGAACCGCGCGTGGCGCGTTGACAAAATAAAAACGCAACGACAATCGTGCTCTCTGGGCCGATGTGGAAACCTATCGATACAATGTCGCCCGAATACGCCACGCGCGGTTCACGTGGTAGGGGCCCGAGGCGGTCCAAGCTGCTGGGCCGCCGTGGGGGCAAAGACGCGCGGCGGGAGAAAGGAGGCGTTGCTTCTGAAAATCGGCCGCCGCGTTCACTTAATTCCGATGCCTGCTCGACGCTACTGTTTACACGCAGAATAACCGGCGATACCTGTGATTTCGATAAGCATAGCGAATACCGTTTCTTGTAAAGAGAAGCACAAGTCTTCCGGAGTAAATTCTTCCGACCGGAGCCAAGACGAAAGATGCTCCTCTATGTAACTTACAATTCCAGAGAAAGACACGTCCATGCCTTTAACGACGTAAGGCAACGGAGCCAACTTCTTCCCTCTTCGGACAAAAGGAATTATTATTAACAAATACAGGCGAATAAGTTCTATCGTAAGGAAACAACTAACTTCTTCGCCAGCTGCTCTATATTATAGCCAGGGCTAGGATCGTTCGAAAGCTTCAACAATCTCGCGAAACGATCCAGACAATTTCCAACAGCGATGTCTATGGTTTCGCCGAAAATGCGATACTTCTGCCGGGAATAGGCGATAATCTGCGTGTTCCCTCCGGAGACGTATAGAACGGTGGGATCGACGCTGCCCGTGATTAGACGTCCCATTTCTATGTGGCCGATGCAGTGATTCACCGCGACCATGGGTTTGTCGAACAGTTGCGCGACCGTCCTTGCTACCAGTGCGGCGACCGTCAGCGGCGCCCCCATTCCTGGTCCCTTTGTGTAACATATCACGTCTACGTCTCTCAACGTTATTTTAGCATCGTCCAGCGCGCTCCGCAGAACGTCGAGAATGTGTTTTCTGTGGTGTTGCGCAGTCTCGCGGGGCAGAAATCCTTTTCAAAATAATCTTTAAAAAATTTTATGCATAACATTTTGCATAGCGACGAACAGCGAATTATATATCATTTCGAGCCGAGCAACGCTGCGAGTGAATATCGAGGGTTATGTGCGTACCTTCGCCAGGTGGAGTAATATACGTGTGCCGCACATTTGACAGAACATTCTGATCCTGAATAATTCCAACGCCCAATTTGTTCGCGCTACCTTCGAACCCGATTGCGATTACCATGTTTACTTTGGATTACCAGACCTCAAGCGGCGCCAACCTATATAAATGGACCTATACTCGAGCTCATTTTAGAAGGAACTTGCCGACCGACGAGTTTAGATCGGTTCTGCGCATGTTGGCGCTCATTGGCTATGCCACCACCAATGGTCTTTCGGCTGCGCATGGTAAAGTGGGGGAACAGAGACCTCGCGACAGTTGAATAGCTCATTCAACATGCGCGAAATAAGTTCCTTCTAAAATGAGCTCGAGTATAAACACCAGTGGTTGGAAACTGAATAGGGAACTTCCGGGATAGCGTTTAGACCGGAAGAAGCATTCTTTCATAGATTAGAGGGCGCTGATGTCGCAGTATAGTTGTGTTTGTGTCTGTACATACACGACCGGCTGAGACACATACTGTCTTATAAGCGAAAACAAGTAAAACGTGAGTGAAACGCTAAGTATTAGGTATTTACTTGTGTTTACTGTTTCATTTAAAATGAATGTGCAGAAGAATGGAGCAACTGCAAAGACGGTGACAGGTAGGAAAGTTTTATATACGGATCGAGTTACATTTAAGACACTTGTTTTTTTGAATTTTCGTGATGTTTTTGTATTTTTAAGGTTATAAACTCTATTAAAGAAAATAATAAATTTAATTCACTCTTTATGTTCACAGGAGCAGACAGACAAAAAACAGAAGAAAAGATGCAGAGGAGGATCTACGTTGCAAATTACTTGCACACGTAAGGGGGCCAAGTACGCTTCAAACAAAGTGCGTCAGGCTGGTAGGGGCGTCACAGGTATGCATGATGTAATAGTAGTAATAATTATGATAATTACGATAATAGTAAGTAAAGTATCCTTTATGTTGTTTATAGAACTCGTCGGTTCCTGCTTGGGGCGAAATCTGGATACGATGGCGACAGTATACTGCCCATAGGACATTCCCCTGACCTCCGCGTGCCTCTCAAGCACCTACGATGCATGCATATTTAGGTGAAATTCAGAGTCTATTGTTTCGAAAACGAAGCCTCTACCGCAAATTCGTCACTCTGGATTATCCCCCAAAGTATTGACCATAGGTAGAGGAACACCATGTATATGGAGGTCGCGTACGAAGGAATATATATGTACATAAATGAACAATGTAATATAGGTAATTAATGTAATTACTTAGCACTATAGCATTTAAGCAAACTGTTAAATTCAATATAAGGAACATTTTTCAAAGAAAAATCTGAGCCACTCACTACTTCTTACCTCTACTTGTATTTTTTACATTTAAGTATCTTATACAAAATGTAGGGTAAGAGATACATTTGTTGGCATTATCAATTATTGTTGACAAAATAATGTTCAATTATGCCAATAATAACTGAAAAGATGGGGAAGGTTTAGATAAGAAACTTCACGTGAATGTGAAAAAAAAGTAAAAAAATTACGCCAAGTACACGAAATCAAATAAATCACAAAAAATAGAAGATAATTACAAAATAAAAAAAAGTTGTGAAATCAAAATGAGCTGCAAGTACATAAAGGTGCTTTCCCGCAGCGTGCAAAGGCTGTGTAACGCAATGTAAGATTCGGTGCTTTCCAACTGCGCTTAATAATATTAAGCAGATATATTTTTATAGAAATAAATATTTCAATACCAATAAATATTTTATTCAAAATACTTGGCGCTGCTCACCGAATTGGTGTTGTTAAACTGAATACATATGTATAAACTGCATTAATCTTTTTCTTTCTTTCTTGTGCGTGCATTCGTGAATGTGTGTATGTGTGCGTGTGCATATGCTACGTATGATATTAGAATTAAATATATGTAGAATAAATCTGACTGCGTTTCTAATATGTATATGTTTATGTATTTTAGATTGTAAGTGAGTTATTGTAAATTATTAATTTACTATTAATAAGACAATTAACATTTTTTCGGTTTCGCAGCGCCAAGTATTTTGAATAAAATATTTATTGGTATTGAAATATTTATTTCTATAAAAATATATCTGCTTAATATTATTAAGCGCAGTTGGAAAGCACCGAATCTTACATTGCGTTACACAGTGTCGCCTTTGCACGCTGCGGGAAAGCACCTTTATGTACTTGCAGCTCATTTTGATTTCACAACTTTTTTTTATTTTGGAATTATCTTCTATTTTTTGTGATTTATTTGATTTCGTGTACTTGGCGTAATTTTTTTACTTTTTTAAAGTTTTTTATGGGGATATCACTTCTTTTTACAAAGATAATTTGCATAGGGAATGACTTCAGATAATTTTTAATATTATATTATCATCTATTTTTTGTGATTTATTTGATTTCGTGTACTCGGCGTAATTTTTTTACTTGTTTGAAGTTTTTTATGGGGATATCACTTCTTTTTACAAAGATAATTTGCATAGAGAATGACTTCAGATAATTTTTAATATATATTATATTATATTATATTTTTTGTGATTTATTTGATTTCATGTACTTGGCGTAATTTTTTTACTTTTTTGAAGTTTTTATGGGGATAAGGTTTACATAAAAACCCTAAATTAAAAATAATTTGCTGGTATAAAAACAAATCCCCATAAAAATTCTATTAAAAAATTTTGGCGACTTACCTTGTTAATTAAGACAATAATTCAGTGTCTTGTGTGGATTGTGGTGTAAAAACTCGTGACATTTCAGAAAATTTTGACAACTTTCCTTATTTGACACTCGCCAGGTTTATAACCTGACTGTAAGCTGTCAAAATTTGGAGTAGATTGCATAGTGAAGGTAACGCAATAGCATTTGACGAACGAAACATGTGTTAGTTTCTTTTGGCTGAAGGTGTGCGTGTAACGCGTATACGTATTATTGACGAAATTTTGGCTTGGAGAAGAAAATCTTACCGTTTCTGACAGATCCATGAGACGATATTATGAGATCTCTGTTATGCGTGGACAGATTTTATTGAAATTTGGTCTTATTCGAAAGCTTATATGCGGTTTACATAAGAAAAATGCCTTTAAATTTAGAAAATATTGCAGGCGTCATGAGATATTAATGAAATAAGTTTCAGGTTAGGTTGGAATAGCCGTTTCTCGAGTAAATGATAGCGGTAGCGACAGTCGACATATACAGGGTGTCTTTCCTGTACTTGGCGTCGAGACGCTACCGCGTCTCTAGATATTTAATTAAATTCAATTACTGCAAATTTAATTAAATATTTTTCCCAACACCTGAATTTCATATCTAAATCTTCTTAACGAGCCAACAAATGTATTTCTTATTCTACATATTACAATACGCAGATTCTGAGTATATTTAATTTTGCCGGCATGAGCCGCCATATTGAATTTTAGTTCAAACAGAATCTTTCATATTTTAGAGGGCGTGCAAATACTAAACCGAAAGTTTTGCTGGAGTTTCCACCCCCTGATAAACACATTTCCAGTGCTAACCATTGGCACGTGGGTGGAGAAATCGGCCAATAGGAAGCGCACGCGCAGTGCAACCATCTTTATTTAACTTTCAATTTCGCATGTTTTACGCGGAGGAACTTAAGAAAATTGTGTCCCGATCGTAGTGACGAATCGTTATTCCATTGATAGAGGCTGTCTCGTGGAAATGATACGCAGAGCGATTAGAGAGCAGCCGGATAACGGTTATCCTTGATTCGTAAGGGTTTCGCGACGCGCCAACCGCCGACCGATCGCCGCGACATCTGCCGTCCGTCCCGTTCGGAATGCATCCTCTGCATTTGGTGCGGCTCTCGAAGAGAAGTCTCCTTAACCATCTCCATTCGTAGAACGTCACGCGGAAGTGAGTCACCGAGATTTGTGGCAGAAAATGCAAGTTTTCGAGTTGCCGCGGTGAGAAAAGTGAGTGTCGTTATCTCGAAGGGTTCTTGACCCGGTGATTGTCGTGAAAAGTCCCTCGGTTAGCGCTCGCTGGGTGGGCGATTGATTTTCAAAGTGACCGTCGGGTACGAGCGGACGAACGCACGAACGCCTCTGACGCTTCGGTACGAATAGCAGCCCAGCGCTGCCGAGAGTTAGATCCATTTGTATACTGTCGGGTACAAGTTTTGTGAAGCCACGTTGAAAAAAGAAAGAAAAATAATACTAATAACAATAAACCAAAAAAAAAAAAAAAAAAAAAAAAAAAAAGAAAGAAAAAAAAAAAAAAAGTACGAAATATAGTGCAAAAGGTGTGTACCAGCAAATGGAAAGAGCGAGAAGAGCCGACCTTCGCTTTTAACGAAAGGAAGGAGCGAAGGAGGCTATACGCGTACATACCGGTTCCGGACTCTCTCTTTCTTTCTCTCTATCTCGTGAAGCAGTACCCGAGGTACACCGTGGTTCTCGAGGTATCCGTTACGACACCAGTACGGCGCTACCCGGGTAGCATCCGAAAATGATGCCGCGAGAGGCACGGTTCCGCCGACCGCGGAATCGTGCGGCCGGGCCTTTACGTGACCTTGACGTACCCGTTACTCGAGCCACGAATCCCGTGTCGCGCCTCGGTGTGGCTCCGCGTCCGACGCGACAAGATATCCTCCGCCGCGTACCGAGCAGGTGACGACCGGCCGCGCACGGCGCCGGGAGGCTGCCGTGAAAATCTCGCGGAAATGCCTCGTCGCGATCGGCACGTTCATTGAATTCACTCCTCGTCCTCTGTGTGCAGCCGCCGGATGTAACGTCGACGAGGCGGCGCTGCCGCGTATCGTAACCGGCTACGCGAGTGCCGCCCGGCACGGCATTACCCGGGTAATGCCGCGAGAGAAACTTGACGCCCCGCCCGCGTACTCGGTTCGCTAGAGAGGCCACGGATACGTGGAACCGCCGGCCGGCCGCGGTCGTCGTCGCGAGCGCGAGCGCGCGCGCGCGGGCGCCTCCGTAAGGCGATCTCTGAATTTGGTTCGACTCATTCAATGTCCACGCGACCCAACATTTATGGATCGTGGATCGGAGCGTACTACAATTCTGGACATGCGGAGGTGCGGCGATGGTAAGGCATCGCGACGGGTGATGTCCAGTACCATCATTATGGATTTTCGCGAATTCAAATTCGGAGAAACGCCTTCGACCGGGAATACTAACTTTTACCGCTGCTTCACCACTGCGGACAGTACATATTTGTGACGTATAGAATTTTTAACGCAGGCCAGTCGACCCAAAGGACGAGTGGCACTGGTCCCTCTAGCAAATCTCATGGCTATTAGTCCAACGTATTATCATCTTTACGGCCGTTCTGTCGTGTTTTGAGAATTAACGTTGTTCACTGCTCTCACAGGAGTTCGGATCACCAGTTTTTCGCTCCTCCAGTGTCTTCCGCTCCACCGGCTCTGTAAGGTAAATGTTTCGGGACGGCGAATGGTCCAGGTCGATCGTGAACAATAAAATGCTCTTGCGTGTTTCCAGGAATGTCTCGGGACTATGAGAGGCGAAGAGGAGGCAGCGGCAGTGGTAGCAGCTCTAGTAAGTTACGGATGGATACCAGCGTGTCCCAACCCAGGCCGCACGGCGAGAACTCTGGGAAGCGGAGAGAGCTAGATAGCGTAATGCGGAAAGCTCGCGAGTCTCAGTCAAGTTACTGGAACAAGAAGCTGCTGGAGGTCGAGGAGCGAGATCCGAATAGATGGAGACACAGCGGATACAAAGAGCTGTACGTCGGGGGCACGGCAAGCGGAGAACCCAGCCGAGGGCATCCCCGAAGCCCGAGAAGTCCCAGACCCAGGAGCCCTCACAGTCCGAGGCCGCGCAGCCCCCGAACCAGAAGCCCGCGTTCGCCTCGCGACAGATCGCACACCAGAGGGCGGCCCGCGCGCAGTCCGAGCACGGGCAGCACTTGCTCCGATCGATCGTGCAGCGTATGCTCGCCGAAGGAACGGCGGCGTATCGCCCAGCCTTCGCGTTCAAGATCAAGATCACTCACGCCGGTTCGTGCTCGAGCACATCCGAAAGAGATAGTACCGTCGGGTTCGCGAGTAATACCGGCTCGAACCAGGCCGCGGTCGCCTCCTTTGCCGCGTCCGCGTACACCCCCGCCTGCACCGCAACCTCCGCCGCGTCACCAAAAGGACTACAAAGCAATTAAAGAGAAAGAAGCTAAAGTCCGCCGCAAAGAAAAGCATCACGCTAGAATCCCAGAGGATCCACGTGTCCCAGATCCTATTCCACTGGTAAAACATACTTTGCTCGCGTTCGTAGTTAGGAATTATGGTTCTTTAACCCTCTACGATCGCGTATCTCGCTAATGGCGACGTGGGATCGTTACTGCTTGACTCTTAACGTGGATTTAGAGAAAGAACGCTTAACTGGTCTCGGCGAAAGCTCATGCGTCCTACGGAGCAACAGTTAAGGGGGAGATTGCGCCTTGTTGGGCCGAAAAATAGATAATTCTTTGTGAACTTTTTGTACTAAAACGGTTTGATGAATTAATCTCAGGTTTGGCGGGCTGTTTTACGGTATCTCGAGCTATTGTTCCGACTTTTTCCTGCGACAGTCGAAGAAAAAGCATGGCAGATGCAGAGCGCTGAAAAAAGATCGGGTGGTCCTGGCGTTGGTGGAAAGTACTGGAAGGGTTGTCTAAAATACAAAAAGGAAAAGAGATTCTTATGGTCTGCGCACACATATCCGTTCCGTGTCAGTTTCGTTCTGGCGCAGTTCCGGCGTGCCAGTGGTAAGAAGAAGAGGGGCGTAGAGGGTCTCTTCTTCTTACCACTGGCACGCCGGAACTGCGCCGGAACGGAACTGACGGAACGGATATGTGTGCGTAGACCTTTAGGGTGCGTTCCACTTACGCCCAAATCGCCCGTGATTTTCATTAAGGTAGGTTTTCCTATACGCGACTGGACGCGACGTCAAGAATTTCAAAGTCGATTTTCTCGAAAATGAAGCGCGATATAAAAAAAAGTTACTGTTTCTTTTCGACTTATAACAAGTAAACAAGTCGAGAAGGAGGAATAAAATTTTTTGATATTCTGCTTCATTTTTGAGAAAATCGACTTTGAAATTCTTGCCGTTGACTCCAGTCGCGTATTGGAAAACCTACCTTAATGAAAATCGCGGGCGATTTGGGCGTAAGTGGAACGCACCCTTAATATATAATATACAGGGTGTCGAAACATGTACTTGGCGTCGTGCCGCTGCCGCGTCACTATGTAAATGTGGCTATCTATGGTAGTAGATGCATTAAGAAAAATAATAAGATGTTAAAATGGCAGCCTTTTGAAGAAAATGAAGCGTCCTGATTTCAGTGTGAAAAAGGTCTTGCCCCGAAATCGGGAAAACTTCTTTAAATAATTCATATAAACATTCATATAGATTAAGAATCTCTTTTCCTTTTTGTGTTTTAAATAATCCTTACAGTACTTACCGACCTTTCCGTCAACGCCGGGACCACCCGATTTATTCTCAACACTGTATCCGCCATGCTTCTTCTTCTACTGTCACACAAAAATTCAGAGCAATAGCGCAAGATACGATAAAACAGCCTGCCAAACCTCAAATTAATTTGTCGCGTCGTTTTTGTACAAAAAATTCGCAAAGAATTACCTATTTTTCTGCCCCAACAAGGCGCAATCACCCCTTAAGCGTTAAGTATGTCGTTCTTTAGAATATATGCGCCTGTATGAGAGAATCCGTGTCAAATCGCAAAAATCCGTCGGCTAGATATTTTACTGCTTCAAGGGTAAACACTGTCAATTTCAAAATCCGAAGTTCATCTTTCAATATCATTACCTATATTCGCAATAATTAAAATTTGGGAAAAGTATTCCGTCGCTATTACAATGACAACAAAAGATTATATATCGACGTGCGTTACGAAAAGTAGCACGTTTCAATTTTCTTACCAAAAGCTAGCACGTTTGCCTTGGTTCTCACGAAAACTATCACGTTTCGGTTTTCGCTGCGAAAACTAGCACGTTAGAGCGGTTTGCCACGAAAAGTAGCATGTTCGGGTTTACCCCGCGTTCGCAATTCCCCCACTCTCCCTTACTTAAATTATGTAGATTTAAATTTTCATATGTGTTGTCTTTTGGAGATTAGATGGAATTATTATTTATTTAACAATATTTTCAACAGTTGAATTCTTTTAAACTGACCACGCGCTGAAACGCGATAGTTACTGCAGTCTGCAGTATAATACAAAGCGTGCTATTCTTCGTGGCCAAACTGGATAATATGTTAGTTCTCGCCGTAAATTCCCAAATATGCTAGTTTTCGCCGCAACAGTACGAAATGTGCTATTCTTCGCGGCGAAGCAGTCAAATGTGTTAGTCTTCGCGGCGGAAGACCAAACGTGCTAATATTCGTCAGAAACGATGGAACGTGCTTCTTTTCGTAAGAAAATTGAAACGTGCTACTTTTCATAACGCACGTCGATACACAATTGTCTCGGAGTAGAACGCAAATCAATAATTATGCTGGAAAGCTTGCAAGCTAGAAGGCTAAAATTTCCGCACGAATTAGTCTCTCAAAAGAGCGTTGTTAACTGTAATATGAAATGCGCGATTTAACGCGGAATGGCTTCTATGCGCGACGACATCGCTACATAGAGTTAAGTAGCTGGAACGATCCCGCGAATACTACGACCGTAATGGGTTAATGTAGCTGCATATTTCTCACATACCATACATTGTTGATCTTCTTTCCGGCTTTATCTTATATATCTGTTCTGTTTCCAATATGTAACTATTAAACTTGTGCAGATGCGTAAACCTGTAAAGGTAGAAAAAACTCATTCGACTCACGGAGCAGCACAAATGATTAGGCCTCCACCCGAATCCTCGCCCAGCGAAGACAGTGATAGTTCGTCCACTACGTCGCACGTGGGCCCGCCTAGAATGACGCTATCAGAACGGTATGATTTGTAACGCAGCAATGCATTTGTACCGGCGATAAGTAAAATTCGAAGCTCGAGGGATTCCTTAACAGAGGAATAGTATTTGACTGCAGCTACGCGCCGAACGATCAACGTGAAACTGTTTTACAGGTTTGGTAAAATGGCGCAATGGAGCGTGGACCGCAGAGACATGGAGAACATGCGTATCACGAAGGATGGAGAAAATGCTATGAAAGTTGTTATAGAGGGTGAGGAGAGAATCGCGAGATTAGGATACGATTCGCCGCCGCCGGGGCACTATCCTGAATCGCTGCTGGCACAGGGACCGAGAGGTCTCGAATGTTGGGACGACGTCCGTGTCAGATACGATTACTACAAAGCGAGGGGATACCTTCGGGACCTGACTTTGGACGACTACATAAAGTGGGAGGAATGGTGGTATAAATATCAAGAATGGTTGGAAGCAGAACGCTTTTATGAACAATGGGCCTCTTCGAACCGTCCCTCCGGTGGAAGTCGCAAGAGACGCGGTCGGCGCAACAACACTGCTCATTGAAACTTCACGAGGCCGTTACAAATCATTCTTGACTCATAAACACTGTCATCAACAAAACATACTGTAATTATTTGTTGTGCTTAGAAAGGACTGCAGAAGGTGTGCAAATGCTCTATACGTACATAAGTACATACATATATAAACACACACACAGACAAACGCATACATATATATATATATAATATTATTATATATATATTATAATAAAAGGTATGACTGTGCTGTAAAAACTTCGTTTTCATCGGTTTATTAAGTAAAACTTGAATAATACAAGGTTTTTGTTTTTTTTTTCTTCATATTTCATAACTATTCGTTGACACGTTATCAATAGTTTTAAACCACATTTCCGGAATTATATTCTCTGTTGGGGAAGTTTAGCAATCTTATAAAAAAAATAACTTTCCTTAATCATTAGAAGTAATTTTAATCCTGGAACCAATTTCGTGTCTCTAATTAATGACAGTGTTGAGAAAGTAAAATCTGCGACGTCAGCTGATGTAAATATGATATGAAAATCATAGTACATACAAGGTGGAGTAAGAGGAAAAGAAAATTAGCATGTTATTTAATTTAAGTTTCGAGGAAAGCAACTTTGAAAAGTTACTAAGCACACGTGCACTTCACTGACTCATAATTTATCATAAATTGTTAGAAGTATGTATATGTTCTTTGATGAAACCATGTATTTACGGAAGAAGAAACATTTTTTTTTTTTTTTTAACTTTTCTTATAGTGACAAAATTTCTAACACATTTACAATGTTTATACTTAATTGGAAAACACGTTCGACATTCTCAGCTCAACAAGTTATTACAACATTTGAAAATTCAACTAACAGAAATGTACTACGAAATCTATTACATCGAATCCTAATTAAATGCATATGTATTGAAAATCTATTACAGCATACTTAATAGATCTTCGAAGTCTATTATTTCACACGCATTTTTTATGAAGAGATGTTTATGCTGAAAATCTAATTTAATTTTTTACGTGTTTCTCCTTTATATCTATTATATTTCTTGTAGTCTCAGAAATGAATTATGAAAATAACAAATGTGTCTTATAATTTCTATGACATTAAAAATAGAGATGTATAAAAGCAAACACGAGAGTTATATTTATAAATTTATGTATAAGCTGTTGATAATAGTTGTTTCGTATATTTATAAAAATAAGTTTCCATTACATTTCCAGCCAATATTAGGTATATTTAATTTATTATTATTTTGGCAACCATATTCAGAGACATTATCCGAAAATGTTACGGTAAATAAGTTATGCAAGACATACGCTACCCCCAATAAGAGGTTAAAAGATTATCAACACTTAAATGTGCTTACATAAGAGAAATATGCGTGATTATTCAGACAGTCGAGCGAAAGCTGCTTAGTGAGTACGTTTTACATTAAACAAAAGTACGCCATGGCTTCCCAGAAAATTCTGCGAAAAATAATATCCTCGTCATTAGGCCCGAAACCTATTGGGCCGTACAAGTAAGCAATGCACGTTATGTAACAAACATTTTGAAATACTTAACTATTCTTGTTCAAAAATATTAGAGATGTACCGACTAGGGTTTTGGCCGACTAATCGTCGATTACAAAAGTGGCCGGATAGTCGGCTCTAATTGCAAAGTTATAAAACTTGTTAGGAAAGGAGAACGAAAAATGGGTAAATATTCAGAAAAAGGGAGCCGATCAATCGGCCTTTTTTGCCGACTATTCGCTGACTACAAAAGTGGCCGGATAGTCGCCCACTAGTCGGTACATCTCTAAAAAATATGATTCAAGTTAACTAGATTTATACAACAAGATCGGTTTGCAAGTACTGTAGTAGAAATGATTTTATTTCAATAGCCAAGCAGTGCTTGTAGATCGTACTGTGTATTTATCCGGAGTTCTTGGTACTAATGTTGCTACTCAGAAACTTGTCGAAGGAGGTGCTGCGGCTGAAGCACGTCAAGCTCTTACAAACATGGGGCACATCTTGAAGGAAGCTGGATCTAATTATGATAAAGGTTACGATCAGTTGCAAAACATATAATTATACGGAATTTTTTTGCTCTACAGTCAAATAGAAAATTCAAGGAAAAGGTTCTTGATAGTGAGATGCACATACATATCTCATTTATTAAGGGGACCTTCCGGTCTAGAGCCCAACAAGATAGGTGATCTTTAGGAATTAATTAAAGGAAAACTACTATATATAATATAATGGGACTTTTTGCATTGTATTAAGGATGTCTTAGATTATAGAAATATATTTTTTGTTTTATAATTAATCATTGCAGACGGCACTGGGGAGTCGTTAAAGTCAAGGCGTCAAAAAGTTGATCCAAATCGGTGGGGCCTGTATTTCCCAAAGTTATTATCCGATTCGACTGAAACTTTTTTTATTTCGAAGAATGCTTCTGGCTAGGGGGGGGGCGGCAGGAAAATTACATTTTTTTAGAAAATAACGACACTTGAAGTTTGAAATCACTTTTTCCCTATATTTTTCATCCTTTCAACGCCTTTGAAAATTATAAATTTTCCATTTTTTTTTATTTTTTCTGGTTTCTCCCCTAGCCAGAAGCATACTCTTCGAAATAAAAAAAGTTTCAGTCGAATCGGATAATAACTTTTGGAGATACAGGTCCCACCGTTTTGAGAACACTGTTTCGAGAAAAACGCGTTTAAAGTTTTACGTGGGCGCCGAGTGGCCGGTTGTTGCCCATGCATTTGCCGTTACTCAAATGCCTATAACTACGGGAATTTTACGAATTTCAACAAATCCTTTTAAATACGTATTCCTAAAAGGTTGAACATTCGAAAAATTAAATGAAAAAAAATCGACTTTTAAACCGGAAGGTCCCCTTAAGTATTACATCCTAGTTAGCAATTACTTTTAACACAGGAAGTAAATTATGAATAATAACGTCTATCTTTTGTGCATTTTTTACAGTTGTTAAGACAACAATTCTTTTAAACAATATTAATGATTTCGCTGCTGTAAATGAAGTTTACAAGGAATGTAAGTTTATAATATACTAAATCGTAAAATTATCGAATGTTACATCTATAATAATTATACATATGTATGTATAGTTTTCAAGGAGAACTACCCAGCCAGATCAACGTTCCAAGTTGGAAAATTGCCTATGGTATGACGCGATATATGTTAACTATTTCGAAAAATAATTTGTTAAGATTAATCGTAAAATATTATTACAGGGAGCCCAGATTGAAATTGAAGCTATTGCTGTTACTGGTGAAGTAGAAACAGTTTGAATGTTTTAAATCAGGGGTATTAACTGGAAAAAATATTAACACGCTGTGTGGACAATACATTTTTTCCATGAGCTTTATTTTTGCTATTTTCCTCCTTAATTCATAAACAATGATTTCTTAAAAATTTTAAAAAATTGCAATGTGAAGTATAAAAATATACAAACATGGGACAACTAAGGGCGAATTCCACTTACGGCAAAAATCGCACGCGCGGGAGTTTCCCCGTTTTTGTAATAAAACGAATATCATAAATTATATGTTCCTGTTTTCGAGTCGCAATTTATATTTAAAAACCTGTATTTTCCGATAATGGCTCTTTCGCAGATTTCTCTTCCATATTTCTGGAGATATTTCATAAATTTGGAAACGAAAACCACGGGCGATTGGGGCGTAGGTGGAATTCGCCCTAAGAACTTCCCCATGTCTAAGAAAAGAAAGACAATACATCTCTGGCCTGATCCCCCAGTTGTTAAAACAATGAAATGGTCTACAATGTGTTAAATACATACTTTTTATACTTTGTTTTAATATAAATTAAAATACTTGGTTCGATGTAAACATGGCATTATCATGTAACCTCTATTTTATTGAACGAGTTTATACGTTATTTTGAAATAAAGATGTAGACAACATAATACATGTCAACGTAGACGGATAATACAAAAAAATATAAGAAATGAGCATTCAACGAATATTCATCAGTTTAATACCTCGCTGTTTAATTATAACATTTGTATTATAATTTCATAGTTCATGCTGCCTGTGCGTACAGTATAAAATTTTTCAACATGTTTCAACATTCAATTTATAACATTCAGGGGCGTCCGTAGACTTTTTTCCAGGGGGGGGGGGGGCAACTTTGGGGTGTCGGTAAAGAACTTTGGGGTGTCGATAAAGAAGAATATGTAATGAAAAAACAAAATTAAACTCTTTATTATGACAAACTTTATGGCTGGCATCTAGCACTAGTGAAAATATAAAGATTCGTTTTCGAGTGTATATACTTAGGTCTATGTGACGTAATGTCGATCACTTTGTAAAAATAAGCGATTTTTACTCAAAAGCCAGAGGGGGGCAACTGCCCCCTTTTGCCCCCCCCCCCCCCTCCGGACGGCCCTGATAACATTATCAAAATGATCAAAATAACATTTTCGCGCATAGATTATAATTTTTATTATTTGCAACAAAATAAATGTAAATTGCTATTAGGAGGGCTTCTCGTTTTTACTTATCGAGATACAACATTTCGTTCGGTATGAACTCCATCAACGGAATATGTAAATTAACGAATCTTTATAGCGAACATGTCGACTTTTTTAATGGTACATTTGCCTCCTTTGAATATCGTTTGCGGACTTCAGCTAGCAGTAACGTCTCTGTACACGCCCGTTAATTTGAATTTTAATTTTGATTTGAATTTTAATTTTATTATTTAGTTCATTAGTTCTATTATTCGCTTATTTAGGCCGAATTCCACTTATGTCCAAATCGCCTGTGATTTGCATTAAGCTAGGTTTTCCTGTACGCGACTAAACGCAACGTCAAGAATTTCAAAGTGGATTTTCTCGAAAATGCAGCGCGATATGAAAAAAAGTTAGTCTCTCTTTTTGATTTATAACAAGTAAATAAGTCCAGAAAAAGGAATAAATTTTTTTGATATTGCGCTTCCATTTTCGAGAAAATCGACTTTGAAATTCTTGACGATGCGTGCAGTCGCGTACGGGAAAACCCAGCTTAATGCAAATCACGGGCGATTTGGGCGTAAGTGGAATTCGCCCTTTGTACTGGCTTTTCTTCTCTTTTCTTTTCTTTCACACTGTTTCTTTGTTAACTTTATCAATTGTATATTGTAAACTAAAGAGTCTTTACCCGTGGAGTAACTAATAATAATAATAATAATAAATATCAGGGTAAAAGTCGAAGAAATTTTGTTACGGCAGAAATTCAAACGAGCGATTACTCGCGGAACGGCCGCGTTGCGCTCGGTGGCGCTGTGTTCCGCGCCAAAGACCCACTGTACGTCAAAGAACATCGTATTATAGATGGGAATGCCGCGCTTCATGCCTCTTATAATTCAATTTAATACTTAAACAATGTACTCTATATACATATACGCTATGATTTGTAGAAATATATTTCGTAATGGATTAATTTAGATAATAAATATTTTATACTTATTACCACAGACCAGGGGGGCCAAGCCGTCTTTGTTTGGCCGAAGTTCCCATTTAGTTTGCGCCTTATCGGTAGGAGGCGCTAGGTACATCACACACACATACCTAGGTGTATCAGTGAGCACGACACACAACCTTTCGACGTTGGTGAAATGTTACCATGACGACCGTCGCCATTTGTAAATGTTTGGTGCAGACACGAGGAAGTGTAACCCACGTGCACCCACGTGGATCAGTCATCACATAAGAGACCCCTGTCATTTCTAAAATAAAATTTAAAAGATTAAATTTTGGAATGACCAGAAATCCTTCAAATGGCGTCCTCACTTTCCCTGGTTTACCTTTTCTAAGGCCGTCTGACCATGGATCGTCGCGTCAGTGACGCGTATGCAGCAGATAGAAGAATATACAAAGAAATTGAATATATTTTATTTTCCTAAGAAAAGAAGAAATATTCAATTTCAATGTTTATCCTTCTATCTGCTGCATACGTGTCGCTGGCGCGACGGTCCGTGGACAGGTTATTGCAGGTTATAATGGGTTATAAAGTAAGCGGTGCATTACACGTATACACATACACATACGTCCCGATTCACACCAATTCACACATTCACAGTTTAGTTTGCGCCTTTTCGGTAGGAGGCGCTACGAACTCTGCTTCAACGTTCGTAAGAGGGAGGCTTGGCCCCCCTGCCACAGACGTGTTATTACTCTGGGCGAATTCCACTTACGCCCAAATCGCTCGTGTGTTTCATTAGGGTAGGTTTCCTTATACGCGACTGGACGCATCGTCAAGAATTTCAAAGCCGATTTTCTCGAAACTGAAGCGCAATATCAAACAATTTTATTCATTTTCCTGGAGTTATTTACTTGTTACAAGTCGAAAAGAAAGAGTAACTTTTTTTCACATCGCGCTTCATTTTCGAGAAAATCGACTTTGAAATTCTTGACCAAAGAGTAGGTATAATAAGAGGCGTCACTCCGGGCGGAACCTTTGAAGTCCTTGCTTGACCTTGGCATTTAAATTGGTTGTCTATTTCGAGCGGGATATTTAAATCGACTAAATGTACCTTACCGCAATTGGCTGATTATTGCCGAAGTTGACCGATCATTGCCGAAGCTTAGCGATCATTGCCGAATGGGCATTTAAATTGGTTGTCTAGGGATTTCCCTAGCTTATTTCTGTCCTTGTCGAGTGACGCCTCTTATTATACCTCCTCTTTGTCTTGACGATGCGTCCAGTCGCGTACAGGAGAACCTACCCTAATGAAAATCGCAGGCAATTTGGGCGTAAGTGGAATTCGCCCTCTGTAGTTTGATTTAGTAATATAAGAGAACAAAAGATGGCGCTGCTAATCAAATCCGAATGAGTTCAAGGAAGCTCGCATACTACGTGTGATTTATATAGTTTATGTTACATTACTACTACATATCCGGTCTACATAACCTTTCCCACCTTTTTGAACCGAGACCTGACGCGTGTTCACGTGGTTCTACGTTCTTCACCGAAATCGTATTCCATCTCCAATTATTTCTTGAGATTTCCACGTAGCAACAGCAAAAATGCCTCCTAAATTCGATCCTACTGAAATTAAGAAAGGTATTTTTTAAGTGTGAATATTTTTCGTATATTATAAAATGTGAAACTTGGTTCTAACTTATTTCTGTGTTTAACAGTCTACTTGCGGTGCGTCGGAGGCGAAGTAGGTGCAACTTCGACTCTTGCCCCAAAAATAGGTCCCCTCGGTTTGGTAAGTGGAAACTGAATATTAATAACTTACATTCTTCACCGACACGAATTTCCATATACTTGAGAAAATATTTCTCTCATAATGCTCGTTCTTAATTCTCACAGCGCATCATTCGCTTCTTTCTCTTAATGATACTGTGATTCATGATAGTTATGTACTATTTACAGTCTCCGAAGAAAGTTGGCGACGACATTGCTAAAGCTACCAGCGACTGGAAAGGTCTGAAGATCACGGTTCAGCTGACAATTCAAAATAGACAAGCTACAATCTCGATAGTCCCATCTGCTGCCTCCTTAATAATCAAGGCGCTCAAAGAGCCCCCAAGGGACCGTAAAAAGCAGAAAAATATTAAGCACAATGGAAATTTATCGTTCGACGACATCGTCGCTATCGCTCGGTCTATGAGGCCGAGGTCTATGTCGAAATACCTTAGCGGCACTATAAGGGAGATCCTAGGAACTTGCCAGTCGGTTGGGTGTACAGTAGAAGGCAGGCCGCCGCGCGATCTTATCGACGAAATCAACGCCGGAGAGTTACAAGTTCCCGACGAGTGATCTGGTAGGTTCAGAGCTCTCTGCGAACCATTCGTCACAATACTCCGCATTATTGTACGGTACTTTAATTTTCCTGCGGCGCGAGAAGCTATAGTCTGATTTTCGAGAGTTGACACCGGAGGCGGGTCCCTCGGACGGGGCGTGGCTTAAGTAGGAACCAATGGTACGCTACGAAATGCGTGCGGCGTTGCCATGTTTTGCGGCTGGTCGGCTGTCTTTTTTTATCTTCAAGCGTACCTGCGTCTCTCCCATCGGCGCGGTGAAAACAGCCCCCGCGCCTACCAGCCAAGTGCCTCGCCGAATTTTATGGCTTTCGACCCTCGAAGGGGTTTGAATACCATTAAAACGTGAGAAATGTCCAGGATTTCCGCATTTCTCATCAGATCTTTGCGAAAACGAGACCAATCGATTCCTTATGTTTCGTCGATGAAACTAACACCAAGAACGATGTAATTCGGACCATAATGAGAAAAATTCCATGGAAAACCGATTTCTATCATTTCAAGCTGACTTCGTTAAAAATAGCCCGACTTGCATGAAATTTGGTATGATTTTCATCGGAAAAACATGAGGAATCCATCGGTGTCACTTCCATATCGATACGATGAAGAATAAAGAAATATTTTATTTCTGAAACAGGTATGAATCCTCGGCTGACCCCGGCAAATCGTGGTCGACCCCCCGCAGTCGAGGGTGAAATATCCATTACAGCGTATTAAGAAATTCTTATCTTCATCGTATCGAAAGGGAAGTGACGCCATTGAATTCCTGGCGTTCTCCCGATTAAAATCATACCAAATTTCACGCAAATCGGACTTTTCTTTTAACGAAGTCAGCTTGAAATGATAGAAATCGGTTTTCCATGACTTTTTTTCATTGTGGTCCGAATTACGTCGTCTTGGTGTTAGTTTCATCGGCGAAACATAAGGAATCGATTGGTGTCGTTTTCGCAACGATCTGATGAGAAATGCGGAAATCCTGGACATTTCTCGCGTTTTAATGGTATTCAAATCCCTTCGAGGGTCGAAAGCCATAAAATTGCGTTGGGTTGTCCTCGCCACGGGGTACCAGGCCGCATCCTTTCACGGGCGTAGCTCCAGAATCACCCTGTTTAGGAGGGTGTATTCTTCAAGTCGTCCGCATGCCTTCCGCATTCTCCAATAAGATTCGGGACTCCTATCTGTCACCATAGAAACGATATTGGTTGGGCCCTCTCGAAAAGGATGGCGATAGATGCCCGACAGATCAAAAAAATAGGTAAGGACTGACGACTAAGCACAGTCGAAAGCTATTGGTCAAGACGCAGGGAGTAGGGTAAACACCAAGCCAGAGGACTAAGTGGCAACGTCGCAAAGAAGCCAGCCCCGCCTCAGGTGTCAACTCCCGAAAATCAGACTATAGTAAGAGTTATTGCGATGAAAGCAGTTCGCTCCGGGCTCTTGGTAGGGGTTAGCATCCCATCCACCTGATCAGTCGTAACTGCCGCTGCACAGCGTTGTTACGTGCTATCAGGGACATTGCTATTGAGGAGAGAACCTCAATAAAAAATCATCGCCTAACGCGTAACGTTCGTAACACATTAGTTCTGAGCTGTTTATTTCCGTTGTTTCAGATGTATCGTAAGGAGCGAAAAATAAAGCAATTCTAAAACCACAGATGTTATACTTTCTTACAATCTTCCCGAGCTTTTAATAAAAATAAGGAGAAATATTAAATATACATATATTTTCACATATTCAATACACATAGGCATCTTTCGTGCAACTTAAGATTTATCTTGCCTATTAATTAATCCTGCTTACGTGTACAACGCTAATTACAATAGTCATAATTAATAATCACTTGCTCGCGTAATCTACAAATTATCATTATATAATTGGTAAAACTTCATCTGAATAAGATAGAAAATTATTGTATACTTATACATATGGAATGAAGGGTTTTTCTTCCAAGGAAAATTAATTAAGGGAAGTTTTCAACCATTGTACACATTAAATTTACATAAGAATCGTAATGGATTATCTTCTCTTACTAACTGCTTGTACTAATTACTCTCGAAAAGGACGTATTTATAAAATACAAAACGCGACTCTGAAATTACAAAATACATCGGGGTAGTTCTCACAGACAAAGCTTTATGATACAATCTTAAGGTTTATACATACTAGAGGTACGCCAAGTTCGTGTATCGTACAATTTTCGGCCGCCAGCATTCACAAGGGAAAGCTGCTTAGATAGCTCTTTCATTTGGCATCCGAATAAACGTGATTAAAACGATGTTGGAGAGAAATATAACAAGACTCGCTTCTCGTAAGAAAATTTACAATTTATTGCCCCAGAACATGCCCTCGCCCCCAGTTGTGACCGAATATATTCCTACTAGGCTGAGCTTGCACTCTCTGCGTAGGAGGCGCTCCGAACCACCTCAGGCCGCCTCGTTGCGGCGGGAAGTAGGATTCGAGGACCTTCGGAGTGTTCAGCAGTTCGGGGCCGCCGAGTTCTTGAGGATACTTAAACTTTAAAAACACGTATAGGTGCCCCACTAAAATACCGAACAGCTCCATCATACCGCCTCCGGAGATAATGAGATTAAACGCGAACAGTACCCATGGCAGGTACATCGCTTTGAACTGTGTACCTGTTGGTTGGTCGAAACATACAATTTACAGAGATCAGTTAAAAGCACAAGATATTCGGCATTAAATAGTTCGAAGAATAAAAGGCACGTACCGAACCAGAAATTAACAATAGCATCTTTATTCAACTGACACCAGACGTATAATACACTGAGTACCATAGGATCCATAAGTACGGGGAATTCGCCGATAAGCCCGATAATTACGCAGCATATCCAATTGAACAAGAGTAAGAAACAATAATCTGCTGGCCGCCCGTCGTACTCCCCTCGTTCTAACCTCAGCGAGTAATTATATAGAAAGTAGCAGTTAATTAAGAAATGGAATCCTGTACCGGGGCTGAGGGGATAGAAAAACACACTGGTCCCTGCTCTCCATATCTCGAAGTTATTCACGAGACTGTCGTACGTGAGTATCAACGAGCGCGGATTGATCAGCCCGAATCTGCCGATCAGCGTGAAAACGGCCGTGCACAGCAGCCAGTATCTTGTGAAAATTGGTAGGGAATTAAACCAATCTCTCACGTCCGACATTTTCCTTGCGGCCTTCGCGCGATTAGCTGGAGAAACTTTGCTGCACGAGCAATTCCGACCGAGCGTGACAAGCTATGACGTGTGATTCCTCAGCGACTGTACGATACACATGTAGATTAGGTTAGGTGGCATGAGGACGAATATGGTGACCCGGCGGAAGTTCTTCGCGTACTTATCTACGTGGTGGTCACCAGTAGTCATGGGCAATTTTCTACTGTCTTCGATGTACTTTTCTTAGCTGCATTTAGGGGCAGCATGGAACGAGGGAGAATTTTGATGGAGGGACGAGAAAATAGTTGACTAGAAAAACTTTTTTTCTTGATACCCACTGTTTACTGCAATTTCAAAAAGATACGCTTGGCAGTGTTGGAGATTAGTATTCGTACGATGTTGGGAAGTGAATAATACGCACATACGTATATGTATACACAATGGAATAAAGAATTGATATGCCGTTCTTGGAATTTATTTTTTATAAAATCTAAATAATATATACTTGTCAATGTGCTTTTAACTTGAAATTCTAACAGATACCTATATTTTTACTTTCGATGTGGGATAAAATAATAAAAATACGTGTGTGTAGATACGTGCATAGCAAATAATGAAATGAAAATACGTCTATGGCAGTCAGTGAATAAATAATGATAACAATGCCATGTCATGACCCCATTTAAAGTAAATTTGCATATTTTTGCTTTCAAATATATTATCAAAGTAATCTGTTGGCTTAAATGTATATCAAACTAGCATTGTTTATGCGATTAAATTTAATTAATTGAATTAGTTTCGAGATTTCCCGCCTTAAAAAATCATTTATATTATATTATATTAGTACCATATAAAAAAGATAGATGGTCTGTTTATAGAAGAGACTTTTATTATTGCCATTCGTCGTTGATTAATGCTTCTTCGATTAAATTATGAAAAGCAACTGGTTTAAATCCGTCCCCGCGAATATCTCCGAAACGTACATACACATTACTTAGAATTTCGCATTGTCTGCTAATATTTACTCAATATTCATTATAATCTTAATATATAAAGCAGACAGTTTATATGTTCGTGTGCTTCTCCGTCGCCTAAAAACTTTCGAACGGTAAACTCTGGGATCGCGGAATGTGCCTCAGCTCGTCGTGCCTGGCAAATCCAGATGAATCACCGAAAAAATTAAACTCTTTTTTTATAAAATCCAAATCTAAATTCCGGGCGAAGCCGAGTAGTATTTTTAAAAATAAAAATAATTTGTACAAAATTGTGATTTATTGACATTACATTCTCTCACAAATTATGATTAATAATTAATAAAATTGACAATTTCAATTTTATTACAGTACATACATACATACATATTCCTGTTGTTCATAATGATAGTGATATTTTTTCAAAATTCGGTCCATTCAAGAAATAAGCAGAGTATCATAAAGTTCTTGTTGGTTTGTCCCATTTCTTTTCCCAAGTATTACATAGCGGCTAATAATCTGGGCAATTCATAAATTCGATTTTACGACTTTTCACTACGAAGTATAGTACGAGATTTTCATCTCCAGTGTTTTGCACGAAGAGTTACGAGATGATGTTAGCTCTCTGCTTAGTTTCGTCATGGATGAAGACTGAAGAATTGGTGTTGTAAAATCCTTTTGTAAACGTGGTACCGCTCTTCCTCTCTATCTGATTTAAATAATATATATACATACATATTAACATAATTCAGTCGTCCGAACCGGCCGTCCGTTTGGCTTTTCGTTGCCTAGGGCTTTGCTTCGGGGTTCGCGGAGACTTGTCTGCAAAAAGATAGCGTAAGTCACGTTGCAATTATTCTTCTGCGTGTTATCTCAGATATCATGCCACACTTACTAATTCGGTTTAACGTTTCTTTCGGTAACCAGTCGTAATCTACATTGTTCGGATTAGATGTACCCATTTCCATGGGCATTTTGCGAGTAGCAGACGATCGAGATTTCCGACCGAGAGACGAAAGAAGTTGTTGCCCACCTACGAGCGTCAATATTACACACGCGGCAAGGAATACGTATAGGAAAACTGTTTCCCCGTCAAGACCGTCGTCCAATTCAACAATTTGTACCGTTTCGTTATAAACGGCTTCACTGAAGCTCGCGCCGTTCTGTAAAATCGCATATTATTAATATTGTGGATTAATTGTTTTTAAAATAAACGCCGTGTATATACGTGTATATCAGAGGTCCCTATTTCACGTGTATTTACATACACGTGTACACGTGTAGTAAACGTATCCGAACTTGAATCCGTGTAATTTTTAATACACGGATACCCGTGTAGTTCTGTTCACGGGCAACGTGAACGTTGCCATGCCGACGTGACAACAAAGTATGTATTTCTATGTATACTCGAGCTCATTTTAGAAGGAACTTGCCGACCGACGAGTTTAGATCGATTCTGCGCATGTTGGCGCTCATTGGCTATGCCACCACCAATGGTCTTTCGGCTGCGCATGGTACAGTGGGGGAACAGAGACCTCGCGACAGTTGAATAGCTCATTCAACATGCGCGAAATAAGTTCCTTCTAAAATGAGCTCGAGTATAGTTGTATCTTACGAGGCGGTATTTGGCGACCATGCATCCGTGTACACGTGTATTAAGAACACGGATTTTTAATTCCTTAATACACGTTACACGTGTATTTAGACACACGTGAAAAGCCACGACCTCTAGTGTGTATATATATATATATATATATATATACTACATACAGCATCCCTGTAATTCAAATTGATATTAAAGCCAAAGGGTCTCCCAGCAAGGTTTTCCGACGGGATGAACGAGTATGCCAAAGTTGCTTCGTGCTTTGGCTTGACGATTTTGTTGTATGCAACAGTCGAGAAGTTCTGAATGTAAAAGTTAAAGTCCATCGCATAGCGGAACGAGGCCTCCAAAGATTCCAGAACAAAATCGGATTCGCCTTTATTGGTGAAACCGACCAGTAGTTCTACTAAGTTCCCAGCTGGCAGTTCTAGAATAGTGAAATCGACCGTTAAAATTGCGTTCTGCGAATGAACAAAATATGATACGATGGAACAAGGCTTCTACGCGTACCCAGCGTCGACAATCCATTATAGATGGGTTTAGTAAACAGTGTGGTGGTATCGGCATCGGACGAGGCAGTGGCCGTTTCTTCTTCGGGCTCTTCATCTGTTATCACAGAATTATCTTCTCCTTCGACATCCACTATGTCGTCTATATTTTCATCTTCTTGAGCATATGCTAGAGTAGAATTTAAAAATACAATTACAGATTTGTGTAAAAAGAAATGAGTCTGCGATGTTCATTAACGATCTTTACGATTATAAATAAATATTAACGTATTAACTATTTTCAACTTAGGATAAAATTAATAATGTTGATTCAACAGAGTAAATAAAATAAGTTTAGAAAAAAAGATATCGTCAGGTATTTAATCGGTTAAAGCTCTGCCTTAAATTTAGTTGATACCACGACCGACGAAAGTTGCACGATACCTCTTCAATGAAAATCATACGATGATGCACGAAAGAATACAAGAAATGATAGACTTAAGTTTAAATGTATCAACACATATTGCACGCATGTGCTAGAAATGGAAACGGCAAAGTGAGAAATGTATTTCAGGTGACGTGTTTATTATGCATTACCTCTGTTCGCGTTGAGAATGATCGGTGAAATGAGTAGTAATAAAAAAATGCTAAATTTCTTCATTTCGTTGCGTTGTTTTGAAACTATCTTTTCTGTTATGAATACCGATTTATCTTGCTTCGCACCACTCACTTCAGAGTCGGCACCGGACTGCAACGCTTCGACATATCACAATCGTCTACCATTTCTGTTTGCGACGTGGAAGGTCAGCGGCGTAGTCGTCAATTCTACAACGTGGAACATCGACGACGACGACCGACCGGCGTTGGCATTAAATAGTAAAGATTCGAGATAGTTTGACATTACCAACCCGATAGTCTTAATTACTAGTGATTTTCACTTTTGTTACGACTTCCGTCTAGCGGCGTGAAGTATAAGCTTTAGAAGCGCGAAATTCGAAACGGACCGCACAGATGTAATAGGGAAGGGAAGCAAGGTGAAGTTCGCACAAGCCTGAGGGGTTTGAAAATAGTTAGAGATTCTTTTAATGAGAGGACTTCAAGATTAGAATTAATCAATACCCGCTTGGAAACAGGTGTTTGAATAACGGCCGATTTCTTCACCTCCAGATATCTTCCAGTTAGAGCTATCTCGGAGATATCTGGCACATGACTGTTTCTTCAGGTCTAGTTTCGAGTTATCTGCCCCTTGTCCTCCAGTCAATTTGACTCGAGGTTCGGGTATCGAATAACTGCTGGAACTGCCAGACAATTCGTTTTTGCATAGAGACACTATAATAAGAGTCTGGACCATAGACTTATATAGACGGAGCGGAAGAGAGGACTTTAGGCGAGGGGACTGTAAGATCGGAGGGGAAAAGGCAGAAACCATACAGGCAATTCGGTAGTTAGGTTCGGATGTATTCGGTTCTTGTCATGGACATAGGAATATAGGGACGGAGCGTAAGGCAAGCTTGTTGGCGAGGGACGTAAACCCCATTTGAGGGACGGGCCCCCACCCAAGTATGCCTGGTTTTGATTGGTTGCATTTCTGCGCATGCTCTGTACCGCTAATTATGAAACACTACTAACCACAGATTAATACAAATGTCAAAGTTAATACTAAAGAAGTGATTACTTATGAATTTGAATTTGGAATATAATAAAAATTGAAGAGAAATATGCATCTACACTTAAGACAGGGACTTACTACTATGCATCTACACTTATTTAAATATATTTTGAATATATATTTACTTCAAATATAATAAAATAACCTTATTACCTGTGAAATGTAACTTTCACGTAACTCCCATTACGTTTTTTCCAATTTTGGGAGTCGGAACGGTTTTTGCACACTGGGACACAACACAGTACCATTTTTTGGTTTTAGAAATACAATTAGAAATACAATTAAAATAACTAAATATAATGTACTTTTGCGCAAAGACTTTACACAAGTTTAAACGCGACAAACATACTACGTTGCTATGCGTCACTGCGCTTGTGCGAAGCAACAGCCAATAGAAATTGGGCATAGTTTACCTCGTCGCCCTCCCGCAAAGACTTTACCCCCGCGATAATATGCTCCGTCCCTATATTCCTATGTCCATGGTTCTTGTCGGTTCGGCATTAATGGCTATGTTCGAAACATAACCACTGTTGCTCAACTATTACTGTTCTAAAGTGTCGTAGTGGTCGTTGTATATAATCATATATTAATTGAGTGTAATAATGACTTATTGCGTAGTAATCGGTTGTGCAAATCGCAGGAAAAATAAAAACTGCGAACAGTTGGAGAAAGAAAATATAAATAATGATAGTATTCGATTTCACATGTAAATAAATAAATATACATACATAACCAACAATTTATATATTATATATATAATCTTAGAAATTCAAATGTGTTGCTTGATTATCGAATAGATAATATGTTTATAATAAAAATATTTATTTTTTTTTCATCAGTTATGTCGCAGCAAATGAGCGATATATATCTATTATACTATATAATTATTTATGCATATTAATTATGTTTATGAACTTTTAAGCTTACAAAATCTTTAAAAATATAACTATTATTGCATATATCTATAAGTACGATTTTATTTAAAAAAAGCTTCATTCTATTTACTAATTTTGTTATATATATATAACGTACATGATATACGAAAATTTGAATTATGTATAAGTATACCTAACCTTTTCGACTAAGTATCCCTCATAGATATATATAACGTCATTGAATTTCCGAATAGCCCCGAGGAGGAACGGAGTTACCCGATTTGCCTGTATGACAGTCCCCTTACCGCGAATCTTACAACCCCCCTCAGACACGCTCCGTCTATACGAGAAGGCCACTTTTTGATTGGTCCGCCATTTTTGATCGAAATCCTGCGAGAGAGAAAGAGGTATACACCATTTCACGCTTAACCACTCTTAACAACTCTTACGTTTATGGCGGTATTTTACTATATATTAATCTGAAAATGTGCATTTAGGTTTTTGATTGGCCCGTCATTTTTCATCTATTCCCGCTGATTTTTAAATCTGTCAATTATACCAAGATAATGAAGATACAAAGCATAAAACCAAATCTTGTGTTCTATTTGATATATGTTATTTTATTATACTGATTTAAATGCGAAGTAAACAGAAGTAAAATGTTGCCATAAACGTAAGAGTTGTTAAGAGTGGTGAAGAGTGAAATGGTGTATATCTCTTTCTCTCTCGTGGGATTTCGATCAAACATGGCGGACTGTCACTCGTGTCCAGATTCTTATCAAAGAGTAGGTATAATAAGAGGCGTCACTCCGGGCGGAACCTTTGAAGTCCTTGCTTGACCTTGGCATTTAAATTGGTTGTCTATTTCGAGCGGGATATTCAAATCGACTAAATCTAGAGACGCGGTAGCGTCTCGACGCCAAGTACAGGAAAGACACCCTGTATATGTCGACTGTCGCTACCGCTTATCATTTACTCGTCGCCGGGCTATTCCAACCTAACCTGAAACTTATTTCATTAATATCTCATCACGCCTGCGATATTTTCAAAATTTAAAGGCATTTTTCTTATGTAAACCGCATATAAGCTTTCGAATAAGACCAAATTTCAATAAAATCTGTCCACGCATAACAGAGATATCATAATATCGTCTCATGGATCTGTCAGGAACGGTAAGATTTTCTTCTGATTCTGATTCTTCAAGCCAAATTTTCGTCAACATAATACGTATACGCGTTACACGCACACCTTCAGCCAAAAGAAACTAGTGTATGTATGATCGGCGTCCGCCATGTTTATAACCTACCAAGTGTCAAACGTCATAACCTGCCAAGTGTCAAATAATGTAAGTGGTCCAAATTTGAAATGTCAGGAGCTTTTACACTAAATAGGAGACTGAATTATTGTCTCAATTAACAAGGTAAGTCGCCAAAATTTTTTTAATAGATTTCTTATGTAGAGTCGCAGACTTGGAAGTTGTCCGGAGAAGTTGTCGACAAAGAAGTACTTCTTTCGCATAAGTTTCTGGAAATTTGTACCATGCATGTACAAAATAATATATTGTAGTAAAAAATTGCATTGCATTTAAATTGCCAGATACTTGTATTTTTGTATATACCAGCAATTTAGTTTTTATGTAAAGCTTATTATATTATAGAAACGAAGGGGACGCACAGGACTTCGATAAAAATGAAGGGGACGCACAGGCTTGGATAGTAGAATTGAAGGGGACGCACAGGCTTGGATGGATAGAAATGAAGAGAATGCACAGGCTTGGAGGTTGTCCGGAGAAGATTAGATAGAGCATCTTGTTTCGCACAAGTTTCTATTATATTATAGAAATGAAGGGGACGCACAGGACTTCGATAAAAATGAAGGGGACGCACAGGCTTGGATAGTAGAATTGAAGGGGACGCACAGGCTTGGATGGATAGAAATGAAGAGAATGCACAGGCTTGGAGGTTGTCCGGAGAAGATTAGATAGAGCATCTTGTTTCGCACAAGTTTCTATTATATTATAGAAATGAAGGGGACGCACAGGACTTCGATAAAAATGAAGGGGACGCACAGGCTTGGATAGTAGAATTGAAGGGGACGCACACGACTTGGTTATAAAATTGAAGGGGACGCACAGGCTTGGAGGTTGTCCGGAGAAGATTAGATAGATAGACAGAGCATCTTGTTTCGCACAAGTTTCTGGAAATTTGTCAAATAAGGTAAATCTACAAAATTTGTCAAACGACGTAGCATTAAGAATTAAGATTAAGAATATTATGGCGTACCGCTTGCAATGTAGAGTCAGTCACATTAGTCAAGAAAGTACGCTAAAAACACATCTCCCTTGATGCTTTTCAATCTTTTGTGAAAGACATTCGTAATACTTTAATATAAAATCCACAGTAGTTGCCACGCTATTCATTAGTTCATTAATTTTTTCGATTCCCGTTATTTCAATTCACCAATAAACATTCTAAATTAATTTTATTCCAACACCAATGAATTGTGCGTTAAAATATTGGTTCTCTACGTTCATTTTCGCTTAATTATTACCATTAGGATTTAATTTAAATTTCCTGCAATAAGTTCTACGTTAAGTTGTAGTATATAACTAAAATGTGGCTTTATAAATATATTATATATATTTACAGATAATAGAAGCAGAAGGTGATGCACTGTGATCTACGCCAGACTATGTACGCACAAATTTGCAGGTAGAGTTTTGCATACGTAATTATTCATTCAATGATCTTGAGCATGTGTGATAAATTATAAATAAATAATTATTAAATGTGTCCTATTTTTCAGTTAACGATACAGACGAAGAGTTGACAGATAATAGAAACAGAAGGTGATGCACTGTGATCTACGCCAGACTATGTACGCACAAATTTGCAGGTAGGGTTTTGCATACGTAATTATTCATTCAATGATCTTGAGCATGTGTGATAAATTATAAATAATTAATAAATGTGTCCTATTTTTCAGTTAACGATACAGACGAAGAGTTGACAGATAATAGAAACAGAAGGTGATGCACTGTGATCTACGCCAGACTATGTACGCACAAATTTGCAGGTAGGGTTTTGCATACGTAATTATTCATTCAATGATCTTGAGCATGTGTGATAAATTATAAATAATTAATAAATGTGTCCTATTTTTCAGTTAACGATGCAGACGAAGAGAATTATTTCAACAGCTGAAAGGGAAAGTTACTGAAAATGAAATAAATGTAAATAAAAAGAGTAAATGAAATGTACTGTACACAAAGTACTATACATGTCAGCAATGCAGTGCACATGGTTTCATTTCGTAGTTGTTAAACTTACGTAGAATTTATCCTTAATCAAAAAATAAATAAATTACACTCGCTGAGCTGCTTTGCGCTATTACGAGTATTCCAAGTATATACCTTATCCTCTAACGTCACTAGATAGGCTGCAGGGCGCCATAAACACGTAAACGTGTGACGAAGGTAGATCAGAATTTATAATTTATTGGGATTTCCTTACTTTTTCCTTATTTTTAGCACACGTGGCAGTCAACTTCAAAAAAGTAAAAAAATTACGCCAAGTACATGAATTATCTTTGTAAAAAGAAGTGAGATCCCCATAAAAAACTTTCAAAAAGTAAAAAAATTACGCCAAGTACATGAATTATCTTTGTAAAAAGAAGTGAGATCCCCATAAAAAAACTTTCAAAAAGTAAAAAAATTACGCCAAGTACATGAATTATCTTCGTAAAAAGAAGTGAGATCCCCATAAAAAACTTTCAAAAAGTAAAAAAATCACAAAAAAAAGATAATAATATAAATCACAAAAAATAGAAGAAAATATGAATTATCTTTGTAAAAAGAAGTGAGATCCCCATAAAAAACTTTCAAAAAGTAAAAAAATCACAAAACATAAAAAATAATAATAAAATAGAAGAAAATATATAAATCACAAAAAAATAGAAGAAAATATATATCTCAAAAAATAGAAGATAATAATAAAAGATAATAATATAAATCACAAAAAAAAAAGAAAATATATCACAAAAAATAAAAGATAATAATATAAATCCCCCCAAAAAATAGAAGAAAATATATAATATCACAAAAAAAAGAAGATAATAATATAAATCCCCCCAAAAATAGAAGAAAATGTACAATATAAAAAAAGATGTGAAATCAAAATGAGCTGCAAGTACATAATGGTGCTTTCCAACTGCCCTTAAGATGACACAACTATATAGACACAGCTAAAATGCTGTGTGCATACATTCCATTACTCATATCGCGGACATTTTAATTAACCCATCAAAAAGAATCCCAATTAAAAACATTGTCGTAAATTAATTAATAGCTTTACAAAATTAATAATCAAAATTGCGCCTATTATAACAATGGCTACTTATACAAAAAAATGTATTAAATAATATTAAGCAGATATATTTTTATTCAAATAAATATTTTAATACGAATAAATATTTTATTTTATTCAAAATACTTGGCGCTGCGAAACCGAAAAAATATCAATTGTCTTAGTATTAATTAATAATTTACAATAACTCCCTTACAATCTAAAATACATAAACATATACATATTACAATACATATTACAAATGCAGTCAGATTTATTCTACATATATATATTTAACTGTAATATCATACGTAGCATATGCACACGCACACATACACACATTCACGAACGCACGCACAAGAAAGAAAGAAAAAGATTAATGCAATTTATACATATGTATTCAGTTTAGCAACACCAATTCGGTGAGCAGCGCCAAGTATTTTGAATAAAATAAAATATTTATTCGTATTAAAATATTTATTTGAATAAAAATATATCTGCTTAATATTATTTAATACATTTTTTTGTATAAGTAGCCATTGTTATAATAGGCGCAATTTTGATTATTAATTTTGTAAAGCTATTAATTAATTTACGACAATGTTTTTAATTGGGATTCTTTTTGATGGGTTAATTAAAATGTCCGCGATATGAGTAATGGAATGTATGCACACAGCATTTTAGCTGTGTCTATATAGTTGTGTCATCTTAAGGGCAGTTGGAAAGCACCATTATGTACTTGCAGCTCATTTTGATTTCACATCTTTTTTTATATTGTACATTTTCTTCTATTTTTGGGGGGATTTATATTATTATCTTCTTTTTTTTGTGATATTATATATTTTCTTCTATTTTTTGGGGGGATTTATATTATTATCTTTTATTTTTTGTGATATATTTTCTTTTTTTTTTGTGATTTATATTATTATCTTTTATTATTATCTTCTATTTTTTGAGATATATATTTTCTTCTATTTTTTTGTGATTTATATATTTTCTTCTATTTTATTATTATTTTTTATGTTTTGTGATTTTTTTACTTTTTGAAAGTTATTTATGGGGATCTCACTTCTTTTTACAAAGATAATTCATATTTTCTTCTATTTTTTGTGATTTATATTATTATCTTTTTTTTGTGATTTTTTTACTTTTTGAAAGTTTTTTATGGGGATGTACCTTACCGCAATTGGCTGATTATTGCCGAAGTTGACCGATCATTGCCGAAGCTTAGCGATCATTGCCGAATGGGCATTTAAATTGGTTGTCTAGTGATTTCCCTAGGTTATTTCTGTCCTTGTCGAGTGACGCCTCTTATTATACCTCCTCTTTGCGGCAGCCTTAACACTCTTCATTATTGTTTTGTAATTGTTTAGATAAAACTAGTAAAAAATGAATCGTGAAAGGTAAAGTAATTAGAAATAAATGTACGATAATAAATGAAATTTATTTGAATTGAAAATTATGTAAATAAAAATATCTGTTTCAGAAAAAATGAAATTGATAAGTTATTATCAATTTTCTTTTTGGGTGCAACATCCCTTCCAGTGTGGTGAAAGTAAACAAATTATATTTATTATTCTATATTGGGAAACTATAAGTCTAGCTCATGCACTGTCCTTCAGGTCCATGGGTAGAAATAACATTTATATGCTACTTGTAGGTTAAGTGGAACGTCTTACTCGTAATAAATATTCCTAAGGAAATAAAAAATATTTTTGTTTGTTTCATATAGATTTCCGTCGAAGGCTGCAGAATGGCTACACAACATATATGGGTCTGGGCTCCAATTTCGTGCCTTCAAAGAACGCCATGTTATGTTCGAATCATTTCGAAAAAAAATCTTTCCAAGAAGGCACTGCCAAAGGCTGTCTTCTCCCTGGAAGCATTCCTACCGTTTTTTGGGCAATACAAATCTGATTGTGTCTTCTGTCATGCTAGAAAAGGACAGGATCAAAACAAATCATTTCGCAAGTAATATATGAATTATTCAAATTAAGCAGCTTATTTTTAAGTTAAAGTGACTAAAATAAAATATTTCATGATTATTCACTAAATACAATTGTCTAATTATTTAAAGTACAATAAAGAATGGTAACACTCTAATTTAAGAAGCTTTTACATAAATTATTTTACATAACTTCATTATAATATTGTTTCAGTATTGGGCATTAATTTGAAACATAACTTCCTTATTTTGCAGATTTCCGTTGAACAATGCAGAACTGCTTCAGAAGTGGATTGCAGCAATGGCTGTAAAGGACTTTGTTCCAAATAAGAGAAGTGTGCTTTGTAGTGAGCATTTTGAAAAAGATTGTTTTCGTAAAACAGGTCCTAATGCCTGTACATTAACCCTGATGAACAATGTGATTCCTACCATATTTAAGTTGCTGCTAATTAACAGTAAGATTGTTTGTGCTTTTTATATATTCTTTATTTTACTTTTGAAATATAATGCACATTACAGTAAAATACTATTTTTAGAAACAACTGCTGGAGAACGCAACAGAAATTCGCCAGAAGAAATATCTGCAGCGTACGAAGGGCGTGAAAAGCGCCGTTTATCAGTTGATTTACCTCCTCCAAAAACTGACACTAAGTACAGCATGGTAAATTCAATGCGAACAAGTACCAGTGATTCAGGTGAATTCAAATAAATTGTTTTAAAATTTAAGCTTCATGTAAATTATATCATTGTTCAAAAGTTTAGCAATCAATTTCATATCGTTATTGCAATGAAGAAGATATCACATATTTATAACTTTAAAATGAATACTTTTGTTACAAATCAGTTATGTGAATATGAAATTCAATTCAAATAATAGTGTACTTATTTTCAAATAACTAATAATATATTATGCGTAGGTAAGAAGCAATGGCAAGTGCAGAGAAATGGACAAACACCGACTACCTCACGTCGCATTCGTCATATCGTCTATGATCATCGATATGAGACAACTCCGATGCGGGAAAAAATGTTATTGCCGAAAAAGCGAATACAAGCGTTGATGCTGGAAAAGCATGCTAATAATTACCAGCACATTTCTCGGTTGAAGCAGCAAGTAACTTCTTTAAAACAAATTCCTTATTCTAGTTTTCAAATTATACCGACATTGATTAAATTATGATGTATAATTATTAATCTAATCTTACTCCACTTCTTTTAAAAATAAGTAATATTTATTTGTATTTTATTGCATAATGTATACTCTCATATTTATATTGTATATATTTTTATATTCAGAATTTATTGTATGTATTGTATATTATTCTTAAGTATTAAATCGGAATAGCACAGCTTTACACGGTATATATTTTAAATTTACGTCAATTTTTATTTCTGTCATATAATTTTATATTTTATTATACGTGTACTTTTAGTGCGTTTAATAAAATTGTTTTCATATTTGTATTTAATGTAAATTATTAATTTTTAACGATTTCATTAAATTGATTGATCATTAACCCTCCGTATCCTGAGCCTGTCTCATTTTTGACCCACGGTTTCAGAACGCTCACGCACACAGTGACAGAGCGGTTAATATTATTCGTAGTCAAGCGGTCATTTAGCTGTCGTCGAGGAGCGCCTCGCGCTTGGGGGTGTCATAAACCGGGTTTTTCCGGGGACTTTGTTGGGGCCTAAAGAGTCAGAAGCTCGAAGCGACTGCGTTGCCTTGGGGCATTCGCGAATGTATCGCCGACAACGACACTTCGCTGCATTCTCGTATTTTTTCCTGTGTCGTAATTTTGTTAGCTTTTTTAAACTATTATAATTCCACAAAGAGTGGGGTAGATGTTTCAGATAAATTAGTAAGGGAATACTCTTGTAGGCGTTGCACCCGCCGTTGGCCATTATCATTATTTATGCACTATATCGACATCGCCGCATATAATGCTTTTGTTATATGGCATACTGAGAATCCTACATGGGAACTTAGACATTCGTCAAAAATGAGGCGAAAGTTATTTTTAGAAGAATTAGCAAAAAAATATTGATAGACGGGCTAGTAAATTTGAAAATGAAGAAGGAGGGCTACGTGCAAATGTTGCAATCGCGATAGAAGCGACGGGAAGAAAAATTGTAAAGAAGAAAAAACTAGCAGGTCACAAGCGTAGATGTGTGTAGATGTTGTTTCTGTGTGGGGAACAATAATAAATATCACACTGTATGTGATTCTTGTAAAAAATATGTGTGTAAAAACCACTGTACAGAAAACCGCACACTTTTATGCAATACACGTACTAATATAAATGTTGAATAAACATAATTTTTTTATAATTCACAAATCGCAACCCTATTATTGTTTCGTATATGTAGAACAAGTATCCAAACGTAATCCGAAACCCTCTCCCACCACGTTCCGTAGTATTTCGGCGAGGATCTCGAGCTTGAGCGACCATCCCCACCTGAGTACTGTATCGGTGGGGGTCTCGAGCGACCGTGAATATGTATTAGTGAACTATCGGTGTGGGGTCTGCAAAGACCCAGCCTCAGGACTCGAAGTCCAGTACTCGGAGGGTTAAGGGGGTATACCCGTTTGAACCCTCGGAAAATGTGTACATTTTGTGGATTTTTTTACAAGTCAACGGCTTGATGAAGATTTCCCGTTTTTTTACTATGTTTACAGAGTATTATGAACTACTTATAAAAAAAGTTTCAGTTAAAAAACTATTGTTTTTCGGAAGTTATGGATACATATCCGAAAGTCTCTCAATTTTAGACGGCTAAACGGTGGGCGTAAAACAGCTTGTGGCGGCACGTGCAACGAGCACGCCGTCTCATTACGACCAGGCGTTGAGTCTGGCCCTCGGCGACATCAACGATATCGGCGACGCATCGAATTTCGGCGCCGATGCGTCGCGCTAAGATTGCAACTTGAGGGTTCTCGGAAAGCGGCGAGGACCGTCGTCGATACGTTATTGTATAAACATCCTTTATGGCGCGAGAGACGACGGTCCCCGAAAGATCCGCGCCGAGAACCCACAAAGGCAGTCGAGACGAAACCAGCGAACGGGACGGACGACACCGTTGCCTGTTCGACGTCATGAATAAAACTTCACAAGTATTACGATAAACCTGCAGTATTTCACTTTCCCGTCACCCACAAGCTGTATGTCGTGTCTGAATTAAAAAACAATAAAATCTTATAAAGTATGTCAATTATGTATGTCAAGTATGTATGTCAATGGTGAGAGATCAAAGGTAAAGTTACATTTTTCTAAGAGAAAAGGCCACCTTTTTTCTTTATAAATAATAAACGGGGAATCGGAATATGTAAAACAAGCTCTCGATGGACGATGTGGAATCTTATTACGATCCTGCATGCAAAATTGGAAGTGAATTGGTGGAACGTAGCGCGAGTTTTTAGGCCCACCGTAATGAAAAATATAGTTCCGAGAAAAACGCGTTTAAAGTTTTGACTCTGATGCCCCATGCTACCTGGGTTGTTTCATTCAAATCTTATAACTTCGCCAATTTTCCGAATTTTTACATGGAACTTGTTTTATAATATTTCTAAAACATCAATCTATGAGAATATGTAAAAAAAGAATCCGATTTTTCACACTTTTAAACGGTTATATCCCCTTAAATACACGAAGTTAGGCGTTATGTTTTGAATTTAGTTAAGTTATTTCTCGATAGAGGGTGTTTGAGATACAGTGATTCTCGTTGGTTGTTGTAACATGAAGGTTTCATATATAAGGAGCGGTAACGAAAGCTTAAAGCAGCGGGTTTATGAGTGGGCACGACGGTACCGTCACGGTATACAAGCGTGTCATGGAAACCCAGAAATAACCCAGACATCATATATATGAACTGAGAATTTAATTCTCATCATATACTTGGTTTGTTCGCACTTCTTCCAATCAAAAATGAAAGTGTATTCTCATAAACCCCTTCTTTTTGATGGCCGATATATATAAAAAAAATTTATGTTAAACGATTTTATTAAAAATGCACTATAAAAACTAAAAAATAATTCTTTTTTTGGACTACAAATTCCATGGTGTTTTCTCACTTTAAATAAAATCGTGCAGCGGGATATTTCATAGCTAGGGATGAATCGATACCACCAAAGTATCGATACTTTTACTCATTACTTCTATCGAATGAAAGTATCGGTACTTACTCGGTATCGACACAAAAGTATCGATACCTACTTGTATCGAATCCTAATGAGTATATATATATACACTAAGGGACATAATCGGCTTCCGTTCGGAAATTTGGCAACGTTGCTTGTCACTAGAACCACTGTGTTATGCCTAGTGATGGGACTGATACCAATACTATTGATGATATTCAATCAATTCGATACCAAAGTACTCAATAGGAAATATCGATACGCATCGAAATGTTATGTACTTGGTATCAATCATCGATACCAATTCTTCTTCAACCGATACCATATCAATACTATACCGAATCAAAACCGGTTTGATACTTTACGATATTATCGATACTTATTTGATACTTACGAAATTATCGATACTTGTCTGATACTGTACGAAATTATCGTTTTTTATTTGATAATTCTGTGATCAGATGGCAAACCTGTTATGATATCTATTTGATACGAAAGTATCGGTTTCGATTTGCAATTTACTAATTCACGAAAATAGTATTTATTACCAATCATGATTTCATAATATAACTAATGAAGTAGGAGTTGGAATCAGTATCATGAACTACGTATATAATTGAATTTTAATTAATAAATGATGTACATATACATTATTCTAGAATGAAATATATTGTTGCATTTTGCTTCCAATAAATAAGACGATTTTTTATGGGTAAACAACTTTCTTTAAAAAAGTTATCTAACTGTAATTGTACATCATTACCATCTAATGAGTTTCTATTTCTGCCTTCGATATAATTATCAAATGAAGCCCAAAAATTAGATTCATCCTCTGTCAGTGGTGACATTGATGTTTTGTGGTTATATTGCATATTGATTAAATTGATTTGATTTGTGGTTACAGGCTGATTTCAAGTCGTTTGGATTTGTGGTTATGGGTGATACATATTTATTGATGACAGCGTAATGCTATCTCGCCTTCCGTTCTTTTTTCATAATTTTGTATTATCATCATAACTACGCGCGTCTGCAAAGTTTCAAGACAATTGGATTGGTGGAGCTGGGTTAAATAGGTTTTCCGTTTTACCCCACGAAAAGTGTTCCGTTTTGCGCCACATGCAGTCATTTGGTAAACATTTAATATTTACACTTCAGCGTGAGGTAAAGATATTGCAGGTATCGAAATTCTCGTATAGGTATCAAGTAGGTATCGATATTTTTGTGTAGGTATCAAACAGGTATCGATACATTCTGATATGTAAGTATCAAAGAAGCATCGATTCCTTTTGATGCCTTTGACTTTGATATGTATCAATACCAGATTGAAATTTGTAGAAGGGTATCGATATGTATCGATACGGTATCAGTCCCATCACTAGTTATGCCTAGTGACATGCAACGTTGCCAAATTTCCGAAGGGAAGCCGATTATGTCCCTTAGTGTACATATATCAACAAAGGCTAATGCAACACATGACCCGGGGCGTTAGCGCGCGGAATGCGGATTACCTAGAAAAAAAACCATGGCACGGTCGAAGTGCCGGAATGAAGCATTCCATCTCAGTATAAATCTAGCCAGTACAAGCGAATAACCAGAGAAATAAAGAGTGTGTTTAATTAAACCAGGCGTTAATTTACTCGTCCGTATTCTACGAGGAATATTGTATACATTTTATTCACCATATTCACAAAACATTGTAGAAGGGATGTGAGCAGAGCAGATGCTAACTGTGTTAAGTTAGTTCACTCTACATCATATTGTAAATCATAAATCATGATGTAAGGTAAATCCTTACATCATGCTCTGTATCGTGCATCTGGAGTAGTTCGAACAATATTTTTGGGCCAAGTGTACCCAGATAGCACACCTCGTCTTAGAGACGTCTAGTTTAGGTCTATTTTAGGTCTGAACGTCTTGATTTGTAACAAGACGTCTTTAAGACGTCTTTAAGACACCTTTTGGACGTCTTTAAGACTTTACCAGACGTTGTGCTATCTGGGTATCTATGTTTGCTTTCATCTTTCATGTAGAATATCGATACTCGCCCCATTCGATACGAGTACTTTTAATCGATACCTGCTTGGTATCGCAACCCTAGGTATCGATGCTAAAATTACTTGGTATCGAAGCGAAAGTATCGATACTTTACTTGTATTTACTTGTATCGATTCATCCCTATTCATAGCAGAATATGAATCAATTTAATACAGAATCAAGCGTCGAAATGAATTTGTTCGGACGCCCAAAAGATTTATGAGAATACCCTTTCAATTTTTCATCTAATTTCCTTCGTTAAGCTCCGAATTTACGATGTTCTTGAAGTCGTTGTAAGGCACCGCGCGGGGTTATTCTCGCCATTCCGCAGACTCTCCGATAAACTGTTCCCCGGAAAATATCTGTGTCTCGCCTATCGTAGGAAATAACAATTTAAGGAAAGCCTGCAAATTTTGGCGTCGCATATTTTCAATGATTCGGCATGAGTGGCGGATATGTTCCGTGTTTGTACGTGCGGAGTATCTGGGTGTGGAAGCAAAAAATCAACGCAACACCGATTGCCGAATCCGCAAAAAGATAAAAACCGTTTTGATAGACGGATAGAAGTTATTGAAAATCCTAAACGCATATTTAAAAATTATCATGGCACCAACAGTTTTCTTACTGGAAAGGGTAGGTCGTCAAACATGTTCATAGTACGAACTGGTGTGAACAGCAATAGCTTCTGAGAAATTACCATCTGCCACAAGTATTGGTTTTGCACAATTGTGATGTCCCACTATTTTTCGTTTAATTTTTTTTTCTCACTCCAAGCCACCCGAACCTTGTATTAAGAAATGTAAAAATTTCTTCATGTAAGGGGGTGTGATGTCCCACTATTTTTCGCGCGGTATTATTCCACCATCTCTTCGAAAATCAATTCACAACTCCATCAAAACCTTCAATCTCGAATCATACCCTACTCCCTCACCCAACCGATCAATTAGACGATATACCTTAGTGGTCCCTATCTCTAAACGGTCAATCCAGATTCCTGATCACCTTGGCGATGTACCTTAGCGGTCCCCATCTCAAGATGGTCAACTACGACCTCCAAATCCAATTTAAACGAATCCCTCGCCCCAAAAACTTACTAATTCGAGACCACGTCTCACCCCCTCAAACTGCCCTTTAATTTGACTCCACTCTTACCCCTGTACCCATCCAGCTACTCCAAATCCGTCGGATTGAGTATTCCCATATAAAAACCCCAAAAATGTAATTGCGACGCATACTTTGCGCATTAGTCATCACTCAGTTATTTACTACGACGCATATTTGGCGTACGTGCCATGGCGAATTACCGCGCTTACCCTTCATACCTGACATTCCAATCTTTACTATAAATATGAGGTCCACAGAGGCCGGAGCTCATTACCATGTTTACCATTTTTGCGACAAGTTACAATATAAACCTCGCGATTTTAAAAGTGATAACCATCTACGAATCTCAATTTCATATTATATAAAATCAGTGCGAATACTCCAAGAAGGAGAACCGTCCTGCTCTACGTATTGTAAGTTGCTATTATTATTATATAACATTGTATGTCATATTCATTCACTTTACTAAAGGTTATTGCGAATCATATTCCTTTATATAACTATTCACTTATAACGTTTAATGCTACTAAAACTTATTCATTTATTTTCGTTTGTTGCTTATTGCTTAAAGCCTATTGGCCTATTGCGTGTGTTTGCTTATCATTAATGCTTATTGGTTAATTTGTATCACTTACTTATTGTTAAGACCTATCGGTCTATTTTGTATTGCATCTTCATCACTAATATTCGTGCGTATCATTATTATCACATTTAAATCATATGTTCCTAACGGTACATGTCAAAACAAGACGGTACCCAAAATAAACAAACGTTACTATTTACTAAACACGCCTCGTATTATTGCATAAATCCTACGATAATAAAGATTACAATACATAAACACGCCGGTGCAACAGCTGATCTCGTCTCGCGAACACGAGAGCTCTTGTTATGTTTACATGACTTTTCCCGAATCAGCACATCTAAACGTAGTCCGCGGAATATCGCGAGCGGTTCTTTGAAATAATGCAACGGTAAATCAAAACAAAGCTATTAGCGTCCCAACGGGTGTCTATCAAATACACAATAACCATTTAAACCTTCCCTGGTCGTTTTGTGCCGCGAAATACATTTTCGTGCCGAGACGCCTGCCCAACTCGTGACGCGAAATACATTTTTGTGCCGAGGTTCCTACCCGTCTTGCGACGCGAAATACATTTTCGTGCCAAGACTCCTACCCTCCTCGTGACGCGAAATACATTTTCGTGCCGAGACTCCTACCCTCCTCGTGACGCGAAATACATTTTCGTGCCGAGACTCTTACCCTCCTCGTGACGCGAAATACATTTTCGTGCCGAGGCTCCTACCCGTTTTGTGCCGCGAAATACATTTTCGTACCGAGACCTCCTCTTAACCTACCCCAACAATGTCATTTCCCTAAGACCTCAACCCGGGACGTGACATAATTTTGGTGACAGCGGTGGGATCCGTTAACTGTTTATCGAAGTAAATTCTCGAACATACGGTGCCCACAATAGCCCAATATCTAGTATGTGTAACAGATTTCAACGACAACATCTGTCAAACCTGTGCCGCCAATTTGTGAACCAATTGGCATCAGGCCCGGATTAAGATTTCTGGGGCCCGGGGCTATCCAACCTTCGAGGGCCCCAGTGGTTGAAAAGCGGGGGGGGGGGGGGGGGGTGTAACAAAAATTTAAACAATAACGAGTTTAAATTGCTTAGAACTGACGGCTTAGAACGGGGCCCCCCTGGAACGTGGGGCCCGGGGCTACAGCCCCCCCTAGCCCCCCCCTTAATCCGGGCCTGATTGGCATATACTAATGAACTGACCTGTGTTTCGGGCGGTGTAGCAACGACCACGGGAGGCTACAAAATTTGCCTAGACTGCTTTGATCTGGATCCGATTGAAGTGAACGAAATCGATCAGGAACATTTTTATACATTAAACAATATATTCCCAAAGTGCCATCGTTGCAAAAACCCTTTATTCCGAACGCGTCCTTTAAGTAGTTGCGCCGAATGCACGGAACATTTCCTCCTTTCAAATAGGAACCATTACGGGTTAATAATTTTTGGTTCCCGGGATAGAACACCCTGAATTCAAATAACGGCTAACGGGCGCCGAAAGTATTAAATATCCTAACTCCATTTAAGTAAAGACAAACTAACTAAACATGTCTGTGTACGGCGAAACCGACGATATCAGCGTAAACGACCAAGGCGCGGGGACTTCCAATAACGCTATAGAAATCGCGACCGCCGAAATAATGGAACAACTACACGTATTACGCGAAAAACAAGCTGAGATTGAAAGTTTGCACACGAAATTTGTAGTAAACCCAGAAACCAAAACGCATGCGAACATAGCCACCGGATCATTCAACCCCACGTTAAAAGGCCTTTCCGATAAGATACGAAATATAGAGGCGATGATGGAGAAACTTCTTGCACCCCCACCAATTACAAATAATTTTGACACGCCGGGTTCCTCCCGTTTCGATAGAAAACCGGTGCTAAATTTCTATAAAACTCCTGAAGTAAAAAATCGTAATAAAAATCCGGAAGTATTCAATAATAGCAGTACCCCGGACCAGGACCCATCCCCCCAGATCAAATTAAAGGACGCCATAGAACCGGTCCCAATGTTTAACGGGCACAACATACCCGTTTTGCAATTCGCTAGAGCCTGCAATAGGGCCAGGGCTCTGGTTCCCTCGCAAGCCGAACCCCAGCTGGCGAGGTTGTTACGAAACAAGCTACAGGACCATGCATGCTTGGCTGTTGAGGATAGGGTCTTTGACTCTGTGCATGACTTAATTAAACAACTCAAGCGTACCTTCTCCCCTGCAAAAACGTCTGACCATTATCGTGGGGAACTCGCGAATGTTATCAAAGGCCCCAACGAACATATATTGGAATATATTTCGCGCGTTAAGGACCTCCGATTCGCTATTTTGGAAGAAGACAGAGAATACTACCGCGACTTCGCGCAAAATCGCCCTCAAGACTTAGACCATCTGACGTTAGACTCATTCGTCGACGGCCTTCGACCTCACATGAGGACAAGATTGTTCCAACACTCTTTCGAGACGCTCGACGAAGCTTTCGATCTCGCTGTCCTGATAGACAAAAAAATTGATAGGGATCGCGTCAGGTTCTCCGAGCAAAGGGCCCCGAAGCCAACGTGCCAACTCTGTAACAAGACAGGACACGAGTCACACGACGCACGGTCTTGCCGAGGCAACCAGAATCTAGACTTCCGACCTTCCGAGGGATACCCTCCAAATCGTGCCACGGGACACGAATACCGAAACCCCAAACCTCTGCTCCCTTACTGGGACAAAACCGGACCTCCTCCATCAAGACCAACAGAACTACGTATCTGCGGATACTGCCAGAAACCCGGACACCTCATCTCAGAATGCAGAAAACGCATGTTCAATCGCAATGACAGGAACCCAGGAACTTTCCAGGATAGGAATTCGGGAAACGTCCCGCCCCCACGGGCAACAATGGATGCGTACCGTGGAATGGGCCAAGCGGGAGCGCGTCCGGCAACAATATAAATAATACAGAGAATACCAGAGACAAGATCGCCATCGCGCGGTTAGATCCAGTTAGTGAAGCTCCGTCCGTGATAATTCACTCCCCAGATTTCGAGGACACACCTGAATTAATGATAGACACCGGATCTGAGGCGAACTTGCTGAAAGTTCAAGCGGTAAAACGAATCCAAGACGTAGACACAACTCATCACCTATTACTTAAAGGCATCTCTCCGGACCCTGTCCCCACACTTGGAACGATCAGGATAAACCTTTTGGGTAACGAAGCCACGTTCCATGTCGTTGAAAATAATTTCCCAATTAAACCACATGGCGTATTAGGGGCAGAATTCCTAACAGAAAGAAATGCCACAATTAACTATCAGAAGAAACAGTTAAATTTCCACGGAAATTCCATTCCATTCCTAAATACAAATCAAATTGTACTACCCGCTAGATCGAAAACGCTTGCTTTCGTTCGCGTAACAAACCCAACAATAGAAGAAGGGTATTTGCCCCGACTGGACCTGGGCACAGGAATCCATGCAGGTAACGCACTTGTCCGTAACCAAAACGGCAAAGCATACTTACAGATCATAAATTCCAATGAAACCGAGATAACCGTTACAGTACCCACCGTTGAATTGGAGGAATTCGACATAGTAATCCCGGAACCGTTACGACACAAGAAGACTACGATACCATTAGGTATCAAACCCATCCCTGACCTAAACACGACCAAATCCTTCTTAGCCCAGGATCCAACGACCCGTCCCTTTGAGGCACCCACGAAAGTGCACTCATTCTCGTCCCCTACGCATCGCGCCAACCAAACCATTCCCCAATATTCCCCAAGGTCTCTTGTAGTTTCGTCAGAAGCGGAAATACCGGAAAATTTTGCAGAAACCCCTTCACGGGTGGAACAAATACTGGAGTTAATCTCAACGGAACATATGCATCTGGAAGAAAAACGCCATGTCCAGGAAATAATAAGCAAAAATCATGACCTTTTCTATTTACCAAATGAGAAATTAGGTCATACGAACGCTATACAACATGGGATACAGACGACGGACCCAACTCCTCTTAATACGAAACAATATCGGTTTCCACCAATACACAAAAAGGAAATCGACAAACAAATACACAAACTATTAGAAAACGAAATCATAAAACCATCGTTATCACCTTATAACTCACCCATTTGGATTGTGTCCAAGAAACCAGGACCCGATGGAATGCCACTGTGGCGAATGGTAATTGATTTTAGGGATCTAAACAAAAAGACCGTTCCAGACGCATATCCACTCCCAAACATTAATGAAATATTGGACCAATTAGGAGGAGCTAAATACTTTTCCGTATTCGACCTTGCTTCGGGATTTCACCAAATACCCATGAAGCCAGGAGACGCACCAAAGACGGCATTCTCTACACCCCATGGACACTACGAATTTGTAAGAATGCCATTTGGGCTGTGTAATGCACCAGCCACTTTTCAAAGATTAATGGACCACACCCTTACGGGGCTCCAGGGCACGGAAATGTTCGTCTACCTGGATGATATCGTCCTCTACGCAAGTTCCCTTACGGAACATTTGATCAAATTTAAAAAACTCGCCCCTCGCCTAAGAGAGGCCAACCTCAAACTCCAACCTTCAAAATGCAAATTTTTACACAAAGAAGTCGCATACCTGGGCCACGTAATCACCGAGGAAGGAGTAAAACCGGACCAACAGAAAATTCAAGCCGTCCGAAACTACCCAGCACCTCGCACCCCAAAAGGAATTAAAGAGTTCCTTGGATTAACTGGATATTACAGAAGGTTTATCCCAGAATTTTCTAAACAAGCTCGCCCATTAACCGCCCTATTAAAAAGGGACGCACTATTCGACTGGGGACCATCCCAGCAAACCGCTTTTGACAATTTAAGATTGGCCTTACAGAAAGAACCAATCCTACAATATCCAAATTTTAACCTAGAATTTCATGTTACTACTGACGCCTCCGAATATGCCATAGGAGGAATATTGAGTCAGGCTATCGCTGAAAAGGAGCTACCGATTGCTTACGCGTCCCGTCTCCTAAACAAAGCGGAAATCAATTACGCAACCATAGAAAAAGAACTCTTAGCCATTGTTTATTGCGTCAGATATTTCCGTCCTTATATTTATGGAAGGAAATTTGTTCTATATACGGACCATCAACCCTTGGTTTGGTTACACAAGGTAAAGGACCCAACGTCGCGCCTCGTTAGATGGCGCCTAAAACTAGCAGAGTATGATTACGAAATTAGGTATCAACCGGGGAAAAGTAATAAGCTTGCCGACGCCTTGTCCCGTAATCCCCCTGCGGTGGAAACATATCCTATAAGACCACGAGAGGAAGCCGACGATGACTGGGAAGAACAACCCCCGCCCAAGCGAGGCCCCGGGAGGCCTCGGCTCACCAAAGCATCAACCTCCGCTGCCAGGCCCACATGTAAAACTCATCCACGGTCAAGACTCACAAGAATACAACCGCACCGAAAAGGAAAGGCAAGTAAAATCTTGACACCCGCACCAAAACCTCCAGATCCTACCCCGGAGAATTTATTGGAAACGATGAGTGGCGTAGAAGAGGAAGAAGACCAAGAAGAAGAAATGGAACGGGCAAATACCCCCTATTCAGCCATTTCGCCTCCGCAATCGCCAATACCGCAAGAACAAAACGACCTCGATTCTGAAGTGGACTCTAACGCATCGAACGAATCAATATCAGACTCAGATTCGTCAATAATCGAGCTGAATGATTCCCTTGATGCAGGATACGAAGCAGACCCTAAGCGAGATATCAGGATAAAGCCATCAACCAGCCGCGACCCATTGTCCCTACGAAAGGACACGCTCGTTTTCTTCTTAAGCGCAGACGGAAAACCTTGCGACGACGGGGCTAAACAATTACAGGAAATAGGAGTTTTAAAACCAACAGAAAACCTCCGTCTAGGCAGAGCCAACGCAACACATAATAAAGGACAAATCCTCATTGGATTAGTTATAAAAGAAACCCAAAATACACCTTTAACCACAACGACTTGGGACGAGGCCCTTTCCTCTTTTAAAAGCGTAGTATGTGAGCTTATGATCACTTCATTTAGTATCGCCAAAACGGGAAATATTGATCAACTCAGTTGGCAAGACATTATTTTAGATATCTTAGAGGCCATCAACGAAGAAGACATTAGTATTACTATATGTCTACAACTAGTCCGAATCCCAAAAGAATCGGAACAACGAGACATTATAACGGAAAATCATGCATCCGCACTAGCCGGACATAAAGGGGTAACTAAAACGTATAACCGAATCCCTCACCGTTACTTTTGGAAAGGCATGAAACAAGCAGTGGAAGATTACATTAGAAACTGCGTGGATTGTCAAAGGAAGAAACTCGACCGTGTTAAAACCAGGCAACCAATGATCCTCACTGACACGCCTGGACGAGCATTTGATAAAATTGCATTGGATATGGTAGGACCGTTACCTACTACAAGGGAGGGCAATACCTACATACTAACCATGCAAGATCTATTAACGAAATACTTCGTGTGCGAGCCCCTTAAACAATCCACAGCAATAAGAATTGCAGACGCATTTATAAAAAGGTTTATTTGTCAATTCGGAGCTCCCAGAGCCATCCTCACGGACCAAGGAGCAAATCTCATTGGTAACTTCATGAAAGCTATTGCGCGAAAATTTAAAATCCAACAATTCAGAACCACAGCCTTTCACCCACAGACTAACGGTTCTTTAGAGCGATCGCATATAGTTCTAACTGAATATTTAAAAATGTTTATCGGGAACCATAGTGACTGGGACGAATGGACCGACCTGGCCGCGTTCTCTTATAATACCAGCGTCCACGAGGGTACTGGTTACACTCCACACGAATTAGTATTCGGAAAGATAGCCCGGGTGCCAAGCCGGAATCCGATTCCCGAGGATTTTGAAAACGAAACATATAATCACTATCTCTTGAATTTAAATACTAGGATGCAAGAACTGCAAACCGCTGCAGCTGAAAAACTAAATCAATCCAAGCTTCGTTATAAAAAATATTATGATCGGCATATACACGAAGAGACCTTCAAACCGGGCGACCCGGTTTTTGTATTAATAGAACCCCGAAAAGGGAAATTTGCCGACCAATACTCAGGCCCCCACACGATACTGGAAGTAATCCCTTCGCAAAATTTAAAGATCACGTGGAAGGGCAAAACAAAAATAATCCACGCAAACAAAGCGCGCCTTGGTCACTTACGCGACGATCCCGGCTGACCGAGTCGAAATAATAAACAGGCTATTAATTAATTCTCATTCCTAGATAAAGAAAAAAAAAAGAAGAAAAACGTTAATGATGCCCTCCTCACGGGAAGACGCCCACCACCAAAGGAGGCCTCACCGGGGAGGGGGCAACAAGAAAAAACTGGCCGAAATGAGGTGGAGGCGGCGACAGACGATCATCGAGGGAAGGAGCTTGTCGCCCCTCCTCCCCCGAATAACCTCCATCGTCAGTTTAAAAGAACCAGAAGTCGTCATATTAGACGTCTCACCCCCACCAACAGAAAACTGCCAGGAGCAGCTGCAGGAAGCTACCACCCCACGGACCCTGCGCAGCCCTACCCCCCCCCCCCCTTACATGACGGTAAAACACCCCCAACTTACTTATTCCTATCCTCCACCTCCATATCCCTATCCACCTCCTTACCCACCTGCATCCCAATCCCAAAATCCTTCCATTCTCCCAACCTGGCCAGGAGCGGTAGAACTCTTGGACACGGGGTCAGCAACCAAGGTCCCAGACAACACGGAGCTGACGCCCGAGCTCCTAAGATGGTTCGATGACCTCTACCAAGGGGGTCAGGACCTCACCGTACTCCTGGACAGCTCAGAGTTCCTCCAGTACCTTTCCTATTCCTATCCTCCATAATTCCCACCTTTCGCTCCACTTCCTTGTAAATAGTTCCTAATCCTTCCTTCCTTTCCTATCCGTGTAAATAATTCCCTTGTACATACCTACCTCATTTATTTTTATTAATTCAAGCCTTTTGGCAAAACATTATTTTTTTTGTTTTATTTTTCTCAACATACATACATTTTTCTTTTCTTTTTTTCCCCTAAAACACATAAATTTTCTTTTTTTTATTATTATTTTCCGTCCTCCGTCCTTGCCAAACGTGAACAACACGAAGGCACGAGATGAGACCATTTCCAACTAATCCACTCCGGTCCTTACTGTTAAGAAATGTAAAAATTTCTTCATGTAAGGGGGAGGTGTGATGTCCCACTATTTTTCGTTTAATTTTTTTTCTCACTCCAAGCCACCCGAACCTTGTATTAAGAAATGTAAAAATTTCTTCATGTAAGGGGGGAGGTGTGATGTCCCACTATTTTTCGCGCGGTATTATTCCACCATCTCTTCGAAAATCAATTCACAACTCCATCAAAACCTTCAATCTCGAATCATACCCTACTCCCTCACCCAACCGATCATTTAGAGTCTAAATTTTAGACGATATACCTTAGTGGTCCCTATCTCTAAACGGTCAATCCAGATTCCTGATCACCTTGGCGATGTACCTTAGCGGTCCCCATCTCAAGATGGTCAACTACGACCTCCAAATCCAATTTAAACTCGCCCAAAAAACTTACTAATTCGAGACCACGTCTCACCCCCTCAAACTGCCCTTTAATTTGACTCCACTCTTACCCCTGTACCCATCCAGCTACTCCAAATCCGTCGGATTGAGTATTCCCATATAAAACCCCAAAAATGTAATTGCGACGCATACTTTGCGCATTAGTCATCACTCAGTTATTTACTACGACGCATATTTGGCGTACGTGCCATGGCGAATTACCGCGCTTACCCTTCATACCTGACATTCCAATCTTTACTATAAATATGAGGTCCACAGAGGCCGGAGCTCATTACCATGTTTACCATTTTTGCGACAAGTTACAATATAAACCTCGCGATTTTAAAAGTGATAACCATCTACGAATCTCAATTTCATATTATATAAAATCAGTGCGAATACTCCAAGAAGGAGAACCGTCCTGCTCTACGTATTGTAAGTTGCTATTATTATTATATAACATTGTATGTCATATTCATTCACTTTACTAAAGCTTATTGCGAATCATATTCCTTTATATAACTATTCACTTATAACGTTTAATGCTACTAAAACTTATTCATTTATTTTCGTTTGTTGCTTATTGCTTAAAGCCTATTGGCCTATTGCGTGTGTTTGCTTATCATTAATGCTTATTGGTTAATTTGTATCACTTACTTATTGTTAAGACCTATCGGTCTATTTTGTATTGCATCTTCATCACTAATATTCGTGCGTATCATTATTATCACATTTAAATCATATGTTCCTAACGGTACATGTCAAAACAAGACGGTACCCAAAATAAACAAACGTTACTATTTACTAAACACGCCTCGTATTATTGCATAAATCCTACGATAATAAAGATTACAATACATAAACACGCCGGTGCAACAGCTGATCTCGTCTCGCGAACACGAGAGCTCTTGTTATGTTTACATGACTTTTCCCGAATCAGCACATCTAAACGTAGTCCGCGGAATATCGCGAGCGGTTCTTTGAAATAATGCAACGGTAAATCAAAACAAAGCTATTAGCGTCCCAACGGGTGTCTCTCAAATACACAATAACCATTTAAACCTTCCCTGGTCGTTTTGTGCCGCGAAATACATTTTCGTGCCGAGACGCCTGCCCAACTCGTGACGCGAAATACATTTTTGTGCCGAGGTTCTTACCCTCCTCGTGACGCGAAATACATTTTCGTGCCGAGGTTCCTACCCGTCTTGTGACGCGAAATACATTTTCGTGCCGAGGCTCCTACCCGTTTTGTGCCGCGAAATACATTTTCGTACCGAGACCTCCTCTTAACCTACCCCAACAATGTCATTTCCCTAAGACCTCAACCCGGGACGTGACAACATTATGAGTAGATATAGGACTATTTTTTGGTAGGATGTGGAAAAAAATAATTGCTTTCTTTTTAATTGTTTTATGCATAGAAGCAACAGCATCGACATCAAAAGTTGTTACCGGGGAAGAGTCATTGCATGTAGGAAACGAGGAATTGCCTTCGCCGATGCAAGTGTCTGCTGCATTAAACGATAGTCAGTGTAAGTCAGTTAAAGTCAGTTAAAAATGTTGGGAATATTTGAGGGATTGAGAGCAGCAATGGACTAACCCACATTGAAAAAAATTAATTTTTCCTATTTTATATGATTAGTAGAGCCTATTGGAATACATTATTACTACTAATTCAATTTCGGAAAAATGTGGGTCAGTCCGTTGTTGCTCTCAATGTCTAATTTCAGCTTCCATCTTCAAAGAATTAAATATCGCATTTCTTCAATTTTTCAGCAATATGATATGCAGTATTTTATTAAAGCATTTTGTATATAATTAGTTATACAAATTTACTTATTAACGTTTGCAAAGTACATATTTTCGACACTAACACAAAATAATTTTAATAATTTTAATAATTTTAATAATTTTAATGATATTGTGATCACACATAAAATGGAATTTTACATATTTGAAACTGTAGAATTTAATAGTGTGCAAGATGTTTGCAGCTATCTCTTTTTGCAAAATTATGTATTCAGAAATATTAAATATTTTTTATGCATTCTGCAAAATATGGATTACATTTGCCTTTTGTGTTAGTGTCGAAAATATGTACTTTGCAAATGTTAATAAGTAAATATAATAATGAAAATGTACATGGGACAATTTTGTAAACAAATGAATGGTGAAAGTAGAAACAAGTAATATCTATTTAATAAACAAACGTGAACATGAAAAGTATATAAGTAGGTATTTTTTGCACCTTCAGACAGTTCCTCCTTAAAATTAAATGAGCAAAATACAACCGTTGTATGACTATACGCTATACATTTATAATTATTTATAGTCATACAGAAATTGTATTTTAGTCATTTATTTTCTATTTGTAATGAAATTGACTAACAAGGGAACATATCGAACCCCGCACACGCCGATTTTAATGGGGATTTTGTATGAAGTAGTTCTCAGAAAAATATTTTGAGAACAACTTCTTACAAAAGTCCCATTAAAATTTGTGTGTGCGGGTTCGAATGTTCCCTTGTGACCAATACCATAATTCCGGGATTTAATTTTGCCGCTTTGCATGATTTTGCCAACAGAAATATGTAGCGATCCACTCTGGAACGTCTGCGTTGGGATCACCCGAGAGAAGAAAGAAGATGAAGGGTCACCACCCTAGAGAGGGAAAGAAAGAGCGTTTCGTCCCGGGTCCGCCAGTGGACTCGTCAGTAAGGCTTACCTGGCGGAACCCTGCCAAAGAGGAGGTATAATAAGAGGCGTCACTCGACAAGGACAGAGATAACCTAGGGAAATCACTAGACAACCAATTTAAATGCCCATTCGGCAATGATCGCTAAGCTTCGGCAATGATCGGTCAACTTCGGCAATAATCAGCCAATTGCGGTAAGGTAACATTTAGTCGATTTGAATATCCCGCTCGAAATAGACAACCACCAATTTAAATGCCAAGGTCAAGCAAGGACTTCAAAGGTTCCGCCCGGAGTGACGCCTCTTATTATACCTACTCTTTGACCCTGCCTTAGACACGCTGGGTATCAGGACTGGAACGGAACTTGTATATATACTAACCGGAGGGCGATGGAACACCAGCGAGAAGCCCTGGTGCCGGGTAGCCCTCTGGTGGTATGTCGATGAACACCTACCGGACCCCTACAAATATATGGGAAGTGTCCACCCCTGGCGGCCGCTTGGAGAATCTAGTGCCTCGTGGGAAATTCAGCGTGATTCGATGCCCATGGAGCCCTAAGGGGCCTCTGCTCGCGAAACGCGTTAATTTATTGAAATGAACTAAATATCTTGTAATTAATAACTCAAACTCAATAAATTTAACAAACCGAAGATAAAAGGTAACGTCGAATGATTCGGAACAAGATAGTTTCATGGATATCAATTCTTCATTTATAATGACACGTCTGGACTGTTACAAGGTCGACGACGAATTGCCAGGAGAAGCAAGGCTTCTTCGTATTTTCCTTTTCTCTTATCAGTACAATGTTTTTCGAGCGCTTACGATAGGAGGCGAACCCTAATATTAAACTCCCTTATTTCTTTTCTGGGCGATTTCCACTTACGCCCAAGTCGCCCGCAACGCCCGTGGTTCAAGTTTCAAAATTTATGAAAATCTCCTGAAATATAGCAGAGAAATCTGCGATAAAAGGCATTATCGGAAAATACAGGTTTATAAATATAAATTACGACTCGAAAACAGGAAGATATAATTTATGATATTCATTTTATTACAAAAGCGGAAAATTCCCACGGTCTTGGGCGCGGGCGATTTGGGCGTAAGTGGAATTCGCCCTCTATTATATTCGATTTACTTGGTACAAACTTCGCGCCTCAGGAACTTAGGCTATTCACCGCTAGGGCGAGGATCGCAAACAATGCACTGTCCCCACTGTCCTTCAGGTCCGTGATGGTGTTATCCGAGCCCGAGCGTCATGTTCGGCGCAGATGCACAATCATGCACGATGAAATTGAGCAGAATCTTGATTGGTCCACAATCAAGATTATGAAGATCCAAGGCAATGTGTGACATAACATCCTTTGGTTATTGTCAAATGAGTTGCATTATATAGTATAATTGCACACTGCTCACAGTACGAATTAAAAGAATGTGTCTGTAGATAAGATATGATTTAAAGGTGAATACTGAAAATGACGAAAGTAAATAGCAAAGATTTGAATCAATTTTGTAACATTTTATGCGCACTGTCGAAGGAACAAATATCCTCTTTAATTTCGTAGGAAGCCATATTATTTTATTTCCATGATATGAGCTGCATGTGCTAATCTTTAACCGGTTTTTACAAACTTTAAAAAATTTTCCTGCAAATATTGAACAGTAGAACAATTCTGCGAATAATCATTATGCGGTTAGGAGCAGAAGTAGTCTTCAGTAGTCTTCTACGCTGAAAAATATTGGCACGTGAAAAATTTCCGATACCCACCCATATAACGTTTAGGGCGCCACCATACAAAAGAGGCCCCATAAATCTCACATGGGGCACAAAAATACAGCGTGACGAGTATTTAAAATATAAAAATGTGTAATGACAAAAATTAATTTTTTGCATATAATTGATGCAGCTTATACATTTAACATTGCCTTATGATCTCATTTTTCCAAAATCTGTCTGTACTGTGTAAGCCTTAAGAGAATTTCACGCGTTCCTTCCGTTGCGTGTACTAAAAATGCGGCACATGATTGGCTACTGTGTATGAGCAGAGAAAACGCGGCAGCGGATTGGTCGAACGTGGGAAGCACGTTTATTCGTTCAATAATTGTCGCTACCAAACGGAAAATCTCCGTTTTATTACATAATAATCGTACGAAAGAATAGCTGGTTATCCGAATAATCCAATACAGGCCGAATTACTGTCCAGCAACGAAAGATTGAGTTGCTTAAAATCGATTTCAGAGGTATAGCAACATTCGAACATGGCGTTGAGGTCGATCTGCCGGCTGTCAATTGATTCGACCTTCAGCCATTTGAGCCATTTGGGAGCCACCGCCCGGCCGAGACGATCGTCACTTGCATTGCTCGCACGAGGATTCGCCGCAGCTGCCGAGAAAATGGGTTTACTGCGTGTTTTCTTCGACATGACCGCAGACGACAAGCCTGTGGGTCGTATCGTGATGGAGGTGAGCAACAATTTCCCTCAATTAACGCGTTTTTCGTATACGAAACGGGCTGTCGCCAGAATCCCCGCATGACTAGCCATCTTGGATTTCCTTCAAAGCCGGTTATGCGACTTGATTTCCGGATTGAGTACCATAAAACCGTTAGCTACTCACGTTTAGCGCACTCCAAATTATCTTACGCGTGTAAAATAAAATCTATTTTCCGTATGACGTAACAGGCCTCGATAAAAACCGCACGGCTGCTTAGCTCCTATCATATTTCCGACGTACTTGAATTTCTACCGAATCACAAAATTTTCCATTCACTGGTTGCTGCTGACACGTTCGATTATGTATCCTTTACAGGTGAAAGCTTAAACCGTCGCTATGAATTGCCTTTTCTTAGGTATCGCGGTAAAGTGGAACAATAGAGTTGTATATTTTTTTCCTCGAAATTTGTTCGAGAAACGGTAGAAAAATCGAAAATTTTCCGGGCACGTTCGAAATGATATGAGGCGGAAATAAAAATTCCTTTATCCAGGGATGGAAACGTGATTTATTATACTTTATATATATATACAGCTATCGATAATGCATAAATATTGTTATATAAATAGTAAATTTATTTACGCCTCATCGAGCACAAGAAACCTGCATAATCTCTCGAAAGATTCATTATTCCGATTATATTAACGCACTCTACTGAATTAAACGACGTTTAATATATTATTACCAAACAATATCGGAACAAAGCGCGGTTTACTCGGAATGTAAAAGTGGTCGATGTAATTCACGCAATTCACATTAAGGTCAGTCAGCATTTATATTTAGATGCTGTGTAAGATTTCGAAAGGGAATGTTTGAAATCTATTACAAATATAGTAAGTGGCAAAACGAATGCAAATCAACTAATTATCGAACGCAACGCGACGCTTTAAGAAACGAAGTATTTTTGCGAAAAATCAGTGAATTAAATAAATGTAGCTTCCGAAGCGTTCAAGTTTCATTATGGTAGATTCTAATGAATTTTTAACTTATTCGCGAATTAATTTTACATTGGAAAGTGCTTCGTACATTATAATCTGAATTTAATTTCTAGTTGAGAAGCGACGTCGTGCCAAAGACAGCAGAGAATTTCCGAGCCCTCTGCACCGGCGAGAAGGGCTTCGGCTACAAAGGAAGCAGCTTCCACAGGGTGATCCCCAATTTCATGTGCCAGGGTGGCGATTTCACCAATCACAACGGCACTGGCGGAAAGTCGATCTACGGCGCGAGATTCAACGACGAGAACTTCACGTTGAAACACACCCAGCCCGGAATTCTTTCCATGGCAAACGCTGGCCCGAACACGAATGGCAGCCAGTTCTTCATTACCTCCATCAAGACCAGTTGGCTTGACGGCAAACACGTTGTATTTGGAAATGTCGTTGAAGGAATGGATGTTGTTAAGAAGGTAACGTACTCGTCTGGTATTATTCTATCATTTCTTTTCGTTAAAGCAGGCTTCCCGATAAATTTACCTGGAAATTGTTAATACTTCGAAGTTCGGAATAAATAATTTTTTTAAATTCAGTAAAGCAAGTTTACGATGGTATATTCGATAGGCAGGGCGAAACTTCCGAAAACTGGTCAAACCCGATTGGGCTGAAGTTTTGCATAAAAATAACGTTTGCGAGAAGGATTTTTGACGACTCGAAGATATTTTTTTTTACCATTTCAATGTCGTTCCCTACCTTACCGACGACATTGTTTCTATCTGTGGAATAGGCGCACGAGTCACGCTACCGTGCTTTACGCGCCCGCGAGCGGGCGCGCGCCCCCCCCCCCCCCGCCCCGATCTAACCCAAACCAATACTAAATAAAATAATTTAGAATTTCGACCGTAAAGAATTTTTAAAAACTTTAAAATAAATGTTCTCGGCGCACAGATTCGGTCTGTTTTAAAAAGAAAGAATAAAAGCTGTTGTGCAAATTTTAACAATTAAATTTCCAACGTTTCGGTCAATATTGCGACCATTATCAAGGAGAGTTAAATCTAGAAGAAAACTGCGTTTGCTTTTATAAACACGTGTTAAACGTGCGAACACGGAGTCGGTTGGAGAGTGACTTGTCACGTTGACCGAAACGTTGGAAATTTAATTGTTAAAATTTCCACAACAGCTTTTATTCTTTCTTTTTAAAACAGACCGAATCTGTGCGCCGGGAACATTTATTTTAAAGTTTCCAAACCAATACTAATACCCAGTATCAAGCTGATATCTCTTTCCAAGTTGATCTCTGTTTTTATAGATTTTAGGAGATTCATAAGGAAAATGCATTGAATAACTGTCGTATCCGATTCTCCGCTCTATCGGTAAGGTAGGGAATGACATTGAAATGGTAAAAAAAAATTTCGAGTCGCCAAAAATCCTTCTCGCAAACGTTATTTTTTATGCAACACGAACCTATTTGCAAAATTTCAGCCCAATCGGGTTTGACCGGTTTTCGGAAGTATAGCCGCCCGCAGAATGCCCGTTCACTTTTCATAGCGAGGAGATTAACGGTTGTCCGCTTTGTGTTCCAGTTGGAGACAATGGGATCCCAAAGTGGGAAGACTTCGAAGAAGATTGTGGTAGCCGACAGTGGAGAATTGTAGATCGTTCAACTAGATACCGTGCTATAATGACTGCATTTTTATTTAGCTGTTGCATATAACTGTTGCTGTCTTTATTGTATGACCCATTCATTCCAATGATCACTTTTCTGTTCTTCAACGCTATCGATTTAAATTCTCTGCCGAAAGAAGTGTATAACTTGAAACTGGAGGAAACAAATCACCTGCATTGTACTACTTTTTATTACGATCGATTGAACGTTTTATACACTGTGAGCTAGAATTTGTTAGCATCGTCTTTCTTTCACGAATAACTGTTTAATTTCATTTCCATTGGTAACTTTACCCCTATTGAGCAGCGCACGTCTTGTATATTAAAACGGAATATAAAATAGCTGAAAAAGTGTTAGCTCCACATTCTTCCATACAATATTCCTCTTTTAATGGTATTAGATGGTATGCACGTTAAAATGTACACGCGCGAAAGATGCGTTTAATAAAATAATTTTTTCTGCGTGTGCTATTCATACTTCGATATCCGTTAAGACTGTTAAGAGTGAAGCAAGTAAACATTTGCATTTTAACGTTCGCCACTGGCGAGTGTTGCGCGAGTACTGTACAATGCATTTGTTTGCAAGATTAGAATATTCTCACTTTTTCCATTGTGCTTTTACACTTAGACTCGCGAAAGGAATGTCCGTGTTGTGTAGAGCATCATTTGTTTTTATATGTATACACCTTTCTTTCTCTAAGCACGGAATAATCGGTAACACGTACTTGGTTAATCTAAACTGCAATGGCAGATATGCGTCTTAAATTTCAATTCCATCTCACATTGATGTAACACCAACGTTGAAGAATGTAGTTGCAACGATTACAATAGTTCGGATTTCTATGAAATAAAATTGTTTTCAGAACTATTGTTGTATATTGCTTACCAACCTTTACGATCTGTGTAAGTACTAATACTATATTTTCGTAATATCGACATTCCTTCTCTTTCAGAATTTCTGTATGTTAACTAAAACTTTGAAACCGAAGGTTTTATTTGGTTATTAATGTCTTGCTACACGATACTGAAAGATACTTTGTTATAAATATTTATATATTTTTATTGTCTAACAGAAACTATAAAAATGGAAATATAAATGTCTGATTTATACGTTAATTGTATACTTTCCAAGTTTTATGTTAAAACGAGTTTGAAATAAGTCATTACTGGATCAAGTGAAATAATTACAGCAATTATTGTGTAATAATTTTAGCAAATATCTAAATTTACTATTTATGTTTATTCTCACCGATTTCGACGATCTTCAAATATGTTGTCAAGGTCAACAATCTGAACAACTTTTTCTTATACATATTATCGTCGCTCGGCTTTAGTTTTCGAGATATAGTTTAGCGGCCCCCCCCCCCCCCCCCCCCCGAGACATTTTCTTATCTCAAATCTCCCAAAAGTTGGCCCCCCATGAGGGGCGTTAAACCACAATCAACTACCGATCACAGTTTTTTGCGAATATCTCGGAAGCTAAAGCCGAGCGACGGTAACGTATATAGGAAAAAGTTGTTCAGAAACATGCCCCCGACAACATATTTCAAGGTCATCGAAATCGGTGAAGCTGACCCTTTTGTAAATAATTACCCAACTAAAAATTTCAGCAAAATTGATCAAAAAGACTAGCGAACTGATTGGACGCCTGATGGTGTGACATTTCGTCACACCGTCTGACCACAAAGCAGTGATGCCAGAACACAGCCGTCTTTAATACTAGCCGTGTCGAACAACGTGGCAACTCCGCTTCCGCAAGCATCGGAACTCGGGAGTCCGACTCTTGAATCTTGTGAGTCTGGCAAGTCTTACGTGGTCTTGCGGTGGAGTTTGTTGATGGGCGTTGATTAACGTTTTTTTTTTATAGAAACTGATACAAATATACAAAATTTTGTAATAATTACATACGAAGTAATATATAACTACTACAATTTTTTGAGTCATAGTAGAAATTTTCATAGTATTTATAAAATACGGTAAATTTTCATACCACCTCAGAGATATTACCGTGGCGCGGTTACCGTTTCTATCATAATGTGGGTGGTTCGCCAATAGCCCTATTAGCCCACTATATAAAATAAAATAAAATAAAAACGTAACAAAAGTAACAACGATGTAATCAAAAATGAAAACAAAAAATAATGATATGATCTGAATGAAAGGAAGCAGAAATAAACTGTGAAATGAACGAGTAAATTGAATGTTAAATCTTCAAATAGGGTTCTAATCAAATAAACTAAACAAACCAGATACATACATTTTAAAAAATACACATTTGATAAGTTAAACTTGTTACTAGTTTAATTTGCGTTTACTGGAAGTAACATTTTTATTCATATCTAACTGGTTATTGTTTATACTTTGTACATAGTCATTTAATAAAATATTTGAAAAACCAGATAATCGTTTAAACGAAATATCGCGGTATTCTATACTACGCGTTTCAAACAATGCTAAATAATCCGAATCTGATCTAATACTAATTGTAAGATATTTTAATCTACGTAAAATATTTTTGTGATTCTCAGACCGCAAAAACTGAGATTGCAAGTTATTATCATTTATTATGGCCTCCATTATTGCACACATGAATTAATAAGGTTGTTACTTCTTCAGTGGGAATAGAAAGGCCGGTTTTTGTAAATGACCAAAATATATATTTGCTACATTTCCTTTATCCTCTACAATCAATATCTTACAGATACTACAATTTAATTTTTGGGAACAGAATGAGACCCATAACCGGATATATATAAATTTTAATCGAATCGTCTAAAACATATTTAGATAAATTTTCATTATTAAATACTTCTAAAAAGCGAGTTATGTCAACTGAAAAATCATCACAATCATAACTGTTGTTGTCACAATTCTGAAAATTATTTTTAATGCTAGTAAATGAACACGAATTTATTTAAACAGGTACATCAAGCAGCACGAATTTATATTGTGTCAGTAAATTTTGAAGTTCGCACCACCTAGACAATTTCATGTCAACAGGCAATACCCACTTCAAATCATTAAATAAAATTTCATTACCTTTATGAGAAAAACTTTAATTTCATTTGGTCATTCATTACAATTTGAATATTAAGTACTAAAAGATCATTGTCAGAATCGAGTTTATAAAAATAAATTCTAGAATTCGTTAATTTAATATCCCAACATTCTGAAATTTCAAGTTTCTCTTTATACTTATTTATTATTAAATCTAAAAAATTTGCAATTACATGTAAGTCTTCAAATTTTTTAACTAAATGTTCATGATTTTGAATGACTTCTTCTCTACGTTGTTCAGTTTTTTTTCTTTGTGGCAGTACAGGCTTTGGAAGATAAGTTTGGCAAATTGGGAACAACAGAAAGTGCTGCATTTTCTACAAGCTTTGGACACCTCAGTAAAACATTCTCAAGTATTCCATTAAAAGATGCAACTTTTTCATATTTACGAATATCATTATCAGCAAAATGAAGACTACAAACAGCAGAGTGCTGTGTAGGCGTCCAATGTTTTTGCGGAATTCATTCTTTGCAAATAAAAAAACGGATATATAATTGTCAGATTTTAAAGTGCTGTCATAATTTCCCTCGCACCCGGAAATCAGCGACGTCGTGGCATTGTTAATTAAAAAATCTTACTGTAAGAAATTAAAATGAAAAAGACGAAACGTAGCCTCTAAAGCAACTGTGCTACACACAAATAGAAGAAAAATCAGCATAATTAATAAAATAAGTAACAAATCTGCGCTGCATTGCGCACTATATTTATTCTATATACTATATCACGTTTTATTTTCATTAATTGCACAAATAAACATTTATTAAATCCGCAGGCAGCCACACCGGTTGGGTTATGTTTCTACCGAGACCGAACTCCCGCCCTGTTGCCAGATTTTATGTTCAGCATGGCAGACGGCTGTGGGCAGAATTGTGGGACGTGACCAGGGTTGCCAGGCTTTTCCCTACGCGTAGTGGAGGAGGAACACCTACAGCCACAACAGTGGCGGTGTATGCGTGTGCGATGACGCCGTAACGTGATACCAACCGACGCCGGCGCCAAGCGAAGCAGGTTTGCCAGGAAGATCCTAACCCTACTGGAGGGGGAAGACGCCACGCGTGCGCGTGACGACGTCGTGACGTCAAACCAATCGACGCCAAAGTAGGTGCTGGCTCCAAACCAATCGACGCCAAGGTTGGTTCCCCCTCCACTACGCGTATGTCCCCGGGTGACAGGGAAATTCCTGGCATCGCTGCCTGCTGGCAACCCTGAAGCCAAGCAAAGTGACGCCAAAGCGAGGCCAAGTGACCAATGCAAGCGACGCTGATGCGAAGTGACGCCACGCTTTCGAATCGTACTTTTCTCAACTTTTCTAAACGCCACGCGAGACTTTCGTGAATTGTGCCCTTTATTAGAGTTTCTCAGCGATTCGCTAAAGTTGTAGAATGATTAAGGAATCAGGTAAGACAAACATTTAATACTTTTACATTGGTATAATTTTAAAAATGACGATTTCTTGAAAAATTAAGGTAACTTTTTTTAACAAGGATATGCTAAACATTGTGCCCATTAGTTTCTTCTTTTAATATTTACTCTTTCGAAGTTTCTTCAGTATGTACTGTTATGATATCAGAAATGTGCTAATAATGGAAATTTTGTGCAGGCATTGATATCAGCGTCGCTGGACCAAGCAGTACAGCTATTAAAACCTCGGATGGAGAGAACGAATCAAGTAAGATATATATCTTTAAGAGCTTCTTGAATTCTTTGTCCAAGAATTATTTTCTTGAAATTGCTTTTTAATACCGTGCGAATAAAAATTAGTATTTTACGAACAGGCAGCGATAACGTCTGCCCCCCGGCAAAGAAACCAAGGAAACCAAGGAGATCAAGGAAGCAAGCATTTCGCCAAGCTTGGCTGGAGGACCCGGATTTCAAACTCTGGGTTCGACAATGCGAGGATCCGTACAGAGCACAATGCATAGTTTGCTGCAAAACTGTTGTGGGGGGCAAGAGCGAGCTGCAGAAACATCAACAACGCAAGAAGCATAGCATAAATATGCAATATAGAAAAGGAGAAACACCGCCAACAACGCTTGAACCAATCAGAAATTTTACAGACAGCGTAAAGGTGTCGGAAATAAGGTTCTGCATCAACATAATAGAGCACAACAGATCCTTCAACTCGTTCAAACAGTTTATTCAAACGCCGCAAGTAGCACCGGCAGACCCGAATGTAGTTAAACGCATGTCTCTTAAACGAAGTAAAATCTCAGCAATCATTCAAAACGTTCTAGATAAATCGGTTATTTTAGAAACCACGGACATGTTGCACGGCAAATTCTTTTCTATTTTAATCGACGAAACCACGGACATATCGGATAAAAAGCTTTTATGGTTTCTAATTCGATATGTTCACGAAGACCAGATACACACATATTTATTAGATTCGATTAGAATCAAGGAATGCACAGCAGAAAACTTGCACAAGTGTCTCTTACATTATTTAAAGAAATATAATTTACCTGTAAGCGACATCGTCGGTGTATGCGTCGACAATTCAAATGTAATGCTGGGAAGACAGAATTCATTGGTTTCTCGTTTGTTAGCAGAGAATGAAGAAATCTCTGTCTTCCCGTGCATTTGCCATTCAATGAATTTCGTTACATCGAATGCGTGCAAATACTTGCCGTCCCACGTAGAGGAATTTTTGCATTCGATTTACACGTACTTCTCGCGAAATCCTAAACAACAGATCCCTTTGGAAGGTACGCAAGATTTTGCGAACCAAAAGCTTCTACAGCCATCAAGAACTAGATGGCTAGCACTATCCGAACGTGTGAAAACAGTTTTAAATCAGTGGACAGTTTTATGCGCTCTCTTTGCAGAGGCAGCAACAGAGGGAAAGTCCAAAAACGCAAGCAAAATATATCGAAATTTTAATTGCCTTTATACCAAAGCATACGTGCAATTTTTAAATTACGTATTAAACATATTTATTGGGATCAACGCGCTATTTCAGAGCTCGAAAGTTCTGCTTCATTGCCTGCTCCCTGAATGCCTGAGATTGTTACGATCATTGGGAGGGAATTTCATAAAGTCCGAATATATAACGGCACTCAATATACACGAAATAGATGTGTACAATGAAGCCAATTTAGTGCCGATGCAAACAATTTTTATTGGAGCCGAATCTATGAAAACAATTAATGAAATTGTAAATAGTACTTTAGAAGCTGACCAACATACAGAATTTTATACAAATATAAAGAAATTTTATCAATCTGCCTTCGAAAATATTGCCAAAAGATTGCCATTTAACGAACCATTTTTAAATTCACTAGCGTTTTTAAGCCCGCACATTGCTTTGGATATTACTAAACATCAGAATGACCAATTAAATTGTATTTTAAGCAAATTTAAGTCGAAATTTAATTGCAGCAATGTATTAAATGAGTGGCGTTTATTACCATTTTACTTTTCGCGCGAGGAAAAGGAAAACTTGCAAGTACTGAGTATACCTAAGTTCTGGCACCAAATTAGCAACACCAACGATATTTCCGGGAAATATATATTTAAAAACATATCGAAACTAGCGCAGTTGTGCTTGTCGATGCCCCATTCGAACGCTGATGTTGAACGACTGTTTTCCACTGTAACAGAAATAAAAACAAAAGAGAGAAACAGATTGATGCCACAAACGATAACTGCGCTGACCAGAATTAAATTAGATTTGGACAACAAAAATGCAAACAGCTTAGATTACAAAATTACGGATAACATGTTAAAGTTATTTAATAACAACATGTATAGGAAAGAATGTATACCGGAAGAACTTGCTGGGATTTTATTGCCGGATGATACAGAGGAAAGTGACAACGAGATTACCGAAAATTAGAAAATATTACATTTATAAATATATATATTGTAGTTGTTAATATGTATATATACACATATGTTCCTGTTTATATGTACATTATATTGTACTTTAACCGTAATATTAAGTTTTGTACTATAAGTTTTATATCCTATGTATATATTTTGTAACATAAATTATGTATAATTTATGTACATTTGTAAATACTAAATAGACAAATACGTCTTATCGCCTTACACGTATAAATAATTTTTTTAGCAAAATAAATGCGCAAATAAATAATATTTCCATTATTATGTTGTGTTTTCTTTTAGATCTCATCAATATTACATATATTAATTCAGTTCATTTTAATAGAAACATGGAAGTAGAGGACATTACATTTTTCAAACATAAGTGTCCCCGGGGTTCGGACGTGATTATGTACAGATTAGTATGTACCACAATTCGTCGCAGTGGCGTGGCATGTATGTGACGTCACTTGGCTTGGCTTCGGCGGGAGGTGGAATGACGTCACGTGCTGTGTAGGTGTTCGCCCTACAGTAGGGATTTTCGTGGCAACCTTGCGTGGGACAAATGCTTATCCCCACGTTCACTACATTCGCATTGTTGTAAGCCGAGCGTATGAGTTGCAATCTGGAGGTCGGGTGTTCAAATCCCAGTGCGCAGCGGTTTTACTTTTTTTTTTAAAATTATTCTCTAATTTCACTTTCCAACTTCTCAGTAGAATAAAAACTTGAGAATTATTAATTTGCAAAGCATTTCCAAAGTTTGATTTTTTTGTTAATGATGCAATTCGCGTTACCGAAAACCGCTGCAGGTGGCTTACCTACGATGTTAGTCTTCCACCGGTCCACGCATAAATTAACAGAAATAAGTCCCGGAGTGTCCGAGGATGTCCCTGATCCTCTGACAAGGTTGGTGACCTTAGTAACTACTTTCATTATTGATTGTAATTTCAGAGATCGAGTGTATAAAAATGGTTGATGGACAAATTTCCCTCGTTCGCGTCGACCCGAGGAAAAGGTGTTCTGCTGGTTTTTTTTTTTTGAAACGTAAGAATAACACTGCAGCTTTTTCACGAAATTCACTACCCTCTTCAACCGTAGCTGATCACGTTTTGGCAACATATTTTGTGAAATACGCACAGTGATAATTGTATTATAGTGCTTTATGTTGCCAGATTGCAACTCATACGCTCGGGTTACAACAATGCGGATGTAGTGAATGTGGGGGTAAGCATTTGTCCCACGCAATACCTATGTTTTCCACCTTCCAGTGAATTTCTATCGGGGAAATTATTATTTTTCAACGAACAGTTAAGTTTATAGTAATACTAGCAAAATACCCGTGCCTCGGGCACTTTTATATCTGCTTTTTGAAGTAATTTTTGTAAAGTGACCTTTGTTTAACGAACATTTATATATGTATATGTTGATTTTTAGGCATTTGTGTGGGTAACCTTTGTAAGTAAACAGTTTTAACTAAAAACCGAGTTGATATCTAAATAATTGGGCCTAAGAGATATTCAGCACTCCTAGAAAATACATTTTACCCTTCTTCACCCCTTCGGGATGGAAGTTAAAAAAATCGCTTCTTATCGAGCACCTACGTTGTAAAAGGCTGGGTGTTGATGAATCAGTGAGTGACACAAGAATTTTATATAGGGTAAGTCCGGGAGAGATGGTCATAGTTTCGTTTGGAGCCTCCTACAGCCAACCCATTTGAAATAAAGCAACGAAAATTGTGTAGAACAAAACTTCAATCCTTTGGCTACATATCCGTTAATATCAATAAACGAAAAATTATTATTTAATACACAAATTTTAGAAATGAAAAAAAAAGTATCGTTGCCCATCTCTCCCTTAATGTCCGGGAAAGGTGGTCATATGTACCTTTCAGGCTAACAAGTTGTGGACCTTACCTGGTTATCACAGATTCTTTCTAGTTTTCAAACACTTTCGTTTTTACCCGCTCAAAACTTCTTTGGACTTTTGCTGTGAGTTGGGTTGCCGTACTTTCTTCATCAATTTCAGCAACAAGACCCGTGGAGCTTGGTCGATTCAAGTGTACATTCGGTTTTAAATTAGTGAATACCATATTAGATGGACTGGGATCATTGCTAGGACCATTCTAGGCTATTGGGAAACCAAGTGGAGGCGTGGCTGAGATTTCAGCGCTGCGGTGGTAAGTTGGCAAACTATTGACAGTAGGCCTGAATCCCATCAAACATTCCGAATAAGTATTCATTAATCGAATAAGTAAAAATTTAGTGTTCCAAAAAATTTAAAAACACTCGTTTTTCACAACATGTCTATATAAACACTGATAATCATATGGACTTCGACGGATTTCAGCCTACTCTGAGTAGTTCAATTTTTTGTCACTAGTTGGCGTATCGAAATTCTTGGTTTCCCAATACAAAAACAACCTTCAAAATATCTGAAATTACATCAAATACAGCTATGGCCATCACTCCCGAACAAAAATTGACCGTCTCCCCCTTAAGGCCCTGTTAAGATGGCCATTCCCATTTCACTTAGACTAACAAACGTAACCCTGAATACTTTAAAGTTAAAAATACTGTAAACAATATACTATCCTAAATATATCTTGAGAATTAAAAATATTCAGCATAAATAACATAAACAAGGTGACCAAAATATAGACCAAACATTTTGAAGCACTAGCTTAAATTTCACAGTGGATTTACAATACTTTAAAAACGTTCTATTCCAACACTGTGAACTGAGAATGTTGCTATTCTACGACACTTTGTACCCACGTGGAGGCTGCGCCGTCAGGCGTTTCCTTCTAAAAAATACTGTCACTGCCCATCTCTCCCGTACGACCATCTCCCCCTGACTTACCCTATGTACAGAGATTTATATTTTTTCCTGTAGATTTATAATTATAATTATGATTTCAAGTATATGTATGTTTATTTTCCCAGCCAGCTGTAGCGGTTTTTGGTAATATTAATATTTATACATTAGTTCGAATAACTTTTAGGTTCTTAAACTATATACCCATTTTACTTCAATTATTTGTCAGACACTAAGAACTATCTATAGAATTATTATCTGTAGTTTAAACTGAAAAATGTTCTTCTTGTATTACACTCATTTTTTTATTTAGTCTAATTTTTAGGCAGTTATAAAATATATTAGGTATATATATCTTTCTATTCGACCCTGAATGTGGCAACCGCCGCTACCGAAAATCAAATTTGCCACCGCGGTTGTGACTCCGCAATTTTGAAAAAAAAACTCGTCCAAAAAGCGTCATGTTGATAATGAAGCTGAAGTAGAAGTGCCAAATATTTTTAGTGACGGAGATAGTAACTTTGAACCAGTTAAAAAAAAGGTTGACTGCTTTCGAGTACAGTAGGTACTAACAGCGACAGCGAATAAAATTTAAATATATTTTTCTGAACTTTCATTATTATTCTTTTTGTGCAAATATGTGAAATAAATGTTTTTCCAACATACACGGGCTTTTCTCCTACGTATGAATTTTTTTGTACTGGTAGACGCCATTCTCAACCGCGTAAAAAAAAACACGTTGAAATAGTGTAATAGTTTTTTGTTAATTAAGTTGATGGACCGTAGATCGTAAACCATTCTAATTTCTGTCGCGCAATTACCTAATTAATTAAATTACTTTAGTGTTATTTAATCACGTTCTTATATTTACAAAATTCAGACTACTAATCTTCATTTCTCACAGACCAGTGTTGTTTGAAGAAAAGTTGTATTTAGGAAAAGTAGATCAATTTTAAACGATGAGGGTAGAATCATTTATCGCGAAAATATTAATTTTCGAAAGTATATCGTTTAAAGAACACATCATAAGGACTTCGTGGGTTTTATTAATGTTGCGAAAAGTAGAACCATAAATTAAGTATTACGCAACATGAGGATCATTTGAATATTGTTTCCTACAAGTAACAACACATTTACGTAACAGTCATATATTTAATGAAACATGTATATTTAGTAAATCCATTTTGCTTTCCAACATACGTATATCGATGATATCGCCATAATTATTTTCACTTATCCATATCATTGAATATGCTAAGGGTATTTCGAACAATGACCGATCGACGCAACACAGACATTATTTATGTTTAAATAATCTACACAATGTTTCACTATATTTTACTATACAAATGAAGTCACCGCTTTGTTATTAAAAGTACACGTCGATTTTTATGCACACAAGTATATATAAATATTCATATAATATATTACAATTATTTTGACGAGCCTTTGACCAGCAAAGGCAAATAAATACACGCATTATATTTTCTTTTTTTTTCTCTTTTGAGTGGTGTCCCTTGAGTATTTTTTTTTTCACGAAAACTGGAACAATATTGATACCCGGATAGTTCAATTTGTACGCGTATGAAAATACGAGAAAGCCCGTTAGATTGACGGATTCAATTATGACGGATTGTCACCCTCTAATCGCGAGAATCTAGTTAACTAATTTATGGTAATTCTACGTGAAACTTAATGTATACACTCATTGTCAGTATGTCTGACACGTTTTCGTACAATCTTTGTCAGCATGGTCTACAGGTAAAAAGTAACCGAAAATGTTATATAAACGTAGGTCTATAAATATTTTGTTAAAACGTCATAAAAAATGTGCAATGTAAATGATAGTATTTAGTTTATAATGATGGAGTTCGATCACCATTTTAAAAAAAACTGCAAATGCAATTGGCTTGATACAATTAGATGACTGTTGAACATAATGTACGACAATGATTAAGAAAGTACTAACTCGAAGGTTTTTCTGCGAGAAAAGTCTTTCTTTTGTCAAAGACTCCTATTTCCAGAACACTAGCACTTTTCAATTTTTATCTGCAGGGATTGGTGAGGGAAAGGTTTATAGTGCGGAAATATACACAAACAGGGCCGCATTTATACTTTTGGAGGCCCTACTGAGGTGCAACATTACTATGAAGCCCCAAAAGAGCAAGTCTATTTCAGTTAATCAAATTCATACAAATTTTTTAAATGTGGCCCCATAGAGAGTGAAGGCTGGGGTTTATACAAAAACCGACTTTTGAAAACAACGGTTTTCGAATTATACTATTCCCAAAAAACCGACTAAACCGGTTTTCGAATTTTTACAAAAAAATATAATGAAAATATAAAATAATTATCTCTACCCACTTATAGTAAAAATTTTCAGTTTTTTTTTTTTAATATTTATGGAATTACAAAAATATAACAAAATAAAATATACTCTATCTATACAAAACCAAATAAATAAAAAAAAATAAAATAACTAAAATCCGTACAATTTTTGAGTTCATTTAATATTTATGAATGTACAAAAATATAACGCAATAAAATATACGGCAAACAAAACCAAATGAAAAAAACTAAAATAACTAAAATCCGTACAAAATATAAATTATAAATGTTCATTTCATTTAGTATTTTTCTTCCGAAAATGTGAACTCATGAAGATTAGTTTTACAGCAAACTGTTATCTACTAGAATATGCTTGTGTCCGAGGCGATTTCAAGTCAAAATGTTAACGTTTTTAATTAAATAATTAATTCATTTTCACATATTAATTGTAATATATAAAACCGGATTTTTTAAATTTAAAACCCGGTTTTCGAATTTTACAAATTTATAAAAATAACCGGTTTTTAAAAACTGACAAACCCTAGTGAGGCCCCTTGCGCCTAATGCGCCTTGTGGTAAATGCGGTCCTTTACACAAATTGAATTAGTGGAGGCAATTAATGTTACACTTGTCAAGATTAGACAAAATTACAATGAAGTTCCATTCAAATTTATAACATATCAGACTTGTGCCGACAGGAACGGTCGTCATTTAGAAATGTAAGAATAGTTAAGTACCTACTGCGGTTCCCCCACATTTTATATTTCTGCTTCAACTTTCAAATAAATTATTTACAAGCCTACGTTTGTAGAACATTTTTGACTTCATTTTAGCCATACAGCATTTTGGCTAAGGTTGTATGGAAACTGTTCAGACACCCGGTATGTAAGAAACGTACCTACATAAAGTACTACTACCGTTTATAATAAATTAATATACAAATATCGTTATTGGAAAGTTGACTTAAACTTTCCAACCTATGAAGATGAACATATAAAATTTACTAATTTCAATTCCAAAAGCTTGAATGTTTGAAAGCTCAGATTCTTATGAGTTTATATCACACATTTAGCCAATATTTGTGTAGTCACGGAGGTCCGCATCTTTTTGATGAAAATATACCTTTGTTTATTATGTTCAAAGTAAAATAGTGGTATGTCCGCTTAAGGTTCATTTTGACTCTTAAATGGATTTTTCTTTCAAATGTTCATACCTGGAAATACACGAGGAATTTCTTAAGGGTACAAACAAATAAGACAATAAAAAAAGACGATTGTACGTAAATAAAAAAGAAAGAAATGTGCAGCGTGTAAATGTAAAAAATTATAAATTAACCAGTGCTGAAAATGATAAAATAATATACAAAATTATAATATTCCACCCGAAAAGAATTTTAACATTTTCTATTTCTTTTTTTAATGGGTTTAAAATAAAACTAAAACTGGACGTCCATTGTGCAGCATTTCCTTTTTGAAAGATTTGCCAGAAATTCATTTGGGACTGAATAAAGCATTAATGCGTATATTTCATTCTTCTCACTTCTACACGTAGTCTCCAGTCGAATTCAGAACAGAAACAATTAGGCATACGATCGCGATTAGAGATTCTGGTTAATGATTTTCGCATTACGATCTTTCTCTTTTTTTGTATAGTACCTACCCGCAAAGATATAGCGAGGTCGTAAATTAAACACTCCATCAGCGGCGGTCTTTGATGCCCCGGCACCCAGGTCCGTGCGCGGTATACCATTGTAGGTATATCAGTAGGAATTGAGTCTCAGGCTACATGCCCTGAGCCCTGACGTCGGCCCTGAGTGAGGCCCGAGCCTCTTATCTGCCCATTAGTGTGGTCCTTATTGGGAAACCAAGTGGAGGCGTGGCTTAGTTTTCAGCGCTGCGGTGGTAAGTTGGTAAACTATTGACAGTTGGCTGGATCCCACCAAACATTCCGAATAAGTATTTATTAATCGAATAAGTAAAAATTTAGTGTTCCAAAAAATTTAAAAACACTCGTTTTTCACAACATGTCTATATAAACACTGATAATCATATGGACTTCGACGGATTTCAGCCTACTCTGAGTAGTTCAATTTTTTGTCACTAGTTGGCGTATCGAAATTCTTGGTTTCCCAATACGTATGGTAAGATATCAAATTTTTTAAAAATTTCTTCTGACCCTTTCAGAAGCTTCCAAATTGTTTAAAAGAATTTCGTCTAAAATTTTGTTAAAATATATTAAGGATTATAGCTCGCTCAATGGCAATGAAATATTACTACTTTGGTATAAATTGATAGAAATTTTTGCAATAAGGACAAAATAATTTTATTAACTTTTAAGTGAGAGTATAGCATTAAAATTCTGGCACACGTCGCATAGACGAAACGAGTTTATAACGAGCCTGTACTGTATTCTGTTGCGGCATAAGGCTTTATATGCACATTTAAATTTCTCTCATCAACAGCTCTCGAATCAGATGCAGACGCAAATTCTGACGTACATTCTGTTCAGGTTGTTAAGGGGTTAGGTTACTCTAGAATTTTGAAAAAAATCGATTTTTTGGGGGCTTGAACAATAGTTTAAAGTCTTAAAACATTATGTACAAGGTCCCAGTGTTCACAAATTTTTTTTCTGGAGATACAGAGCCCAAAGCGACATCGCAAATCGCGTTTTCAAACTTTAAACACGTTTTTCTCAGAACCGTGCTTTTCAAAACGGTGTGCAGGATTGCTCGAGTTCTATTTGATCAATCGCTTTGAAAATTTACAGTTATTCTTGCTATTACATTTATTAAGCATTCACGATCCGTTCTTTTAAATTTTCTAATTGTTTTGCGAAACATAAACAATGAATTGACTCATTTTTCGTCGAAATTCGAACCCTAAATTTGAAATACCCGTCATTTTGTTAATTTTTACAAACAATGAAATGTTTGATCGTCAATGCTTAGGAATTTATCATAATTAATGAAATCTTTTCTGTTTTTGTTGCAAGTAATAGCCGTTTTGCCGGAATCCTGCACACCAGTTGGACATTAAAAAAAAAGGTGTTCCGGAAAATGGCATCGTACGGACTTAGTTATAAACATTTTTTAAATATTGCAGCGGTTTTTTTTTAATACTTATTATACTTAAATAAAGTACAAAGTTTCGTATTAATCGGTTGTTTACTTTTTTTTTAATAGTTTTTCCAATCGCTAGAGTAACCTAACCTCTTAATCACATGGATAAAAGCAAGCTTTCGGATTCTGATACATATATATGGGCCCCGTCTCATTAAAATTGACAAGTGACAATTATAGAAATTCGCAGTTGCCAAACTTGTGGTACATGCGAAATATAAAGTCCTTGAGCGACCTTTATATATCAAAATATACAAATAAAAAACACGAAGCTATTTCTTTTTTGTCGAATAGAAGATTTTAAGAGGGTCAGACAATACAAATTTTAGAGTTGAAAATAATAAGGACCACCCTACTGCCCATATATCTGTCAATTCGCTCGTTCCGACTCCCGAAACATGTAAACAGACGCGCCACGACTTTTACGACCTCGCTGTATCCTTGCGGGTACTATAATTTTATTTTTTGTGCGGGCCACAACACGCTACGCATGGGATTGAATCGGTTTGATTTCAAAACATTCAGATTGCTCGATAATATTTCCATTTGCATTTAACCATTTCTCATAAAAAAGCGTTTCCCCTTTACAGAACACCACAGAACATTTATTGTACAATATTGTTTAGTTATATTTCGAAGTCAGGATTTCAGTTTCGAAGTGTCGCTCAGTTACACCATTGGAATTAGACACTTTGCGCTAAGCATATTTAGAGATCAAAGAAACGACTCTCCACATTTAGGTATTGAAAGCTACATCCATTGAACCGTTCAGGTCCAGAAAGGGATTCGTTTATGGGCTAGCTGGTATCTAATTCCGCGTCAAGAATCGCGCAAAGTTCCATCTAATTCTGATGTTAGTCAAGTTCCACATTTTATTTACCAAAATCCAGTTTGATTTGTCGTATTTGTTTCGCATTCATACTTCGACCATGAAACGATGATAGGCGATAAAATTGTGAATAGCAATAATTAATCTCTTCCGTGTAGAATGAAATAGCAAAATTAAAAATGAAATTTGAAGCTTGTAGGCGATAGTTGAGTTGTTATTAGCACTGTTTTAAAAAATTATCCTCAGCAATGTTCCTGTTACGTCGGAAAGGATCCTCGTAAGGACCACTTCAAGGACACAATAAATAAGAAATATATGTTAGTGCAACCACGATTTTGCGGTTTAAAAGCAAATTTGTTCAGATAGCCCAATCCTTCTGGATTAAAATAAAAGAAGAACAAACTTTGTGCGATTGATAGTTTCAGCGATGAAAAACTCATTTACAAAGCCTATCTTCCCGAAAATAGGCCAAATATGCAAAATTTAACGGACTGTATTTCTTAAATAAATTCGAGACCAGAAAAATGATGACTTAAACCACCCCTAATTTCACATGGACCATAACCTATTTCTATTTCATCAAAATCCCTAGTATCTTTAAATAAATACTGCACGATATAGGTACTTGGTAAATGGTAGAAAGTACGGGGATAGGTAAGAAGACTTTCTTTCAACATTCTTTACACAGATTCCGTTTCTTTTTGCACCATCATGATACTGCAAGAAAAAAATATTGCGTTCTTAATAGGAGGGAAGCTACTGTGAAATTTTTTTCGACTTTTTTTGTGCATTTTCATAATGTTTGGGGTGTCAAAAATATACCTGCACAGTTTCAAAGTGGATGTCGAAAATTTCTGGAACCTACGGAAGGTTTTGCATTGGTAGCCCAGCGCTCAGAACCGAGTACACGCCAGAGACGGGCGAAATTTTTATTTAAATAAAATTTCGAATAACGAATAAAAGATAAAAAAATTATTCGTCATGTGCGGAATAAAGTTAACTCGGGTCAACGAACGAATGACGATTTTTCTTCAACTTTTATTCTTTATTCGAAATTTTATTTAAATAAAAGTTTTGCCCATCTCTGGTACACGCATAAGTAACTTGGTGTGAATAGCCCGAAAAATTTATGTCCAAGAATCCAAATGTATGTAACAAGAGGGATTATGAGCTTATATATTGTTTAGAACTAGATTGAGAGTCACTGGCCACGACGAGACCGTATAGGGTAAAGTACCCAATTACTGTGCCCTGTTGCAGGACTTCCGGAGTTTTCTCTAGTAAAAATAACTTTAGTAATGAAATTGACTTGTCTTAAGCATTTGAAGATAAATTTCAATGTTTCTTTTACCGATATAAATTATTGCATGAAACAAATATCACATCTTCTTTGGATAATATCAAATATAAAAAAAGAAGTTCTGGAATCAGTTACTGTGTGCCTATAATCTCCAAAAATCAGTTACTGTGCCTCAGTTACTGTGCTCCCTTTCTGAATACTGTGCTTCCTCCTTGAATACTGTGCTGCAATTACTGTGCTTTTTATTAGGTACACTCATTTTTAAGATAAATTTTTCTGTAATAAAAATGAAATATCATAATAAGTCACTTAAAAGTTCACACTAGAGATGACCACTTTAATAAATTCTTCATATTTACTGTACTTTTCTTTCAAAATATAACCGGAAGTGCGTTAGAGGTTAGGAATACTTAACACGCGCGGCAGTGTTTGCGACACAGTAACGCAACGTGCGAAAACTAGTCCAGTTATTGTGCACCGTAAATGACGCTACTTCCCAATTCGTTTCAGTTACTGAATTTGATGGAAATAAATACAGAAATTCAAATAGATAATCGCTGTTTTGTTTTTCCGTAATCTAAATATGTTTTACTAATATAATTAACGTTGTGAATCTTACCTAGAACGATTTATTTTACTGAATATTGACCTTCATTCGTTCAGTATTTTCTTAAGCTTTTTCATAAGTTTTACAGAAAATTTTGCGAATTCATTATCATAAAAGTAAAATAATTTTTTTAGTATTTTAAGAACTTCTGTGTGTTACATGTTTAATTTTAACAAATAAATAATTAACTGGATTTAAATAAAAAGATTTAATATCTTTTATTCGAGACATATAAAGTTAATTATGCTTAATGATAAGCTAGAGGCACAGTAACTGGGTACTCCACAGTAATTGGGTACTTTACCCCACATCTGCGATCTTTGAGTTGCAGAAAATAACTTCTGCCCAAACTTTAAACGCGATTATCTCGAAACTGCATTTTTCAAACTGGGCGGATTAACAACTCTGTCAATTTTTATCGCTTTCACTTGAAGTTTTCAGGACATGTTCGTAATAAAATTATCATCAGTTAAGCGTAGGTACGTACAGGTGTTTCGATTGAATAATTCATCTAGTAATCGTAACATTGAAAGAACATCTCGATTTTTGATACCTTTTCTTCCAAAGTCCGCCATTTCTTCAAAAATTAATATTTTTATAAATCTATACGCTTGACCGAAGCTATTGTAATATACTTTAAGAGAACGTTCGAATTTTTAAATCCAGAGCACACGTTGGAAAGTTACGCGACCGCTCGTTTTGTAAATTTTTTTGCAGAGTCTAACGACATCGTATGCTGTGGCCATACTACTCAACATTTTCTCAATCTAGGAGCATAAAATAGTTAAATATATGTATTTTCAGATGGTAATAAAGAATTCTCGTAGAAAGTTACATTTCATTGTAAAAGAAAGTCTCGAAAGTAGCCCTCATTTTCGACCGTCACAGTGGCTTCCCAGCTTAAAAAGACACGAAGTAACTTCTGGATGACTCTGGAAGTGAAGAAAATGAATTCCTCGCCATTACAATATCAATCTACATACGTGAAAAGTGACGAGGGAAAGGCTTGTTCCGTTTCTTTGTATCTACTATCATTTATCAAGTACTTCCGGCGATCGTTATTCAGAGATACCCTATACATATGGCCCTAACGATATAACGTTTATCTCGAAATAATTACTAACTTAATGGTGTAATATCTCCATACACGTAGGTTCTGCTGAGAGTAATAAAGAATAGGATGCTTAAGTGAAGAAATTAGAAGGAAGTGTCGCAGACTACCAAGTTACAGGCTCCCATTGACACAGCACGTAACTAAAAGGGGATTACCAGTTATCGGCAGATCAGGTATTAGGTCGTGTTCAGCTCTGAATGAATCCTTAAACGAAGAAACGTTAATGAACGGAACGAGGCCACGCTCGTGTGCACATACTACTTCACAAAGAGGTCTTTCAGGGAAGAACAGATCGATGGTTCGCAAGATTCGGTTTGTTCTTGGTCCTGGTTGTTGCCCGAGAACCAACTTGGCACTTTGCTGGATCTCGTTTTGTTCGGCGACACTGATGGTTTGCCAGTTGAGCTGGACGCAGCCGTGTCGCTCCCTCTTTGCGCTGTCAAGATTTTCTCGATCGCACTACCTAACACCTGCAAGCGGAATTCGAGCCTGAACAGAACTGTTCGACGATTACGCAACTCAATACTTTTATAAAATTAGAATTACTTTTGAAAATGTATATCAACGTCTATAAGAATTAGGGTTGCTGCTTTAACGTGTATTTGAATGTACCTAGTACCTACGAAACTTTTAATTTTCTATGTAAAATACGCCTACAGTTTTTTCTTAGTACAGTTTTATTATTATTGCGCGCCAGTAGTGTCTAATTATTACTATTATTACATGAGGAAAATAAGGGAATAATATGAACGGATAGATAAAATGATTTGGAAAAGGGCAGAAAGAGGATTGAACTATTAAAAAGCTAGTAGGCGTAAATTAAGAGGAATAAGAAATTCCCAGATTGACTAATGTAATGATAAATAGATAAGAATATTGTAAAAACATTACCGTAAAAATTGCACGCATTATTAAAGCAATATTACAAAGTGATAATTGAATAAGAAGAATATGAAGTATAGCTGAAGAAAAGTTTCTTCAACACATGGTTAGTTATAGTCGAATTAACGAAAGAAGGCGCCTTGGGACCGGGGCCAGAATTTGCGACGTTGCCGCTACTCCAGGCTCGCGATTGGTGCTTCCCCTACGCGGTTCCCTACGCCTTGGCCAATGACTTTCGACTACTTAGCTGTGGGCCTGAAGTAATCGTTGTCTTTGTCGGGTGTATATTGCTTTCCTCTTCCAGAGGGCGAACCCAACGTCCTTCCCATAGAGATTTGACAGAGTGGACACTTTTTGCACTCGATGTCAGGGATTTTGTTCAAACTGAAATATTAGGAAGGGATTTCAGTCATCGCTTTGCTGGTTTTGAATTTGTTCAATTTTTGCCTATTTTCATAAAACCGTGCTGTACTTGAGAATTTTTATCTCGGAAACTTTTTATCGTATTGAATTCGTTCTGTTTTCATTTTAATCTAGAAAGTGCGGGCTATTCTAATATTTTTTTATATTGAAAAATTAATTTTGTAATTTTGAAAATTATAACCAAAGTTTTATTCTGCAAATTTCACGTTAATTTTAATGGTGTTATTCCTAGAGTAATACTTTTAAGCAATCTTTAAAGGAACGAATTACTTTTAAGCCATGTTTAAAGCATCGAATTCCTGCCGTAAATGAAATGAAAAATAGTTTTACAATTTCGAAACTTTATTCTGAAAGATTAATTCTTCTCGATTAAAATAAAAGAAAATTAACGCAATGCTGTTGATAGTTTTCGAGATAGAAATTCGTGAGTACAGCATCTTTTCACGAACATAGGCAGAAGTTGCGCAATTCAAAGTCCTATATTTTGTCACCAAGTTCAAAACCTGTTAAGCGATGACTCAAACCTTTCCATAATTTCACGCGATTCACAAAATACATATTGCATTCTGATCAAAGTCTTTAAAAATGTGATCGATTTGGCACGGAGTGACTTGTAGATGAAGGAATCTGTTTTATCGAGCGAGTGAGAGAGACACAGTTGCGCTTGAAGATCGAAAGAGACGTCCGATCTGCTACACAACGTGGCAACGTCGCACGAAGTACGGAGCAGGCATTGGGCCTACGGGCCGCCCCGGGCGCCTTCTTTCGTTAGTTCGACTATAAATACATTTATACGTTAATACATTAATTCTGGATCTATATGCTCTGTCATATAAGAAGGAACATGCGCATAGACCTATTCTGCGCTACTATTGGCTATACCCCAACCAACACTCCCTCGGAGCCAACGAGCTCATTCTACATGCGTGAAACGGGTTCCTTCATGTATGACAGGGGATATAATGCTAGTGGGACCAGTTTATTTAGAAAAAGAAGGTAGTAAACTTAGCAGCTGACCACAAACCTGAGCATCCACTTTTGTCCCACTCGTGTCGTCCCAGATGACCTTTTGCCTGACGTCACTGCTAGGGGACGTTTTACCAAGCGTGTCTTTCACCACCTTCACGACCTTCGATTTATTGAACTTCTTTAAGTTCAGGCTGGCCGTGATCAGATCCTCGGGCTTTTGCTTTTTCGACATCGGCAGATGTCTCTTCCTGAACCAATTTGACGGGGCCATAACGGTAGAGGCGGTCGCCTTCGAGGATCCGGTCAACTTGCCCTTAGCCCCGTGAAGGATCGACACGTCGAAGCTGTTCGACCGGAAGCTCTTTAAGCGGTTGCGTTTCTGTTCGGCCGTTTTGCCGGACCAACTGGATTTGCTCTCGTCTCGCGAGCTGGATGCTTCGTCGCCACAGAGGTTGATCTCTGTCGCGGAGGATGTCAAAGAGTTCAGGATTGATATCAGATCTGTGTTGGAGCAGACGATGCCTGCTGCCCCAGAAACGCTCACTGCTCTTGGCAATTCCGAGGCCCGTCTTCTTAGAGAAGAAGTCGGCGACACCGAGGGGGTAGGCAGTTCAGAGAATCGCCGTTTCGGATGCTGGGTGTATCGTTGAGCAGAGCTGTTACCTTCTAAAGGCTGAATCTCGCACACTTGTTCCGTCGACGTATTGTACATCTTCAGTCGTACCTGAAAGAAATTACCCACTGCTATTTCGGTTCTCTTTCGAAGTCGAATCAGTCGTCTTTTATAGTATATTTAGCTCCAGCGTTGCGTCGAGTGTTTAAATTGCAGCGAGATTTAGACCAGCAAAATATGTAATAAGGGATCTCCGATTACTATAAAATTATGTTATGTACATGTGTATATGATTATGTAATTCAAGGAGAAATCGTAATGCATTGGTGGTGACCTACATGAGGATCCGTGGATTGGTCTAATTCATTGTTCTGTGATGTGTTGGAGATGTTAATAACAAACGTTAGTGAATTATTCTATTATTTACAATTTGTTTTGCACTTGTGCATTCGAATTTTTAATATACTTTTCGTTCATAAACACTGGAAGACACGAGGATTCAATGAATATAATAGTTGGATAACTTTAAAGGTGTAAATCCATGATGAGACAAAAATATCGTCCCAGATAGTACCGCACATCTCAAGGACGTCCTTTTCATGTCCAGTTTATATCCGAACGTCCTACGTCCATTTTGAACATACATAGGATGTTCTTAGGATTTAAATTTCGGATGTTCTAGGAACGTCCGTTTCTTAAGTCCTACGGACGTTCTTAGGTTTAAATTTCGGATGTTCCAGGAACGTCCGTTTCTTAAGTCCTACGGACGTACTTAGGACTTAAATTTCGGATGTTCTAGGAACGTCCGTTTCTTAAGTCCTACGGACTTTCATAGGACTTAAATTTCGGATGTTCCAGGAACGTCCGTTTCTTAAGTCCTACGGACGTTCTTAGGACTTAAATTTCGGATATTCTAGGAACGTCCGTTTCTTAAGTCCTACGCACGTTCTTAGGACTTAAATTTCGGATGTTCTAGGAACGTCCGTTTCTTAAGTCCTACGGACGTTCTTAGGACTTAAATTTCGGATGTTCTAGGAACGTCCGTTTCTTAAGTCCTACGCACGTTCTTAGGACTTAAATTTCGGATGTTCTAGGAACGTCCGTTTCTTAAGTCCTACACACGTTCTTAGGACTTACATTTCGGATGTACTAGAAACATCAAACAATCTTGTAAGTCACGTGATTGTTTTGCACGATTACATTTCGAATGTTCCGAGAACATTCGTCTCGTAAGTCTTGTGAATCTTTAGAAGACCTAAATTTCAGATGTTCGAAGAACAACCGTCTTGTAGGTTTTGCAGATGATTCAGGTTCGGTTGCAAAACAGTCTTACGACTGAACCTCGCCTTTGCGCTATTTTTTTGTGCAATGAAGACGCTGAAATGCTGAAATGTTCCCAGATAGCATACGACGTATTCAAGACGTCTGTCTTAAGTCGTCGTTAAAACATCTGTCTTGAGACGAATGTGAAATTTTAAGCAACGAGTCTAGAGGTTGAATGATGATATTCTGTAGAATATTTTGCGCCAATGCACATTTTTTATAAACTATTAATAATAGTTATATACCTAGAAATTGATATTATTTGCAAGGAAGTGTCTTGAGTAGTTGCGAATAGCAGTTGCTTCATTCCCTCGCCACTCAATCCGAAACTCCCACACATAAACAACTTGCGTCAGGTTACGTGACCCCGCAAACATTTTTAGAGTGCAACACCCAGGGCCTGATACAAAATAATAACAACACCCCCATAATATACCACTGGCGCAGGAATAAGGTGAACAAACGGATAGCGTACACTCACACCGACTTCCTGACTAATCGCGACAAAATTTAAATATTCGGCATCCATCCCCAGGAGAGACAAGCGCGACTTCCATCGCCTCAATTTCAAGAAGTATTGGTGGCTCTCCGCCACGTGCACACACATGCCTGAACTGATTGAACGCCGTAGAAGTCTCCTAAGGGCGAGGGAGATATGATACGGGGCCGTTTGGCACTTGAGAGGGGCGCATGCGCTACCTTGTACATAATGGATCATCCAGGTCCCATTGTATATACCCCGTCCTTTTCTCTTACGTCTCCTCTTTTCTTCATACCTCCTCCCTTGTAAATACTCTCCTACCCTCTTCCTATCCATTAGTCCTAAGATTAGCTATAAGATATAAACCGTATCAAGAGATGTACATGGGTTTTTACCGGCTATACGGCCGCTGTAATTTTTCCCATTTATTATGTCACAAGCGGAAGTGGCAGCGATCGTTAATTTCTTTGTATCATGATTACGACCATATCGATACAACATTAGTTACAAGCAACAACAATTATTAACTATTCGCTGCGTCGAACAAATAGTATTCCATCCCACGTTTGTCTGGCTATTTTTCCTATCTGTTTTTGGAGCCATCATACATTTGTATAACGTACTGTCTGGACCAATAAACACTTTATTAAAAAAAAAAAAAAAAAAAAAAAAAAAAAAAAAAAAAAAAAAAAAAAAAAAGCAGTTGCTTCGTAATCTGGAAGTCTGGTTTCGATTCCCGTCACCGCCAAAATTTTTTTTCTTAATGTCCTAACCCAGACTTGATGAAGACGTCTTTAACCATCTGCAAAACGTCTTTAGGACGCCGTTTGGACGTATTTAACTTTACTTTCGGACATTTGGAAAACGTTCTGTGAATGTTGTCACAGCACGTCCTCAGGACGTCCCACTTTGTAAATAGGACCTTCCTACGCCATTTAAAGAACTTAACGAGGACGTACAGAGCATATATGGACCTTCTCGGGACATTCTCCGAACGTACAGTACGTCCGGAACGGACGTTCTTCGGACGTACATAAGATGTCTTTGTGCTATTTGGGGTGTCTTACACGAGACTTTTATTTAATTATTTTTTAATTATTTTGTTATTAGTTTCATGATATATTTTCAAAAATCTCATGTCTCGGGACTATTTGCATTATTTATATTTAGTTGTTGCTGAGATTTTTGTCACATGATAGAAAAATCTCATGTAAAATCTCACCGTGGTTCCGCACCTTAAGACACTTCGAATCGCTTTAAATCACGAGTTCTTTACAATTATTAGTAAGTTCTGGAAATTTCTAGAGCTTTGAGAGTCTTGAAAGTCTTGAAGCTATTGAAAAATATATAATCTTTGACTGATAGAAGTTAAATGTATGTTTGAATGAACAATAAAGATAACATAGTAACTGCGAGTTATTTCTACGTGTTACAGCCGCGGTTAAACGCGCCGCTTCGTGATGATTTAAATGTGCGTGCGAGAGCGTGTAAACACGGTGACGCACCGTTCGTCAAGAACGGTTACGCGCGTCACACGTTTTTGCACGGCTCGAGCGTTCGATTTCGGAGAATCCGGCAGTTAGTTCCTCGAACACCTTCGAACTACACGAAACGCTCTCGCACGCACGACTACGCACAATCTTTGTCGCCCAGCGACCCACCGGTTTTGAACCCTCTCAACACGGCCCTTCGAGCCATTGCGCCCAGCGCCCACTGTACATAGTTATACATAGTTTTCGTTGCGTGTTTTGTGAGTTGTGTTTGTTTCGTGATATTTCTGTGGAGTGCTCGTATTCATTGTCAACGACGCCTACCATTCGGCCAATAAACGTGTCGTCACTGAACGTTTGGAGTGCATCCCTTCCCTGGCCTGTCCCAGTGACAATCCACACCGCCTCCACCAGGCAATAGAACAAACATTTTGGTCCTTCGAGCCGGATCGCCGTGAAGGATGGCTCCAACGAACCGGGATGGAGACGAGGAGGCTACTCCGACATCAGCTCCAAGATGGCAGGCACTAGTGAAGGAGATTCGCCTGCTCCTCCAGGGATCGGTTCGCCTTCTCGCCAACTTTAAGAAGATGGGGAAGGCGAAATTCACGGAGGAGAATGCTGAAGACCGCCTGGCTAAGCTGACCGAGACGTGGGCCCGGTGCGAGGCCCTCAACCTAGAGCTGGAGCTCCTGCTTCCTGACGCCGAGAGGGCGGCGTGCCCCTTCGTCGCGCAGGAGGAGTTCGTCCGGGCGGAGGACGAGTACTGGGCAGCGCGGGACTTTCTGCGGGAGGTCATCCGCTCATTCAAGACGCTGCCACCTTCGGGAACGTCGGAGCCGACCAGCGGGGAGTCCAGCAAAGGCCTGGCGCGCCTTCCGCACATCGCGTTACCGAAGTTCACCGGTGAGTACACGGAGTGGCCGAGTTTCCGCGATTTGTTCACGTCGTTGGTCATCGGCAACGCGACCCTCAGTGACACGACGCGGCTGCAATATCTGCAGTCGGCGGTGGAGGGTCAGGCGGCCGAGACGATCGCCCATATTACCATCACGGAGGCCAATTTCGGCACCGCGTGGGCCCTCATGACCCAAGAGTACGAAAACAAACGTGCGATCGTCTCGGCACACCTGCGTGACCTTATCACCTTGCCGCCGATGGCGGCTGCGTCGGCCGAGGAGTTGAAGCGGTTGCGTGGCCCCACCAACCGAGCGCTCTCCCTCCTCGCCAACCTCGGTCGCCCCACCGAGCATTGGGATGACATCATCGTCGCTCTGACGACGATGAAGCTCGATCCCGAGCTGATAGAGGAGTGGGAGCTCTCGCTTGGCGTCAGCACCGACCCCCCCTCTTACGCGGAGCTAGATAGGTTTATGAAGGCACGAATTCAGTCGCTGGATGCCGCGCGACTCGCGAAACAAGCCGCCGCGCCCGATAAGACCAAAGCGGCGAAATCATCGCTCGGGTCCGTCGCTCGGGTATGCGCCACGATCCCTGCGCCAGACCCTTCATCTTCCGGGACGAAGGCCCAGTGCCCTGTGTGTCGGGCGCGACACGCGTTATATCGATGCACCGCATTTAAGGCTCTCCGTCTCGAACAACGACGCGAACTCGCGGCAGACAAGCGCGTCTGCTTTAATTGCCTCGCGCCCGGCCACATGGCCCCGTCCTGCTCCGTCACAGCGTCGTGTTCGCGATGTGGCCGGCGGCATCACTCGCTGCTCCATCCAACGAATCCCGATGCGGCACGCGCGGCCGACGTGGCCACGGGCCCGTCGGGTACCAACCCGGCCCCCGCAGCCGCGATCAATTCTATTGCATCGCCCACGAATACGGATGGAGCGCCAGTGCTGCTGGCCACCGCGCTTGTCGGCGTTCGGTCATCGGGCGGCGACGTGCTGACTATTCGTGCCCTGCTGGATCAGGGAGCACAGGTGTCCCTCGTGTCGGAGTCCGTGGTCCAGACGCTGCGGCTCCCACGGCAGGCCAACGCCATCAACTTCGTCGGCGCTCTGGACGGCAAATTGGGTACCTCGCAGGCGACGGTGAGGATGACCTTGACGCCGCTCACTGGTGCCCCCCCGGCTGCCATCACCATCACCGCTTATGTCGTGCCGAGGGTTTCGTCCTACGCTCCCGAGTGGACCCCGACCACGCAGCGAAAGGACTTCGCCGGCTTGGACTTCGCTGATCCAGATTCGTCGACCCGCCGCCCGATTGACCTGATCGTCGGCGCCGATTATTTCGGAGCACTGCTCCTCCCCGGGTTGCGTCGCGGATCCCCCTCGGCCCTGATTGCCCAACAGACGGTCTTTGGCTGGATCGTCTCCGGTCCGACCGGTCGTTTGCCTGCCGTCGGTGCGCTGCATCATGTGACGGCCCAGCCCGTCGCTGCGGAGGACGATATCCACGCGTTGTTGCGGAAATTTTGGGAGGTTGAAGAGGTCACGAGGCCAACGACCCTCGCCCCAGACGACGCGCGCTGCGAGCAGCACTTCGCGAGTACGCATTCACGGCGGGCGGACGGTCGGTACATCGTGCGACTCCCCCTGAAGGCCGGACATCCGCTCGATGTCGGCGATTCGCTGCCGCGCGCGACAGCGCTCTTGCGTTCGCTCGATCGGCGCCTCGCGAGGGACGCGACGCTGGAGAAGTCGTATCGCGAATTTCTTGCCGAGTACGAGGTGCTCGGGCATATGGAGGAGGTCGCCGTTCCTCACAGGGCCGACGCGTCCCCACGGCTGCTATATTTGCCTCATCACGCCGTCGTGAAGCGAACCCCCGGCGCGGACGCCAAGCTACGCGTCGTTTTCAACGCGTCGAGCCCGACGTCGAACGGGACCTCCCTCAACGATCACATGCTGGTCGGCCCAAAACTGCAGCGCGACATTATGGCCGTGCTTCTCCAGTGGCGCCTCCCTCGTTTCGCCCTCAAGGCCGACATCGAGAAGATGTACCGGCAGATCCTCGTGGACCCGAGCGACGCGAACCTACAGTGCATCCTGTGGCACCGTCACCCCGATAGCGAGCCCGCCACGTTTCGGCTCCGGACCGTTACTTACGGCACCGCCTCCGCGCCCTATCTAGCCATGCGTGTCCTGCAGCAGCTGGCCACCGACGAAGGAGGGCGATATCCCCGAGGGCGACAGATTCTCAAGACCCAATTCTACGTCGATGACGTTTTATTCGGGGCGGACGAGATCTCGTCGGCCCTCGCGGATCGCGACGAACTCTGCACTTTGCTCGCGCGGGGAGGGTTCGTGTTACGGAAGTGGGCGGCCAATCACCGGTCTCTGCTACCGGACTGCGCGACTTCGGCCACATCCGAGTCGCCGGTCCCCTGTGCCCCGGAGGGCTCGGATTTACATTCGGTTCTGGGGATTCATTGGATTCCCCAGGCGGACGCGTTCGGCTACTTGATTGGCCCCCCATCCGTCCCCGCGGCGACAAAACGCACGATCCTGTCGGTGGCTGCGCGGCTGTACGACCCGCTCGGGTGGATATCGCCCGCGGTGGTGGTCGCAAAAATCTTATTGCAGGACCTGTGGGTGCGAGGCTCGGACTGGGACGCTCCGCTTCCGTTGGAGGTCTTGCAGGGATGGCAGGACCACGTCTCGTCTCTTCCCCTCCTGGAGTCGTTGCGCATCCCGCGCTGGTGCGGACACGACGCCTCCATCGCAGTCTGCGAGTTGCACGGCTTCGCCGACGCGTCCTCCAGGGCTTACGGCGCGGTCGTGTATTCCAGGATCGTTCGCCGACACGGGGAAGCAGCACTCGTCACTCTCCTTGCTGCCAAGACGAAGGTTGCGCCGGTCCAAACGATGAGCATTCCGCGCCTTGAGCTGAGCGCCGCCGTCCTCCTCGCGCGTCTCCTTCGGCGAATAACTGCGGAAGCCCCCTGGCCTCTCGCGACGACGCACGCCTGGACAGATTCTCGCGTGGTGCTGGCGTGGCTCCAGCGTCACCCCTCCCACTGGAACGTATTCGTTGCGAACCGCGTGTCGGAAATCCAGTCCTCGCTGCCGGCAGCCGCGTGGCGTCACGTTCCGACGCAGGACAATCCGGCCGATTGCGCCTCGCGAGTTGATACACCACGAGCTCTGGTGGAAGGGGCCGGCGTGGCTTCCGCTTGCATCATCGGCTTGGCCAGCGTGGTCGGTTTCGGAGGACTCGCGACCGGTCGAGGAGGAGGTGCGACGGACGGTGACCCATGTCACCACGTCGCCCCCTCCCTGCCCGTTGGCCCCGCTGCCGGCCAGCGTTTCTTCGTGGCCGCGACTCCTCCGAATTACGGCTCGCGTTTTCGCCTTCGCGCGGCTGTGCCGTCGCGAGACCGTGGGGGGTGGGGGGTCGCGACTGTCGGAGGTGCAGCGTGCGCGTATATGGTGGCTCCGATGGCTCCAGAGCACGGCTTTCGCGGACGACATCACCGCGATTCGGAACGGGAACCCAGTCCGGAGGGCCAGTCCGCTCCGTCAGCTGGCCCCGTACGTGGACGAGGACGGTCTGATTCGCGTGGGGGGAAGGCTACGACAGGCCCCTCTCCCTTACGACGCTCGTCACCCGGTGGTCCTCCCGGCACACCACGTCTCGGACCTGATTGTGAGTCACGCGCACCTCAGGGCGCTGCATGGTGGGCCCCAGCTCACCCTCAGCGTCCTGAGGAATAATTATTGGGTGGTACGCGCGAGGGAGAGGGTTCGCGCGATTGTGCATCGGTGCACAGTCTGCGCCCGGTTCCGGGCCGCCGCCGGGACGCAAATAATGGCCGACCTGCCCGCCGCGCGAGTCTCGCCGTCCCGTCCGTTCGAGAATACCGGTGTAGATTACGCGGGACCCATTATGGCGCGACCAGCGAAGGGTCGCGGATACAAAGCCCACAAGGCCTACATCGCCCTTTTCGTGTGCATGTCGACGCGGGCCGTGCATCTGGAGCTGGTGTCGGACTACACCACCGCGACCTTCCTCGCCGCGTTTCAGCGGTTCGTCTCCCGCCGCGGTCGTCCCCAACGCGTATACAGCGATAACGGCACAAACTTCAGGGGCGCCGCGCGGGAGCTCGGCGCCGCGATACGCGGCGCGGTGGGCTCGCCGGGCCTCGCCGCATTCTCCGACACCGAAAACATCGCGTGGAGTTATATCCCCCCGGCCGCGCCGCATTTCGGGGGTTTGTGGGAAGCAGGGGTGAAAAGCGCAAAACACCACCTGCACAGAGTCGTACGCGATCACACCCTATCCTACGAGGAGCTGACGACGGTGCTTTGCATGGTCGAGGCGTGCCTCAACTCGCGCCCTCTCGTCCCCGCGCCGGGCAACGACGATGACCTCGCGCTCACCCCAGCTCACTTTGTGACCGGCGCGCCTCCGTTGGCGCTGCCCCCAGTAGCGTCGGCGACCGGTCCTGCATCACTTCGGGCTCGATGGGAGCTCGTCCAGCGGATGCGTGACCACTTTTGGAGGCGATGGCACGCGGACTACCTCCATTCGCTGCAGCCCCGACGTAAGTGGACCAGCCCAGAGAGGAGTCTCTGTGTCGGCGACGTTGTCGTTCTCAAGGGCGACGACTCCCCGCCGGCGCAGTGGCGACTCGGCCGTGTCTCGCGGGTCCACCCTGGTCCGGACGGTCGCGTTCGAGTGGTGACGGTGCGCACCGCGCAGGGCGAATCCCTGCGGCCGATCACCCGCGTCGTGTTACTTCCGTGTGCCCCCGCTCCTGCTGACGGAGACCACGACGTGAACAATGTCTGTACCACCTCGCAATAATTGTAACGCGCCACTCCGGTCCACCTTGTTGCGTCATTGTATGTCACGGCGGGCGGACGCCCAGCGTCGGCGTCCGCCAAGGTCGGCCCGGGACCCCGGGCCGAGGCGGGCGGAATGTTACAGCCGCGGTTAAACGCGCCGCTTCGTGATGATTTAAATGTGCGTGCGAGAGCGTGTAAACACGGTGACGCACCGTTCGTCAAGAACGGTTACGCGCGTCACACGTTTTTGCACGGCTCGAGCGTTCGATTTCGGAGAATCCGGCAGTTAGTTCCTCGAACACCTTCGAACTACACGAAACGCTCTCGCACGCACGACTACGCACAATCTTTGTCGCCCAGCGACCCACCGGTTTTGAACCCTCTCAACACGGCCCTTCGAGCCATTGCGCCCAGCGCCCACTGTACATAGTTATACATAGTTTTCGTTGCGTGTTTTGTGAGTTGTGTTTGTTTCGTGATATTTCTGTGGAGTGCTCGTATTCATTGTCAACGACGCCTACCATTCGGCCAATAAACGTGTCGTCACTGAACGTTTGGAGTGCATCCCTTCCCTGGCCTGTCCCAGTGGCAATCCACACCGCCTCCACCAGGCAATAGAACAAACACTACGTATTAGTTAAATGTAAAGTATTATTAGCAAAGATTTCGTATTTCGATGTGTTACATATTTCTCACATGTTTAATTATAATCGTACGAATTAAATTTGTTTTTCGTGGTAAATAACGAATTATCTGTCGAACCCAGACTCCCAGATTACGAAGCAACTGCTTTTCGCAACTACTCAAGACACTTCCTTGCAAATAATTTCAATTTCTAGGTATATAACTATTATTAATAGTTTATAAAAAATGTGCATTGACGCGAAATATTCTACAGAACATCATCATTCGACCTCTAGACTCATTGCTTAAAATTTTACATTCGTCTTAAGACAGATGTTTTAACGACGACTTAAGACAGAAGTCTTGAAGACGTCGTATGCTATCTGGGAACATTTCAGCGTCTTCATTGCACAAAAAAATAGCGCAAAGACGAGGTTCAGCCGTAAGACTGTTTTGCAACCGAACCTGAATCATCTGCAAAACCTACAAGACGGTGGTTCTTCGAACATCTGAAATTTAGATCTTCTAAAGATTCACAAGACTTACAAGACGAATGTTCTCGGAACATTCGAAATGTAGTCGTGCAAAACAATTACGTGACTTACAAGATTGTTTGATGCTTCTAGAACATCCGAAATTTAAGTCCTAAGAACGTGTGTAGGACTTAAGAAACGGACGTTCCTAGAACATCCGAAATTTAAGTCTTAAGAACGTCCGTAGGACTTAAGTAACGGACGTTCCTGGAACATCCGAAATTTAAGTCCAAAGAACGTCCGTAGGACTTAAGGAACGGGCGTTCCTAGAACATCCGAAATTTAAGTCTTAAGAACATCCGTAGGACTTAAGTAACGGACGTTCCTGGAACATCCGAAATTTAAGTCCTAAGAACGTCCGTAGGACTTAAGGAACGGACGTTCCTAGAACATCCGAAATTTAAATCCTAAGAACATCCTATGTATGTTCAAAATGGACGTAGGACATTCGGATATAAACTGGACATGAAAAGGACGTCCTTGGGATGTACGGTGCTATCTGGGCTACTACCTCTCGCAGGACTGTATTTAGACCCTTAGGGCCTTAGGGCCCCGGTTTTGTCCTGGGCTTACGGCCTTAGGGCTCCGGTTTTTTCTGGTCATAGGGCCTTAGGGCCCCGATTTTGTCCTGCTTTTAGGGCCTTAGGGCCTTAGGGCCCCGGTTTTGTCCTGGTCTTAGGGCCTTAGGACCCCGGTTTTGTCCTGGTCTTCTCTAAACACAGTCCTGCAAGAGGTAGTACGGGGCACGTTTAGCGGCCAGTAGGGTAGAGTGGGGCTAAAAGTCCGGCGGGTAAAAAGTCCCGAATTGAATATCTCTATTCCTAAACAATGTATTGAGTTTCGCAGTACACTATGTAAAAGGCGAGAAGAAACGGAGGTGACCACAGAATCGCCAGTCGCTCCTGGACGGTCGTGCGAATTACACGACGCCTTCGTTATTTTATGCATCGAAAACTAAAAGAAATACGTCGTCTTTATTGTTTTATACGAAGTAAACCACCGTTTAAAAGCGTATCAGCTAAGTACGTTAAGATTATATGTTTCTTTAGTAATGTGTGCATGATATTGTTTATTGCTGAATTATAATATTTTCTAACGTATATATCGCAGAAACTATAGAGGTGCCATTGGGGCAAAAAGTCCCTCAGACTGAAAATATATAATATAATATATTAAAAATATATTTTATTATTTGTTTTCATAATAAGATGGCCAAAGTATAAATAAATGATGCCAAAGTCTTTAAATACTGTTTTTATCTTAGTTCAGCGATTTTTTTTAGTTTTCAGTTCAAAGTGAGCCTCTGACTTATATTTTTATTTTTTGTTAAAGAAGTCATGCTTTCTTTCAATATTGTGTACCAAAATGAATTGGTTTAATAAATATTTTTTGATTTGAAAAGAGTTTTTTACTTAATTAGTTTAATATTACACGAAAAGACATTAGGGATTGTCTATCCTATGCAATGGACTTTTTGCCCCGTGCGTGGGGCAAAAAGTCCATTTTGCATTGACAAACATTTTGTGATATAACTCAACAGAAAATAACAGTATCAACAAACGAACTTCGCTAACGTAAACCATAATAGTTATAGTTTATACAAAACAACACCAGATATCTCTAGATTGTTAGTACTAAATTTTACATAGGTTTATACGAAAAACGGGACTATTAGCCCCACCCTACCCTACATGACGTCGAGTGGATTCTACGGCGTGTTTCATTTAACTGGATACGCTAGAATATCTCGTTGGCTGTTGAAGGTATGAAAAAAGTGTTATCGCGGGAGTTGTATGTAGGTTAGGGTGGTCCTTAGCTACTCTTGGTGAAAATTTTTTTTCACGCCGCCCCCTAAAATTGTTCCATTGGATACGAAAATAATTCCCGTAAAAGATCAAGTTGATCGGATAAGAGGAAGACGTGGCACATTCGCGTTAGAGTTGCAATAAATGTGAAATTTTGTATGATCGGAAAGGTATGAATAAAAATATTATAATGATGGTTAAGCGTTCTTTTTGTGCCCAAATATTTACGATAATAGTGCTACGGTATGATTTTTTCAACGTAATAACTAATTAATATTTATATCTTTTTAATTAATTATATTAAATTTTACGTATTTTAATGAAAGTGACCATTCTTTTAATTTCTTTCTTATATTATTTGCAAGTTAATAATAATATTAATTTTAAAAATGGGGGTATGTTCGACATTAATATTTTATATTTAATAACAAGATAATATGTTTAATATGAAATGGTGAATATTATATCATAAATAGGTGAAGAAAAGAAAATACGGTTATTGAATTTTCCCAACAATTGAGTTCAAGTTTTGAAATAATAGTGATTTCTCCATATATTTGCATTTTTACGAAAAGTTGTTTATCTATCACGAAATCGCTACACAGTATCGGCTCGCCATGGCTCGCAAGCCGCCAGGCGCCAAAACACCGCGTGCACGCGTTGCCGATGGATATTTTCTGGAACAGTCCGAGTTAAAAACCGTTCCGACATTTTTCGTAGATGGTTTCTTCTTCAGAAATGTCTACAGAATCCGATACTCTGTAGCAAATTCGGGCTAGATAAACAACTTTTCGTAAAAATGCAAAAGTGTTGCGTAGAAATCATGCACATCGGCACTTTTTTAAACTTTGACGGCCGTTTACAATCATATAAAACCATCAAATTTAATAACTGTATACACCGATATAATCAGGAAACTCTCCTCTATCTTTTCAGACTAAATTCAACTTTCTAGCATTCTTGGTTTTCACGTAATACCTCATTCTTGCCCAAAATCGGGCGCTTTTTACAAAAACTCATGTTTTTCAAAAACTGAGGGTGATAGAGCAATTCTATTTACGGATTCGTATTTGGGACGAAAACCTCCACTAGGATCTCGGAGTGCATATTGCAGATCTAAATACGTGTTGGATAGTGTAGTTAAGACCCCCGGTTGCCTATTATGGCCTATACCAGCGATGCCCCGATGGGCGGCCCGAGGGTACGAGCATCCATCGCATTTTCCAAAGCTCGCGTGGAAGGGGGTCTCGAAACCAATGAAGTTGCAGGCATGTAACGTATGAGGAAAACTCTAGTAGTGTGCGTGTAGGCTCGTACCCGTAGGCTTATATGACTGGGACTCTTGGAGCCCCAGTGTTCTACATTTTAGGAATTGGGAAAATAAACACGAATTGACTAATGATTAAACAATATTATGTAATTGAACGAAATAAACTTGAATATTCCCACTTACACCTCTGATTAACAAAAAGTTTCTTATTAAACGATTTTTATTCAGCTTCAATCCTCTGTTTGTGAGTTTGTTTGTATGTATGTTTGTTCAGTTCAAATCTAGAAACTCAATTTTAACCCACCTCCAACTATCCAATAGACTTGAAACTTTGCAGGCATACGTAGTTTGGATGACAATACAAAATTATGAAGAAAAAGAAACCCCCCAGGGTTTAAAAAATTATCCTGTCATCAAAAAATAGAACCCATAACCGCAAATCCAAACGACTTGAAATCAGCCTATAACCAGAAGTCAAATCAATTTAATGGCAATGAAATCAGCATGTGACGGTTACATGCTGATTTCAGGGTACGAGCCTACACGCACACTACTAGAGTTTTCCTCATCCGTTACATGCCTGCAACTTCATTGGTTTCGAGACCCCCTTCCACGCGAGCTTTGGAAAATGCGATGGATGCTCGTACCCTCGGGCCGCCCATCGGGGCATCGCTGGCCTATACGCTGCGTTGTATACTAATTTTAAAAGATAAAACTCAAAGATTTCGTCAATATTTTTCAAAGTAATACATACATATTATTATTATACATCTAATAAACTGTACTTTTATTATAAAATATTCACTGATACTTCCAAAATAGCCGAACACAATTATGTCCGAAATTGACGAGAAATCACTATTATTTCAAAACTTCAACTCAATTGTGCCACGTCTTCCCGACGTTTGATCGATCTCAAATTTTGCACAAATTATTTTTTCATGAAATGGAACAAAATTAGGGGGCGGCGTGCAAAAAATTTTATGGTCGAAAAATAAGGACCATCCTAATGTAGGTACATGAACTTATAGAGGAGATTCGAAGACCAATTTAATTTTTTTAGATAAAGTAGGTACTATATTTTTTAATGTCTGAAATTATTATTATTATTATTAAACGTCTTTATTGCACAAATACGTATATACAATCTAGCAAGAGAAAAGAGAGAAGAGAAGACAAATGTAAAGGTTCAGTCTAAAGACTGTTTTCCAACCTAACCTAAAACGACACCGGGTGAAATTTGTAGTACGCACCTATAGTGTTACAAAACCCTAATGGGGTTTGTCAAATGAGCCTTCGTTTTTGAATAATTTGAGTTTAAAGTATTGTACGGTAGGAGTATAAGTTCGAATACGTAAGCAATCTTATCAATCAGCGGTTGTAGCTGCGTTAACTGACCGTCGAGCAGGTAACACGTACCCCCTAGTGGTGCGAAACCTACCCCGCGCGACCTGACAAAGTTCCGAAATCGTGTAGCTCAACGTAAATGGCGCTCGATTGCCGACTACCGAAGCGGCCACACAGTGCGACAAAAAGTGCATAGTGTTTCAACGTCTCAACGAAAACACTAAGGTTTACAAGTGAAAAGTGATTTCTTTAAACCAAATGAAGTTCTGGTGAAAAGTGTCGCCGACAACTCCCGGGGGGGTCCCCCCCCCCCCCCCCTCAAACCATCAAATCGGAATTCGCCCTCCAACAATCTCAATGGCACCGCCGCAGGATAAAGCAGCTACTCCCACGATAACAGAGGACATCATCAAAAAAATCATTAAACAAGAAAAAGCAGGACCTATGTCACAGAGAGAACTAGACAAACTCTACAAAACCATTCCGACAACAGGCAAGAGGAAAAATACGAACATACCTAAGGCCCAACCAAAAATTCCAAAAAGTGATAAAAGGAGCAACCAACAACAAACGTCCAAGGAAACCTATCCTCTTCCATGGAATCTCTCGCCTCCTCATCCATGGAAATCGACCATCAGCACCAGATTGCAGAAACATTACAGGCCCTCCGCAAAGAGATCGACGGACTAAGAGCTCAGAATGAGACACTTACCGCCCAAAACAAAAACCACCTCGTCCTAATCAACAGACTTCAATCACAAATTGCTAGCAAAAGTAATCATACAGAACGTGAATCCGACCCTGGAACACCACCAAGCGGCATACCTGTGGCGATCAGCATCAACCCCCGCGGGAAAACCCAAGAGGTAGAACACAACCCCAATCAACTGAAAGACCCCTTCACATCGACTTTCACAAAAAAATGAAGGCCAACCCAACTGCCGGACCCCAGCAAGCGGCCACCAACGCAGGTCAACCCTCTGGAACTGCAACCAGCCACAGCACCGTCAACCCAGGACCAAGCGGACACAGACCGACAACGGACCCTCAGCCCCCTTTACAAGCACCCTTACCGAAAGGTAACCGACCACCCCCAATAACAATCAGCGGACAAACAGCTCAGGACACGGTAAACACTATATTGAACTACCTCCCCTGTAAACTAATAAGTAATTTCCGCACCAAATCCTCAAACAAGGACAGCCACACTCTTTACATAGACCACCCAAACGACTACAAAGCCATACTAGAATTACTAAAACTAAAAAACACCAACTTTTTCACATACACTCCAAAATACGAAAAGCCACAAATATTTCTCATAAAATACCTAGAAGGCAATTTCGACGAGGAAACAATTCTAAATGAACTCGTCAATTCAAAAGTGAATAACCTCCACTTTTTAAAAGTCGCAAGATTCCAGACTAAAAAATCCAACGAGACAAACACAATCTTACCCATTTTCACGGTACACCTTTCCCCTCAGAGCGACACAAACAATCTGAGCCAAATTAAAAGAATCCTTTACCAATCAATCACCTGGGAAAAACTCAAACCGCGCACAACGGTCCAATGCTGGAAATGCCAGCGTCTTGGACACTCCGCCGATACCCACGAACCGGGACATTGTAAAATCGACTCCACCAACACCGTCAATCCGCTAGATAATAAGAACAATCTTCACTGCGTCCTCTGTGGCAACAAAGGCCACCCCGCATCCTACAGAGGTTGCCCAATATTTATTAACAAACAACAAGAAACAAAAAAATTACAAAACATCCAAAAAACAAACAGAGAACTAAAAATAACAAAAATAGAAAAACTAGTAAACCCCAAATTCACGTACAGTCAAATAACAAAAAACGTTAATGAAAAAGCCAACCACCAACCCCAAATCAGAACTGAAACAACTAACCCCCTTCCACCCTCCCCCACCCCCTACCATACCCATCCACACCCCAACAAAACTTTACCAATATTCTAGCCGACATTAGTAACAAAATAAGCCTACTAGCAAAAATCACGGAATCAAACTCCGAAAAAATTAACACACTATTCCAAATAATACATCCCATCCCATCCCTCAATCTACAATGAATAAACAAACACCGACGACCCAAAATAGAATCCAAAAAATCTCAATCATAGAAATCAACATAAACTCACTAATCTCCAACCAAAAGAGAGACAACCTCCTACAATTGCTCAACAGACAAAAGCCGGATTTCGTACTATTAAACGAAACTAAACTTAACAATAACCACAACTTAGCATTCGCCAAATACACACTACACAGAACAGACAGAATAAACTCAAAACAAGGAGGAGGAACTGCAATTTTAGACAGCAAGACAATAAAACACAAACGAATTTTCCCAAAATGTCTAACAACCTTCACAAACGTAGAAGCAACAATAATAGCAACAAAATACACAAACTCTGAAAAAATAATAATAATTTCGGCCTATGCACCCGGTAACCACAAAATGGAGTTCATACCAGAACTGAACACCCTCTTCACCGAACTTCTCTTAGACAGATCTAACAATTATTACATACTAGCTGGTGACCTTAATGCACGTCATACAACTTGGAAAAATACTGCCAACAACTCCCGAGGAATAGCACTCAAAAAATGGTTAGACAAGAACGAAACTAAATTCAAAATCACGCTTCACGGCTCATACTACCCCTCATACCCCAAAGGCAACTCCTTCTTGGACATATGTCTTACCGATCATAGAATCCAACTCCACAACCTTAACAACAACGGACTAAAAACAATACCGTTTGACAGCGACCACGACGCTCTAAAAATCACAGCCTCCATCAACAACCTTTCAACCTTAGAAACAGACTCACCCACCATTCAACTCAATTATAACAAAACAAAATGGAACCGTTTCAAAACCATAGCAACAAAAAACATAAAAAACCTTAACATTCCACACGACAGAAACACGAATAACGCAGAAATAGACATAGGACTAGACGAACTAGAATCAGCCATCAAACAAGCCATATCTGCTTCAGTTCCCAAAATCAATCCCATCAACACCTCCGACACTTATATCAACAAAAAAATAATCCAATTACAAAAAAGCAAAAATCACTTAATCTCAATAATATTCAAAACCAAAAACTCAAATACCCCGAACAGAAATAACCTAATGCACAGACTCTCCAACCTCCTAACAAAAACAAAAAAAACAATCAACGACGAGTTTAAAAAATCATACAATAAACACTGGGAAGACAAAATAAAAAAAATCCCACCCAATAGCAACGCACTACAACAAATAAACAAAATCTTTAAAGGTAGAGGCATGTCCCAAATTGACACACTTATCATTAACAAAAACGAAACCAATTTGCTACGTAACGCCAATATAGACGCAGACATGCACGCAACAAACAAAAATAATCAAATAACCATTAACAACCCGATAGATAAACTCAACATATTAGGTGCCCAATTCGAACTTACCCACACACAAAACGCGAACTTAGGATCTAAAATATTTACCAATACAATCTCACGCAAAGCGCAAGAAATAATAAAAAAAATCGAAACAGACTCAGCTCAGAACATCACGGTTACCCAATTCACCGAATCTAACCCAGCCTTCAACCCCAACCAAGAAACACATCCAAACTACTTTATCAACACACACTCTCTCCAAAAGATACTTAACCGCACAAATAATAAAAAATCCGCAGGCATCGACGGCATCCCCAATGCCATTATACGAAAATTACCAGGCAAATTCACCTACCTCTACGCAATAATATTCAATAACGCCTTAAATAATACATATTTCCCAGATAAATGGAAAAAAGCGAAAACAATTGCCATAAAAAAAAAAGGGAAAGAACGGTTCAGACCCCCTAAGTTACCGACCGATAAGCCTCTTACCGAACATAAGTAAAGTTTTCGAAAAGATAATCCGAAACTCACTATGCCACTTCTCCGATACACAACAAATAATTCCAGACGAGCAATTCGGCTTCAGACATCATCATTCCACCATACACGCCTTAAATAAAATAACTTCCGACATCTATTGGGCACTAAACGACGGCCAATGCGTGGGCACCTGCCTAATAGACCTAGAAAAGGCATTTGACACAGTCTGGCTAGAGGGCCTCCTATACAAACTGTCCAAAGCCAACCTACCTTTCTACCTTATCAAAATCCTCTGGAATATGACGCAAAACAAACAATTTTGTACTACAGACGGCAAAGAAACCTCCACTAAAACCTTCAAAGTCTCAAACGGCCTACTACAAGGCACAGTACTCTCCCCATTCCTTTTCAATATTTTCACAGCCAATCTCCTAAAACTCTTTGGACTAAACAACGACAACAAAACAAAAGCACTAGCATTTGCTGACGACCTAATATTATACGTGACAGACAACAAAGCATCATCAATTGAAGACACTCTACAAACCTTATTCGAAAAAATCCACAAATACCTCACGAACTGGAAACTAAAAATTAACACACAAAAATGCGAATCCATCCTCTTTAGACCCACCCTAAGAAACGCTCATCCCGACGTCTCAAGACACTGGAAAAACTTCCAACTAACAGAAAGTCGCTACTCACAGAACACAATCCCCCACAAACAAATAGTAAAATACTTAGGAATACTCCTAGACCCTCAGCTTAAATTCTACACTCACATAGACACTCAACTGGCAAAAGCCAAACAAGCCTTTAAAAGCCTCTCCCGCCTTTTCTACTCCAAATATCTCAATCCCAAATGCAAAACGCTAAGCTACCTAACACTAATCAGACCCATTATAACATACGCGTGCCCCATATGGTTCAACATCCCTAACTCTAGAATGGAGAACCTAAGGTTATTCGAGAGACACTGTCTCCGAGCTTGCCTAACAATGTTCAGAACAAAACAATCAAACTATATAAAACACTACAGAAATGAAATAATCCTGAACACAGCTAACATCTCCAGAATTGACTCACACATCATAAAACTATGCAGGAACCATTTCTCAAACGCCTCAAACAACACCAGCAATAGCTTAATCTTCAGTCCCTTCTACCCCCAACCCCTCTACTTCGAAAAAGCCAAAACGACTGGATACACCCCCCCAGAAATATTCACTCACCTAGACAGCGAAGGCTTCATAACAAACAACAGCTTCACACCCATAATATATCACATAGACCGAGGAACGAACCTCAAATCCCTTACATACCCTCCCTTCTACTCCGATAACCACTCCAACACTCGACTCCTTAAATACTGCACCAAGCTACCGGACAAAGACGTAAAAAACAAACCAAATACAAACAAGAAATACTGGTGGCTTGACCAGCACTAATATCCTCAAACCAAAACTACAGAACCACAAACCGATCACCACAAGATCAAACTGTAAAAATGTAAAAATAGTAGGTATTGTAAATATAGTAGATAAGAAAATAAGGGGAAACAAAAACAAATAATAATAAAAAAAAAACATCCCTAATAAGTAGTCACATAAGCAAATATCACCTAATTTTTATCTAGCTCATATAATTAATCATAAGTTAGCATTAAATACAGGAGCGCGCTGTAACGTACCATCTAAGTTCTCTTTAAGCTCACCTATTTAAACTCATCTATTTATTCACTCCAACATAAAGAAGTGCCCTTTCCCAAACTTATAGCCAACCCAAACCAGCACGGGCACAGAAATCACCATACAAGAAAGAACATAAAAAATTATGTAAAAATTGCACTTAAGCAAAACAAACACAAGGACCAACCGCTAAGGTCCTACACCAAATAAAAAAGAAAGCGATTCATACTTTAAGTGCCTTTAAGGCCATAAGTTAATAGTACATATAATAATGGAATGTATGTTTTTGTTGTTTTTATAACATTGTATAAATAACTATGGCTAAGAATAAAAACAATTTTGGAAAAAAAAAAGCGGTTGTAGCTGCGGCGGTAAAGTGTTCGTCTACGATGCTACAGGTCCTAGGTTCGAATCCCTCTGGGGTAAAAGAATTTTCTATGAGAAAAAGACACACGGGCGTTATACTACTACTATTCTGCACACATTCACGTCGTCGCGTCCCTCACTGCCCGAAACGTTGCGGCGGAAATACACTCCTGCAATATTGTTAAGGCGGACATAGGAGGTGAACCTGCAACGTCTCTGCAATGATGCGGTGCAATGGAGTTGCAGGATCATTGCCACTATTTTGCCGTTTCGTTGCAGGACTACATATTTGTAATGTTTCCAAAACTTTGCAAAAAACACTCTTGGAATATTGCTAAGCCGGACATAGGAGTGAACCTGCAACTTCTCTGCAATGATGCGGTGCAACATTGCAATCTCGCACCGCAATATTGCCGAAGAGTTGCAGGATCATTGCCACAATTTTGCCGTTTCGTTGCAGAATCATTGCCAGAACGTTGCAGGACTACATATTTGTAATGTTGCCGCAACTTTGCAAAAATACATACCTGCAATATTACGAAGGCGGACATAGGACTGAACCTGCAACGTCTCTGCAATGTTATGTTGCAATATTGCCATCTTGCACCGCATCATTGCAGAGACGTTGCTGCAATGTTATGGTGCTGTGTGGGTCTTTTAATATTTTGTATTTGTAAATCATTATTTTTCGTTATGCTTATAAGTGTAATTTATTTTTATTTAGAATAAATTTCAATTTTTGAAGACTTAAGTATTTTATTCTATGTTTAATTACAAAACTTTTCCCCCGATTTTCAACCAATGGGGGCCCTCGAAGGTTTGATAGCCCCGGGCTCCAAAAATCTTAAGCCGGCCCTGTTTTCAGTAACCAATATAGTTAATACAATACTTTTACCTGCTTCGCTTTTATTTTTGTAATGTCATCCATGATATCTAACTGAAGATTATGCGTGCTCCCACTGTTGCTTGGCGGGCCCGATATTCTGGATTTCGAGTCCCGACGGCCAGCTAATATTCTGGTCGCTCCCCCTAGCGGAAAGGCGGCGATGGACTCACGACGATTGCGGTCAAAGAGCGTCGGCGGCACTTTGGAAATCGTTACAACGGAGTGCCTTCGACCACCGGGCTGAGGGGCTGGCGCCTGATACAGAGTCGCCAGGAAAGCAGCTTCCCTTGACGACGGTCCTGATCCTTCTCCGCCGCGCTCGCTCAGTCGCCTCACCTGTTGATAGAACCCGTTTTAAATGGGAGCAGTTGTACCAGCAGTTAACTTCGTAACACCGGAACGTAAATGTAATAGGACGGTAAGTCCCGCTAACGATGGGAGGCTACGAGTTTCATCCTGAGGATCAGGCAACGATGAGCCATTGGAAATTCCGTCGCCCTCGTTTCTGTTTTATACGTTTTTCTCCGGCGAACGTTAAACGCGCGATTAAAATACGAATCGTGAGGAACCGCCCAGACACCGAGAAGGGAGGAGCAGCTGAGACGAATTTAGAATAATGGTGGATTAGTATGATTAGAAGGAAAGCTTCAAGTGTGGTGAAGGAATATTTCTATTCTTATGGCGATCTTCTTTGTTCAATATATGTATAACGAAAGCACGAACTGTAAAACTGCTGACAGCGATAGATATTTCGTGATATTTGTTGAATTCGTTTCTCTACTTACTAAAAAGATAAACGACACAATTATGAGGTTCGCTTTAAAAAATTAAAGATGACACGGACAGTTACGAAAACGGGACGATATATAAGAAAAATCTATCACTCTGTGCACTTCTGTGGGCTAAGTTATCCAAACCGAAAGGATTTGAATCGAAAAGTAATGGACATTCCACGCGAAATCGGACACTTTTTGGAGTAACATTTCGGATGTGGCTCAAATTTGAATGTGTTGTAGTCTTTAGGGATGTATAAACATATCTCGAAGGATTTTTAAAATTTTGAAAAATGTAGATTTTACAGCTGTTTGAAGCTAGGTGCTAACTTTTTTTCAATTAATTATAACTGTGGAAGTAGTAAACGGATGGAGATGAGGTTTACGGTGATTTGTAGAGAAGACATTGAAGTTTTAAGAAAAAATTATTTCAGTTTAAAAAAAAAAATTTGAACCATTTTTGTGCAATTATTTTAAACAAATGTAGGTTTTTAACAGCGGGCGCGATTTTAGAAATCTGAAGAAAGGAGAATATAGTTCTATCCTTCCCCTTGATGGACCAATTTTCAAAAATATGGACACTTTAAAATTGGCCAAATGAAAATTAATTGAATGTGACGCTGCTCAGCACCGGCTCGACTGGTCGGGCCATGCGGTACTAGCAGCGTCCAAGCTAGGGCTCTTGATACCCGGTGACCCGGGTACTCGGTTAACCGGGTGATACCCGGGTACCCGGGCGCTACCCGGGTCTGCGGGTAATACGGTTACGGGTACTCGATACCCGTATGATACGGGTAACACAGTTCGACAGCCATCTGGACTTGTAACATTTAATAGCCGTTTCTTATATGTTTTGGAGCGCTGAAAACGAATCCGCAAACCGTTTGACGCCATCATCCTCAGTTTTTGAGAAATTCGATTTTGAAAAAAAAACTGCAAATTTTCAACGTTGAACATCTTTAGTGTCGAGACAGTAATAGTTATTCATGACTGTTTGCGCAAATTTGCAGTTTTTTTCAAAATCGAATTTCTCAAAAACTGAGGATGACAGCGCAGAAGCAACTTGCAATATTACTAATAATTTATAACTAACAATATTCATGAAACAAAAAGGTATAATAAGAGGTTTGTTATAATCCACTGCAATAACCGGTATTTCGTCGATTACCCGTATAACACGAGTATCGGGTAATCGTAATCGTATTACCCGCAAACCCGGGTAGCACCCGGGTAACCGGAAACCCGCGAAATATGTCTTCGGAATAAATCCCAGAAAGCTAAATTTTGGTATGGGCTTTTATTTCGTCGTTTTAAACAATATGTCAAAAGTCCCCATCGATCCCACCCCTGGTAAAAATTTTACACAGGGTTGAAGGTAAAAAAATGCTGTTTTTCGCGAATATCTCGTTATCTAGCAGTTTTGCAACAAAAATAGTTATTATACAATTTATAGCCTAGGAAATTCTCTACAAAAAAGGTTGTATGAGTTTTTTTCGTAGGAGTAACCATTTTCATGTGTGTCGGGTTACCAAGTGGCAACCCCCATACTTTTGACAAGGGAAGATCCCGAACCCGGAAGTTCAAAAAATTATGAAACTCTGTAAATATGTAGGGGAAGTGCTCCTGAGTACAACGCAATTTCGTTTGCTGCCCAAATTCACTCCAAGAGGGTGCAATTGATCCCTGAACATTTTTTTATTTTGTATTATTACTCGCTAACTCCAGGAGATAGAAAAAAAGTGTTCAGGAAAAAGTTACTTCTTTTAATTAGGACTATCATTTGGTAAATTATAGTTCTTACAGTTCTTACGGTTCGTAAGTTATAACACAAAATCGAAAAAAAAACGGATTTTCAGGTGTCAATTTCACCCCCTTAGAGTGAATTTGAGCAGCAAACGAAATTGTGTTGTACTCAGGAGGACTTCCCCTACTTATTTACAGTTTCAAAATTTTTAGAATTTCCGGGTTCGGGATCTTCCCTTATCAAATGTATGGGGGTTGAAACCCGACATACATGAAAATGGTTACTCCTACGAAAAAAACTCATAGGATCTTTTTTGTAGAGAATTTTCTAGGCTATACATTGTATAATGACTATTTTTGGCGTAAAACTGCTAGATAACGAGATATTCGCGAAAAACCGTTGTTTTTTTCAACCCTCTGTAAAATGTTTAGTGGCAGTCGGATCGATGGGGACTTTTGACATATAGTTTAAAACGACCAAATAAAGGCCCATACCAAAATTTAGCTTGCTGGGAATTATTCCGTAGATTGGGCAGATTTCCGTCTAATTTCACTGGACTAAGCGGCTATATCTGCTATTCTTATACAGTGTTCTCGTAAATGGTAAGTATTTGTAAAAAAAAAATGAAAGAGGAAAACTTTTACTGTTTTTTATACCCAACGTAATACAGTATTTCAATTTTTGGTGATCGCAATATTCTCCTTGAAACGAGGGTGACCTTCAGCTTTTTCAATGGAATGCTATATACTTGATTACCCAAAATGAAAGTGACTGTCAAGACAAATTCAACCATATGGTATACTATGGTATATATGTGTATGTCAAAGTATTGCTCCGGATTTTCTGTTCTCTTCCATTATCTATTCATCTTCTTCATTATTCTCTATATTATTTCGATTCGAAATAATAATATCTGACGTATAAGTGAAGTGTATTAAAGATAGACTATCGTACTCCGGGATGTGGTTTACATATGGGTTCTTCCTGGCACAATGATCAGAGGGTACCTGAGACGCGGTTATCCCGGACGTGCATTGCGGAGTTGGCAAGGAGTGTTTCCTGGTTTCCCTCCACGGGGACAGCAGATAAGGATTCAAGGATGGCGAATCTGGATCCAGGCAGCGCGGAGGCGATTCGTTTCTACGTTCTTCCTCTTCTTCTTCCCCCAGCGTACTCTCCTCGACGATGATCTGTGGTTCGTTACCTCCGCTTGCCAGCATCGGGTTCGGGCTGTATGACTGCTGCCTCCTCATTCTCGTTCAGAAATTCCCTTCTGAAAAAAAAAAAAACACAAAACGTTAGGTAATATTGTGTACTTGAGGTTTGAAATTTTGTGGTTCCTTAGATTTTAGCTATACACGACTTTGTTTCAATTGAGCATATTTAAGTGGCGCCAACTCTTCAGAAATACCCCTTCGAGTCGATCGCTTCTGTCGGGAAAGTTTGCTATGTAACTTTACTCTTGATGCTTTTCAGAACATATCGACGTGAGAACACGTGAAAACCGTGCACAGGTTGCAAATCCCTCGACGTGAAAACGTGCCGACGCCATGTACAGTGTTAATTATCGTAATACATGTAGCAAATGACAAATATTCGCCACGGAGAGAGAAGGCTACTCAGATGAAAATGAGGAACTTATTGGAACAAGCAAAGGAAGAGATTATGCACGAGCGACAGATTTTTAATTGTACAGTTTAAAGCGTTGAAAGCATTAGATCACACAGTTAGATCAGTTTGTGTTTGTAGGCAGCAGATCAGCTGCGCATTGTCGATCCCCAAACCTAATTTTCTGGCGGACATAATTTTCAAGGACGTGTAATATATGACGAAATGATAGTCATATACCAAATGGCAAGCATTTTGCACTGTCAGGAGATTTAATTCTGCATATTAGAACAATAATGAAATGCTAATCCGCCCTTTAAGAGAAGTGAAAACAACAGTGGAATCGTATTTAAGCTCAAATGAAACATTAAAGAGGCAAAGTATTAAGGAGAATCTGTGTCCCGTTAAGGGGAGGTTCCGGTCTAAAAATCGATTTTTCTTATTACATTCCCCGAATGTTCGACCTTTTAAGAATGCGTGTTTAAGAGGATTTTGGGAAATTCGAAAAATTCCTGAAGTTATAGGCAGGAAACTTTAAAAGCCCTTTTATCGGAAGAGTGTTCTTCAAATCGGTGAAACAAATATCTCGAAAAGTTGTTATCAGATTCGACTGAAACTGTTTTTATTTCGAAGAATATACTTCTGTGAAGTGGAGAAACCTTTAACATTTTGAAATTTTTGGAAATTTCTATTTTAAAGGTGTTGAAAGGACGAAACACACAGGGAAAAGTGATTTCAAACTTTGAGTGTCGTTATTTTTTAAAATGTCATTTTTTGTCATTTTTAAAGGTATGTCACTGGGTCATATCGTAAAGCGTGTGTAAAAAAAAGTTGCCTCACGGTGCGCATGATTCGGGCTGTTCTGCTGATTTAAAAAAAAAAATCAAAAGGATTCTTAAACAGTTAGAGTGTGGCTATAGCCCCTGTCAGATTTATAAAAGAAAAAAATACAAAATTTACAAAATGGTGGAAGTTTGAATTTAAACTCATTTTAGGCGTCTTTTTCGTCTTTAAACGGCTTTAAACATGTGAACGCAAAACTCTTTCGACTCGATTCTGCTAACGACTAGAATTATATGTCATCTGAAGGTGTACGAAAAAGATGGACCAGATTGGCCCAGTAGAAGTCGAGATATCGCGCGCACCGTCATGAAAAAACACCGTTTTGAGAAAAACCTATATCTCGTTTAATTGAGCCGTTGTTTGTTGTTTTTGAAAGCGGTATAAGTCCATTTTTTGGAAAAAATGAGTTAAGGTAAATGTACCAATGACTAGCCATATACCAATGCATGGCCACTGATGCAGATATTAATTATTATTAAGCTATGTATATCAATCAGGCACAGTATATTGATTAATTTGTGTTATATAATCCTTAAACTTCATACCCTAAAAATGATTTTGATAAACATTATGTTTAAAACACTTAAAACATTGTTTGAAATCTCACAGTAAAGACGCATGACGAACTTTGCTAGATTCTTCAGAATTTGCTAAGCAGAAACCGATGTTTGTTAAGCAAATAATTATTGTAATATTGGGTTTCTTTATATGAACGAATAACTTATGGAATCCTAAGAGTATTTAAAGCAAGTAATTAACGCGGTATTACGCATTTAGATTGTATTCTATGTAAAAAATACGTGGCTATATATCGGTACATAATATTCGTGTCTGACCCAATTACTAACCAAGCGTCCATGTATAGGGCACGTCGCGATTTAGTATACTCAAAGACTTGTACTAGTGTATAACCAGGAGTATTTTTTGATAGTATAAAGTGTTTTCATTAGGTATAAGTTGAAACTAATAGATAAAGTGTAAATAAAATTATTGGTGTAATATTTAAAAAAAGTAAGTATATACATTCGTTCAATATTTTACGCGTTTTCTATTGTCTATAGTACGTAACCTCAAAATTTGAATTACGCTTTAAGTAATATATAATAATATCGTTAATTACGTTGTAAAATAGAAAAATGAAAGAAGGACAAAGCAAAATGAAAAGGGAAGTCTCAAAAAAATTATAATCAAAACGACGTTAATAATGCACTTGAACAAGTGAGAAATGGTATGAGTAAAAAAAAGCAAAGGGAAATTGCAGAAAAGAAAAAGAAACGAGAATTATTAAAAATTCAAAAAGAAAAGGAAAAAAATTAAGCAGTTTGCGATAGAAGAGAAGAGGAAAATTAACAACGAAATAAAAAAGTTAATGTGTAAAAAGAAAAATATTGAATAAAGTCTTACAATTAGTATTAAGTTATAGTATTTATATACTGTGTAATTATTATTATATATATGTTATATGTACCTACTTAATTATATATATATATTTTAATATATATATTAAAGAAATATTTTCTTATACAAACAGTTTTCAAGCCATTTATTCTCCCATCTAAACTATTAATCTGTTAACGTTTCATTAACCTCTACAACTTTTTTTTATATAGTACGACCTATTTCTTATTTTCTTAACGACCTTTAGAATAAATAACAATTCTTTTGGTATTACAATCATTTCTGACGGGTTATAAAAGTTATGGTTATGTACCCATACAGCACACTCCCATGGCAGGAAGGTTCCATGAAGAATCCTATGTCCGCCCTTTTGGAACATTCCACGGAACGTTCCGGCCATTCTGTGGCAATGCTCACGGAGCGCTCAGGACATTCTCTGGCAATGCTCACGGAGCGCTCAGGACATTCTGTGGCAATGCTCACGGAGCGCTCAGGACATTCTCTGGCAATGCTCACGGAGCGCTCAGGACATTTTCTGGCAATGCTCACGGAACTGTTCGTAGATTTTAAAGCGATGTTGTTTAGGCAAAATTTGTCTGATATGACAGAAAGGATAGGAAATGTAAGGGAAATTGATTAAATTACAATAAATATTGGCAATATTCATATATTTTTTTGTACAAGTGGACAACAGCAACAGCAACAATAAAACAATAAAAAAAAAATAGTATCGATATGTATCGATACGGTATCAGTCCCATCTTATAAAAAATATATGTAAATAAAACTAATCTGAACATAAAATATGAAATGATACAGCACAAAATAGATATATTTGTAGGGTAAGTCCGGTATAGTTCGACCACCAAGATTAAGACTGACGCAAGAGAGGACACAGTGTGTCATTGATACAAAAGAAATGGTAGAACCCATGTACATACTATTTGTAGGTTATGTCGAACTCCTTAAAAGGAAATATTTTTGTTTGTTTCATATAGATTTCCGTTGGTTACAGAACATGGGTCTGGGCCAGAATTTAGTACATTCCTACAACGTACAATTCATTGTGTTATAATTATTTTGAAAAACACTGTTGAAAAACTCTGGTGGATCTTCTCAAACCCGCGTATGTGCAGTTTCAGGCTCTTCTGCCCTCTTTACTTAAAATGTACTTACTGCATGCAGCATGTAATGAACCTGGAATAATACATGCATTTATTTTACAATTTTACAATTTTAAGTGCTGAAATATGATAAATAATAAATTTACTTACTCATTGCTAATTTTAGTACATGTCTGAATGTACTGAATCATTGTTTTTGCTATTTTCCGTACCAACTATATTTTTCTGTCACATAATCCTCTATTAATTTATTTGATCCTTTTCAGTAAATGAATCTATAAAAGGTGATTAATAAATTATTTTAGTCATGAAAAATGGCATCATTATAAACAGCATTCGAGTAACGTCAAACACAGGGTGCATTAAAGCGAAGCAATGAAAAGATAACTATCACCATTACTTTAAATAATTGAACGGAAAGTGAAATGAAAGTTATACCGTACATGCATGTTTACAAGGAAACTGTGAAAAGTAAAAGCTTGTAGCACAGAAAGCAGAGAAATATATGTATTTTAAATAATTAAACAATTGCAGTTGGTTAATAAGCATCAAATATGTTATATTAGTTACTTTAACTAAAAAATAAGCTCCTTAGTTTAAATAATTCATATCTATTACTTGCAAAAGATCTGTTTTTATCCTGTCCAAATATAGTAGGGATGCTTGCAGGGAGAAAACAGCCTTTAGAATTGCCTTCTTGGAAACAGCCCTGATAGCCAGATCTGGGGAGCAGAATCTGACGTCAGACTGCAGTAGTCTGTGTCTGCATTTGGCTGCGTTCTGAGGTGCAGAGCCTGAGGTGCAGAGCCTGATGTCAGATCGACAGCAGATCGACAGCAGATTCTGCCGTCTGCTTGGCATAGTGATCCTCTAGGCAGTGATCGGACAAACGCAAAACGTCGCTGATTGGTTGCTGCGATTTGTGGCAAAAGCGGAAGTAGACAGAGAAAGAAAGTGTAAGAAAGAAAGAGACAGAAATACGAATAGAAAGAGACAGAAATACGAATAGAAAGAGACAGAAATACGAATAGAAAGAGATAGATAAACAAGCAGCTTGGAAAGCAGACGATTTAATGAATGTTTAGGTTATGTTATTTCCGGTTTTGTCCCACAATGGCTGCGGTTTGTCCGATCACTGCCTAGAGGATCACTAGCTTGGCACAGCCAACAGCGCCATCTGAGGGCCAGAATTACCAAAAGATTCCCTACGCGTGACGTCACATGGACGTCCCTACCTTTACATAAGCAGGAAGCAGATTTTGGAATTTATTAAATAATTAATTCTACTTATATCAAAAAAGTATTTATTTATTATTTACAAATATACAGGATCGGTGATTACAATTGTCACAAGAGGAACTTTCAATATTTACATTAACAAATCCATATACAGTACGTCCCGTAACCACTGGTACCTAGCTGGGGCGACACCAGAAAATATAAATCAATATTTTCCACTTCTTTATTGCGGAGAATCAAATATGTTCCCTGTTGTGTTAGTGCTGAAAACAAACACAATATTAGCCAAATGCAGACACAGACTACTGCAGTCTGACGTCAGATTCTGCGCTCTCATGCCAGACCCTGCTACCAATCTGATGTCAGATTGGAAACAGATGGTTATCAGGGAGTGTTTTTCAAAATGATTATAACACAATAAGGCGTTGTTTGAATGTACGAAATTCTGGCGCAAGCCCATTTTCTGTACCCAACGGAAATCTATATGAAACAAACAAAAATATTTCTTTTTATGAAGTTCGACTTAACCTACAAATAGTATGTACATGGATTCTATATACTTACCTGTGATATGTGAAACCTTCATCCAATTCACTCAGGTCTCCTGCGCCACAAGACACACACGTTCTAACCATTTTTATTATTTACAAGCAATTAATAAGTAATCACGCTCTAACTATTTACACTTGTGCTTCCTTACGTGCTTTGGCTTTGCAACCTGTCGCGACGCATGTGAGTGACATCACACAATGCCTGGAGCTTCACCACGCGGACTTGCGAAGTTCCATCAGAGCCAATATTATTATTATTTGTATTGTTATTATTGATAGCAATTAGAGAAAAGTCGATATAAGAATCGATTCTGGAACCTTTGTTGTAAAATGTCCGAAAAGTTGCCTGAGCATTGCCAGAGAATGTCCTGAGCGCTCCGTGAGCATTGCCAGAGAATGTCCTGAGCGCTCCGTGAGCATTGCCAGAGAATGTCCTGAGCGCTCCGTGAGCATTGCTAGAGAATGGCCGGAACGTTCCGTGAGGCTGGCAGGAAGGTTCCAAGTGGCAATGTTCCACCGCCACATGGCTGGAATGTTCAAGGAAGGTTCCTATGTCCGCACCGAGGCAACATTCCACGGCAACCCCCATGGAACCTTCCTGCAAGCTTCGGGCAACGGAGTGTGCTGTATGGGTACTGGGACAGTGAAATTTAGACACTGGGCTAATCGCCTTTTTACTGGTCATGTATTGGTACAAACGTATTCATTGAATATTTTGTTTTTTTAAATGCCAGGAATATAAAAATGAATGCATGACAATTTTTTTTAAATAAAGGAAGACCCAATCTACCTATTAAATACAAAAAAGCTTAGGATAGCATTAGTTTTTTACGTGATATTGGCAATATATTCTTCTGGTAGCCTTAGCTGGCCAGTCATTGGTACATTTACCTTAATGGTACTTTTAGTCAGATATAGATATCCTCTTTTTATATTTATAATCACACAGCCAATGGTGTACAATATCCTCATAAATTAATAAAAAAAAGTTGAACTGTAAAATGTTATCGCAGGAATATTTTTTTTCAAAGTGGTATAAGTCCATTTTTGGGAAAAAATACTTCACTATGCTAAGCGTAAATGAGAAATAAGATTGAAATATGAATAAGTTTGTTATTATTAGTTATCTTAACGAAGTAATTTACTTTTCATACTTGTTTATTTATAAAATTCATTATAATATAACGAAGTAAGTAAGTAATGAAGACATGTATGTCTTCGTTTTAATTATTATTTGTTACATTAAAAAATACATTTCAGAAAAGCCAACTTCCATTAAAATATAAATTTAAAATTGCTGTTGGTTATATTTTTCATAATATGTTATTTGTCCATTTTGTAGCTAAAAAATCGTTTATTTTCTTTAACACTTTTATTGATTATTATTGCATAATAAAATTTAACAAGTTTATAGTTTTAAAAATATTACCCGAATTGATTAACCTATGTGAATATTTTTATGTTGATTCAAACGCGAACCCTTAAATATCTCATTGTATGAATAAAAGAACTTATACCACTTTCAAAAGGAACGGCTCAGTTATGATATATGGCTGTAACTTTTTTTACAACTTACTGAAGTGTTAGTAAATACGCGTGGATAATGCTCATCGGTAAAAACTGTGTAGTTTTTTGTGCGTCGTCCCTAAAGAGGATAGAGGATTTCATCCCTTTAAACGAGAATACCCCCTTAAGATCCTTGCGATTTTTGATTACTTTCCAGGATACAGTTTGTGCGATCGGCATCAATTGAATAGTTTTCAGCTGGAACGTATCTAAGTAATTACGTCATTACGTTAAAGATAAGTAGGTACTTTATGTACGTAGCTTTCACGCAAATACAAATGCATTCTCCGAACGCTAGATGCGCATCATGCACGGCGCACATGTTTTTCTTGTTATTTTGTTGTTCATTTATTTGCATCCCCACCTCACCGAAGCTTAATTATCTTTACATCGCACAGATATTCGATTAAAAATCGTTCAATTGCCATATGAATATATTCAATTCAACTTGCACAAAATTTGTCCTAGCACGGTATAGACATGCATACAGAAAGTCACAAACTTACTGGCAAAGGAAACAATCTGACAGAAACTTGCATATTGAGAAGACAATTAAAGAGTTTTGATATTCTTTTTATTAAGAAGTAAATGGTTAGGCCTTTAAAATCAGGGATCGAAAAAGTTCTGAAACTTTTCAATAGGTTCCATTTAAAACAAATGCCGCGGAACTGTTTTAAAAATGTTCTCACATTATAAGTTCTCAGAAGAACCGATAAAATAAAAGTTCTTGAAAATAAAAGTTCTAGTTGGAATGGAAATTATAAAATATAAGAATAAAAATTTCTGTATAACAGGAACAGATATTTTGTTCACCGATATTAAAAAAGTTCTCAATCGTTGTAACAAACACTAAATACTATTCAATGGATAGTACTACAAGAATATTAAATAATTCATACAGTTAAATTGATATTTTGAATTTGTTATTTATATGTAATACTTACCTACGTAGATGTTTTAGAATCGTTATAATAAAAGTTCCATGAAAACAAGTTATATTAGAACGGCTATTAAAAAAGTTTTCATAAGATAAAGAAAAGTACTAAACTATTAGGTACGAGTTTTATTTAACAATATAATATCATATTCTTCAAATGTTTATTTAATAAAAGGTATAAAAATCATAATATAATTAATGGTTTCATAACAAGTATTGAACAGAAGAGATCTTGTAAAGAATATTTAATTTAATTTTACATTTAATTTAATTTTACGAGCAAAATATTGTCTAGGTTTGTAGAACTTAAATTACATCTATGGTCGTTTAATATAAACTTCAATAGTTTAGTACTTTTCTTTATCTTTTGAAAACTTTTTTAATAAATGTTCTAATGTAACTTGTTTCCACGGAACTTTTATTATATAGGTTCTAAAATATCTGTTCCATGAGAACACTTTTTAAAGAAGTTCCTGAAGGTAGCATTTGTTTCATTAAAAATTCCACAGAAACAGATATTTTCCGAATCGAAACAAATAAGTTCTAACAGAATTTTTAAAAAACGAGGGTCCGAGAACTTTTTCGATCCCTGTTTAAAATTACAAAAATCTTCTGTTTCTTAATGAAAGAGAATATGGAAACTCTTATTATTATCGAATTGTTACCTGCGGCAATCATTTTGTGACTCATTATATGTCACGAATGATTTTTATCATTTTTAATTTCTCTGCTTTTCTTTTCATGCGTTTGCCTCCGTGTATCGCGATTTTTCATTTAAATCTCCTTCTTCTTGCTGCCATCGGTTTTTAATTTTAATTCTTTCACATCATCAGTAAGTCAGTGTTCCAAAAATCAATATGGTACGTGTACAAGGGTACTATTCAACTATCAGGTCAAGGGTCAGAGATCAGATACTAGGAACATTTACCTTTGTTTCGTAACCCAACCTCGGTATAAACAAATTTTTCCGCCACTGTAAAATAATTCAACTAACAATTTTTCTCGAATTTTAGATTTGAATAACAACACATATTAAAAGCAAGATTCTAGCCGCTTTGACGCAAGAATACAGATGATAGTATTGATGTAACTTAACATTAAGAGAAGTTAATGCAGAAATATTAATAAAAATAGGGAGTAAAATGAATATTAACGGTACTATACATTATTACAAACTTTGATCTTATTGAAAGAAAGAATAATGTCATATGGTACTCGCTAAATTCAGTTAAAAATCTTGAGTTAAAATATATCGACAAGTCAATCTTGCCAAACTCAATTTTTTAATTTATTCCAATTAAAGTTGGAATATTACTGAAAGTTTATTGCAATCAAAATCTACTCGTTAGTAATAGTAAGTAAAGTAAATCGTTGTTAATTCATACATGAGGTTAAAGACGAATCGATTGATACCACTTCGAAATCAGATGGGATCACCTCGAAAAATGGCTTCAAAGTTCGAGATTTTGCGGTTTAGAACAAAAGAAACCGGTAGTAAAATCCCATCCGGCCCGAGCGACCTCGGGTAGGTACCTGAGGAAAACCCGAGGGATGTAAGCGATACTCTAGCAGGCTGGGGCGGCAAATGTGCCTCATAACCTTCATTTCAGGGCCGTGTTGGGCCTGCATTTGCCCCATGGGCCACTAATCCATTGGCGGTTTCGTACTGGGCATTAGGAAAGGAGCCCATAGGGCAAACACAGGCCCAACACGGCCCTGAAATGAAAGTCATGAGGCACATTTGCTGCCCCAGCCTGCTAGAGTATCGCTTACATCCCTCGGTTTTCCCTCAGGTACCTACCAGAGGCAGAGTTGGGCAAAAGTTTATCTAAATAAAAATCTCAAATAACGAACAAAAGATAAATAATTTTTATTCCTTATTCGAGGCTCGAATAATCGAAGTTATCTTTATTCGAAGAGCACCGAATAAATAATTTTATTCGACGAATAAAGATAATTTTTTATTGGATGAGAATTTATTCGACGATTGAAGATAATTTTTTTATTTCATGAAAATTTATTCGACGAATAACGATAGTTTTTTATTCCAAGGTTTTATTCGAATAAATGCGTCGAATAAATTTTTCATCCGTAGCATTTATCTTTTCGAAGCCTTCGAATAAAGCCACGAATAACTTTCGTCAGCGTCGCGCGTGTTTAATCGAGCCGCTGGTCCTTTGTGTTCGGCGCTCGCCGCTCGGCCGGGGTCGAAAGTTATTCATGGCTTTATTCGAAGGCTTCGAAAAGATAAATGCTACGGATGAAAAATTTATTCGACGCATTTATTCGAATAAAACCTTCGAATAAAAAACTATCGTTATTCGTCGAATAAATTTTTATCGAATAAAAAAATTATCTTCATTCTTCGAATAAATTCCCATCGAATAAAAAAATTATCTTCATTCTTCGAATAAATTCCCATCGAATAAAATTATTTATTCGTTGCTCTTCGAATAAAGATAACTTCGATTATTCGAGCCTCGAATAACGAATAAAGATAAAGTATCATTTATTCGATCGTTATTTAAATAATTTTTTATCTAGATAATGCCCAACTCTGAACAGAGGTCCCTCGGGCCGGATGGGATTGTACTACCGGTTTCTTTTGTTCAAAACCGCAAAATCTCGAACTTTGAGGCCATTTTTCGAGGTGGTCCCATCTGATTTCGAAGTTAAAAATGGTATCAATCGATTCGTCTTGGCGAGATCTTTCCAACGGTGTGTAGCATACGCTGTAGGTTCGTGGGTCACTAATCCCCTCTGCGGCTTAACATTGTCCTTCTTCTGCCGTTTTTCTCGACCTCGTCTATCCTCGCAGCCCCTCCACCCACCTTCGTGGTGATCGGAAAATCGGGCCTGGCCCAATCAGCATCGCGCGGCCCCGCAATCACCCCACCATTGCGCCGTCAGTAGGCCTGTGTAAAGTGGTGTGCGTTGGCGTCAACTTCTTACGCCTCGGGGCAAAGTCTGTCGCCGCGGTGGGAAAACCCTTACGCCGCTGACGTCACCGGCAGTCCACCAACTGGCAGAAAACCGTTGCGATGTCGGATCTACATATCCCCATTTCGAGTGATACGAAGTCGAGAGCGCAATCTAAGGACCCCCCTTTCGCGCAAAGATTTATGTTTCCGCATCTATCAAAAATGAGGATGGGGCAACTTTCTCCGACCAAGTATCACGAGCTATACGTGTGGAACGTCACAAGTGGGACGAGATATAAGGTATTTCCTAGGAGTATGCGGATCTTCCCGAGGCTCTGTCCAATTAGACAGAAAGGTAAACACTTATCACTGGTATTGATATAAATGATATACATAATTCTTTGCGTCTCGGTCTCCTCTTAATAGCTGGCTTTCGAGCCGGTCGCGTCCGAGTTCTGCCGAGCCAACCTGAAATCAAATTGCCCGCTCATGGCGGCCATGCTTGTAGCCCGAATCGAGTCTCGGGATCCGGAGAGTATCCGGACCCCGCCCGATCCCGCCCGAAATATTCCGGCCCGTCCCGAGCCCGAAACGTCGGGTACCCGCACAACCCTGGTATTTCCTAAAGTTACTAAAGTGACAAAATACCTACATTTAATAACTGAAAGCTATTAAGGAGGGAGGCCTACCTAGAACGGTCAAAACAACATGCTTCTTTGGGCATTTTTTCTAGAGAAACCGATAAACTTTTATTATTAAACATTAGTCTATTGGAAGAGTACATCTTACGGATATTTCAGTATTTTTTGTGGTAAAAGGTATTGAAAGGTCTGTGTGTTATAGGCGCTGCCTGAGACGTCCTTTTTTGTAGCTCGGTGCATTATCATCCAAAATTGAAAATTCGATTTTTTTATAGATAATATATGAAATTATCTAGGCGCTATCGGGCCCGATTTTGGATATATTATTTTGAGACAAAATGGGGGCTGTGCCAAGTTGAGGCATCGATATTTGGCAAAAAATCGGTCGTTTTTCGAGTGTAAAAAAAGATCTAGGCCAAAAAAAGGAAAAGCTCCCAATAGCGCTTAGACTTTTAACCCTAAAATAAGCCTGCAAAGCGGCGAGTAAATCGTTTCATTAATTTTTGAGTTATGTGTGTCACCGCCTTTGAAAACATGATTTTAAGGAAAACGAGGAACACCTACCTACTTACACGCGTATAACTTTGTCAATTTTGGGTCGGATTAATTTGACACTTTCAGGGAATATTTTCAACATGTTATACTTCCAGAAAATATAAAAATCGGAAAATCGATTTTTCGAAAATTTCTAGGTAGGCTTCCCCCCTTAAGTAATGTGTCTGTTAACTTAGAAGATCCAATATGCTACAGAATGTAGGCAGTCAGCAAAAATGTTAGGTACTATAGAGTAACACGTTCCGCGCTCCATGAGTTATCAGTGACCCATGATATTTATCGGAAATTACACTTTTATCGTAAGAGTATTTTTCAATTGTATGTTGACATATGACAGTTAAAATGACTCACAATGTTAATATAACTACTACAGTCCTATGATTCAATATTATAGTTGCATGTAAGTCACTGTTCAAAGTGCTACCGAAAACCTGAAATTCGAGAAAGGGAACATCTGAATTGCCCCGGATTTATTAAATTGTTCCCTGACTGCTTTGATAAGTATACATAAACAATATTAAATACCATTACCGGGTATGACCGAAGTGGTACTACATTATAAAAGGGGATGATTCTATATGAAAAAATAAGTAGAAAATATAGAATAACATTTTTCGCTACGAAACTTCGTTTTCGAGAAAATTAATTCTAAAAGCTGAAATCGGTGAACCATAGCAGTAACTATCGTGCAAATGCAGATGAAACAAATCCTTGTGCAAGAATAAATCGAATTTATACAGTAACATTTTTTTGCAACGAGACTTTGCTTCCCAGAAAATCAATTCTGAAAATCCATAAAAAATGCGTGCACTGGACCATAAAGAGACTTAGAATCGATATCCTAGAACACGGAGGGCGAACCTTTTTATCTGCGTGTGCCAAAAATTTATAAATAATATTTATCGAATTGCTGACGTGCCGGGCAGTGTTTAATACGGGAAAAACTAGTAGAAAATGAATCATTGCCGAATTTTATTCAGACAAGTTTAAAAATTAACATAGATTTTCATAAGAATTAACCAGAGTTGGGCATTAACTAAATAAAAAATTATCTAAATAACGGATCAAATAAGAGTTACTTCAACTTTAGATTATTTGACGAATACAGTTAATTTCTTTATTCGACGAATAAAGTTAACCCGGGGCAATTTTATTCGACACAAGGCGAATAATGTTTTTCCCATCTCTAGAATTCACTCATAACTTGACATACACATTTTCCTATAGTAAAAGCTGGCGAAAAATATTTTCGTAGGTGTCTCTAACCTGAGTCTAACCATATAATAATTATGTTAGATTAATATAGGGATATTAATGATAGCACCTGTAAATCCCCTTTCTTAGAAATGGTATTCAATGATTTCTTATTTTTCCCCGATGATTCATTTAATCTGCATTTGCACTATTTTCAGCAAATATTGAAAGTGATTTTTCTTGGAAACGAAGTTCCAAATGAAGAAGTGTTGCTTTACACATATTTACGATTTTTATTTTCATGTATGGTTAGATCCTTTCGAGTTTCGGGTTGTACCACTAGTGGCACTAGTCCAGTGACAACTTGTGTAAAAAATTATAAGATGAATTAAAATTTTAACTGAGGTACGGAAGAAATTAAAAAATTCAGAGGAAATGTGTCAATCGCCCTAATTTCAATGATTAGTAGTGGCGATGGATGTGGGGAACCGTATTTTATAATCGCAGCCGTATTTCCTGTCGCTCCATTTCTGCTCCCTCGAGCACACTTTCCTTCTTTGTAGAGTGTATCTGCAGTTACTTACAACGGGAATCCCCATGGCGAGTCGCAGAAGGAAATTCCACGGGACGGAAATGCGCAAGGAAAGGGGGATAGCGGGTAACAAAAGATCGAGTACCATGATTCCAAGGAGTACGTATGTATATAAGCAGCGAGTATTCGCTCCAGGAGCATCATTCAGACCGAAGTTGAGTCAAAGGGCTTGGAACAGGCAACGAGTGTTACTTATTCATTAGCGTCATTTGTAGTTCTGTTCAGGACTTTGATCAAAGAAACATGAAGCTTCTCGTTGTTCTCTGCATTTTCGCCACCATCGCCTATGCTTCTGCTGCTAGCGCTCCGCAAGTAATCTTCGACGGACCAACTTACGAACTGAGTGAGTAATATGCGTATGTACACCATTTGAAAAATAAGGGATTGAAAATTTGCGAAAGGAAAGAAATGTCCATAATATATCATGAAAATTTTTTCCTTTAAGTATTGCTTAATATACAGGGGATGAAAATATTTTAAATATTTTTTTTTAATATTTATATTTGTACTGTTCCATTTTAGTAAAAATTGAACGGTATTAAGCGTTCAACTACCTACGTAACCGTAGCTTATTTTTAAATACCCAGAACCACTGAGAGTGGTGTAATATTCCGTGAGCACTGCGTCGTTAATTAATAAGCCAAAATAAAAGGTTGCATCATTTTTAATCCCTTTTTGTATGCAATTCATAATCAACTCGTTAAAACATTACATTTTCTCATTTTGTTATAATTAGCAACGTTGCTGGTTGAAAGTCTCATGTGGAATAACAATACTACTGCGCACGAACAAAATTAATATCGTATAGCATGGCGAATTGAATAATCTTATGTGTCAAAAAATAACTCAAGAATCAAATTACAATAACGTATTATTTTGAAATATCAAAACTCGATCAAGGAGGTTCTAATTTCTATTAAATTAAGTGTACAATTTTAAATTACATAAAATTTAAGAATATAACTTTGAAGACCAATATTTTCTTTTGTTGTAATACTGCATTGCATTGCAAGCATATAACTTTTTTTTTATACTTGAGAAAGTATGAAAGCTCCACTGAATTTTGCAAATTGCACTTGGAATTTAAACCGTGGGTTGTGGGAATAATGAAAAGGAATTAACAAAAAATGTTTTTACATTTGTTAAAACGAATGCACGATAGAAAATGAACCTTGGACCAGGGTTGCCAGGGATTCTTTGTGGTCAAACACCTACAGGAGTGGTGGTAATGTGTGCGTAAACTGACGCTAGCGCCAAGGCGGCCAAGTGGCCCCAACGCGAAGCCAACCACGGCCAACCAGCGTCGCCGGGAAATAGATTGTCGACGCTGGTTGGCCGTGGTTGGCTTCGCGTTGGGGCCACTTGGCCGCCTTGGCGCTAGCGTCAGTTCACGCACACATTACCACCACTCCTTTAGGTGTTTGGCCACAATGAATCCCTGGCAACCCTGCCTTGAACTGTTCTGTGCATATGTGATATACCTATTTTACTATTTTATTCCAAATCTCGAGAACATAGTAACACTAACACAAATATGAAGAACCTATAGTTACGTTTATAAATACTTATGTATTAATAAATAATGACTAATTATTATAAGTATTAGTGATTATTAATAATGACTGTAAATTTGTTCAGAACCTATCGAAGACGCTGACGATAGTAATGCCATGAATGCTGAAATGGGAACCGAGGGTGATGCTATGGAATCGACACCCCTCCGCCATCGCCGAGTAACGTGTGACGTTCTCTCATGGCAATCACAGTGGTTGAGCATCAACCATTCGGCGTGTGCCATCAGATGCTTGGCTCAACGTCGTAAGGGTGGTTCTTGCCGGGATGGCGTTTGCATTTGCCGAAATTAAATTCAAGTATTTTTGTATTGACTAATATACAGAATGCAGTTTACTTATAAGTTTCGATTGTTCTACGCGGTATTCGATACTCACCATTAAATACTATTCTATATGATACTGAAAAACTATACATTTTGAAGTCTGGCCCGCCGAGCTCATTGCCATACCTACTTATATGTATAATACTCAAATGTAATAAACGATTCTTAAAGAAATTAGTAGGTATAATGTGTTTCAAATGTTACCCACAAATAAATTATCCCTGATATCACGCTGCATGGGGGAGAGTCGTACGGTGCCGGCCAAAGCTAAATAGATCTCGCTTCTACTGTTAGTTGACTGCACTGCTATCAATGAAGAAACAAATGAATACCTATTATAGCCCTAAGCAACGTATATTCCTTTTTCTTTAGTATTACCAGAGTTCTAAGATGTTTAACGTTTATGCTGGTGTTTGGTACGACAAAAGCTATTTTTCATAGCTGATTTCTTATTTTTCAGGGAATTAAATAATTTTGTCATATTACGTACCTACATTATTCTTAGACTATTAGATATACATAAATGCCCGGGTTTTTGCAATTTGCTTTGTATATTACGCATCAAACCTAAAACTTTTTCAACGTGCTAGTCGTGCAGTACCAAATTTTTTTAAATTTTTTCCTATGATTAAAGTCGTTAGGATTTTCTTCTTTATTTTTCTGCAGAAAAATGTCAGAAATTAAACAGAAAAAAATGGAAAATGGACGCAGAGCGATATGAATGCGGCTTTGAATTTTGAAAATGCTACTTCAAAACAAAATTATTCTGAACTGAACTAATCTAAAATAAAGTAATTAAGCTATCGACCGTATTTTTCGAATAAACAATAAGTGGTTTCGGCGCACTGGTTCGGTCAGTTAAAACACCGAACTGACCGAACCAGTGCGCCGAAACCACTTATTGTTTATTTGAACTAATCTAAACTTAAACTAGACTTTTATGAATAAGGCACTGAGTGCGACATTTGTAAAGAGTCCTTCAACGAACATTGGGTGCAGTGCATCAAATGCAAGGGTTGGGTTTACGTGGAGTGTACAGATCAAGAAAATATCGATCGTTTTACCTGTGATATTTGTAGACGTGCCTAAATAAAAGTTCTATTCTATTTTAAAATTTTATTAAAACATTATTAATTACTCCGACGTTAAAATCTACTAAGTAGTTGGCTGGTACTGGACGACAATTTTTCGTTCGCTGCAAATTACAACCTTTTTATTCCTGCGAATTATTAATGTTTATCATAAAATTTAAGAAAAACGATTTGTCCGTTTTTATAAAGCACCATTTGTATTATAAATTACTTTTTTTATATTTAATTTTTACCAACAGTAGCCCAAGGTATAGGGGAGACCGGGGTAGATTGTAACAAAAAAGTTTTCACAGTTTTTTCTCGAAAGTGTTTTCCTCAATCAGGAAATAATTTGCGTGACTTACTACTCACATATGTGGTGAACTCTTTGAGTGTAAGTATGTGACAAAATCTTGTATACTTAGACATCTAGCTTCATCTTAAACAAATATGATCCTTTCCCATACAGCACACTTCGTTGCAGCTGTATTGCAGGAACGTTGCTGCAATATTGCGTTGTTGTAGGTTGCATTGCAATATTGTCGTGCATTATTGGAGTGGCAACGATCCTACAATATTGCAGCAATATTACAAGAACGTTGCCGTGCAATGTTCCATTGGCAACGATCCTACAATATTTCAGCAATATTGCAAGAACGTTGCCGTGCAATGTTCCATTGGCAACGATCCTACAACATTCCTGTAATATTGCACACACATCGACGTGCAATGTTCCAGTGGCAACGTTCCTACAATCTTTATGCAATATTGGGCGCACATTGATGTGCAATGTTCCAGTGGCAACGTCCCAGCAAAATTGTACCCACATTGCCGTGCAATATTGCAGAAATATTGGAGTGACAACGCTTCTGCAATGTATCGCGCATATCGCCGTGCAATGTTCCAGTGGCACCGATCCTACAATATTTATGCAATATTGCGCGTACATCGCCGTGCAATGTTCCAGCGGAAACGATCCTACAATATTTCGGCAATATTGTGCGCACATCGACGTGCAATGTTCCAGTGGCAACGCCCCAGCAAAATTGCGCACACATTGCCGTGCAATACTGTAGTGAAAACTTGTGGAAACATTACAATAATAATCTGAAGCAACTATGACTTTGTCAAAATTTTTTGTAATATGTACATGACGTCGAGTGGATTCTACGGCGTGTTTCATTTAACTGGATACGCTAGAATATCTCGTTGGCCGTTGAAAATATGAAAAAAGTGTTATCGCGGGAGTTGTATGTAGATACATGAAATTATAGAGCAGATTCGAAGATCAATTTAATTTTTTTAGATAAAGTAGGTACTATATATTTTAATGTCTGAAATTATTATTATTATTGTAGTAGGCATACAGGGAATTTAGGCAACGGCCTAGTGCAGGCCTGCACAGCAAGGCTGTGGCGGGCAAGAGCACTCTCGATTGCTCGTGAGCAAAGCGAATAGCGACGCCGTGAGCAGTTCCCCCACCCTGTGGCCAATAGCTGTCGTAGTATGCGTGTAAACTGTAATGTGTGTTGCTGATGTTCCGCGGCACACTTCACTCACGAACACTCCCCACCACGGCCCTCACGGCACTGTCGCTCATAAAGGCGTGGCCTAGTGCTTTACGATGCTCTTTCCGCACGCGTCCGAAAATTTTTGCCCGGCGAGCATTCAGCTGTGCACGCCTGGCCTAGTGTGTGGCTGTACACATAGGTGGCGTCCATTTAGAAAGGAGTTCGGAGGACAGGAACCGTGGAGAGTCGGCGTAGCCGGTGCGGCTAACACTGCTGATCAGCACGCGGGCGGCCCGGGTTCGATTCCCAGCGCCGTGGCTTTCCTTTTTCCGTCTCCTATATTATTATTATTATTAAACGTCTTTATTACACAAATACGTATATACAATCTAGCAAGAGAAAAGACAGAAGAGAAGACAATGTAAAGGTTCAGTCTAGACTGTTTTCCAACCTAACCTAAAATGACACCGGGTGAAATTTGTAGTACGCACCTATAGTGTTACAAAACCCTAATGGGCTTTGTCAAATGAGCCTTCGTTTTTTAATAATTTGAGTTTAAAGTATTGCACGGTAGGAGTATAAGTTCGAATACGAAAGCAATCTTATCAATCAGCGGTTGTAGCTGCGGCGGTAAAGTGTTCGTTTATTTTTTTGACGCAATTTGTATAACTAAGAGTTTCCACAATTGGAACAATTAGTTTTCTCTTTAATTTAGAATGTATGGTTTATGTTTTTTCTTATTTGTTTTTATTACCAATTTTATTTTATAATTTACACATTTTTTCAATAAAAACATCTTTAAAAAAAAAAGTAAAGTGTTCGTCTACGATGCTACAGGTCCTCGGTTCGAATCCCCCTGGGGTAAGTAAAAGAATTTTCTATGAGAAAACGACACACGGGCGTTATACTACTTCGATTCTGTACACATTCACGTCGTCGCGTCCCTCACTGCCCGAAACGTTACGGTGGGACCCCATTGCTGTAAAATCTCCGAAACATTGCGGGAATACACTCCTGCAATATTGCCCAGGGCGGACATAAGAGTGAACCTGCAACGTCTCTGCAATGATGCGGTGCAACATTGCAATCTCGCACTGCAATTTTGCCGTTTCGTTGCAGAATCATTGCCGGAATGTTGCAGGAGTACATATTTGTAATGCTGTCGCAACTTTGCAAAAATACACTCCTGCAATATTGTTAAGGCGGACATAGGAGTGAACCTGCAACGTCTCTGCAATGTCATGGTGCTGTGTGGGTTGTTACAATGTGCCCCAGTCCGGGGTAAATTGTAACACATCTGTTTTAGTTATTTAAATACAAATATGAACACAAATAAACATATCTAAAAAATATAAATTAAAATACAGATCATTATTAAACATTTGATATGCATGAGTTAAGCAATCATTGCTTATTCATCTGATTCTATCAAAATCTTCTTCTTCGCTTTTTTTACTTTTGCCGTCATACTTTTTTTCTACTTTTTGGATTCTCGATTGCTCTGTTGTTGGTCTAGAGCATCTTTTTCCGGTGTGTCAGCAAATAGCATGTTTGCTGTATCACCATTTAGAGCGGAGTAAGCAGTAACATGTTACAATTTACCCCGATTTTGATTTTTTGCGTTTTATCTCAGCAAACGAGAAACTAAACATCAAATTACTAAAATGCGTACACATAATAAACCAATGTGTACCTACCGATTCGTTTGCGACAAAGAAGCAACAATTCAAACGGTTTCTAATGACAGTTAAGGGGACTAGGCAGTAGGGTGGAGTGAAAAAAACATTTTTTCAATGATCAAATTCTAATAGTGCGTCAAAGTTGTCTACTTGGCCCAATAAAACGTGTAAAAAATTTCAGCTCGATAGGATAATTTCTTCTGTGTGCACCAAAGGCCTTAACTTTCAAAATTTTAGTACAAAACTTAAAATTAAAAAAAAATATATAAAATACAAAATACATAAAAAAAACAATTAAATTATTAAAAAAGCGAAAAAAATATAAAATACAAAAAACAAGGAGCCCGACGTACAGCTACCTCCGCGTGGTTGGTTCTGGGCCACTTGTTCCGTTAGGAAAGTGAGCGAAGAGCTGCATTTTTTTATAGTTTACAGTGCCATTCCTATCGTTCCGAAACCAGCCACGGGTGTTTCTTTGCTTCATTTACGCAACAAATATAGTCTTGGGTATTAAAAAAGGTAGAATCCAGCAGCTGAAGAAAGTTGCAGTTTCTTAAGTTTTGTACTAAAATTTTGAAAGTTAAGGCCTTTGGTGCACACAAAAGAAATTATCCGATCGAGCTGAAATTTTTTACACGTTTTATTGGGCCAAGTAGACAACTTTTACGCACTATTAGAATTTGATCATTGAAAAAATGTTTTTTTCACTCCACCCTAATAGACACGTCGTCGTCGTCAGGTAGGTCGCGCGAAGCGGACCTCTCTATATTCAAACGCTATTATCTAAAAAATTGTTAGAACCACGAGCAAATTATATATACAGTAATTGTAGAAAATTGAATGCTCTTTTAATATTATTTGAACCAAATTTCGATGGGGCTTACCATTTTTTAGAAATTCTTCAAAATCAAACCATTGATGAACTCTAAACTTTAAGGTCTGGTCGACACCCTTTCCTGTTGTCCGATTGCAATAATCTTTTTCAGAGACTATTTTTTTATGAAATGGATCCATATTAGGGGGTGAAAGTAAAATAAATCGCAGGTTGAAAATAAGGGCCACCCTAGTGCTCACGTGAGTAGAAACATTTTGGAAGACAAGAAAGACAATTAAAATGTAAATGCTGCTTGAATCATAAAAAGGGGCACATATGGAAGTATCGTATGAAGAAACTATTAATTACTATAATATGTATCTCCTAAATAATTACAGTATAAGTAAAATATTTTACCTGTATATAAATCAAACAGTATTGATATCGTACAGCAGTTATTTGCCAGTGAATTGCTAAAGAACCAGATTACAATCACGTGTCATAGTAAAATACCAAATCTTAACTACTGTCCTCCATTAAGCAGATTATTTATTAAAGCTCGAACCGACATACAGATTGAATCCACATCTAATTTTTTTCTATGTACGTATCTACATCTCACAAAAGCACCAACGTTCCTTTGAACCCTTTAAATTGCGTCCCGTATTTCAACATGGGCAGGGTGAAAAAACACAGCTCGAGAGGATACAGGAGAGAACGAACAAGAAAAAGTAATCGTAACTTTTAAAAAATGCACGATAGGAAATGTAATCATCCTGCGTACACATGAAACATGTTATTTTTTCATAGAAATTCTGGGTGATCCTAACATATTGATTTATAATTAATAGAGATATCAATAAAACTATGGAATATGGGAATGTGTTCACAACAAACATACATTGCGTTGAGAATTTATTCAGGGTACTCGTGATAGCGATATATTAACAAAAGGAGGATTTGTGTATGGTGCTATGGAATTGGCACACACATATTCAACAGCAGGCGTCGACGTGCATTGCTTCAAGCATGGGATCACACTGAATCATCGGTCCATATTATTCCCGTTGCAACAGTAAATATTGAACTCGAGGTCGCAAGAGTGGTCGTTATCGGTGGGGTATTTGCGCATGTCGAAATTAAAACATTTTGCAGATTATTGTACAGAGTGGCACGATAATAGTGGAACGGAGATGAGGATGATTTTCTATGAATAGATAAGACGAAATTGCAGTATGTTTTTGTTGTGATTGGCAACGATGATGGGTACTTAGATGACATTCATTATTGGACGACTGAACATAACTACTTAGAATTCTTCTACGTAGTTAAAATCGATGGGCAATCGATTGGCATTGTCAACCAATAACGGTAAACTCGTCAAAGAGCTATGTACCTGTTCACCGATTTCGATGAGGTTTGAATATGTTGTAGAAGTTAACATTCTGAACAACATTTTCCTTACATATAATCAGTGGCGGATGTCACGTCCTGGGTGGAGGTTAGGACAATCCCCTCAAAAACTTTAAAAAAGTAAAAAATTACGCCAAGTACATCAAATCAAGTAAATCACAAAACATAGAAGATAATAATAAATACAAAATTAAAAAAAGAAGTGAAATCAAAATGAGCTGCCAGTACATAAAGATGCTTTCAAACTGCGCTTTAGATGACACAGCTACATATGCACAGCTAAAATCCCATTGCTCATAATGGCTATTTATTCAAAGAAAAAATGTATTAAATAATATTAAGCAGATATATTTTTATACAAATAAATATTTTAATACGAATAAATATTTTATTCAAAATACTTGGCGCTGCGCCCCGAATTGGTTATGCTAAACTGAATACATATGTATAAATTGCATTAATCTTCTTCTTTCTTTCTTGTGCGTGAGTTCGTGAATGTGTGAATGTGTGTATGTGTGCGTTTGCATATGCTACGTATGATATGAGAGTTAAGTATACTCGAGCTCATTTTAGAAGGAACTTGCCGACCGACGAGTTTAGATCGGTTCTGCGCATGTTGGCGCTCATTGGCTATGCCACCACCAATGGTCTTTCGGCTGCGCATGGTAAAGTGGGGGAACAGAGACCTCGCGACAGTTGAATAGCTTATTCAACATGCGCGAAATAAGTTCCTTCTAAAATGAGCTCGAGTATATATGTAGAATAAATCTGACTACGTTTGTAATATGTATATGTTTATGTATTTTAGATTGTACGGGAGTTATTGTAAATTATTAATTAATACTTAGACAATTAACATTTTTTCGGTTTCGCAGCGCCAAGTATTTTGAATAAAATATTTATTCGTATTAAAATATTTATTTGTATAAAAATATATCTGCTTAATATTATTTAATACATTTTTTCTTTGAATAAATAGCCATTATGAGCAATGGGATTTTAGCTGTGCATATGTAGCTGTGTCATCTAAAGCGCAGTGTGAAAGCATCTTTATGTACTGGCAGCTCATTTTGATTTCACTTCTTTTTTTAATTTTGTATTTATTATTATCTTCTATGTTTTGTGATTTACTTGATTTGATGTACTTGGCGTAATTTTTTACTTTTTTAAAGTTTGTTGAGGGGATCTCACTTCTTTTTTCAAAGATTAATTGTACTATTATTTGCAAATTCATATTCATACACACGTATTAATTGTTTATTTATCCTGAATGCATGGAAAATCTTCCAGACGATTAGATCGAAACATTTGGATCAAATGTTGACGCATTAACGCATGATTGTACGTTACTTTGGCTGGCAATTTATTGATGAATAATAACGAAACAGCAAATGCACTCGCAACAACTCCTCAATCCCGACTGTTAGGTTGATACACGTTCAAGGGTAAAGGGTGCAAGGGTAAAGGGTGCAAGGGTAAAGGGTGCAAGGGTAAAGGGTGCAAGGGTAAAGGGCACAAGGGTAAAGGGCGCAAGGGTAAAGGGCGCAAGGGTAAAGGGCGCAAGGGTAAAGGGCGCAAGGGTAAAGGGTGCAAGGGTAAAGGGTGCAGGGTAAAGGGTGCAAGGGCGCAAGGGTAAAGGGCGCAAGGGTACAGGGCGCAAGGGTAAAGGGTGCAAGGGTAAAGGGGGCAGGGTAAAGGGCGCAAGGGTACAGGGCGCAAGGGTAAAGGGGGCAGGGTAAAGGGCGCAAGGGTACAGGGCGCAAGGGTAAAGGGTGCAAGGGTAAAGGGTGCAAGAGTAAAGGGTGCAAGGGTAAAGGGTGCAGGGTAAAGGGTGCAAGGGTAAAGGGTGCAAGGGTAAAGGGTGCAAGGGGAAAGGGTGCAAGGGTAAAGGGTGCAGGGTAAAGGGCGCAAGGGTAAAGGGCGCAAGGGTAAAGGGTGCAAGGGTAAAGGGTGCAGGGTAAAGGGTGCAAGGGTAAAGGGTGCAGGGTGAAGGGCGCAAGGGTAAAGGGCGCAAGGGTAAAGGGCGCAAGGGTAAAGGGTGCAAGGGAAAAGGGTGCAAGGGTAAAGGGTGCAAGGGTAAAGGGTGCAAGGGTAAAGGGTGCAAGGGTAAATGGTGCAAGGGTAAAGGGTGCAGGGTAAAGGGTGCAAGGGTAAAGGGTGCAGGGGAAAGGGCGCAAGGGTAATGGGCGCAAGGGTAAAGGGTGCAAGGGTAAAGGGTGCAGGGTAAAGGGTGCAAGGGTAAAGGGTGCAGGGTAAAGGGCGCAAGGGTAAAGGGTGCAAGGGTAAAGGGCGCAAGGGTAAAGGGCGCAAGGGTAAAGGGCGCAAGGGTAAAGGGCGCAAGGGTAAAGGGCGCAAGGGTAAAGGGTGCAAGGGTAAAGGGTGCAAGGGTAAAGGGTGTAAGGGCGAACGGTGTAAGGGCGAGGGGTGCAAGGGTGAATGGTGCAAGGGTGAAGGGTGCAAGGGTAAATGGTAAAAGGTATAACGGTATATAAGGGTATATAAAGGTATACGGGTATATAAGGGTGTAAGGGCATAAGGATGTAAGGATATAAGGGTATATAAGAGTACAAAGGTATAACGGTATATAAGGGTGTAAGGTTATAAGGGTATATAAAAGTATAAGAGCATAAGTGTATATAAGGGTGTAGGATTATATAAGAGTAGGGTGTAAGGGTATAAGGGTAAATATATAAAGGGTGTAAAGTTATAATAATAAAGGTATAGAAGGGTGTATATATAAGAGTATAAGGGTGTAAGGGAATATATATGAGTATGAGGGTATAAGGGTATAACGATATATAAGGGTGTAAGGGTATAAGGGTAGGTACATAAGAGTATAAGGGTATATAAGGGTATATACTCTGCGGAATGATCCCGAGAGTCGACGAACGAAACATGTGTGCGAAACTGATAGGTGTGTGTGTGTGTGTAAGGCGTAGTATACGTATTTGGTTGACGAATTTTCGACTGGAGAAGAAAAATTTTCTCTTACCAATTCTGACAATTTCATGAGACGATATTACGATATCTCTAGCATGCGTGGACCGATTTTTTCGGAATTGGTCTTATTCGAAAGCTTATATGCGGTTTACATAAGAAAAATGCCTTTAAATTTAAAAAATATTGCAGGGGTGATGATATATTAATGAAATAAGTTTCAGAATAGCCTGGTGACGAGTAAAGGTTAGCGGTAGCGACGTCGACATATATATGCAGGGTCTCGGAACATGGATAAACGGCAGGGGCAGTCGATCGACATTTATACAGGGTGTTTTATACAGGGTGTCTTTCTTGTACTTGGCGTCGAGACGCTACCGCGTCCTCCAGATGACAAGGAGTTCTTGCCCCGCTGCCTCCAACGCACCGTCGCGCCGTAAGGCCGGCCGGATTACGCCGCAATGGAGTAAACTGTGCGGGGCGGGTGGATTGGCTTTAAAGGATCGAGGAGGAAAAGAAGAGGTGTGTTTCGTCTTGGGACCGTCAGCTAGACTCATCAGTAGGGCTACAGCTGACGGCCCCTGCCCTAGACACACACAGGGACACAGAGGATGTGATTTCGGAACTTGTATATATACGAATGGATGGGAGATTGAGAACTAGCGAGAAGATTAGACCTCTGGTGGCGCTCGCCGACACTAAGTCGCGATACCGTGGTGGGGCCGGGACGTCACAGCGGATTTAAGAAAGAGGCCCAGGTGGCAAACGTTCTGAGGGGTCCATTTTTTTCGAGAAAGTGAAGAGGTAGTTTACTAAAAACGGGTATAGTATTTCGAAAAAAATGTAGTGTTTGGATACCGATACCTAATCCTGGACAGGGGTATAGACGGCAACTGCTCATCAGCCGCCAGCTGTTAAATCCGCCACTGCTTATAATGAATTTATAAATAAACTAGTATAAAAAGTAAATTACATCGTTAAGATAAGTAATAATAACAAACTTATTCATATTTAAATCATATTTCTCCTTTACACTTAGCATAGTGAAGTATTTTTTAAAAAAAAATGGACTTATACCACTTTCGAGTAAAACATTCCTGCGATAACATTTTACAGTTCAACTTTTTTTTATTAATTTATGAGGATGTTGTACACCATTGACTGTGTGATTATAAATATAAAAAGAGGATATCTATGTCTGACTAAAACTAACGTCAACTCATTTTTCCAAAAAGTGGACTTACACCACTTTCAAAAACAACGGCGCATATAACAAGTAGTAGGGATAGTTGTATTTACACTGTACATTTTTTGTAAATAAATTGTACCCTTTTACTTGATAAATATGTGTACTTTGGCTTATTAAGATGAAAATTTGAGAGTGTTCCTTCACCGATATGTGGATAAATAAATTTTATTGTGGGTCAGAAATGACCCGTTTCCGCCCCTCATCTCATCGTCGGGCTCTCAGCCATCCGGCGATTAAAATTGAAGCCTGTTTTAATCAATAATTGAAGAGTTCTTGTAGAAAACACTGTAAGTGTCAGAAATTAAATTTTTCAGGAGAGAGAAAAAACTTCTCTGACACTTAAACTATTTACGAAATTTGGTTTGTTTTGATTGTCAAATATGTTTATAAGTATACAATAACCCAAATGTGTCATAAAATTTTCTATTTTTTGCATTAATACCTATAGTTCAAATTCATGAAAAAAAGAATTGTAACTGTAGAAAACCCTGTATATGCCACCTCTTAGTTGTAGAGGAAACTGAATGTGCCATTCAATTAAATTTGCAAGGACTGTAAGTACCAATCCTGTTTGTCCCTAACTAAATTGTCTCTTACATTGTTTTTTACAGAAGTGGTGTTGGACGTACCAGCGCGGCGATACCATCGTTCAGCATTATTGCTAACTTATTTACAAAAGGAAATTGTTACCATTGGCACGTAGAAAATTTTTTGATATTTTTTTTTAATTTTGGCACTTATAGTATTTTCTGCAAGGACTCTTCAATTATCAAACGCAATATTACAGTATCTAAATGCTAAACAGCTTACCACTTCCCTCCTTTCAATAAATGCAAAGTTTGCAGAAGAAAAGTAAGGAGCAGAAGGGAATCCTAATTTCCAAACACGTCCCAAAGAAAAGAATTCGTAATTTGCCCATTTCGTGTGTCAACCACTGGGAACTTGTGTGGTGGAAGCACGGGAAAACTTTTCAAATGCGGATTCACTTTCAAAGTTGAATCGATTCACGGTTGTGGTATGATTTCGTGCGGGGAATGCTTAGAATTTCACATTGACGGCCAACTTTAACCTCGCGGGAGATTTATGACGTCGTTGGACTGATTTCATTTAACTATGGAATTTCATTATAGTGTGTTTATAAAAAAATCTTTATTACAAGCAACTGTCGAAGGAGCTTTGGATTAATAAAAGTGAATATTTTAGTAGACTCAATACATCATCTGTTTTATTTGATTAAAGATCGAAGAGTCCTAGGGTAAAGGACCCAATTACTGCCACCTAACCATTTACTGTCACCTTAAGCTATTTTACTTAAAATGACGAATAAATAAACGTTGTAAAGTCATACAAAAAAAGAATTATGTAATTCAACCTATAATCTATACTGTAGATTATATACTATAGTCTATTTATTCGTTATTTTAAGTAAAATAGCTTAAGGAGACAGTAATTGTTTAGGTGTCAGTAATTGGGTCCTTTACCCTATCCGAAGTTACTAAGAAGTATATGTACTATTTTAGATGGTGTTTCATTCTCTTTTGTACCTTTTATTAGTACCTATCATTGGCGTCTTTTACGTTTTAATCTGCACAGTGTTTCTTGCGCAATTAAAAGAAAATGTATGTAAAATATAAACTCTTTGGTGTAAACGTGCTTTTCGCATTACAATGGGTTATAAAATACAATGCATACTGCTACAGTGTAACTGAACGATATCAGTCAAAAGACTATTCCCCTTGGGTATGTACCTAGGTATGTATCAGCGAATAATGAGTTTTTAAATATCGTCTTTTTCGCTTTCACATTTTTCAAATGAGTTATGTAACTGAAAAGCGAGTAAGAGAGATAAAGGTGTAGAAGAATTATAGAAAATTGTACACCAAACTGGTGCAACAAAATTCTAATGTAGCTATATAGGGGAAGGTAGCCTAATTTGGACTATCGCCTAATTTGGACCACTATGATATTCAAAGACTGCTGAGGTCTGTGCGATTTTGGATAGGCATCTTGTTATACGTAGATGTAGACGAGGTTAATGCAATTGTGTTTGGGTAGAAACGCCTCGTGGTTGCTTTGAGAGAGGAGTTATTTGTTTGTCTAAGTCTAAGTAGACAACTAGTTATTTCGACGCAAGAGTGAGTGCCCTTGATTCGTCTAAACGTAAGTAATTACAAGTCTTATTATCTCATTACAAACCTTACTTAGTTATCTATAATTTCCACTTACAATTTTGAGAGATTATGTTCGATTTAGGTTTCTGTTCAATGTTAAACATTAAATATTCAAGTTGCCTAAGTTGGATCGAAAATAGTTGCCGAAATTGGACCGGTCCAATTTCGGCAATGACATTTGTAACGCTCTTTTATAAGTAAATTAAAATTGAAAAATATTTTCAGGGTTACATTGTCAAAATACAAAAAAAAACAAAAAACAAAAAATACAAAAAAATAAAAGAAATACAATAGCCCAGAAGGCAGTAGAAATAACCAGCAGTCCTTATAAATCGCAGTTAAAGCAAAAATTTAAAAAAATTAGTTCACCAAACTTTAACAAAATGCAGAAAAATAAAAAAGAAACTGGTGATTCATGGTTTTGTAGATTGTGCGAAGAAACCAAAGAAGAAGAAATGATACAATGCATGAAATGCCACACTTGGATACATACTCGGTGTGCTGGAGTTAGTGCTAGAATTAAAAGGTTCTTTTGTTCCAATTGTCGTTAAGAAAGCTAATGGTCCAAATTAGGAGCCTAGCGGTTCAATTTACGCAACCGGTCTCCTAATTTGGAACGATGACACGATTTTTTTAAACTCATTTTTCAGGATTATAAATATTTTTTAAAATTTAATAGATGGTATTATTTTTGAAGGTACACTTAGTGAGATTCTTTTCTACTACATAATTTTTATTGACACTTCCTATTTATCTCTATATACTGAAATATATAAAAATGGTCCAAATTAGGCTACCTTCCCCTACGAGGGTCGCCTCAAAAGTAAGTTTCCCTATTTATTTTCTCCTCGTGTATAATCGACAGAATAGAATCGACATATGGGCGATAAATATAATTTAAAAGGGGTCACATACGTTCTCAACTTTCGAGAAATCGATTTTTGTTTTTTCACTGAAATTAAATGTTGATAATGTGTAGGTAGAGCATAGGGCAAAAAGAATTAAAGCGATATCTCAATATTTAACTCAATATTTGTCATAATGTGAGAGCGTGCACGGTCGAAAAAAATCAGCCGCGCCTAACAGTAGGAAGTCAAGTGCAGCATTCAGGTAGAAACTCACAAATACGTGTTATCCTTGCTGCTAATTGTATTAGTAAAAGTATAGCTAGATATTTGATATATTCTACGTCGTATAGTATCATTAATGGAGCTGCAGATGGCGCTGCGAGAGATATATTGCCCGACACTATTTTTTTCCGTATATGTATATGATTATGTATACATTAATTGAAAAATAAATGCATACGCGCAAATATTAGAACAATTGGGTTGTAAGATTGGCTTCAATTTGCACAATTATTGTAAAAAAGAGGACGCTAACAGACTAAAACACGCGAGGATCGCAGCGGCGCAAACTACTAAAGAGGCTCGTACTGTACGCCGATTGAGCAGAAATTCAAAAAATTTACAAACTGCACAAAAGGAGGGTCCATAGTATGCTGCTGGGATGGCAGATTAAGTGTAACTTGCAAAAAAATGTTTTACAATATTTTTTGTCCTCCTTAACTTTAAACGTGTTTTTCTCGAAATCCCATTTTTCTAACTTGTCAGCATGATAACTTCGACAAATTACATTTTTTCATAAACTTTGCGTTAATCTATGCGGAATGACTTTCTCTAAGGGCCATCGCACCAGTTTTTTTAAATTTTAATTTATAATATTTTTTTACCATTTCCAGATCGAAGTTGTAGACGAAAAATTGGCTTCATTCTTCAAAATGGCATAATTTTCATATTTTCTGAAAATTCAAAAATTTAATTTTCATTTTCAGACCTTAAATTTCATTTTAAAACTAAATAGGAGAAGTAACAAAATTTATGTAAAAAATTTTAAGGTGCACGAGATGAATAATTAATAGCCATTTACGACAAGTTGGCAAAACCTAGTACCGCTCGAAACAAAAATTATTAACGAAGACATATTCATTTTTTGAATAAAATGTGTTCATATGACAATGGTACAAAAATGTTACTTGAAAAGAACTTGACGAGTTCTTTCAATGCGGCGGTTATTCTTTATACATTACGCTTCTTTAGCGATTCTAGATTTCTCCACACAAGGAGTATTCTTTTATTTCTCGAGAATCTCGAGCCAGATTGCACAATCAAATTTGTGGTTAGTATATTCAGGACGAACGCTGGGATTCGGTAGATATCCTCCCGCGTGAATCTAAAACCAACGCTCGCTTTCGGTGTGCAGGATGCATATGCAATAAAGGGTGGCCTTTCTTTATACGTCTCGAATTTTCTTTCTGTATTTCTTTAAAAAGTTATATACACAGAAATTATAGAAAATTGAATGCTCTTTTAATATTATTTGAACAAAATTTCGATAGGACTTAACATTTTTTAGAAATTCTTTAAATCCAAAAACTAATGAATTGTAAACTTTAAGGCCGGTGCGGCACCCTTTCATGTTGTCCGATTGCGATAAACTTTATAAGGGATTATTTTTTTATGCATACGTATCGCGTAAGCGTCGACAGACATTGAATTTTTAGTAAGTTTTGGTAGCAGTTTTATACATACCAGACGCAATGTATCCACACATTGAAAAGTAAATGTGTTCTTATGCAAGCGGTATCGATTATTTTGCTTTATTTTCGTCCGCAGAATCAGCGAACTCTTACTTCTCTTCGCGGATCATCGGACCGAATGATCTTTCTGCATACAAAGGGGTTGCAAATTTGAAACATGCTTTACTTCAAATTGTATCGATTAAAGCTTGGCGGGCTTCTTCGGACAGAGGAGAGTTCAGACTATCGAGAAGAGTTCTAAATTTGGCTGCGGAAAAATGTTTTGCAATAACGGGGTTTTATAAACGTATCGATCACGATGGATAAATAACACCCATAACACTCTGACAGAGGTACAACACAATAACGGACCCTTTTACGAATCAACCAAATGCACACATATACCCTGGTACAGCGATGCCCCGATGGGCGGTCCGAGGGCCCGAGCATCCATAGCGTTTTCTACGAGCCGTGCGGAAAGTGGTGCGCGAAGCCAATGAAGCGACGGGCATGCAGCGGATAGGAAAAACTCTAGTAGTGTGCGTGTAGGCCAGCGCCGTTCAGGAGTTGCCGCGTAGGGCAACTGGTCAGACAGCCCGGGGCAAACACTTGCTGGCGGCGCGCAAGCCACGCCTCCCCGGGCAATACGGTACAGATGCCTAGGATGAACAAGGACCGTCGCCTCCCTACGCATCTACGAGCCTGTACTCCCGCCACAACCATTCCTCCCCACTCCGCTCTAACGATAGCTGACGTCACTGCCCCGAGCTTTGCTCGCAGCGTTTGCCCCGGGCAAATGCGGCTGCCCATGCCCTGAAAACGGTAGCCTGACCGGCGCTGGTGTAGGCGTTCCAAGTTCCACGGCGCGTGGCTCGCCGACTCGCGTAAAGCCGCGTATTCACCTGTGCATTCGCCCCGAATGTGCATCGGGCGCGCATCGATTTTTTGCTCGTTCGGCGCGCATTCCGTTCGCGGCGCGCGTTAGGGGCGCGGCGCTCATTCAGGAGTCAGTGTTCATTCATAACAGTCCCCATAAGCACCGATCCGAAAAACGAGAAGCAAAATCATGGATGAAAATATTGCATTAGCTGGTGCTAGTTTCATCGTGTTATATACATTGCTTAAAAAGATAAAGGATAAAAAGAAGAAACGTTGGTGGACGAAGAAAATATACACTACCAGGTGCAACGAAACATTTCTACGGGATTTAAATGCTGAAGTAGGAAGTAACCAGTTTCAAAACTTCACGAGGATGTCATTAGATGATTTTTTTATTATAGGGTGAAAGCACTAGTAGTCGGCCACCCTCTAGTAGTCGACCACTTTTATTATTTAGCTTAAAGAAATAATAAATGAAATAATGAATTTATTAAATGACAATTTTATATTATATTTTGAATTTCTAACTTTACAATACGACAAAAGGCGCCCTTCATAGGTAAAAAAAATAAATGCTTTTAAAGTGATTTGTAAACTAATTTTGATTCTACATGCGCCATTGCTGTTTTCTAACCCGAGAAACATAAGTGTGCTTTGAATAGAAACGACAAATGTAATTCAGTTCTATACATTTTTTACTGGAAAATTATGCTATTCCACTGAAAAAGCATCAACAATTTTATATGCGCTTCAAAAATTTAAAAAAAATGGGATAATTTATTTATTTATGGGTGGTCGGTAACTGGATCATCATTCCCTTTCAATTTTCAATAGTCGACCGCAGCGGTCGACTTCTGAAGCTAACTGCATTCACAATGAATGCTAATAGTCGACCACGTATTAACTATAATATAAGAGGCTCTTAATAAAGCTTTTGGCAAACATATATTCTATCCTGCTCCTATCCAAAGCAATAAAAAAAGATCTCCAAAAGAAAAACTGCCAAGTGCAGTTTCATCTGCTGAATGGCGCGATTTTTTTTAAAAAAAAACACGAAGTGAAAGAAAATATTGAAATAGCAAAGCGTCAGAAAAAGGAGGAAAGATTGAAAAATCAAGAAGAAAAATCCAAGAAAATAGCAATAAAAAAGGAGAAAGTAGTTTCGCGAATATAATTTAATAGAGTAAGTCCGGGAGTGTTCGACCACCGGGAGAGTCCGGCCAGTGCTGATATTTTAATACTGACGCAAGATAGGGCACTGTGTGTCATTGACACAAAAGAAATGAAGGCGCTTGTTGTTTATCTCACATTGACCATTGTCACAAATCCATATTTTAATTATAAGATACAGTTAAGACTTTATGCGAGGCTGAAAGTTTTTAGACCAACTTACAGTGGTGGCAATATTTGAAAAACAGGTAAGTTTATTTACACTCTTCCGATATTGGGGATATAATATTCATATAACTACAGTGTAACACCAACAATACGTATGTATTCGTTTTTAATTTTTTTTTGATAAGGTGGTCGATCACTACCTTGATTACTCGTAGTGGGTGGACGGTCTAACCCCGACATGCGGGTGAGACCGACCAGTTGCAGTGCCAATGTTTTTGATTGAAAATGAAAATAAATATTTGAAATTATCGCACACTATACTTTATATATACCCTAAATTGCTTGGGCTTTGCTTTAATGTGCATAAAACGACAAAAATGTGAAAAACCACGATGCTACAATTTCTTTTCCAAAAAGTGGTCGAACTCTCCCGGACTTACAATATAATAAAAAAATCATTTAATGACAACCTCGTGAAGTTTTGAAACTGGTTACTTCCTACTTCAGCATTTAAACCCCGTAGAAGTGTTTCGTTGCACCTGGTAGTGTATATTTTCTTCGTCCACCAACGTTTCTTCTATTTATCCTTTATCTTTTTAAGCAATGTATACAACACGATGAAACTAGCACGAGCTAATGCAATATTTTCATTCATGATTTTGCTTCTCGTTTTTCGGATCGGTACTTATGGGGACTGTTATGAATGAACACTGATTCCCGAATGAGCGCCGCGCCCCGAACGCGCGCCGCGCACCGAACGCTCGCCGCGAACAGAATTGCGCGCCGAACGAGCAAAAAATCGGTGCGCGCCCGATGCACATTCGGGGCGAATGCACAGGTGATCACGCGGCTTCGGCCAAGCCGCCTCGCCGAACCTGGGCGAGCCAAGCCGACTCGCCGAGCCACGCGCCGTGGAACTTCACCTTTAGGGCCTAAGGGCGCACTACAGTATTCCCCCGTTATGAGCCCGTTTTTTTCCCCCGTTGACAGCCCGGCGACCATCCCCACCATTTCCCGGAAGCCTACGGACGAGAGTGAGAGAACCGGACAACGAGCGAGAGGACACGAAAGCCACTGGCCGCGCGGAACCATGTCCTCAAGCCACTATGAGCCCGCCGCCAGTCCCGTTCGTCGGGCTCATAACGGGGGAATACTGTACTAGAGTTTTCCCTATCCGTTGCATGCCCGTCGCTTCATTGGCTTCGAGCACCACTTTCCGCACGGCTCGTAGAAAACGCTATGGATGCTCGGGCCCTCGGACCGCCCATCGGGGCATCGCTGCCGTATAGTCCGATTTTCGAGAGTTGAGACCTGAGGCAGGTTCAGGGCTGGGAGGAAACAGTTCGGCCGAACACCTACAGGGAGCGGTGGTAATGTGTGCGTGAATTGAAGCTAGCGCCAAGTCAGCCACGTGGCGACATCGCGAAACGAATGTGACGTCACGAATGTATAGACGCCATTGCCAAAGACGCCACGTGCGATTGTGAATTGAACATTTTTAGTAGTTTTTCCAAGTTTTTCATTCAATTGAAATTACACTTCATTACGACATGAATAAGGAATCAGGTAAGACAAATACTTAATACTTTTGCATCAACAGAATTATAGAAATGATATTTTTTATATATACCGCCGCGGCCAATAAGCGTCGACAACATATGTCCCGGTGACGCTGATTGGCCGTGGCGTCGGTTCGTCTCCGATCGTGCGTCTCACGCACACACTACCACCGCTCCCTGTAGGTGTTTCAAATTGAGATCAGCCGGACTGAGTCCGCCAAGCCTTCTTTCAGCCGGCAAAGGTGTCCACCAGTGACGTCACACTCGTTTCGCGTTGTCGCCACGTGGCTGACTTGGCGCTGGCGTCAATTCACGCACACATTACCACCGCTCCCTGTAGGTGTGTTCGACCGGATTGTTTCCTCCCAGCCCTGGGCAGGTTTCTCGAACGGAGCGTGGCTTAAGGAAGAACTAATGGTACGCTGCGGATTGCGTGCGGCGTTGCCACCTTTTGCGGCAGATCGGCTGTCTTTTTCTATCTTCAAGCGTACCTGCGTCTCTCCCATCGCCTCGGTGAAAACAGCCCCTGCATCGAAAGGGAAGTGACACCAATGGATTCCTAGCGTTCTCCCGATTAAAGTCATACCAAATTTCATGTAAGTCGGACTATTTTTAACGAAGTCAGCTTGAAATGATATAAATCGGTTTTCCATGGGATTTTTTTCATTATGGTCCGACTTACGTTTTTCTTGGTGTTAGTTTCATCGGCGAAACATAAGGAATCGATTGGTGTCGTTTTCGCAAAGATCTGATGAGAAATGCGGAAATCCTGGACATTTCTCACGTTTTAATGGTATTCACACCCCAGGGTCGAAAGCCATAAAATTCGGCGAGGCACTTCGGTACGTGGCTGGTAGATGTAGGGGCTGTTTTCACCGAGCCGATGGCAGAGACGCAGGTACGCTTGAAGATAGAAAAAGACTTCCGATCTGCTACACAACGTGGCAACGTCGCACGAAGAACGGAGCGGGCATTGGGTCTCTCCCGAGCCACGCGCGCCGGACTACACGGGCCGCCCAGGCGCCTTCTTTAGTTAATTCGACTATAGTTACCCCAATGAATTACGAAGTTAGCCAGAGAAACTGGTTTAACAGTAGGTATCTCATTATTGGAAAGTTATTAGTGATTATAACTTTTTTAATTGTATACACAATTTTTAATTTCTCTTCTATACTTACTGTCACGGAGCAGGAGAAAACATAATTTTTAAAGGGTCTTCCTAGTGTGACGGCTGATAAAAACTAAATTTTTCGCGAATGAAAAAGAAAAAGAAACAAATATTGCACGTATCATTTTGCACGATTTTAGCTTTGTTCTATCACCCCTCAAGAGTATAAAAAAAAATTGTAAGTAAAAATATCCATTTATAGCGTAATAAAAGCATCGTGAAGAGAATAATATACAGTAAATACTCGTTAGGAGCCCGTCGAACGGGGCTGGCGGCGGGCTCCTAACGCGACTGGACACTATTCCGCGCGGCCACTGGCGCGAGTGAGAAAACCCAATGAGCGAGCGAGAGGATACGAAAGCCGACGGCAACTTCGTGTCGACTCGTTCGTTTCCTCTCGCTCGCTCATTGGGTTTTCTCACTCTCGTCCGAAGGATTCCAAGAAATGGTGGGGATAGTCGCCGGGCTCCTAACGCGTGGTAGAAACGGGCTCCAAACGAGGATTTACTGTATTTCCCGATGCCAGACCTGATATCAGCTATTGTAGTTATCTCAAACACAAAATTCAAGAAGATTGGTAATCGGTAGACGTGTGGCTATCCCCTGAACCAGCATAATGAAAAAATATTGAGAAACAAAGAAATAACAACGTGTTAACAAAATTTCATCAATTTTAGCGAAAATAAATTATGGTTTTATTGATCCAAGTAATTCAATTCTGCTAATATTTGCAAAATTCTATATAGTTCGAACGATAAAATAATGTCTACTGAGTACGCCTGATATATTTGAAGTGGATCGGGACTTTTGGTTTTCTGGCAATCAGGTCTGGCATCCGGAAGGATATTGTTTTCTTCGTGATGCTCCTATTCCGCTATAAATGAATTTTTTTTACTTACAATTTTCTTTTCATAGTCTTAAAAGGTCACAAAATAAAACTACAAACGCGCAAAATGATACGTGCAATACTTGTTTCTTTTTTTAAATCCTGAAAAATCTTTCAGCCGCCACACTAGGGAGACCACTTAATTTACCATTTCTGGTTGATTAAATCCGTGAAATGTTTAAATTGAAATGCGAAAGTTTAGTTTTATTCCACTTTGTTGGATTTTTGACGTTCCAGAACACCTATTCACTCATTGCAGAATATAATTGGGGAATTGTTAGTCCCATAAATGTGTGGCGTCATTAAATTATAACAAACGAAATATGCTATTTCTTTCATTTTAAGTAGACGATACATATTTACTATGTCATCTTTTCAGAAATTCTAACCATTTCTATAACCTGTTTCAAAACCACAAGTCATCCATAGAGTACTCAAGCCTGGCAATGTTACTTAAATATCCGCACTTGCTGAAATTTTTAGGTTCGTAATTATAGATTTTTCTAAATTCTATTAAACGGGAATACTTTTACACGTCAGTGTAGTTTCGTTCAGAAGTTTCTCCATTTCTTTAGAATATGCAATTTTAGAGTTCCCACATTCTAATAGGAAATTTTGCGGTATGGAAGTGGGCAAAGATAGCGAATGAAGGCCAACAAAAGATTGCATCCCGTGATTTGATGAAGTATATAAGCAGCAGTCTTTAATATTATTTCGATACAAGTCAACTGAAAGACTTGCACTACACGCGTCATTTGCTTCATTAGCAGCATTCACAGTTCTATTTAAAAGTTTCTTCGAAGAAACATGAAGCTCCTCTGCATTGTTCTCTACATTTTTGCTATCGTTGTTTATGCCTGCGCTCTAAGTGCTCCGCAAGTGATCTTCGATGGACCAACTTACGAGCTGAGTGAGTAATATAAATACACGATTTTAAAGACAAATCATTGGCAGTTACGAAGCGAAAGAATTATCCATTAGATTAAAAAGCTTGATACATACTACTTCCGTATAAGAAAACTCGATCAATGAGCTTTTATTTTTTATCGGATGGATTATAAAACTTTGCGCACTATATAATTGTAGACACTAAAAACGCATTATCAGTTTTTTCGACGAAGTCATGGGTTTTTGGCTTTGTTTTTTTTTAAATTAACTGATTGGCGCCGACTTCGAAAAGTATAAATTGATATTGAGGTATATTATTAAGAAGGTAATAAGAAACATTATTTTATGCTTTTTTTTTTAGCTATTTTGAAGTCGGTTTAATTTTTTTAAATTTTATTTTATTTGCGTATTTTTATTAGTTGATAGACTGTGAAAGTAAGTGCAATGGGAGAAGAGCAGTATTTGCAAAGGGACAAGCGCACGTTGCCTTAAGGGGACTAGGCAGTCAGAAACTCGATTTTTTTTTGTTGCATTTTTCGAACGTACCACCCTTCCCGATTAAAATGCCGTTTGGTTGATGTTAAAATTCGAAAAATTGACGATTTTACAGCCGAAAAGGTCGAGCGCGGCATAAACCGTTTCTGCACGCACGCAGGTAGACTAGATTCCTCTTTCGAAACTTTAAGCGCGTTTTTCTCGGAATCATATTTCCACTTCGTTTTGCAGTGATTGGGAAAAAACGGAGGTATCAGTCGAATTGAAAAAAATTCAGCATATATGAAACATGTCTAGTTACGACCTGGACCTACGCATAAGTCTGTAAAAACTCCTGGTTTGTCAAAAAAAAAATAGAATGGCTCTTTTTCCTGGCGAAAAATGACGTTTCTTTAAAATTTGCCGTTTTTCAGCCACCATTTTTATAATTTTGATTTTTTTTCTTATTCAATAGGTTCAGGGCAGAATAGGGGCCAGGGCAAAGTATAAATTTCAGAGGATATTTCACAATTAAATTTCTTACGGTCAGAATCACTGCAAAATTACAGTGGCTCCAAAAAAAACGCCTACATGTCAGACGACTGTAGCGCTTTCATACATATGTATATAATATTCAAATCATTTCTTTTTTACTGTTTATAGTATTAATAAACATTACCCAAACGTACTAGTCACAATTTGTGTTCATCTCCTTGTAATTAAATCGCAAAAAATACTTGATTTTCGAGCGATCTGACTGCCTAGTCCCCTTAAGTAGGGTAAAAATCCTAGATGGCCTTGTTATCAGTGAAGAGATTTCTTATTTTCGGTGTAACTTCAAAACCACTTAACCGATTTTGAGAATTCTTTCTCCACGACGTAAATTGATTGAAGCTACATTAAATGCAACAAGTTTCGCGAAAATCGGTCCAGTAGTTACGGAGAAATTCGCGGACAAACATAATACATACTAATGCATACACATCGCACTGAGAACCCCTTTCTTTTTTATGTCCCATATTTTTATAAACACCCTGTATCCGCGCCCAATTTTTACATGTCCACCCCAAAAGGTAAGAAAGTTACCTTCAACTTTCTAAACTGCACCTTGTATTTCAAACGTGGTGCAATTTATTTGCACCTAAAAGAATTTACAACAAACGTTCCCACATTTTTTTCAGACAAACACCCGATAGATAATGAAACTTGAACTATCGTGTGCGCATGTGAAACATTCTTTTTTTTCCACACAAATTATGAGAATATTTTATGTGACAGAGTTACCATTTTTACAAAAATAATTTGTTTAAGAAATCGGTACGTGCAACGGAAACTACACTCATATAGTTTATAAAAAAAAAAAATGAAATTTGTTTTCGGACCTGCTGTTCCATAGTTACACATTCGACCAGCGCGCGTGAGGGGTCTGGAAGAGTAATTAATATATTAAAACTTATGCATGTTTTTCTACTCATTTTTTTTATAGTCTCTTAAGACATTATACTAAAGATAGGTAATAACAATTTTATATGCAAACTGTAAATTATTGCTGAAAAAAATCTTAAAAATGGTTTACTTTTCCGGCCGTCGCAGTGGTGTTCCCCTTTAAGAAGCTGCATACTAGTGTTTGTAAATGTGTCAATAAATGTGAATTGCTTATTTAGAACCCGTCGAAGATGCTGGTGGCGAAATGGGAGCCGATGGTGATGCTACGGAATTAGCACCCCTCCGTCATCGTCGAGTAACGTGCGACGTTCTCTCATGGCAATCAAAGTGGTTGAGCATCAACCACTCTGCGTGCGCTATCAGATGCTTGGCGCAACGTCGTAAAGGTGGTAGGTGCCAGAACGGCGTTTGCATTTGCCGAAATTAAAGCATTTCTCAGTTCCACGCGTTCACTTATACTGGCATAATCTTCAATTTTTCTATATGGCAAGCGATATGTTGCGATATATGGCACTTGTATTTTAATACGAATGTAATTCAATAAACATATTTTATGCGATATTTTATTTCTAATATAATCTCCTATGTACCTATGCCCATACAGCACACTTCGTTGCAGAAACGTTGCAGAAAGGTTGCAGTTACGTTGCGGTGCAATGTTGCACAGGGGCGGACATAGGAAGATTCCTGCAACATTTCAGCAATGTTGCGGTGCAATATTACCCTGCAACGTTTCTGAGATTTTACTGCAACGTTTCTGAGATTTTACAGCAACTTTTCTGCAACGTTTTTGAGATTTTACAGCAACTTTTCTGCAACGTTTCGGAGATTTTACAGCAACTTTTCTGCAACGTTTCTGAGATTTTACAGCAACTTTTCTGCAACGTTTCTGAGATTTTACAGCAATTGTCCCGCAACGTTTCTGAGATTTTACAACAAAGGTCCCGCAGTAAGCAAGGCTCAAAAACTGTTATAGTATCGATTTAGTATAATATCGTAGTATACCCACTACACAGTGTATATTAGGTTACGCTTTGTGCACCCGTAACGTATCAGCGACATTCCTGCAACGAACCGCATTGAATACGGTCTTACATATTTTTACTCGACAATACGGAACATTTTTATTATCTATAATCAATTAAATGGCAATAGTAGGCACAGTGGCAGTAATTGGCACATGTTACACTTTTTTACAAATATCTTTTGTTGCTGTATATAGTTAATGAATTTGTTTAAACCCTATAGTGGTAACTAAGTAATTGTATTAATTACTTATATCACATATGTCGACAAACAGAATACAGTGTTACATTTCACAGGCAACCTCCGAGGGAATATATGTAAACACGGATAATATGTGATATAAGTAATTAATACAATTAGTTAATTAGCACTATAAGGTTTAAGTAAACCGTTAAACTGTATACAGCAATAAATGATATTTGCAAAGAAGTCTGAGCTGTGAAATGTAAATCCACAAACACTAAAGACTATAAAATAAAATAAATGATGTTAAATGATTGCATTAAAAATGCGCTAAAACTAAAAAAAAACATTATTTTTTTGTACTACGCAGGATATTTCATAACAGAATATGCATCAACTTAATACAACATAAAGCGTCGAAATTAATTTGTTGTGAAATATCCGACTCCACGATTAGGGAGATGTGATTGAGTTTGTCAAAACGAATCTTCGTTTCTGAATAATTTGAGTTTAAAGTGTTGCACGGTAGGAGTATAAGTTCGAATATGTAAGGAATCTTCTCAATCAACAGTTGTAGCTGCAGCGGTAAAGTGTTCATCTACGGTGCTACAGGTCGCGGGTTCGATCGAATCCTCCCAGGGGTAAAATAATTTTCTATTTATTAAAGATACACGGACGTTATGCTACTATGATTCTGTTGCACACATTAATACACATAAAATACCGTTATTTTTATTTTTGGCCCTACTGCCCGAAACGTTGCGTGACCGTTGCTGTAAAATCTCAGAAAAGTTGCCTATAACATCTCGGAAACGTTGCAGAAATATTTCATGCAATGTTGCACAGGGGCGGACATAGGAAGATTTCTGCAATATTTCAGCAATATTACCTGCAACGTTATTGCAACCTATCTGCAACGAAGTGTGCTGTATGGGTGTAGTTATTCTTGAAATAGTGTTTTGTAATCTAAGGGCATTTTGTGACCGCTTTGCTATGTAAGTACATTCCCTTTCGTGCAATTTCGAAACTAACTCATATAATTAGAATTAGACTCACCGTGTAATTATCTCGTAATAATAAATTGATCGTTCTAAATTTATGCGAGTTTATAACTATTTTAAACTATGGCACATCATACTTGGATTATTTTTTTATAAACCCATGTCTCAGGCTACCTATAAAATTGCATAACACTGCACTATTATAAGGGCTTACTTTATTCATAGCATTTTTACTGGGAAAATAAAAGAAGCAAAATTTCTTGGCCGAATTGTGTCGTTGAATATCGTCTGAAAATTCTGAGATTAAATCACAAACGGTGTGTGCGAGTGTGTGTATGTGATCCCAATTAGACGGCCATTCAATTTATCATTTTCTAAACAGCTTGTGACGATAAAATTTCCACACATTGAATTGTACAAAAATATTACGAAATATTTAGGCACTCCCTCTTAAATGCCACTGATAACATGGCAGCAATATTTGGGAACTGTAACTACGACGTGCAGCGTTCAAAACAACTAAATTTTTTCGGGGTCACTACTTTGATGTCTAAATATAGACTGTGAGGTAGGTAGGTACTATATAATCCGTGACAACCCGAGCAAAGTGAAGGCTGCGTTTCATGGAATCAAGGAACGTTTGACGTACCTATGCCCAGTGACATGCGGAGATTTGTGTAGCCAGGAAATACAGCGCGCTTTGATGTTAAACATCGCACATTCTTGGAAATGCTGTGATTGCCAAAGATAAAGATAACTGTGGCGTACGAATGGTTCATTTGGAACTGTTAAAAATCTTTGTTTACTAGAATGCCACGGAACGAAAAAATAACATACATATGTAAATAGTAATCAGAGAATTGGAAAATTATTATTAAAGGAACAGGTTTTACTTGATATTTAATAGTAGCACAGGGTAAACTCGGGTAAGTCCGTGATAGTTTTAGAACTTGTCTAATAACTGCTAATATTCACATGTGCTGAAAGTGAGTCTGCGATATTGGGAAACCAAGTGGAGGCGTGGCTTAGATTTCAGCGCTGCGGTGGTAAGTTGGCAAACTATTGACAGTAGGCTGGATCCCACCAAATATTCCGAATAAGTATTTATTAATCGAATAAGTAAAAATTTAGTGTTCCAAAAAATTTAAAAACACTCGTTTTTCACAACATGTCTATATAAACCCTGATAATCATATGGATTTCGACGGATTTCAGCCTACTCTGAGTAGTTCAATTTTTTGTCACTAGTTGGCGTATCGAAATTCTTGGTTTCCCAATAATGATAGGTCAGACATCACAGAAACAAGTAATAGTTTAGCAGAAATTTACTAACAAGGGAACACCGCGGACCCGCACTCACCGATTGGAACGCAACATTGTGGGTTTATAGAGCGACTCGAGACAAGAACAACGGCGTGTTTCATTACGGCCCTATCGCCCTTTAAGCGGGTGAAAACTAACCTCAAAGTCAAATAGGCACTTCCACTTTTTCGCGTATAACTCCCAAACTACAACAGACAGAAAAGAATGCTTCGAACAAAAGTTTAATGGTGCAATGAGCACTGCAAACTTGCTTGAACAAAATTTTGAAAAGAGTTTAAAAAAGTACCTGAACGAAAAAAACCATTCCTATCACACTAACTTCAATTGATTAATTCTTTTATCGCAACATAAACTAGAAGATCAACGCTGTCTGCTAGTTTTTGTTCCATCTAAATCGAGTCAGACAATTTCGAGTTACAGACAAATGAAAAAGTATCACGGAGTAACCTCAATCACGGACTTACCCGGGTTTACTTTATACATAGTTCAGACAGAAATAACAAATATACAAAATGTAATCGTATATCTAATGCTTCTTATGCTCGATTTTATATTATAATTGACCAATTTCGGAAGGGGTTTATATAAACATTGATTAAATACATACTAAGAACATTAGCTTGTTGTCGGATTTCTAGGCCATGCATAATTAACGCAATTTACCGGAAGCTGAACTGCTTTCAAGGGTCCATTTTAACCTTGAGTGGGAAAAACAAGAGAATATTATTATACTATTACTTCCTTGCCATTTATTTGAACCGATTTGTTGAATTATTGTTTAAGCACAATTTTCTTTTACTCATTTCTATTAAATGTGAAATTATTTTCCATGCTGTTACAGCTTCTGAATCACTGATAATTCTAAAGTGGAGTTTATAATAATCAGAACTGTTTTATATTACAATTGAGGCATTTGATGGAAAAAGGGCACATACGCCAAAATGCCATTTCAAGAAAATCGATTTCAAAGTTTTCATTACAGTATAACTTAATAAAAAGTAATGCAATTAAATCCAATTTTTTTAAGGATGTAGTTACCGTGTCCTTCAAACGTTCTGAAAACAGAAGTCATGATTTGAAAATGATATGTGTCTTTATTTATAAGTTTCAAGCAAGTGATTTATGTGCCCTTATTCCGTAAATATGGTAAATTCGTAAGAAAATTGCTTCTTTGTTTAGTTATTTAAATATAATTTTGTTTACTTACTTCGTTACGCATTTTTTTTACATTCCTTAAATAGAAAATACAAAATGCAGCAAAAAAATAAACAAAAAATGTAATGTTTTAAGTAAGTATTAGTTTCTTCGATTTTTGCAGCAAGCTGTCTTACAAATCAATTTTTTCTTTCTTAAATTAACTTCTTTCCTTGCGGATTCGATACTCGCCTCACTTTCCATATTTCCTCGCTTACACAATCCTCTATGAAACAAAAGTACGATTATTGCATGACAGCACGGTTGCGCGACCGCTCAGCGACTATGAAGCTGCGAGTCGATCACGCTACGTGATAAAACAGCATCTAGCTAATCTGAACGCGAGAGAAGTAATGTCCTTGATATATTATATACATACCACATACCTGAGTCGATTTAAGGAAAAAGGGCACATAGGCTTATGTGCCATTTTTCCATCAAATGCCTCAATTCTTTAACATCTTACGCATTTTGGCATCAAAGATTTTGCAAGATTATTTTCTTGAAACGCAAATTCTATCGGTAAGAATTCACTGTCAAACATATACTTCTCTGTTATGTTAAATGTAATGTGATAGTGTATGTATTTCCATCCTTGTCAGGCATACCTAATTCGCATGTACATATATGTATGATTTGTTGTAGCAGTACTTAATAGGAGAATTCGTAAACAAATCGAGAAGTTTGTTAAAGCGCCTATTAATTTTCTATAAATAGAAGTGCATTTTCGTGGTAAGTTTAACGTAAATTGGTAACCGAAATATGTCGCTGTTATAAATTTATACAAAATACGTAGTGCTGGTAAAAATTTTAGTAGATGAACTTATATTCAATCAATAGTTATAGTTTATAAATTCTAACCTAAAACACGTTGCTTGACTAACTCAGGTGCCTTATTATGAACATTCAGATGTGGGATGTATGGGTCAGAGGAGTGTGGGAGATTTGAGTCAACCCGCACATCCCCACTTTCTTTTTAATGAACTGCTTTAGCTACTATTTTTTACAGGCCTACAATGCCACTCATTTATAAAAGAAAGACTGAGAGAGAGAGAGAGAGAGAGAGAGAGAGAGAGAGAGAGAGAGGGAGAGAATAAATACTCCTGAGAAAATATCGCATAAAAAAAATATTGCGTTTAAGTCCTCCGAACAACGTAGCCCAGCGATGCCCCGATGGGCGGCCCGAGGGTACGAGCATCCATCGCATTTTCCAAAGCTCGCGTGGAAGGGGGTCTCGAAACCAATGAAGTTGCAGGCATGTAACGGATGAGGAAAACTCTAGTAGTGTGCGTGTAGGCTCGTACCCTGAAATCAGCATGTAACCGTTACATGCTGATTTCATTGCCATTAAATTGATTTGACTTCTGGTTATAGGCTGATTTCAAGTCGTTTGGATTTGCGGTTATGGGTTCTATTTTTTGATGACAGGATAATTTTTTAAACCCTGAGGGGGTTTCTTTTTCTTCATAATTTTGTATTGTCATCCAAACTACGTATGCCTGCAAAGTTTCAAGTCTATTGGATAGTTGGAGGTGGGTCAAAATTGAGTTTCTAGATTTGAACTGAACAAACATACATACAAACAAACTCACAAACAGAGGATTGAAGCTGAATAAAAATCGTTTAATAAGAAACTTTTTGTTAATCAGAGGTGTAAGTGGGAATATTCAAGTCTATTTCGTTCAATTACATAATATTATTGTTTAATCATTAGTCAATTCGTGTTTATTTTCCCAATTCCTAAAATGTAGAACACTGGGGCTCCAAGAGTCCCAGTCATATAAGCCTACGGGTACGAGCCTACACGCACACTACTAGAGTTTTCCTCATACGTTACATGCCTGCAACTTCATTGGTTTCGAGACCCCCTTCCACGCGAGCTTTGGAAAATGCGATGGATGCTCGTACCCTCGGGCCGCCCATCGGGGCATCGCTGACGTAGCCGGTACAATCAGGACACAGCATTTTTTGAAATTCGAGGTTGACTTGATTAGTTTTGAAAATCTACAGTAAAAATTTAATTAACTACTTTCAATACGTTTATTATGATATTTCTTTAGAGCTTTTATCTTGTTTATTTATACTTCATTACTTTTGTACGTATACATATATTTTTACGTTGTAGGTAATAAATACATACATATATTAAAGTGTTCTACATTTATAGCAAAACTTATAAAAAAATTAAACGACCCATTTATCCCTATTACCTGACGCAAATCTCCCCACACAAGGGAGCTATGGGTCAAATAATTACTTTTAGAACTTTTATAATTTTAAAGATTTGAGCCGTTGTTTTTGAAAGTGGTATAAGTCCATTTATTCATACATTGAGATATTTAAGGGTTTGCGTTTGAATCAACTTAAAAATATTCGCATACGTTAATCAATTCGGGTAATGTTTTTAAAACTACAACCTTGTTAAATTTTATTATGGAATAATAATCAATAAAAATGTTAAAGAAAATAAACGAGTTTTTAGTTACAAATGGACTTATACAACTTTCAATGATAAAATATTATGAAAAATATAACCGACAGCAATTTTAAATTTATATTTTAATTGAAGCTGGCTTTTGTGAAATGTACTTTTTAATGTAAAAAATAATAATTAAAACGAAGACATACATTTCTTCATTATTTACAAGTAAACGAATAATCGAGTTTATTAAGAAATAATTTCAGTTATATTATATGGAATTTATAAATAAACTAGTATGAAATGTAAATTACTTCGTTAAGATAACTAATAATAACAAACTTATTCATATTTCAATCTTATTTCTCCTTTACACTTAGCATTATAGTGAAGTATTTTTTCAAAAAAATGGACTTATACCACTTTCAAAAAAAACATTCCTGCGATAACATTTTACAGTTCAACTTATTTTTATTAATTTATGAGGATATTGTACACCATTGTCTGTGTCATTATAAATATAAAAAGAGGATATCTCATTAACTCATTTTTTCAAAAAAATGGACTCATACCACATTAAAAAACAACGGCTCATTTCTTTGGAATAATAAAATGAAATTGACGATGGAACATTTATGGTAAAATCTTACTAATTATAACTATTCACATTTAAAGCGTGTTTCTCTCTCATTTTGGCCAAAATTAGAGATTAACTGAAATCTGAACCAAACCTACCTACTCTGCCCTATTGCCTATTTAGTCAACAATTACGGCGAAGCGTTATTTTAGGAAGTTCACGATCCAGCTTCGAGATTTACCGAGAATCTTCTCCTAAAATGAAAAACTTTAGTGCAACCAAATACAGTTAAATTAACTTTCTGCCTTTTCTTACCTTTTCAACTAAAGCTCACAGCATCATTCTTTCAAAAACTTTAATTATACTAAAATGTACAATTTCGCGTTCATTTGTACATTGTTACGTGACACATCTTCTATGCAATTCGTGTTAATGAATTTATAAGACAATATTCTAGTTCTCGTCAATACTTTTTACAAATTTAAGATGCTGGTTAAAAAAAAAAATATTGACATCCATCAAGTTCATATTTGAACAAGTATTTGCTTAGAAATGAGAATTACGGTGAAATGGAAAATGTCACGTTCATTATTATTCGTTCATTTTCTACAGGTACAAAGTTAAATTGAGATCCACGCGTTCGCGGAAAGTAATATCCTTCTCTAAGTGACGACAGTGAAATGGTCAACAGAAATGGAGTACGTCACTCAGAACTTTCAATTATAGCGACGAAGTTAAGGAACAGTTAAACGCTATATACTGATATTTCCTTGCAAATTCTATTAAACTTTTAATGACTGAAAACATAATTCACTGCTACTGCCAATAGCTGCATATACATAAATAACGAAACTATCCAAAACGATAAATCTTAATATTGATCTAAATCAATCCTCCTTTAGTTTCACAAATTTTTTTAGTTTCTCAATATTCACTAATCACATGATAGTAAGCACACTAAACAAGTTTTTGGAGCAACGATTCAACTGATCTTGCGTTATATATTATTAATAAATTCTACAAATACACAGGGCTAGATTAAGATTCTCGTGGGTGCCTAAACGTTAATAACGATCATAGTTTTGAATATTAAATACAGTCAGAAGCTCTATAACTCGAAACTCTACAACTCGAAAATTCGATAAGCCGAAACCTCTGTAATTCCAAGAATTTTTCCCTTCCCTTGAGATTCGAGTTATCGAGCTTCGACTGTATATAGTTTCGGACCATTCTATCCTCTCAGAATTTAGGAAGAAAGCATCTCGTGGGCCTGAAAAATGTAGGGTAGAAATAATTAATCTAATTTAAGTTTTGTTATTTTTGTACTTAATGGGATTATCCCGTGAAATAAATAAATTAAATAATTATTTCGCTAAGCAAATCATCTTCGAAGTTGCTTTCTACATTTCTTTTAGTATCTAAACAGGTTCGAGGCAAATATAAATATTGTAGTACCTACACTCAATGCAGCCATCGCGCTGAACAACGTTAATACTTTCAAATAATTCCATTTCGTGTTCCGCCACAGCCACACTTCTATCGACCCGGTCTCGACACGATTCATTTCCAACTTTCTGCAGTTACACGCACGACCATAAATCACGAATTTGATCAATATGGTTAAAGTTCTCAATTCGACCTCAAAGACCAGCAGTCTCCTGCGTCGTGAAACTTTCGAGACTGTCAGAAGTTTGAGGAGCGCATAAGTTGTTCCGTACTATCCAATCACGCGTTCCTAAATGATTGAACCCTTTCGTTAATTGAAAACAACCCTAATAGTTACATCTATCTATTAATAAATTTCAAATCGTGGCGAAAATGGGTAAAATAAGTGTGCAGACTGTTTCATACCTCCTGTCATTCGCGAGGAGTAAAATAAATACTAAAAGCACCCTCGATCGTCGAGGGGTGAGTTCATTGTATTAGAATGAATTTGGGGAAGAAAAAATAGCGTAGGTACTGTATATCGAGGTGTCATTTATATGTTCATAAAGTTTTAGAAGCTTTGGATTTTACGGATCGATACTTTCCCTTGTAGGCAAGTGTTTTTGAAAATGACTGTACGAAAAATATAATCTTTAAATGCCCTGACCTATAAAGCGGTTCAAGTGGGGTGCAGCTCCATTTTTACCGACTTCGAGCAGATAAGTTAGAAAAAAATGTTTATAAAATTATTGCTTTGACTTAACATTAATAACAGAATACTAATTGAAAAATGTATATTTTCACGCAATAAGTAGTAGGTAGTTATTGAGTTGATAAGTTGTTATTTCTATTTTTGACCAATTTTTCAAATCTGCTGATGCCCAAAACAAATATATTGCACAAAACAGGGATGGGTGCAGGTTCAAAATTTCCAATAAATCGATCATTTTTTTAATTTTTTTTTACGTATATTACACGTCATAACTCAAAAACTGGCAGGAATAGAGTTGCACCCCTCTTGCTGCAAGGTCCTCAATTGAAAGAAATACTGCAATTCGGTCAGTTTGCATTAGTAATTACACAAGAATCGTGAGAGTAGCAATACGATAGAGCCAATGAGCTATTATTCAAAAGATTTATTATTTAAACAAAACATATCCTTAAGGTAGTTCCTGAATAATCTACTAAATTCAAGAATTCTTTCAAATTTCGTGCAAAACTAATTTGGAATACAAGAAACCCTTGTGCAAAGTTTAATATCGATTTACCGCATAGTTATCGAGAAATTGTTAATTAAAGTTGATGCATTTTAACACAGTGGCATATGGCGGAGTCAGAAAAAGAGGGTTATAGTTTCAGTTTTTCTTCTGAAACAGGAAAACCATATTCAAGAAATGTACCAAAATTGGCAGAAAAGTACATCGAAATGTCAGGAAATGAATTTATCAATTTCTGCAAAACTGACCACATAGTTTCTTCGTAAATGCCCATAAAAATAGGTTTACGTGGAAATTTTTCAGAAACTTATTTAGAGCAATCAACGTGGCAACGTCGCACAATCGATGTGTTTAGACAGTTAAATAGCGAACGACAATTCAAATTCATATGAACATTTTCCTGACATTTTGGTTATAAAAGACGCTCCGAATGAATGCTGCTCCAATTCACTACGTTAACCAATTTAATCTTCTATTTTCGTATTACAATTATTTATATTAACATTGAACTGTTTAATATATATACATATATACATGATGTTAAAAATTATTATTATTACATTTATATAGTATCATACTACTTGTATATATTGTTTAAAATGAAAATCTATAATTCCCTGGGTAATCGTATGAATAAAAATAACACTCTAATTCTTAGCATGATGCAAAAATTAATATAAAAAATAAAATAAATGAGGTGTGCTAAAATTCCACAAAATTGTTTTCTGGAGGGAAAATGAAAATTAATGGAATTCTAGTTGATATTTAAGATTATTAGAGGTATTCTCAAATGGGGGTGGTCAAATTTAGTAAATTTCGTGTTTGTAATTTAGTTTTATTTAATTTAATTGTATTTGTCTGTTGAAATTCCGAAAAATTGTTTTCTTTACATTTATCGTTTATTACTCAACTCTGATTTGACTAACTTAGTTGGTTAGGAACTACCTTAAAAAACATTCCTTTTCCTTAAAAAAATTTTTGTGTGCAAGTGTGAATAAGTACTACTTTCCATCACAACTTGACATGGAATTAACAGTTTCCGTGTTCTCGCAATAACAGTTGCGTTCAGGCAAAAGCAAGCAAGATTGGAGAGTACAAAGGGTGGTGTAAAATTCACAATAAAATATAATATCGAAGAAGCTACGATCCGTGGCATTATAAGCCACCTTTACTGAGAATTTGTAAACCACCCTTGACATTAGAACAGCCCAAGTTAGATTATTTGAGGAACAAAATAAATGTTATCCCACCCACTTCAGTGCAAAATTCGAATCTTGCGCGAGTCACCGGCTAAAGAAAAACGGCAGCCTTACATTTTGTGAAAATCGATCCCCCGCATTATCCTCCAACATTCGCCACACGTTAGACCGGTGAAAAAGTTCGTTCGCCTCATTCCACTGAAAATGTTTTACATATTTTTTAATCAAAGTACTTTCCTTGGGCATCTATGAGCTTTCGCCACTTTTCTGATAAAAGTACAAGTAGGTGTAGTAAAAAAGGTCATTTCAGTGAGCGAATCAACTTTTGCGTCAACCAATTATTTATCTTATTTCACTTAAAATATAAAGCAATAAACTGTTCTCTAAAAATTTTCTTGTTCGACCAGTCGTGGCTACCAATCAGCTCGAGTCACAGAGGTTTCACCGTGTCGAAGAATTCAGCCACACAGCAGGCTTGATTTAGGTATGCCAGCGTACCAGTCCACCGGCCACATCCGAAAGTGATCCCCTGAAAGATACCGGGAGACATCCAATAAAGCAAAGACCTGGCGAGTGCAGCTTTAGATAGTCTATCGATCGCGCGTCGCGACCACGGCTCACCCTTAAAGGTACAAAGCTAAAACGCAAAGGGGTTTGCTGGCTGTGTACTCTCGTTTTTTATACGCCGTTTGCTAACATTAGGCTGCCGCGATTCCGCGAGGCGTGCGACCCTTTGTGCGCACGTTTCTGCGTCATTTCTCGATGCACTCTGACGTCAGCTGTGTTGTTCTGTCGCACCGCGAACAGCGTGTCCAAGTGGACGTGCCGCGGTGTCGCATAAAAGGGAGACCGGGCCGTGATGTGTTTCGTTTCGACGCCGAGCTTTCTTGATGAGAAACGGCGTGACCTGCTTCCGATCAGATCCCAAGAAGTATCTTATTGCGAGTACTTGACATTAAACGCCGGAGAGGACGCAATATCGCGAGAGTGTCTTAACGAGAATTACTGGTACATTTGTGCTCGATGGGGAAGAGGGGTGTATGTGTTATATAAGGGTGACAGTAAATCAATGGCACGCGTTTTTGGAACGCGACGAAATGAATACGGAATGCGACTGGCACGTGGCGGACTTTTATTTCGTTTAACTTTGCCTTCTGTTATCGTTAATTTATATTTCTGGTCAACTAGAAAATTCGCTTTGGGAGTTTCTGTATTTAGGAGGTTAATTTCGAAAACCCTGCTTCCGAACTGCGTGGTCCTGTTTCTCAATAGACTGGTACCCCAAATAGCACAAAGACGTCTTATGTACGTCCGCAGAACGTCCGTTCCGGACGTACTGTACGTTCGGAGAATGTCCCGAGAAGGTCCATATATCCTCTGTACGTCCTCGTTAAGTTCTTTAAATGTCGCAGGAAGGTCCTATTCCCAAGTGGGACGTCCTGAGGACGTGCTGTGTCAACATTCTCAGAACGTTTTCCGAATGTCCGAAAGTAAAGTTAAATACGTCCAAAAGGCGTCTTAAAGACGTTTTGCAGATGGTTTAAAAGCGCCTTAAAGACGTCTTCATCAAGTCTGGGTTAGGACATTAAGAAAAAAAACTTTGGCGGTGACAGGAATCGAACCCAGACTCCCAGATTACGAAGCAACTGCTTTTCGCAACTACTCAAGACACTTCCTTGGAAATAATTCCAATTTCTAGGTATATAACGATTATTAATAGTTTATAAAAAATGTGCATTGACGCGAAATATTCGACAGAATATCATCATTCGACCTCTAGACTCATTGCTTAAAATTTCACATTCGTCTCAAGACAGATGTTTTAACGACGACTTAAGACAGTCGTTTAGAAGACGTCGTATGCTATCTGGGAACATTTCAGCATTTCAGCGTCTTCATCGCACAAAAAAATAGCGCAAAGGCGAGGTTCAGTCGTAAGACTGTTTTGCAACCGAACCTGAACCATCTGCAAAACCTACAAGACGGTTGTTCTTCAAACATCTGAAATTTAGGTCTTCTAAAGATTCACAATACTTACGAGACGAATGTTCTCGGAACATTCGAAATGTAGTCGTGCAAAACAATCACGTGACTTACAAGATTGTTTGATGTTTCTAGAACATCCGAAATTTAAATTCTAGGAACGTGCGTAGGACTCTAGAAACGGACTTTCCTGGAACATCCGAAATTTAAGTCCCAAGAACGTCCGTAGGACTTAAGAAACGGACGTTCCTAGAACATCCGAAATTTAAGTCCTAAGAACGTCCGTAGGACTTAAGAAACGGACTTTCCTGGAACATCCGAAATTTAAGTCCCAAGAACGTCCGTAGGACTTAAGACGCGGACGTTCCTAGAACATCCGAAATTTAAGTCCTAAGAACGTCCGTAGGACTTAAGACGCGGACGTTCCTAGAACATCCGAAATTTAAGTCCTAAGAACGTCCGTAGGACTTAAGGAACGGTCGTTCCTAGAACATCCGAAATTTAATTCCTAAGAACGTCCGTAGGACTTAAGAAACGGACGTTCCTAGGACATCCGAAATTTAAGTCCTAAGAACGTCCGTAGTACTTAAAAAACGGACGTTCCTAGGACATCCGAAATTTAAGTCCTAAGAACGTCCGTAGTACTTAAAAAACGGACGTTCCTAGAACATCCGAAATTTAAGTCCTAAGAACGTCCATAGGACTTAAGACGCGGACGTTCCTAGAACATCCGAAATTTAAATCCTAAGGACATCCTATGTATGTTCAAAATGGACGTAGGACGTTCGGATATAAACTCGACACGAAAAGGACGTCCTTGGGATGTGCGGTGCTATCTGGTACAGTACATAAATGAGTAGAACTTTAATTACCTACGCATTATACTTTAATGGTTACTGTTTTAAGATGAGTTCGCGTAGCAAAAGTGGTAGTAAATTGTGCCGAATCTTAGAAATTAAGCAACCTATCGTTCTTACGATTTAACTATAGCTTGAGTAACGTCTGTGTGTTTATCGCGTTTAAAGTTTGCAGAATTTGAGGTGCTGACGATTCGACGAGATTGTTCCTGCGATTTCCAATTTTCCTCCGCTTCCCTTCATTACTCCCACGCAAGATTCAATCGGTTTGCCGTTGATAAGTTACTCTCCACCCTGGGCGAACGGCTTTCAGTTGCAGATGGCGAAACCTTCGAGATGTATCGAATAATATTTATTATGCCTCGAGGGGTAAAGCAGAATGAAACGGGATATTAATCATCCCTGCTGACGAGTCTTCCAACGGACTTGTGCCTGCCGTTTATTTAGGGCATAACCGCTACCAAAGAACTCAAAACCAATTACGAGATAACCGATTACAGGGAGTGGTTCCAATTTTACTCATTGATCAGCCTGGACTTGATGGGCTAAGGGGCGTATTGTTTGGGCAACAGACAAGTGAACTCGTAAAAGCAACGAGGGGCGAGGATGGTAGTGCTCTTGAGCGTAGTTTTTGGACATCAGTAGGTACTTTGACGCTTTGAGTGGCGCAAGGTTTTGGAAAATGTCCTCCCAGGTCGGTCAAGGTCTACCTAGGGATCGCTTCTGTCGGGAAAATTTTCCCCAGCTTGCTCCGCGTTTTGCACACAGGTTGACAGATATTTATGAATTTAAACTTCTGTGTTGCCTATTAAGGGGGTCTTCTAGTGTAACGAGTCAAAAAAATCGAATTTTTCTTTTTTCAATTTTCTACAGGTATCTGTGTGTAAAAGGATTTTGTCCAATTCATAATTGGCTGACTGATGGTGAGAAAAAGTTTTGCTGTATAAACTGTGTGGAAATCTTTAAACACGTTTTCCTTGCCACCAGGTTTTTCGAACGGGTGTCCACGGTATCTCAAGATTGACTTGACCAATTAAGGTCAACTTCTGCATACATCTTCAGCACACGTGTGGCTATCGCTCCTACCACAATTGTGAGAAAATATTTAATTTTTTTTCATTCTGACAGCCCCAAAAAGTTGAAAAAATGTGTGAAAATCGAAACTCAATCTTCAAAGTGCCGTCATTTCTTAAAAATATTTTTCAATATGTTTCTTTCATTCTGGTACCGGCTATAGCCAAGGACATACAAATAAGGGATCCTTAAGAATTTTTTGTTTCAAATGATCAGAAACCGTCCAATAGTGGACACCGTATGGGCACCGCTTTTTTTAAAAGCAACTACAAAGTGGTTCACTTGAGTTAATTTTAATCTTTTCGTGCTAAAAAAAATTGAAAATGTAATCGAAATATAAATAAGCATGTAGAAATAAACCGGGTTGCAATAACTTTTACAAGCTCGTCATAAAAAATTCCGAAAAAACGCGAAGAAAATGCTTCGTTACACTAGAAGACCCCCTTAAATCTTTATGAGAAAAAAACGCATATAACTTTGAGGGCTGATTTGAACCCTTCAGAGTGAATTTCCGCAGAAGAAATGACCCCTTGCATACGTTTCCATGTGAGCTGTAACGTTTTGCTTGAAGAAAGCTTGAAGTCGTAGGCATTTCACGTAGTATCGAGTGAAACACCATCCCTATTCTTATACACCCCATAAATTATTAAGAGTTTACGCGAAAACCCAGCCGATGAAATATTCTTCACTTTTCTATCTACTCACGAACTTAGATTAAATTCGGTGGTAACACTTCATGTGATCCCCTCGTTAGATGTAGATAATAAGTTAGCTCAGGACCCAGGGATCGCTGGTTCCCGTCCTGAGGACATGCTTCTGGGGTTGGAAATACCTATGGAGGCAAGCCTAAGACCCTTGGGGATATCTTTTATTACGCTACAAATATATCATTTATTAGGGCCACGAAAAAGCCCTGTTCAGTCGCAACTTTAAATATTGCACACTGGCAATGAGTATAACCTAAACTACACGAAGCATCACCCAAGAAAAATAATTTCGAATGATATGTAGATAAACGACATTACTGCAATAAATAAGAAATAATGACTAATAACAGACGATGACGATGTGCTCAATTTGCAACTGCAACAACTGTGCTTGACTGATCTCACTGACTTGAGAGACTAACTAAGTACTCTTACGTGTCCTGATTGCTATTTTCTGTTAAATTAACTGTTTATATAAATGTTTTTGATTCTGGCTGACTGATAAACATTGGAGTGTTTGTTGGCTCGTTGCTATCTCGTTTTCTGTTTAAAATAATTCTTTTATACAATTTTCTGACCCCCCCACAAACTTCACACATTTAGCTTCTACTAAGGGAAGAACTACGGAATGACGAAGTATTTAAAAACCACCTATACACATAGTGTTTTCTTGAATGGAACCTTTATTTTGTATTTAATGTTCCCAAGTACTTTAACTCTTCAAACCGTCCATTCTACGTGACCATTACATTCGAGCGGAAGCTCTCTCGCCGCGTTCAAGGAAACGGTCTGGCATTAGATTATTTCGCCGTGGCGTGTACTGAAAATTATGGTACACATCGTGATTCTCGACAGAAGTATTTCTACGAAGCGGAATCTCCCGAGGATCAAATCGTAAATTACCTTCTCCTGCGGCAGCAGTAAGAAGGGCCGGTCTACTTCTATGGCAGCGTATTGTTGCCACGGCACACCCGGGTGGCACTGCTGGAAAATAAGAAATGTTAAAGGAAATGCTCCGTTCGCAGTCGAAGGAACGAAATTTTGTATACAACGAAATTAAGAGCGTAAGCGAAAACTGTGGAGGGTGGAGACAAATAAATTAAGGATCAACGATTTGTCTTCTCCCTTCTATTATCTATTCTGAACTATGGTGAAATGGTAATTCGTTGTTCGTGTTACTGACGGCTATAACGGTATAGGGCAGGCAAAATTTATTTTACGCGACAAGAAAGTTACCACAAAATGTATATTATTGTGCATAGGTTTGCATACGTGCTTGAAAACTGTGTCATTACGTGCGTTACTGTTTTCTGCTTTATGTAACTTCCTTTTATTGTACTTCGCATTCGCGCTCCAACCGACGTCATTTCTTTATTATCACCATTCAGCTTCTTTATTGCTATAGTGAGGGATACCAGTGATAGAGAGAACCCAGATAGCACCGCACATCCCAATGACGTCCTTTTCATGTCCAGTTTATATCCGAACGTCCTACGTCCATTTTGAACGTCCATAGGATGTTCTTAGAATTTAAATTTCGGATGTTCTAGGAACGTCCGTTTCTTAAGTCCTGCGCACCTTCTTAGGACTTAAATTTCGGATGTTCCAGGAACGTCCGCTTCTTAAGTCCTACGGACGTTCTTAGGACTTTAATTTCGGATGTTCCAGGAACGTCCGTTTCTTGAGTCCTACGAATGTTCTTAGGACTTAAATTTCTTATGTTCTAGGAACGGCCGTTTCTTAAATCTTATGAATGTTCTTAGGACGTTGTTTTGGGATGTTCTAGAAACGTCCATCTTGTAAGTCTTGTGAATGTTTTGAAGCACTAAACAGATGTTCTAAGATCTAGAGTCTTGTAGATTTTGCTGATGATTGGAACGCTGAAATACGTTATACGTCTAATTTTAAAATATTTATGTTCATGTAGATCAACCGTGAGTTGCACAGTTATACTAATAAAGAGAAAACAAAAATTCTTTTAAGTTAGATTTTATAATATTATCTCTTTTTCCCGAATTCAATTATAATTACAACGTATGTAATAATTCTGCAATACTGGTATCTGTATAATTATATTAAACAAATAATCTGAATAAGAAAAGATAGTAATAAATAATGAAATTATTAATTATTAATTATCATTTATTGCTACAATAGAAGCTGTTTTGTTTAGTAATTTTAAACATTATTATACCCCTTTAAACACATCACCACAGTGTTTTTAAAAATTCTTTAAACGTTCACAAAACGTACAGAGAATGCTACTTTCGGACATTCGGAAAACGTTTCTTATACGCCTTTCAAGACATTACCACAGCGTTTTTAAAGACCTTTTAAACGTTCCCAATACGTACAGAGAATGTTACTTTTGGACATTCGGAAAACGTTCTGAGAATGTTGACACAGCACGTCCTCAGGACGTCCTAATTTGTAAATAGGACCTTCCTACGACATTTAAAGAACTTGACGGGGACGTACAGGGGACATATGGACATTCCCGGGACATCCTCCCAACGTACAGTACGTCCGGAACGGACGTTCTTCGGACGTACATAAGATGTCTTTGTGCTATTTGGGATCAAATCTGGTCATAGCATTAAAACTGTTGCAAATTATTTTGTTTTGTACTAATAATTTTATAAACATCTTTTTTCGTTGCGGTCATTAATTGGGACATTAGATTGCATGTCCCGATCAATGTCACAGCATTCCAGGCATTATGTACGAGTCAATGATCCGGTCCGACATAGGTCTATATAGGACTATTTGGGACGAAGAGAGAATTGAAGGTCAAAAATGGGTACACGTGCACCATATAATATATATACATATTATTAATAATTATATTCGAACAAATTCGTCGTGAAAAAAGGGGCCCTTTTCATACTGGAGGCTATTAATGAGTAACTGCGATGAATACTTTTAATATGTAAATATGTTAGAACGTGCGCGTAGATCTTGCTGGGTCGCTAATTGGAAGTTTTGTTCAACATAACTTTGTACCCCTTATGAACTATGAGGGGTGGTTTCACCCTCTAAACACACAAATGGGCCAAAATAGAAAGACAGACATTTCTTATTTTTCGGTCCTCTAAAACATATCCAAAAATCAAAGCAATCGGTGGCGGACACCTGGCAACCTCTCCTTGTAAGAGAGAATAATTAAGAGTAATCGATGGAAACGAATAAATTAAATTAAAAATTGAATAAGTTGAATTAAAATTAATTTAAATTCAAAGTAAAGAAAGAACATAATTTTTTGTCCGTGTGTGCTGTTATTGTTGCTTGTATACTACTAATACATCGAAGTTTCATGAGACACACCGGGTGTGTCACATATATAAGTAGTACGGGTCCCAACTAGGGTGACTGTACCTAATATCGCCAGGCGAAAGTTAAATCGCTGTCAATTGAATAATAATTGATATTTTTGCATGCAGTTCGTTTCAGAGTAAAGAGAAATTATTCATCTTTCATGTAGCATATGTTATAATCGTTGAAACCTACAAATTTTTAATTAGGACTCAAAAAACGTAAGACCTGCAAAAATCGGGTCCTGAAAAAAGTGTACCTAATATCGCTTACTGATAAGATATATTGATTAATTCATGTATATATGAGTTTTTAAAGTCATTTTCACGTGTGCTTCTATTATTTCTTGCTCTATAAATGTTTTTTATCCATCTTTGATTTTATTTTTATTAGAATAATATAGAAATTGAAAAATATAGATATTTAAAATATTTTATTTTTACGTTCCGATGTACATATTGGACAAATAAAGTTAATAAAGTAACAAGCATTACATCGAAACCATTGTTCTCCGGTAGGCGTTATTTAACACGCATACCTACTTACAGTTCTGTTGAGGATAGAAACGAATGATAGAAAAACCTTCTCACATGGGTAGCAATGTGCGCGCAACGTGCAATTGCATTCTTTCTTCAAATTCAACTATATATATTCTTAATAATTTTCAAATTAGCTAATTACTATTTTTGTGCCCCCAATTAAAAATTATTAGTTAATTATTTCGAAGACATTGTAAATAATAATGACGGGACATCCTGCAATACCTATACAAATATTGTGCCTATAATTATTAATTAGTGTTAAAATTGAAGTGTGCGAATAGAATGGAATTTCTATCTCTGTGTCAGAAATTCAGAATTAACTTTGAAGCATCTTTTTCGTACACTGCCGCCTATTACTTCAACGCTCTTCCACCTCTCATTCGTGAATTAAAATCCTACTCGTCCTTCGAGTCTCACACTCATTTATTTATCCTGCAACGTTAAGTTAACTTCTTACTTCTTTTATTTTTACTTCTGGTATAATTGTTTTGTTGTCCCTATTTTAGTCTAGTTTTAAAGTTCGCGGTTAGGCTTGCCATCAGTGCCACACACCACTTTGTTTAGTAGACGATCTATTGACACAGTATTTTTGTTTATACATAAATAATTGAAGGTTATATAAATTATTGAAGTCAAAATGATCGGTCGGGGCTGGTTGACTAATAACGTTAATAAGGTTTAAATTGTTATTTTGTTATTCAGAAAGCGATTTTTATTTTTTGTTTAAATTTCACTATGTTATAAATACATTATAATTTATGTTTAAGTTGAAGAAATTTTCAGTTTATTATTAAAATATGAAGAAAAGATAATTAATATTTTATAATGAAATAACTCATGTGACATTGTGTTATTGTATTATCACTGAGATAAGTTGCTAATAACATTTTCTTAACTGGGCTAGTTGACCAGCATGGAAGGTGTTAGAAAAACATTACAATACCTTAGTTGTTGTCACATTGAGTCCACTTTAATAATTTAATCAGATAACACTGAAAAGCTGGCCTACCAGTCCCGGTCTCGCCTGCCGTGGCAGCGTAAAGACAACTTTCCTCGTTAACAATTCTTCCACGTTATTGCTTTCCCAGTACGCTACGATTTTTATGTTTTTGCTGATAGGGCGTTCGACGACGCTTTAAACTCGGATCTCCATCGTCCGAAACAGCGCATACTGTGCTCGACAGTTCACGTCGAGTCAGTTTACGCCGCGCGCAAATACACGCCAGTGAAAGCTTCAAATGTCCTGATCGATAAGGAACGTGCTACGCGAGATTCTTTTTTTTTCTCGCGACATTTAAGAGTCCCGTTCAGCGTAGTTATCATTTTCTTCGAATGTATTCACGCAGCAGACGGTTTTCATTCGCATCGATTCTGAGGAAGTGTTCGTTGTTTGGTATCTTTGCGTACACTATCGTCTTTTCGTCGAAGCATTTCAACTTCACTAGTATAAACAACCGAAGTATTCGAGGGGTTGACATCACATTGTGACTTACTTGTTCAGACTTGTGCTTCGAAGAAATAATTAATTGCGAATATCGGTTTCATAACTTTATTTCCTTCGATTTTGAAAAACTGTGGTCTCTGTAAATGTCCTCGTTTGGTAAAAATTGGATTAACAATAATAATAAGAGTTTCATTGAGCTTCGTGATAACAATAAGCAAGAAACAGAATTTGGGTTATTTCAGGCCAAATCAACCACTTTTTACACTTGATGTTAGGGATTTTAATAAAAAATATGATTATTAAAAGTAAAATATGATGTCCATGGGGAAACTGGTGTGGCAGGTCAAGTCATTGTCTTGTTACTTTTAATCTTTTAAAAAGCTCAGGCCTTAAAAGCTTGCAATGTTTGTTGTCGATAAATAAATTTGTTAGTAAATCGTTCTTCTGTATTATGTTCGAGAATTTTCTCATCTAGACAGTTATATCTCAATGCTAACTTACGTAATAAAAGGTCTATTGTATCGAAATCATAAAGGTTCAATTGCAGGTAAACAGTATTTGCGTCACTGCAGAAAATAGGAACAACAAATGCTTATTGTATTTTCGTAAGACATGTTTGTCGTACAAATATACGATATATGGACCAAAAATTTCAAGTATGCACATACTTCAAAATCATTATACGTACAGTCGAGCTTAGTTTCATATTTTGCGATTAAAAGGTGTAGAAGATTTAAATTGTATTTAATCTCATTCGAAATGAAGATTAATAAAAAAATTTAAAAAACTTATGTAAAGAGGGGAGTTGTGAATAAATATAGTATCTCTACCGCAAAAATATTGCCACTACAATTAGAACTTCGAATGATTGTTCTGCTAGCAACTATGAAAGTTATCCCCTTGCAATAATAAGTAGCATTTTTTCGTTAATATCTGAAGCAGTTCAGTCATATCAGAATACAAGGATATATCTGCAATCCTTCAAATATTACGTAAAACGTATTCATTTTCGAAGTTTCAATTATAACAATCAAATATGTTTTTAATGGACGAATGGGAATCTCCATAACAGTAAATTTCAGTCGATACTGATTGAAACTTAATAAATATCGCTGAGAGAATTTTTCTTATAACCCAAATAGCACAAAGACATCTTATGTACGTCCGAAGGACGTCCGTTCCGGACGTACTGTACGTTCGGAGAATGTCCCGAGAAGGTCCATATATCCTCTGTACGTCCTCGTTAAGTTCTTTAAATGTCGTAGGAAGGTCCTATTTACAAAGTGGGACGTCCTGAGGACGTGCTGTGTCAACATTCTCAGAACGTTTTCCGAACGTCCGAAAGTAAAGTTAAATACGTCCAAAAGGCGTCTTAAAGACGTTTTGCAGATGGTTTAAAAGCGCCTTAAAGACGTCTTCATCAAGTCTGGGTTAGGACATTAAGAAAAAAAACTTTGGCGGTGACAGGAATCGAACCCAGACTCCCAGATTACGAAGCAACTGCTTTTCGCAACTACTCAAGACACTTCCTTGGAAATAATTCCAATTTCTAGGTATATAACGATTATTAATAGTTTATAAAAAATGTGCAGTGACGCGAAATATTCGACAGAATATCATCATTCGACCTCTAAACTCATTGCTTAAAATTTCACATTCGTCTCAAGACAGATGTTTTAACGACGACTTAAGACAGCCGTCTTGAAGACGTTGTAAGCTATCTGGAAACATTTCAGCATTTCAGCGTCTTCATTGCACAAAAATATAGCGCAAAGGCGAGGTTCAGTCGTAAGACTGTTTTGCAACCGAACCTGAATCATCTGCAAAACCTACAAGACGGTTGTTCTTCGAACATCTGAAATTTAGATCTTCTAAAGATTCACAAGACTTACGAGACGAATGTTCTCGGAACATTCGAAATGTAGTCGGGCAAAATAATCACGTGACTTACAAGATTGTTTGATGATTCTAGAACATCCGAAATTTAAGTCCCAAGAACGTGTGTTGGACTTAAGAAACGGACGTTCCTAGAACATCCGAAATTTAAGTCCTAAGAACGTCCGTAGGACTTAAGAAACGGACGTTCCCGGAACATCGAAATTTAAGTCCTAAGAACGTCCGTAGGACTTAAGAAACGGACGTTCCTGGATCATCCGAAATTTAAGTCCTAAGAACGTCCGTAGGACTTAAGAAACGGACGTTCCTAGAACATCCGAAATTTAAGTCCTAAGAACGTCCGTAAGACTTAAGAAACGGACGTTCCTGGATCATCCGAAATTTAAGTCCTAAGAACGTCCGTAGGACTTAAGAAACGGACGTTCCTGGAACATCCGAAATTTAAGTCCTAAGAACGTCCGTAGGACTTATGAAACGGACGTTCCTGGATCATCCGAAATTTAAGTCCTAAGAACGTCCGTAGGACTTAAGAAACGGACGTTCCTGGAACATCCGAAATTTAAGTCCTAAGAACGTCCGTAGGACTTAAGAAACGGACGTTCCTGGAACATCCGAAATTTAAGTCCTAAGAACGTCCGTAGGACTTAAGAAACGGACGTTCCTGGATCATCCGAAATTTAAGTCCTAAGAACGTCCGTAGGACTTAAGAAACGGACGTTCCTAGAACATCCGAAATTTAAGTCCTAAGAACGTCCGTAAGACTTAAGAAACGGACGTTCCTGGATCATCCGAAATTTAAGTCCTAAGAACGTCCGTAGGACTTAAGAAACGGACGTTCCTGGAACATCCGAAATTTAAGTCCTAAGAACGTCCGTAGGACTTAAGAAACGGACGTTCCTGGAACATCCGAAATTTAAGTCCTAAGAACGTCCGTAGGACTTGAGAAACGGACGTTCCTGGAACATCCGAAATTTAAGTCCTAAGAACGTCCGTAGGACTTAAGAAACGGACGTTCCTAGAACATCCGAAATTTAAGTCCTAAGAACGGCCATAGGACTTAAGAAATGGACGTAGGACGTTCGGATATAAACTGGACATGAAAAGGACGTCCTTGGGATGTGCGGTGCTATCTGGGAAATTACACCGACTTCGTTTTAGAATACAATTAATTGTAAATTTGTGTAAAAAGATACATGGGTATATCAACTCACGCCATACATTGCACTCATTTTACATAAAAATCTCTCGTTCTCTATTGTACCAGTGACATTGTTTCTGATGACGCGATTCAGAAGTGGAGGACTGGTTCATGGCCGAGCTTAATCCTGGGGAGAAATCGAAGGTCTGTGGTTGCTCGATAGAATTCTCCTCTTTCATACGCTTTTTCGCAGAATGACAACGCACGATGTTCCATCACGTTATGAAGCTTATTCGGATATTGGTAAAGCGAAGATATGTTTGAGCGATTGAACCCAATTAACTCTGAGAATAGAACGTAGATGCGAGCAGAGCCAGTAGGAAGTCAATGCTCGAATATTTCCAATAATTGGACAATAATCCCGATCAGGGCAAAGATTGTTCTGTAGCTTTAACGGCAATCGATACGGCCAGCATTATCAGTCAGCAACGTAAAACTTGTCCTTCCTTGAAGGTTCGCGATTCGCCATACGCGAGAATCGTGTTAACAGCATCCACAACCCTCGTTGCTACCGACAAAATTCTTTTATAACGATATTCGTAATAATTCAGCAGAGGCCAGAGGTTAAAGAATCATAATAATTACTTTTGCTCAAAATGTACGTGCACGGTGAGTATTTGGAATAGAATCCTTTTGGCAAAAATTAATTTCTATTGTTCCTTGAAATTTGGAATTATTTTCGAGAACAGGCACTGTGATTTTGTTTCTATTTAGTTGATGGTTGAGACGCTACATCTGCGATAAAAGCTTTGAACTGGTGTCGCAAAATTGCTGTATAAGCTGGCCATACTATCTCACACGAAGCACGATTACGAGTGTCGCAGGTAAGGTTAGTGGCAAGAATTAACTGGGCGAACTCGCGTCTTCGTTAGCTTGGAGACTAAAAATTGATTTCCATTTTACGTTGGTGTTTTGATTTTACTGGTTTATTCAGTAAAAAATTCTAGACTTTAATTACAACTAGGGATGAACCGATCCAAGTAAATACGAGTAAATACTCGATACTTTCCTTTCGATACCGAGTAATTTTAGTATCGATACCTTCGGTTGCGATACCTATTCGGAATCGGAAAAAAGTACTCGTATCGAATGGGGCAAGTATCGACATTCGACATGAAACATGAAAGCAAAGATAGGTATTGGCAAGGAAAACTACCACCGCAGTAATGATGACGCTCATGTTGCGTAACAAATAGAGATACTATAATAAGTCTCTAGTAATAAATATGGAAGGTGCAAGTATACATTTTACCATATGTTTATATGGAACCAATAGTATAAAAGTTTATTTAAAAGTCATTTCTTACAGTCAAAATGTTAACAATACATTTAGACACAATATTGGAATATGTAAAAGTATGTAATATGGACAATTTTACTTGCCCCACTTTTTGGCACTTTGATTTTGGATCATTGTTCATTGTAGCGTTACAATTTGCTACACAACATTTTTTTCTGCATACAGTTCGTCGATACTGTGAAAATTGATAGACCGCAGTAAATTTTATAAGTGTGTCAGCCATTACTATTAGTTCGCGAACCGACCGCTAGTGTCGGATACTAATGTTAAGAGCACTAAAGAGGTGAGTATGCGCATCCGCCATATTGGGGCCTCTGCAGAGAGAAGATACTGGTACCCGCCGTTTTGAGTATTGTCAAATTCGCTGTATAAACCAAATATAAACTTAAATGTAATATAATACTCTAATAATGTGTCGTGCTACCATGTATCAATATCAACAACGCATATTATGTTTATAAAGTGAATCTGACGATTCTCAAAAAGGCGGGTACTCAATAATCTTCTCTCTTCAGAGGCCCCAATACGGCGGATGCGCATACTCACCTTTTTAGTGCTCTACTAATGATCTACTCCCAATATAAAATGGCGGTCGGGGCCTTCAATTCGGAACACGATTTTAACATGCGATACATACCGTATTTTTATATACTTAATATAATAGAGAGCAATGTCTACATCTCCTGTTTCCATGCCGCGAAACGACTCTGTATATTTTTCTTTCTATTTCGTTATATAAATTAATTATTATAGACTGCCTCTTACTTATTTAGTTACTTAGTTATATGTTTCGTTGTAACTAAAGAGTACTCCCCGTTAAATAAAAGTAAAATAAAATACGTCTTCGTTAATAAAATTATATTAATAAAAAAGAACTCTGTTATACTAATTTCCATTCGATACAAGTAAGTATGGATACTTTTGCTTCGATACTGAGTAGATACCGATACTTTTTTTCGATACAAGTAATGAGTAAAAGTATCGATACCTTGATGGTATCGGTTCATCCCTAATTACAACTTTTAAACTCATCACGTGCTTCACGTATTGTTAGTATCAGCTATTTCAAACTTGCATACAACAATAGATCCCTTTATATTGCTAAATAATCCATGATTATTAATGCAAAAACATAAACAAATAACCAGTAGCTCATGTTTGCAGTTTGAACATTGTAATTTCTTAACTCCAAAAGGTTAAGGTAGTTCCTAACCAACTAAGTTAGTCAAATTAGAGTTGGGTAATAAACGATAAATGTAAAGTAGTATATAAAAACCAAAAAGTGATATCAGCGCGTAGGTTCGGTCATGTAATTACATGACCGAACCTACGCGCTGATATCACTTTTTGGTTTTTATATTCTAAAAATACGGTCGAAATTCTAAGTCTTTATGTAAAGTAGTATGTTACTATAGAAGTAATAATAATAATTTTTAGCATCATGTATATATATTTTAAACAGTTCAATGTTAATATAAATAATTGTAATACGAAAATAGAAGATTAAATTGGTTAGCGTAGTGAATTGGAGCAGCAGATCTGGCAACGTCGCATTCATTCGGAGCGTCTTTTATAACCAAAATGTCAGAAAAATGTTCATATGAATTTGAATCGTCGTTCGCTATTTAAATGTCTAAACACATCGATTGTGCGACGTTGCCACGTTGCTTGCTCTACGTAAGTTTCTGAAAAAATTTGCACGTAAACCTATTTTTTTATAGGCATTTACGAATAAACTATGTGGTCAGTTTTGCAGAAATTGATAAATTCATTTCCTGACGTTTCGATGTACTTTTGTGCCAATTTTGGTACATTTCTTGAATATGGTTTTCCTGTTTCAGAAGAAAAACTGAAACTATAACCCTTTTTTTTTTACTCCGCCATATGCCACTGCGTTAAAATGCATCAACTTTAATTAACAATTTCTCGATAACAATGCGGTAAATCGATTTTAAACTTTGTACAAGTGTTCCTTGTATCCCAAATTAGTTTTGCACGAAATTTGAAAGAATTCTTGAATTTAGTAGATTATTCAGGCCTCTTAAAATTAGAATCATACATAAATTTCAAAATTTGTTGGATGCCAAAACGTATATACATATTCATTTATATTGTTGCTACTATTTTTTATTAGAATACATAGCAAAGTCAGAACTGTGGCTTTACTTTATATTTCAAGGTCCAGATCTCTCAGTGGCTTAACGAATCGTTTTCGATTGCTGAAGACGGTCTTCTTTAGATCGGATAGCAAAGGATGTTAGTTACGGCGGACAAAGGGGAGCTCTCTGCTACGGAAATTTTCTCGAGGGGAAGGAAAAATTTACGTGATTCGTATCATCGTCGATTCCTCCAAAGGAGGAGGGAACGATAAAAGGGGGACTTTACATGCTCCGATGGAGACGACGAGGAAATCGTCGAAAAGTACGATATCAAGAACGTGGACCGAGCTTAACACGCTGGAACGGCATGCTAATAGAAATCGATTCGTAAAACGTTCATTGGCGGAATGCTGGATACGTGTAAAGGTGCGATCCAACGGCGCGTGTCTCGGCGAGTCTGCAGGCTCGTCAAGTTTGTTTGGCGAGCGCGACCAGGCTCGCCGTTTCAGCCCAGCCAGATTAGCTTTTCTTTGACTCGTGCCGCATTCACCGGCAGCGCACAATGTGACGCGTAATGGACAAAAGTATGAAAACTGTAAAAGTATTAAAAAGCTAATTAAGGAACTTAGATTTTAATAACACCCACAATTTTGACTGAATTTTCTAATTTGTTGTCAGAAACGAGGCTTGAAATTTATTCGAATTTTCGGTGCATTTTTTTAGACACGTGTAATAATTTTTCCCAATTTTGTATGTTAAATGTTTATCCTCTTTGACTTGAGTTTTAAAAAACGTTCCAAAAAATACCTCCGTCATTTTTTGTACATTAATTGGGAGCATATTAAACTCCACATTCACGGAATATTTAATTGCTCAAAAATGCTAAAAATGGAGAAAATAGTCGAAATCGTTATTAAGGCGCTCAACATCCAGGATTTCTGCACAAAGGAACACCGCGAACCCGGACTCACCGATTGGAACGCAACTTTGTGGGTTTTTAGAGTGACTCAAAAGGAGAAGAACGGTGTGTTTCATTTGGGCCCTATCGCCCTTTAAGGGGGTGAAAACTAACCTCAAAATCAAATTGACACTTCCACTTTTTCGCGCATAACTTTCAATGTACAACAGACAGAAAAAAATGTTTCAGATAAAAGTTTAATGGTGCAATAAGCGCTACAAACTTCCGTTAACAAAATATTTGAAAAAGTTTTTTTTCATCAGATATTTTTCTTTTTAAACTCTTTTCAAAATTTTGATAACGCAAGTTATCAACGCTTATTGCACCATTAAACTTTTGTTTGAAACATTTTTTTCTGTCTGTTGTACTTTGAGAGTTATGCGCGAATAAGTGGAAGTGCCAATTTGACTTTGAGGTTAGTTTTCACCCCCTTAAAGGGTGATAGGGCCCAAATGAAACACACCATTCTTCTTCTTTTGAGTCACTCTAAAAACCCACAAAGTTGCGTTCCAATCGGAGAGTCCGGGTTCGCGGTTTTCCCTTGTGAGTCTTCATAGGTATAGCATATAATTGATTTAGAAAATATATTAAAAAAATTCGAATAAGTGTTAATTTTGTATCCTTCGTCCCGAACATCCATATGCTCTAACTCTAAAGTCTTCCCGATTAACTGATAAAAATGTTTTTCAAACAGAAGTTAGTCAGTAATCATGTGACAATAAACTGTAACCGAACAAATTGGCAAAAACCTTTTTATTTAATAAAAAATCAAGATCACTTTAATTTTTTAAATGTAATTTTATTTTATTTTTCATCAATCGATGCATCTTTGTATCCTCTTTAAAAAAGTATTAGGGTACTTACCGTCGAAAACTGATTAATTCAGAAGTTATGAATTTTGTCCCGAACGCCCACATACTTCGACACACTGCGCAACGGACGGAAAGCACAAGCCGAGCCGCGCGCTCGTTGATAACTTTAAACACTAATAATTTGAACAGTGTGATTATTTAGAGGAGGGTGTGCTGAAAATATTGTAATTGGTCCGAAAGTGGAACTTTTTGTCTTTTGGAAAATATTCATTGTCAATTTTGAAAAATGTTGTTGTTTTCGTTACTGCATATAAAATTATTTTTTAATGGACTGTTTATATTAGTTACTAATAAAAGAAGATATTCATCGCAAAAGCCTAGTCTTTAATTTAAACAAACCGATTTGTTGCTACTTTCCTTCATTATCCGACTTTTCCTTATAACTTGGAAACGAAAAGTTTCCCAAAAATTTTACTCAAACCACTGTAAAGGGCATTAAATAAGCTACAAAATAAACAATATTAATTTTTTTATCACAAATAAGTTAAAAAAAAATTGAAAAATATATATAAATAAATAAATATAAAAAATATTAAATTATACATCATTAGAAAGGAATAATTCTTTCCTATTTTTTGGCGCAAATTTCATTCCGAAATCTTAAAAAAAAAGACCCAAAAGGCGGCAACTTTTAAAATCCGGCGACGCCGTTTGATCGCACCTTGACACTTTACCAACCGCTGGTGGCTGAACTTAAGCTGATTAATAGGCTTTCGGTATTTAAAGTGTTAAGAATTTACTAGAACCGATTAACACTTGTTCTTTGTGCTTCGTGTATGGCATGTGTGTTTGTGAATAACGATACGACGTTAAATAGATACGGTATAGAATGCTATATATAGTTTAAATTACCCGGCGCTGCCCAGGCTTCTAAGATCTAGATTCTAGAACGTCAGCATTCGTGGAAATGTGAAAATGAAAGAATAACAATATACTATTTTAAAATTAACTACCGCCTTCATTAATTATTACGCAATGCTCACATACAAATACATCATTACGCAATGCTTACATACAAATACTTCATTACGCAATGCTTACTTACACAGTGTTGAACAGAAGCACCTGACGGCTTTGAAAATGAAATAAAGGCATCACTTTGTACTAATGAACCTATAATGGTGTACTGATGATCTACAAAGGAAGGCATTTAAAAATTATGTCTTTCAAATGGCCTCCGTTACACTGCATACACTGTTGGAATCGATTTCGGAAGCTTTAACATTACTCCCTGTATCATATCCCGTGGGATGCTTTGAATGCCTAGCACTATCCAGAAGATATATGAGAATACTGTTCTTCCGCACTCGCCTAAAATAATAAAGAATATGGCAATGACATGCGGGCGTCGCGCTAATGGCGTAACTAGGATTAGGATCCGAAGCTTTAAGTCGTTTATACCTGGTAGTATGATTCTCGAACCCCTTTAGGAATAAGTTTTCTTCACTGCATTGTCCTCCCGTAACGGGACTCGGTCCTTCCATGTTTCGGCACAACCGTGTACGCTTTCGTTTTATAGTTTAACTCCGGTAATATTCTTTGGCATTCAATATTTTAGACATAGGCAAAGGTCCTGACATCTGGTCGGCCACCGGTCTCGTCCGAGTGGTTAGTCCAGTGAAATTAGACGGAAATCTGCCCAATCTACGGAATAATTCCCACCAAGCTAAATTTTGCTATGGGCCTTTATTTATAAAACGCCGCTAAAAATTTTACAGGGGGATGAAAAAAACAACTGTTTTTCGCGAATATCTCGTAATCTAGCAGTTTTCCGACGAAAATAGTTATTATGAAATTTATAGCTTAGGAAAGCTATTCTCTACAAAAAAGGACCTGTGAGTTTTTTTCGTAGGAGTAACCATTTTCATGTATGTCGGGTTACCAAGTTTCAACCCCCATACTTTAGGCAAGGGAAGATCCCGAAACTGGAAATTCCAAAAATTATGAAACTCTGTAAATATGTAGGGGAAATCCTTCTGAGTACAATGCAATTTCGTTTGCTGCCCAAATTCACTCCAAGAGGGTGCAATTGACCCCTGAATTTTTTTTATTCTGTATTATTACTCGCGAACTGTAGGAGATAGAAAAAAAGTGTTCAGGAAAAAGTTACTTCTTTTAATTAGGACTATCATTTGGTGAATTATAGATATTACAGTTCTTACGGTTCGCGAGTTATAACACAAAATCGAAAAAACACGGATTTTCAGGGGTCAATTTCATCCCCTTAGAGTGAATTTGGGCAGCAAACAAAATGGCGTTGTACTCACGAGGTCATCCTCTACGTATATTCAATGTTTCATAATTTTTTGAATTTCCGGGTTCGGGATCTTCCATTGTCAAAAATATGAGGGTTGAAACTTGGTAACCCGACATACACGAAAATGATACTACGACAAAAAAAACTCATAGCACCTTTTTTCTAGAGAATTTCCTAAGCTATAAATTGTATAATAACTATTTTTGTCGCAAAACTGCTAGATAACGAGATATTCGCGAAAAACAATTGTTTCTTTTCATCCCTTTGTAACTTTTAAGCGGTGGTCCGATCGATTGGGACTTTTGACATATTGTTTAAAACAAACCAAATAAAGGCCCATACAAAAATTTAGCTTGGTGGGAACTATTCCGAAGACGGATCCTAATTTCACAGGACTACGTACATACTACGGCGCGCGTACCAAATAACCGGGTCATAAAACCCGCACCGTCGGTAGACATTCGCGAGGTCAACGCGGCCAAGTTAACCCTCGGCCTCGCACGTTTATGAATTTCACGTGTACGCACCATCCTGCTAAGGAACCTTTCCTCCACCACGAATTCCCCCGAAGCTGTAAGAGCGGTTCCTTGCCTTCAAAACTACGCCAATAAGAAATAATAATTTGCAACCGCCTACTCTGTCATCTAACCAGCCAGCGAAAACCCATACTTACCTTAACGATACAAGACTTCCGAACAGACAGTTCACATCAAAACGTCCAATCGAACAAATCGAATACCAAAGACTCGAAACTTTAATACCGCGGTGTGAATTCACCATATCGCATAACACTTTACACTTGTACATCAGTTATACATGTTCTGTTTGTTAATATAAATTTATTATTATCGTTTCTTCAACGTCTACTTCAATCAAATTATTTTCCTTCGCCACGGCAAATCGCCGTAAGGGTGCACGTTGCAACGCAGTGTTGATAAAAATCAAGACGGAGATTCGCGCCCCCCCCCCCGTTGATTCGGCTCTCTGCAGTTTAGTCTCATTGTGGAACACGTGCTTGCAAACTCCGGCCATTCGGCGCGCGGACAACTGTTGAGGGGTGGCGCATTGTGTCGATCGAACTGCCCAAGAAACTTTGACTGAGTAGCTGTTACAGACCTTGTTACAATAAATGGCTGAACGGTAGCAACGCGGTCACGTACTGGCCAACGCTTAATGGCAAACTTAACTCCAAGATGAAGGCTGTCATATGGTACCATGCTGGGCGGTGTTGCCAGCATATAGCGCCAGAAATTCATATTTCAAAATAGTCAGGCGTTTCTGCTCACCAAACTGTGAAGGGGATAAAATCACGGGGAGGGTTGGGGTGTCCAGATTTCATGGTAGCCTATATTTTCCGCAGGCTCCTACAGGGTAGTTATGCACAATTTCGTCCAGATCGGTCAAAGTGTTTAGGAGTTAGTAGGGAATATATAGACAGACATTCTGTTTCATGCATAGATTAAGGGTTCCAGTCCTGAACACTTAGTAAGCGCTAAACCACGCCTTCATGAGCAACAGTGCCGTGGTGGGGAGTAGGGTGGAGTGAAAAAAACATTTTTTCAATGATCAAATTCTAATAGTGCGTAAAAGTTGTCTACTTGGCCCAATAAAACGTGTAAAAAATTTCAGCTCGATCGAATAATTTCTTTTGTGTGCACCAAAGGCCTTAACTTTCAAAATTTTAGTACAAACCTTAAGAAACTGCAACTTTCTTCAGCTGGTGGATTCTACCTTTTTTATACCCAAGACTATATTTGTTGCGTAAATGAAGCAAAGAAACACCCGTGGCTGGTTTCGGAACGATAGGAATGGCACTGTAAACTATAAAAAAATGCAGCTCTTCGCTCACTTTCTTAACGGAACAAGTGGCCCAGAACCAACAACGCGGAGGTAGCTGTACGTCGGGCTCCTTGTTTTTGTATTTTATATTTTTTCGTTTTTTTTAATAATTTAATTGTTTTTTTTATGTATTTTGTATTTTATATATATATTTTTTTTTTTAATTTTAAGTTTGGTACTAAAATTTTGAAAGTTAAGGACTTTGGTGCACACAGAAGAAATTATCCGATCGGGCTGAAATTTTTTACACGTTTTATTGGGCCAAGTAGACAACTTTTCCGCACTATTAGAAATTGATCATCGAAAAAAAGTATCTTTCACTCCACCCTAGTGGGGAGTGTTCGTGAGTGGGGAGTCTGAGGCCCATTAAGCTAGCAACCAGCTTTGCTCAGATGTATGTGTAGCGAGAAACTGGATGTGTACAGAAATTTGTTTTGCTATTTCCTGAACGTTTTTTACATACACCACGTATAGAATTATTATTTGACAATATTTTTTGAAAGAAAGGAGTACATAGGGGTAATAATTATATATAATAAACATATATCATACATATGTGACCAATTACTGTCACCTTAAGCTATTTTACTTAAAATAACGAATAAATAAACGTTGTAAAGTCATGCACAAAAAGAATTATGTAATTCAACCTATAATGTATACTATAGATTATATATTATAGTTTATTTATTCGTTATTTTAAGTAAAATAGTTTAAGGTGACAGTAATTGGTTAGGTGTCAGTAATTGGGTCCTTTACCCTATATGTATATAAATGCGTCAAAATGCTGTTGTTTCCTTGTAACGGTAAGATATCTAAAAATTACAATACTTTTCAAAAAGAAAGGTAGCTGTCGACGTCTCAATGACTGGTTGCATTTCACCCCATTTCGATTCAATACGTTCTGCTGGCCGAGAGTGCCGCTGAACGTCCGCAACCCACCTTACAGTTTACACGCATACTACGGCAGCTAGTGGCCACAGGGTGGGGGAACTACTCAAGTGCTCACGGCGTCGCTCTTCGCTTTGCTCACGAGCAATCGAGAGCGCTCTTGCCCGCCACAGCCTAGCTGTGCAGGCCTGGGTTACACGGTGGACTGATAAGAAAATTCTGCAATTTTTCAAGGGGTGATTTCACCCCCTACAACTGCACTATGGTACCAACAAAAAATAGGTATGTATTTTGCTCACAAACCCATACAGCACACTCCATTGCAGGAACGTTCCATGAAGGTTGCAGGAAGGTTGCCGTGCAATGTTCCACAGGGGCGGACATAGGAAGGTTCCTGCAACGTTCCAGCAATGTTGCGGTGGAACATTGCGCGGCAATCTTCCTGCAACCTTCATGGAACGTTCCGGACATTTTCTAGCAACCTTCATGGAACGTTCCGGACATTTTCTAGCAACTTTCATGGAACGTTCCGGATATTTTCTAGCAACCTTCATGGAACGTTCCGGACATTTTCTAGCAATGGTCTCGCAACGTTCCGGAGATTTTCTAGCAATGGTCACGCAACTTTTCGGAAATTTTACAACAAAGGTCCCGCAGTAAGCAGGGCTCGAGAACTGTTATAATATCGATTTCGGTTCTCCATACGGTTATAAAGAACCATTATTCTGAATAACTGTTATGAAGTGTAAATCCACAACCACTAAAAACTAGAATATAAAAAAAAATATAAAAAAGAATTTATGTTAAACGATTGTATTAAAAATGCGCTAAAAACTAAAAAACATTATTTTCTTTTACTACGCAGGATATTTCATAACAGAATATGAATCAACTTAATACAACATCAAGCGTCGAAATGATTTTGCTCTGAGATATCCGGCTTCACGATTAGTTTGTCAAAACGAATCTTCGTTTTTGAATAATTTGAGTTTAAAGTGTTGCACGGTAGGAATATAAGTTCGAATACGTAAGCAATCTTCTCAATCAGTGGTTGTAGCTGCGGCGGTAAAGTGTTCATCTACGGTGCTACAGGTCGCGGGTTCGAATCCTCCCTGGGGGTAAAAGATTTTTCAATAAGAAAAAAATACACGGGCGTTAAACTACTACGATTCTGCACACATTCATGCCGTCGCCCCCCCCCCCCCTCCCAGAACACGTCCGTTATATATTATAAATTTTGTATGTATCTAGAGACGCGGTAGCGTCTCGACGCCAAGTACAGGAAAGACACCCTGTATATGTCGACTGTCACTACCGCTATCATTTACTCGTCGCCCGGCTAATCCAACCATACCTGAAACTTATTTCATTAATATCTCAGCACGCCTGCAATATTTTCTAAATTTAAAGGCATTTTTCTTATGTAAACCGCATATAAGCTGTCGAATAAGACCAAATTCAATAAAATCGGTACACGCATAACAGAGATATCGTAATATCGTCTCATGAATCTGTCGGAAAAGGTAACATTTTTTTTGATTTTCTTCTTCTTCTTCAAGAAATTTTTCGTCAAATACGCGTTACACGCACACCTTCAGCCAAAATGATACTAACACATGTTTCGTGCATCAATCGCTATCTTCACTATGCAATCTACTCCAAATTTTGACAGCTTACAGTCAGATTATAACCTGACGAGTGTCAAATAAGGTAGGTTGTCAAAATTTGAGATGCCACGTGTTTTTACAAATATGTATCGTTGTACCATTGAGTTGCAACCATAACCCATAACCACAAATTCTAACGACTTGAAATCAGCCTGTAACCACAAATCAAATCAATTCTCAATCGATATGGAATACATATACCTATGTAGAGAAAAGGGGAGAAGACGAAGAAGCGAAGTGAAAAACAGAAATAAAGTTAATTTTCATTCGTTACTTTGAATGTGTTTGGGAATGCACAAGTTCCCAAAACCTCAACGCTTACACTCACCGCAGCACCTCCTGGTCAGCAGACCACGCGAAGGACTGACGAGCGTTCCGCCAATCAGTGACGATCGATCCACCAATCAGCACCGATCGACCAGCCAATCAGCGCACCTCATCGATGCTCCAGAGGAATCGATGCGACGCGCGGACGGAAGTCTTTTCTCCTTTTCTCTCTCACCTTTGTTCTCGCGCTTAAATGTAACGCTCGCGGATCCACAATCAATCAACCAATGAGATCTCCCCACGTCGATCGATACTCGAGAACGTTCGAGACGACGCCGTAACGGAAGTGATCATTCGGCTTGGATCAGGGGGTGGACAGTAGTATAGGCGCCGTGAAGAAACATAGTTCATCCCGTTTTGAGTATACACTAGATGGCGTTGTTTCGCCCCCCACGCCCCTCACTCCGCTGGCGCTAGGTTGCGTCTGTCTTCGTTGCACTCAGTAATCAGTTCAAATCAGTTGCACGTTGCACATGGCCGCCATTCACTGCCATTGTATCTGATTGTCAGCAATCGTCAGCAATTGTCAGTGATATTTTTGTCGGTAAAGTGCAGTAAATTGTATTCATTGTAAATCTCATGTAATTATCAAATACGGTATTTTTTTACTTTGTAACAAACATTTAATTGAAAACCCAATACCTCGTAACGCCTCATAACCTATGATGACCTATATATGAGGCGCGGTTTGGAAATCCACGAGGTTATGACAGCAAGTCATATGAAACATGTATTTTCCCTTCAATTTTTCAAAAAGGAATAACAGATGGATTGATCTTGATATATAATAAAAAAATTCTTTAAAACAATTTCATTACCTTTTTCTTATTCATAAAACACACTTTTATGAATAAGAACTTAATAAAATGAAGAGACCAATAGAAAAATATGCAGAAATACATAATTAGTTATTACAAATAGTTACTGTAACAACTAATTATGTATTTCTGTATGTTTTTCTATTGGTCTCTTCATTTTATTAAGTTCTTTAATTATATATCATCACATTATCTGAATAATATCTCCATCATCTGAACGGCCATCTATTATCTTATCTTGGGGTTCTGAGTATACACTAGATGGCGTCACTGGCGTCTATCCTTCTTCACTCTTAAGCATTGGAGTGTCCACCCCCTGGCTTGGATCCTTCTTCTTGTTCACGTAGAGGGTAGTGAAACATGTGTCGCGCGCGATATCGGCTTCTTGCTCACCTCGTGAGCTCGTGAGCTCTCAATGCTCAGTTAATCAGCTCGTGCATTTTCTATATTGTAGTGCAATCGTGCGTTTACACAAGTACTCGAGTTGAGACTCATGCTCCTTTGATTGTGGAAGCCGCGGGAATGTGTGCGCCACCTCGTGGCTGCAAAACGTGCTCGCTGATTCCTTACAATGCGCATCCATCTTGTGTTCACTCTCTTTTTGTCTATGCGCAAGATCACACGTGTTGCTCGTAGTTCATTTTCGTTGCAACCGCGATTATTATAGTGCTCAAGCCTTGTTCTGCAACTAGAATCACGCTCGCTGAGGTGTTCAGTGTAAGGACAGGTGATTGATTGTGCATTCATTTATTGACTCAATCACGGAGTTCGCGACACAGTCAGCGTGTGCAAAGTCGAGTGATCGCGTATTCGCGATTGTGCGTGTTCACGTGTTGCAACGTATTTGTGCATTTATTCAAAGACTTCATTGTACGATAGAGTGTACGGGGGCTCATTGCATTGACCAAGTGCATCACGCCTAAACCGTTTGTGCACCTTTTATAATAAAGACCTCATTCTCTTTTTTCTGTTTTTTTTTCTGTTTCTGTTTTTCCTGTGGTTAGCAGGATGGCATTTCAAGCATTTTCGCTTATATAGCCCAACGAACTATAGTCTCTTATTTTTTCCTCTCCTCTCCCTCCGGTCCCAGCAGCGAGCGCGCCGTACTGGGAGAAAGGTGGTCACCCATCTTTCCCCAGTACCCGCCCCGTGATGCTTAACTTCGGTGATCTAACGAGAACCGGTGTGTCCATCACGGCCAGCGCCGCTGGTTCATTCTCTTTTAATCGCTGTGATTGAGTGTGCCCCTTTTCACCGTCGACCTTAACCTCAAAATCCTACCAGCGCTCACAAAACTATTTCCCAAACAGAATGAATGTACTGTACACAAAGTACTATACATATAAAATACACATAGATCGGCAATGCAATGCGCATGGTTTCATTTCGTAGTTGTTAAACTTACGCAGAATTTATCCTTAATCAAAAAATAAATAAAGTACACTCGCTGAGCTGCTTTGCGCTATTCCGAGTATTCCAAGTATATATACCTTACAAAAAGTAAAAAAATTACGCCAAGTACATGAATTATCTTTGTAAAAAGAAGTGAGATCCCCATAAAAAAACTTCAAAAAGAAAAAAAAAATACGCCAAGTACATGAAACAAATAAATCACAAAAAAATAGAAGAATATATACAATATAAAAAAAGATGTGAAATCAAAATGTGCTGCAAGTACATAAAGTTGCTTTCCAACTGTGCTTAAGATGACACAACTACATATACACAGCTAAAATGCTGTGTTCATACATTCCATTACTCATATCGCGGTCATTTTAATAATTTGTGCAGATAAAATGTCTACATCTAGACATTTGCCTAGATGTCCGCGGCCTGGAAATACTTGGCGTGGCCAGGCAAGGTATTCTCAGATCATCAATACCCATACCATCCCTCTCGCAGGCTTTCAGATAATTTGTCAATTTAAAACTCTGACAATATGAGTACATTTTCATTATATTGCGTTTTAAAATAATTCCAAGATCATTCATCGACACCGATACCTTTCCTCTCACAAGCTTTCAGATAATTTGTCAATTTAAAACTCTACAAATATGAGTACACTTTCATTATTTTGCATTTTTAAATAATTCATATTCATCGACAGATTGACCTCGCCTGGCCACGCCAAGTATTTGACTTCCAGGCCACGGACATCTAGGCAAATGTCTAGATCAGGCCTGCCCCATCGGGTGCAAATACCTCCTGATGTTCTGGGACCCGGGCAACAGCCGAGCGCGAGCTGGTTACGTTGTTAACCACAGCATGGGTTGCGGGAGAACTGCATGAGTGTGCGGCCGTCCATGCAGGCTCGTACCACCATGCAGTTCTCTCACAAATTTCGCAACGGGTAGCAATGGAACAGTCCCGCGCTCGGCTGTTACCCGGGTCCCAGAAATTCAGGAGGTATTTGCACCCGATGGGGCAGGCCTGGTCTAGATGTAGACATTTTATCTGCACAAATTATTAAAATGACCGCGATATGAGTAATGGAATGTATGAACACAGCATTTTAGCTGTGTATATGTAGTTGTGTCATCTTAAGCGCAGTTGGAAAGCACCTTTATGTACTTGCAGCACATTTTGATTTCACATCTTTTTTATATTGTATATATTCTTCTATTTTTTTTGTGATTTATTTGTTTCATGTACTTGGCGTATTTTTTTACTTTTTTGAAGTTTTTTTATGGGGTAGCATCTACTTCAAAGGAATAAAAACAAAAGTACGAGGTAGAAAAATATGAAGTTTGTGTGTTCCGCGAGGTGCGAAAGGAAACAATAAAAACTGTTTAAAGCGGATCATCTGTTTATTTAGAAAATAAAACCTCGTATGAAAAAATACTATTAAATATTTCGCCTTAGTATTTTTAAATAAGTAACCTTATTTAAATCGATATCACTGAAACACCAGCAAATGGATAGAAGTGAGTGCAATATACCTAAGCATTTATGTCCATACAGGCCATACCTGTCGATTTTACTCGGGGTGCGTTATCGAGTACGTACTATATATTCCTTTTCAATTGACTCCCAAGCATGCAAAGAAAGGGTGTCATTTATATTCAAACACTTCAAGCATGAAGGCTATTGAGGTGAATTATTTGTTATCAGTTACTGGGAAATACGTTGAATCTATATGTTCACTTTCTATCCGGTTATGCAACATTTAAATTTAAATTTCTGACACAGTATTCTTCTTATTATTAACATATCTGTTAGTGTTTATTTATTTATATCTCATTATATCAGCTACATGGGCAGGTGTTTGGTATATTATAATTATTCTACCGCTACAGATGCATGTTTTAGAAAAATTATTTAGTGATTTTTAAAGGTGAGGCAAGAACTAAGTAGAAAATTAATAAATACGATCGATCAAGACTGATTTGCGATAATATTTTCTGTACAGCATGCTGAAAAATATTATAACTACCATAAAGAATGTAGAGGAGAAAGTACCTCGCTTTAGACACAATAAATAATAGATGCATAAATAAATGCATATGTAGGTACAATATTAAAATTAATTACGTAGTATTTATTTGTTAGGCAAAGAGAGCCCCCAATTTTGAACCTACTTTTATTCTGTAGGATATGTTAAAAAAAGAGTTTCCACTTTTCGAAGAAAATGATATTCAGTCAATACAAGAAAGGTTTTTCTGTCATGGCATAAATAACATTTGCGTTATCTTGTAAGTATACTATAACGACGCGCAATTATAGTAAAAATAGATCTTTTTATGATAGCTTTTTGGACGATGGAATCCTTGTTAAGTTTTATTAATTTGCGGGGTGTGGTGCGATCATGCAAGCCGACAATCGATCGGGTAAATCTGAACCATAATAGGGGCAACCAGTGATTAATGATCCATGGCTGAGATAGTGTTCCTGGCCTCGTCTTCATTACCTGCACGTTCTTCACGTTTGGAGGCGCTGATGCCCACACGCAGTATTTAAACTAACATAACCGCGGATGAACATTGATGTTGTGGTTTATATAATTTTCTAAACAGTGATAAATGATCCTCCTGATGAGGCAGTAGCATTAACACTTCCTTTCAGCTACGTTAAAATCAATACACGGCGTCCGGCTACACGTGGGAGTAAATTAAAGTGTGTATCTAGACACCATACTAATTGTAAGACGAAAATTAAGAATAACGATATTAGGTACGGTTGAGGCTTCGTTTGTTAGTTATTAAGAAAACTAATGTTAGCCTTCATCCATATATTCTACAGACGGAGTTGGTCATTGTGATCTCAAATTCGAAATTAAAGGATCCGATGATATTAACAAATTATGCATCACATCCTGATTTGTTGAACTTGAAGAAGACGCAAAATATCTTTTGTCCAATTATTATGAAGAAGACACAGAAGATGTAGAATATATAGGAGACGGCTAACATTAGTTTTCTGGTTTAAATTTGAATTGTTTAATCTATATTTATTTGTTATATTATCTCCCTTTAATGATATATGAAAAAAAATGGTTAATAAACTCGTTGTTTCGGAATCAAGAGTTCAGAATTTGTTTGATTTTTTTAATCCCTAAAGAAAATTTTGAAAAACTACTGTGTGACATTTTAGCAAATTTAATTCCCGCCAAAATGAGGAAAAAAGATAAAAATCGGTTAAGAATTCAGAGAGATGCGGAATTTTGTCCACAAAAAGTCACTTTGGAAACACTTTGCCACTATTTCTCAAAACTGTTTTTGTTCAATACTGTATTTAGAAATCTATTTTTTTTAGGACTATGCAATATTGGCGTAATACTATAGTGTACATGACATTTTTATTTTTTTTCCTTCAGAAATATCATCGTATAATACACTTTCCTTCGAAGTCTAATATTTCCTTAGTATTTTCAATTAACAACAAGCGATGGCAAGGTTTTTAACATGTTTGAAGTGTGTTGATCAAATAATTACAGTTGTAAAATGTTATTCTGTGGCTTAGACATTTCCAATATTAGGTTTGGTGAAAGAGATTCCGTGGGCAGCTCAAGTAGCTTAATTTGTGAGTGCTGTCGCTTGGCAAACAGGTCTGGATTCGAATCCTCGGCAAATTATTCGATTGATGCTCTGCTCCTACTATCAATTCGACATTCGTCTTTCCACAATGCACCCGACTGTACTTCATCGACCAACCGTCCCATCCTCCCTGCTACGTGGTTCAAGAGCAAATAACTTCTCCCCAAATGTGTGCTCTTAAGGCCTTTTCACACGTGACACTGTTGTGGCTGGCAATTGGTATTTTTGGTACATTCACATATTTCCTATCGTTTTCTGCGTATTAAAATCGTTATTGGGATCCATAATTATAAATATTATCAACTTGGGCCATGTGTTATAAGATTTGCAAGTATACAATAAGGGGACATAATCATTTCAGTTTGGAATGTTGTGTCCATTAACTATAAGTAGGGAGGAATCGTTACAAGTAAGTACGAGTATGCATATAGTCGATACTTTCGTTTCGATACCAAGTATTTTTAGTGGAGGCGATACCTACTCGGTATCGGACAAACGTACTCATTTAGGCCGTCCCGAAAAAAATGAAAATGATTGTAGCGTTAGGCCTTAGTGCGGGAAACTTGTGTCTTGGGATCAATAACAACTGTGCAAAATTTCAGCCCTGTGAGTTAATATATTCTGTTCCGGCAAGAGCCTTGAAATTTCGAAATTTGTGTAAAAAGTATAGAAATGACCTTGCAGCCCTTTGCCCACCCTATGACAGCAGAGTGTATGCCTGCCTTTGAGTACAAATCTCATGTTTCCATTTCATCAAGTCTTTAAATCCGACTCCGAGTCTCTTTTCGCGATTAGGACAATTTTATGAAATTTTGTCGTCAAGGTAGGGTGCTTGGGGTGGGCTAGGAAGGAACTCCACATGCAGCCACCGTCACGTGGTGAGTTCTGAGTCACTCTGCTGCCATAGGGTGGGCAAAGGGCTGCAAGGCCATTTTAATACTTTTTACACAAATTTCGAAATTTCAATGCTCTTGCCGGAACAGAAGATATTAGCTCACGGGGCTGAAAATTTGCACAGTTGTTATTGATCCCAAGACACAACTTTCCCGCACTAAGGCCTAACGCTGCAAATCATTTTCATTTTTTTCGGGACGGCCTAGTACTCATATCGAATACATATACAACCATAATTTAATGTTACATAATTCTCTTACATTATAAATGTCAATTGATGTCATTGCAATTTATATTTATTGTCACACATCGTGTTATATGCATATGTGTGTATTTAAATATTTGCAAGTACTTATCATTAATATTACTCGTAGGTATCTATATACTATCGCCCGTCTTTCGGTTTCGCGAGTCACCATCTACACTGTTCCTAAATTGTTCTTTGGACATCCTTAATAATGGATTGGAATCCTTCCAATAAGGAAGGATTTGATAAAGATGAATAAAAGAAGTCATCGATTTTGTATATTAATAAAGAAGAACATTGTACTTATTGTGATTCGATACAAGTAGGTATCGATGCTTTTGTTCCGCTACCTAGTAAGTATCAATACTTTCATTCGATACGTGTAATGAGTAAAATCCTTAACTATAAGGACTATGATAAACTTGGCCATGTAAAAAATAATATAACACTTATAGCGAATTCGGCACCCCACACTGGTGCGCACTGTGTGCGAACTTTTTCGGTGCCAAGATCACTAGCGCATTCGGCAGGCATGATTTCTTATTTTTATTGGAACGAGTTTTTTTTAACTTTTCCTTTATTAAGGCATTTTTTTCTGGTTAAAAATGTTAATTTTCATATTTTTTTAGTACATGTTTTTGTACCAAACACGGTGCCCTTTTTTTAATAGCGTTCCCTAAAATCCCTAGCGTTCCGCTTCTTTCTAAGAAAGGAAAATAAGGTTAGATTTAGCAGGTACAGAGGGAGCACTGAGGGGGCACATTATACGGGGTGCGTTCCGATTCGCGCATTGAGCGCATGAAATTGGTGGCCTCGTGTGAGGACCGGGGACTGGGGACTGGGGACCCTGGAGTTTAGTGGACTGGGGACCGGGGACCGGGGAGTTTAGGGAACCGGGGACTTTAGGGGACCGGAAACGGGGACTGGGGAGTTTAGGGGACCGGCGACTGGGGACTGGGGACCCGGGAGTTTAGTGGACCGGGGAGTTTAGGGGAGTGGGGAGTTTACGGAGTTCAGGGGCGTGGAGGTCCTGGTCCTAGACCAAGAGTTAAATTTTTCGTGAATTTGATTGAAACTAAATTTTATTTTAATCGATTGCGTTAAAATTTCTCGTTGGAGGATCTAAATTTTTCGTAAATTTAGTTGAAGTTATTAATTTCCATTCATAACTGATTGCATTAAAATTTCTGGTTTGTGGAGCAAAATTCATTTAGGGTCCGTCTGTTTACAAGGGACGCTTCGATCGATTCGGACCATAACACAAATGAGACGGCAGCCTTAAAAGTAAATTTTCTGTGTCGTCATTGCTACTACTCGTTTCCAATAACTCCATAATGAATAAATTTCGGTCCATTTTGAAAGTAATCTGGAGGTTATTCGATACCACCAAACTGCACTGACTGCACTCCTACAAAACCTCAGTGCCATCAAGGTTGCAGTTGTGCAGTTCATTCCGTTGATCCGAATGCGAAGTTTGCACTACACCAGGGCAGTTCATGGTCGCCGAATACGATACACGATTGGGTCGAATGTAATCCAGTGTAATCGATGCTAGGGAATCTGCACTGGCATCGTTCTGGTGTAGGGCTGTTCGAGTACTCGGAAAAATCGAGCCGAGCCAGACTCGGCTCGAAAAACCGGACCGAGCCGAGTACTCGAAAGAACCGAGTAGCTCGAATAGAACCGAGCAATTCGAATTTTTTCGAGCACCTCGAATTTTTCCGAGCAACTCGAATAGAACCGAGAACTCGAATTTTTTCGAGCGGCTCGAAGTAAACCGAGCGGGCCGAAAGAACCGAGCGGGCCGAAAGAACCGAGCGGGCCGAAAGTACCTAGTGGGCCGAAAGTACCGAACAATCCGGTGTGTCGAGTAGTTTGAAGTTTGAATGTTTCGAATATTTTAGAATATGTTTATATACTGGATAATGATTCGTAATTATTATTATTATTATTTTAACTTTATTAAGAAAGTAAGATACGAGTAAAGGAGAGGCCGCAGTAATAATGTGAGTAATTAAAATGTAAATTGTAAATGAAAATATTCTCTAACTATTGAAAATAATGTTGCGCGTATGTATGATTTATTAATATTTCTTCTTGCGTTTTCCTTTATTTTTCTTTCTTTTTTGCCTTCACCGTGTGGGCTATATTTCTGCCGAGTCACTGTTAACAAAGGCTGTTACCCGTTAATGAAAAATGAATAAGTATAAATAAATCAAGAATTCAAAGAGTCAAAATTGAGATTATGGGTTTTTCCATGTGTGTCTAGATGAAATTTGAATGTTTGCAAAATATACCATCTGAACGCTGTGTAGTTTAGAAAAAACAAAGCGAGGTGGCAATTCATGATGTGCTAAAGTTGTTGTTGGGCATTGCCCACTACTGAAGACGCTGCAGAATTCGACGACATGGAAGACTTCGAGGATGCAATTAATGAAAATTTAAAAAAAATTAATCTCCACCCCTTTTCGTAGAAAAATAGTTACAATTATTATAATTCCCTATCTTAAGTTACCTACTACTTCCATATTCAATTAATATTTTGATTAAAGTTTCTTAATGAATGACTAAAGAAATGAAAATGAATTTTTCACAGCTGGAAAAACTTTAAAACTGCTGTGCTGTAAAATCAGGAAAACTGGACATATCAGGTTTTGCCATCTGACCATGGAAATGTGTAAAGCATATCGATCTCGCATAATTCATTTCTCCAATTTTAATTTATTTATCCAATTAATGTAAGTTAATATTACCAATCTGTTTGGAGGAGGATGGGAAATGGTTGTGAAATAGCATATGAAACCAGGAGAAATGAAATAAATAATATATTTATATATAACATATAATATAAACATATAAATTGTTGTTTGCGTTTAAACAGTTTAATTAAACGCTGTGGTATATTACGCACATTTATTATAAACATACTACATACATGACATGTACATATACATACTATATCCATACAATTTCATACACATCATACACACACACACACACACACACACACACACACACACACACACACACACACACACACACATTACTTGATGTACTAACGTTTTTTTTTTTTCTTTTTTTAACGTGGGGAAATCCTCATAGGACACCTCGGCGGGGTAGTGTGAGACTCTTACTCACTAAAACCCCACGGCCACGGATATGTCTATTATCCGAAAGAATCGAACAACTTTGCTTCTTTGAGTTCAATCAGTAATAGGTATTCGGTTGCTCGGTCCGCCAAATTATTCTATGAACCCTCGCGAACACAACTATATCGAACAAATCATATTCTATACATAATGTACATACATGCACATCATTTTATTGAATTTGCCGATAAGAAGCAAAGTTGTTCGATTCTTTCGGATAATAGACATATCCGTGGCCGTGGGGTTTTAGTGAGTAAGAGTCTCACACTACCCCGCCGAGGTGTCCTATGAGGATTTCCCCACGTTAAAAAAAAAATCATTCACAAAAACATCAAGTAATGTGTGTGTGTGTGTGTGTGTGTGTGTGTGTATGATGTGTATGAAATTGTATGGATATAGTATGTATATGTACATGTCGTGTATGTAGTATGTTTATAATAAATGTGCGTAATATACCACAGCGTTTAATTAAACTGTTTAAACGCAAACAACAATTTATATGTTTATATTATATGTTATATATAAATATATTATTTATTTCATTTCTCCTGGTTTCATACGCTATTTCACAACCATTTCCCATCCTCCTCCAAACAGATTGGTAATATTAACTTACATTAATTGGATAAATAAATTAAAATTGGAGAAATGAATTATGCGAGATCGATATGCTTTACACATTTCCATGGTCAGATGGCAAAACCTGATATGACCAGTTTTCCTGATTTTACAGCACAGCAGTTTTAAAGTTTTTCCAGCTGTGAAAAATTCATTTTCATTTCTTTAGTCATTCATTAAGAAACTTTAATCAAAATATTAATTGAATATGGAAGTAGTAGGTAACTTAAGATAGGGAATTATAATAATAGTAACTATTTTTCTACGAAAAGGGGTGGAGATTAATTTTTTTTAAATTTTCATTAATTGCATCCTCGAAGTCTTCCATGTCGTCGAATTCTGCAGCGTCTTCAGTAGTGGGCAATGCCCAACAACAACTTTAGCACATCATGAATTGCCACCTCGCTTTGTTTTTTCTAAACTACACAGCGTTCAGATGGTATATTTTGCAAACATTCAAATTTCATCTAGACACACATGGAAAAACCCATAATCTCAATTTTGACTCTTTGAATTCTTGATTTATTTATACTTATTCATTTTTCATTAACGGGTAACAGCCTTTGTTAACAGTGACTCGGCAGAAATATAGCCCACACGGTGAAGGCAAAAAAGAAAGAAAAATAAAGGAAAACGCAAGAAGAAATATTAATAAATCATACATACGCGCAACATTATTTTCAATAGTTAGAGAATATTTTCATTTACAATTTACATTTTAATTACTCACATTATTACTGCGGCCTCTCCTTTACTCGTATCTTACTTTCTTAATAAAGTTAAAATAATAATAATAATAATTACGAATCATTATCCAGTATATAAACATATTCTAAAATATTCGAAACATTAAAACTTCAAACTACTCGACACACCGGATTGTTCGGTACTTTCGGCCCACTAGGTACTTTCGGCCCGCTCGGTTTACTTCGAGCCGCTTGAAAAAATTCGAGTTCTCGGTTCTATTCGAGTTGCTCGAAAAAATTCGAGTTGCTCGGTTCTATTCGAGCTACTCGGTTCTATTCGAGTACTTGGCTCGGCTCGGAAACCGAGTCTCGGCTCGGTCCGAATTTCAAGCTACTCGAATATTCGAGTACTCGAACAGCCCTATTCTGGTGCTGCACTGCAGAGTTGGGCAAAATGTAATCTAGTTACAACAAACAAATTACGATTAAAATGTAATTATGTAGTTGATTACACATTATTTTCTGTAATCGTTAATTTAGGTAGTTGACAAAATTGTGGCACCTGCACTGGCATGGTGCTGGAGCTGCACTAGTCCAGTGCGGGAAGGGTTTGGCGGAAATCCCGTGCGCCCGTATCAGGAATAGCGGTGGGGGAACTCCACGCATGCGCGCGATGACGCGGTGACGTCAAACTAATCAACGCCAAGATGGGAAACGAAACGGCGCCACCGTCAAGATGGGAAATGAAACGGCGCCACCGTCAAGTTTCGTTTCTTGCCGTTGATTGGTTTGACGTCACCGAGTCATCGCGCTTGGATTGGTTTGACGTCCCCACGTCATCGCGCGCATGCGTGGAGTTCCCCCACCGCTATTCCTGATATGGGCGCACGGGATTTCCGCCAAACCCTGAGTGCGGGTCTCCCGAATACGCTATTAAAAATATGTAGTTCGTGATCATGTTGCGAAAAGTTTTCTAATACTGAGAAGACATTTTTGTGCACTTGTAAACCTGTTCAATGGAAGTTTTTTACGATTACTCGTGCATTCTGTTTTCCTTAACGCCATTGTTCCCATAGTATTCTAGCATTCTTTTCATCCCTTTCAAACACATACATGTGCACTAATTACACTGTTCGACAAAAAAGGCGATTTTTGTATAACCTTAATGAAATATATCGTTTCCGACGAATTTTTGCTCGCTGAAAACGAATTTATATGTGAAAATGGCGCAGCACGTCGAGATTTTGAGAAAATTGAGGTTAAACATGCCAAAAAAGCCTATTTTGGCTATATTCAAGCCAATGCATAAAAAGAACGGTAGGTCCTAGCCAAAGTCCGACTATATACTCGAATTCAGCAAGGAAAAATGTACAAAATACATATATTACTTTAAGAGTTACAATAAATTCTAAGCAAGATACCGCGTACAGAAATTGTAAGAGACTGAAATCTGTGGTTTACGAGATAGGTTATATGGCGCACAAGAAACTGGGTAAATACACGAAAAAGTACTATATATTATTACCCAGATAGCACCGCACATCCCAAGGACGTCCTTTTCATGTCCAGTTTATATCCGAACGTCCTACGTCCATTTCTTAAGTCCTACGGACGTTCTTAGGACTTAAATTTCGGATGTTCTAGGAACGTCCGTTTCTTAAGTCCTACGGACGTTCTTAGGACTTAAATTTCGGATGTTTTAGAAACATCAAACAATCTTGTAAGTCACGTTATTGTTTTGCACGACTACATTTCGAATGTTCCGAGAATATTTGTCTCGTAAGTCTTGTGAATCTTTAGAAGACCTAAATTTCAGATGTTCGAAGATCAACCGTCTTGTAGGTTTTGCAGATGATTCAGGTTCGGTTGCAAAACAGTCTTACGACTGAACCTCGCCTTTGCGCTATTTTTTTGTGCAATGATGACGCTGAAATGTTCCCAGATAGCATACGACGTCTTCAAGACGTCTGTCTTAAGTCGTCGTTAAAACATCTGTCTTGAGACGAATGTGAAATTTTAAGCAATGAGCCTAGAGGTCGAATGATGATGTTCTGTAGAATATTTCGCGTCAATGAATATTTTTTATAAACTATTAATAATAGTTATATACCTAGAAATTGAAATTAATTGCAATGAAGTGTCTTGAGTAGTTGCGAAAAGCAGTTGCTTCGTAATCTGGGAGTCCTGGGTTCGATTCCCGTCACCGCAAAATTTTTTTTTCTTAATGTCCTAACCCAGACTTGATGAAGACGTCTTTAAGGCGCTTTTAAACCATCTGCAAAACGTTTTTAAGACGCCTTTTGGACGTATTTAACTTTACTTTCGGACGTTCGGAAAACGTTCTGAGAATGTTGACACAGCACGTCCTCAGGACGTCCCACTTTGTAAATAGGACCTTCCTACGACATTTAAAGAACTTAATGAGGACGTACAGGGGATATATGGACCTTCTCGGGACATTCTCCGAACGTACAGTACATCCGGAACGAACGTTCTTTGGACGTACATAAGATGTCTTTGTGCTATTTGGGTAGTGGTTTTTGAGGTCGCTGATTCCGAATCCGACATAGGATTCGTAAAATTAATTTATTTATACATTTTGTTTAACAAATTATGTTGTAAAAAAGGTTTTAAAATAAATAAAATAATTTCGGAGACTTATACATATTTGTTTAGTTACTTTCCTCGCAGAACACGATTCTATTTGTACCAAAACATGTCATTTTGCAATTATTTGTTTAAACAAATTATTTAAACAAATTAAGTTGCTTCGGGAATTTATTAGTTTCCGAGATATTAATAAAATACTTTTGGTATTTCTGTTGACTTATTTCGAAACAACGCATTCCACTTTCCTTGTTCCGGACATAGAAGATATAGAATACAATTATTTAATATCGCGCTTCGTTTTCAAGAAAATTGGCTTTGAATTTCCGCTAAATATTAGTGCCTTTTACTTTTTAGGCAACTGAGGGGCCCGCGGAGGTAAGGGGAACGCGGCCGTTTGTCAGTAGAACAGATTGCGAGGGATCTACAAACGGGATTTTCAAATATTCATTACAGGCTCACAAAAAAAGATTAAAAAAACGACCTTCACTATTTTTTTCGCTATTCCGACCAATCGCAATTTTTTTCCAAACGTAGAATCACGTCACTTAGCAAACTAATCCTTCCAGCTTCTAAAAAAAACTCAAGTTGTTTGGATTAATTTTAAGAATGTTATGCGATTTTAAAAAGTGTCCGAATATTTTCGTTACTCACTGTATGCGTAAGATCACCTTCGTAAAAAGCACAGGTTGATCCTGGAAACATTAAAATCACGTGAAGAGTATCAGTAGGAATACCTGGAAATACCTCTTGTTCAATTTTTAAACTGATCGGCCAACTATTTTTAATTGTATTTCGAACATATCCACAGATGCTTTATTTTTTACTATCTTTCAAATCAGTGCAGTCTCTGTCGCAATTATTGTATCCTAAATACCAACAATGACCTACAGACGTGTACGACCTAAAAACCTGTACCACAAACTGGATGGCAAGCTTGTAATCTCTGAGCTTTAAAGGAGACATATTGATTACTGGTAACACTGGACTATGAGCGGCAGCGAACAGGTAGAATTTTGCAAATAATTTATGGTTATTGGCGCTTCAATAGTTTCGAAAATAATTCAAATATCACTGACTGCCAGTATTGGCTGCCATAGAGTTCGTAACGTTTTTGCAGCGCCAAGGTCAGGTGCTCGAAGCGCGGAAACCTTAAGGAGCTCCGGGATAATCGAAGAAGAACAGCGAGGTTGGCGGAGGAAATTCAACGATAACACGATTTTCGTCGCTGCCTTCAGTTCTATCACGGCGTAGATTCGCTGCTTCTATTAGCAAGTTTACAAAGTTAACATCACAGCCGCTCTTCCTCCTGCCTCGCTGTGGCGATTTGTGTTTCTGTTTCTCACAATTTGCATCACGGACGAGGCAGCAAAGTGATTGGACGCAACACCTCAGTAATGTGCCAATTTAATTCGTTCGTATAAGTACCTCGGTTATTAGCAGGGTTACCAGGCGATCCAGTACACGTACTGGCATATATGACGTCACTTAGCTTGGATTGGCTCGGCGTTGACATGACGTCACGGCGTCACCAATCAAATATAAGTATTCCCCTTCTCCTACACCGTATGACGTCATATAGGCCAGCACACCGCCATTTTTTCAGTACGCCTGGCAACCCTGGTTATTAGGCAAATAAGGTAGTTAGAAAAAGATATTGCAATTAGTTTTCAGCTCATTTAGATTTCAAATTACAACTTTGTACAGTTTTTTGAGGATAGTATACCGTACTAGAGACCAGAGACGGGCAAAAAGTTATTTGAAATGAAATATTTCATACACACATTTTGATTTCAAATAATTTTTTTAGTAACTTATAAAAATCCTCCCACTTAATTCTTTTACCTTCAAATAAACAGCATTCTTAAATAGCTCTTCACATTTTTTATTGGCGATTTCTATGGCAATAATTCACTTAAAAACAAAAAGAACATTCCAAACTGTACCTCCTATTTTCTAGATTAATTTATTTCACGTCATCAATTTAGTCGGCTGTTGCAAAATGTAATCTGCCCCTGCCTTTGGTGGATGCATCATAGTACATCAGCGTTATTCATTTCGTGTCAAATACAATTCATCTCATTCCTGAAGCGGCTTACAAAGAAAAGTACACCCCTCTTTAGTTGCAGAAGAGGGATCCCTCATTATTTTCAGCATCTTTCTCTTTCACCGGCAGTTCATCGTTGCAGTTGTTCTTTTGCAGCGTGGACTGTAATCGCTGCAGATTGCTAATGGGACCTATTGATTCATTCCTTCCTTCGATATAAATTATTTCCTGGATAAAACGTAGAGGCTGAAATTGCTGCGAGTAGATGACGCCGCGAGCGAGCGAGTAGGTACGAGGAATTTGTGCGATTGGTGTTGCCAAAGACATTTATAATTATTGAACTGAATTCAGTAATTTCTCAACTACCGACAGAGAAATTCGTGCGTTTGTGCAAAATGTCAAAATACTAATTTTGACGTATTAAAGAAAATGGATATTGGTAAAATTATTGCAGTTGGTAACTAACAATAAATGTTTAGTAAACATCGTATGGTATTAAATATACACCAGCTTATATTTTTGCTAGAAAATTCATAGCTTAAAATTCAAAAGCAGAGTCCCCTAATTACTGTGAATAATGTGCTTACAAAATGCATCTTTCAGTTTGTCACGAGTTTGAAAATAGCTCATGTAACTCAAACATCTTAAATGGAATTAGTGAAATTTAACCATTTGATGTATTTTATAATATTTATTCCGAAAACGTGATATATCGACTATAAAATTTAATACAGTTAATTATGAAAGTAAGGTGAGACGATATTCGCACACTTTTCTCTAAAAAATTTCAATTCCTTCAAGGCAGGATTGAAGAGATTACGAAGGAAAGTGCTAGATCCACCTTATGTTCTTAAAGCTTATGATTAGACTTTCCGCTAAGAGGATGGATTTAAAAAGAAAGTTGGTATGAAAAGGATCCTCATACATATGTATAACATCTAACATCCGACGTGTGTACGAATTTTAATTTTAACTAATAACTGAGCTGAACTAAATTCTTTGCAATATTGTATGTATAAAAATATCTTACTTGCTGATTCCGATCTAAATAAAATTCTAGCATTCCTAATTTCACTTTTTACATACAGGTACTATCGAAACTGATTTTCATACATAGGTATATGTAACACATTTGCAATTTCATTGCTCGATAAAATCTCTGCTAAACCTTTTGTATTTACAAGTACACGATGTAGAAACATGATTTCTCCATTTCCCATTGTTCGAAAGTCATTTCACTAACTTTAATTTTAAGTGTTACAAAATAAAAAATCTGTGAATCTAGGAAAATATTGTTCATAAATCCATATAATTGTTATGTTCAGACACTGTCTGTTGACGTTTTGACCCTTTCGGGTGTTTGGAATGTACATGACCCGGCGGTAGCCAATGAACCAATGCTTTGAAAATGGATATATGTTTTTCTCTTTAATACGGAAGAAAAATGCATTTGAAGTAGACCTTTCGTATTCTAGCGGGATTCTGACAGATTTCTAACCAAAGTTTCGACATTTTCTCTTTCACTTTTGGGGAGATTTATAATCAAATGTATTATGTATTATAAACGTGTATAGTCTCAGCTTATGCATGACGTAAATACTTTTCAAAAATCCATAACCAAAATCATGTTTTCGGGCCGGAAAGAAAGGTACGTAGGGGAGACCGGGGCTAGTTGACTAATTTTTATAAATAGACCATTAGTATTTTGTTGACTTACTGCATACCAAAAGTTTCCAAATTTCATTAGGTATACAGGCATAATTTTGAAAATCGTTTTAATTGAGTCTAGGTTGTAGTTTTTATTGAACTTAGAGTAGTGAGACGAATAAGTCAACAGACCCCGGCTACGGGGTTAGTTGACAAATATGATGGGGTCAGTTGACTTAACATTTACTTTTCAGTTTTCACCCTTTGCATGCGAAAGGTGTATATAAACACTGTCACAGTACATCAATATAATGTGAAAAACGTATATATACGCTGCCAAATCCATCAATATAGTATACGAAACGCGTACATATGTATACTACGACCAATAAATTTTTTTATTTTTTTTTCACTCCTCCACAGTGTTATTTTTTTTTATTAATTATCATGGTCTAAGATACTGTAATTATTTTGTACTGGTTTGTTATGGTCTATTTGGAAGGCCTGAGAGTTTGGAGGGAGGATAGGGTGTAAAACTGGTAGGGGTGAGTTTGGAAGGATTTGTGGTGGGGGAAGTGGACTTGAGCAGCTAAACTCTTTGCCTCGACTGCATCTTGAGGATAAAAAATGCAATTATTAGTAGTATTCCTATGCTTAGTCAAGTAACCCCGTCCGACATTGTTAACATGTTAAGGGTCGTACGTACAAAACCTCCACGCACCGGATAAAATAAAATACCGTAAATTATAGTCAAGGTATCACGTTTCCACAAAATATTCATGAAATAACATCAAGCAGTACTTAGTGGACAAAAATTCATAAATAGTCGAAACGAAAATATTTACTTCCAGCCGACCTGTTTAGATTTTTCATTCTCACTGACAGAACACGCAAGTTTTTGTCACGGCGACACATTAAGTGGCAAGCTGGTCATTCATATGCTCCAATATTGCGAATCGCAGCATAATTTATTCCATAATAAAAGAATTAAAGGGAATTAGTCAACTAGCCCCGGTCTCCCCTATAATTTCAGGTTGGAACTGCTTTCTTTAGGTCGACATAAAAAGCTACGCGTTCCCACGTTCTCTTGATGATATATTTTGAAAGTAGATACCATGACATAACTGTCCTGAAAAAATCAGCTGCTACTTCTTGCAACTTTAGATGATATTAATGTTTATTGCTGCAAATTAATTTTTCTACGTATGTTAAAATATTAGTTTATAACGCCATTAGTAATATTATTATATGTAAAAAAGTCATATTAAATTATTTCTGTAATATTATATTAAGTTTGATGTTTAAGAAGTAATATGGAAAAAAATAATTAAAAAATATTGAGAAACGTTGAAGTTATGAGTTTTTTCCACTTCTCCTCTATGCGTCCGACCACTCCCAGATAGCACCGCACATCCCAAGGACGTCCTTTTCACGCCCAGTTTATATCCGAACGTCCTACGTCCATTTTGAACATACATAGGATGTTCTTAGGATTTAAATTTCGGATGTTCTAGGAACGTCCGTTTCTTAAGTCCTACGGACGTTCTTAGGACTTAAAATTCGGATGTTCTAGGAACGTCCGTTTCTTAAGTCTTACGGACGTTCTTAGGACTTAAATTTCGGATGTTCTAGGAACGTCCGTTTCTTAAGTCCTACGGACGTTCTTAGGACTTAAATTTCGGATGTTCTAGGAACGTCCGTTTCTTAAGTCCTACGCACGTTCTTAGGACTTAAATGATTTTTCGCGCGATTTTTGCACGAAAAAATCAGGATTTCAACTTTAAATAACCGTCATTTTGTTTTAAATTAATGTTTCGGAAAATTCTCTCCGTCAACCTGAAGATACATTAATACAGGGTCATCCGTTAAAACTGCAACCTACGCGGGCGCGAACAGACGAAAATGGCAACACCGCCTCACGGACGCATTCCACTACAACCATTCACCCGCCCGGCGTTCGGAGGGTTGCCAGCGACCGCTGAGCAGCGGTGATGCCCGAGCTTCGAAAATTTTAGGATGGTCTTTTTCAAATTAACGTCGCAAAGAGCTGTGCGGAATTTCTCGGCCCCGGTAAGCGAGCCGGGCGCTCCGCTTTTATGATCGGTTTACCACTCGCACCACAGATTATTGTAATGAGGTTTGAAAACAATGTCGACTGGTCTCGTACACGTCTAAATTTCAAAAATTTTAGCTACTACAGGGTAGACCGCGGCGCTATACCCCTGTACGGAGAGATTTTTCGCCACCTGCGTGTAAAAGCCACAATAATGGCGCATCGTTCCAAAAGACGACATTAACGGAAGCCGGTATAGGCGTGGCGTTGAGTAGCTAAAAGGTTAAAACATTCAGACACAAAAATTGTAGAAAAAAATTCAACACCGCTACAATCAAAGACACGACCCATTAGTTACCCGATGCGTCCGATCTATGCATGCACTGCATTAAGGATAAAATTATAAAAAAGAAAACCAGAACAATAGATTCTGAGGTTTACAGAACTAACACATAATTTAATAAAAATTTAATTTCTCTATTTATGAAAGTAATGATACAGAAACAACTAAGTAAGTAGCCTATTGTTTATCAACACCATGAATTTTAAAAAGAGCATTAAGTACAGTAACAAATAAACAGTTTGCAAAAGCTTTTCACAACAATCATGGTTAAAAAATTGATAGAAGAAGAATTAAGTAAACGTAAAATATTGTAAATTATCCATCATTCAGAGGGAATAATTTTTCCTCATTTTCCGGCGCAAATTGCATTCCGATATCTTTTATAGTTCAAAAGTTATACGAAAAAGGCCCTAAATTCTTCAACCCGGGCCGGGAAATTTCAAATAGCTCTTTACGACATTAATTTGAAAGAGACAAATCCTAAAATTTTCGAAGCTCGGGTATCACCGCTGGTTCAGCCGTCGCTGGTAACCCTCCGAACGCCGGGCCGGTGAATGGTTGTAGTGGAATGCGTCCGTGAGACGGTGTTGCCATTTTCGTCTGTACGCGCGCGCGTATGTTGCAGTTTTAACGGATGACCCTGTATACTAAACCTGTATATTATCGAAATCTTTTTCTTTTTTGATTTTAGATAATCTGGTTCCGAATGGCAGTGCTCACCGCAAAACCAAATTTTGAAAAATGCTTCTTGGATGTCGGTTGTTACTTTATTATACACGTAAATATTTTTCTACGAAAAAATTACCAAATGTTCATTAAATGTTGCTCTTTTAAGCGCAGAAAGTTCTGTAAGAATACATGCTTCCGCTTTTTCAAAAAAAATTCACAAACATTCGCCTCTTTTCGGCCGCCTGAGTAGGTATAACCCCTTAAAGCAGCAATCCACATAAAACCTCGCTCTAATTTTAATGTTGACTTGGGATTATTAACATTTACTCAAGGTTTCTTGCCTTTTGTATAATTCATGAACAAATAGACACGGAGATTGTCCTTAGACAACAGGCATTAGACATTCATTCGCGTTGATACAAATTACTTAGTCAGAGGAACCGAGAATATGTCCGTAGGAAGGAATGTCCCCTGAAAGCGGGAATTTCGTCGCTTAGAAATGTAGTCAGCCAGCGAAACCTCTACAGAAGCATTTGTCACGACGTGAATTTAACGTTTACATTTTTCAACGGCTTTTCCGCTTCTCGCCATTCGTGACTGATGCAACCTGCAGAGAGAAATAACGGAAGGAAATGACACGGAAAACAAAAGAGGGTTCATTTATATCTGGCCAAATATGCAATTGCTAGTTTTTGGTTGTTTTTAGTACCTGTAATACTGTTATTTTGCACACTGTGTAATAAATTAATTTTTATTTCAATATTATACTAATACATTGTTACTGTAACATTTATGTAGCTGTTTAATTTCTGTATGCGTCAATTTTTATACATGAAATTATATTTGAATGTTCAATACATTTTATACATATAAGCAGGTATTTTTATTTTGAAATATATATATTTGACTCAGACTTTGACTTCAGTTTGGCAACATGCTTTCATGGTACTTATTTAGAAGTTGGTCCTATTCACTGATTTTGGTGACCTTGAAATATGTGGTCAAGGTCATTACTCTGATCAACTTTTCCCTATACAGTATCTAGAGACGTGGTAGCGTCTCGACGCCAAGTACAGGAAAGACACCCTGTATATGTCGACTGTCGCTACCGCTATCATTTACTCGAGAAACGGCTATTCCAACCTAACCTGAAACTTATTTCATTAATATCTCATCACGCCTGCAATATTTTCTAAATTTAAAGGCACTTTTCTTATGTAAACCGCATATAAGCTTTCGAATAAGACCAAATTTCAATAAAATCTGTCCACGCATTACAGAGATATCATAATATCATGTCATGGATCTGTCAGAAACTATTTTATTCAAAATACTTGGCGCTTCGAAACCGAAAAAATGTTAATTGTCTTATTAATAGTAAATTAATAATTTACAATAACTCACTTACAATCTAAAATACATAAACATATACATATTAGAAACGCAGTCAGATTTATTCTACATATATTTAATTCTAAATCATACGTAGCATATGCACACGCACACATACACACATTCACGAATGCACGCACAAGAAAGAAACAAAAAGATTAATGCAGTTTATACACATGTATTCAGTTTTACAACACCAATTTGGTGAGCAGCGCCAAGTATTTTGAATAAAATATTTATTGGTATTGAAATATTTATTTCTATAAAAATATATCTGCTTAATATTATTAAGCGCAGTTGGAAAGCACCGAATCTTACATTGCGTTACACAGTGTCACCTTTGCACGCTGCGGAAAAGCACCTTTATGTACTTGCAGCTCATTTTGATTTCACAACTTTTTTTTATTTTGTAATTATCTTCTATTTTTTGTGATTTATTTGATTTCGTGTACTTGGCGTAATTTTTTTACTTTTTTAAATACATGTTACCGCCTTCTGTTGATTTATTCCGACACAACGCATTCCACTTTCCAACTTGCCTCCGGTATTATTTAGTATAGCACCCAATAGGTGCTCTCGAAAGCACCCTCTTCCTAGCAAAAAATTATGTTTTAGAACCAGAGGCATCCTAACATCCAGCGGCCCGCCCGATCAAAATCGGTGAGGTGGACTAAACTTCTAAATAATTACCGCTTTCTTTTTTCTTTTAATATGCGTTTCCATAAAATATGGGTGAAGTGCTTGGTACATGCTGCATACAATTTTATCTTTCGCTTTCAAAGAGTAGGTACGATACATTTGATTAAAATTAATTATTAACCTTGGCAATATGTTTTCCTAAATATTCTGTGCTTAATTTCTATCAATGAGTTCTATCAACAATTAAAGTTTTGTATTTGTTGTTTATTTATACTATGTATTACTATATTCGTCTAAAGCTCCTTATATTAAAGAAGAAATTATTTGCAGTTATATATTACCTATACTGCCCTCCTTAGTTAAACTGTCCTATCTAGCATTTTTTCATTTTCTGAGATATGTTGAAATATTTGAAGAAGCACACGTCTTTTACCTTTTAAGTAATGTTAGAAAACTCTAAGTGCTTCGTAAAGATTTATAAACAGTCTAATGTATTTAACCTAACTTCTTTCCAAATGGTTAAAATATCCTATCTAAAACAATTAATTAATTGGTACGTTAATAATACATTACCTACCGGTACACCTACTACAAAAAAATATATTAGGCTGTTACGAAATAATGACAACATGTTTTAATTTGAATAAAGGAAAATAAGGACGGTACAAAGTAAGTGATAAAACTTCAGTTTTCTCGGTTGTTTCAAAATGCTAGATAGGACATTTTAACTAAAGAGGGCAGTATATTACCTTGTTACTAGAGCACTAAAGAGGTGAGTATGCGCATCCGCCATATTGGGTCCACTGGAGAGAGAAGATTATTGAGTACCCGCCTTTTTGAGTATTGTCAGATTCACTTTATAAACAAAATATGCGTTGTTGATATTGATACATGGTAGCGCGACACATTATTAGAGTATTTTATTACATTTTAGTTTATATTTGGTTTATAAATCGAATTTGACAATACGCAAAAAGGCGGGTACTCAATAATATTCTTTCTCCAGAGGACCCAAGATGGCGGATGCGCATACTCACCTCTTTAGTGCTCTAGTCTTTCGCTTACACCCCCGCGTCTATAAGTCTAGCTCATGCACTGTCCTTCAGGTCCATGCTCCAGAGGACCCAATATGGCGGATGCGCATACTCACCTCTTTAGTGCTCTAAGTATGCGCATCCGCCATCTTGGGTCCTCTGGAGAGAGAATATTATTGAGAACCCGCCTTTTTGAGTATTGTCAGATTCACTTTATAAACAAAATATGCGTTGTTGATATTCATACATGGTAGCACGACACATTATTAGAGTATTATATTATATTTAAGTTTATATTTGGTTTATAAAGCGAATTTGACAATACTCAAAAAGGCGGGTTCTCAATAATATTCTCTCTCCAGAGGACCCAAGATGGCGGATGCGCATACTCACCTCTTTAGTGCTCTATTGTTACTCTTAAATTCCAAAGTATCTTACACGTTATCCAAATTTTGCACTTTTAATAAAGCTTAATCGGCTTTGGCAGAGTTCACGGCTTATAACTTGTAAAGTAACAAGTTCCATAATCTTGACAACTTCATTTAAGATATGGAAATGGAGCACTCAACAACTGCAAAATATTTAAAATTGTATCTTTTCTCGTTTGCGAAAAATTGTAATTTTTATAATCGTCATTGATAGTGGCAAATTATAATAATCGTCGCTTTCATTAGGATGTTTAAAAATTATTAATAAAGAAGTAGGTAGTACAGATAGTAAAAATGATTTTCGATTTTCTTGTCAATATCTCTTTACTAATATGTAGATTATGCCATCTTTCATAAAAAAATCACGAAACATTTGTCTAAAAAGTTTCCCGACAATATGAAAGGGACAAAAATTTAGAGGGTACCCAGATAGCACCGCACATCCCAAGGACGTCCTTATCATGTCCAGTTTATATCCGAACGTCCTACGTCCGTTTCTTAAGTCCTACGGCCGTTCTTAGGACTTAAATTTCGGATGTTCTAGGAACGTCCGTTTCGTAAGTCCTACGGACGTTCTTAGGACTTAAATTTCGGATGTTCTAGAACATGATTATTTTACGTGATTATTTTACACGACTATATTTCGAATGTTCCAAGAACATTCGTCTCGTAAGTCTTGTGAATCTTTAGAAGACCTAAATTTCAGATGTTTGAAGAACAACCGTCTTGTAGGTTTTGCAGATGATTCAGGTTCGGTTGCAAAACAGTCTTACGACTGAACCTCGCCTTTGCGCTATTTTTTTGTGCAATAAAGACGCTGAAATGCTGAAATGTTCCCAGATAGCTTACAACGTCTTCAAGACGTCTGTCTTAAGTCGTCGTTAAAACATCTGTCTTGAGACGAATGTGAAATTTTAAGCAATGAGTCTAGAGGTCGAATGATGATATTCTGTAGAATATTTCGCGTCAATGCACATTTTTTATAAGCTATTAATAATCGTTATATACCTAGAAATTGAAATTATTTGCAAGGAAGTGTCTTGAGTAGTTGCGAAAAGCAGTTGCTTCGTAGAGTCCGGAAATGGCCGACGCACGCACGGGTTCGCGTCCGAGTCAAGCGTCGTAAAATTGGATAACGTGTGGCCAATATCTAGATATTAAAACCGATATAGACTAAATATCAGTAATCTAGTAGCGCAAAATCTAATCAGTGTAAAGTAACACATCCAAACAACCACCTAGAGCTAAATAAGCACGAGTTTGAAAGATAACCTCCAAACACATAGTCAAACCATGCACCATCTGACGACATATATAAAAATGTATTCACATCGAGAAAAAGAAAGGTGATGGGCACGAACCTAAACATGAAAAAACAAAAACAAAACAAAAACAACAGTGATATACCTACCAACAATCGTTTTGAACCTCTCTTAAGTGTGGAGAGCGATGAGGAAAATATAGATACGGACATGAAGGACGATGAAGACATATTGCTAAGGACGCCAACCACAAAAATGAAAAGACCTCCTCCACTTGTGATTCATGATGATGTGAAGTCACATAATACATTTATTGGCATACTCAGAGGCAACCTTAAGGAGAAATTCCACTTAAAGTATCATAAGGAATTCACAGAAGTGTTCACAGCAAACCAAATAGAATATGAACAATTAAAAAGTATATGGCAGCAAAATAATCTTCAATTTCACACCTACACGGACAAAAATGTTAAAAAGAGGACTTATGTAATAAAAGGACTACATAAAGATACAGACATACAGGAACTGAAACAAGAACTGGAAAGAATGAACTATACAATTTTTAGTGTATATCAAATGAAAAATACCAGACAACCTCTATACATGGTTACTTTCACATCTAATATACAATTAAAAACACTTCAGCATAAGGTACTGTATCTACAATACACTAAAATTGAATGGAACAACTATATTAACAAAAGAAGAATCACGCAATGTGACAAATGTCAAGTTTGGGGACACGCCACAAGTAATTGTTATGCTGCTCCAGCCTGTCTAAAATGTGCTGAAGGGCATCTCACCCAGGATTGCCAAAAAGCTAGTACAACACTAGCCAAATGCGTCAACTGTGGGGGAGATCACCCTGCAAATGCTACATGTTGTGTTGCGTATAAAGCGAGACTGGAAATGATTGAAATGAGAGCTGCAAACAAAAGCCAAAGGACCAGCCCCAAGGACAGCGCACAGCTAATACCGAAAATCAGCGACCGAGGGGAATTCCCTGGACTTCCCAATAACAAATCTGCACAGGATGGGGTCGTAGAAAATCATCCAACAACCCAGCGTTCAGTCTACAATCACCGTCCAGCCACAACATCAGGGCCACTATCACATCAAAATAACAAATTAAGCTATGCAAGTAGTATGACACTGGTAAATTCAAATTTATTCAACACAATCCAAAATCAAAAGAAAAGAACCATGAACATGACTGACAATAATGTAAATAATAACAGTATCTCAGAATTCCTATTATTAACTAACGAAGTCAAAGAGCTAAACAAAATATTCGACATAAAGAAAATGTTAGTAGAAGTCAAAGAGCTGAAAAATCAATTACTACAATGTGAAAATGAAGCGCACAAATTCCAAGTATTCTTAAACTTCTGTGATAACCTCAATGACAGATAGACTAACTGTCTGTAGCTGGAATGCAGATGGTCTAAGAAACAGGCTACGGGAATTAATAGAATTCTTATATAGAGTCAACGTAGATATTTTATTACTCAATGAAACTAGATACACAAACACACTTAAACTAAAAATAAAAAACTATAAAGTTATTAGAGTAGATAAGAGCAGCACTGCAGGGGGAATTGCAATCCTCATTAAGAATAGTATACCTTATAAAATAGTACAAATTAGTAATACTGGCCACATCGAAAACCTATGTATTAAGCTAGCTAGTAATGTACATATAATCTGCGCATACTGTAGTCCCAATAAGGAATTAGTATATCAAAACTTAGAGTCGCTCATGAATGTGGGAAATAGGGTGTTATTGGTTGGTGATCTTAATGCAAAACACCAGACCTGGAATTGCAATAGGAATAACAGGAGAGGCAGAGTTCTTCTCCAATATGCACAACAGAATAGCTGTAGTATACTATTCCCTGACAATCCAACTCATTATCCATGGAATGGTACAACGCCATCGACTATAGACATAGCGTTGAACACAAATATCAGACATGCCTCAGATATTGAGGTACTTCACGAGCTGAGCTCGGATCATAACCCCATTGTTATCACCCTAACAAACCAAATTAAAGACAACAACGACAGGATCCATTACAAATATGAAAATGTTCATTGGAGTAAATTCAGACAGCTGTTAAATGGAAAACTCAATATTAACTCTAAAATCGTAAATACCAATAGTATCGAACAGGAGGTACAACGACTCACAAGCATAATACAGCACTGCATAGAAAAGACAATAACTTCTACAACTTGCCGACAGACACATGACAAACTACCAGCATACATATTGAACTTGATCTCACTAAAAAACAAAATACGGAAAAAATGGCAAACAACTAGGTTCTCAGTATACAAACAACAAATGAATAGAAAAGTAAATGAAATTAGAGCCAGTATTAGTAAATTTAGAAACGATACCTGGACTAAAAAGCTTACGAAACTCAATGTGAATGATAACTCCCTATGGCGTATGACAAAGATTTTCAAGAGTGAATTCCATCCGGTCCCTACACTGCAGAATAACAATATAGAGGCAATAACTGATGATGAAAAAGCTAATGTACTCGCATCACAATTTGAAGGAGTACATGCCATAGACCTAGAGAATAACACCAATGAACAAAACGAAATAACTTTAGGAGTACAAGACTTTCTACATCATAGTAACATTGATGATGAGTGGTATAAATTCATCACATCTCCCGAAGAAATTCTAAATCAAATTAAGAAACTTCCCTCACGCAAAGCACCAGGGCTAGACAAAATACAAAATATCATTCTTAAAAATCTCAGTCGCAAAGCCATAGTACAGTTCACATACATAATAAATGCATGCTTTAAACTCTCATACTTTCCTCTGTGTTAGAAAACTGGAAATGTGGTACCAATACTGAAACCGGGGAAAAATAAATCAGAGCCTAGCAGCTATAGGCCTATTAGCCTCCTAGCAACTATGAGCAAGCTCGCTGAGAAAATTATACAACAGAGACTAAATAAATTTGAAAGAAAAGAAAACATAATAATTGACAATCAATTTGGCTTTAGAGAAAAACACAATACGGTCCAACAAATCATAAGAATAATAAATGACATAAGCATCAATTTTAATAAAAATAACGTTACGGTTCTGTTGCTTTTGGACATCGAAAAAGCATTCGACAGAGTGTGGATAGATGGACTCGTCTGCAAAATGATCCAATATAAGTACCCTAAAACCCTAATAAAATTAACAAGCGACTACTTGAGAAATAGACACCTCTTGGTAACAGTAAACGAAGCCAAATCCAAAAAGAAAAAAACCAAAGCTGGTGTTCCGCAACGCTCTGTCTTGGGACCTAAACTATTTAATATATATTTAAACGATATTCCACAATTCCAAAAAACGTCTTTGGCACTATTTGCGGACGATACGGCTGTCTATGCACACTCTTTCAGCGCAATAGTAGCAGCAAAGCAAATCCAAATACACATAGATATACTCCAAAAATACTATGATAAATGGAAAATATCTCTTAATGCAACAAAAACTGAGCTAATAGTGTTTGCAAAAAAACAGAAAAACACAAAAATAATACAACCAATCACAATTTATGGACACAAGATAGAACCAACTAATTCCACTAGGTACCTGGGAGTCCACCTAGATCCCAAACTAACATTTAAGAACCACATAAAACAAGTACTACGAAAAGTATATCTGGTACAAAGGAAAATGTACCCTATTATGGTAAAGAACTCACCTCTCTCTAAACACAACAAACTGCTAATATACAAAATGATTCTCAGACCAATAATAACATATGCGGCACCAGCATGGTGTAGTGCAGCACCAACCAATATCAAACCACTCCAAATATTCCAAAACAAATGCCTTAGACTGATCCTATCAGTAGATAGATATGCCAAAATTAGAGATATGCACAAAGAAACAGAAATGTTAATGATAATGGACTATGCCAAAGAATTAGGGGAAATTTTTTATCGTAGTCAGTTAAGCAACAATCCATTAATGAAGAATACTACTAGTATAAGACAACACAACACTCCATTCCAAATCAAACATAAACTACCATATCAAGCACTATCAATATTCAATGAATAAAACAAAACTTAGATACACAAGATACGACCCTTGTAATCTGCAAATGCTGAAAATAGGTTTTTTACATTACATAGTTTTCCTATTCTAGAATCACTATCAACAATAGATATAGACACAAATAGTAGCCAACCCCATCGAACAAGCGTAAACACTGCAAGTGCACGAGACTGATTCAATACGCTAGGTAAAGATTATTAGGTTAATCAGGGACTAGGCTTAAGAGAGTATATTTTGTCTAAGTACATTGATATATTAAGACTACTTATATATATTATGTACATACTGTTATTTTCTTAATAAAGTTTATTTATAAAAAAAAAAGTTGCTTCGTAATTTGGGAGTCCTGGGTTCGATTCCCGTCACCGCCAAATTTTTTTTTCTTAATGTCCTAACCCAGACTTGATGAAGACGTCTTTCAGGCGCTTTTAAACCATCTACAAAACGTTTTTAAGACGCCTTTTGGACGTATTTAACTTTACTTTCGGACGTTCGGAAAACGTTCTGAGAATGTTGACACAGCACGTCCTCAGGACGTCCCACTTTGTAAATAGGACCTTCCTACGACATTTAAAGAACTTAACGAGGACGTACAGAGGATATATGGACCTTCTCGGGACATTCTCCGAACGTACAGTACGTCCGGAACGGACGTCCTTCGGACGTACATAAGATGTCTTTGTGCTATTTGGGTAGTTTCATCCCCTGCCTTTTATTTCCAGATACTCCATAAACCTGCAAAGTGTCATGAATCCAGCGCCGATCACTTTGCGGATGTTCCTTGTTAAACGATTCGAATGCATTCGAAGTTGAAGCTGTCAGAAATGGGAGGATAATAACTGATATAGGTAATAAGATTCACCGCGACGCGGTTTTATTGTCAGCGTTTGCAAACTTTCAAGTGATAACTCGCTGGATATGACGGCTGCGGGAACAGTTAAGGGGCCAAAGACATTATCATTAGCGAAACAGTAAATTAGGAAGCACGATGTGCGGGGCGATTAAGAGGTGTTGTGCTGTGTTTTGTTCGGTGGGGGAGAGCACATGCTTTATAAGCGTCCTCGAACTTCAGTTATTGGAGTGCAAATCGCGGGAGGTGGATTTGCATAACAGGTACTCAAGTGTGGCGCATAATGTGTAATGATAATTTGCTCCGATCTTCTCGTGCAATTTAAATATTACATTGCTGATGGGGCTACGCATTAAACGAGTATACGAGGGGAAATATCGTCTGATAGGCCGCGAAGAAGTAGGTTTATGCGACACCATTCTGTTATTAAGGCACTATATTGTTGTAAAAGAAGTAATTGTCAAGGATTCCAGGGATGCTTACGTATCTATGCCAGTGGAGATGTGTTAAGAAACATTGCAAAATTTACCTTGACCTTGAAACGTAGAGTTATATTTTCTTGTATGACTATGTACATTGTGTAAGTAGGTATTTTTAACCGACTTCAAAAAGGAGAAGGTTATAGATTCGACCCGTATGTTTTTTTTATGTTTGTCCCCGCATAACTCCTCGGCATATGAACCGATTTTGATGATATTGTTTTTATTCGAAAGGGCGCGATGCCCCGGTGGTCCCGTCCTACACTGCATCAACATTGACCCAATGTTTTGCCAATTATGGTTAATAATAAAGACTATTGTCACCTAATTATTAGTATTTTATGTACGTACGCGCATATCGCTTCAGCATGTTGGGTCAATATATATAAAACCAAAAAGTTAAAAATAAAAAAATTTTAAAAAATTAAAACCGACTTCAAAAGCATAAAATTGCACTAAAAAGTAAAAAATAATTTTTTCCCTTATTTAATCTACGACTCTCATATTTTTTTAAGTCGGCGCCTCATCGTTTGCACTGTGTAAATCTGGCGCCGGCTTAAAAAATATGAGAGTCGTAGATTAAATAAGGGGAAAAATTATTTTTTACTTTTTAATGCAATTTTATTTTTTTGAAGTCGGTTTTAATTTTTTTTATACGATAGGAACACAGAAAGTTCAAAGAGTACCATAATTCATAAATATATTAGTTTTGACCAATTAGGTTGCGGTGTGTTGTGACTGGGTTTCTCTGTCAAAACATTTTGGTGCTTCTTACTTTTATATAAATAGTATGATGGGCTCTATAAGTAGCGGGAAACAAAATGACAAAATGGAGGAAGTACTTTTCTACTATAATAGGATTACTACTTATAATATAATATAATATGATTGGCCAGAAATTTGATAAGTAGGTACGTGTGAAAAAAATGTGTCGTTTGAGATACAGGGTTCTTTTTCAACTAGATGGCTTCTTTTTAAGTAGAATTGATCTCACATTTCAAAGTTAAAATAATCTTTTAGATGTACAAAGGCATTGTGCATTTAAAGGGTATAATTTGAATAAGGAATACTATACTTGTTGTACCTTATATAAGATAGTTTGGATAAAGCTGTTGTGACCCAGATAGCACCGCACATCCCAAGGACGTCCTTTTCATGTCCAATTTATATCCGAACGTCCTACGTCCATTTTGAACATACATAGGATGTCCTTAGGATTTAAATTTCGGATGTTCTAGGAACGTCCGCGTCTTAAGTCCTATGGACGTTTTTAGGACTTAAATTTCGGATGTTCTAGGAACGTCCGTTTCTTAAGTCCTACGGACGTTCTTAGGACTTAAATTTCGGATGTCCTAGGAACGTCCGTTTCTTAAGTCCTACGGACGTTCTTAGGATTTAAATTTCGGATGTTCTAGGAACGACCGTTCCTTAAGTCCTACGGACGTTCTTAGGACTTAAATTTCGGATGTTCTAGGAACGTCCGCGTCTTAAGTCCTACGGACGTTCTTAGGACTTAAATTTCGGATGTTCCAGGAACGTCCGTTTTTTAAGTCCTACACCCGTTCTTAGGACTTAAATTTCGGATGTTCTAGGGACGTCCGTTTCTTAAGTCCTACACACGTTCTTAGGACTTAAATTTCGGATGTTCTAGAAACATCAAACAATCTTGTAAGTCACGTAATTGTTTTGCACGACTACATTTCGAATGTTCCGAGAACATTCGTCTCGTAAGTCTTGTGAATCTTTAGAAGACCTAAATTTCAGATGTTCGAAGAACCACCGTCTTGTAGGTTTTGCAGATGATTCAGGTTCGGTTGCAAAACAGTCTTACGACTGAACCGCGCCTTTGCGCTATTTTTTTGTGCAATGAAGACGCTGAAATGTTCCCAGATAGCATACAACGTCTTCAAGACTTCTGTCTTAAGTTGCCGTTAAAACATCTGTCTTGAGACGAATGTGAAATTTTAAGCAATGAGTCTAGAGGTCGAATGATGATGTTCTGTAGAATATTTCGCGTCAATGCACAATTTTTGTACACTATTAATAATAGTTATATACCTAGAAATTGAAATTATTTGCAAGGAAGTGTTGAGTAGTTGCGAAAAGCAGTTGCTTCGTAATCTGGGAGTCTGGGGTTCGATTCCCGTCACCGCCAAATTTTTTTTCTTAATGTCCTAACCCAGACTTGATGAAGACGTCTTTAAGGCGCTTTTAAACCATCTGCAAAACGTCTTTAAGACGCCTTTTGGACATATTTAACTTTACTTTCGGACATTCGGAAAACGTTCTGAGAATGTTGACACAGCACGTCCTCAGGACGTCCCACTTTGTAAATAGGACCTTCCTATGACATTTAAAGAACTTAACGAGGACGTACAGAGGATATATGGACCTTCTCGGGACATTCTCCGACCGTACATAAGATGTCTTTGTGCTATTTGGGGAGTTAAATTCCTACTTACAGATAAAATAACACCGACATAGTAGTAGTTTTCTTAATATACAATAGAGTTAAGAATACATTGCGATCGCATTATAAGCACTTAATCTTCCATTAAATCAATGTTTCTCGCCTTCTTAATGGGTCAGTCCACTGTGAAGTCGTGAAAATTGTCACTTTTTAGGATTTATTTTTTAGTAAACGGAATGTCCAACGTAAATAATGTTTTGTCTACTTATTAATACACTTATTGGCAGTATAAAAAAAAGTATTTTAAAGTTTTAACAGTTTTAATTTAAATATATATCGCACTGATGTGAGCGCCTTGAGAAATCGATGTAGTGCTGGTGCAGGTGATTCCTGGAGAACGACGCATTAGAATTAAAAAATTCAACGTGTGTTGTAATCATTATGAGTGTGGTTATCGCCGGAACCAGGATTATTTTTACTGATAAAAAATTAACAAAATGGCGGAGGTTTGAAGTTTAAGTGTCGAAATACGGTGAATTTTTCAATCATTTTGCCTTGTAAAAAGTATGAAATGGTTATTAAAAAAAGGTTTCCGTGGGCCCGGCCATAGCCACTGTTGTGCTGAATAACGTGTAAAAATTTCAGACTGATTGGTCAAATAGTTTTTTTTGCAATCAACTGCACCATTTGAAAAAATGTTGTTTTGAGATAATCGCGTTTAAAATTTTAAAACAAATTAAAAAATTCTTTTGATTTTTTTGTGTAATATAAATGTAGCTTAATAAATACAAAAAAGATTTATTGCATTACATGTTGTATCTACGGAGAAAAAAATCTTTAAAAATAGTTTCATTTTTCAAACCGTCACAGTGGACTGACCCCTTAAAATAACAATGTGGAATTTATCTTGCATTCGACTTAGGAATTCAGACTTCCCTTCAATGCAATCTATATAAATGTTTATACTATTTCCAGGAAGTTGAGCTCTTCTATCTCCGAGACTCGAATATATGGAATAACATTTTCAAATATTCTGATTAGCCTGTAATAAATTCCGTTTCCTAATTACGTTAAATCGAGGGCGAATAGTTTTGGCATAATTTAAGCTGGTAAAAAATTGACGAGAATTTATACACTTTTAAAGATATATCCTATACCTATGCATTATCTGGGGGATGAAACGGTGGATAAAGTCGATATTATTCATCGCATGACTCGAACTTCTTCGACATTATGCTTTCATAGGACTCCACGTGCTATGTAAACGACGTCAGCTCAGTCGAGAATCGACTGAATAAATTTTAATTTTCTAGACCGCCAGCTTATTCACCTGTCTGGTGGAGATAACAAAGTTAAATTAACTATAGGACGTTCTTCTATGCATGTCCCAATATACTATTTGCTTCTCTTTTTCTATTTTACCACTATTAATAATTAACGATCATCTTTCCAATTTCTTTCCTAAAGGAATGTTGCTCAGATTATGCGATAGTTTAAAAAAGAAACAAGGATGAAAAAAAACACTTCAGGAAGCAAATATGTCGGTTAACTTCGACTTTTAAATTTTCCGCATTTTGATTTGGTAATATGAATGATGAATGTAAATGCGTCTTCAATTGTTTAGCAATGGTTGATTACTAGAAGAATAAAAAATGGTATGTACTTACGCTATGTTATGGATGAAATTAATTGTAATATATTTACAAAAATAATAAAAATGTTTAGATTGAAATTCACTTGAAAGTTGCACGACATGAATGGACTTAATAAAACAGTGGCTCTAAACAATGGCTTAAAACAATTGACGGGCTATTGCGGTAGGTTTCGCAGGAGAGGGACCAGGTACTATGAACGAGCGGAATGCTAATTTCTATCGCGATGTAAGAAATATGGACTAAATTCTTATTTTGATCCGATTCGCCCTGTGATCCGATTCGCCCCGGTCTACCCTGTTCTAAGAAACCACGAATTGAACTTATTCAACAAAACGAAATAATAATGTGGAGCGTCGGTCGCTCTTGGGGGTCGTTTCTCAAATTAATGAGAAGCCAGCTTTCAAGAGCGACCGACGCTCTACAATACAATCTACATAAATTGGTCCTTCGAGCCGGATCTCAATCGCATTTTCTAAACGAGCGCGCAATGGCTAGATTAGGAATAGCGCCTCGGCGAACCGAAGTACCGGCGATTGGGATCAATGAGACAATGACCATGATCACATGCACCGTCGAGACGCAACTGCAGTCGCGAGTCAACAATTTCCAATCCGAAATCGTTTTCTTGGTGAAATCACTCCTCACATCACCGATAGTCCAGTGAAATTAGGATCTGTCTTCGGAGTAATTCCCACCAAGCTGAATTTTGGTATGGGCCTTTATTTGGTGGTTTTAAACAATATGTCAAAAGTCTCCATCGATCCGACCGCCGCTAAAAATTTTACAGAGGGATGAAGGAAACAAGTGTTCTTCGCGAATATCTCGGTATCTAGTAGTTTTGCGACGAAAATAGTTATTATACAATTTATAGCTTAGGAAATTCTCTACAAAAAAGGTTCTATGAGTTTTTTTCGTAGGAGTAACCATTTTCGTGCATGTCGGGTTACCAAGTTTCAACTCTCATATGTTTGATAATGGAAGATCTCGAACCCGGAAATTCAAAAAATTATGCAAGCAAAACCCACTGTAGTCTGACTCGCCAATCGCTGTAGGGAGCAGTTCGCGGCAACCACGGCCCGCGATACAGACACCGGCCATAGTCAGACTTCTGTTCAAGAAAAACGCGCAGCAAATCGGAGAATCTTACTCCACCGCGCTCCGACGACTCTGCTCTCTAGAACGCTGATTTCTATAAAACTCGGAGTGGAAATCGCAGCGTAAAATTAGGGTCGACCCTCTTCAACTGAGGACAGTTATTAGGTACTTACCACACCACCCGATCGTGAAGCAGGCAAGTTTGACTATGAAACTTCGGGTAGTCTTCGACGCGTCCGCGAAAACGTCCACTGGAGTCTCTCTAAACGACGCCCTGCTGGTCGGTCTCACAATCCAAAAGGAATTATACTACTTAGAACTTGGAATTCGGCTCCCCAGTTCTTAGATGCAATGACTTTCATGATTTAACCTTCGGTAACACTTAAGGGGGCCGTCTCATTTTTGTTATGGTCCGAATCGATCGAAACGTCCCCAGTAAACAAACGGACCCTAATGAAACTACTGCAGTCGATAAAAAGAACTTGTACAGAGATGACATCTCCAGGTTCTCTGAGTAGACGAACTTTTGACGCATAGTTGCCACATCGTCTGTTCCCTTTGTCTCTGCCGCGCTGTTGCCACAGAGTTCTCTCTTTCTATCGAGAAGTCTTGAAGCAATACGGCACGAGAGCTACGTCCAGCGTCAGAACCTCGCTGAACATAGCAATAATGAAAGATAGAGAGGTCCGGGAGTGTAAGAAGGAAAGATGGAAATATACCAAACTTGACACAATTTGAACTATCAGATTACACATAAAATTTATTTGCAGAATTGAAAGCCCGTTTCGTTCAAAGTAGTCCGATTTAAATTATTTTCTGTCAATTTAATCGGCAGAATCACTTTCATATTGATACGATGAAAAATAAAGAAATTCTGTTTCTGCATAATCGATGATACATCGCCGAGCAACTCCAGGCGACAGGTTAGACTCGAGCTTCGGCTCGAGCTTCGGGGGACCTCAAGAATGAAGGCCTTCGATTAAAAAAATTATTTGTGGCCGACGGATGAATTCCCGTCGAATAAACTGATTCATCCGTGGCGTTTCAAATAAAACTAACTCTGCGTTATTTTTACTCGACGACAAATAAAGATAATGTCTCTTTAATTTGATAGTTTATTTCAATAATTTATGAAACAATACTAATTTGCGTATCAATATCCCTTCTGAACTTCGCATTTCTGTAAGGACACTGGGCATCACTTGCCTTCTTGGAAGGCGAGGTCCAGTAGGATGCGTAAGGGATACAATGTAAATTCCTGGCGTTCTCCCGATTGAAATCGTGTCAAATGTCATGACTATTTTTAATGATGTTAGCTTGGGGCCACTTTCATCGGGACGACGGAATCGGTTGAAGCCATTTTCGCAAAAATCTGATGCGAAATGTAGAACGTGAAATTCGTCACTTCCACGAAACTCAGCGAGGCGCGGCATATTCACGGCATTGTCTTTAGGACACTAGCGAGAGAATCACGCTGTACAAACAGCGTATTGGTCAAAAACATTTTTTTAATAAAAAGCTTATTATTTGTGACTGAAAATAAAAGTGTCAACTATTGGTACACTGTCAACAAAGAGTACAGTTACCGTATATTTAATTACCAAGTACAGTTCTAGAAATAATCCGATTTATACCGTGCTTGAACTCATTTTAATCTGGACAATCTCAGCAGTACGTTAATAAATAGTGAAAACGTCACGTTTTACAATTTATTAATACATAATCCACCGCAAGCAACACTGTATGCCTCTCGAACCGAAATCAGAAGCCGCCGCCGAACAGCCCAAGTCTTCAGGCTCAAAGAGAGATCGCGCCGGTTCGGGTAAACACGCTGCCGAAAGTTGTTTGAAGCCTTCAAATAAAAGTCGAATAAACTACGGTTAAAGATCGAATAAACAAATTATTCTTCTTCCAATAAAAAAATTATCTTTCGTCGTCGAATGAATTCACTTTGGTTCATAACGGATAAACATAAAGTATCTTTTATTTGAGTTTATCCAGATATTATCTTTGCCCATCTCTGTTCTCCAGCCGCTTCGCCGTGATTCATTCAAGCCTTCTTGACGACAAAATAGTAATAGGGGAAATGCGGCAACAGCGCGATCTGACTCTCGATACGTATCGGCAACTATGTCTTTCCTACATTTATCGGCTAGCTTGGACTTCCACCGGTTCTGGTGGTACATGGCACGAACATACCACCAGCGCCGGTGACGGAGGAACCTTGAAGCTTCATTCTGTCATTTTTCGGGCTGTCCTGAGTACACGATTCATAAATTCATTATTATTTCAACGTACGGTGCTTATTAGCATTCAAACGCACCGTTCCACCCTGCACTGATGTCTACTGGAGGCAACTATACCCGCAAAAACTTTCTTCGTGCCGATTCCAGGACGAAAGATGGTTGAAACGGTTTGTTTACATCGCGTATACGCAGGGTCGGCGAAACCACTGTGCAAGTTATACGCCGCATAAGGGCGCCAGCCGAAAGTGGTGCTAAAAAACTATATCACACGCTTATAATAAAGGAATCCAACTCCCACATAAACAAAATGTAAATATATTTCTTTTTTTATTGCATCCCGTGCAAACAGGTGCAAAAATTTGGGGGCGCCAAAAATTTTCTTGCATACAGGCGCCAGCTAACCTCGTGTCGGCCCTGCGTACACGTCACGCTGGTGCTACGTGGCTCGACTATACCAGTGGCGCCACCAACGGAGAAGCCTTGAAGCCTCATTCTGTCAGTTTTCGAGTCATAAATTCATTATTATTTCAACGTGCGATGCTTATTAGCATTCAAACGCACCGTTCCACCCTGCACTGATGTCTACTGGAGGCAACTATCCCCGCAAAAACTTAATTCTTGCCGATTCCAGGACGAATAACGGTTGAAAAGGTTTCGCGTATACGTACACGCTTTTGCTAGCTTGTGTGAGCGTACGCACACATTCAAGGCCCGCTGAGACGGCCCCCTTAATTTTGAGGTTTTGGAGGTCCAAGTAACTGCGACTGATAATTTTGAATCGATCAATTATTCGGGAATATGGTTACGGTGGCTTTGCTTTTACAAAGTTTAAAGCCGGTCTGTAGGGCGAAATTTTGAAGTTTGTCTAAGCTATCTTGCAGAATTTGTTGATTGGTGCTTAGATTCTTTCCAGTAATACAGACTGTAGGTACTGGCTTAGGAAGCGTTTTGGTAATATCATTTATTGCCACCAGGAATAACGTTACGCTTAAAACTGACCCTTGCGGTACTCCATTTGAGATATGGTTTTCTTTGATAGTTAATCACTGACACGGACACTGATATATCTGTCTCTTAAAAAATTTTAGATATGGAGTGAAGCATATTTCGGGTGATGTTCCATTGCTTAAGGACTTGCATAATTCGGTGTCTCTATATTATATCACTAACTTAAAGTCCCCGACGTTGCCCGGGTAAAACTTCGATTATCACGGAGTGTCAAGAGGGCGAAATAAGCGGGAAGGGATGGGGTGTCCAGATTTCATGGTAGCCTATATTTTCCGCGGGGTTCTAGAGAGTAATTATGCAAAATTTGGTTCAGATCGGTTAAAAGAATCGGGATAAAAAGTATCTTATACGTTATTCCTAGTCCTAGACTACGTACATACAAAATTTCAGAAAGATCCGTAGCGTAGTTGCGACGTGATTGAGTAACAAACATCCAAACACACTTTCGTATTTACTACGAGAAAAGCGCTCGAGAAGCTTCGCCACCTGGTGGTAACATCGCGGTACTGCTACGGGCGAGGTACCGGGCGGGCCGAATACGCGCATGCGCGCGCGAAGTAGACTGTCGTATACACGGGTCACGTGGTCTGCAAAACAGCCGTACACATGAAATGTTTACATATAAATTACATGTTAATAACGCGTTTCTGAGACATGCTACATAGCCTATGTCCGCCCTAGAGTATGCAGGAATACCGTGTCAAGATTTGAGGAAGATCGGTTCAATAGGTCTTGAGTTTTGCGCGAACATAAAAATCGGCTCTCTCTTTATATAATAGTATAGATATAGATAGGCCTACTCGATATCTAGACATATTGCTATTAGGTGTTGTTTTTTAATTAGGATGGCTTCACGGTTCGAACCCATTCAGGTTTCAATCTAGTAGTCTTAAATTTTTTCTAATAATTTACACAAGCAACATGTGAGGGGATAGGTTTATAGCTATCGGGATGGGTTTTATTTTTGCTGGGGTTTGGTACGGGGACAACTATCGCTTCTCGCCATTTTTTTCAGGAAAAACATCGTTCAACTATATACAATTATAGATCTCTAACAGATAGCCCAGTCCCACTTTTGGCAGGTGTATAAAAACGTTTGGTATGTTAGCAGCCCCTGGGCAAGCGTTTCTAACAGAGTTTACTGCAGAGTGGAGTTCAGTAATCAGGATTTTTGCATTAAGGGGGTGATAATAAAATTGTCTGAAGATATGGTAGCTTCGTGTCTTAAAGTTTCTTCACTGGCACGTAGCTGTAAATTACAGGCTGTAATTCTAAGGAAGCCTGGATCGGAATTCTCATTGCTGCACTTCTTCGCAAACGTATTGGCTAGTAAGTTGGCGATTTCTTGGAATCTGTAATAGTTGTATAATCGCAGTGATTTGACAGTTGACTTTCAGCCCGTTTATTTTCTTTAATTCACTCCACATTTCGTCTCTTGAAGTGTTGTTTGTTGACGAGGAAATATAATTTGTTCATGAGTTTATTTTAGCTTGTTGTAAGGTTCTCCTCGCTATGGCTGTTCTCCGTTTGAAATCCATTAAATTTGCACAAGTCTTATGCTTTTTAAATACATTGAAATCGTGTTTTTTCCTTTTATCGCATTTTGGCATTCTTGATCCCACATTGGAAGGTTTTTGTTATCACTGTTATTTGATGTTTTAGGTATGGACTTTACGGCTGCATGAATGATTAATACCTCAAATTCTTCCAGTATTTGGTTTATTTGTCTGCAATTTGAGGCGTTAGGGGTTTGTAATTATGAGCTTTTTGTGTTATTTCATGGGTTGCGTTGTACCCTATCTACTAATTTACTGAAAGATGTGTACAGGTTGTCCAAAAATTCAGGGACTTCCAGGGATATCCTGAGGCAAAAAGACATCGAAAAGTCCTTTACCGTTTTGGGATCAGAGGCTTCGTTCTCGAAATATTTACAGTTGGAGATATTTAGCGGTGGAACTTCGGAGTCGCGCAGTTTAAAGCCGAGGCAGCTGAGCGCGCGACAGCGTACGCTCGCATGCACACGCAGGAGACGCGTATAGATGCAGATTCGCACACACAGTTGAGCCTGCCGCGCTGCTGGTTCAAACCGTGAGAATGAACCAGCGCGGTCGGCTCTGCTGTGTGTGTGGGTCTGTATCTACGCGTGCCTTCGGCGTGCGCGTGCTAGGGGTCACTGCTCCGGGCTCAGCTGTTTCGGCTTTAAACTGCGCGGCCCGGAAATTCCGCTAATATTCAACCGCTTATATCTCGAGGATGAAGCCTTGGACCCCAAAACGGTAAAGGACTTTCCGATGTCTTTTTCCATTAGGATATTGAATGTTCCGGGAAGACCCTGAATTTTGGGACATCCTGTATACTGCTCTCAGTAAATTAGTAGATAGGGTAAATCGGGGAGTGATGGACAACTTTTTTAAGGTCTAAAATTAATTGAATAAAAAGTACAGGGTTTTGCTTATGATGTAGTATATTAAATGAATTTACAGTAATAATATTCAATAACACAGAAATTATAATACTTTTTTCAAAAAGAAGCGTATAAAAAATTATAACAATGGTCCCTTCTCATCTGGTTCACCTATCCCATTATTAAGGGTCAGATAGACCAGCCTGAAGTTATTTACATAACAGAGTATACAACAATTTAAGGTATAAATAATTAAAAATGCTTCGAATTCATATTACTTTGCAGTAAAACTTAATAAAACATGTGCCCGTTTTTACATACCACAAACACGAAATTGTAAGCAAGACATGTTTACATCCAAGTTAAGTTAAAGGGATGAAATACTTACATTTTATGTAAATACAACACAAATAGATAAACTTTTGGCGGGAAATACAACATACAGAACTGAAGTGGAGAAATGGTCGAGACATCTAACAGATATTTAAAAAGTTATGTAGGTGGTCCATCTCACACATAGGGTCCATCGCTCCCCGATTTACCCTATTTTGTGATGGAATAATATTTGTGTAGTTAGGAAAAAGTTCAATACAAATTGTACTCGATTTACATTAAAGCAATGGGACCATTCACGCGCATAGTATAATTATTTTTTACGTATTATTGTTAGTGAATTATTTTCAACAAAAATTGTGTGAGAAATAAATTCTAACGTTATGTTAGTAGTGAAAGATAATAACAATTTTGATAATTACATATTCAGGTTTAATGAGAAAACTATGAAAGTTTCAGTTTAGTATGAGCTTCTTAGCGTTCAAAGTATTGGCCACTGACTCAATTGAGTAAACAATCCCTTTATTATTTCAAACAGTATATTAAACCAGAATTATTCCACTATTTCACTAGTAACATATTATTCGCCAAAGAATTTTAGTAATTAAAAGGTAAATGAAAATTAGAGCCCCACGACTATATTTTGTTTGTGTTGAAGCTTTCAATCCTAGTAGGTAATAGCTCGTATCAGCGCGTTGGAATAATTCATTAACAGTCAACAATCACTTGCAGCCGAATCGTTGATATCGAAAGTACCTGCAGCTGACATGCGTGACTTATGGAAAATTTCGATTATCGTTCTGCATTTTTCTGATCGCCCGTTTCGCACAACATCTCGGTATATCATGGGTTTCAATAGCACTAGAACCCCTGGGGAATTTACGTCCTCGCGCTTGCATTCACCTGTCCGTTCTAATTGAACCTCGAATCCGTTTTACAAAATGCAATCAGCAATTAGTGTCACGCACGGAGTGTATCTTTATTAGTGAAATCAACCTCCGGGATGTACTTATGAATTGTTAAATCAAAAGCTCAAAAGATACTCAAAGTTTTATGGTTTCTGATATTCTACAGTATGGTGATAAAGAATTTTCGAAGTTAGTAATTTTTCAAAACTAATCCCCACCACCAATTCATTCGAAAATTCTCTATCACAATATTGTGGGATATCAAAACCATAGAACTTTGAATTAAACTTCTTTTCGATATCTTTTACGATTTCACAGACATTCGCGATAATATGAAATCTCACAATTTCTTTAAGTGGGTGTTTATACCACCAAGGAGCGTTTCATTGCTGAAACAAAAAATGACTAAGTTATTAGCATCACTTGAACTACATTTGTGCAAAGTTTCAAAATTTTTTGAGTGAATTCTTTGAACAGTGAATTTGAGTAGATTAAAATTTTATTTTACATTTAATTTCAAATACACAACCATGGATTTCAGCATTCCAATGTCTTACATATTTCATAATTTCTTCTCTATACATTATTTATATATACATATATTTACGCAAGTATTCTATCATAAATATAAATTTTTCATATTAACTTTTATGTTATATTATTATATTTTTTGTTATATATTATTAACGTTATTATCATTATTAATGTTACTTAAACTTTGGCAAATATTCGACTCTTTCCATTTGACTTAAAAAAATACTGAATATCAATATCCTTAGCAATTTTCACTTTATAGTTCGTTTCGGATTTTGATTTAAGAGATCTTGAGCCCCATAGTCACTAGCTTGTGCTATGAGAGATCTTCGTGTTCCGCTCTACTCTACCGTGGTAAATCGTCATATCTGAAGTGTCAAGTACGTCCTGACAGTATAAGGCAACAGGGTTCAAGGTATTATGTTCCCCTATCGTAACACACGGCAACAAACTCCTATACGCGAGATACGATCTGCATCCGTCCTAGGTGTCCCGCTTATAAAATCAACATTATCGCGAATTTATGCAACTTCGCGAATTGCAATTTAAAATTGTCCGGTAAACAAAAGGCTAACAACAACACCACATAGTGTAAACATAACTTCCAAAACAGGATTAGCTAAAATTAGTAAAATTAATAAGAAAAGTATGCACAAATGTATGCTATATTTGACGTTGCTTTCAAATTATTTCTATTTTCTATTTTTTCTGTAGAATTTATATAAGTATGAGTCTCGTTAGAAATTGAATTGACGTTGCTACCAATTTCACATCGATACCCACAATTATTAATGTTTGGCATCAAGTATTCGATTTTTTTATTTATTTACAAATGTCTGTAATGTGTACTTTGTAGCATCTGCTATTGTTGGGGTTAGTCCATGACAAAAATATGTAATGATAATAATTTCAAGAAAAGAAGTTAATTATCGGAGACGTCGTGGTGAATATTTCAATTTATTTGCCTGAAGATTTTTTCACTTTTAAACGTTATTTTGCTGAGGCATAAGATTTTAAATCCCCATTTCTCATTATGCAAACTTTGTTTCGTTTATATTATTGAATCGAGACTAGCCAGAAATATTATCTAGATACGTAGATACAACTGTTACGTGAGGGCGTTTAATTTCTTCAACGACCGAGTGGTGGCGTCTGGTTTTCCTCACACAGCGCTTCAGAACTTAAAACTATTGTCAATAATTTCGTCATAACCAGAGTTATGGAGCAACAATCAGGATTGTTTTGGGATTCGACTTCTATCTGAAACCTATACAGTTTCCCATCCGGGGTATGGCACATAGGAGAGACTCGTGACAAGAAAATGAGCCAGAGTTAGGTTGAAAATTACCATGTAGGGTAAGCAGGCCAGTAGATGGACAGTTTAGCTGATTCCGAAGTTTACATCAAGGTGTTTCTTAGAAATATCTGTTGTATTAAAAAAAAATCAAAAGCTTTGCACGTAAAAATGTATAAATTTAAAGAAAAAAATAACTGCAAGTAAAAAAATTAATGTATTTAAGGGTAAAATTATGAAAATTCTACTCCTAGCCTCTATCACCAGTAGACAGACGTTAGGGCTAGCAGATGGACAGTTCAGAACCAATAGATGGACTGGCTAGACGAGTAAAAGACTTATTAGCTATAGTAGGTGCCTAGATTAAGTTATTTTTTGTTAAAATATAGTTTATTTCATCAAAACTAAAAACGTATGGAGTCTTCATTGCCAGAAACCGGTGCAACAGGTTATGGGCCCAGGCCGCAAATAAAGTGAGGTTATGTCTAGCCTAAAGTGGCCAGACGTCCCGGATCGTGTGGGACTGTCCCGGATTTGAATTGTTTGTCCCGCATTGAAAACTGTCTCGGAAAGTGTCCCGGATTGGATATGTAACCTTTTTAAAATTTTCTTAGTGGCACAAAGTAAAAATATATATCCACTCGTTCCTTTTCTAATATCATCCAAGGCTCTAGTTAGATCATTACATGTGTATTGATGTACAGTATATTTTTTTAATGCTTGCTATCTAAATAAAAAAAGAAAAATATGACACCTAGAAGTAACTGTGTAAACTGTTTGTTTATTAAAAAAAAAAACGGCTTCAAAAGGTTTAATTCCATTCTGTCCATCTACTGCGTTTAGGTTAGAAAATCCATATCAGTACATGGACAGCCATTTTTATAAGTTCTATCGTTTTAATTTATTCTAATATTAGAATGCAATCATCTATTATAACCTCTCCCAGATAGCACACGACGTCTTTAAGACGTCCATTTTACGTCTGTTTGTGGTCTGAACGTCTTAGACCATATTAAGACGTCTTTAAGACGTCTGCGCGGAGACATTTCTAAGACGTCTGGCTACAGACGTCTGTACCAGGACATCTTTTAAACGACTGTGTTGAGACGTCTTTAAGGTGTCTGTACCAGGACGTCTTTTAAACGACTGTGTTGAGACGTCTTTAAGACGTCTGCGCGGAGACATTTCTAAGACGTCTGTCTACAGACGTCTTTAAGACGTCTTTAAGGTGTCTGTACCAGGACGTCTTTTAAACGACTGTGTTGAGACGTCTTTAAGGTGTCTGTAACTGGACGTCTTTTAAACGACTGTGTTGAGACGTCTTTAAGGTGTCTGTACCAGGACGTCTTTTAAACGACTGTGTTGAGACGTCCTTAAGGCGTCTGTACCAGGACGTCTTTTAAACGACTGTGTTGAGACGTCTTTAAGACTTCTGTGCGGAGACATTTCTAAGACGACTGTGTTGAGACGTCTTAAAGACGTCTATAGACAGACGTCTTAAAGATGTCTTAATATGGTCTACGACGTTCAGACCAAAAATAAACGTAAAATGGACGTCTTAAAGACGTCGTGTGCTATCTGGGATAAGACGCTTGACACACACACACACACATCAAATCCCACATAGCACACGACTTCTTTGAAAAATCCATTTTTGGCCTGAACGCCTTACATCATGTTTTGTTACTTTGCACCTCTTCTGAACGTGTTTAAAACGTCTTTTTGTTACGTCCAAATCGTATTGGTACGGTTTAATGTTTTAAGGAAGTATGTAAGTGGTTTTCAGAATATAATCAAACTCAATAACAATTTATTTCGTTTACTTAATACCAATTAGTTTTATTTGTATTATTACCCAGATAGCACACGACGTCTTCTAGACGTCCATTTTACGTCTGTTTTTGGTCTGAACGTCTTAGACCATAGGGTTAGGACACAGTAACGGGCCAAGAAAGCGGACGATTTTTAAACGACGATAATAAGAAAAGTAAACAATCGATTATTATAAGGTTTTGTGTTTTAGTTCACTATATTATGAACTATAAGAAAAGCAAATAATATTTACAAAATAACAATTGTACGCCGTACAATGTCTCCATTTAAAATGTCCTTTTTTTCCGGATGACCAATTGGTGGGCCGGATTCCGGAAAATCGGATGAACTGTAACAAAAACCCAAAAAATGTCATAAACTATAATATATTTCCTAGGCATTGACGATCCAACATTTCAATTTTTGCGAAAATTTACAAAATGGTCGATGTTTGAAAAATAATTATCTAATTTCGACAAAAGTGTGTGATGTTTTTGTTTATATTTTGTACTATAATTAAAAAATTTAAAATGTTGGATCGTCAATGCCTAGGAAATATATTATAGTTTATGACATTTTTGGGGTTTTTGTTACTGTTCATCCGATTTGCCGGAATCCGGCCCACCAGTTGGTCATCCGAAAAAAATGGACATTATAAATGCACGGCGTACAAATGGTATTTTGTAAATATTATATGCTTTTCTTATAGTTCATAATATAGTGAACTAAAACACAAAACCTTATATTAATCGATTGTTTACTTTTCTTATGATCGTCGTTTAAAAATCGTCTGCTTTCTTGGCTCGTTACTGTGTCCTAACCCCTTAAGACGTCTTTAAGACGTCTGTGCGGAGACATTTCTAAGACGTCTTTCCGAGTAAGTGTTTAGGACGTCTCTAAGACGTCCATGCCAAGACGTTTTTTAAACGACTTCGTTTAGATGTCTTAAAGACGCATGGATAGTACGCGACCGCCAGGCGGCGACCGGGCCGAGCGCTTCTCGCAGGTGGGTTACAGCAGGCATACCTATAAGAGAGCCGGGCAGATCATATACCGACACTCTCTAGTACCGGCGTTTTTTGCAGAAGGAAATTTATATTTTCGACTTGAACTTGAATATGCCAAAAAATGTCTCGATCATTCGCAATTGCAAGACGTTCTTCTTTTTTATGAAAAAACGAAAATATTGAGCAGCATGAAAATTGACTCTCTCAAATGAGGACAAGAGCAGCTACTCGACGGGCTTCTTTTTTCAAAATACTTAATTTCATTAACCCGAATCAATAAACACGAATCAAGTCACGCTTAATATCTCTAATATCTCTTTAAAGAGCTGGAGTAGGCCTAATCAAGACCTTACGAAGACGTCTTTGAGGCGTCGTGAAAGTCTGAAATGGACGTCTTTAAGACGTCTTCACGACCACTTAAAGACGTCTTATAGACGTCTACAAGGCGTTTAAAAGGCGTTTTAAAGACGTACGGTTTCCTGACTCAGGACATTCAAAAATGTCTATAGACGTCTTTAAGACGTCTTTCAGAAAACAGCAGACGTCTTTAAGACGTCTTGAAAATTTGAAATGGACGTCTACGCGACGTTTAAAAGACGTCTACAGGGCGTTTATAAGACGTCTCAAAGACGTCTTAAAGACGTACGGTTTACTGACTCAGGACATTCAAAAATGTCTATAGACGTCTTTAAGACGTCTTTCAGAAAATAGCAGACGTCTTGAATGTCTGAAACAGACGTCTTAAAGACGGCTCATAGACGTCGAGTGCTATCTGGGCTCTACAATACATCCAAATACGTTTTTCATTAACTTTAAGGCACGTGATGCTGAGCAATAGCTAATAATAAAAAAGTGACTCGCGCATGGTGGCGTAAAATCGTACATACAAATACGTTTTTTCGCATAAAAAAAATTGTTTTTCGATAAATATGTTAATGTTTTATAAATCAACAAACGTTATTTCTACAAAATAAAAAAACCAATAATATAGATTAAAACTCAATATTAACGATTAACCAACGATTCGTCCATCTACTGGCCTGCTTACCCTATTACAAAAGAAACTAAAGGAAAATAAACGGGGGTACAAAAGGGGAATCTTTACATGAATTCACAGTAGTATACAATATGATATCCCCACAACTATGCAAGGGATTATATGCATCGGTTATGAAAAATTGCGATGTCTACGCGAGAAGACGCGATCAAATGTTGAGAGTAACTGGTTTATGCGACGCCACGTGAATGGGTAAATTCGTTTGGAATCAAGACGACAATTGACCGAGGGAAATTCCCGAAACACACGTAGTGGTTGGATCAATGGTCAATTATAGCATAGAGTAAGTCCGGGATAGTTCGACCACTTTTTGGAAAAAATTTTGTAGCATCGTTGTTTTTCACATTTTTGTCGTTTTGGGCAAATTAAAGCAAAGCCCAAGCAATTTAGGGTACACATAAATTACACTGTGCGATAAATTCAAATATTTATTTTCATTTTCATCCAAAAACTTTGGCACTTTTGAAAAATAACAAGAAGTGTAGTCTCCTGGTGGTTGGACTATACCGGACCTACCCTATATATAGGCATATAAAAAAATTTGAAAAATGTTCCGCACGTAACACAACCATATCAAAAGAAATGTTTATCCTAGTGGTATAAGGTGACAAACATGATACTACTTAGTAATAGCGATACTAATGCCTGCATACACATGCTGTAAATTGATCTCCGTGGTATCGCGCGTGGGTAATTATGTGCATTAATTGAACGTGAGGTTTCAATTAATTTACATTTTGAAATTATTATACGTTCATGAGAGCACATTGGCTTGAAATTGGAACCAAGATTTTTCATGTTTTAGACCAAACATTGAGTATCCCGATTACCATTAATAGTTTAATTGTGATTATTATGTACTAGCTTTACTACTCGGCTTCGCCCGAAATTTAAATTCTGATTTTATAAAAAAAATTTTTTTGTGAAAATAGTCGCATTCATCTGGATTAGCTAGGCATAATGAGCTGGGACACATTTCGTGACCCTAGAGCTTACCGTTCGAAAGTTTTCAGGCGCCAGACAAACACACAAACACTTTCTGTATTATGTATTAAGATATCTAGAAGACGGCTCTGCTCCAATAATGCGCGAGAATTAGGGGTGGAAATAAAAGATAGAGGGTAAATTTGTTGAAGATGTAGCAAAGTACACTGCAGGTATATTACACTTACTCACAAAAGTATTTGCCCACCCTATACGTTACATAGTTTACATATTAAATGGACTTCAAAGTAAGAATTTGCAATTCAAAATCAGATTAATAAAAGCTGGCAGGGTTATTCCATGCGAAATCGGACACTTTTCGGAGTAACATTTCAGATTTAGGTGAAACTTGGGTATATTGTAGTCTTTAGGGATATATAAACATATCTCTAAGGATTTTTCAAAATGTAAAAAATTGTGGATCTTACAGCTCATTGAAATATAGTGTTAACTTTTTTTAAAAAATTATGACTGTTGAACTAGCAAACTGATCAAAATGAGCTTTGGGTGCTTACAAAGAAGACATAAGAGTATCTATTATAAATTATTTCACTAAAAAAAAACAAATTTTTGACCATTTATTTTGCAATTGTTCTAAACAAATGCCATGCTTTAATAGCGGGGCACTATTTAAATTTTGAAAAAAATGAGGGTGTAGTCCTATTTGTCCTCTATTACGGACCCGTTTTCAGAAATACGGACACTTTAAAACTGGCCAAATGAAAATTAATTGAATGTGACACCGCGAAGCACCGGCTCGACTGGCTGACAGTGAGCCGTGCGGTACTAGCAGTGACCAAGCGGCTATACCTGATATTCTTATACAGGGTTCTCGCAAATGGTAAGTATTTGAAAAAAACTGAAGCAGGAAAACTTTTACTGTTTTTTATACCCAACATAATACAGTATGTAAACTTTTGGTGTTCGCGATATTTTCCGTGAACCGAAGGTGACCTTCAGTTTTTGCTACATATTCGATTATCCGATATGAAAGTGACTGTCAAGAGAAATTCAACCATGTGGTATACTATGACTTTCATGGCCACGCAAGGTTAGAACTGAAAGAAATAGATAGTTAAATATTGCAGTAAGCCAGTCGAGCCGGTGCTGGGCGACGCAGCGTCACATTCTATTAATTTTCATTTGGCCAATTTTGAAGTGTCCGTATTTCTGAAAACGAGTCCGTAAAGAGGACAAATAGGACTATATCCTCATTTTTTCAAAATTTTAAATAGTGCCCCGCTATTAAAACATGGCATTTGTTTAGAACAATATCTAAATAAATGGTCAAAAATTTGTTTTTTTTCAGTGAAATAATTTTTATTAGGTACTCTTATGTCTTCACTGTAAGCACGCAAAAGCTCATTTTGATCAGTTTGTTAGTTCAACAGTTATAATTATTTGAAAAAAAGTTAACACTATATTTTAAAGAGCTGTAAGATCAACAATTTTTGACATTTTGAAAAATCCTTAGAGATGTGTCTATATATCCCTAAAGACTACAACATGTTCAAGTTTCACCTAAATCTGAAATGTTACTCCGAAAAATGTCCGGTGTCGCATGGAATGACCCTCTGATTAATATACCCAACCTACTTTTGTTTTGGCTGCATTCAGTTGAAACATTGTAGGTACACAGTTTATTTAGAAAAGTATTATTATCCGTGGAAGTAGCAAAGATCGTGAAAAAAATATTCCCCAAATTCAATATTTAATTCAAACAAACCTAGGTAACTACAAGTTAATATCTAATATTCCTGCGTATAACGCCCTTAGTATAACGCCCGTGTGTCTTTTTCTCATAGAAAATTCTTTTACTCGATTTCATGTACATATTTCGAAAAATTTTGACAAAGTCATAGTTGCTTCAGAATATTGTTGTAATGTTTCCACAAGTTTTCACTACAGTATTGCACGGCAATGTGTGCGCAATTTTGCTGGGGCGTTGCCACTGGTACATTCCACGTCGATGTGCGCGCAATATTGCAGAAATATTGTAGGACCGTTGCCACTGGAACATTGCACGTCGATGTGCGCGCAATATTGCAGAAATATTGTAGGATCGTTGCCAATGGAACATTGCACGGCGACGTTCTTGCAATATTGCTGCAATATTGTAGGATCATTGCCACTCCCATAATGCACGACAATATTGCAGGAACGTTCCTACAATATTGCAATGCAATCTGCAACAACGCAATATTGCAGCAACGTTCCTGCAATACAACTGCAACGAGGTGTGCTGTATGGGAAGCTAAATATGCCTCCACAGATTTTTTAATTTCTGTGTTAATAAATGATGATCACATTCGTTCCCTATTTCGGTATGTAAAAACCGCTGAAGAAGTATAATAAAAACTAGGTGTCTGAATGACACACCCCAAAGTTGTGAATAGTAGCGTACATCTTAATGAATCCATTCTTATTATTTCGATAACGAGTGTACTGTCATAATGGGAACGATAATTTATTTAAGCTGCTGTCGCAGCTGACAAGTAAATTAATCAGTAACAACATTTGTTTCATTATTCGTCATGCATAAATTCATATCTTCTGCCTTACTTCTGCCATATTTTTAATATTAAATATTTCCCGAGGAAGTATTCATTATCATTGATACACACATTTCAGATATTTATTTATGGACTCTAGTGCAGAACTTATTGCAAGTATTAGTTTCGTCCACTAACCACGTCAACAAAACATAAATTTCTTCGAAGCATAGTGCGTAACGAAGTAGGCACCTTCTTATTATATCATTATTTTGAGTAAAGTATTATATTTGTGCGACGGTCTTGTACCAGCGGTCAGGCTTCATCATAACGAAGACTCTGTTGAAAAATTATTGAGCAGGCAATATACCCGCGGAGATCCGTTTTATGATCAGACTCTCAGCTTACTAACCGCCGCTAGCGACAAACTCCAATCTGGTCTACAATCGACTGTAATTTAGAGGCAATCGCCTGGTATCGATCCGAAGCTGCGAGACGTAAATCCGAACGCTAATTTCATTTTGGCATTCCAAATCACATTTCGAGACGGAAATCACAACCGAATAGGTATCCACGAGAGACAGTTCGCGAACCATCTACAAGTGACGCAAGCTCGCCTTTTTTAATTAGCTCATGGGCGTAGTGAAGGGGGGCACAGGAAAAAAAAATAAATTAATCGTTCGTCCAAAATTAAATTAGTATATTACAAAATAGAAATAAATTAAATTGTGAAGTAGTTCCGCATTACACGACCCTCGTTATATTGGTTCCTACCTGCGCACATAAATTGTAATAAAAAAATTCTTTCACTATTTATTGCCCCCACCTGAATAAAATATTAGCTGATCCTAAATACGCCCATGAATTAGCTGGTACTGGACTTCGATTTATGGTGCTGCAAACTGTGAGTCAGGATATTGGATGTACATACAATGTACGTTTTTAAACATGTATTTAGTACTGTAGCCTTCGTGATTGGGAAACAAGGATAATATCTGGACAGACAAGGTTTACTTGGATTAGGTAGGAATACATGGTTGGTTGATAGGACGGGGCTACAAAGGACAATGTTAAGCCGCAGAGGGGAGATTAGAGACCAACGAGCCTACAGCGTATGCTATACACCGTTGGAAACATCTCACCAAGACAAATCGATTGATACCATTTTTAACTTCGAAATCAGATGGGATCACCTCGAAAAATGGCCTCAAAGTTCGAGACTTTGCGGTTTTGAACAAAAGAAACCGGTAGTAAAATCCCATCCGGCCCGAGGGACCTGGGGTAGGTACCTGAGGGAAAACCGAGGGATGTAAGCGATACTCTAGCAGGCTGGGGCGGCAAATGTGCCTCATGACCTTCATTTCAGGGCCGCGCTGGGCCTGCATTTGCCCCATGGGCCACTAATCCATTGGCGATTTCGTACTGGGCATTAGGAAAGGGACAGACGGACCCCCACCCAACCCCGCCCGACTTCATCCGATCCGACCCGACACCTCGGGTATAGTGCCTATACGAGCTACATATAGTGACTTAGGTGTGAAGTCACTCAGCGGGGTCTTACCCGACACCCTGCTGGGTACTGGCCGCTAAACGTGCCTCCCCACTACCTCTTGCCGGATTGTATTTAGAGAATACCAGGACAAAACCGGGGTCCTAAGGCCCTAAGACCAGGACAAAACCAGGGCCCTAAGGCCCTAAGACCAGGACAAAACCGGGGCCCTGAGGCCCTAAGACCAGGACAAAACCGGGGCCCTAAGACCCTAAGACCAGGACAAAACCGGGGCCTTACGGCCTTAGGGCCCCGGTTTTGTCCTGGTCTTCTCTAAATACAGTCCTGCAAGAGGTACAGGGTGATTCTGGAGCTCCGCCTGACAATGGATGGTCGAAAGCCATAAAATTCGGGGAGGCACTGCGGGGGCTTGTCCTCGCCACGGGGTACCAGGGCGCATCCATTGTCAGGCGGAGCTCCAGAATCACCCTGTACTTCTTGCAGGACTGTATTCAGAGAAGACCAGGACAAAACCGGGGCCTTAGGGCCTCAGGGCCCCGGTTTTGTCCTGGTCTTAGGGCCTTAGGACCCCGGTTTTGTCCTGGTCTTCTCCAAATACAGTCCTGCAAGAGGTAGTAGGGGGCATGTTTAGCGGCCAGCACCCAGCAGGGTATCGGGTAAGACCCCGCTGAGTGACTTCACACCTAAGTCACTATAGCTCGTATAGGCACTATACCCGACACATTCGATTACCCGCACATCCCACATACATATGGTGGCGAAGCAGGGCGTAAAACATACAATGAGAAGATAGACGTAGAAACGTGTTTATTGCACTCGGGGGAAATTGTGTCCTAAAATCCTACTTCGTCATGGCAGCATTGGCTAGGTTATACATATATATAACTCATAAGGCGATCCATTTTGAATTTACCAAATTAAAATATATTATATTTTAAATAGAAGTTACTAAGTTTCGAATGGGACATAAAGACACTTACAAACTTGAGTCACTTCATATTTCCTTTCGTTACCATCGATTCATTTATTATTCAGGTCAGTGCAAAAATTCGTTCGCTGACTGCCAGGTGATTTATTTTTTTTCACTACACCTACTTGTACTTTTACCAGGAAAGTGCCAAACGGCCATAGATGGCCAAGGAAAATACTTTCATTAAAAAAAACCTCTAATATACATATTTTTACTTTTAATAAAGACTTTGGTTCAATAAAGCGAACGAACTTTTGCACCGGCCTAATAGAATGGCAGCAAAGAAAATCAGCTTACTCAGGTCAGATATCTTTTTCTTTATCCTCTCATCGATATATCATATGTGTAAAATCAAAGTCGTACCATTAGGTCTCACTTTGTATCTTTTGTGAAGTAGGATTATAATGGGTGCATTAGTTGCGAAGGAATATTAGCCAACTAGTGTTTAAAAACAGCCTTGAGTATCTACTCAAATAAATGAATTGGAATGTTAATAAAATTTTTGCTGCCGTCAATTTTTATTGAAGTTACCGCGGACAGTTTTATGCGTTCCGTTTCCAAGTATATTTCATTCATAAACAATGAGCAAATATGTGCCTCTGAAAAGGCATCCAGAATTTATAAAGTTGAAAATAGTGACATACATGACTGTAAACAGAAAATTTTATCACCTATCTTCAGAGTGAAGAGTGAAAAATATGAATTGTTAGAAATGTTTCATATTCAATACACGTATTTTCCATTGGGAGTGACTAACAATATTTGTAGAACCAAATCTGTTTGATAACTGTACTTGACACGCACTTGACATCTTCAAAAGCAAACCTTTTGTTTCACATTGATTTTATCTGATTTTTCACGATGGTTGTGTATTCACTCTCCGTCATATAATGTTTTCAGAAACAAAAGGACACTATTAATCTACCATTTTAACGGAAATATTTAGTAATTTTCACGTATAAAAATTTATACTTGCAGGTTTTCATATCTTCAATTTTCAAATTTTTTTGTGTACATACTGAACTCTTTTCTTGATACAAGTATAGTATTGAAAATACATAATTTATGTATATATAAATGTAATTTTTTAACAAGTAATCTTATGAATTGTTTAGATGCTTAATATAAAGTTTAAATTGAGATTGCATGGATTTTATAAACGAAAAAGCAGCAAATTACATTATTTTTAATGGCATCGTTACTCACATTACGAACATGTTCAAAATTTTGTCGTTACAATTAATAATGCGGATAATTCTATTGACGAAGTTACTTTCATATACATATATTGTGAGGTACGTACTTAATTAGTTTATACTTTATACGAGCAGACACGGACATTCTATTTTAGAGGATCAATTTTCCCCTGCCACATTTCATACGAAGTGTGTAAGTTTAGTCATGACTTATAGTGGGTGGCTAAAAGAAGAAAATTTAGGATGATTTTACATACAAGTCGTAACTTTAAACTGTGTTTTAAGTAACAGTCAGTATAAGAGTAATAGGAGAAAAACCTGCGATATTAACTAATTAAATCATGAATCACTCCCCATACAGCACCCTCTCGTTGCAGCAAAGTTGCAGGATGGTTGCAGTGCAAGATTGCAATGTTTCACGCAACGTTGCAGCAAGGGTGCAGCAATAATGTCCGCCTTCTGCAACGTTTCGGGCAGTAGGGCGAAAATTATAAATAACGGTATATATATATATATATATATATATATAAATTTTGGACTCGAAGGTGATCTGGTTGACGTGGAATGACCCATATATATATTAGGGTGGAGTGAAAAAAACTTTTTTTTGATGATCAATTTCTAATAGTGCGGAAAAGTTGTCTACTTGGCCCAATAAAACGTGTAAAAAATTTCAGCCCGATCGGATAATTTCTTCTGTGTGCACCAAAGGCCTTAACTTTCAAAATTTTAGTACAGAACTTAAAATTAAAAAAAAAAAAAAAATATAAAATACAAAATACATAAAAAAACAATTAAGTTATTAAAAAAAAACGAAAAATATATAAAATACAAAAAACAAGGAGCCCGACGTACAGCTACCTCCGCGGGGTTGGTTCTGGGCCACTTGTTCCGTTAGGAAAGTGAGCGAAGAGCTGCATTTTTTTATAGTTTAGAGTGCCATTCCTATCGTTCCGAAACCAGCCACGGGTGTTTCTTTGCTTCATTTACGCAACAAATATAGTCTTGGGTATAAAAAAAGGTAGAATCCACCAGCTGAAGAAAGTTGCAGTTTCTTAAGTTTTGTACTAAAATTTTGAAAGTTAAGGCCTTTGGTGCACACAGAAGAAATTATCCGATCGAGCTGAAATTTTTTACACGTTTTATTGGGCCAAGTAGACAACTTTTACGCACTATTAGAATTTGATCATTGAAAAAATGTTTTTTTCACTCCACCCTAATATATATATAGCCGTTCGACTCATTTTCGGATTTTTATTAATAGTATTACTAAACTATCTCTCAATTTCGCAGATTGTAGCCGCCATATTGGATCCGCCATATTGAATTTTTCAAAATGCCAACTTTCTTTCGAAAGTACATATGCAGGCGAACAATTTAAGCCCTCACACGTTTTTCTACGTTTCCCCATATTTTGGACTCGATGGTGATCCGGTTGACGTGGAATGACCCATATATATATATGTTGAATGTATGCAGGAATCATAGAATTATAAAGCCCGTTTTTTTTTCATAGAAAATTCTTTTCCCCCAAGGGGAATCGAACCGGCGCGACCTGTAACATCGTAGACGAACACTTTACCGCCGCAGCTACAACCACTGATTGATAAGACTGCTAACGTATTCGAACTTATACTCCTACCGTGCACAACTTTAAACTCAAATTATTCAAAAACGAAGGCTCATTTTGACAAACTCCATTAGGGTTTTGTAATACTAGGTATGTACTACAACTTCCACCCTGTGTCATTCTACACATTAAAATATACAAGGTGAGACACCTAACATTTAAACTTGAAGGGAAAAAATGATTGCTAGACAAAAAGGACAACATATTATACATGGTTTAATTTGTATTTTTATTGGGTATAACGTTATAGTAATGAAAATACGTCATCCCATTAAAAAAACCATCGATGATCTTGAAATTTCGGGAAATATAACCTTGAGAACAAAACCGTCTCCGTCAGAATAATTGTCTCTCTGAAGCAAACATTTTTTGCCTTAGACATTTTCTCGTATCATTAAAAACAACGGAAATATTTTAGGTTCAAATGGTAGTTGCAGCAACGTTGCCGCAATGGTGGCGCAACGTTGCCAAACGTTGCCGTAACGTTGCAGCAAAGTTGCAGGATCGTTGCAGTGCAATATTGCAACGCAACATTGATGCAACTATGCAGCAATAATTCTATGTCCGCCCCGTGCAATGTTGCACGGCAACGTCGCAGCAACGTTGCATCGACATTGCGCTGCAACCATGCAACACTGCAAGGTTACTGCAACCATCCTGCAACATTGCCGCCACGAAGTGTCCTGTATGGGTCATTGCTAGTACAGTAGAACTAGAAATGTGGTTCACATTCTAATAAGTGTGATAACTATTGGAAATAAAGTTTAATAAAATCTGAACAGAGTAAAAACAATAGATATCTAAGCTGCCAGAATGATGCATTTTCATTACTCTTATTGCGATTCATTTCCCGTTAGTATATCCGATTCGGTTACGAAGGAAGAGATGACTTTCGTCCAGAAGGACACTCAAGTTATCGCAACGGCAGAGGTAAGCTCGCTTAAACTTTCGATGAAAGTTAATCATAAATATGTTTGCAAATACAGTAGACTTCCGTTAGACGTCCCGCTTAACAGAACCTCTGGCCGGGTAAACCATTAAGTCGGTTAATCCGACAGCATGTCGGATCCGTTATCATTTCCAGGAGAGAAGATCTCTTCCTCATGTGCATTGTTTCCAAGGCGACCATAGCATGGATGAAAATATGATAATATAAGCTTTTTTATACACGCGGAAATTGTAGATTCTGGAGTGAAATATGTACGAAATCCAGTACTCCAAAATGTAGTATGGATAGAAAATAAAATTAGTTAGAGAAAGGCTATTTAAACAATGCCAAATATAACAAAAAGCAAATTTAGTCGGCAGAAAGTGAATATACACGGAATATGTGACTAATTTTTCTTCTAGTCAGTTGTTTTCATGTCGACAAAAATGTGGGCGGTGAAAGCGAAGACCGGGTAAAGCAAGGCCGGATAATCGGGAGTCTACTGTATACCCTGAACAAACGCTTTGACTTTCAGATGAAAATAATCACGAGAAAAAATATGAATTTAAAAGAAAATAGAAAACAAGAATTCTTAAATTAATGACTTTATCAAAGAATATCTCTATCGCCATTCAAATTGAAAAAATAACAGGGATAAATAGGAGCAGAGTAAAATACTATTTAGTGTCATTCATAGTACGATTCTAAATACGTATGTAAGTACCTAGTGCGAAAAATGTAACGTACTAATGTATACACTTTTTTTCTATTTTAGTAGTTTCTTTGAAAATGAATATTCCACTTATTTCGTTGCGTGTGAGAAACTTATCTGAGGAAACCTATCTGGGAAGGGGGGCACGATGGGGTAGCCAGGTAAGATGGGGTATCGTAAAGAAACGATAATAGAAAAATGCTAGACATTTGATGAAAGTACCAAAAGGAAGCCGTTGTATTGTAACAGCTAAGTTGTTGATAGAAATGAGTAGGGGAGCACGCGCCTTTGGTTTAGAGCTGTGAAATCGTCCACATGCTGCGTGGATCTTATTTTGTGTACTAAAAAGATTTATAATAAATATAATTATAATCTCCATTCTATTTACTTTAATGTGCAATATTAAAAATTGCAATATTTTTTTATTTGTTGCACAAATAACATCAGTCTCTGGAAAACGATGGTTTGTGGCAAGTTGGGGTCCTTGATATGGGGAATGATGGGGTTACCCCATCATACCCCGCACTATGGTTGTTCATGTGAGGTTTAACAACGCCATCATTCTCTATTACAATTTAAGTGAATTTTCGTTACTTTTAATTCGGATTTGAAAATGGTAAGAACATATTGGAAAAAACTAGACGAGGAAAATGGTGAAAAGAAGTTATGAAGAAATCTGTAGATGAAGTTTTAAGCAACAAAATGGGGTAGAAGAAAGTGGCTCGAGAATATTGCCTTCCACAAACAACATTGGAACCCCAGACAGCACACGACGTCTTCAAGACGTCCATTTTACGTCTGAACGTCTGAATGTCCTGATTCGTGACAAATACGTCTTTAAGATGTCATACGGATGTGTTGAAGACGTCTTTAACACGACCATAAGACATCTTAAAGATGTCTGTCAAAGGACATCTTACTGACGTCCGTAAAAAGCCATCTTAAATGAAGTTATTTGCATGGAATATTAAACATATAGTAACGCAATTATCGTACATTTGTTTCGTCAATTTTTCTTTAATACAATTATATGAGAGTGTGTGAAATCAGTCTAGAGGTCGAATGATGATATATTAGGTTAGGTTGTAGAGCAGCACTTATGCTGAACCCCGCCTACCCACACAGCACACAACATCCCGAGGACGCCTGTTTTAGGTCCGTTCTAGGACTGTAAGTCTGAATGTCCCGATTGGTAACAAAACGTCCTCGGGACGTCTGTGGACGGCTCTGGGATGTCTATAGACGGTTTCGGGAGGTTTTTGGGACATTGTGTAACTACAGTGGCGCCATCTGTACAAAGTCCTAAAGACATCCTTGGGACGCGTTTGGGACGCGTTTGGAACGTGTTAAATACGTCTTTGGGACGGCCTTAGGACGCTTTGAGGACGTCGTGTGCTATTGTAGGGATCCGATTAGGTTCATCGACATATGCCACCAGAGGGCTACCCGGCTCGAGAGTTTCTCGCTGGTGTTCCATTGCCCTCCGGTTGGTATAAATAAGAGTTCTGTCCCAGTCCTGATACCCAGCGTGTCTAAGGCAGGGTTCCGCCAGGTAAGCCTTACTCACGAGAGTCCTCTGGCGGACCCGGGACGAAAGGCTTAATTTATCGATAAAAATAGGTCTTAATTACGTTTTTCGAACGCCTGTTTAGTCCTAATCCATGCGCTTAAAAGACACCACGTACCCGGGATCACTATTTTTTGTAATATTCGTCGTTCAGAGGACGTATATAAGCCGTTCGTGGGAAATTCGGGACGTCCCGAACGACTGGAACGAACGTCTCCGGGACGTTTTGAGGACAATTGTGTGCTGTGTGCGAGACGTCCCCGGGACCACTGTTTTGGTAACATTCGTCATTCAGAGGACCTATATAAGCCGTTCGTGGGACATTCGGGACGTCCTCGGGATGTTCGGTACGGCTGGGACGAACGTCTCCGGGACGTTTTGGGGACGATTGTGTGCTGTGTGGGGTATTCACCATTATTGTTAAATCGTAATTGTCATAGTGCAATAAAGACATTTAATAATAATATTCTGTAGAATATTTCGCTGTAATGCGGTTTTTTTATAAACAATTAATACTATATATATAATACTATATATATACCCAGAAAAAAAACTGTTTATAATGAAGTATTTTGGGTAGGTGCGAATAACGGTTGATTCGTAAACGGAAAGTCCGGGGTTCGATTCCTCTCGTCTCAGCGTCAAATTTTGTTTTTCGAACTGGACCTTATAAAGATGTCTTTGAGACGTCTGAGAAAAGACATCTTAAAGATGTCTGAGAAAAGACGTCTTAAAGATGTCTGTAAGACGTCTTAAAGATGTCTGTAAGACGTCTTGATTCGTGACATAAGACGTGCAGAAGACCTGTATAAGACGTGAAAACGACGTATGAAACGTCTGGCTTCAGACGTCTTTAAGATGTCTTTAAGATGTCTGTGTGCTGTCTGGGAACATTATGTCCAAAAATTGAAACAGGGAAATGAAGTGATCATGGGTTTACCATTCCCATACAGCACACTTCGTGGCGGCAACGTTGCAGGATGGTTGCAGTAACCTGGCAGTGTTGCATGGTTGCAGCGCAATGTCGATGTAACGTTGCTGCGACGTTGCCGTGCAACATTGCACGGGGCGGATATAGAACTATTGCTGCACCCTTGCTGCAACGTTGCCTGAAACATTGCAATCATGCACTGCAACTATCCTGCAACTTTATGGGTAAGGTCCAATTAAGAATGTATTTTCGCAAACAGAAGAGGAAGAACTTAGAAGGGTAAAGCGAGGGTAGGAAGAAAATAATTTAAAAGAAATTCATATTTGCATCGATTGTGGAAATATTTAGGGAAACCGTCTTGCCCCATGTTCGGTACCCCGTCATACCCCGTGGCAGGGGCAAGATGGTTTTTCATTACTTTCTTGTAAAAGTGTAATAACTTCACAATTTTATTTAAATGTTGCTCAAACTATGTACCAAAGGTTAAAGTATCAACTTATAATTATATATTGATTCATAAAAACTTAAGTAAAAGGTAAAATTATCCATTTTTTTGCATGTTTGCTTAGCTACCCCATCATGCCCCTGCTTCCCGTACCGTTAATCTAAACCAAAATGGCACTACAATACACGAGTCCACGGAGCAATAAAATTTCCCATCTCCAATTTTCTCCATATGAAATTTACTGATTAAAACAAGATACCACATATGAGAATATACATATAAACGTCACTAAACCGACTTTTATTCCCCCCAAAATCAAACTATATTAAAGTCAGAACCAATGGAAAGATCAAGAATGAAAAGTTACCCTGCAATGAAAAATTGCATTCCACTTGGAGAAAACGCCGAATAAAATACAGATTTTCCATGAGCCTCGCCAGGCCGATTAAATGATATTAATTTCCCATTATTTCATGGCCGACATTAACGAGAATACGTTTCACATGTAAATGCGTGTCTGCGAAATAGTTCCTTGTTAATTTGGTCCGCAGCCGTGTCGACAGAGGAAAGAATCAGAAAGCAATTCCACTTCTTTACTTCCTTCATACTCGCCGTTGGAAGACTGCAAGGATCGAGGCAAGCTCAACGTCGACGAAAAGTACATAGCCACATATACATAGAAGGAAATTCCGTGAACTGGATGAAGGGAAACTATAAACACCGGGAAAGTATCTCGAAACATGTATCGCTCACTTTGGTCGAGGTATCGTTTCTCCTTCCGTCGACTTCAATCGATGTCTCGTATCTGTGCGATCTGGTATTCCATTTCGACGGATATAATACACCCCTGAACCGTTGGAATTTTCTCGCAGATTCCAGTTATTTCTGCCCCATTCAATGGGGCGTGCAAATTCCTTCGGAATACTTGCTGTACCATTTCACGTTAATACGTAAGATGACGCTTTTCCCTGTTTTTCCCCTCTATAAATATGCGACAAGTGGCAATGGTTTCGAGCAGGGTTCGAAAGAGTTCTGGGACTTTTCAATAGGTTATAAGTTCCCATGAGAACTGATAAAGTAAAGGTTCTTGAAAATAAAAGTTCCAGTTGGAATGGAACTTATAAAATATAAAAATAAAAATTTCTCTATAACGGGAATAGATATTTTGTTCATCAATATTAAAAAAGTTCTGAATCGTTTGTAACAAATACTGAATACTATTCAATGAATAGTACTGCAACAATAATAAATAATTATTACAGTTAAATTGATATTCTGAATGTGTTATTTATTTGTAATATTTACCTACGTAGATATTATATAATTTTTATGCATTCCGGTTCATGTAAGGTAAGTTGTAAAAAAATGTTATTTAGGTATTATTCTTGACAAGTTCTCTTTATGAAATTATTAATTACTTACTGTATGTTATGATTTTCATACCTTTTATTAAATAAACACGAAGGATATGCTATTATATTGTTAAATAAAATTAGTACCTAATAGTTTAGTGCATTTCTTTATCTTGTGGAACCTTTTTTAATGAATGTTCTAATATAATTGTTTCCATGGAATTTTTATTATATAGTATAGGTTATAAAATATCTGTTTCGTGAGAACACTTTCTAAAGACTTCCCCAAGAGTAACATTTCTTTCAATAAAAATTCCACAGACACAGATATTTTCTTAAACGAAACATATAAGTTCCAACAGAATTGGTTTAAAAATAAGAGTTCCAGAACTTTTTCGATCCCTGGTTTCAAGACGTTGACTCTTTGACAAAAGCGTTCCATAAAAGGGTTTACCAGGGATGCAGTGTCAGGAAGAGCGAGGTAAATAAAATTGATTGTTTATATTGCCACGTGTAGATGAATACATAATATCTGGAGTCTAATTAGAAATGATAATATTAGTCTGTTGGTAGTTATTACCAAAGCGATTATTCATATTTCGAAAAATTAAATGCTTCGCTGGAATTAATATTAAAGTGAATTTTGATATTGAAATTTAATTGCAGATATTGCACAATTTTTGCAGATATCTTTCTACATATTTCAAAAACTAAGGGTCTAGGAGAAAATCTAACTACTCCACGCGATGCAGCAGACATTTTTCTTCCAGCAACCATCAGCAGAAGTGATAAAACACCTTTTGCTTTCAATACCGCGCCGCACGTTTTGCCAAACTCTTTCGTTTCTGTATTGAAAGCTAAAGGTGTTTTACCACTTCTGCTGATGATTTCCGGAGGAAAAATGTCTGCTGCATCGCGTGGAGTAGTTAGATTTTCCCCTGGACCCTTAGTTTTGGAAATATATAGAAAGTTATCTGCAAAAATTGGTGCATTTCGGATGTTCTTTTCAGTTTTCCCATTGATTGTTGTTTAAACATATTTAAATATTTATAATTCAATAATAACTTATATCGTTGTGTTCGCGAGGGTTCATAGAATAATTTGAAGGGACAAGCAATCAAATAACTATTACTGTTTGCACACAAAAGATGTTCAAAGTTGAAATTTTTTTTTTTTTAAAATCGAATTTCTCGAGAACTGAGGGTGCTGGCGACAAACGGTTTGCGGATTCGTTTTCAGCGCAGAAAAATCTATAAGACGCGGCTATTGAATGTTACAGAACAGAAGAAAAGTTCAATTGTTTTGGACAGTGTAATAAGAAAAGTTGGTATGCTGAAAAATTGTCCCACATATTTATAAACACGAATGAACTTTTCAGTGAAACGATAACTCACTTTAACTGCAATTTGAAGCTCAGATGGTGTTCATTTAATTTTTTTAACGAACGGTGATTATTCAGATGTATCAGATATGTATTTCAACATGCATGTTTGTTAGAATTAGAAAGTGATCAGTTTGCATTAAAACTTTTATATTAATGCTGCGCTACAGATTTTCTGTCGGAGTAATTCTGTAAAAGCTTGCACGGTTTAGCGAGCGCGGTTGTTTTAATTACAATGGAGCCAAGAGTATGTTGTAATTTAAGTGACATGGTTCTGTCTTCAACACTTATGTTAGCCTGTGTGTACTAACTGTTTGTGGGTTCCACGAGCTTAATTTAGGTAATGTAACCAGCAAACCGTGATTCTTCCTAATTGCAATTAATTGCATCTCCACTTAATTACTTTCAAGACCACTTTTTCATGTCACAGAGTGTTCATTTCTGTGTCCCCATGCTTGACTACCATTTCGAGCATGACTGTATTATTTTATAATCGATTTGGAATTTTAAGTATTTTTTTATCGATGGTGCAATTGATCGATGGTGTATTTTTTGACATGTTGAAATTAAAAATTACTAATGTACGAACGTGTATATTAACGCATATATATGTAGGATCACGGAAAAAAGGAAGTCGCCTCAACGGGACTCGAACCCGCGATCTCTAGGTTTGCGCGCTGGCCAGCCGCCTTAACCACCTCGGCTACCGCCGACTTCCCCATCCTCGTTCTTCCGTATCCGCCTCTTATGGTATGGGGGTTCCTGATCCCACATATAGCAGTTTTACAGTGCCTTCTAAATATTATTAAATTACATTTAGGTAATTAAATAGTTAGCTACATGATGTTCAAATAATCGGGGCTTTTTGTACAGTAGAATGAGAGGTAGTTCTCATTTAAGAGCAAGTAAAAACATTGGTTTGTCATTCAGACCATTGCACAGTGCGTTGAATCAATGGGAAGTCGGGACAAAAATCATAACTTCTGAACTAATCAGTTTTCGACCTATATACCTCAATACTTTTTTAACCAGAATATATAGATGCATCGATTGGTGTAGAAAAAAATATACAGTTGCATTTAAAAAAATTGAGGTGATCTCCAATTTTTATTGAATAAAAAGTTTTTTATCAATATTTACTTGTGCAATTTGTTGTCAACTGAATACTGACTAACTTTTGTTCAAAAATTTTTTTTATCAAATTATTTTTATCACGTGCATTTGAAGTTAGAATTTTTTCATAAAATATATTTTAAATATATAAGCTTACTTAGACTAAAAAACAAGCAGACTCTAAATACGTTAACGTAATGTATTGTTATTATAAACTTTTAATAGTAATATCTGTTAATTTAGTTTAATAATAGTTTAATAATAATAATAATTTCACTGACGTTAGAATTCTTGATGTGCACACTTCTCCCTAAAAAAAATTATTTCTCAAATAATTGCAAATAGTAGCAGAAAAGCGCGTAATTTTCATAATGTATAAAGTTAGGGGAACCAAATATAAAAAAATCACGGATACGTTTTGTTACGTATTTTTTAAAAAGTCGGTTGAAATAAAACTTTCATTCTCGGGACTAAGAAGTTTTCTAATGATCAGTAAGGCCATAAGTCTAAACAATCATTTTGAAGCACACATACCCATAATACTAGAATCCATGGTTAATAAAGTGAGCCAAGAATAATCAATATTCTGAAGGTCTAAATAAAAAAAAAGAAAGTAACTCTACCGCGTATGAATGAGAATGTATCGCAAACGAAACTCGGTCGAGGTGGCGCTCTGGTCGGAGTGCGCAAGATGGCGTCTGAGCATGCGCGTGATGACGCCGTGACGTCAAATCAATCAACGGAATTTCAAACGGAACGTTAATTAAGGTTATAATAATAAACACTATAAACGAATCGACGCAAGCGCAAAGCCAAAGCTCATCTTGGCGTTGATTGATTTGACGTCACAGCGTCATCACGCGCATGCTCAGACGCCATCTTGCGCACTCCGATCAGAGCGCCACCTCGACCGAGTTTCGTTTGCGATACATTCTCATTTCGAGTGACGCTTGAAGTCCTTAGATTCCAGGTTAAGATAGTAAATAACATCGTAAACAACTACGGTAACCTAGCCACCATAACCGAACTCGATTCCTGAATATTTTGATGTAAATATTAGATGATAATTATCACCCTGCAAAATATTTGATTTTTCAATTCTTGTCCATGTATCAACGCACTGTGCATTGCTACGTTTTAACCAAATATTCATAAAATTATTGCATTAAACTGATACGAGATTGGCAGATCACGGCGATTCTCGCAACAGCTGTCGCTTAAACGTTAGAACTCTCTGATGGCCGCCAATTTTATGGCTGGTAACTACTTAAGTAGTATTTCGGATTACATTTACTATCCTTTCGTTATCTTTCTTAAACCAGCAGAACATCTGCCTCATGCATATTTTTAAAATACTAATCGCGAGGCAGAAAAGTGTCTTCCGCCGGAAAACCCTTATAATGTAGGGTGACTGTACCTAATATCGCCAGGCAAAAGTTAAATCGCTGTCGATTGAATAATAATTGATATTTTTCCATGCAGTTCGTTTCAAAGTAAAGAGAAATTATTCATCTTTCATGTAGCATATGTTAGAATCGTTGAAACCTACAAATTGTTAATTAGGACTCAAAAAACGTAAGACATGCAAAAATCGGGTTCTGAAAAAAGTGTACCTAATACCGCCTACTCAAGAAATATTGATTAATTCATGTATATAGGGTAGATGTCCCAATTACTGCCACCTTAATTTAATTATTTCGCGTGTTGTGTAACCTAAAAATTGTTTCAGTTTGAAACATAATATTGTTTAACATCTCCCCCATTAAAAAAAAATAGTTTTATGAATTAAATATGAAGAATTTATTAATAATTAATTACAATTCGCGAGCGATCCTAGTGTACCTATAACTGTCACCTAAAAAATCATCTTGTCCTAGGTACATATGAGTACATATATTTTTTTATTTTAATGTAAATCAGAATCTCCATTTAATAATAACTATTTTTTGTACATTTCTTTTTATACGTTACGTTTTTATTACGTATAATAAATCAAGTGGCAGTAATTGGGGCATCTACCCTATGAGTTTTTAAAGTCATTTTCACATGTGCTTTTATTATTTCTTGCTCTATAAATGTCTTTTTATCCATCTTTGATTTCATTTTTATTAGAATAATATAGAAATTTGAAAATATAGATTTTTAAAATATTTTATTTTTTACGTTCCGATGTACATATTGGACAAATAAATTTTATTTCGGTTGCTCCGCACATTTCGTGACCTCACCTGTAACAAGCATTACATCGAAACCATTGTTCTCCGGTAGGCGGTATTGAGAACACGCATACTGCTAAAAGAAAAACGCTATTTTCATTACGAAAAATATTTGAATCGATTTCATTTCTTAAGTACATCATTAATTAGGTATTTCTAGTAGATATTCTTGCATTCACAGGTTTATTAGACTTACCTTCTCCGAATGTGACGTAAAATTGTGATAGTCCAATAAATTTTTACACTATTAAGATTCTCTAAAATCTTTCCCTTTCTGTAATTGTTGATCACATGATGCTGCAATTATAGTATGTCTTCCTACATATGTTTAGGTACTAATTCAGTGCATAACCGATCAATTTTAGAGCTTACTTTAAGAGATATAGCGAGTGGCGATATTAGGTACAGTCACCCTAACACTTTGTTTTTCATAACTCAGGACTATTTTTATAATTACGAAAGGTGCAGAATGCATTATTTTCTATTGCACCTTGTAAATTTTGATGTTAAGAATGCAGGTGCATCTATAATAAAAAAGACTAGAACAAGTATCTACTCGATTTAAGATCGTCTATTTTATCGTAGTGTAAGCGAGTGGCCTTTAATATTGTATAAATTTTACTCAAATAGCGTAAATAATGCAGCATAAAGTGGTATTTGCTTTGCTGTCGTATTACTTCAGCTTGGTTGTTAATCTTTCCAATATTTACTCTTCACTTAAAAATGTCTAGGTTATTAAAAAATATTCCACAAATTGAAAATCGACATTTCAGTAAATGTTAAGGGAGAAGGGAAAGAAGCACAGCACATTGAGCGAAACGAGAAACAACGCGATTGCAAAAGCACATCTGTTTCAGTTCTCAATCGATTTCCTGCCGGCTTAGAGATTCCAATCGAAATGCTAAAGTGCATTCGTTCATCGTTAATTGTTACTTCGAACTTTGATTTTCGTCGCCTCGTGACTCCCTTCCTCTTTTATTTCTGATTGAGCTTGCAGCCAGGGTATGCTCCATTGGAAATGGTCATCGAGTTGTATCTTTATTTATACAAGCGTATAAACATGCGCAGTCCATTGTAACATTGCAACTTTGTGGGTTTTTAGAGTGACTCGAAACAAGAACAACGGTGTACTTCATTTGGGCCCTATCGCCCTTTAAGCGGGTGAAAACTAACCTCAAAGTCAAATTGGCACTTCCACTTTTTCGCGTATAACTCTCAAAGTACAACAGACAGAAAAAAATGTTTCAGACAAAAGTTTAACGGTACAATAAGCGTTGAAAACTTGCGTTATCAAAAATTTGAAAAGAGTTTAAAAATAAAAATATCTGATGAAAAAAAACTTTTTCAAATATTTTGTTAACGGAAGTTTGTAGCGCTTATTGCACCATTAAACTTTTGTTTGAAACATTTTTTTCTGCCTGTTGTGCTTTGAGAGTTATACGCGAAAAAGTGGAAGGGCCAATTTGACTTTGAGGTTAGTTTTCACCCCCTTAAAGGGCGATAGGACCCAAATGAAACACACCGTTCTTCTTCTTTTGAGTCACTCTAAAAACCCACAAAGTTCCGTTCCAATCGGTGAGTTCGGGTTGGCGGTGTTCCCTTGTAAGAGATAATGCAATGCTTGCAACTCGAACCTAAGTTGGCAAAGATTTTGTTGTACAATCCAAAAGTATAATCCGCTATTGAAAATGGCAGCGAGTGGCGTTGAGTGTGTATATAACATAAATGTCACCTCTTTCAGCTCTGACTTCAAATTTGATTTTCATTGGCTCGGTACCTCGTATTCGCGCTAGTCTCTGATTCGGTTCTCCATTCTGAGAGCCACGCAATTTCCTGCTTTAAATGTAGTTTAATTGCAGTTCGATTTCGCGTTTATTCGAGTTTTCGTAGCAAGTTTAATTCGAGTCTTACATTCGTGTGGGTGTACGTTCATTATAGACTTTGATAGTAATTCAATGATAGTTACAATCCAATCTAAGTTGCTGTAAATTTTAATATATGTAGAAAGAATTGTGTATTTTGAAATTGCTCTTAAAGTTGAGTACTTAAGGGCGGAGCCCACCCAGAAACCACTAAAAAGTTTGGGATTTTTTTGTTCGTATATATACAAATATTGGGCCTGGGTTTTTTACATAGTTTTAAAGCAATCTTTATTTTGCTAGAAAAAAATTTTTTTTATGGAAAATTGTACAAAATGGCGGTGAAGAAAATGTCTTCCCGGAGCACTGCAGAAGAAACTGACCCACACTCCCGGGAATGACTGAATCGTCTGAGAAGGAAATACAACAAAGATATATAAACAGGAATATATTCTCTACAACCTAGCGTAGGATTTTCTCAAAATTCGAATTATTTTGCAAATTGTAGCAGTTTGAAGAATTGACTTTAATTTTTTACATACAAATTTGCACTGAAATGCTTGTAAAAAATCGAATAATTGAAGTATCAATAAAATCCTACGCTAGGTTGGAGAGAATAGTGTTTTAAACTTAAAAAAAAATAAGTAAATTGGATGAAAGGTTTCGGAGATATAGTGTGGGCCAGGTTGAAAAATGTTGTTTCGAGAAAAACGCGTTTAAAGTTTCGGCCCCTCTTTACCTGACGTGACGCGGTGTTACAGCTATCACAGTAAAACCTTTAATACTGCGAATATCAAAAAACCGTTTTAACACAATATTCTACACACCTTAAGCTTTCAAATAAAACAAAAAAATTGAATTTTTGAAAAATTTCAGGATGGGGTCTCCCCTTAAGTGGATATGAAAAATGGGTGTTGCGTATAATTACATTTAACGTATTTTATTTTCTTGAATCATAAGCAAAATTGAATAAACAATTCAACCGTTCAACCAACAACGCTGTTACGCGAAACATTTTCACCGCGATTTTAAGCAAGATGCATATATGAGGAAATTCATCATCTGATTGCAATCCGATTGCGACATTACGTGATTTGATTTTCATAATAAATAACGTAACATCTGCATTACAGTACTCGTACATTAATTAATAATACATAATAAAATAATGACTGTTCACAAAATGTATCCTAGTAGCAACGTGCTAATAAAGTAATAATGTTAAAATTGAAAGTGTTGTATTTATGTTGGCTGTCATTATTTTCTGTTCCACAGTTAATAATTGTTTATTAATACATATTTATGTTCTGTTTCCCATCATGTAGGCACTACCCTCTTGTAATTCCTACGATTTCGAATTCATACCCTTAATAGGGTGGTCCTTATTTTTCAACTTTAAAATTTGTATTTTCTGACCGTTTTAAAATCTTCTATTCGACAAAAAATAAATATCTTCGTGTTTTTTTATTTGTATATTTTGATATGTAAAGGTCGCTCAAGGACTTTATATTTCGCATGTACCACAGGTTTGGCAACTGCGAATTTCTATAATCGTCACTTGTCAATTTTAATGAAACGGGGCCCATATTTATATATCACAATCCGAAAGAAAATTGTTGCAAAAATTTCTATCAATTTATACCAAAGTAGTAATATTTCATTGCCATTGAGCGACCTATAATCCTTAATATATTTTAACAAAATTTTAGACGAAATTCTTTTAAACAATTTGGAAGCTTCAGAGAGGGTCGGAAGAAATTTTAAAAAATTTGATTTTTTACCATACATATAAGGACCCTTATAGAATAATAATACTTTGCCACTGTTACAAATTTTGTTAATTATTTTATGTAAATATTTCGCCTACGTCTTCTGTGGTTCATTAATTCACTGTATATTTGCACTAAAATTAGTCCCGATATCCGTGAATTTTAAATTCCTTTTTTATACCATAATTTCCCAGTGTTCGCCCGAAAAATGATAAAAATATCTATTTCAGTATCATTAGATCACAAGGCAATCTTTCGATGCATTTTCACGAATGTGTCCGTCAAACGACTCAGAGTCTTTTGTCTGCAAATTTGGCGCAACGCTTTGCACAGGGTTAGGAATCCCCATCCCATTCGAACTCCATTTCCCATCGAAATGGGAGTTCCTGTGGAGCTTATTTTCGCTATCCTTTCAGAATTTTGACAACTGAATTTGCACCCTGGGTTCAACTGCAAAATTTTGGATAATGTGTTATTTCGCAGTAAGCTAAAATAAAAAGTAGCCATGAATAAAAATGTAGGTACCTAGCACCCTAAATACATTGGTATCAAATTTATTTTCTAAATTCATCACGTGTATATATATCGCTGCCGGCGTTGATAGTGGAAAAACTCAGAAAATGTGAATTTTACAGGAGAAGCAGTTTAAAATTCGCATTTGACTAATAGTTAAATATTGACCGTATAATATGTTTAAACTGACTCTACTTTTAGGATCACAAATAGCATATTCATCAAGAAATTCAACAGAATATCAAATCAACTAGTCAAATCAACAAGAAACTATAATTCTAACTTTTCAAGTTGTAACTGGTGTTGAAATAAAATAAAATATACAATAAAACGTTATCAAATATGCCAATATTCCGGAAAACCCTCCACTTACAGCTGCTGAAAATAATTGAAAAGGGGTTAGTATTATTGAAAAAAAAACATGGCCAAATTGATAACGTCACATCGGGTCTTTTATGTGAAATTAGTGAAGTTAGAGGAATTAGAAATCTGCCGATTGATACGATAAAAGTACTGTGCCTATGGAGTTTCTTTGTGCAGAAAAACTCAAAATCGACATTTTTTTAGTTACACCACTATCAATGCAAAACAGTGATATGGTATAGTAAAGTTGACGTGACCAGGTGCACCTGTAGAAAAACATTCGTTATAAAAATGTCATTAATGGCTGCAGTAAACGCAGCAACAGTCACGAGCTGGGAATACGCAACACCCAAAATTAGCAAACTCATTTGTACATCGCATATGGACGTCACATATTATATTGATTAACGTTTTCGTGCGTGGTACATTAATGTCTCAAATCTATTTTTATGGCGGCTGCTGTGTATAACCGTTATAGACAAAATGACAATATATACGAATTTTGATATAAAAATAAACAATTGCAAACAATGATGACTTCAGTAAAAGCAAACTTAATAGTAATAATCTCAGCCTTTGTAATAAGTAAAGTTCTGTTATATGCAAATTTAAACAGACTGATGGAAAGATGATATTGAATTTTAATGTATTTTTAAAGCAGTAAGCTTTTCTAGAAATGTGTTATTACTGATACCAATAGTTAGCTATAGTACAGGCTATAACAATGTATGTAGTTCATTCTGTATAATTTAAAAATTGCAATGAATTACAATAACTGTCATAGTAATATTTATATAATGCTATTTCAATTAGTGAAATTATATTTTCATCAAAAATGTATAATTATAAATAGTGACGTAATTCATGTCAAAATTATAATTCTATATTTAAGACGACAAAATAAAGTACCATACAATATGAATAACGTTGCCTATCGTTAACTTTTTGTTGTAATATCGATCATCGTGAATAATTAAATATTTCGGAAAAAGATTGTATGCATAACCTTAAACTTCGTCAACGTTATATTAGTCACATTTGTAAATGCAATTTTTTTTATCACGCATGACTATATTGACTATGCGTAATACCATCAGAAGTTAACACGATTAACATTAATAATTATGAAACTACACTTCCCGACAAAAAGATAGCACACTCTATAAACTTAATGTTTTCATAATTTCAACGTAAATTTCTCCACTTTTCATGTTTAAAGAATTGTATCATTTAGTGCAAGATATTATTATAAAAAATTAAAAGTAAAGGTCGTATCATTTGAGAGAATAAGAAAAAACCGAAAATCGGTGCGACAAAAAAATAGAACATAATAGTTCAGAAGTTGTTATAAATATACCAATATAAAATTGTTACAAATATCTATGAAAACTTATTTTTAATATGTTGTGCATCCCCTGTTGTTCTGTAAAACTTCCATCATACGTTTTGGAAGTGAGTCTTATAAGTTTATAATACACTCCGCGTCAAAATTAAAGGAATATTATAATTTCCCGAAAATTTTGGTAATTTTCAAATGGCTATATCTTTGCGAAAAACGGTTACAGAAAATATTTGAAGACGCACTTTAACGCTTGAAGTTTCTAGTTTTTGAATCATACGCTCAAAATTTTTTTCATCCATTATGATACTATTTTATCAAGATGAAGCGCAGTAAAAGAAGTTTCAGAAATTTTTGCCTAGTTTGAACGGAGGTATGCGTGGGCCAAAAAAATTTTCCCCGTAAATCCAACGAAGAGCTCTTATAAAGAAAATATTTCTCTTTAATGTCCGTTTTTCGGTTTTGTTGTATGATTTTTATTGCCCGAGTGATTTGCGATCAAAGCAGAAAAGGTACTTTTCACTTTGAACACCTATAACTTGCGGACTCATGATCGTAGACAAATTTTCATGATTGTTTTGGAAAGCTAAGAAAGCTTCCTTTCAGAAGCTTTAGATACCACTTGAACGATTCCATGATTTTCCTTGAAGTAGGATCATGTTTTCTATAAAATGGCAAATATGCCATTTTTGGGGTCATTTTAAAATGGATTTAATACGATTAAAAAAAATCTCAATTAATTGGCAACTGAAGCTGCAGAAAGGAAACTTTCTTAGCTTTCCAAAACACTCATAAAAATTTATCTACGATCATGAGTTTGCAAGTTATAGGTGTTCAAAGTGAAAAGTACCTTTTCTGCTCTGATCGCAAATAACTCGGGCAATAAAAATCGTAAAACAAAACCGAAAAACGGAAATTAAAGAGAAATGGTTGCTCTATAAGAGCTCTTCGTTGGATTTACAGGAAAAAATTTTTTTTGGCCCACGCATACCTACGTTCAAACTAGGCAAAAATTTCTGAAACTTCGTTTACTGCGCTTCATCTTGAAAAAAAACAGCATCATAATGGATGAAATTTTTTTTGAGCGCATGATTCAAAAACTAGAAACTTCAAGCGATAAAAGTGCGTTTTTCAAATATTTTCTGTGACCGTTTTTCGCAAAGATATAGCCATTTGAAAATTACCAAAATTTCCGGGAAATCATAGTGTTCCTTTAATTTTGACGCGGAGTGTATATTTATGACGGATTTGTGCTAATTTCTGCTCAACACAAAATTTCAAGTCTTTAACACCGTCAAACTGCCTTCACTTGTCAATTGTGTCCAACAATTTTCTGTTACACCTATTCAGATCAAGATATGTCGCTAACTCCAACACATATTTTTTTTTATCGAAATTCGAAATTGCTTTTCACACCCTTGGTTGTACGTACACTTGCGGTGCCCCGCTGGAATATAAAAATTTTCACCAGCAATTGCTGTTGCGATTTTGTTTAATTGTCCATCTCTGAAATCAATATAAATACGACTATCCAGTCTGTTGTTTACAATATTTATTTCGGGTTTTCCGCGGTACCAACCGTCTCGCTCGTAGAACGAACAATTCTTAATAATTAAACTTAAATAGTTAGCAAATGGTATCTTGAGAGCTTCTAATTAATTATTTCCTTTACAGCGCTTAATCCGCAGGAAGCTCCCCGAAAGTGAATTTTATTGACGAGAATGCGAACCTTCTGGCTCCAACGAGAATGCGAGGGAGCTTTCTTAATCACAGTGGAGGGAAGTTGTATGTTGGCCCGTGGTGGCTTGAGTACACGTCGTACATACCACATTTAAATTTGCCACCCTGCTACGCGAAATATCAAACATGTAATCCATGAAAAATATAATTAAATGGGTTAACTGGGCGCTCAAACATTACATGCAAAATTTTAAATCTTAACGTAGGGGTTGATTTTAAAAATTGAACGAGCTATACCTAGTTCCTTCCTACGTGAAAGAGTTGGGCATTATCTAGGTAAAAAATTATTTAAATAACGATCGAATAAATGATACTTTATCTTTATTCGTTATTCGAGGCACGAATAATCGAAGTTATCTTTATTCGAAGTGCAACGAATAAATGATTTTATTGGATGAGAATTTATTCGACGAATAAAGATAATTTTTTTTATTCGATGGGAATTTATTCGAAGAATGAAGATAATTTTTTTATTCGATGAAAATTTATTCGACGAATAACGATAGTTTTTTATTCGAAGGTTTTATTCGAATAAATGCGTCGAATAAATTTTTCATCCGTAGCATTTATCCTTTCGAAGCCTTCGAATAAAGCCACGAATAACTTTCGTCAGCGTCGAGCGTGTTTATTCGAGCCGCCGAGGGTCGAGCCCGGCCGAGCGGCGAGCGCCGAACACAAAGGACCGGCGGCTCGAATAAACACGCGCGACGCTGACGAAAGTTATTCCTGGCTTTATTCGAAGGCTTCGAAAAGATAAATGCTACGGATGAAAAATTTATGCGACTCATTTATTCGAATAAAACCTTCGAATAAAAAACTATCGTTATTCGTCGAATAAATTTTCATCGAAAAAAAAATTATCTTCATACGTCGAATAAATTCTCATCCAATAAAAAATTATCTTTATTCGTCGAATAAATTATCATCGAATAAAATTATTTATTCGGTGCTCTTCGAATAAAGATAACTTCGATTATTCGAGCCTCGAGTAACGAATAAAAATTATTTATCTTTTGTTCGTTATATGAGATTTTGATTTAGATAAACTTTTGCCCAATTCTGCTACGTGCTAACAGAAAAAGTGCATAGAAGAAAACATAGAAAGCATAGAAGAATTCTACATATTTCTTTCACTGATTTATGCAACTCTATTGCTTTATAAATAAAACCACGTGTTGCTTTTCAATTAAACTCACCCTTCTCGTTACTCTGGATATAGAAACATGTATAAAGGTATAGGTACAGGAAAACTAATACTAAAATTGGTATCATACTTTTTGCCAGGAAATTCGACAAACGTAAATCAGACTAAAGCTACATTTGTTGGTTCACATAGTTTTGAAACCATGGGATGCAGTTCCACGTACGTGTAAATATCTTTAAATTTTATAATAAAGCTCCTTCATGGTCTTCGCATTCTCCAAATTAATCTTCAGGGCACCATATAACGACAATTGGAGATACTAGACGGAGGTGGCAGCTCTTAAGTGCATAACTGCGCAAGTGTATGCGCGATTCGAAGTATTTCAATAATAGCCCTGGAGTAGGAAATATTTCAAGAATGCGCTATCACGGAATAAAGGAGGCCGAGGGGGTTGACAAAGTGACCGCCTGCTCACCTAAGAAGCATTCAATGACGAGCATTCTAGCTAGAGTACTTACCAAGAGTTCATTTAATATAGGGTAGGGCATAATTATTCATGGTACAACCGAAACAGTGGCGTTTGTTTCTACTAAAATTAGTGTACAATATTTGTTTATCTTATGGGACTTACAATTAGCTTTTGAAAAGATTTTCAAGATTCTGTAGGCACACGGGCAGTTCAGGACGACTCCGTAAGTAAATATGGTTGATTATTCCACTTTCATTTTGCCTTCTCTGTTACAGTATAAATATTAACGGCGTTATGGGGATGATAATTGTAACAATAATAATAATAATACGACATTATTACACAGGCAATTACAACAGAAATAATAGAAGTGCAGAGACTGCAGAGAGCGAGGTTCAGTAATAGGGTTTATACAAAACCCTACTTTTGAGAAAACCGGTTTTCGAATTCCACTATTCCCAAAAAACCGGTTAAAACGGTTTTCGAATTTTCACAAAAAAATATATTTAATAAAATAGAAAATAAATATTTATACATATTTTAAAAATTTTCAGTTCTTTTAATATTTATTGAATTACAAACGTATAACAAAATAAAATATAATCTATCTATACAAAACCAAATAATTAAAAAAAAATAACTAAAATCCGCACAAATCCGTACAATTTTTGAGTTTATTTAATATTTATGAGATCCACAAAAATATAACACAATAAAATACACTGAATTCAAAACCAAATGAAAAAAACTAAAATAACTAAAATCTGTACAAAATATAATTTATAAATCTTAATTTCATTTAGTATTTTTCTTCCGAAAATATGAACTCATGAAGATTAGTTTTACAGTAAACTGTTACTTACTACAATATGCTTGTGTGCGAAGCGATTTCCAGTCAAAATGTTAACGTTTTTAATTAAATAATTAATTCATTTTTACATATTAGTTCTAGTACATAAAACCGGTTTTTTTTTAATTTAAAAACCGGTTCCCAAATTTTACAAATGTATAAAAAAACGGGTTTTAACATCCGACAAACCCTATTCAGTAATATGCAGTTGTTAAAGTCAAACAGTACAATGGATATTTACATATTCTTTAGTTTTTGGTATAGTAAACATTGTGTTTTGGTTAGTTGTGGTAATAAATTAACTTAATCCTTATAATTTGACAGTTTATGGAAACCATTGATTCCAACTTATAGGGTCATATTATAAAGAAAATGTGCGCAGAAAAATAATAATAGGTACATATATTCCTCCCCAAAGAAAAAATTGTGGAGAAGTTTAAGAAATTAAAAAATCCCAAAAATAGGTACTATATACATTAGGGTGGCCCTTATTTATACGTGTCGAAATTTGTTTGTTGTATTTCTTTGCTCTCACCCCCTAGAATGGTGCCACTTGATAAAAAAATAGTCCCTGAAAAAGATTATTGCAATCAGACAACGGACAAGGGTGCCGAGGAGGCCTTTTTAGAATTCATCAATGGTTTGAATTGGAAGAATTTCTCAAAAGTGGTAGGTCCTATCGAAATTTTGTTCAAATCATATTAAAAGAACATTCAATTTTCTACAATTACTGTTTATATAATTTTCTCGTGCTTGCAACAGTTTTTTTTAGATAATAGCGTTTGAATATATGTAGAGAAGTCCGCACTACGCGCGTATAGACAATACGTCACGCCGTACAGGTCTCTACATTCAAACGCTATTATCTAAAAAATGGTTGGAAGCACGAAAAAATTATATATACAGTAATTGTAGAAAATTGAATGCTCTTTTAATATTATTTGAACAAAATTTCCATAGGACCTACCACTTTTGAGAAATTCTTCAAATTCAAACCATTGATGAATTCTAAACTTTAAGGCCTGGTCGGCACCCTTTTCTGTTATCTGATTACAATAATCTTTTTCAGGGACTACTTTTTTATGAAATGGAACCATATTAGGGGGTGGGAGCCAAAGGAATCGCAGGTTGAAAATAAAGGCCACCCTAATATACATATATACAATTTTCAGTCAGTTTTAATAGAACAATCGAACAATCTGTAAAAGTTTAATATTTAATTCTTGGATCTACACCACTATCAGCCAAATAAACGGAAGTAGAGAAGGTGTGTAAAAGCTAGAAACATCACTCAAGTATGTAGCATTCAACCGCACGTATACTCGACGCATCTTCAAAAATCGATTTACTTTTATACAAAGAATCATCGCTTTTTATATTGATTCATGAATTAAGTCACACTCTGTTCAAGTCGCTTTAAACGGAATATCTGCAAGATGAATTAATTTCCCAATTTGTCGAGTTTCATAAAATGTATTTATCTTTGGCAGCTTTCATGATAACATGCTAATTTCCCTGTTGTTGTTTGTAGGAAGCATATATAATTCACCGCTGTCGATGGATTTCACTGATAATTTAGTACATTTCTCACATTGTTTGCCCACTTTATTTGCAGTTCGGGTGCGCTGAAATGCAAAATGACGTCATTATATAGTTAATTTTGATGAATTAGTAATGGCAGATATGCCTGACTTTCTCGGATGTATTGTAAAATACTTTTAAACGAACTACTACGCGGTAGTCGTACTTTCCATAAATTACAGGATATCCGCCGTGTAAAAATAAGTACAGTGTACTTTTTTCTCATACAAGGTTTAAAATTGACTTTGAAAAATGTAAGTTACGAATAAATTGCAGTAGTATAAGTTCATAACAAGCTGGAGAAATGGAGATGTAGTAATATTTTTCCTGTACGAATCTTAAATTCGTCAAACACAACATTTAATGCAAACGCAGATGCATTATTTTCAATGATTTCCGGGACCAATAACAAAACTGATGCCCTACAATGTTTACAAATAGAAACAGAAAGCAACAAGTAGTCAGACTGTACTGGCAAGACGAATTTTCGAAATATGATTTTCCAAACTAAAGCCACGCACAAAGAAACTTTATACCACATGTTCGATTTGCTTTTACATGAAGAATCACCTGTAATTCGTTCCTATCACCAACCACTGCCCACCTTGTATTAAACCTCTCCTCAATTATTCATGTTTCCATGCTCTTATCTCAACACTCGTATGCAGTCTGATGGGCAGAATCGATTTACAGTGACGGTTAAAAGAAGTTAGCGCATACTAGACTCCACTTACAATGTTGCTATCAATGATCTCCAATTTTACCTGAATTATATTATGGAGCATATAGTCCATATAATAGTCCAGTGAAATTAGGATATGTCTTCGGAATAAATCCCAGCAAGCTAAATTTTGGTATGGGCCTTTATTTGGTCGTTTTAAACAATATGCCAAAAGTCCCCATCGATCCGACCCCCGCCAAAAATTTTACAGAGGGTTGAAGGTAAAAAAATGCTGTTTTTCGCGAATATCTCGTTATCTAGCAGTTTTGCGACAAAAATAGTTATTATACAATTTATAGCCTAGGAAATTCTGTACAAAAAAGGTTGTATGAATTTTTTCGTAGGAGTAACCATTTTCATGTACGTCGAGTTACCAAGTTTCAACCCCCATAGTTTTGACAAGGGAAGATCCCGAACCCGGAAATTCAAAAAATTATGAAAGTCTGTAAATATGTAGGGGAAGTCCTTCTGAGTACAACGCAATTTCGTTTGCTGCCCAAATTCACTCCAAGAGGGTGCAATTGACCCCTGAAAATTTTTTCATTTTGTATTATTACTCGCGAACTGTGGGAGATAGAAAAAAAGTGTTCAGGAAAAAGTTACTTCTTTTAATTAGGACTATCATTTGGTAAATTATAGATCTTACAGTTCTTACGGTTCGCGAGTTATAACACAAAATCGAAAAAAAAACCGGATATTCAGGGGCCAATTTCAGCCCGTTCGAGTGAATTTGAGCAGCAAACGAAATTGCGTTGTATTCAGGAGGACTTCCCCTACATATTTACAGAGTTTCATAATTTTTAGAATTTCCGGGTTCGGGATCTTCCCTTGTCAAAACTATGGGGGTTGAAAGTTGGTACGCCGACATACATGTAATTGGTTCCTCCTACGAAAAAAACCCATGACACCTTTTTTGTAGAGAATTTCCTAAGCTAAAAATGGTATAATAGCTATTTTTGTCGCAAAACTGCTAGATAACGAGATATTCGCGAAAAACAGTTGTCCTTTTTTCATCCCTCCATAAAATTTTTAGCGGCAGTCGGATCGATGAGGACTTTTGACATATTGTTTGAAACGACCAAATAAAGGCCCATACCAAAATGTAGTTTGCTGGAAATTATTCTGCAGATTGGGCAGATAATATTATAATGAAACTAGTTTTTGACTGAGGTCCCCTTAAATATTACAATTTTAATTTAAAAAAAAATGACTATTTGCAGGTGTCATTACATTTGTGAAAATGTATACATCCAGAAAAATAGATGTTAAACCTTGACACATTTCCATATACAGATGTACATATTTCTCTTTTCGATAAAAAAAGTATTGAATACAATATTAATATTGCAATGATATAGTTATCATAATAATTATAATGATTATAATCATAATGATATGTCATTTATATATGCATATATTACTTTGTTTTATTTCCGCTCGACGATAGTTACAAGTTTTCTGTGGATACGACTGCTCAGCATTCGTAGAAGGTAGTGGAGTTTAGATTGGAAATTTCCATAACATCCGTCCCTGATCATCCGTGTATGTAGATTCGAGATACCGATATACCACGACGCAAACCACGAAGTGAGTGTAATCCGTATCATCAGTTGACACAGCCAACATGGTTAAGGTAAACCAATTAAGGCAACGAGTTAGTAAAACAATTATTCCGTACGTTTTCTCTGTATTCGGAACCACACGTGCAATCGCACAGAACATTGGTGTCCGGTAGTTTCGAAATTTAGCGAATTTGGCACAGAAAATAACAAAATCACTTAAGTTCGCAATATTTCATCAATTTTAGTTGGGATAATTGAATCGTGTCTCGACCTGTAATTATTTAATAATTCTGCTACTTATTTTATTAATTTCGACTTTCACGCGTAGCTACTTTAAAAAACTCTTTTTCTATTTCACTGTATGTACTTGTGTGAGTATGAAATTATTTTCGGCCACATTACTGAGATTCGATTTATAAATTGCAAAATGTTCTTCTTGGCACACGTTCGACAGTTTTCTTTCCCTTATGCCATTTTCCTTTCTGAATTGCCTGCTATATATTTTGCCTCTACATATAATAGCGTAAATAACCAGAAAACTGTTGCAGTAATCGACAGTTTTTTGAATTAACGGAATTTTGTAGGAATCGTCGATTTTATTGTATTTCAAAAGTGTAGAAAGTCGGGCGGTGGAGGTACAAGAGGAAAAAGACACAGTTGCAGTAGGTAGAGCTGAAGGGTGAGTTCTCTAATCAAACTGACGGGATATTCGTAACTTCCCCGTTTTACCTCTCTGTGATTCCTTAAAGTAAGTTCTTAGGCGAGTTTAAGCATTGCTACTTGGGACAAATGGATTCGTACAGCGGAAGGAACATTGCTGGAGATTCTCTACAGGAAAAGGTCAAAGCAGTTTGATAAAATTTTGCAAAATCTATGTATCGCACATTGCGTTAATAAATAAATCTCCAATTATTGACAAACAGAATTTCTTAAAACGAGTACGAAAGGAGGATATAATTTTGTTAATGAGGTAGTTAATCTAATCGCAAAACGTTTTGGGCAAAAGTTCAGCTCCGAAAGAACAGTGATGTAGTGAATTGTGACGATTTTGTGCATGATGCGCTTCCAACTAGGGTAACTGTACTCGTAGTTGACAGTGTACCGATAGTTCACACTTTTATTTTCAGTCACGAATAATAAGCTTTCTATTAAAAAAATGTTTTTGATTAATACTTTTTCAAACAAGAAAAGAAATAAGAAATTATCTTTCGCTTTCGAATAAATTCTGTTCGAATAAAAAAATTATCTTTCGCTTTCGAATAAATTCTGTTGGAATAAAAAAATTATCTTTCACCGTCGAATAAATTCAGTTCGAATAAAAAAATTATCTTTCGCTGTCGAATAAATTCAGTTCGAATAAATTTATTTATGCGTGGTGTTTCGAATAAAGATAAATCGTGTTATTCGAAGATTTGAAAAACGAATAAAGATAAAGTATCTTTTATTCGACACGTTATTTAAATAATTTTGTATCTAGATAATGACCATCTCTGCCGTGGACAGTCGGGCTAAGAGTGCAAAGCGGACGCGGCATGTCGTACGCGAGAACACAACGTGAGCGCTTAACGTAGAGGGGCGACTATGTGGCCACGCTTGCCAACAGTAGATGGCGCAAGATGCGTATTGCATCATGAAAATATGCCACCCGGGAATTCCTCATGGAAATTCTATTTTCCCTTCTACGTTTTAAATTATTCTATCCTAGATATATTGTGTTGTTAAAGATTTTTTATCAGATTTCCAAGTCACGAATATGACTGTATCTCTATCTCTACATAATATAAAATAAAATCACCAGTAACCAGCTGTCTATTTGATCGGGCTACTCTCGACAACCATTGGACGGATTGTGATGCGGTTATTCACCGTTTTATAGGGCGTTTCTCCAGGAAGGTTTATGTGTACGAAACATTAACCTATGACAAAAGGAAGCCGAGCAGTAGCGATTTTAGTGAAGCATTCCTCGAGAATGCTCTATGGCAGTCTATGTGCCAGTCCAGTGGTTTTCGAGATTAGCCCGAACAGTCAGACGGTTACTCGGGATTTTATTTTGTACTATGTAGACTAGAGATACACATAAAAAGCCCGGGCAACGCCGGGCAGGTACTTTACGGCCACCTTGGCCAGGTCAAGAAATATCGCATCTTTATTTCTAAATGACAAAAACACTTTTATCAATAAAAATTTTTCACTGAAGATAGAGACACCTTTGAATAATATATACAATTTATTTTTTCAAATATCAAAACATCCCGAAAACTTTAAACGCGCTTTTCTCGCGACCACGTTTTAAATGTGTGATAAAAGTGTTTTTGTCACTTAAGCTAGTGGTGGTACAAATAATTAAACTGTAGAAATAGAATTTAAGCTACTTTTCCTTACTTCTGCTTGGGTTCTTTTTCAAAACAACATTTATATATAATTTTCAATTTCTAATAAACTTGTTTCACTACACATCAGAATGATAACAATGCAATTGAAAACCTAAAGGCACAAAAGAATTGCGTAATCACCGTAACGATTTCATCCCCAGAGCGAACAACGATTCCTGTCTTAGAACTAATTTAATTAATATTAATACACGCTTGAATAGCAATTAACGCCATTGTAAAGTAAAAAGGAACATTAATCTACTTATTGTTGATTTCATCCAGTTACGAATTTAATAATAACGATAACAATATGGCGATTACTTCCTGAGTTCGGAATGGAATGCTTCTTCGAAGAGAACTTGATTATGGGAGCAAATACTTGAGAAAGTATCAGTTTTGTAGCAACGACTTAAAATAAGCCGATTATCAGAGGAGTACAGTATATTGTTCAATAACTCGTTTCGATGTAACACGGCAATAAGGAAAACATAAATCATTCTTCCTTAATTCTTGAAATTCAATGTCCCTTTCACGTAACAATCTAGGCAATTTGAAATGGGAAAGATAAATAAATGCGTTCGACCAATTACTACGATGCGAAAAAGAAAAGAAAGAGTTTAGACCTGTTCCGTTCGCGCTTCGTATCTTCATTCTAATAATTTTTTAATAAATCATTCTTAAGCCTGCGTGTTCGTATATAATTTTTTTTTACTTCCACTGGTTTTGCTAAAGTATAGAATATGTTGAAAAAATGTGATCGCCTGCAGAAAGTGTTACGAGCGATTTTTTGGCTGCCATTTTTCGAATATTAAAGTTATAATTTGTACAGACTCTAAGAGATACAATCCAGCAGCTTTTCCAGCAAAAACTGCTCTACTTTCAGTAATAACTGAAATGGCAGAAAGAACGCCAATTTATTGGAGGTAAATCTGACAGATGAGTATGACAGATCCGACAATGCGTCAAGATCATTCAGCTTTTTTATCGTCAAACATCCGACATGTCTGCTCGAGCATTGTCAAATGGAATGATACTTTTTATCGACGAGTGCAAGAGCAGAGACATGCAAAAATTTTATTTAAATAAAATTTCGAATAACGAATGAATGTTAACAAAAATTTCGCCATTCGTTCGTTAAATCGACTTAACTTTATTCGACACATGACGAATAATTTTTTATAACTCTTGGATCGTTATTCGAAATTTTATTTAAATAAAAGCTTTGCCCACCTCCGGCGAAGAGTAACAGAAGTAAAATGCGAGGCGAAGGTGTAATTCGAAAATGCACAATAAAATGTATGTTTAGGGGGTCTCATTTTTCAGAAAGGAATTAAGGGATGCTAGCTCTGTTCTATAGTTACTAACTGATATTATCCTGTTAGAATCAAACGATGCCAGACAGTAGCATTAAGTGACGTTATAGGGTCATTCCATGCGACACCGGACATTTTTCGGAGTAACATTTCAGATTTAGGTGAAACTTGGACATGTTGTAGTCTTTAGGGATATATAAACATATCTCTAAGGTTTTTTCAAAATGTCAAAAATTGTTGATCTTACAGCTATTTGCAATATAGTGTTAACTTTTTTTCAAAAAATTATAACTGTTGAACTAGCAAACTGATCACAATGATCTTTCGGGTGCTTACAGTGAAGACATAAGAGTAGCTAATAAAAATTATTTAACTGAAAAATAACAAATTTTTGACCATTTATTTTGCAATTGTTCTAAACAAATGCCATGTTTTAATAGCGGGCACTATTTAAAAATTTGACAAAAAATGAGGGTATAGTCTTATTTGTCCCCTTTACGGACCCGTTTTCAGAAATATGGACACTTTAAAATTGGCCAAATGAAAATTAATTGAATGTGACGCTACGTCGCCCAGCATCGGCTCGACTAGCTGATCCGTGTGTAATACAATATTGAATTATCTATTTCCTTCATTCCTGACCTTGCGTGGCCTTGAAAGTCATAGTATTCCATACGGTTGAATTTCTCTTGACAGTCACTTTCATATCGGGTAATCAAATATGTAGCATTCCATTTAAAAAACTGAAGGTCACTTTCGGTTCACGGAAAATATCGCGAACACCAAAAGTTGACATACCGTATTATGTTGGGTATAAAAAACAGTAAAAGTTTTCCTGCTTCAGTTTGTTTTCAAATACTTACCGTTTGCGAGAACTCTGTATAAGAATATCAGGTATAGTCGGTTGCTGGGCGACGCGGCGTCACATTCAATTAATTTTCATTTGGCCAATTTTAAAGTGTCCATATTTCTGAAAACGGGTCCGTAAAGAGGACAAATAGGACTATACCCTCATTTTTTGTCAAATTTTTAAATACTGCTACGCTATTAAAACATGGCATTAGTTTAGAACAATTGCAAAATAAATGGTCAAAAATTTTTTTTTTTTTTTTCAGTGAAATAATTTTTATTAGGTACTCTTATGTCTTCCCTGTAAGCACCCAAAAGCTCATTTCGATCAGTTTGTTAGTTCAGCAGTAATAATTTTTTGAAAAAAAGTTAACACTATATTGCAAAGAGCTGTAAGATCAACAATTTTTGTCATTTTGAAAAATCCGTCGAGGTATGTTTATATATCCCTAAACACTACAACATATCCAAGTTTCACCTAAATCTGAAATGTTACTCTGAAAAGTGTCCGATTTCGCATGTAATGATTAGAGAAGCTTCAAAGACAAATTATAATTACCCTGTGTGATGCAAGGAATGAAAAGGTGAGGCCAACATTTTATCCTTCGCAATAAGCTACTACGCAATAGGCTCAGGGTGCAGGGAGCAATAACCAAGGGGTATACACATTTCCTCTGCGATGCTCTCATCGCCTGCAGTAACACCACATTGCACTTCGTTGACGGTACGCGTGTACTAACGTCCTTTATGGTCAAAGCACTTCTTGTTATCGGTCCAGTCGTGCAGGAGCTATTTGCAACGCAATAACTGGGCTCGATATTAATTCGAACCTTTTCATTCCAATGCAATAGGCGCAGTTGATCGTTTTAATGGATTGTAATCGTGGCTAAGAAAAAGTTTAAGTGATGGTCACTAAAAAAGTAACAGAGACTGACAGACGTAAAGTATTATCATGTTTGGCACGCAGGTACATGCAGTCAGGGGATTTTCTAGAGTAACACAGTGATACCAACGTGGTAAACAATTTTCTACTGGAGTGTGCTCATATTCAGTCGCTCGTCAAAAAGTAAAAGCAAAATAGTGGGTTTCGTAATTATTTAATTATTCATCTTAGTTTATGTAAAGAAACGTGTGAGTCACTACTCACTGTATATGCATAGAAAAAATATCATTTTCAAACATTCTTTTGATCACCAGTGTAACTATAACGAGATTTACTTGGCGGATATTTTGTTCAAAGAGAAATTATAATGAAATATGACTACTTTGAGGGTTCTAGTTACATTACGGCATTACGTTTGGGCAACGTGATATTTAGTAGTAAATAATTTAACTATGAATTCATAAGAATTTTAACACAGTTTTCATTATACGACGGATTGGATACTCTTCTAGATTTTTCATTCATTTAAACTGTTTACTTTGTTTCTGCAACTGCTAGTCTCCCGGATATTAAACCAATTACTTTGAGGTAAAGCATATCCATATCAATTATGAAAAAACTTTCGATTAGTGGCTAAGATTGAGAATGATAGAAGTACAAAGAGTTAAATAGTTGAGTTACTTCTATGGATGAAAATAGCTAATATTTATTTTATTTTTAGTAAATAATGTAGGTATTATTTATTATACATATTAATTGCACGAATAACTATGAAACCAAAATTCATCCACATGAAACATTCTGTATTCATATTAATACTTATAAAATACAATTGATTAAAGTGTAATAAGAACTGTCAGTAATGTTCTTCATATAAAAATTAGAAAGTATAAATACATACATGACTCGTAATGACGAAAACACAAGTTTGATTTCTTGATTCAGAATATTTTTTTAAGGAAGAGCGAAGTTGGAACAAGATAACACGTCGTCTCCTACATTATCGAACATCTAATTCGAAGTGTAAGGATTATTTTAGATAAGATATGTACGAAATTTGGAAGTACATTGAAATTCTTTTCGGGAACTAGAAAAACTTTGGTGCTCCTTCAGATTAAAAGTTTAAACTAAAATGGTTGTACCAAGTTATAGTATTTACAGAAATCTATTCACAGTAAATGAATAAGTCGTATTTGTTTATACATAGTACACTGAACCTATAATTAAGATGTTCAGGGTTTAAACGATGTATACCTACTATTATTGTTTCATTGGTTGCGAGTAAAAAATGTTTGGGCCACAAAGATCGAACAACTACTTAGTCACATGAAAATTAGGATTAATTGAGCCGTTGGTTTTGAATGTGGTATAAGTTCATTAATTCATACATTTGTAGCCTTTGGGATTGTCAGGAACAAGGGTATATTCTGTACAGACAAAATTTATTCGGATCAGGAAGGAATACATGGTTTGGTAGGACGGGGCTACAAATTTCGAAAGGCAGACTTTATGTCTCGTTGAGTTTTACAATTTCAAAATTCTATTGTGCAGACGGCACTTGGCTTTATTCTAATGAGGCGTCCAGGAGTTACTCCCCAGATAGCACCGCACATCCCAAGGACGTCCTTTTCATGTCCAGTTTATATCTGAACGTCCTACGTCCATTTTGAACATACATAGGATGTTCTTAGGATTTAAATTTCGGATGTTCTAGGAACGTCCGTTTCTTAAGTCCTACGGACGTTCTTAGGATTTAAATTTCGGATGTTCCAGGAACGTCCGTTTCTTAAGTCCTACGGACGTACTTAGGACTTAAATTTCGGATGTTCTAGGAACGTCCGTTCCTTAAGTCCTACGGACTTTCTTAGGACTTAAATTTCGGATGTTCCAGGAACGTCCGTTTCTTAAGTCCTACGGACGTACTTAGGACTTAAATTTCGGATGTTCTAGGAACGTCCGTTTCTTAAGTCCTACGGACTTTCTTAGGACTTAAATTTCGGATGTTCCAGGAACGTCCGTTTCTTAAGTCCTACGGACGTACTTAGGACTTAAATTTCGGATGTTCTAGGAACGTCCGTTCCTTAAGTCCTACGGACTTTCTTAGGACTTAAATTTCGGATGTTCCAGGAACGTCCGTTTCTTAAGTATTACGGACGTTCTTAGGACTTAAATTTCGGATGTTCTAGAAACATCAAACAATCTTGTAAGTCACGTAATTGTTTTGCACGACTACATTTCTAATGTTCCGGGAACATTCGCCTCGTAAGTCTTGTGAATCTTTAGAAGACCTAAATTTCAGATGTCGGAAGATCAACCGTCTTGTAGGTTTTGCAGATGATTCAGGTTCGGTTGCAAAACAGTCTTACGACTGAACCTCGCCTTTGCGCTATTTTTTTGTGCAATGAGGACGCTGAAATGTTCCCAGATAGCATACGACGTCTTCAAGACGTCTGTCTTAAGTCGTCGTTAAAACATCTGTCTTGAGACGAATGTGAAATTTTAAGCAATGAGCCTAGTGGTCGAATGATGATGTTCTGTAGAATATTTCGCGTCAATGAATATTTTTTATAAACTATTAATAATAGTTATATACCTAGAAATTGAAATTAGTTGCAAGGAAGTGTCTTGAGTAGTTGCGAAAAGCAGTTGATTCGTAATCTGGGAGTCTGGGTTCGATTCCCGTCACCGCCAATTTTTTTTTTCTTAATGTCCTAGCCCAGACTTGATGAAGACGTCTTTAAGGCGCTTTTAAACCATCTGCAAAACGTTTTTAAGACGCCTTTTGGACGTATTTAACTTTACTTTCGGACGTTCGGAAAATGTTCTGAGAATGTTGGTACAGCACGTCCTCAGGATGTCCCACTTTGTAAATAGGACCTTCCTATGACATTTAAAGAACTTAACGAGGACGTACAGAGGATATATGGACCTTCTCGGGACATTATCCGAACGTACAGTACGTCCGGAACGGACGTTCTTCGGACGTACATAAGATGTCTTTGTGCTATTTGGGTCTGTACTCTCCCGTTCGGTTGGCGTCCAGGTATTATCGCCGTACTCTCCACATCGGTCGCGCGTCCAGGAACAGACTCTAGTGTGAATCCCTCCAGCAGGCGTCCAGGTATTATCGCCGAACTCTCCTGCCGGAGTCCCTAAAGCCGGATCCAGACTTGAATGCGTATACGCTGAGCAAGGCCGAACGCGCACGAATGCCGAATGCGGAGGGGTCGAAAGTGCGATGTGTCTCTCGTCACCAGCTTCTGTGCTGAGCTTAGCCCACTCCGCAGTCGTAAAGATGGTATCCCGAAAAGGGGTAGTCCGATGACGGCGCGTGTTTCCGCCTGCGTCGTCCTTCCGTCAAATTAAACACGGATCCCTTATCTTTCGAGTATAAACACGCGCTCGAATTTCAAAACAGAAGAACGCGTTGACGTATTCCGTGCGAGAAAAGGTGGGCCTCGGGGAGGAGATATTGCTGTGAGGAGGGCCTCTTCAAGAGAGTGGCCTTTTGGGACGGATGCAGAGCAGATTGGTAAAGGTTAGGACCAATCGGACTTCAAGCCCACCTTCTCTCGCACGGAATACGTCGACGCGTGCTGTTGTTTTGAAGTTCGAGTGCGTGTATATACTCGAGAGATAAGGGATCCGTCTCCAATTTGAAGGAAAGACGACGTAGGCGGAACCACGTGCCGTCAGTTTACTACCCCTTTTCTTCCTGCGTCCCTCCACGAAGCATATTGCCGTTCCCCACGAGTAATCTCGTGTGATTTTTTAATACAACAGCGAGTCGGTCAGGTTGTATGAATTGAGAACAATACAGGGTGTAGTGAAGAAAAGAAAGACAAATTATTCATTAAAATGGAGCTTTAAAGTCTATCATATGTCAAATGCATTATATTGTTAAAAATATAATTTTATTATTTTTCATCAACTGTTTATAACTATATTAGTAATGGATTAAATTCATTCACATAGATTCATCCTTCACGATTAAAAAGAAAAACGCAAGATCATGCCTTCAATAATTTAGGTCATTAAAATTCATTTCTGAAGGCGGGTTTCGTAAAAATCGCCGAAAGCAGGGAACTTCGAAGATTTGAATTTTTTTAGACAATTTCGAAACTAGAAAAATGAGTACTTAGCTCTCCCTAATTTCATATGGACTCCAATTCAATATTTCAATATCATGAAAATCCGGGACATCGAGGATTTGAGAAAAGTATCTCATCTGCTTCTATCAACCACGCTGAGCGCAATACGCTCCAAACTTCCTTTGATGTGGGGAAGAAAACCGACAACGGTCGGCTCAGGCCATGTGCCTTCGTCGGCATTCGCGAGTGGGGCCGCTTGCGTCGAGTCACCACGAATGACACGTCCACACTAGCATATGCGTTCACGCCCACCCTTTCTAACGTAGAAGCATGCGGCCCTGGCTACCGTTTCACCCGTCCACATCAGAATATTCGTGCGCATTCGGCCTTGCTCAGCGTATACTCATTCAAGTCTGGATCCGGCTTAAGCTGTCCGAGAGCGGCCGTGTGTCGTACCTTGTCCTCTCTCTCGGAGCAGCTAAGAAGAAAAATTCCTTTGCGGGCCTCTAATTTATACCCAATCGTTGCTATCCGCGGCCGCAGAAATCAACAGACGCGTCGTTAAGCGCGGGTCTCGAGAGTCGCGGCTTCCGCGCCCGCACGTCTCTCCTCACGGGCGGCCTACAAGCGTGTTCGAGAAACGTCTCGATGATCAGTGTTTCTCAAAGCTTTGTTTGAAACGCTGTTTGCGTTTGAAACAAACATAAAAATATTCGCATAGGTTAATCAATTCGGGTAATATTGTTAAAACTATAAACTTGTTAAAATTTATTATGCAATAATAATCAATAAAAATGTGAAAGAAAATAAACGATTTTTTAGCTACAAAATGGACAAATAACATATTATGAAAAATATAACCAACAGCAATTTTAAATTTATATTTTAATTGAAGTTGGCTTTTGTGAAATGTATTTTTTAATGTAAAAAATAATATTAAAATGAAAACATACATGTCTTCATTACTTACTTACTTCCTTATATTATAATGAATTTATAAATAAACAAGTATGAAAAGTAAATTACTTCGTTAAGATAACTAATAATAACAAACTTATTCATATTTCAATCTTATTTCTCCTTTACGCTTAGCATAGTGAAGTATTTTTTCCCAAAAATTGACTTATACCACTTTCAAAAACAACGGCTCATATATGTAGATATTATCTGTGAATAGTGTAAGAAGCTTCTTATTATGTACACTGTTTATTACGAAGCAAAGTATGAAAAATAAAATAGTGTGTTATGTGCCCCCTGATTTTTATGTTTCATGTCTCCTATCTACATTATTCAATATTAATTTTTCGACATTACAATATATATGCTCGTTAATATTTCGACTTCAATATCCTTTATTTGAAAGTGCTGGTTTTTTGTTAATAAACTCCATTTTGTTCGTCCTATTAAAAAACATGTTACTCCAAAATATAACAATATACTATATATCTTTACTTTACATTAGGGACTGAAGGCTACAATTAAACATATTCAACTATAAAACCTACGTTTAGGACAGGCCTTCCCAAGTAGGGGAAATCTGCTCCCAAAACAGATGTTTCGGTTCTCCCTCCAACGCTGCGCCTTAGCTGCTAAGGCCGCTAAGGTGTGACGAGTTCTGCTACCCTCTCTCCGAGGGCACAGTAACGTCGCTGGGAAGCATGTTGAGCGCTTTAGGGCGAAAGTACCAAATGTGTCAAATTTTTATAGGAAATTTCATAATGACTTAAAAATAGTAGGAAAAATTAAAATTTAAACTAGCATTTCAAAATGACGTAAAAAGAATTTAAAAAAATGTATTACATACAACGATACAGTAATACAATAATCGTAGTGATGTCTTTTCATTAGAAAAATATATTCATTTTTATAAAAATACAAGTAGTAGTTATTTTCTAAATTTTCGTACAATACATAAATACCTACATTTTATATTTTAAACAACTTTCGTACAATGCAAATGTGTTATACATTTTATTCAGTTTTATGAAAATGCAATCACTACTTATTTTACAAAAATTATATAGTATAACATGTATATAATATGTATATATTGTACAAAAATTTATAAAATAAGTAGTGATTGCATTTTCATAAAACTGAATAAAGTGTATAACACATTTGCATTGTACGAAAGTTGTTTAAAATATAAAATGTAGGTATTTATGTATTGTACGAAAATTTAGAAAATAACTACTACTTGTATTTTTATAAAAATGAATATATTTTTCTAATGAAAAGACATCACTACGATTATTGTATTACTGTATCGTTGTATGTAATATATTTTTTTAAATTCTTTTTACGCCATTTTGAAATGCTAGTTTAAATTTTAATTTTTCCTACTATTTTTAAGTCATTATGAAATTTCCTATAAAAATTGGACACATTTGGTACTTTCGCCCTAAAGCGCCCAACATGCTTCCCAGCGACGTTACTGTGCCCTCGGAGAGAGGGTAGCAGAACTCGTCACACCTTAGCGGCCTTAGCAGCTGAGGCGCAGCGTTGGAGGGAGAACCGAAACATCTGTTTTGGGAGCAGATTTCCCCTACTTGGGAAGGCCTGGTTTAGGAGAATTGTACCTTAGCAGAAAATCGGTGACCTCTACCCTGCCGCAATAAGAATCTTCTCACAGATGTCACTTTTGCAGCTCGCGATAGATATTTCAAAAATTTTCACATACTGTCTATCTTCCCCTATTTTTTCTTTAAGGGGAGGTTCCGGTCTAAAAATCGACTTTTTAATGACATTTTTCGAATGTTCAACCTTTTAAGAATACGTGTTTAAAAGGACTTTGTTAAATACGATAAATTCCTGAAGTTATAGACATTTGAGTAGAAGCGAACGCGTGGGTAAAACCCGGCCACTCAGAGCTCACTAAAAAATTTAAACGTGTTTTTCTCGAAACAGTGTTCTTAAAATCAGTGGAACCAATATCTCGGAAAGTCATTATCCGATTCGACTGAAACCTTTTTTACTTTGAAGAACATACTTCTCTGTAGTGGAAAAACCATTATCATTTTAAAAATTTTGAAAATTTGTAATTTTTAAAGGCGTTGGAAGGGCGAAAAATATGGGGAAAAAATCATTTCAAAATTCAAGTGTAACGACTTTTTTTTTCACAAGAAAAGATTTTCTTTTTAATTTTTAATGTTATGTCCACTAGGGAGTTTCATGCCCTTTAATAATCTGGCATTGTTTATTATTTCAGACCAATGGTTTAGGTGCTACAAGTTCCACCGTTTTGGGTGAAATTTGTGACGCCTCGACTTTAACGACTCCCCAGTCCAGTCTGCAATGATTAATTACACAAAAAAATATATTTCTATAGTATAAGATATCCTTAATACAATGCAATAAGTCGCATTAAATTATACGTAGTAGTTTTCCTTTAATTAATTCCTAAATATCACCTATTTTTATGGGCCCTAGACCGGAACATCCCCTTAAGGGGGTACATGCCTATTGGACAAGTAAAATAGATGGTTTCTCTTGTGTTGGATTGCTTAGGTACCAAGTAATCATTATACCCGTATTTTTCACGGTTTGGACGCGTTTCCGAATAATTACCAAAAAAAAATTGTCGGAATGTTCAAACTTGTCGAAATTATTAAGCGCTGAAGATGGTCGTGTGTGATGAACCAATCATCAGAAAGCAAAATCCGTTGGGGTGAGTAACTTCTACACCAAAATCTACAGCATGGAACTTTATTGGCGAATTTAAATTTCACGACTCAATTTTTCCCCACATTTTTACGGAAAAAAATTGTCTTTAATCATTTATAAAAAATTTTACAAACATTCAATGTTGATGCGGAAATTCCACGCTATAGAGGATGCAATTCTACATTTCCAGTTAAAATTTCAAGTGAAAATATTCATTCGGTCAAGAGTTATGATTTACACGGTGTTCCAAAGTGTAGTTTGGAGATAAACGGCTACACCAATACCGCTCTGCGAGGCCGTTACTGGGCGGTGCACTCAATTACGATCAACGCTATAAATTCCGTAATTTTTCGAATTTCCTCATGAAACTTTCTTGTAAATGTAACCAAAGGATGACTCTTTCAGAATTAATAATAATAAAAAAATCGATTTTTCAAGATTTAAATTGTCATGTACCCTCTTAAACTATAACTATCTCTGTCAAGAAAATATATTTAAAATAATAGTCGTGATCTACAGAAGTGTCTTGTGTAGATACGCCCTAAATATTACACTTTATTACAAACTGCATATTTACTGCACACATACTACTGTTGTATTCCGTAGCTTAGTATTTCTCTTATTTTATTTAATAATAACTGAATACAATTGACGGAAACTAGATGAATACAGAACTGCTGACAATAGACTCAGAACTAGATTGTCATGTCAAGACTGTTCGGACTAAAGTGCTGAAGTGCAAAATTTAGGGAGAATTGCGTGTAATATATAGGTACGGGTTTCAGTAGGCTGGACAGTGTAGTCCAGTGAAATTAGACGGAAATCTTCCCAATCTACAGAATAATTCCCACCAAGCTAAATTTTGGTATAGGCCTTTATTTGGTTTTAACCGTTTGGTTAAAAAACGGTTTTACGCGAATATCTCGTTATCTAGCAGTTCTACGGCGAAAATAGTTGGTATACAATTTATAGCTTAGGAAATTCTCTACAAAAAAGGTGATGTGAGTTTTTTCGTAGGAGTAAGCATTTTCATGTATGTCGCGTTACCAAGTTTCAACCCTTATACTTTTGACAAGGGATGTCTTCCTGAGTACAACTCAATTTTGTTTGCTGCCCAACATATTTACCCACTTCCCCTACATATTTACAGAGTTTCATAATTTTTTGAATTTCCGGCTTCAGGGTCTCCCCTTGTCAAAAGTATGGGGGTTGAAACTTGGTAACCCGACATACACGAAAATGATTACTCCTACGAAAAAAACTCATAGGACCTTTTTTGTAGAGAATTTCCTAAGCTATAAATTATATAATAACTATTTTTATCGCAAAACTGCTAGATAACGAGATATTATGGAAAAAGAGTTGTTTTTTTAACCCTCTGTAAAATTTTTAGCGGACGTCGGATCGATGGGGACTTTTGACACATTGTTTAAAACCACCAAATAAAGGCCCATACCAAAATTTAGCTTGCTGGGAATTATTCCGAAGACAGATCCTAATTTCACTGGACTAACAATGAGAATAGCACAGGAAATTTAAAAAGAAATTAGTCACATTACGTATATAAGGTGCAGGTTATAGAAATCGTGTTTGAACTATTCTTAGCAATTTCGCGTATCGACGGAACATGATTATAATTCTCTTTGTAAATGGCACCGTGAGTTTCCGATATGGTATATTGATTGCAACGGTCGCCCCTGCAAACTGAAATATCAAAGTTCAGTGTGTTTAATGTGTGACGCTAAATGATTTATTATTTCCGTAATATTTCGGCGCAATATTCCAGTCTCGCAATTTCATTTTCGTATCGCAACAAGTTTCCCAGCAACATAGAACGATGAACTGAACATCGCAATTATTGCCATCGAGCTGGAACACTTGGCGATAATTCTGTCGATCCGGCTCTAACGAGTTTAACGAGCTGAAGATTTACCCCCAAGCTTTTACTCAGCCAGCATTACGGCGTGCTTTACATTTAAATGACAATTGAAATTCTTCACGGATCGAAATCCCAATTTGTGCGCTTGAAATTCACGTGCATCTTTCCATACGTGCATAGACATGAGAATGTTTCGAATTTTGCGTTTGCAACAGCATCGAAGATTGAATTTATATTTATTGTGAATATTTTGCAAAAACAAGACGTGAAACAGAAGTTTGTAAATTTCGAGTGGATTATTAAAAACTTTAAGGGAAGCGCTTAATCGAATATAATAATAAGATGGGGCAAAATTTATATTTTAACCGAGGATAAAACAATTTTACAATAAATGTTTTTTTACGAGGTTTTGTTCCAGAGAAAAACAAGTTTGAAAATCTTGTGCTCGTGTACTCGCTACGGGTCGACTTGTCTGACTAGTGACAGGTGCTCTTCTACTCGTGCTAGTATATTGTAAAAAGGTTATGAAAGTAAACAAGTAATGGAATATTCAACATTTTTATTTTACTAATTACGAACCTGTCGAAAATATTGGTATTCCTGTTGGATACTTAACTGCCCAAATAGCACAAAGACATCTTATGTACGTCCGAAGAACGTCCGTTCCGGACGTACTGTACGTTCGGAGAATGTCCCGAGAAGGTCCATATATCCCCTGTACGTCCTCGTTAAGTTCTTTAAATGTAATAGGAGGTCCTATTTACAAAGTGGGATGTCCTGAGGACGTGCTGTGTCAACATTCTCAGAACGTTTTCCGAATGTCCGAAAGTAAAGTTAAATACGTCCAAAAGGCGTCTTAAAGACGTTTTGCAGATGGTTTAAAAGTGCCTTAAAGACGTCTTCATCAAGTCTGGGTTAGGACATTAAGAAAAAAAAATTTGCGGTGACGGGAATCGAACCCAGGACTCCCAGATTACGAAGCAACTGCTTTTCGCAACTACTCAAGACACTTCCTTGCAACTAATTTCAATTTCTAGGTATATAACTATTATTAATAGTTTATAAAAAATATTCATTGACGCGAAATATTCTACAGAACATCATCATTCGACCTCTAGGCTCATTGCTTAAAATTTGACATTCGTCTCAAGACAGATGTTTTAATGACGACTTAAGACATACGTCTTGAAGACGTCGTATGCTATCTGGGAACATTTCAGCGTCCTCATTGCACAAAAAAATAGCGCAAAGGCGAGGTTCAGTCGTAAGACTGTTTTGCAACCGAACCTGAATCATCTGCAAAACCTACAAGACGGTTGATCTTCGAACATCTGAAATTTAGGTCTTCTAAAGATTCACAAGACTTACGAGGCGAATGTTCTCGAAATGTAGTCGTGCAAAACAATTACGTGACTTACAAGATTGTTTGATGTTTCTAGAACATCCGAAATTTAAGTCCTAAGAACGTTCTTAGGACTTAAGAAACGGACGTTCCTGGAACATCCGAAATTTAAGTCCTAAGAACGTCCGTAGGACTTAAGAAACGGACGTTCCTGGAACATCCGAAATTTAAATCCTAAGAACGTCCGTAGGACTTAAGAAACGAACGTTCCTAGATCATCCGAAATTTAAGTCCTAAGAACGTCCGTAGGACTTAAGAAACGGACGTTCCTGGAACATCCGAAATTTAAGTCCTAAGAAAGTCCGTAGGACTTAAGAAACGGACGTCCCTAGAACATCCGAAATTTAAGTCCTAAGAACGTCCGTAGGACTTAAGAAACGGACGTTCCTGGAACACCCGAAATTTAAGTCCTAAGAAAGTCCGTAGGACTTAAGAAACGGACGTCCCTAGAACATCCGAAATTTAAGTCCTAAGAACGTCCGTAGGACTTAAGAAACGGACGTTCCTGGAACATCCGAAATTTAAGTCCTAAGAAAGTCCGTAGGACTTAAGAAACGGACGTTCCTGGAACATCCGAAATTTAAATCCTAAGAACGTCCGTAGGACTTAAGAAACGAACGTTCCTAGATCATCCGAAATTTAAGTCCTAAGAACGTCCGTAGGACTTAAGAAACGGACGTTCCTGGAACATCCGAAATTTAAGTCCTAAGAAAGTCCGTAGGACTTAAGAAACGGACGTCCCTAGAACATCCGAAATTTAAGTCCTAAGAACGTCCGTAGGACTTAAGAAATGGACGTAGGACGTTCGGATATAAAGTGGACATGAAAAGGACGTCCTTGGGATGTGCGGTGCTATCTGGGTGTGCTCCTTCAACAGTTTTGCCAAAAAGATCGATTAATTTGTATATATTTTCAGTGTTTGATATGTGAAGAATGTTTTCCCAAAATTTGATATAGACATTAGAAGTGAAGCATCCTGACGCGTTGCCATACGTTGATGAGAACTTCAAATGCATTTTTCTCGGAACCAGGTTTTCAGACACTGTACTCACGATTACTCAAGAACTATTCAACCGATTCATTTCCAATTTTTCATAGCTATATGATACACTATTGCGCAGTTTTTGACAGGGCGTATTTTTTATTTTATTCGTAGTTTCTTTCTTATTGCATAAAAAGGCAAGACTTCGTGTCCGAAATTTGAACGTTTCATTTAAAGTGCTGCCATTTCAATAATTAATATTTATTTGTAATATATTTCAAGAAACTAATTTGCATTTTGCTTTCATGTGAAATCTGTTTAATTGGGACTAATACTTTTGCATACAAAAATGAAGTATTATAGCCCAAGATGTGACATATTTAATAAAAAAATTACGGGTGCAATAATATTAATCCTTTTTTAAAAAAATTCTAAAAGAAAGTCAGTTTTTAGGCCTCTCTAGGTACACCAAAGCATTTCATTTTTATTAACAAACTTACGCGCAGTGTTGATGTTTTTCAAATTTCCCAATTGTATTTTAGAAACCATCGAAACAGCAATTTGTAAATAGGATATAAATCTTTGAATTGTGTGGTTTTGTCGGTGATAAATGCAAAATAAAATGGATTCCTTAGGCTCACGGAAAGTAGTAGCTGAAAATCGTGAAATTCACGTGTACCTACTTAGGTACCTACGTGACAGTGGCCTTCAACGCGTTGACTGGTGAATTAATTCTTGCTAATGTATAATCAGATTTGAATTGTTCAAGTGCTGCTATTACTTCTTCCTTTAGTTAGGTAAGACCTAGACTGTAAGATGTGAGTAATGTATAGTTTCTACCTTATACTACAGTCTAAGTCTTACCTAACCAAAATACAAACATGTTGGTAAATAGAAACACAAGTAGAAATCTACCTTCCCATACAGCACACTCCATTGCAGGAACGTTGCAGGAAGGTTCCCTGAGCGTTACCGTGCAATGTTCCACAGGGGCGGACATAGGAAGGTTCCTGCAACATTCCTGGAACCTTCCTGCAATGGAGTGTGCTGTATGGATTTCTATAACCAGACAAGTCGAGTTGAAATACATAAATGCATGCGAACTCAGTCAGTGTCTCTTTTCTCGAAAACGGAATGTCATAACAAAAGTTTATATCAACATTTCGACTTATTTTTCCAGCGAGGAATCACCCTGTTTCCCTCTATTATATCCCTATTATATTCACCCCATATTATACAGAAGTAAAGATTTTATTGAGTCAGTGTGCAATAAAGTAACTATAGATTAGGGTGTGTCAATTTTTTCAATGTTTTAATTTTAAAAACGACTAGTGGAAAAACGGTACAATTTCAGGTTTAAGATTAAACACTACCTTTAAATTTTGTGTAATATATTACTTACCTAGTTGGAATTTCATTTGAAATTATAGAAAAATACGAAAATTATTAAAATTATTAAAAAAAATGTTAATAATTGAGCTTATGAACTGCAACAGAAGCAAACAAGATATCGCTTTTTTGGTGGACTTTGTTAAACAGCATTAAATTTACTACATAGATGACATATGGCTAGATCTGTTGCTAAAGTTACATATATTTTCATTTTGTAATAAATACAAATTTCCATACATTTTCATGTGAATGTAATAAATACTAATTTCCACATATTTTTATTCTCATTTTCATGCTTTTATGTAAGCAAGACTCGCTTTAAGCATTATATGAATATGTAATTTGTAGTTAAATCTTACTTAATTTTCACTTTTTTCAACTGTGATTTGAAGTAGCTAAACCTCACTCAAATCAATTTCTGAAGATAGTTTCAGATTCAGGATTAAAAACAGCATTACATTGTCACTAGTCGGTTTAAAATTTTCAAAAATTTTAAATTTACCCACAAAATCGACACACCCTACTATAGATACAGATGTCATTGAAAATTTTTGAAAGCACGTAACAGAGCTTTCGTTGCACCAATTTAGATGACATTTTTTTCAACGACCCTATATATATATATATTTCAATGTTGAAACCTTCGTGAAAAGAAACCATGGCAATGACATAGTATTAAAAAATATAAGACGTATAAAAAATAAGTTACAACCATTCGGTGAACGGAATGGAACACTGCGCCACGGGTAAAAGTTTTTGGACAGTTAGGTACTTTGTTAATTTCGCTCTGTCAGGGAATACTGAAATAAATTTTATACATATAACGTGCGGCTCAACCATAACAAAAGGGTCAAATAGAATGTTGCGTTTCTGACTGAAGTTGTTGCACTGGCGTTTGGAAAAATGAAAAAGTTTGCCACTGGCAACTGTAGTTGCTAAACCTCGACTTATCCTAGAACCTGTTCATTAGCTTTCAAGTCGATAATATTTTCAAAAAGCATGGATACTTGCAAGTGATTTTTATGAGTTTTAACCGAGTGGATACCTTGTTTTTTTCCCTATTGAGTTTTGAAAACGGATGGTAACAAAATATTGACAGCTTAGAAAGTTATCTGTGGTTTAAGTTACCTACTATTAGAGTCTCTTCACAAATTGCATTCAAGAAACTATTGTACTATTTGAGCTACCAGATCTGGGTTAAGTATGGGCCAGATTTTTCCCTTATTCCATTGTTTCGGGTGGTAGGTCTGGGTTATATCACAGACAAAGCGCTACATTTATAACTCCATTTCACTATTCTGTTGCCGTTAACTTAACTCAGACCCTACACAGACATTTAAGTTTTTCTTATAATGGAAGTGCAGCATATTTGGAATACCGAAGTATCTAAAAAACTACTAACGTTATCTAATTCGTACCACCGCAAAATAACAGGGGCGAATCACCTGTTAACTAATGAAATTTGTGGGGCGAACCGCCATTTTGACATTTTCGATTTAATCTGCAGAGTAAGAAAACGTGAATTTTTTAAATATGTCAGAACTTTAGAGTTCAACATTTAATCTACCCATTTGCATATGAATTCTATGCTTTCGTGTCAATCTTGCGATCATTTTGAGAATAAAAAATGCGACATGAAATTTTAGGGTTTAATGCCATGTTGCTAATTCGAAATACCGAAGAAAGATGCTGTGTGCTATGGTTTGTCGGTTTTTAAAAACCGGGTTTAAAAGCCGGTTTTTTTATAAATTTGTAAAAGTCGGAAACCAGTTTTTAAATTTAAAAAAAAAACGGTTTTATATACTAGAATTATTTAATTAAAAACGTTAACATTTTGACTTGAGATCAGTTCGGACACAAGCAAATTGTAGTAGGTAACAGTTTACTGTAAAACTAATCTTCATGAGTTCATATTTTCGGAAGAAAAATACTAACTGAAATAAAGATATATTACTTATATTTTGTACGGATTTTAGTTTTTTTAGTTTTTTTTTCATTTGGTTTTGTATGCAGTGTATTTTAATGTGTTATATTTTTGTAGATCCATAAATATTAATCGAACTCAAAAATTGTAGGGATTTGTACGGATTTTAGTTATTTTAATTTTTTTTATTTGGTTTTGTATAGATAGAGTATATTTTATTTTGTTATAGATTTGTAATTCCATAAATATAAAAAAAAACTGAAAATTTTTAAAACAAGTACAGATATTTATTTTCTATTTTCATTATATTTTTTTGTGAAAATTCGAAGATCGGTTGAACCGGTTTTTTGGGAATAGTGGAATTCGAAAACCGGTTTTTTTTTTCAAAAATCCGGTTTTGTATAAAGCCTATTGTGTGCCACTTCTGCAATGTGAATTAGAGTGGGAAGAGTAGGTGCAGTGTTTTATGTATGAAATGTGTGTACGTTGTGACTCCGAAAGTTACACTTGTGTCTACTGCAAGGTAAATTTTAAGTCTTAGAATTGATATTTACCTAACAATAAGATGATTGTTCCTATGCCGTGATTTCTAAGCCTGATTAGATAAGAGATAATAAAATAAATTAATTTAATTATCTACTTGTTTCTTGTAATATTTTAAAGTGAAGGTGTATCGGAATACCGGTATTACAAATTACCTGCGCGTTAACAAAATCGTTATTTTCTGTCATTTTTCATTTAGACCAACGTTTCAGATACTTTTTGTTCTTCATTATTTCCGAAACTTTGAAATATAAAGGTTTATTAGCTTCCTTATGATATTATGCAGTTTTATTTCTTCCCATCCTCTGCCGTACTTTTTTATTTGTCTTAAACAAACTGGTATTCAAAACATCCTGCACTTCCTGTACATATAGTAGGCAAACACACCCTTGGAGTTCAATAACGGGAAGTACCTACCAGAGCTGGGCAAATTTTTGTGTCGAATTATTTACCGACCAATTTTTTATATCTATTCATTATATTAAATCAAACTCGAAATAACAACTTTTCGATATATTATGCAGTCATCTTAAAGAATATCTCAAGAAACAATTCCGAGAACGTCCAACTCTAGTTCCAGCTGGTGTTGCAATTTACATTTCTGCAATTTATTGAGTAATCAATATATGGGCCGTTGTTTTTGAAAGTGGAATAAGTCCATCTATTCATACATTGAGATATTTAAGGGTTTGCGTTTGAATCAACTTAAAAATATTCGCATACGTTAATCAATTCGGGTGATGTTTTTAAAACTATAAACTTGTTAAATTTTAATATGGGATAATAATCAATAAAAATGTTTAAGAAGATAAATGATTTTTTAGCTACAAATGGACAAATAACATATTATGAAAAATATAACCAACAGCAATTTTAAATTTATATTTTAATTGAAGTTGGCTTCGATGAAATGTATTTCTTAATGTAAAAAATAATAATTAAAACGAAGACATCCATGTCTTCGTTACTTCCAAGTAAACGAATAATCGAGTTTATTAAGAAATAATTTCAGTTATATTATAATGAATTTATAAATAAACTAGTATGCAAAGTAAATTACATCGTTAAGATAACTAACAATAACAAACTTATTCATATTTCAATCTTATTTCCCCTTTACACTTACAAGGGAACACCGCGAACCCGGACTCACCGATTGGAACGCAACTTTGTGGGTTTTTAGAGTGACTCGAAACAAGAACAACGGTGTGTTTCATTTGGGCCCTATCGCCCTTTAAGCGGGTGAAAACTAACCTGAAAATCAAATTGGCACTTCCACTTTTTCGCGTATAACTCTCAAAGTGCAACGGACAGAAAAAATGTTTCAAACAAAAGTTTAATGGTACAATAAGCGCTGAAAACTTGCGTTAACAAAATTTTGAAAAAAGTTTAAAAAGAAAAATATCTGATGAAAAAAACTTTTTCAAATATTTTGTTAACGCAATTTTTCAGCGCTTATTGTACCATTAAACTTTTGTTTGAAACATTGTTGTCGTACTTTGACAGTTATACGCGAAAAAGTGGAAGTGTCAATTTGACTTTGAAGTTAGTTTTCACCCCCTTAAAGGACGATAGGGCCCAAATGAAACACACCATTTTTCTTCTTCTGAGTCACTCTAAAAACCCACAACGTTGCGTCCCAATCGGTGAGTCCGGGTTCACTGTGTTCCCTTGTTAGCATAACGAAGTATTTTTTCCAAAAAATGGACTTATACCACTTTCGAAAAAAAACATTCCTGCGAAAACATTTTCCAGTTCAACTTTATTTATTAATTTACGAGGATATTATACACCATTGACTGTGTGATTATAAATAATAAAATAGGATATCTATATCCGACTAAAACTAACCCCAGATAGCACCGTACATCCCAAGGACGTCCTTTTCATGTCCAGTTTATATCCGAACGTCCTACGTCCATTTTGAACATACATAGGATGTTCTTAGGACTTAAATTTCGGATGTTCTAGGAACGTCCGTTTCTTAAGTCCTACGGACGTTCTTAGGACTTAAATCTCGGATGTTCCAGGAACGTCCGTTTCTTAAGTCCTACGGACGTTCTTAGGACTTAAATTTCGGATGTTCTAGGAACGTCCGTTTCTTAAGTCCTACGGACGTTCTTAGGACTTAAATTTCGGATGTTCTAGGAACGTCCGTTTCTTAAGTCCTACGCACGTTCTTGGGACTTAAATTTCGGATGTTCTAGAAACATCAAACAATCTTGTAAGTCACGTGATTATTTTGCACGACTACATTTCGAATGTTCCGAGAACATTCGTCTCGTAAGTCTTGTGAATCCTTAGAAGATCTAAATTTCAGATGTTTGAAGAACAACCGTCTTATAGGTTTTGCAGATGATTCAGGTTCGGTTGCAAAACAGTCTTACGACTGAACCTCGCCTTTGCGCTATTTTTTTGTGCAATGAAGACGCTGAAATGCTGAAATGTTCCCAGATAGCTTACAACGTCTTCAAGACGTCTGTCTTAAGTCGTCGTTAAAACATCTGTCTTGAGACGAATGTGAAATTTTAAGCAATGAGTCTAGAGGTCGAATGATGATATTCTGTAGAATATTTCGCGTCAATGCACATTTTTTATAAACTATTAATAATTGTTATATACCTAGAAATTGGAATTATTTGGAAGGAAGTGTCTTGAGTAGTTGCGAAAAGCAGTTTCTTCGTAATCTTTGGAGTCCTGGGTTCGATTCCCGTCACCGCCAAATTCTTTTTTCTTAATGTCCTAACCCAGACTAGATGAAGACGTCTTTAAGGCGCTTTTAAACCATCTGTAAAACGTTTTTAAGACGCCTTTTGGACGTATTTAACTTTACTTTCGGACGTTCGGAAAACGTTCTGAGAATGTTGACACAGCACGTCCTCAGGACGTTCCACTTTGTAAATAGGACCTTCCTACGACATTTAAAGAACTTAACGAGGACGTACAGAGGATATATGGACCTTCTCGGGACATTCTCCGAACGTACAGTACGTCCGAAACGGACGTCCTTCGGACGTACATAAGATGTCTTTGTGCTATTTGGGACATTAACTCATTTTTCCAAAAAATGGACTTACACCGCTTTCGAAAACAACGGCTCATATTACTCCAAAACCTCTGCACCCACTGATCTCAACGCAAACAACGCAGAGCAACTCTACTCCGTCTGTCTTTCTCATTACACTGCAAAATTCTACGTTATCTGTAATTCTTTTCGGCTCTCCCCTTGCAAACTACATAAACACTTCTCGCAAAGTACATAAAGCGTCTTGCGCGGCTTAAATCGCTAAATAGTGCTCCACTGTGTATACGTGCCAAACGTCCCCGAAGCTTAATTAAATTTTCCGAACCCTGGCTTCCACAGCAAGAACCTTTGAAACGATATTACATACCTGGCGTCCTACGTCCGTATCGCTGGGGGATCGAATATATCTCATCGAAGTGTTTCCAGCGTTAACGAAGCAGCAGATTTAGGAGAGCGCGTCCTGCGAAATTTACGCCCCAACTTCCATTATTTCATTTGCCGCAGGGATTGGCTTTCTGCGATCGATAACGTTCGCGAATCCACGGGCGACGCTGCAATTGGCACGGCGGTTCTAACTGAATTTAGAAAAGAAGGATCGGTATTAAATTTTCCCGCGACCGATCGCTGGGAAACGAAGTGGATTTACAAGGGAGACGCTCTTCTCCCGCTTCGTGGCCATTTTTTTTTTGCCCATTTTTCGCGCGCGATCCCTTGAATTATAGAACGGCGTTATCCTACGGGCGGGAGATTGGAATTTCAGAGTTTATGAATTTACGAGATTAAACATAAACTCGTCCGGTTTCGTTTAATAAAATCGACGTACCGTCTCCAATTTTCTGGGCGGGGGTCGCGCGGGGCGAGGGTGACTTGAACGGGTTTAATCGAAATACTTTGCAAAAGCGTGCAGCGAGGAAGATGCGGGGAAATATTATTTGCAACAAATATTTGACTCGGCGCTCGTGCGGGCGAGCCAATAGAATTTAATGTTCGCAATTACATACGCTTGGAATGAAATATTCATTTTACGTTCGGCTCGAAATTGCGTGGGGCGTGCTCGAAAAGTTGTTCTGATATCAGCTTTCGAGCGAGGAACAACGTAACGAGACGGTGGAAAATTGTTGGGTATTTCGAGCGTTAACATTGCATCTGTTGATAACGAAATTGAAGATTATTTAGTATTTGCATTTGTGTAGTTTAACGAAAAAAATTTCACTTTGAACTGTTATTTACTTCTTCACTTTCCCCTTTTATTAATAATTATTAGAAGCACTCTCTCTGTTGAGAGAGAGTTATTATAGCAATTTACTCGTAGCTGACAATTTAATGGCTGACCTATGTCTTCAACTGGATTTAAAGTTCAAATACCTAATTAAAGATCGAAAAACTCACAAGGGAAGTTTGGCAACCCGGAAATTCAGGAAATTATGAAACTCGGCGTGCAAGTAGAGTAGTTCATCCGTAACGCAACTCTATTTTTTGTTGGTGCCATAATGCAATTTTTGGGGGTGAAATCACCCCTTGAAATAAATGCAGAATTTTCTTTTCCGTGGAATATCTCGAGAGCGGTGAGAGATATCGAAAAATACTATAAACAAATGTTGCATCTTACTTTTGTATCTACAAAATTGCATAAAGATAATTTTCGAAAAATCCATATTTTTCAAGTCACCCCCACCACCAATCCTTAATTCCATAATTACTTTTACGCGGTTTTGTAGATATAAAAAAAGGATGCAATTTTTGTTTAAACTTCTTTTCGATAGCTCTCACCCTTCCCGAGATATTCCACGGAAAAGAAAATTCTGCATTTTTTTCAAGGGCCGATTTCACCCCCTCAAAAATTTCATTATGGCACCAACAAAAAATAGAGTTGCGTTACGGATGAACTACTCTACTTGCACACCGAGTTTCATAATTTTCTGAATTTCCGGGTTGCCAAACTTCCCTTGTCAGTTTATTGGATATACTTATGAAGTATATGTAGCACTGCCATTTTTAAAACAATATGTATTTTATTTAAATGGCTACGTTTGCAAGTACTAAAATGAACTTAACACAACTAAATAATAATACTTATACATACTTTAGGTAGTAACTGTGTATTTTAATTTTTGTTATCATACTGTACGCCTTCTGGTACCCACAAGTGAATAAGTTAATTTTTCGCCCCCGATTTAAGCTGAAATTCTGCTGTACACTGTGATTTCGATAATGTCATTTTAAAGGCTTGATTTTAGAGAAACTGGAAGGTGTGCGCGTCTCAAAATACTTTATGATGGATATCTATTGTTGAAATATATAGTTACATTTTGTTGGGAAAAACCATGTAGAAGATGGAACATGGCTATATATCATCGTAAGCACAAAGTATCGGATGTGCGGCACACGCATAAAAAAGCTACACCTATAACGACATGTCCTGTATAGGAAAAGTGATTGAAAGCCTGGCAGAAAGTGCCCGGACCATAGTATTTGCGACGTTTCAGAAGTTTGAAAACATTTTAAATCGATAAATATCTGTTTAAACGTGCGAAGAATTTCGGGGAAAGCGTTCTCTCGTAAGCGATATTAATTTCGATCTAAAGTTTAAATTTCAGTATAAACGAAATATATAAAGAAACTGTCAGTTTCTAATGTATTTTTAATATCTTTCATACGTCGATTTACAAGCTTGCTCTCACGTCAGCCGTCAGGTTCGAAGTATTCTAATCGCACCGATCTGTTTATAATAATACATAAACTTAAACACGTCTCTGAGCAACAAGTATTTTTCTGCGAAAGCACCACCGCGCTACGAAGCAGCGCGAAATAAGTGCACGATAATCAAGTTGCCTACCGTCATTCACCACGTTCTTACGACATCATTTCATTCTCTGAGTCAATCCCAAGAGAAACCCTAAACATATAAAAAAAAAGAGCAGCTGACAAAACGTCACTGCTCCCGTTGCTCCCAGCAGCATCTCCTCCTGCTTGGCGGGATATTCAAAATTTTAATAATTCCTAGTCCCACCGGTAATCGCCGAGAGGAACCTCGACACATTTAGCCCGCCACGCGTTCCTAAATCAAGTGTGTAATTAAAAAGCTACGACTCACCAAGGGACTTCGGTGGCGTGCAGGAGAGACGTCGGAGCAATCTTCCCCCGGAGACAACGGGGGGGCAATCGTGGTTGCACGAGGTGTATCCGCTGGGCGACCGGGTGGTTACGGCACAGTCGTAGGAACCGTCCGGTTCGGTGGCAGGTTTTACGCGCGACGACCACCGGAACGATTTTTTTGCGTTACATGTGTGGGTGCACCCCGCCGCGCACCTGCACGAGAACGACGCCGAGGAACGCTCGCGTATCTGAGCCGACGAGCCGCGACTGTTCTCCGCCGTTGCTCAGATCCTCCGAAACATCACGGGCCGAGCGTTCCGTGCGACAGCGACAGGGACGTAGGGGGGGAGAGGATGTCCGAATGGGCTGACGGAATACAACCCTACCGCGCTGAGAGTCGAAGCGGTACTGCGAGGCTCGCCCCGACCCGGCGTCCCCCACCACCCATCGACCCAGGCCCCAGCGGCCAATCAGCGGCGCGGATCCTCGGCCGTTTAAACCCCTTCTGTTGGATCCACGAGCGAGCGATGTCAGCTGTGCGAGGGGGTGGAAAGCAGCGACGCCACTTTTGGCGGTCTCACGTGTTGCTTCGCTGTAAACACCGATGATCCGGATTTCATTCAATTACTCGAAACGGTCCCTCGATTTTCGACCTCACGTGCCGCGCCGCCAGAGGATCCGCCGGGGATCAACCGCACGCATTTTGGACGTGTTCCAGCTAACTCGTCATTTGCGGCTGGGTCAAGTTTCCATAATTACGCCCCCGTGCGGGGCGATAAGGGAGTCCGGTTCCTCGGCAATTAACGGGAGGGTACGTAGACGGAGCGAAGCCGGTTTATTTTGTTGTGGGTTCTTTTTTATACTCGGAATTAGGCGTCCTACCTTTGCGCCGCACAGGGAACTTGAATCTCGTGTTAGAAAAATCTGAAATTGGGCTGGCCAACGTTGGGATTGCCCTTATTTTCAACCTGCGATTCCTTTTGCTCTGGCCTCCGAATATGGTTCTATTTCGTAAGAGAAATAGTCGCTGAAAAAGATTATTGCGATCAGACAACGGACTAGGGTGCCGAGGATGCCTTTTTAGAATTCTCAAAAGTGGTAGGTCCTATCGAAATTTTCTTCAAATAATATTAAAAGAGCTTTCAATTTTCTACAATTACTGTGTATATAATTTTCTCGCGCTTCCAACCATTTTTTAGATAATAGCGTTTGAATATAGAGAGGTCCGCACGTGTAGACAATACGTCACGCCGTACAGGTCTCTATATTCAAACGCTATTATCTAAACAATGGTTGGAAGCACGAGAAAATTATATATACAGTAATTGTAGAAAATTGAATGTTCTTTTAATTTTATTTGAAGAAAATTTTGATAGGACCTACAACTTTTGAAACATTCTTCAAATTTAAACCATTGATGAATTCTAAGAAGGCCTCCTCGGCACCCTTGTCCGTTGTCTGATTGCAATAATCTTTTTCAGGGACTATATTTTTATCAAACGGCACCGTTCTAGGGGGTGAGAGCAAAGAAACACAGAAAAAAAAATTCGACATGTATAAAAAAGGGCCACCCTAGTACAACGTGGATTGTTTAAGTCTTAATCCTACCAAATCTTCTCTTCTTATCCTCGGCTCATTCTTCCTCCATAAACTTCTTCCCATTACTGCCACACTCGATTCCATTCAGCTGCATCCCGCCAACTCTACCCGGAATTTAGGACTTACTCTTGATTCTAACCTCACTTTCGAAAGTCGTGTTTCCATCTTATGCCAAGCTTTCAATCGTCTGCGTTTATTTATCCTTCTCCTTATATTCTTTCCTCCCCTCAGAAACTTCTTTTATCCCAGTCCGTGATCATTTCTTTGTTCGACTATTTCGATACTGTATATCGTCCCCGTCTATCCTCTTGTCTTTCTTTCTTGATTCAGCGTGTCCAGAATCCTGTTTGCGTTTCTTATACAGTCGCAGTTAGGTCTGCTTGCAATTTTGTATGACCAAATGAAAATTTGAAAAGTCGCTTTTCCATTTTTTTTACCACCCTTTAACAAAACTTCTATGCAACATATGAGGTTAAATTGTTTTAGAATATAAATATCTACTAGAATCACAAACATAAATATTATTTAATTAATGTTAATAGCCAATATTATGTCCTTAACGTCCACCTAAGTACATTACTGTTAAAAAAAATCCAGACACTTGACAGAAGTATAGTAACAATACGTCGTAAATGTCATTAAACAAGTTATAAAATTGCAAATTACTCATTTAAAAACATACCAATAGCGCATGAATATTAAACACGTGATTCGTCGATGTATCTTTATACGGTGTTTGCATGCACCTGATCAAGAGATTATAAACACTCAAAAGGTTCAGAAGTACTTTTTCTATCTGCCTAGATCGTAGAAATCAAACCACCTGTGGATAACGAATTTTCCAATTAACAAGATAGTTTCATTAGGTTTGGAATTTTGTTATTCCGCTTTACTTATGCAATTTATACGAAAATCAATTTTGTTGTATCATGATACTTTAGTGTACATAGCTATAACAATTACGAAATCATTCTGTCAGCAATAAACAGTGTCCAGATAGGGTAAGCAGGCCAGTAGATGGACGAATCGTTGGTTCATCGTTAATATTGAAAGAACTAGAGTTTTAATCTATATTATTGTTTTTTTATTTTGTAGAAAAAAACGTTTGTTGTTTTATAAAACATTAACATATTTATCGAAAAAAAAATTTTGTATGCGAAAAATGTATGTGTATGTATGATTTTACGCCACCATGCGCGAGTCACTATTTTATTATTAGCTATTGCTCAGCATCGCGTGCCTTAAAGTTAATGAAAAACGTATTTGGATGTATTGTAAAGAGGTATGCAATAGATGATTGCATTCTAATATTAACAATTTATATATAAACGCGTGAACAAAGAAAAATAAAACGATAGAACTTATAAAAATGACTGTCCATGTACTGATATGGATTTTCTAACCTTGTCGCAGTAGATGGACAGAATGGAATTAAACCTTTCGAAGCCGTTTTTTTTAATAAACAAACAGTTTACACATTTACTTGTAGGTATCTTATTTTTCTTTTTTTATTTAGATGGCAAGCATTAAAAAAAAATACCGTACATCGATATACATGTAATGATCTAAATAGAGCCTTGGATGATATTAGAAAAGGAACGAGTGGATATATATTTTTACTTTGTGCCACTAAGAAAATGTTAAAAAGGTTACATATCCAATCCGAGACACTTTCCGAGACAGTTTTCAATGCGGGACAAACAATTCAAATCCGGGACAGTCCCACACGATCCGGGACGTCTGGCCACTTTAGGCTAGACATAACCTCACTTTATTTGCGGCCTGGGCCCATAACCTGTTGCACCGGTTTCTGGCAATGAAGACTCCATACGTTTTTAGTTTTGATGAAATAAACTATATTTTAACAAAAAATAACTTAATCTAGGCACCTACTATAGCTAATAAGTATTTTACTCGTCTAGCCAGACACCCGTCCATCTATTGGTTCTGAACTGTCCATCTGCTACCCCTATCGTCCATCTACTGGTGATACGGGCTAGGAGTAGAATTTTCATCATTTTATCCTTAAATACATTAATTTTTTTACTTGCAGTTATTCTTTCCTTTCAGTTTTGTACATTTTTACGTGCGAAGCTTTTGATTTTTTTTTAATACATGTTGATGTAAACTTCGGAATCAACAAAACTGTCCATCTACTGGCCTGCTTACCCTACTTTTGAACAGTAGTGTATGTAAGGTTACGTTTTCAAAGAGGTGCCCCTTTTAGGGAAATACCTACTACTCACGAAATAGCGCGCGTTTTACTATTTTTCATTATTTTAGTCAGCCGATTGTGACTGCAGTGGCCAGCAAAATCCTCACCCACATTAAAAGCTACCACACTTCGTAAGAATGAACTCATTTCAGTAATTCTAAGTAAATAGTTCTGTTTTCCAAACTCTATCAATTTAAGCAAACTAGACTGTTCGCAAATTTTCTCTGCATTAATTTGTCAAAATTCAGGAACTTCAAGAAAATAGAATATTTCGAGTGGTCTGCTGTTAATCTACGGGAGATTGCCCTGCAGCGAAGCTATTTGGATGGAGGAGCGCCGTTAAATGTCATTTGGGCGTCAGATGCTGTCCATTGATGTTCCACTTTCTGATGCCTTCAATGATAGGTACTCTGTCGGACGTTGCGCTGCAACTTTGATCAACGTGACTTGTTTCCGCGATACATTTCAGCAAGTTATATTGCTTTAAGCGACGCTAAGAGATACGGAGTCTCTGGCGCTGATATTCCCAACGTTTGGTTGGCTTCGGAATTACTCGGAGGGTTTCACTATTTCACGCTCAAGCAGACCTTATAAGCACCTTATTATTGAAATCTTTGTAAATTAATTTTCCATTATACATCCATATTTCATTTAATAAATGCGACATTTATACAGCACGCTGGCGTAATTATTTCCACAGCATGGCTTTGTACATTCAAGATATAGCCCGAATAAAAATACCGAATGCCGTTGAATCATAATCGACGTAAAATTTTTGAGAATTTTCCTGGTGTAAATGGTTTTAACTAATTCCATATCCTACCACTTTCGAAGCGAAGTGTCGTGAAATTTAATTTCCATGAGGATCCTTTGTGTTTATCTTGCAGTTCCCACTGCGACTGATTCTTAAACTTTTCCTCGAATTCTGGACCGTCTATGTGGTACGGGAACGCGGGTTCAGGTTCAGTGGCTCTCGAGATGAAAGGTAAGCATCTAGGAAGATTGCCTCCAGGGTTTGAAATAAGCATAACTTACGACGTGATCGTGTAATCTCTTCATTGCCGTTTCAATGTAAAGAGATTTACTTAGAAAAAGACATTACTACTTTTTCAAATGACGTAAAATGTAAGCAAGTTGTTGAACTCACGAGGAGAGGACTAGAACCACGCTTTAGTAATGAGTTACACATCAAATTGTAGGGCTCGACCAGCCGTTCAAGAAACACCCCCCTGTGGGTGCAACTCGTCATTCGTTTTCGAGATGTGCGTTTAAAAAATTGGTTATCATAGTCGACATTGGGAAGTAATATTTGTCCGCATAATGCGGTGGCAGTGCACGTTCTGATCACTTTGATACAGGATACACATTACCCAGATAGCACCGCACATCCCAAGGACGTCCTTTTCATGTCCAGTTTATATCCGAACGTCCAACGTCCATTTCTTAAGTCCTACGGACGTTCTTAGGACTTAAATTTCGGATGTTCTAGGAACGTCCGTTTCTTAACTCCTACGGACGTTCTTAGGACTTAAATTTCGGATGTTCCAGGAACGTCCATTTCTTAAGTCCTACGGACGTTCTTAGGACTTAAGTTTCGGATGTTCTAGGAACGTCCGTTTCTTAACTCCTACGGACGTTCTTAGGACTTAAATTTCGGATGTTCCAGGAACGTCCATTTCTTAAGTCCTGCGGACGTTCTTAGGACTTAAATTTCGGATGTTCTAGGAACGTCCGTTTCTTAACTCCTACGGACGTTCTTAGGACTTAAATTTCGGATGTTCCAGGAACGTCCATTTCTTAAGTCCTACGGACGTTCTTAGGACCTAAATTTCGGATGTTCTAGGAACGTCCGTTTCTTAACTCCTACGGACGTTCTTAGGACTTAAATTTCGGATGTTCCAGGAACGTCCGTTTCTTAAGTCCTACGGACGTTCTTAGGACTTAAATTTCGGATGTTCTAGGAACATCAAACAATTTTGTAAGTCCCGTGATTGTTTTGCACGACTACATTTCGAATGTTCCGAGAACATTCGTCTCGTAAGTATTGTGAATCTTTAGAAGACCTAAATTTCAGATGTTCGAAGAACAACCGTCTTGTAGGTTCTGCAGATGATTCAGGTGCGGTTGCAAAACAGTCTTACGACTGAACCTCGCCTTTACGCTATTTTTTTGTGCAATGAAGACGCTGAAATGCTGAAATGTTCCACGATAGCATACGACGTCTTCTAAACGTCTGTCTTAAGTCGTCGTTAAAACATCTGTCTTCAGACGAATGTGAAATTTTAAGCAAAGAGTCTAGAGGTCGAATGATGATGTCCTGTAGAATATTTCGCGTCAATGCACGATTTTTGTAAACTATTAATAATAGATATATACCTAGAAATTGATATTATTTGCAAGGAAGTGTCTTGAGTAGTTGCGAAAAGCAGTTGCTTCGTAATCTGGGAGTCTGGGTTCGATTCCCGTCACCGCCAAATTTTTTTTCTTAATGTCCTAACCCAGACTTGATGAAGATGTCTTTAAGGCGCTTTTACACCATCTGCAGAACGTCTTTAAGACGCCTTTTGGACGTATTTAACTTTACTTTCGGACATTCGGAAAACGTTCTGAGAATGTTGACACAGCACGTCCTCAGGACGTCCCACTTTGTAAATAGGACCTTCCTACGACATTTAAAGAACTTAACGAGGACGCACAGAGGATATATGGACCTTCTCGGGACATTCTTCGGACGTACATAAGATGTCTTTGTGCTATTTGGGTATAGGGAGGGCCGAAAAAATCAAATTTTCGAAACTCGAGACAGTCTACTGCGGAAAAGTTGCGTCTGGGGAAGACAAATGGAGGCAAAAAAAAATTTTTGAAATCGGTTAATATTTGACCGAGCCCAAACGGGGTCAAAGTTTTTAATTTTTTACCAAGTTTGGCGACTTCTGTAAATTTTCATAAAATTTGCATATTTCACTGTTGAGCATCGGAAAATATTATTAAAGCACATCAACACGCGATTCAAGAGCCGGTCCAACAGCCATTTTGAACTGTAACAATCAATAGCCATTTCTTATAGATTTTTGAGCGCTGAAACCGAATCCGCAAACCGTTTGTCGCCATCACCCTCAGTTTTTGAGAAATTCGATTTTCAAAAAAAACTGCAAATTTTCGACTTTGAACATTTTTAATGCCGAAACGGTAATAGTTATTCGGTTGCTCGTTGCGTCAAATTATTCTATGAACCCTCGCGAACGCAACGATGTAAGTTATTATTGAATTATGAACATTTAAATATGTTTAAACAACGATCAAAGGGAAAAGGACACTCGAAATGCACCAATTTTTGCAGATATATTTCTATATATTTAAGAAACTAAGGGTCTAGGAGAAAATCTGACTACTCCGCGCGATGCAGCAGACGTTTCCCCCCCGGAAACAATTAACAGAAGTGGTGAGGCAACAGAATGGCTTAAACGCGCGCGACTACCACTGTCGGCGCCGCACGTTTTGCCAAACTCTTTCGCTACGGTATTGAAAACGAAACGTGACTTACCAATATTGTTGGTGTTTTCCGATGGAAAAATGTCTGCTGCATCGCGTGGTGTTATCAGATTTTCCCCTAGACTAGTAGTTTTTGAAATATATAGAGAGATATCTGCAAAAATTGGTGCATTCTCGGGTGTCCTTTTCCATTTGATCGTTGTTTAAATATATTTAAATGTTAATAATGCAATAATAACTTATATGGTTGTATTCGCCAGGGTTCATAGAATAACTTGACGGAACAGGCAACCGATTAACTATTAGTGTTTGAACTCAAAAGATGTCCAAAGCTGAAAAACAGATGGTGATGGCGACAAACGGTTTGCGGATTTGTGTGCAGCGCACAAAAATCTATAAAGCTGGGATTCCACTGAGGCAACTTTTTGGCAACCGGCAACCGACAACATCGTCGCATCTTTTTTTCGCATGCGACACATGCAATCACTATCGCAATCATCGCACGCGACACGTTGCCTTGCGTTGCCTCAGTGGAATCCCACCTTAACCCTTTCGCACCGGACGGGACATATGCTGTCCCAGTCTGGAAAATTTTGATATTACGGCTGGGACAACATATGTCCCAGTTACTGAAAAACATCTAGGACAGAAAATAACGCCAAGTTGGGCCTCCAAACTGATTCTAAATTGTTGATGGTGCGCTGTTATGGGGACGTTTATGTGTCTCCAAGACCTTCAACCTTTTAGGCATAAAAGTTATTTTATCCAATAATCGCTTGGAGGAGAAATAACTGATCCCTGCAATGGGGCGCACTCGGACTGATTTTTCGCCGTATTGAAAGGGTTAAGAGATGTCTATTGAATGTTACAGATCAAACTAGCTGTTGGACCGGCTCTTTAATCAATGAAATATGTTCCTCTTTCACTACAATCGCGTTACGTCCCTAAATAGAAACACACATGTGGTTAAATAATATTTTCTGACGCTCAACAGTGAAATATGCAAATTTTATGAAAATATACAGAAGTCGCCAAACGTGGTAAAAAATTAAAAACTTTGACCCCGTTTGTGCCCGGTCAAATATTGACCGATTTAAAAAAAAAAATTGTTTGCTTCCATTTGTCTTCCCTAGACGCAACTATTCCGCATTAGGCTGTTTCGAGTTTCGAAAATTTGATTTTTTCGGCCCACTCTAATGCACATTCTACATATATATATATATATATATATATATATATATATATATATATATATATATATATATATATATTAGGGTGTTTCAATTTTCCAAAGGTGCTATTTTCACGTAACTTTGCTCGCCCCCTTGGTTCTATTCATCTAAGTGGTCTGTATGCCAAATTTTAGACAAATTTAATAATATTTAGGGGTCGCACAGTTTTAACACTAGGGTAGGCCTGGAGCGGTAGTAACACTTTGACTTTGGAATACGATTACGCAGGAACCATTACATTTACAACAAAAACTCTTATCCGAAAATGTTACTTATTTATCTGACATCATTGAGTCACAACAGTTTCACCGTATGTCAAGTAATATCCAAGTTATTAATAAAAAATGAGAAGCGGAGTGTATGTATGTTTATTGATTCCCTTTCGGGTTACAAGAACATCCGTCTCCTTCCTTACATTTTCTTTCCTTAACTCTACTTAACTCTACTTAAAATTACTCCTTACAATTATCCTTTACAATTACTCCTTACCGCTACCCCTTACAGTTATCCCTAACTACCTCTATATTTACATATCTCCAGGGTTACCAGGCGATCCAGTACACGTACTGCTATATATGACGTCACTTAGCTTGGATTGGCTCGGCGTTGACATGACGTCACGGCGTCACCAATCAAATATAAGTATTCCCCTTCTCCTACACCGTATGACGTCATATAGGCCAGCACACCGCCATTTTTTCAGTACGCCTGGCAACCCTGCATATCTCCGCTCGCCGTCTTCTACCTCTCGCATGTCCTACTATCTAGGGTAGATGTCCCAATTACTGCCAGTGTCCCAATTACTGCCACTTTATTTATTTTATGTAATAAAAACGTAACATATGAAACAAAATGTACAAAAAAATGTTATTATGAAACGGAGATTCTGATTTACATAAAAATAAAAGAAATATATGTACTCATATGTACCTAGTGCTTAAAAAATAATATTGAAAAATGAAAGTGCCATTTGAGCGTCAAAAACGCGACGACGTTAGTAGGAAGTGATGGCGAAATCGTACTAAAGAAAGGGTCGCAATTTTACTATTCAACCTCTATCTATTGCATAAAATGAATTATTCCGGTCTAGAAGAATTACTTTAATGATGTAACGAATAAAATACATAATATTTATTGTTAAGTTATAATAATTAACGGTGACATCATTAGGGACAAAATTTTTGGGCTTGTCCCTATTACTGTTGGCAGTATTCGGGACAAAAAAACGTGAAGTACGCATAACTGTCATCTGTCAAAGTTCAAATTCTTAACCGCAAAATCACGTGTAGCGTGTGATGCTGTGATATTAAATTATAGATATATATTAAATGTACACATATATTAAATTATAATAAGATATAAGACATATAAGGTACGTATACTGGCTATTAATCAGTAAAAAGGACTGGCAGTACTTAATCGAGTCTTAGTAAAAAGGACCGACTGTAATCGGGTCTCATTGTCAATAATAGGGACCGTCAGTTATGTGGTCACAGTTATTAGGACCGACAGTTATTGGGTGGCAGTCATACGGACAAGACGATTTTTGAGGTGACAGTTATAGGTACACTAGGATCGCTCACGAATTTTAATTAATTATTAATAAATTCTTCATATTTAATTCATAAAACTATTTTTTTTTTAATAAAAGAGATGTTAAATAATATTATGTTTCAAACTGAATCAATTTTTAGGTTACACAACACGCGAAATGATTAAATGAAGTTGGGTTATAATCTTAAGGTGGCAGTAATTGGGACATCTACCCTATTCTTTTTTTCTCTCTCTCTTTCTCTCTCTCCCCCTCTCCACGTATCGCGAGAAGCGGAGTGTTATAGCCCTAACGTTACAGTGCAAAGTGTCGCAACCGTCTCTGACCCCGGATCGGTTGTAACACTGCATGGATTCAGAGGTCGTGGCTTTTCACGTGTATCTAAATACACGTGTACACGGGACACGTGTAACGTGTATTAAGGAATTAAAAATCCGTGTTCTTAATACACGTGTACACGGATTATAAGTACACGGATGCATGGTCGCCAAATACCGCCTCATACAATCAACTACATATAAATAGAAATACATACGTCGTCCGTGAACAGAACTATATAGGGTAGAACCCCCAATTACTGACACCTACCCAATTACTGTCAGCTTAAGCTATTTTACTGAAAATAACGAATAAATAAACGTTGTAAAGTGATACACAAAAAGAATTATGTAATTCAACCTATAATCTATACGCTAGAAAATGCACCACATGATATTTTTTTTTCATTAATTTCTATAAGACGATAGAAAATTTTAATTTGATGACAACAGTGGAAATGGCGACTTCCTTACTAGCGAAAGAGAAAACAGGGCACTAAAGAAAGGGCTATAATTACTATATTTAAATTATTTACATAATAAACAATAATTTTTTAGTACAATATAAGTATCATAGAAAGTCACAACGGTCGTAATATAACGATTAATTAAGCCTTTTTAATTAATATATGGGTGATAGTGATTGGTACAAGCGTTTCAAGCATTTTGGTATTACTGTCATAGCAGTACATAGTTGCTCATGTACATGAGACGACATAACCGTAAAATGAGTAATAAACAGTAGGTTAGCTGGCAGTAATTGGGGTGTCAGTAATTCAGTCACACACGTTTTAGAGGTGTCAGTAATAGATCTAGAAATATGTTTTTTAGATTAATGAATTTATATATAAAAATAGAAATTCTAAGACCCACAAAATGTTTTTCATGAAGTAAACATATTAAACCATAATAAAAAAAAATAAAAAACTTATACTTTTAGTCAATAAATACAGATACTATGCAATAATATTAGAGTCAGTCCTTAATGTGTCAGTAATTGGGGCTTCTACCCTACACGAGTATCCGTGAACAGAAATACACGGGTATCCGTGTATTAAAAATTACACGGATTGAAGTTCGGATACGTTTACTACACGTGAAATAGGGACCTCTGGATTCTATGCAAACAAGACAATATTATTCGCCTTCTTCGACACTATTCGGTTCTGTTGCGGCACAACCGACCCCGACTGCCGATGTTACAATCGCCCTCGACCATGCTTTTGAACTTAAATTATAAATTGTGACTAACGAGACACTTGAAAGTGCTAAGTAACAATCAGTATTACTTTAAAAAAAGGCAAATTACAGATTAAAAAAAAACAAATACTTTCAAAGGGTGTGCTTACATTAGAATCATAAGTCAGTAAGAAAAAGTTACTGTAGGGTATCGAAAAGTAGGGTATCGAATTTTGTTCACTATCCATGTCTATTGCGTATCTATACTGCTAGGACATGGATTCCAAATGTCATTGTTTAACATATATCTGAAATTGGTGTCAATATCCATTATATGTTATGAGATATTAGCGTGTTACATTCGCACCCCCTGTTACTACCGCCCCCTGTCTACCCTACATTTTTTCGCTTTTTCAGGTTTTAAAAATGTGGGTAAAATAATAAGGTACAGAATTTTTATAGGTGTGAACAATAATAATAATAATAAAATGTAAATTTATCTACGTCTGAGTCTTCTTTGAAATTTACTTTCTTTTTCAAGGACTTGAGAATAAAAATAATTATCATTGGAAATCGTGTTTCCTTAGCCTACTACATATTATTTAGTGTGCAAAGTGTGCAACCTCTAAATATTACTCAATCTTCCTAAAATTTGTTAGATATTCTTTTTATATGAATAGGAATCAGGGCATGAGCAAAGTAAAAAAAAATTGTAATATTTTAATTTTAACCCTATAATATGAAACACCCTAATATATATAATACATATATATGTGATATATATATACCATTATAGAAAATTACATTTTCTCCATTTATTTCATATTTATAATAAATATCAAAATACATATGAGCCGTTGTTTTTGAAAGTGGTATAAGTTCATTTATTCATACATTGAGATATTTAAGGGTTTGCATTTGAATCAACTTAAAAATATTCCTGTACGTTAACCAATTTGGATAATGTTTTTAATACTATAAACTTGTTAAATTTTATTATGGAATAATAATCAATAAATATGTTAAAGAAAATGAACGATTTTTAGCTACAGAATGGACAAATAACATATTATGAAAAATATAATCAACAGCAATTTTAAATTTATATTTTAATTGAAGTTGGCTTCTGTGAAGTGTATTTTTTAATGTAAAAAATAATAATTACAGCGAAGACATACATGTCTTCATTATTTACAAGTAAACGAATAATCGAGTTTATTAAGAAATCATTTCAGTTATATTATAATGAATTTATAAATAAACTAGTATGAAAAGTAAATTACATCGTTAAGATAACTAATAATAACAAACTTATTCATATTTCAATCTTATTTCTCCTTTACACTTAGCACAGTGAAGTATTTTTTCCAAAAAAATGGGCTTATAGCACTTTCAAAAAAACATTCCTGCGATAAGATTTTACAGTTCAACTTTTTTTTATTAATTTATGAGGATATTATACACCATTGACTGTGTGATTATGAATATAAACACAGGATATCTATATCTGACTAAACCTAACATTAATTCATTTTTCAAAAAAATGGACTTTACCACTTTCAAAAACAACGGCTCATATACATATGTGTGACTATTAGTGTTATGTACTTCGTGTAGAAGATAAGGGCTATAGATCATAAACAGATTACAATCTAATTTAAAAGTTTACTCTCAGGCTTATATGAAAGAAATTATGAAATGGCATGAAATAATTTCGCTTGCAGCGTTAAGTATTCGGTTAAACTTACGAATTACCGACGACTTTTCTCATTAGACTGGATAACGAAGCTTAGTAACGTGGAACGTAAGCACTTGTTCGTCTAATCACTCTAATCGGATAAAATTTATCTCCGTACTCGTGCAAGGTAAACTTATGATTTATATGTGGTGAAACCTACATTCTAAGTAGCTTAATCCTCGTAATATCAGACGCACTACATTAACTGAAATAATTTCAACGAAGGATTTTTTAACTTCGGTCGTCCAACGAGAGTTGAATCGACGAGTACAGTCATTTAATAAAATTACATGCTAACGATATTCAATGTGTGAAATAAGTATTATACTTCGAACATTCTCTGCAACTAAATGTTTTAGGCATAGCTATTAGGGTGGAGTGAAAAAAACATTTTTTCAATGATCAAATTCTAATAGTGCGTAAAAGTTGTCTACTTGGCCCAATAAAACGTGTAAAAAATTTCAGCTCGATCGGATAATTTCTTCTGTGTGCCCCAAAGGCCTTAACTTTCGAAATTTTAGTACAAAACTTAAGAAACTGCAACTTTCTTCAGCTGGTGGATTCTACCTTTTTTTATACCCAACACTATATTTGTTGCGTAAATGAAGCAAAGAAACACCCGTGGCTGGTTTCGGAACGATAGGAATGGCACTGTAAACTATAAAAAAATGCAGCTCTTCGCTCACTTTCCTAACGGAACAAGTGGCCCAGAACCAACCACGCGGAGGTAGCTGTACGTCGGGCTCCTTGTTTTTTGTATTTTATATTTTTTTCGTTTTTTTTAATAATTTAATTGTTTTTTAGGTATTTTGTATTTTATATATTTTTTTTTTTTTTTTTTTTAATTTTAAGTTTTGTACTAAAATTTTGAAAGTTAAGGCCTTTGGTGCACACAGAAGAAATTATCCGATCGGGCTGAAATTTTTTACACGTTTTATTGGGCCAAGTAGACAACTTTTCCGCACTATTAGAAATTGATCATCGAAAAAAAGTTTTTTCCACTCCACCCTAATAGCTATATCGTTACACGCAGTTATTAGTTATTACAGAAAGTGTTTTTACTGCATTAATTTTGTAACGAATGATTCTCTATGTAAAATCCTAATTCTTGCATTTTTTAGACGGTCAACAAACATCGATCCTTCACGACCAGATGGTGACACCACTTAAACCGCAATTGCTTCCGTCTCCAAAGAGATTAAGTGGTATTCGACTGTCACTTGACTTTTTATCCTGGCAACGAAGCGTAATAGAATATTGATTCTTCCAGTTTTAAGGGGACTAGGCAGTCAGATCGCTCGAAAATCAAGTATTTTTTGCGAATTAATTACAAGGAGATGAACGCAAATTGTGACTAGTACGTTTGGGTAATGTTTATTAATACTATAAACAGTAAAAAATAAATGATTTGAATATTATATACATATGTATGACAGCGCTACAGTCGTCTGATATGTAGGCGTTTCTTCTGGAGCCGCTGTAATTTCGCAGTGATTCTGGCCGTGAGAAATTTAATTGTGAAATATCCTCTGAAATTTATACTTTGCCCTGGCCCCTATTCTGCCCTGAACCTATTGAAAAAGAGAAAAAATCAAAATTATAAAAATGGTGGCTGCAAAACGGCAAGTTTTAAAGAAACGTCATTTTTCTCCAGGGAAAGGAGTCATTCTATTTTTTTTTTGACAAACCAGGAGTTTTTACAGACTTATGCGTAGGTTCAGGTCGTAACTAGACATGTTACACATATGCTGAATTATTTTCAAATCGACTGATACCTCCGTTTATTCCCAATCACTGCAAAACGAAAGAGGAATCTCGTCCGCCTGCGTGCGCGCAGAAACGGTTTATGGCGCGCTCGACCTTTTCGGCTGTAAAATCCTCAATTTTGCGAATTTTAACATAACCCAAACGGCATTTTAGTCGGGGAGGGTGGTACTTTCGAAAAATGCAACAAAAACAATCGAGTTTCTGACTGCCTAGTCCCCTTAAGTACGTTTTGTCATTTGCTGTGTGCGTTTCTCCATCACACGGCACACACTTTGCTGCCTCACTCTAAATAGAGCAAAATTACAATAATATGTGGTGAAATGCAATTAATCTCTTCAATGACGTTTTGCGATTGTCATATCATGCGTTTTATATTGTCGAAAACTGATAAATTGCATTGATATGCAGTCAACTGATGCACTTTGGACGTTACGAAATATTCGCAGGATTAATATAATTTCACTGTTTACATGCTGGCATTAATAACATTCGTTAATGAATTGCTGGAATATACATCTGGGACATATATATATATATAAATTAATATTAATCTGTGTATATGTTACTGTTACTGAGTTGTGTCAATATATGTATGTATGATGTACGTAAATAATGTAGCAAGATACAGAGTGATCTGAATTTATATGAAAAGTTGACAGAATCAAATTCTTGTTTCCAAAAGAAATAGTAAAGTCCTTTAACATTTTGCGATGTGGGACGTCATTTTAAAGATTTTTAAACTCCGGCGCGCGTTATTTAAATACATAGGGGAGACCGGGACTGGTTGTCTCAAGGGGTAGGTTGGAATAATTGTTAATAACTTTGCACCGACATATGTTCTACTGCGGAAAGATTTACTGTAGAAAGAACCCGCGATCGCACGTTTCTTAACAGTTATCAGCGTTTGTCGAAAAATTGACTACGTAAGTGAATATTTCTTCTTGAAGATTTTATTTTTTCACGCTCTATATAGTTACGATAGAATAAATGTTAAGGGACTATTTTGGAGTTTGTTTATTAGACAGTCTATTGACATAGTATTTCTGTTTATACATAAATAATTGAAGGTTATATAGCAGGGACCGTAACTGTTATAACCAAAATTTTAAAAGTTATGGCATAAGAATTAATATTTTTGTTTAAATGATTTTGGTTATGAATAACAATTATCGATGACGGATATCGAATTTGGTCACTAATAACCATTATTGTCGACCGAATTATTTTTTGGCCACTAATAACCATTACCGATGACCAGAATTTTTTTTTGGTTACGAATAACCGTTATCGTTGACGAGAAGTTTTTTTGGTTACGGTATAACCAATATCTATTGTAGGAATTTTTTTTGGTTACGGTATAACCAATATATTTTGCGGGAATTTTATTTTGGTTACGGTATAACCAATATCTATTGCGGGATTTTTTTTTGGTTACGGCATAACCAATATATCTTTCGGGATTTTTTTTTTGGTTACGGTATAACCAATATATATTGCGGGAATTTTTTTCGGTTACGGTATAACTATTGAACTATAGAATATCTGGAATGCCAACTGTGGGTATTAGGAGCCGCGGCGCGCTGTTGAAAAAAGATAGTTGCACAGCGTGGGATGCTGTTTCACTCTTACACACACGCCTATACCTGCCTATACTCAAATTTACTACAGAATGGTGTATAATACAGGATAGACACCCATTAAATGCCACTATCCCTCTTGGCCTGGCCAGATATTTTATAGTTCAATGAGTATAACCAAACTCGATTGCTGGAATTCTGTTTTGGTTTCCAGTAACCAATACTGATTGCGGGAATTCTGTTTTGGTTACCAGTAACCAATATCGATGGTCGCAGTTTTATTTTGGTCACTCTAGGTTATCATCAATTTTTATTAATATTATTACGAATAATTTGTATTTATGAACGATATACAATGAAAACTAATCTTCAGGAGTTCATATTTTCGGAAGAAAAATACTAAATGAAATTAAGATTTATAAATTATATTTTGTACGGATTTTAGTTATTTTAGTTTTTTTCATTTGGTTTTGAATGCAGTGTATTCTATTGTGTTATATTTTTGTGGATCCATAAATATTAAGTGAACTCAAAAATTGTACGGATTTTAGTTATTTTTTTTGTTATTTATTTGATTTTGTATAGATAGATTATATTTTATTTTGTTATACGTTTGTAATTCAATAGATATTAAAAGAACTGAAAATTTTTAAAATAAGTATAGATATTTATTTTCTATTTTAAATCTATTTTTTGTGAAAATTCGAGAACCGGTTTTTTGGGAATAGTGGTATTCGAAAACCGGTTTTTTCAAAAGTCGGTTTTTGTATAAACCCTAGTAGTCAACCTACCCCATACTGTAAGTCAACCAATCCCGACCATGGGGCTGGTTGACCAGCATGGAAGGTCTTAGAAAAACATTGAAATACCTTAATTGTTGTCACATTGAGTCAACTTTAATAATTTAATCAGATAGCCAAATGTATGCCCTATCAAATATACTAACCGGTTTAATGATATTTCGTCCACACAATTGATTAAAAATCAAAAACTGAAAAACTGGCCTACTAGCCCCGGTCTCCCCTACTCTGTTATTATTCTATCTTTTAATACATTCTGCAAGCTCAATGCAAATTTCTGCCGACTTCGATAGCATTCACATATTAAAATTACTCTGCCCCTCAAAAGTTTCGAATCACTCTGCGAATTAAGGTTAGCAGGGATTTTCTGGTCAAATAAATAAATTCGCGTGATTTATCGCGTGATTATATATTAAAATCTATTGGAATAAAGAATATTGTGATCGTCGCTGGAGGTATCGACTTCGAGTCAGGTGAAAATTTATCATACGATGTCTATAATTTTAATAAAAATTGCTAAATGATTCGAAACTTTTTGCCAACAGTGTATATATTTTGAAGAACTGCATATTTCCTTTAATAATTTGTTAAACTTCTTTGGTCGCTGGTTTCTGTATTAATACATTCGCTGTGACGTGAACAAGTGTGTGATTGAGGCAAAGTGCGCTGTCACGTGTGGAAAGCAAGTCTTCTCATAAAAGCTTAACGTATTCTATGTCACATTTTTTTCTTCTTCTTTGGCCCATAGGGGACTGCACAAGATAAGCAACAAAAATTCACTTGGCAACGAACGTAAATTAGGTAAGCAACTTTAGTGAAAATCAATATTATAAAATAACAGTCAAGTTTTGATGACAGCTGCATGTTGCACATTCAGTTCCATAGTCATTCCATGACATTAGTACTATGCCGCAGAAAATAGTGTACGACACAGTTTCTTCCGTTCCTGCTGCGTAAATATTACAAATACTAACTGACAGACGAAATAATGGGTGAACAGTTGAACACTTGATCGGACAGGTGCACCTGTCTGACGACTCAACGTATACGAAAAATGTAGGCTAAATACGGCTTTAAATGCAAATCTAGAAAAATATTTAGATAATGCGTACGCTGTAGTTTGGTCCCAGATAGCACCGCACATCCCAAGGACGTCCTTTTCATGTCCAGTTTATATCCGAACGTCCTACGTCCATTTCTTAAGTCCTACGGACGTTCTTAGGACTTAAATTTCGGATGTTCTAGGAACGTCCGTTTCTTAAGTCCTACGGACGTTCTTAGGACTTAAATTTCGGATGTTCCAGGAACGTCCATTTCTTAAGTCCTACGGACGTTCTGAGGACTTAAATTTCGGATGTTCTAGGAACGTCCGTTTCTTAAGTCCTACGGACGTTCTTAGGACTTAAATTTCGGATGTTCCAGGAACGTCCATTTCTTAAGTCCTACGGACGTTCTTAGGACTTAAATTTCGGATGTTCTAGGAACGTCCGTTTCTTAAGTCCTACGGACGTTCTTAGGACTTAAATTTCGGATGTTCCAGGAACGTCCATTTCTTAAGTCCTACGGACGTTCTTAGGACTTAAATTTCGGATGTTCTAGGAACGTCCGTTTCTTAAGTCCTACGGACGTTCTTAGGACTTAAATTTCGGATGTTCTAGGAACGTCCGTTTCTTAAGTCCTACGGACGTTCTTAGGACTAAAATTTCGGATGTTCCAGGAACGTCCATTTCTTAAGTCCTACGGACGTTCTTAGGACTTAAATTTCGGATGTTCTAGGAACGTCCGTTTCTTAAGTCCTACGGACGTTCTTAGGACTTAAATTTCGGATGTTCTAGGAACATCAAACAATCTTGTAAGTCACGTGATTATTTTGCACGACTACATTTCGAATGTTCCGAGGACATTCGTCTCGTAAGTCTTGTGAATCTTTAGCAGATCTAAACTTCAGATGTTCGAAGAACAACCGTCTTGTAGGTTTTGCAGATGATTCAGGTTCGGTTGCAAAACAGTCTTACGACTGAACCTCGCCTTTGCGCTATTTTTTTGTGCAATGAAGACGCTGAAATGTTCCCAGGTAGCATACGACGTTTTCAAGACGTCTGTCTTAAGTCGTCGTTAAAACATCTGTCTTGAGACGAATGTGAAATTTTAAGCAATGAGTCTAGAGGTCGAATGATGATATTCTGTAGAATATTTCGCGTCAATACACATTTTTTATAAACTATTAATAATCGTTATATACCTAGAAATTGAAATTATTTGCAAGGAAGTGTCTTGAGTAGTTGCGAAAAGCAGTTGCTTCGAATAATTAGTCAGTAAGGACACTAAACGAGTTCCTATGAGTTTCGCATGCGAGCGAACCAGTAGGATTATAATTTAAATTGTATGGCCTTTTTTCTATGTTTATTCGTGGCCAACCATATCCACTGTACGATCGTTTGACAATAAACATTAGTAATAAAAAAAAAAAAAAAAAATGAAAAAGCAGTTGCTTCGTAATCTGGGAGTCCTGGGTTCGATTCCCGTCACCGCCAAATTTTTTTTACTTAATGTCCTAACCCAGACTTGATGAAGACGTCTTTAAAGCGCTTTTAAACCATCTGCAAAACGTCTTTAAGACGCCTTTTGGACGTATTTAACTTTACTTTCGGACATTCGGAAAACGTTCTGAGAATGTTGACACAGCACGTCCTCAGGACGTCCCACTTTGTAAATAGGACCTTCCTACGACATTTAAAGAACTTAACGAGGACGTACAGAGGATATATGGACCTTCTCGGGACATTCTCCGAACGTACAGTATGTCCGGAATGGACGTCCTTCGGACGTACATAAGATGTCTTTGTCCTATTTGGGGTAGTTATAATGGCCCAGAAGAATACAGATGCAACTCAATATTCCAGCTTTTTCTGATTGCGGAATGTTTAAAATTCATCGATTCTTGCTTTACCGCATATTACGCGAATCATCCAGACGAAACGCTCGCACCGAAATTAAATGTGGTTTTCAATTGAATGAATCAATCCGATATTGCTCTTCACATGTGTAGGCAGATAGAATGTATGTAGGTCCCTGATATATGCCTGAAAATGAATCGCATTTAAAACGGATGGAATTATTGGACCACTGAGTATGGCCTTTAACATTACCATTGTATGTTAATGTAGTATTTGCATTTGAAACCTTATTAGGTAGTTGGGTTATTTCGTGAGAATGGGTAATGTGATTTTAACAATTGAACAACGAATAGAAAATATCCATTTTTGTTTGCTTCAGTTGTGGCAAGTGAGTAACTTTTTTTAGAAAAATTTGCCGAGTATTTATTACTTTATTTAAAAAACAATTTTAATAAACTTCTTTATCTTCGAGGTAATTTTAATATATAACTTTATATTTAACAAAATTTTGGGGCCTAACAAGTATATTAACTAACAAGGAAAGATCCCGAACCCGGAAATTCAAAAAATTCTGAAACTTTGTTAATATGCAGGGGATTTCCTTCTGATTACAACGCGATTTTTTTTTGCTGCCCAAAATCACTCGAAGGGGGTGAAATTATCCCCTGAAAATTCGGCTATTTTCCGATTTTGTGTTATAACTCGCAAACTGTAAGAGATAGAAAAAAAGTTTCAAGACAAAAGTTACTTCTTTTAATTAGATCTATCATTTGGTAAAAAATTATTTTAAAGTTCACGAGTTATAACACAAAATCGGAAAATAACCGGATATTCAGGGGTCAATTAGACTCCCTTAGAGTGAATTTGGGCAGCAAACAAAAATTGCGTTATAATCAGGAGGAAATCGCCTACATATTCACAAAGTCTCAGAATTTTTTGAATTTCTGGTTTGGGGATCTTCCCTTGTGAGGCAACAAGGGAATAATAGTTGAACAATTTAAGTCGACAATTATACATGTGTATTTAATTGTCTGATTCCCAATTGGTTACGCTACTTAACATTAGATGTTCTGACAGATGTTTTGCGACAAGAATGTTACAAGAACGTACTGCAAGAATTAGATTCCGTCGAAGGACACTGTGTGATTGGCTCCATCCCACTACGAAGTATGCGTAGCGAAGATTTAAATTCATTGCTGGAATTAGAATTAGTGGATTATCTTCAACGAGGCTAGAAAAGGAAGTACAAAATCAGAGGTATATATCGGGTGTTCTAATTTGTGCCGATACATTCTACGAGTAGAAATAATCACAGACTCATAAATGCCCCTACTAGAGAGTTGTAACAAAAACACGAAATGCGAAGATATTAATGACGAACTGACTCTTAATAAAGTATAGTATAAGAATTGGTCAAGTATTAGATTAATTATTATTAGGGGAGAGATGGGATGAAAGGGACATTGCAATTATATGAAAGATAAAGGATCTTCCCACGACGAAAGTATTTTCATTTTGTAGCAACACTAATGCATGCCCAAACATGCCTAACTGCAAGTCGCTGACATTTCAAAGACGGCGGTGATACACGGTCGAATTTTTTCGTGCTTCAAAGTAAAATTTTTTATGTTTTTTCGAAACGTTTTGCCAAGTGCTGTTACCAATGACAGATTTCTGTATTATTACATCTGGGCTGATATTTATTCAGGAACAATAAGATACATGTTAGATAATCTTTTGTTTAATATTTTAACTGTAGAGATAAGATTTTCAATTGTGTTGTCATATTTATGAATGGGACACCCCTTTCCTAAGTGTTCCTTTTAAAATCTTATGATAAACCGGACATTGGTAATAAAAGAATATTTACCACACATCTATATGTTTTTGAGACAATTTTGGTGAGAATTAAGATCTTTTAATTAACATAGTTTGGATTAATCTAAGGATTCTGTGTTTGGTTTTTAATGAAATTATTATCCATTGTTTTTTTATGTGAGGATTATTTTTTGTTATTTAAATATGTAAGCTTAATGTAAAGTTTGTTACAAATATTTTGGCAATGCCGTGGTATTTATGTAACTTAAGAAAAACGTCGACTTGTAGACTTGTCGACATCGATACTGCGATTTCGGTACCAGCAGAAATAATAGTTAAAAGAATAATATTCATATTACTTCGTTTTATTACACTGTCCCATTCATAAACACCCATGTCCCTGCCAATACAGCCAATTTATGAAAGGGACAAAACACACTTTTTTTAGAAAACAAAAATAAAACATGTAAATATAGAGAGAAGCTTAATAGGACCGTGTACTGTTATAGCCAGATAACTGGCTTTTCTAATGTTACCAATTAGAAGTCGAATGGTTATTTAGTTTTTTTACTATCTGCTCCTAAACAAAAATGTCCCTTTCATTCCACCTCTCCCCTACTACTACTATTGTAGCATTCGTGAATGGAAACAAGGATAATTTCTGGACAGACAAGGTGTATTCGGATTAGGTAGGATTACATGCTTTGGTTGATAGGGCGGGGCTACAAATTTCGGAAGTCAGACGTTACGTTTCGCTGCGTTTATGCAATTTTACAGGTTCTGATGTGCATGCGGCACGTGACTTTATTCTAATGAGGCGTCCAGGCACTGTCGCCGAACTCTCCACATCGGCCGAGCGTCCAGGAACAGACCCTAGTGCGCTCTTTCTCCAGGCAGGCGTCCAGGTATTATCGCCGAACTCTCCTGCCGGAGGCCCTAAGCTGTCTGAGAACGGCCTTTGGCCGTGCCTCGTCCTCTCCCTGAGAACAGCGAAGAAGGAAATGCTTTTTTTTTCTTTTGTAGACATGGATCTTTGTTGTTCCTAGGAGCGAAGGCCCCCTTACCAACAGATATTTGAGAGGTTCAGTTGGAATTACCTGCATAACAGAAAATGTGAATTTAAGAGAGAAGAATGGGGAAAATTTTTGAAAAAACCCAACATGAAAAACGCATACGAATGCGAGCATCATAGTAAACAGACGAGAGAAGTCATGGATGAAGTGGCGGCCTGGAGTAACCGAACCACCAAGGCCGATCAAGCATCATGCGTGAGACAGCAAGAGCCGATTTTGAGGAACCAAAGGAATAGGGAGAGCTTAATTCTGGAAGGAGTGCGGGAACTGGATTTTGACCTTATGCGGGATACGGTTTCGATCGTATGTTCCTGTTAGCTTCATCAGTGGGTTACAATGATTTTCGACAGAATAGGTTGAGACCATCCTTTGGATGTGGTCCATGAAGGGTTCGACACCAGCCTCATCATTCAAGTCATAAGTGGGATACCTCAATGGTCCCCCCAGAATTATCTTTAAAACACGACTCTGGCGAATACGGGCCGCAGCAAGAGTGGTTTTTGCCGCACTGGCCCATACCTGCAGTCCCTAAGTTAGGACAGGCCTCAGGCAGACCTTGTAGATGGTTAATCTGAGTTTACGATAGAGCAGGCCTGCCCCATCGGGTGCAAATACCTCCTGAATTTCTGGGACCCGGGTAACAGCCGAGCGCGGGACTGTTCCATTGCTACCCGTTGCGAAATTTGTGAGAGAACTGCATGGTGGTACGAGCCTGCATGGACGGCCGCACACTCATGCAGTTCTTCCGCAACCCATGCTGTGGTTAGCAACGTAACCAGCTCGCGCTCGGCTGTTGCCCGGGTCCCAGAACGTCAGGAGGTATTTGCACCCGATGGGGCAGGCCTGCGATAGAGGAAGGAGGATGGCTGGAGATACGGAGTGATGGCCGCTAGGGCAGTCCTCGTCTTTTGGGCCCTGTCCATGACAGCGGGTCCCACCGTCAAGCCCTTATCGAGAATCGGACCGAGATACCTGACTTCATTGGACCAGCTGCTGTCAATCCCGTCCACACTCAGCCTTAAGCCACTAGGGGCTGGTTTCCATCGGTTGATTCTTCTTATGGCCTGAGTTTTTGCTGGATTGACAGTCAGCTTCCAGTCCTTAAAGTACTCAATGACCTTGTCGAGGTAAATCTGCAACCTGAGGAACAGAGGTTTAACCTGCCACGAGGAAGAAATGAGCGAAGTATCATCAGCATACAGCGCCAGAGAACAGTCGTTGACGACGGGAATGTCATTGATGAAGATGTTGAAGAGAAGGGGGCCCAGGATTGAACCTTGGGGGACCCCAGCAGTCACCGGATGCCTTGAGGAGTTATTGCCCTTGGCAAACACGTAGATGGAGTGGTCTGCCAGATAAGATCGGATTAGTTTGACCAAGGCCCAGGGGAAACCTGCTCCGTCCAATTTGTAGAGAAGGGCCTCGTGCCAGACAGCGTCGAAGGCTCGCGAGAGGTCCAGAAGAACCATGGCTGATCGGTTCACATTAAGCTCGTGAGCCACAAGCTGGGCAACGCTGACGAGCTGATGCACCGTCGAGTGGCCAGGGCGAAAACCGAATTGGTGGTTAAGTAGTATCCCCACTGCCCTTCAGACGCTTCACCATACGCCAGTGGATGCATCTCTCGAAGACCTTGCCCATCACTGGGAGAAGGCTGATGGGCATGTAACCGTCCACGCTAGACTTAGGCTACCCTGGTTTAGGGATTGGTGAGACCTTTCCAGGGCACTGGAAAATAGGAGTATATTAACGAGGACCTGAAGATGTAGCAAAGCTGCAACCAGACCTTACTGGATGCAAACTTCAGTAATTATGGCGGAGATGCCGTCACCACCCGGGGCCTTCTTGACCCGAAGTCTCCCTATGGCCTCCTTGACCTGTTTCAGAGTAATGTTATACTCCGTCAGGGGGGAGGGGCAGGAGTGTTCATCCAAGCGGTGAACAAACTCGTTCACGATCAATGCGTGTGGAGACGTCAGCCTCGAGACGCGACTGTGGACCCCGGCGAAGGCCTCCGCGAAAGCTTCAGCATTGTCGCCGTCGGCGCTCAGCAATGCTCCCCCCACGCTAAGCGGCGGAATGACCGTCGGCGAGCGCGTGAGTTGCTTGTAGCTGCACCAGAATGTTGCCTGCTGTTGACCTGAGCCTGCAGTCTATTTCAGTGGTGAGACATTTCGCGATGTGGCAAAAATATTGCAGTCTGGTTCGCTGCCAAGCACGCCTTGCCCACGCCTCTGCCTGATGTATGAAGAAAGTTTGGGATCGAGAGAAAAGTCCCTGACGCTCTTGGATGGAATAAACGAAGAGGACTTTCTGAGGCCACTCTTTAAAAAACCATCAAGCTGCTGAATACAGCTGTCGATGTCCTGGGAGTTCGAGAAGGAGGATCGGGGCCGAAAGTCCCTGGTGACTCTGCCGTAGGTATCCCAATCCGTCAGGCGCACCCATCCAGGAGGGCGCATGGCGCCCTGGGTGGCCCTCAGAACCACAGGTCTGTGACAGGTGTTGAAGTCGCCCCCAGGGAAGGCCCCATTTTTGTGGTGTTCTGTCGGAGCTGCTTATGCGCAGGGGGGGAAGGCAAGCGAATGTAATCGCTAGCTTGATCTCGCGCAAGTCACGCCCTCCAGGCGCGCAGCTCCGGCAAGAGGATGACCACCTTGGAGGTTTTAGTGGGTTCGAGTCCCACATAACCCTCGACCCTCCCCCGAGGATTGGGGGTACTCGTGGGGATTTCCTCCAAGTAAAAAAAAAAGTGTCGCAGGTGTTGAAGTCGCCTTCCCAGAGGCGGGAAGTAAAGCCGTGGCCTCGGTGATGTTCCGCGGTAGATGTCATCGGTATTTCCGGGGTGTCTGCTGCGGAGCCCCTCAACCTTAGAGAGAAAGTCGAAGGCGGTGTGCCTCCGAGATCCGTAATCTTAAGGGTGTGCAGCAACGGCCCTTCGGGCGATTAACCCCGCAGGTAGCGGCACCCGAAAGACCGGGGGGCTTGCCTTTACTGGCCGGCCCGCGAGGGGATAAACCTCTATAATAATAAGTCCCTCCTCCTGAGCCCCAGTAGTGGCAAAGGGGCATTCAGTCTCCAAGCTCAGCGACAGTGGGTGGGTAGTGTGGGAGCACACTGCCAAACTTCGATCCGTCCAGGGTATTGCCGCCCCTGGATGTCGCCCGCGCCCTTAGGGGCCCGGACTAAGGCCCCCCGTGGTGCGGATTCCATTCCGCACCTTTACTGGCAGGACGCCTCTACCAGCGGGTATTTTTTTAAGCGTCAACGCGTGGGAATTTTATGGATCTATCACAACCGGACGGTAAAAGAGTTGACAACCAGGCACGACACACGGACACGGCAACGGGAACGACGCAGGCGCAGGAACAGCTAGTCCCAACGGCCTTGGGGCGGACCAGGGCCTCTCCTTCTTCGAGGGAAAGGGGGACGCGTCAGGGGTCGGCTGGTGATCCATCGCTCAGTAACGATGACAGCTACACCGATGAAGAGTGGGGCACCGCTTGCACGCATGATGCGGCGACGGGTGTCGGGCACGGGGCCTTGCCCAAGGCACCGATGAGGCGAAGCGAGCGCCTCAGGCGGTTGGAGGAGGGAACGGTGGCGGGCGCTGTGTGTCGCGACGCCTCCAGGTCCTCGATCCATCGACGATCTTACGGCCGCCTCCAGGTTTGGCTGCCAGGGGGAGCTCGACCTCTTCGAGGCCATGCGGGGGGACTGCGACCACCTTGCTGTGGAGTTGGCGGCTGCCAACGAGAGGACGGCGGACTTGGCAGCTCAGCGGGACGAGGCGATGGCCCTCGGTGCGGAACGGGTGGCGGCGCTGGGCGCCGAGCTGGACCGCTTTCGGGCGGAGTCGGATGCGTTCGCTTACGAGCGGGCTCGCTCCGCTTCTCCGGTTTTGGGGGCGACCGGCGCGCCGTTGGAGCTCTAGGGGCTCCCGGACGCGCCGGGCGACCGTTTCGCGGAATTCGCGGAGATGGTCGCCGAGCGGTTTAGGCGCCTGTGCGAGGCGGTGGTGGCGCTGGGCGAGCGGCTCACCGCTCTGGAGGAGGGCCGCGTCTCCGAGGCCAAGTGGGCCACCTCGGTGTGCCCCGGGAAATTGGTAGGGATGGAGCCTCCTCCCGTGTGCGCTTCCGCCGAGGGAGCGAGGGAGGAGGCTAGCGGGCTGACCGGGCCGTGCGTCCCGGCGGCCCCTGCCCCGCCGACCTGGGCCCAAGTGGCCAGCAGGCGGGGAAAGAGGGTCGCCGGGGTATCTCTCTCGCCGAGGAGAGCTCTGCAGTGGGACCGGTGCCTGATGTTCTGGCACGCGGCTCTTGACTGTCGGGCGGCCGTTAGGTGCCCAGCGTGTGCCTCGGTCGGGCTGTCCGCTGGGCACCGGATGGGGGCTCTGTGTGCCGGAGGCCCACGGCTTCCGCTGCGGGGCCACCAACAGCGGCCGTTAACGCGGGCGCCGGGAAGCGCCGGAAGGTAGTCGCGGTTGCCTCCCATGAGGAGGAGGGACGCGTCTTCTCTTGACGAAGACAGCCTCGTATGGAGTCGCCTGTGACTGTCGAACCGGCGCGAACGGGATGGAGTCGAGAATGACGATCGCAGCGCCTCCGCCAGTGCCCGTGGTTCGGTCAGCACGCACCACGCTATAACCTGGAATGTAGAAATCAACTCCTGGGGAGAGTCAGGTCTTTGTAACGAGAGCAACGTGAATTTCGCTGCTCTGCAGGACCAGACGAAGCTCATTTCTTTTACTGGCTACCGAGCCAGCGTTCCATAAGATGAAATTTGGAATAGGAGCCATCTAGTCGAGTGACTGGGCAACTTCAAGGAAGGCAGCAAGTTGCTGCCTTTTGGAAGTGCAGCTTTTCAGTTTCGAAAGTACCTGTCTTGCTGCTTTTAAGATTTGACCTGCGTCGCAGAATTTGCCTATTTCCTTGCAAACATTTAGCGTTTTCATGAAAGCGTCGACGTCGAGAGGAGTAGCAGGGCAGGGCTCCTGGCGTGAAGCAGCCGCTCCAGCAGGAATCCCGGTACCGTGCCTGGTCACCAGCGCGTTACGGTAAAAGGGCTTCGGGCCCATCCGGACCGGGACAACCGACGACCCTAGAAAAGCCTTTGAAAAAAGCGGAGTGGAGTTGTTGTTGAGGTCAGCGGTCCGAGGGGAGGGACCTTTGCCTGTTTATTCCTAGCAGCCAGAAATTTGGTAAGAGCAGGGCATTTTGAAAAATTAGCCGTATGAGCTCCAGAACAGTTTGCGCAGGTAGGGGCTTCCCCCGTAGCTCTCAGACACTCCCTCGTCAGATGAGGAGCGCACTTGACGCAACGAGGTGGGTGGTTGCAATTTGACGAGGAATGTCCAAATGGTTGGCATCTGTAACACTGTGTGTACGGTTTCAAGGAAAGGAATTTTTCCCAGTATACTGTGGTATAGAAGATGTGCCCAATTTGGGTCACAGCGTTGAAGGAGGTGCACTGCGGGAAGACCACCTTGTAGGTACAATAGGTAAACTTCCCTTTCCCCGGGAAGACCCTGCTCCCTGATGTCAGCCAGGACGGTCTCAGATGGAATCCTGGACAGGCCCTTCAGAACGACGACCAGCGCTTTTTGAGCGTTCATGTTGAAGGTGTGGAAGGCCTTGTTTCCACCGAACAGTTTTTTCTTGAGGTCGTGAAAGTCCTCGACCTTGACCAGCTGGATCCTGATCCTGTCACCTAAAATTTTGAGTTTAAAACCCTCGCCGTAGTCGACCTTGAGCGAGGCCGAGAGCTTCACGAGGTCTCCGTCTAAGTTCTGCACATATATAGGAGGCGGTTTAACTGGAGAGGAAGCCGCCTCAGCAAAAGGCAGATGTGTCGGGTTCTGATCCGTAACAGAGCTCGAACCCAGGGGTGGGGTGTGGTGGAGGAGGTCGACACTCCCGGAGCATTGTTCAGAGAGTTGGTCGAAAAGGAGCTCAAAACTCCGCAACGATTTTTGACAGTTATGTTAGGAGAGACCTCCAGGTCCATGCCATTTTCACCCGGACAGGTGGAGCTGTCAAGAATTTCCACCGGAGTGTTTTTTAACACGATGGTAGGACGGTTGGGTTGCACTGGGGATCCGTTGGATCCCGTAGCGCCGGTTTTGAAGGGCTTGGTGGGGCTCATGTTGAGGCCATCAACAGGCAAATTTGGAGCCGGATCGGTCCGTTGAAGTATAGTGTCGGAGCCCGAGGCCTCCGAGGGCCTCGGCACCGTGAGATCACTGGTGAGTTTGCTACACCTCTTTTGCCACTTTGGTGGGAGGTTCTCACCTAGCCAAGTGACAAGTGTATGAGAATCCTTGAAACAGGCACTCCGTCTGTCAAATGGCCGCCTGGTCTTGATAATAGTCCTGGAAGAGGACAGCGCAGCAGCCAGAAACTACAGCTGAACGACCGCCGAGCGTAGTGACTGGTATGTGAATGTGCCAAAAAGGTGAGTGAGAGTGCTCCGCTCCGTTGGCGAGCTTGTATTTGAAATATGACGACAGCGAAGAAGGAAATGCCTTTGCGGGCCTGTAATTTATACCCGATCGTTGCTATCCGCGGCCGCAAAAATCAACAGACGCGTCGTTAAGCGCGGTTCCGCGCACGCACGTCTCTGCCCACGGGCAGCCTACAAGCGTATTCGGGAAGCTTCTCGATGGTCGGCGTTTCTCGAAGCTTCCTTTTCTGCACGCTACACTATTTATATTAATCTTTATTACTTTGTTCGTATCCATAATCTACAATTCTCACTAAAGCGTTGTCTGTGCGTAGTTTTGAAATACAATTTATCAAACACAATTTAAACAACGCAACCAACGCGGGCATAATTAAACTAGTTGAAATATGAAATTTATGTTAAATATTCTTCAATATTACGAAGTATGTTGTACGTCACACACAAATGTACGCGAAAATGGATTAACATGTGATCAGAAAAATTAACAAAATAATGCTATTTTTTAATGTATTATTTAAATGGATTCCTTATTAAAGATACACAATTTTTCCATTTCCACCGTCCTTCTAGCTCTAATAGTTTCCAAGATATTTGACCAAATACTAGGTTTCACAATTCTAACTTTAAGGGCTGTTTTATCTCGCCTTAGATGTGAACGATGACCGATAAAAAAAATACGTGGCAAATATTTCTAATTATTTTACAAATCCGCAAAGTTTCATCAAAATCGGCGTGTGGCACTTTAGTGATGTAGATTCAGTCTAAGTATTCAACGTGAATTTAGGACCAACTGCATAAAGTGTACTTTGGGAAGTAACAATTAAAAATTTCGTTTTAATCAGCTTTATATCTTTTTAGCGTGGTAAACTTTACCACGTGTCGAAATCATACCAGAAATATAATTAATCTCGACTGTCTCATCTACGTTCATGTTCACTTCAATTAATTAAGGCAAACATTTGATTTGATGCCATTATGGGCATAGTCCTTTGTCAAATATAATTAATTCTGGAATAGTCGCGTAGAAATAGTTACTGTAATGAGTATCAGTTATGTGTAGAACATCTGATTAATATTAAATTACTCTTTTAATTTCAGGGGACACAATTACCTGATAATGTTAATTAGAATTGTCTCTTTTAACACATGACTTGTGAACTTGTAAAATATTTCATGTTTTCGATACCAATGTACATATTAACACAATTCTGGGCCTTCTAACATAATTTCCGCCATCAATAATCGCAGTATAGGTACATTCAAAAATGTCAACTATTTATTTATAAACTTGTACTTCAATTTTGATTAAACTTTAATGCAAATTTATCGTGTTGTTTTTTTTCTTTTATATGTACTTTTTCGCAGATATAAGCACCAAAATCTTTAAGAATTCGTACAATTCCAAATCAGATATTTTCAAAATTACTCATGGGCTTTAAATTCTTGAATATTGAATATTGTGGCGTGAAACATGATTCTATTCCATCTAAGGACAATATACTGACGGAGACCGTTCAAGTGGAAGCAATGACACTTGTCCCTTGCAGACCTAAAATCGATTTCTCTGCGGCTATTCACCCCTATAAAACATGCAACTGCAGCAGACTGTTGTGAAATAATCGAAGGAGAACTTCTCACTTCAATTTAAAATTAACCTCCCATCTTTGCTCACAGACAAGCTGAAAAGCCTATAGAAATGACAATGGAAAGAACGACTAATAATGGCGGAAGCTGCCAAGTTGCTTCGTAACATTTAATTAAATCACGTTAAATCGTTTATTTTAACAGTAATTACACATAGTAAGTGCAAAGATCCGAGAGTCATTCTATAACTCTAAAATGTACCATTTACATACTGAACAGCAATTTTAATATTGAATTAAGATGGAGAGTATAGGCATATAGACTGTGTTGCAGGAAAATTTTTATGTGAGACAAATGCAATTTTTGTCATAGAAATTGATCGATTAAGATTCGCACGAAGAGAAGCGAAATGCTGCGTCTAATAATGAAGTCAACGTGAGTAAATAATAAGAAACATTGGTAAAAAGTTCTAAGAAGAATTCTTATTTCCCTGTTTTCTATTAATTAATTTTTAACTAAACTTTCCTTCCATATCAAAAATGTCTATAATAAATTGTATTGTTCACAATATGGTATATTCATTGGATTGCAATGATGATGAAACTGGGAAATCTAAATTGGCAAGTTTCAACGCGTCCTTCGTACTTTTCAGATAATAATTATGTACTTCACCAACAGATTTTTATCTTCTTCATTAACTACATCACGATTTTAACAGTTAAACTCTAAAAAATACAATAAATAAAAAAAAAAAAAATAGGTACTTGACTGTTTATTCTTTACAAATATTAAAATAAAGTATTTGTTTATTTATTTTATTTGTTCTCTTTTGTATACATTTACTTAACTCTGATAAACCTGTAGTTGTAGTATTTACTCATAAATAATTTTGCTTTCTTTTTTATTTTTTCATAAATTATATGAGCCATCTCTCTGAAAGACGCGGACCGTCTCTCCCGGCACCTGGGGAGAGACGGTCAGATGTCATGACTTCAGTTTTCAATCCTATTTCTTACAGGAAATGTTGACGACTTCTTCTGAATCAGCACAGAATTTTAAACATATTACCCAAGTTTATTCTGTTAACTAAATAATCTCAGTATTAGTTTTAAAAGCCATTTTATGTTAGGTGAGCCAACTGTTCCGGACTTACCCTATACCTGTTAGATCAAAGTAACTGTGCATGAACACTTCGCGCGGCGCCGGCGTATTTTCACATCGACATTTTCTGCAGATGCATCGAAAATACTGTGTGGCGGTCCTCGAATGCTTACTTTAAAAACAATGCGCGCTCGGAGAATATGCGAGTGTTGGCACTTGTACTAGGTCCAGGGAAATTAGACGGAAATCTGCCCAATCTACGGAATAATTCCCAGCAAGCTAAATTTTGGTATGGGCCCTTATTTCATCGCTTTAAACAATGTGTCAAAAGTCCCCATCGATCTGAACCCGCTAAAAATTTTACAGAGGGTCGAAGGTAAAAAACCAACTGTTTTTCGCGAATATCTCGTTATCTAGCAGTTTTGCGACAAAAATAGCTATTATACCATTTTTACCTTAGGAAATTCTCTACATAAAAGGTGTCATGAGTTTTTTTCGTAGGAGGAACCATTTACATGTATGTCGGGTTACCAACTTTCAACCCCCATAGTTTTGACAAAGGAAGATCCCGAACCCGGAAATTCTAAAAATTATGAAACTGTAAATATGTAGGGGAAGTCCTCCTGAGTACAACGCAATTTCGTTTACTGCTCAAATTCACTCTAAGGGTGTGAAATTGGCCCCTGAATATCCGTTTTTTTTTCGATTTTGTGTTATAACTCGCGAACCGTAAGAACTGTAAGATCTATAATTTACCAAATGATAGTCCCAATTAAAAGAAGTAACTTTTTCCTGAACACTTTTTTCCTATCTCCTACAGTTCGCGAGTAATAATACAAAATAGAAAATATTTTACGGGACAATTTTACCCCCTTAGAGTGAATTTGGGCAGCAAACGAAATTGCGTTGTACTCAGGAGGATTTCCCCTACATATTTACAGATTTTCATAATTTTTTGAATTTCCGGGTTCGGGATATTCCCTTGTCAAAACTATGGGGGTTGAAACTTGGTAACTCGACATACATGAAAATGGTTACTCCTACGAAAAAAACTCGTAGTACCTTTTTTGTACAGAATTTCCTAGGCTACAAATTGTATAATAACTATTTTTGTCGCAAAACTGCTAGATAATGAGATATTCGCGAAAAACAGCATTTTTTACCTCCAACCCTCTGTAAAATTTTTGGCGGGGGTCGGATCGATAGGGACTTTTGACATATTGTTTAAAACGACGAAATAAAGGCCCATACCAAAATTTAGCTTGCTGGGATTTATTCCGAAGACATATCCTAATTTCACTCGACTATTGTTCAACGAGCACGGGTTAGCCGGACAACTTTCCCAGCAGAAGATCTCTCCAAGACGCCTGATCGACTTAAAACGGTATTTTGCCAAACCTCGCGTCACTCAAAGTGTTAATAGGAATTTGCACCGATACGTTGAGTATTGAAACCCAAATAGCACAAAGACATCTTATGTACGTCCGTTCCGGACGTACTGTACGTTCGGAGAATGTCCCGAGAAGGTCCATATGTCCTCTGTACGTCCTCGTTAAGATCTTTAAATGTCGTAGGAAGGTCCTATTTACAAAGTGGAACGTCCTGAGAACGTGCTGTGTCAACATTCTCAGAACGTTTTCCGAACGTCCGAAAGTAAAGTTAAATACGTCCAAAAGGCGTCTTAAAAACGTTTTGCAGATGGTTTAAAAGCGCCTTAAAGACGTCTTCATCAAGTCTGGGTTAGGACATTAAGAAAAAAAAATTTGGCGCTGACGGGAATCGAACCCAGGACTCCCAGATTACGAAGCAACTGCTTTTCGCAACTACTCAAAACAGTTCCTTGGAAATAATTCCAATTTCTAGGTATATAACGATTATTAATAGTTTATAAAAAATGTGCATTGACGCGAAATATTCTACAGAATATCATCATTCGACCTCTAGACTCATTGCTTAAAATTTCACATTCGTCTCAAGACAGATGTTTTAACGACGACTGAAGACAGACGTCTTGAAGACGTTGTAAGCTACCTGGGAACATTTCAGCATTTCAGCGTCTTCATTGCACAAAAAAATAGCGCAAAGGCGAGGTTCAGTCGTAAGACTGTTTTGCAACCGAACCTGAATCATCTGCAAAACCTACAAGACGGTTGTTCTTCGAACATCTGAAATGTAGATCTTCTAAAGATTCACAAGACTTACGAGACGAATGTTCTCGGAACATTCGAAATGTAGTCGTGCAAAATAATCACGTGACTTACAAGATTGTTTGATGATTCTAGAACATCCGAAATTTAAGTCCCAAGAACGTGCGTAGGACTTAAGAAACGGACGTTCCTGGAACATCCGAAATTTAAGTCCTAAGAACGTCCGTAGGACTTAAGAAACGGACGTTCCTGGATCATCCGAAATTTAAGTCCTAAGAACGTCCGTAGGACTTAAGAAACGGACGTTCCTAGAACATCCGAAATTTAAGTCCTAAGAACGTCCGTAGGACTTAAGAAACGGACGTTCCTAGAACATCCGAAATTTAAGTCCTTAGAACGTCCGTAGGACTTAAGAAATGGACGTAGGACGTTCGGATATAAACTGGACATGAAAAGGACGTCCTTGGGATGTGCGGTGCTATTTGGGAATAGACACTCCACCCTGCATAAAACGATCCTCACCATTAGCTAGAGTAGGCTATGATGTCTGAAGTTAAAGAAGATTCAAGGTTGTGTTCAATGGACACTAAAGTTCAGCAGTTACAAAAGTGGGTAAAAAAGGCTTCAAAGAATAAAAGAAGACCGTACTGGCCTTGTTAAGTGACTATTAGAGGAAGTCTCCGCCAACTTGAGCCCATTACTTACTTCTGAAGACGGAAAAGTGAAGGGAGCTCAAAGAGGCTGCGTTCGCTTTGATTATTGGCACGTGTCGCTGCTAATAACAGCCATTCAGAGATAGACGAAGCTTCCGAACGAGAAACGAACGCTATCGAGCCGCTTTTTCACCCTGGATGATAACTTCCCTAATTAACCGAGCATAGTCTAGCTGCGCTACGTGACTGCAAGGTCCTATTGATCGGGATATTTGTGAGCGATGAAATTTCAGGCGTGGTCCAATCTCGCTTTCGCGTTCAACTACTTGCGCTGAAGCGCAAGGAACCAGTTCTTTCAAGGAAAAGGGAGAGTCGAATATTTTTCTTATGCTTCTCATAGTACAAAATCTATGTGCTTATTTGAACACAACGGACGACCCTATAATTCGTGGTTATATGTTTCTTTTGAAATTTAAATATCGTTTTCTTGTACCTAAATGTTTCTGTGTATTATAACGACGGATATGTAAAATTGCTTCTTCCCATTGAAGATTATATTGCCAATCTCGTGATGAAGTTTTAATCTTCTAATAGAAGTTTAAAAGTTTTATAAAATATTATTCATTTTAATTGTTTGTCTAATATTATTTGGTGTATGACTACATATTTCATTTAGAAATATTCGCAACTTGCGGAATACCTCCGAAGGTGTATAAAATATGTAGGTATTCCACGCGTAACTGAACTCTATATGAATCGATTTACGACGGTTTCTCGAACAGACTGTTATGGTCTTCTCGAGTTATTCATTGCCGAGGTTGGATACGTGTGTAGAGAATTGATTTTCTCTCAGCTCATCGTACTGCACCAGTATCTACAAAAGGCCCCAAGCTTTCCAAAGAATTACATCACGTTCTTCAATATTAGGGTGTGTCGTTTTTGTGGGTAAATTTTAAATTTCTGAAAATTTTAAAACGGCTAGTGACAAAGTAATGCTGTTTTTAATCCTGAATCTGAAACTATCTTCAGAAATTGATTTGAGTGAGGTTTAGCTTCTTCAAATCACAGTTGAAAAAAAGTGAAAATTCAGTAAGATTTAACTACAAATTACATATTCATATAATGCTTAAAGCGAGTCTTGCTTGCATAAAAGCATGAAAATGAGAATAAAAATATGTGGAAATTAGTATTTATTACATTCACATGAAAATGTATGGAAATTTGTATTTATTACAAAATGAAAATATATGTAATTTTAGCAACAGATGTAGCCATGTCATCTATGTAGTAAATTTAATGCTATTTAACAAAGTCCACCAAAGAAGCGATATCTTGTTTCCTTCTGTTGCAGTTCATAAGCTCATTAATTAACTTTTTTTTTAATAATTTTAGTAATTTTCGTATTTTTCTATAATTTCAAATGAAATTCCAACTAGGTAAATAATGTATTACACAAAATTTAAAGGTAGTGTTTAATCTTAAACCTGAAATTGTACCGTTTTTCCACTAGTCGTTTTTAAAATTAAAACATTGAAAAAATTGACACACCCTATTCAATATGTTCTTCTCATTTTTAGATTGCAGGTTTGGAGACAAGCTCGATTAGAACTATGATTTCCAATCAGCCAAAATTAACTACTAGTGTCTAGTCCATTTCGTGGAGTGCGATACAAACATTGTATACTATGTCTGCGCAAGAACCAATTTTTTAACAGTGAAAAATCTGGTAAATTCTATGGATGGGGTGTGGCATTTGATATCCAATTAATGAATTTTCGGTGCTGACATGATGAAAGGTATCGCCTCGCTCAATAACGAATGCTCTTCATTAAATTAAATAATTTGATAACCATTTACGGATGAAAGTATAATCTTAAGATAAGATTACAGTATACCATATTTATGCGATACCACGAATTAGCAGTGTGAATTATGAGATTGAAACGAACTTGACGATCTAGTATTTTAATTTTAGATGTAAAAAATTTTATTATTTATTTCGTCTGCTCTTATGATAAAACGAAAAAATGTTGAATTGTGTAATTTTGATTTACACAACGCTCTTAAGATTCTTGAACCTTTTTAACAATCATAGATTTAAATCCTCCGACGGATTCTATTTGGCAGATTTTAAATTGAGTATGCACTTCAATATGGGGTGCATATTCTAAATAAAATTCATCTTACTCAAATATTATTGAATATTGATGTAAATAATTACATTCGTGCAAATTTTAAGAAATAATAATATTGAAAGTGTTGGACATAATTATCAAATTCGGTACCTTGGTCGGAGAGATCAATGCAAGATCGCTTTCAAAGCTTCGACATATTTTGAAATACTTAAAAAGTATATGAAAATATACAAGAAAAAGCGTAGTAGTACTAAATGGATACCGTGATATTACTGTTATGCTGAATAAAAATAAACATTTATTGACGGTCTCTCGTGAATTTATGTGGGTTGTATTTTTCAGTGTACCTACCACGGAACGATAGTAGTTGGGCTTGAAGGGTAGCTCTGCCTCGAGAAGTAGACTGAAATCGTGAAACGTGTCCATGGAGACAACTTCGATTAAGTGCAGGCGGAACTTTAACGCTCTCTGTGTGAAACAATCGCGCTGGATAATTCAGTCATCGGATTTCTTCGGTGTGAATTGTGCGAGCAGCCGGCTTTCATACCGCCAGAAGCACGTCCCATGCGAAGCTCTCCTTGTCTACGTCGTTAAGTTCCTTTGTAGTATTCCTCCTGAGGACACCAATTCATTTTCTACAACTGACAAGAACGGCGGGATAGGCATATCTCGCAAATGCTTCTCCCACGTGTTCCTACTAAGGTAAAAGACCCAATACGTGGACACGTCCCAGTAGCTGGACACTGGTGCAAATAATACTGAATAGTACATTTAATATTCGATTTATCCAAAAAAGAACTATTTTATTCAATTATTCAAATATTTAGTAAAATATATTCATATATATATATATATATATATATATATATATATATATATTTGGTATATTTGTAACACTTTCGTAAAAAACAATTTATTCTCTTGAACTGTCCGGTTTACACCATTTTAGTATTGGATCTATCTGATTTGCTAAGCAGTCGATGTTACACACGAATACACATAACCTTAAAAATAGTCATTCAATAATAGATTCTTTTTACTCAAGTTTGTTTACTGATTTGAATAAATTACTTATACAGAAGAAGTATGCAAAAAGAAAAAACTATTGTGTTGTCTTTTTTATTTAATTTCTCTAGAAAACATCCAAATTGCTGATGTTTCATTATGTGTCCATGTAATGGGACAGTAAAATCGGGACATACTAGTTCAGCTGTCCAAGTATTGGGCCATTGTAAGGTCTATGAATTTTCAATATTTCACAAAATTATTCACTCCTACAATATGTGTTTTTTTTTTAATAATAAAGTACACACGATGCCCCATGTAATTGCAAAATCATTTTTATATAAATCGATTTGTATAACTGAAAAATTCTCAAATGTGTGTACGCCGTACCTTAAATGTCCAGGTATTGGGACATTTACCTTATTTGGCGAATCATTGCAGATGAATTTCGGGAGTGGAAGATTCGTTTGTGTAACAGATGATAAATTTGCTGCTCTATTTATTTACGCCAACTGCGTGAGCAGTGTTTTAACGAGTGTCAGTTCATTATCAAACTGGGCCATACCATGCATTTTGCGCTGCGAGATATTTCCGCTTTTACATTTGCGTGTACTATTTTATTTTTTATAAATATCTCAGGCCATTTACGTAATTATGAGTAGACGTTCGAGCGAAAGAATACTTGTCCTCAGCAACTCGGCACAATGTCATCTCGACATTGTGGGACCCGTTCAAAATGTGTGTAGATTTGGAAAATCTTAAAACCTCAATGTGTGGATTTGGTAGTTATTTGAACCTCTAAGACGTACAAGTTATGATAAATGTCATTTATATTACTAATATAATAGAAGGTAATATAGTTTACTAGCTTCACTACTCGGCTACGCCCGAAATTTAGATTCTGATTTTAAAAAAAAACTTTTACTTATTTTTTGTGAAAATAGTCACATTCATCTGGATTAGCTAGACATAATAAGATGGGACTCACTTCGTGACCCCAGACTTTATCGTTCGAAAGTTTTTAGGCGAGACAAACACGCAAACACTTTCTGCTTTATGTATTAAGATGAGGGGTTACTGTAGGAAGATTCAAGCCGGGAATCCACCTGAAAGCTAAGCTGAGCTATGGTATGCTAAGTTTTAAAAAAATTAGCTTCGATACATCCTTATGGAACCGTTTCCACCAAAGGCTAAGCTAAGCTGTGCTGTGTTTTGTATGTTTTATAGCATAGCCTAGCATAGCATAGCATAGCCTAGCATAGCCTAGCATAGCCTACCATAGCCTAGCACAGCCTAGCATAGCCTAGCATAGCCTAGCATAGCCTATCATAGCCTATCATAGCCTAGCATATCCTATCATATCCTAGCATAGCATAGCCTAGCATAGCCTAGCATAGCCTAGCATGGCCTAGCATAGCCTAGCCTAGCCTAGCACAACCTAGCATAGCCTAGCATAGCCTAGCATAGCCTAGCATAGCCTAGCATAGCCTAGCATAGCCTAGCATAGCCTAGCATAGCCTAGCATAGCCTAGCATAGCCTAGCATAGCCTAGCATAGCCTAGCATAGCCTAGCACAGCCTAGCATAGCCTAGCACAGCCTAGCACAGCCTAGCACAGCCTAGCACAGCCTAGCATAGCCTAGCACAGCCTAGCATAGCCTAGCACAGCCTAGCATAGCGTTGCACAGCGTAGCATAGCGTTGCACAGCGTAGCATAGCGTAGCACAGCGTAGCATAGCGTAGCACAGCGTAGCATAGCGTAGCACAGCCTAGCATAGCCTAGCATAGCCTAGCACAGCCTAGCATAGCGTTGCACAGCGTAGCATAGCGTAGCACAGCGTAGCATAGCGTAGCACAGCGCAGCATAGCGTAGCATAGCGTAGCATAGCGTAGCACAGCGTAGCACAGCGTAGCATAGCGTAGCACAGCGTAGCATAGCGTAGCATAGCGTAGCATAGCGTAGCATAGCGTAGCATAGCGTAGCATAGCGTAGCATAGCGTAGCTTCCAGGTGGATCCCCGGCATCTGTAACTATATTTCGTGTGTAATAGAACAGAAGAAAGTTGCTTTAGAGAATAAAACAGTAAGTATATTGTTATGTATTAATTTGTAATCAAATACTTTTATCACATTGTACAAAGAATAAATAAATGGTTCCAATTCGAAACCAATGCAGCTGCATTTTGCAAGTGTATCGGTGCATCTTTTGAATAAAATGAGTTGCATCTCCGATATTTACAAAGCTGTACGAATATATGTATAAGTGGTGATCTGATAACGTATATACAATGTTTATAAGTATATGCAGATAGTTTGATTGCTCTGTCAGCGGACTTTCAGCGGGCGAGTTATTTTAAGGGGACTAGGCAGTCGAAAAATCGAGTTTTTTTTTTAATTTTCCGAAAGTACTATCTTTTCTGAATAAAATGCCGTTTGGTTTATATTAAAATTCGCAAAATTCTTGATTTGGCAACTAAAAAGGTCAAGCGGTAACTTATAGCGTCGCCTTTGCCCAGAAACTTTAAACGCATTTTTCTCGAATCTTTTTTTCTCTTGGTTTTTTGCTGATTGCGAGCGAATGGAGGTTCAGATCGACTTGAGAAAAATTACAGGATGTGTAAAACATGTGCCATTTCGCCACAAACCTCTGATATGGTCCGAAAAAATTCGAGAATTACATAAAAAAATTAAGAAAACACCGGATTTTAGTAGCGCACAAACAAGAACGAATTTTTCTCCGAAAAATCGCCTTTTTACAGCCACCAATCGCATAATTTTGATTTAATTGTTGTTTTTATAGGTTTGCGCGGAAACTATGAATCCAACAAACAAGGATCTCACCTTTGAAGTCGGATTACGTCACATTTTAAGACCGATATTAAGGCAAAACGACAGATAAACATTAAAACGTTTACCCGTCTGCAGCGCCATTTTTAAAGCACATATCTATTTCATACCAATTTTTTTTCCATCTGTATGGTAGTAATAAACATTGGGTAAAAGGATACATCTGTGCTTTCATTCTTTTACAAATAAATAAAGGACAGTGTCTCTTTCTCACGAAAAACGACTGCCTAGTCCCCTTAATCCTACTGAACAGAACTTCGAGGTCAGTATAATCTCCTGAGGAACCATTCACCATTAGCCCAATCCAGAATTCATTAAATGATACGGAAACTAAAAAGTACTAAATATCTGTATACTATAATAAAACACATTTCACAAAGATGTGCTTTAAGTAAAAAATAAAGAGCCGTCGAATACCAACATATCCTAACTCTAAATTCTAATAATTTATCCAAGAAATTAAATTTCTCACATATCCTTCAGAATGTGGTGCCCCAAAGGTTGATGGTTGAACAAGAACTGTATTGTTAAGAGCGTGTCAGTTTTATACTATTCTGCTGCTTTATAAAACAGATCACGTTTACTTGTATTATCCTGAGAACAAAATAGACACAGTACCATCGACTTACGAAACAGTTTATCTACAAACAAGTTCAACAAGATCCTAACGCAACTGATTATCAGATCAAAAGTAGGACCAGCTCAAAGCTAACTCCGTTTCACCGTGCGAGCGTCCAGAAGCAGTAAACCTAGAATGCATAAAGTGCACGTAAGTATACGGTCGTCAAGCGTGCGTCCAAAAGCTCTAAGTCCTTCCGCGGCCTCATTACTTGCCAAGCATCGCTACCGAATAACAGCGCGTTCCTCGATCGATCACAGTCGTCAATAGCGGTCCCGGCGGCCAGGCGCAAATTGCCAATCGGCGCAAGTCGGATTTAGCTCGTCGGGAATCATCGGTTCCGCGACCAAACTTTCTGCTTCCTGAAAGTGACGCGAATGCGCAGAGACTTTGACGTCAAGCGTTCTCGGTTAAGGGACAGGACCTTTCGACTGACGCGGATATTGATTTTCCTCGGTTTCGAGGTTTCTAGAGCAGCGGACGCCGTAGCGCAGACGCCGCCGCTCTCAACATGGCGGTCCATCGTCGCACCGGGTTCCTTCCGTGTCGTGTGCCAGCGTGCTCGCCCGGCCCGCTGCAGGGATCTACGAGGATGCGGTCGGCGATCGAGGAACAGGGGCAGAGCGTCTAATTGTTGGACTTGATGCGTTGATTCGGGGGCTAACATGGCCGTCGGTGCAGGCGCCACTATCACGTGCTTCGTGATCCTCGCGTCGATGGCACTCGCCAATGGTAAGCTCTGGCATTGCATCCGTTAAACCACTTGTTTCGGTGATTTCTTCTGGCGACTGTTTAAGAGGAGGGTGCTCGGTTTGGCGATCCGTAAGTAGGATGCAACACTTTTGTAATGGAGTATAATTGTCATCATTTTTTTTTTTTATATCAGTTAGGCATAGGTGTTGTTTTCTTTAGGCAACAATTCGGGGTGCTTCGGTAAAGAACTTGTTTAAGACTCAGATTTCGTCTATGAGTAGTGGTACTGCAGAGTACATTTAAAGCCAACCATACCTGTTGACAGTGTGTTTTATAGATGCTACGTTCGCGTTATGAATCGATCTCTTTGTAAACTGTGGATCTTATTAGTCTTTATTTGGATACTTCTGGTTTGGCTTGGATCTTTCTGAATGTATACCTGAAGGTAAAAGTAGATGCAATTGTGAAGTGACTTTAGATCTGAGAAATAGATTTTTTAAACGTTTGGTTTGCAATACACGTTGTTTAAATAAGTGGATAAATGTAGTAGAATATATACCACGTTTAATCAAATTTATAGCATCGTTTGCCACGTTCGAGAATTTTTTCAAATTTTTGTTTTCAGGAGAAAGATATTTTTTTGCAGAGTATTGTATTAATTACTCGAGAAAAGACCCTTTCTTAAAGATTTTACTTGTCAACCCTTAAATTGTGTGTTATGTATGTCTAACTTGTATATTCGCTGTAGAGGATATTTGGAGATTATATTGCAATTAAAAATATTTTGTTTTACGTACACGTGAATAGAGACTCGCGAAGGATGCATTTAACTTGGGTAATCGTGTGTTCTTCGGAATTAATTCAATTCTTCTAGTGTCAGAAGTGGTAACAATATTTACGAGTAGGGGAGAGTAGGGTAAAGCGGAGCATCTGTGTTTCTCTTAAATGAGAGCTGCGAATGAGTTGGTATCACGTGACATGGGACCAAAAACGGATTTTCAGGGGTCAATTTCACCCCCCTAGAGTGAATTTGGGCAGCAAACTAAATTGCGTTGTACTCAGGAGGAAATCCCCTATATATTCACGAAGTTTCAGAATTTTTTGAATTTTCGGGTTCGGGATCATCCCTTGTTAGAACTTTTTACCAATGTTTCTTATTATGTTTCTTATTACGTTGACTTCGAGAAAAAACAACTGTTCTTCGCGAATATCTCGTTATCTAGCAGTTTTGCGACACAAATAGTTATTATACAATTTATAGCTTAGGAAATTCTTTATAAAAAAGGTCCTATGAGCATTTTTCGTAGGAGTAATCATTTTCGTGTATGTCGGGTTACCAAGTTTCAACCCCCATACTTTTGACAAGGGAAGATCCGGAAGCCGGAAATTCAAAAAATTATGAAACTCTGTAAATATGTAGGGAAAGTCCTCCTGAGTCCAACGCAATTTTGTTTGCTGCCCAAATTCACTCTAAGGGGGTAAAAATGTCCCGTAAAATATTTTCTATTTTGTATTATTACTCGCGAACTGTAGGAGATAGGAAAAAAGTGTTCAGGAAAAAGTTACTTCTTTTAATTGGGACTATCATTTGGTAAATTATAGTTCTTACAGTTCTTACGGTTTGAGAGTTATAACACAAAATCGAAAAAAAAAACGGATTTTCAGGGGACAATTTCACCCCCTTAGATTGAAATTGGGCAGCAAACGCAATTGCGTTGTACTCAGGAGGACTTCCCCTAAATATTTACAGAGTTCCATAATTTTTGGAATTTCTGGGTTCGGGATCTTCCCTTGTCAAAAGTATGGGGTTGATACTTGGTAACCCGACATACATGAAAATGGTTACTCCTACGAAAAAAACTCATAGGACCTTTTTGTAGAGAATTTCCTAGGCTATACATTGTATAATAACTATTTTTGGCGTAAAACTGCTAGATAACGAGATATTCGCGAAAAAGAGGTTTTTTCAACCCTCTGTAAAATGTTTAGCGGCGGTCGGATCGATGGGGACTTTTGACATATTGTTTAAAACGACCAAATAAAGGCCCATACCAAAATTTAGCTTGGTGGCAATTATTCCGTAGATTGGGCCGATTTCCGTCTAATTTCACTGGACTATTAGCTGAAGTGTAAATACTAAATGTTTACTAAATTACCGCATGTGGGGCAAAGCGGAACACTTTTGCGTGGGGTAAAACGGAACACCTATTTAACCCACTTCCACCGATCCAATTGTCTCGAAATTTTGCGGGCGTCCGTAGTTAAGATGACAATACAAAATTATGAAAAAAACCGGGAGGGGTGAAAAAAATACCCAGTCATCAATAAATATAACGACAAATCCAAACGACTTGAAATCAGCCTAGCTGTAACCACAAATCAAATCAATTCAATCGATATGAAATCATCACATAACAACAAATGAAAACTTACACACTTAAAAAGTAAATAATAAAAAAATATACAAAAAAGTTTTTAAGTTAAACAATTTTATTTAAAATGCACTAAAAACTATAAAATTCTCCATGCACGTGTTGATATTCATTATTCATAATAAAAATCCAGGTGTATTTGATTATTTTCAGTAGTTTTTAGGTTATCTGGTAAAATATTTTTTCTTATGTGACTTAAGGGGAGGTTCTGGTCTAAATGTCGATTTTTTTTTATTTCATTTTTCGAATGTTCAACCTTTTAGGAAAACGTGTTTAAAAGGATTTGTTGAAATTCGTAAAATTCACGAAGTTATAGGCATTTGAGTAGCGGCAAATGCATGGGTCACGACCGGCCACTCGGCGCTCACGTAAAACTTCAAACGCGTTTTTCTCGAAACAGTGTTTTCAAAACGGTGGGACCTGTATCTTCAAAAGTTATTATCCGATTTGACTGAAACTTTTTTTATTTTGAAGAATATACTTCTGGCTAGGGGGGGGGGAACTAAAAAAAATTACAAAAAGTTGAAAATTTATAATTTTTAAAGGCGTTGAAAGGACGAAAAATACAGGGAAAAGTGATTTCAAACGTGAAGTGTCGTTATTTTCTAAAAAAAATGTAATTTTTGTAATTTTTTTTAGTTCCCCCCCTAGAAAAAAGAATAATCTTCAAAATAAAAAAGGTTTCAGTCGAATCGGATAATAACTTTTAGAGATACAGGTCCCACCGATTTGGATCAATTTTTTGACGCCTTAACTTTAACGACTCCCCAGGGCTGTTTGCACTGATTAATTATAAAACAAAAAATATATTTCTATAACATAAGACATCCTTAATACAATGCAACAAGTCCCATTAAATTATATATAGTAGTTTTCCTTTAATTAATTCCTAAATATCACCTATTTTTTGGGGCTCTAGACCAGAACCTCCCCTTAAAGCAAGAACAACGGTGTGTTTCATTTCGGCCCTAACGCCCTTTAAGGGCGTGAACACTAACCTCAAAGTCAAATTGGCACTTCCACTTTTTCGCGTATAACTCTCAAAGTACAACGGACAGGAAAAAATGTTTCAAACAAAAGTTTAATGGTGCAATAAGCGCTGAAAACTTGCATTATCAAAATTTTGAAAAAAGTTTAAAAAGAAAAATATGTAATGAAAAAAAACTTTTTCAAATATTTTGTTAACGGAAGTTTGTAGCGCTTATTGCGTCATTAAACTTTTGTTTGAGACATATTTTTCTGCCTGCTGTACTTTCAGAGTTATACGCGAAAAAGTGGAAGTGCCGATTTGATTTTGAGGTTAGTTTCCACCCCCTTAAAGGGCGATAGGACCCAAATGAAACACACCTTTGTTCTTGCTTTAAGTCACTCTAAAAACCCACAAAGTTGCGTTCCAATCGGTAAGTCCGGGTTCCCTTGTAAGTAAATCGCCGTTGTGTGCACAAATTTTAATTCGAACCAATAATTCGCTGCTGAAACTTTCTTTCGAAATGTACAGTCACGCGGGGCTGGCGTGCTTACCTATATGAAAAACGAATTAGGCATGGTGGCCAAAAAATATGGCAAATCGAACGTAGGAACTGCATATTGTCTGTACCCGTGAATTTTTTTATTCAAATTTTATTAATTTATGAGAAAATATTTTAATTCTACGTTTGTAAGAATTTATGAATCATTTAGAAAAAAATGTTCACACATCCAATTGCACGGTATGAAAGGTTTGTAATGTCAATTGGAACGTACTACGCAACTACTGTATTGGATCTCTAAAATGTTAAGAATAGATGAAAGCAATGAGGCTATCTCTTGAATATGCGCTTTGCACCCAATCTTGCTGTGTCTTTTATAAATCAGTAAACGAGTGCCCATCGTTTGATTTCATGCGGACATCAGGAGAAATATCATTAAAGGAACATAAGACAAGCGGAGCTACGAAACGAGTAAACGATTTATGGTGTTATCAATGCGACACGATGGAAGATGGAGACAGATGCTCCAATCTCACCGGAAATTACACCGTTTTCAAGCACAAGTGCACTGGCGACAAACGGACCTGCATGGTAATAACAAGCGATAACAACGACTCAAACGCTTCTCGATTACATGCCACACGCGCAGATTTCAACGAACCATACGTGTAAATGTTTTAGAACGTCTTCCTCGCTTTTGTTTCAAGCGGAACATACTTGCCGGCTCGCACAAAATAATTGCGAGCTGCTTTCATAAATTACTGTTGTTGAAGGTCGAGGGAACAGTTCATAAAATCTACTTCACCGGTTTTCAACGCGATACGAAAGTCTCCCTGTAATAAACAAGAATTAACTTCTATCTGAAGATTTCATAAAACCAAAGCAGGCTAGCTTTGAGCTGATCGAGCACCTTGGTTTTCAAATTAAAGCTCAATATCGTTTTCACATATAAAAGTATTCATGAATAAATTAGTCACTAATGAAACCATTTTGCAAGTCCGCTGGATTAAACGACTGCACACAATGATCATGATGAAACAAAATCCCTTTCGTTCTATCCTCTTGGAAAAAGTTTTGTCACTTTCAAATCATCACAATTTCCATGCATTGCTATCTTATTTGGAATACTTTACAGTTTACACAATAGTAACAATTTGAAACATAAGTTACTTTGCATTTAATTTGCATGGTGGAGATTCTTTTACTCCTGTTTTCCATCGCTAGGATTAAGGGGAGAATCCTATTTTATGGGCTAAAAACATAGCAAACTTTAGGAATTTTTTTTTAAGAAACCAGCATTTCGATTCATCTGAAATTTGCACCATGTTTTCATGCACCCTTGAAGAAGTCGCAGCTTTTTTTATATTCATTTTCAATAATAAATATAGGAGTTATGCATCACGATATTTACCTTCCAGGTGATCTGAAACAAAACACTGAAACGGCGTGCTACTTTCTCAATTTGATGAACCAGAATGCCGCTAAGGTCTATACTTCTTTTGTTACATAAGAGAATTGGCGCAAAATTGGATTGCAAAAATTAGAGGTTCAGACTTTTCGGTTTGAAAACTCTCCACACTGCACAATAAATCTTTTTGTCTTTCGCTGTTTCATCAATTTCATTTTACTGTTTTAGATTACTTGGTAGGTAGATATCATGCATAACTACTATACTCATGGTTAAGAATTAATAAAAAAAAAAAAAAACTGCAGCTTCCTCAAAGATGCGTGAAAACATGGTCCAAATTTCAGACGAATCGAATCGCTGGTTTCTTAAAAAAAAAATCCTAAATGTTGCTATGTTTTTAGTCCTAAGAATAGGATTGCCCCCTTAAACAGCAGAATCGAATAAGGATCTTCTCATATATAATTCTCTGCTTGTAGGTAAAACGATTTTCTTACACCACCAGCACGGAAAATTCAACGTCCAGCCCTCAAACTTGGTCCATGGAGAGGAATTGCATCAGCAAGTGCGAGCCCGGCTGCATAGTCATTGGCGAACGCACGAAATTGTACGCCTGCACTGCTTGCTGCGAGGAATCGCTCTGCAACATTGGCACAGCTGCTGCCAATAACCTGATGATGAGGGGGATTGATCTGTTTCTAGCTTTAACGTTGCAAGTTGTATTGACCATTATCATGTACCCATCGTGACACTGCGAATAAGATGGTATCTGACCGTTCATGTAAATAATTCCGACCACCCATTCATTTCGAACTGTCGTCCGCTGAACCGAATTGCGACAAACGGGATGGATAAACATGCGTTCTGTGTTCGTACGATTTGTGATAATTTGCGTTTGAAGGGGCAGCGGTAAAGCTGGAAGTGTCTCACGCTTCATTGCAATGACTCTTTAGAAAATAAAGTCGACAATCTGAAAACGATCTGTACAAGTGTACTTGTCTATTATACTTGACTATTACGTGATAGATATACAACTGCACGTTTTATTGCACTTGAACTACGACACCGCGTATATTATCGATAAGCCGATGTGTAAGGAAATAAAAATTCATGTGCACGTTGTTCGGAGTAACCATGCTCGACAGATTACTATAGTAGAACTTCGATTATCCAAACCTCCAGGACCTTCGATCGTACGGTTCGAAAAATTCGGAAAGCGGAAATGAAAATTTATTAGGATGATTAGATTTTGGTAAATACACGTTTTGGTATCGGAGCGTGATCATTCGATTATCCAAAGTTCGGATAATAGTCGAGGTTCTATTGTAATTAATTGATTATACTGGTTATTTCGTAAAGATTTTGAGGTGCAGGATACTTCAGGGCGACAGAATTTTGGCCAACAAAAATTTGGGGGAAAATGGTGCAGGTAAGGGACCGGGGAGATGTTTATTGCTTATGTGAATAAAGCAATCCTCAGAAGTGATGTACAGTCGCAGCGGAAAGTAAGTTGACACTCTTTAAAATCGCATCACTTTTTTAAAATTGGTCCAAACGACTTGTGTTTTTTTTTAACCGGTTCACTGGCACGGTCCTTTTCATTATTCGGGCCCAAACTGGTACCATCGAATAATTAAGTGAATCACACAAAATTTGGTATACAGGGGTTTTTTGAGTCGCTGAACCGATTCCGGGGGTAATTTTTTTCATCTGACACCCCCAACCCCTAAAAAAATAGAATTCAGGGGTGAGTTTGTCAATTCTTTACTAAACCCTTTTTTATTTAAAAATTTTTTATTTGTGAAGTTTTCTTGTCTATAATTCGATTGCAGCAGTTACTTTTTTCAATGCCACCCCCAACCCCTAAAAAATGAGGGTTTAGGGGTTTAATTTTTTAGTTTTTTTTATTTTCTACGAAAAAGTTTCGAATAATTTTATACATAATAAAAAAATAAATAAAAATAAAAAATATACAAAATAATGCAAAAAAGTAAAAAAAGAACAAAACAAAAAAGTGGAGTGTAGAAATCTTTCCGTAACCTCCTCGTCGGTAGACTCTGGGGTCGTAAAATTTTCACCAGCTAACTACGGGAGTAAGAGTTTACTTATGAAATAGAATACAGTACGAATAATTTATACAAATCCAAACAATTCGCTAGTCATTTTGGTTCGGCCATTTTGAGTCTGCCATATTGAATTTTTCAATTCCAATGCCAAATTCAGATTCAGCGGCCCCAAAAACCCCTATATACCATTTTTCTATATCCCGATAGTGTTTTAATGTTTGTCAGCCAATTTGGTTCGGCCATTTTGAGTCTGCCATATTGAATTTTACAATTCCGATGGCAAATTCAGATTCAGCGACCCCAAAAACCATTAAATACCAAGTTTCATTCAAATCGGTTGAAAAACAAAAAAGTTATTCCATTTGATCATATATGATACATTGACAGAATTGGCCAGATTTTTGTTTGATCATATATGATACATTGACAGTTAACCGGTTAAGCTATAGCAGAGTTAGTTTTCTAGGTGACGTTGTTTTGTCGTTTTTAAAAAAAAATGCAACTGGTCGGAATAGCGATGAAAATTGTGAAGGTCGTTTTTTTCAAACTTTTTTCTGAGCCTGTAATGAAAATTCAAAAAACCAGTTTGTAGATTGATGTAAGTTGTATACATGCTGAAAATTTCATCTAAATCGGTTAACGTTGCTCTGAGCTACACACGTTTAAAGATCGCAGAATAAGGTCGAAAATCGTGGAAATTGCCGAAATCAGCGATTTTCGACCATGTCGTTTCTACCAATGCTGACACGTCAGAAACCTGTTTGGTCCAAAGGCTGACACACTGGTGCTCTTTAAGCTGACACTCGCATGCCAGATTAATATGCAGAGATGATACTATTACTGATGCGAAGTGGTGCTAATATAATAATGAAGCGGTAAATATTCAGGAATCCCAATCAGACTGCGTATTACCATTGTCATTACACATTCAAATTGAAAGTGTCATGATTTGGGTCATTGTCAGCCTTTGATGCGGTGTTGATTTGACAGAATTAATAATTCTTTTCATATATGTGCCGGTGCTTATGAATGTGCTGTAAGTCATGTGTTTTTTGTTTCGAGATATTTAGACTGTTGCGTTTGGGCGCATTAAAAAATATTTTTCCATTGTTGAACGAAATGTTTCGCAACATATGCATTCCCAAATAGCACAAAGACATCTTATGTACGTCCGAAGGACGTCCGTTCCGGACGTACTGTACGTTCGGAGGATGTCCCGAGAAGGTCCATATATCCTCTGTACGTCCTCGTTAAGTTCTTTAAATGTCGTAGGAAGGTCCTATTTACAAAGTAGAACGTCCTGAGGACGTGCTGGGCAACATTCTCAGAACGTTTTCCGAACGTCCGAAAGTAAAGTTAAATACGTCCAAAAGGCGTCTTAAAAACGTTTTGCAGATGGTTTAAAAGCGCCTTAAACACGTCTTCATCAAGTCTGGGTTAGGACATTAAGAAAAAAAAATTTGGCGGTGACGGGAATCGAACCCAGGACTCCAAGATTACGAAGCAACTGCTTTTCGCAACTACTCAAGACACTTCCTTGCAAATAATTCCAATTTCTAGGTATATAACGATTATTAATAGTTTATAAAAAATGTGCATTGACGCGAAATATTCTACAGAATATCATCATTCGACCTCTAGACTCATTGCTTAAAATTTCACATTCGTCTCAAGACAGATGTTTTAACGACGACTGAAGACAGATGTCTTGAAGACGTTGTAAGCTACCTGGGAACATTTCAGCATTTCAGCGTCTTCATTGCACAAAAAAATAGCGCAAAGGCGAGGTTCAGTCGTAAGACTGTTTTGCAACCGAACCTGAATCATCTGCAAAACCTACAAGACGGTTGTTCTTCGAACATCTGAAATGTAGATCTTCTAAAGATTCACAAGACTTACGAGACGAATGTTCTCGGAACATTCGAAATGTAGTCGTGCAAAATAATCACGTGACTTACAAGATTGTTTGATGTTTCTAGAACATCCGAAATTTAAGTCCCAAGAACGTGCGTAGGACTTAAGAAACGGACGTTCCTGGAACATCCGAAATTTAAGTCCTAAGAACGTCCGTAGGACTTAAGAAACGGACGTTCCTGGATCATCCGAAATTTAAGTCCTAAGAACGTCCGTAGGACTTAAGAAACGGACGTTCCTAGAAGATCCGAAATTTAAATCCTAAGAACATCCTATGTATGTTCAAAATGGACGTAGGACGTTCGGATATAAACTGGACATGAAAAGGACGTCCTTGGGATGTACGGTGCTATCTGGGTATGCTCTTCCGATGTCAAACTTATCTATGATTGTAAAATTTTATGAGTAACTTGTACGAAAATCTGTTTTTTAAACCTTTGAATGTCTCCCAAATTCCAAAAGTAGTTTCTCAAACGTGGTTTTTCGATCTTTACAACTTAATAATTTCAAACATTTATTTAACAAAAGCAATTTTTATTTTCAAATACTTTGCCACTAAAAACTTTACCAATTCTGGTAATGTATTCTTTACCACTATTTCTCGTAATTTTTTTCTCATATTTTCAGTATAATTAATAGGTAGATTTGGCGTTTTCTTTCTGTTTTTCTTTTCTTGAAATACCTATGTAAATATTTCCTTTCTCGCAAATTACTTACAGAGAACAAATGACTATCGAAATGAACGTGAAAATGTCGTGGTTCTTCGTTATGAAAGTTACTCTTTCATAATATTGAAATATAAATCAGTATAATATAAAATAAGAGAAATCTCATTTTTGGGGGTTTTTTAGTTACACCACCCTCATAATCACCGGCACATATGTATGTAGCCTATTACTTAGTAGTTTTCTTTTTTCATCATTTATTTCTTAAGCACATGCATAGTGCATACACTTACAGAGGGACAAGTTCAAACGAAAGGGCACGCAAATAATAAATTATATCTACTACTCACAGTTGAACTTAATAGAAACTTGGGAGATTAACTTCACAATTACAGGAATCTATTGTAACATCGAATTAAAAAATTAAGTAAATAAAATCAATTGCCAATGACTAGACTAAATTCTGAGATTTTAAATACTTTAAGTTAATAAAATTTGTTTGAACAATTTTAACGAAAAGCATCATTTAAATGCATAAAGCCTCTCGTAACAGTTTATCCTCTACATATATGCTGTATTTATTTATCACCTAAATAGTATTAAATATATTTTATATTAAGTATTATTTATCACCTAACTTCAGAATAAATTTGCAGAATATTAGGAATTTCAAAAAATAATAATCTTAAGAAAAGAATTGGTACTTGCTCCACTATATCGACAGAAACCAAAAATGTCAGTCATAATACGAAAATTGTGACCGATATAGAGAAATTAATTCTCTTACACCCTATATACGTGGGATCAGGTATTCAAATTGTGTGCGGCTGTATCGTATTAATTCTAAGTACACATACAGCTGCGATCAATTAACGCAGTTACACAACTTAAATGGAGGCATTCAGTTTAAAGTCGGCCATTCTGTCGACCAACATCCTGGAAATCTGCATGTTATCGTATTCGTAGAAGCCAAGAAAGCTTTTATTGAATGCCAATCAGACTTCCTCGTATTGATGATTCTACAATGCGTCTGGAGAAACCACAAACATTGGACCGTTCGTCGCTTTACATCGAAATAATAAATAGCAACACCTTTTCCTTTTTCCAAAATTTCAATGAAAATCCAACTGAATATATACAGGGCCAATTGAACAGAAATACCACTAAGTATTTTCCTTAAATATTTTAGTTTTAGGTAGCATTATCAAAAAGCTGTATCTAAAATAAAAACAGCTACAACTATTAATTTTTCAAAAACTGGGTTGAAATGACTGAAGAATGCAAAAATCGGTATTAAAAATCACTTTAATTTACTGTAATCCGGTTAACAAACACTTTGCACTAACGTTTACAAAATATATCACCATCTGAATAGATTGTAGGGGAAAGTAGGGGAATTACGAACACTTAAGGGAAAAGTTAAATTGAAACAAAAGTATTGATTCTAATCAGATTTAGGTACTTTATGGACAAATGAACTTTGGTTAATTATCTACAAAGACAACACAAAGAATTATAGATACTTTAATAAACAAAGCATTTTTTGAAAGAAAAACAAAGCTCTTTCTGTCCGCAATGATCCGTAGCTACGGTTGCTTAAAGACCTCTCGATCTTTACTATAGTCGATTTAACTAAAGAAGGCGCCTGGGCCGCCCGTAGGCTGGCGCGCGTGGCTCGGGAGAGAGCCAATGCCTGCTCCGTACTTCGTGAGTTCGTGCGACGTTGCCACGTTGTGTAGCGGATCGGACGTCTCTTTCTATCTTCAAGCGCAACTGTGTCTCTCTCACTGGCTCGGTAAAACAGATTCCTTCATCTACAAGTCACTCCACGCCAAATCGATCACATTTTTAGAGACTTTGATCAGAATGCAATATGTATTTTGTGAATCCCGTGAAATTATGGAAAGGTTTGAGTCATTGTTTAACGGCTTTTGAACTTGGTTACAAAATATAGGACTTTGAATTTCTGCCTATTATGCTCGTGAAAAGAATATTTCGTACATGAAATTTGCAAAATAAAACTTGGGTTATAATTTTCAAAATTACAAAGTTAATTTTTCAATATAAAAAAAGAGTATTAGAATATCCCGCACTTTCTAGATTAAAATGAAGGGGAAAAAAGAGTTTCGAGATCAAAATTCACAAGTACAGCTCGGTTTCATGAAAGTATGCAAAAATTGAACAAATTCAAAACCAGCAGTGATGATTGAAATTCCTTCCTAATATTTCAGTTTGAACAAAATCCTTGTATTCCGCGACTTGTCCGCCATTCATTCTGCATGGCGCGTGCCGCAATGGCCAATAAGATTCGACACTCTGTCAAATCTCTATGGGAAGGACGTTGGGATCGCCCTCTGGAAGAGGATATCAATATACACCCGACAAAGACAACGATTACTCTGGACTCACAGCTAAGCAGTCGAAAGTCATTGGCCAAGGCGTAGGGGAAGCACCAATCGCGAGCCTGGAGTAGCGGCAACGTCGCAAGTTCTGGACCCGGTCCCAAGGCGCCTTCTTTAGTTAAGGGGTAAAACCACTCTAGAGGCAGAAAAAAAGACCTAAATTTGACAATTTATTTTGGGAATATGACAAACGGAATAGAATTTCTTTTCAGAGAGTTTATTTAACACATATTGAAGTACGAAAAACAATTTTTTTATTGTCATTTTCATACAAAATTGACAGAGCCCGTCGTTGAAACCACTTCTTTCAAACTGGGAGGACAGATTTCTCGGAGACTATTGCATGGATCGATTTGAAATTTTTACAGTAGCTTCACAACAATATTCTCTTTGGAAGTACGTATCCGTTTTTTGCTCATTTAATGCTCATGCTTAGGGAAAAAAATCGATTCATTTCTTAAAAATTGCACCACTTCCACAAAAATTGATTAAAAAAGAAACCCTACGTACTTCCAAAGCCAATTGTATATAGATTATAATTTTTTTTTATTTTTTGTTCCCGGACTCATACATGCCGAGAAATCCGTCCTCCCGTGGCAGTGTTTTCAAAAAAGCTGTTTTCGTCGACGGGCTCTATCGCCGCCATTTTGTATGAAAATGACAATAAAAAAACAATTGTTTTTCGTACTTCAATATGTGTTAAATAAACCCTCTGAAAAGAAATTCTATTCCGTTTGTCATACTCCCAAAATAAATTGTCCAATTTAGGTCTTTTTTTCTGCCTCTAGAGTGGTTTTACCCCTTAATTCAACTATAGACACTGTTTTTCTTCCACGCTGTGGGTCTGGCACAGCCTTTCTCCTTGTTCTTTATCTTTAACCTCTTTCACGGGTATCTGAAGATCTTTCAGGGTCATTCCTCGCGAAGTCGGACACTTTTCGGAGTAACATTTCGGATTTTGGTGCAACTTGGATATGTTGTAGTCTTTAGGGGTATGTAAACATATCTCGAAGGATTTTTCGAAATGTCAAAAATTGTGGATGTTACAGCTCTTTGAAATATAGTGTTTACTATTTTGCCAAAAATTATAACTGTTGAACTAATAAACTGATAAAAATGACCTTTTGGGTGCTTACAGTGCAGATATAAGAGTACCTAATAAAAATTATTTCACTTAATAAAAACGAATAATTGACCATTTATTTAGCAATTGTTCTTAACAAATGCAATTTTATAGTTGAAGGCACCTTTTTAAAAAATTGGAAAAAATAGGAGGATAAAGCCCTGTTTTCCCTCTTTACGGACATGTTTTGAAAAACGTGGACGTTTTAAAATTGGCCAAATAAAAATGAATTGAATGTAACGCTGCGTCGTCGCCCAGCACCGGCAGTGTTCTCGTAAATGGTAAGTATTTGTAAAAAAATAAAACAGGAAAACTTTTACTGCTTTTTATACCGAACATAATACAGTATCTCAATTTTTGGTGTTCGCAATATTATTTTCCTTGAAACGAGGGTGACCTTCAGTTTTTTAAATGGAATGCTATATACTTGATTACCCAAAATGAAAGTGACTGTCAAGACAAATTCAAACATATGGTATACTATGACCTTCAAAGCCACACAAGGTTATAAATATATTGAAATAGTAGATTGAGTTTCTTTCTTTCATTCCTAACTTTGTGTGGCCTATTATGTTGGGTATAAAAAACAGTAAAAGTTTTCCTCTTTCATTTTTTTACAAATACTTACCATTTACGAGAACACTGTATAAGAATGGCAGATATAGCCGCTTGGCCGCTGCGAGTACCGCACGGCCCGACCAGTCGAGCCGGTGCTGGGCGACGCAGCGTTACATTCAATTAATTTTTATTTGGCCAATTTTAAAACGTCCACGTTTTTCAAAACATGTCCGTAAAGAGGGAAAACAGGGCTTTATCCTCCTATTTTTTCCAATTTTTTAAAAAGGTGCCTTCAACTATAAAATTGCATTTGTTAAGAACAATTGCTAAATAAATGGTCAAATATTCGTTTTTATTAAGTGAAATAATTTTTATTATGTACTCTTATATCTGCACTGTAAGCACCCAAAAGGTCATTTTTATCAGTTTATTAGTTCAACAGTTATAATTTTTGGAAAAATAGTAAACACTATATTTCAAAGAGCTGTAACATCCACAATTTTTGACATTTCGAAAAATCCTTCGAGATATGTTTATATGCCCCTAAAGACTACAACATATCCAAGTTGCACCAAAATCCGAAATGTTACTCCGAAAAGTGTCCGACTTCGCGTGGAATGACCCTTCAACGAATATGTACGTATATTTTTCCTAACATAATTCCGGGGCACTGGACACCTAAAAAACTTCGAAATGTTAAGCGAAAAGGGTAGATGCCAGCGTCCGTAATAGCCCCAAACACGCTGTTCGTAATTACCCCAAAATACAGAAGCTAAGAAATTTCAAATAAAACAGCTATGTACGAATATATGTATACAAAGTGATCCGGTGATTTTATGTAGAATTAAATAACCGAACTACGAAAAAATTATATTTTGTTGGGTAGTATAGTTTTAATGCACTATACGAAAACATTTCACGACCCTTATCTTCGCGTACTAAACATAGTTAATTAAATCATGTAACAATATCTCGGGAGGACAGGACAAGCGAAACCAGCGAATATCGCGGTGTTCGGGTCTCTCCTGCGTTCGCAATTCCCCTACTCTCCCTTACAGGTAATTTTAAATGTAAAAGATAATCGGCCCAGATAGCACCGCACATCCCAAGGACGTCCTTTTCATGTCCAGTTTATATCCGAACGTCCTACGTCCATTTTGAACATACATAGGATGTTCTTAGGAGTTAAATTTCGGTTGTTCGAGGAACGTCCGTTTCTTAAGTCCTACGGACGTTCTTAGGACTTAAATTTCGGATGTTCTAGAAACATCAAACAATCTTGTAAGTCACGTGATTGTTTTGCACGACTACATTTCGAATGTTCCGAGAACATTCGTCTCCTAAGTATTGTGAATCTTTAGAAGACCTAAGTTTCAGATGTTCGAAGAACAACCGTCTTGTAGGTTTTGCAGATGATTCAGGTGCGGTTGCAAAACAGTCTTACTACTGAACCTCGCCATTGCGCTATTTTTTGTGCAATGAAGACGCTGAAATGCTGAAATGTTCCCAGGTAGCTTACAACGTCTTCAAGACGTCTGTCTTCAGTCGTCGTTAAAACATCTGTCTTGAGACGAATGTGAAATTTTAAGCAATGAGTCTAGAGGTCGAATGATGATATTCTGTAGAATATTTCGCGTCAATGCACATTTTTTATAAACTATTAATAATAGTTATATACCTAGAAATTGAAATTATTTGCAGGTCAAGTGTCTTGAGTAGTTGCGAAAAGCAGTTGCTTCGTAATCTGGGAGTCTGGGTTCGATTCCCGTCACCGCCAAATTTTTTTTTCTTAATGTCCTAACCCAGACTTGATGAAGACGTCTTTAAGGCGCTGTTACACCATCTGCAAAACGTCTTTAAGACGCCTTTTGGACGTATTTAACTTTACTTTCGGACATTCGGAAAACGTTCTGAGAATGTTGACACAGCACGTCCTCAGGACGCCCCACTTCGTAAATAGGACCTTCCTACGACATTTAAAGAACTTAACGAGGACGTACAGGGGATATATGGACCTTCTTGGGACATTCCCCGAACGTACAGTACGTCCGGAACGGACGTTGTTCGGACGTACATAAGATGTCTTTGTGCTATCTGGGATGACTAGAACAGTTGATATGTATAATTATATCAACTTTACCCTTAGCTTTCGTTGTGTAACAAAAGCTTACAATTACAAGTGCTTAAACTTGCACATCAGGGATACACAAAAATGTGGCAACTCAATTCTTCTCGACCTTGAGAAACTTCAGAATTAAAAAATTATATGACCTTCGATCCTGAGTAAATAGAAACCTGAAAGCAACAATAGGGGAGAGTCGCGCAGTATTGTCCACTCTAAGTTTTTGTACTACATATATCATGGGATACTGTTGGTAAAAATCAAATCTCAAAGCAGTAATTTGTGGTACAAATTGTGCTTAATAAAAGGGGATAAATCGTTTATCTTAAATTTTATCATAAAGATTAATATCTCGCAGGAATAAAAAGGTTGTAATTGCAGCGAACGAAAAATTGCCGTCCAGTACCGGCCAACTACTTAGTTACTAAATAATTAATAATGTTAGTAAAAAACATCTAAAAATAGAATAGAACTTTTATTTAATCACGTGCACAAATATCACAGGTAAAATGATCGATATTTTCTTGACGTGTACACTCAACGTGAGCCCAACCGTTGCATTTGCCGCACTGCAACCAATCTTCGTTGCTTTCCCGCTGTTTTCTTTTGTTTATTAAATTGATGTGGCAATTTGAAATGCTCCGCCAGATCGTATGCCAATTTAAAAAATTCAGTCTCAGCATTTTCCTTTTCTCTGTTTAATTTCGGACATTTTTCGGTAGAAGAAGAAACAAGAAAAACCTAAGGAATTATTAATTATAGGAAAAACTTAAAAAAATGTTGGTACTGCACGAGTAGCGAGTGGAAACAGTTTGAGGTTTCATGCGCAACATACAAAGCGAATTGCAAAACCCGGGGCATTTATGTATACTTAATAGTCTAACAATAATGTAGGTACGTAATATGACAGAATTATTTAATTACCTGAAAAATAAGAAATTAGCTATGAAAAATAACTTTTGTCGTACGGAACACCAGCGTAAATGTGAAACGCCTTAGAACTGTGGTAGTAATACTAAAGAAAAAGGAACGTCGCCGGAATATGAGCCCTTTAGATGACAAGTGAATTAAGTCCCATTTCTTAGTATTGTGACAATTGGACTTTCGTGTAATAATTTATAAGATATTAAGGGGTTAGGTAACTCTAGAATTTTGAAAAAATCGATTTTTTTGGGGGGTTTAAACAATAGTTTAAAGTCTTAAAACATTATGTAGAAGGTCCCAGTGTTCAAAAATCTTTTTTCTGGAGATAGAGAGCCCAAAGCGACATCACAAATTACGTTTTCAAACTTTAAACACGTTTTTCTCAGAACCGTGTTTTTCAAAACGGTGTGCAGGATTGCTCGAGTTCTATTTAATCAATCGCTTTGAAAATGTACAGTTATTCTTGCTATTACATTTATTAAGCATTGACGATCCGTTTTTTTTAATTTTCTAATTGTTTTGCGAAACATAAACAATAAATCGACTCATTTTTCGTTGAAATTCGAACCCTAAATTTGAAATACCCGCCATTTTGTTAATTTTCACAAACATTGAAATGTTTGATCGTCAATGCTTAGGAATTTATCATAATTAATGAAATCTTTTCTGTTTTTGTTGCAAGTAATAGCCGTTTTGCCGGAATCCTGCACACCAGTTGGACATTAAAAATAAAAGGTGTTCCGGAAAATGGCGTCGTACGAACTTAGTTATAAACATTTTTTAAATATCGCAGCGGTTTTTTTTAATACTTATTATATATAAATAAAGTACAAAGTGTTCGTATTAATCGGTTGTTTACTTTTTTTTTTACTGCCACTTACAAATTGCCTAGTTTTCCGCATCGCTACAGTAACCTTTATTCTAAGAAAATAAAGTGGAGGAATAGTAATTATGATAACATAACTTAAAAGAAAAACTACATTTCTTTCAATAGTAAACTAACGGTAACGTAACAAATAATCAGGTGCCATTATTGCACTGAATTGTAAATAAAGTATTTGAGTTATCGATCGCACTGAACTGTAATATCACTTCCTTGTAAAAATGTGACTTACGCCATACGGCAATATTGATGTATTAATAATCTTTAACTTTATACGAATAGTATTTTCAAGGCAATACGAGAAAAAAATATCAACACTTTCCACTAAACAGTAGCATATTTTTACATTGAGTATCTCATTTATTATAATAGGTATATTAAGGAACTCCTTGCTGGATTCGTCATCACTTTCTACAATCGCACTGGTTTTTAATGCGTGGAAAAGTGTATGATGAATCGGAGGAATACACTTTAGCAAATCTAGCATGTCCTTCTTTTTAGCCGCTTTTGACAGCCACTTTGCTTAACCCTCGGTTGTCACACTGGGTCAAATTGACCCTGCAATTTTTTAAGCTAAATACTTTTTGTCGGAACTCTTATTGCTTCAAATTTTTTTTTATGCATGACGACACTTGAAATGTCAACTTTCAACGATGGGCACATATTCTACAATGTTCAAACTTTATCACAGAATTTTTGAGACTTAATTTAACAAATAGTTTTTAAATAACAACTGATTGAAAATTGGCAGGGTCAAATTGACCCAGTGTGCCAACGACGTTCGAAAAAGTAGGTGTGACAACCGAGGGTTAAGCTGTAAAATTGACTCTTATTTTTTATTAACATAAAAGAAAATACACGCATGTTAGATTGGTAAATAAAACAAGTATTCTTAATACTTACTATTTCTATAATAAACTTAATTTACGTAATTTTCGACTTACGCCCACTTGTCAATTGAGAGGCTCATATGTTGCTCAGGACTATAGTCTTAAGGTAGTTCCTGAATAATCTACTAAATTCAAGAATTCTTTCAAATTTCGTGCAAAACTAATTTGGAATACAAGAAACCCTTGTACAAAGTTTGAAATCGATTTACCGCATAGTTATCGAGAAATTGTTAATTAAAGTTGATGCATTTTAACACAGTGGCATATGGCGGAGTAAAAAAAAGAAGGTGTGTTTCAGTTTTTCTTCTGAAACAGGAAAACCATATTCAAGAAATGTACCAAAATTGGCACAAAAGTACATCGAAATGTCAGGAAATAAATTTATCAATTTCTGCAAAGCTGACCACATAGTTTCTTCGTAAATGCCCATAAAAAAATAGATTTACGTGCAAATTTTTCAGAAACTTACGTAGAGCAAGCAACGTGGCAACGTCGCACAATCGATGTGTTTAGACATTTTCATTAGATACGTCACATAGACATAATTCATTTTCAAGAACATTTTTCTGACATTTTGGTTATAAAAGACGCTCCGAATGAATGCGACGTTGTCAGATCTGCTGCTCCAATTCACTACGCTAACCAATTTAATCTTCTATTTTCGTATTACAATTATTTATATTAACATTGAACTGTTTAAAATATGTATACATGATGTTAAAAATTATTATCATTATTTCTATAGTATCATACTAGTTTACATTTATCGTTTATTACCCAACTCTAATTTGATTAACATAGTTAGTTAGGAACCACCTTAATTTGTTTCTCCTTCGATAGCGCAGTTAACTAACAGTAGAAGCGAGATCTAGCTTTTTCCGGTACCGTACCCAAATAGCATAAAGACATCTTATGTACGTCCGAAGAACGTCCGTTCCGGACGTACTATACGTTCGGAGAATGTCCCGAGAAGGTCCATATATCCCCTGTACGTCCTCGTTAAGATCTTTAAATGTCGTAGGAAGGTCCTATTTACAAAGTGGGACGTACTGAGGACGTGCTGTGTCAACATTCTCAGAACGTTTTCCGAACGTCCGAAAGTAAAGTTAAATACGTCCAAAAGGCGTCTTAAAGACGTTTTGCAGATGGTGTAAAAGCGCCTTAAAGACGTCTTCGTCAAGTCTGGGTTAGGACATTAAGAAAAAAAATGTGGCGATGACGGGAATCGAACCAAGACTCCCAGATCACGAAACAACTGCTTTTCGCAACTACTCAAGACACTTCCTTGCAAATAATTTCAATTTCTAGGTTTATAACTATTATTAATAGTTTACAAAAATTGTGCATTAACGCGAAATATTCTACAGAATATCAGCATTCGACCTCTAGACTCGTTGCTTAAAATTTCACATTCGTCTTGAAGACGTCGTATGCTATCTGGGAACATTTCAGCATTTCAGCGTCTTCATTGCATAAAAAAAATAGCGCAAAGGTGAGGTTCAGTCGTAAGACTGTTTTAACCTAGGTGACTGTTAAAACCTACAAGACGGTTGTTCTTCGAACATCTGAAATTTAAATCTTCTAAAGATTCACAATACTTACGAGACGAATGTTCTCGGAACATTCGAAATGTAGTCGTGCAAAACAATTACGTGACTTACAAGATTGTTTGATGTTTCTAGAACATCCGAAATTTAAGTCCTAAGAACGTCCGTAGGACTTAAGAAACGGACGTTCCTAGAACATCCGAAATTGAAATCCTGAGAACGTCCGTAGGACTTAAGAAACGGACGTTCATGGAACATCCGAAATTTAAGTCCTAAGAACGTCCGTAGGACTTAAGAAACGGACGTTCCTAGAACATCCGAAATTGAAATCCTGAGAACGTCCGTAGGACTTAAGAAACGGACGTTCATGGAACATCCGATATTTAAGTCCTAAGAACGTCCGTAGGACTGAAGAAACGGACGTTCCTAGAACATCCGAAATTGAAATCCTGAGAACGTCCGTAGGACTTAAGAAACGGACGTTCATGGAACATCCGAAATTTAAGTCCTAAGAACGTCCGTAGGACTGAAGAAACGGACGTTCCTAGAACATCCGAAATTGAAATCCTAAGAACGTCCGTAGGACTTAAGAAACGGACGTTCATGGAACATCCGAAATTTAAGTCCTAAGAACGTCCGTAGGACTTAAGAAACGAACGTTCCTAGAACATCCGAAATTTAAGTCCTAAAAATGTCCGTAGAACTTAAGAAACGGGCGTTCCTAGAACATTCGAAATTGAAATCCTAAGAACGTCCGTAGGACTTAAGAAACGGACGTTCCTAGAAGATCCGAAATTTAAATCCTAAAAACATCCTATGTATGTTCAAAATGGACGTAGGACGTTCGGATATAAACTGTACTACATGAAAAGGACGTCCTTGGGATGTGCGGTGCTATCTGGGCAATATACCCGATTAGGTATTCTGCATCGAATGTAGGTATCTATTACTAAAAATTGAGCACTCTGCCAGATGCTTTCGCCACTGTCCAGACGCATCGTCTCGTGGCTCATTCGCATCGGCGAAAGGAAGCAACCGGAACAGATTTAATTTCCCTTTATTAGATTGATTGCGCTCCAGCTGGCGGTTCGTGGCGCGTCCAAGAGAAACGAGAATTCTCGGAGGCGGGAACGGTCCAAGACAAAATCCTCGGCCCTTGTTGGCGGCAGGGTCGAACAATGCGTCCACCCAACATCCTCGTTTCGCGGTGATTGCACATAAAGCTGCCATTATTAGAACTTCGGTGGGCGGCAAGCGCTGGTGCTTTTTCCAGCCTGGTGTTCGCGCGTTCTTACGCACAATTCGCTGGTGCACTCGCGTGCTGGCGTGCGTTTTCGAGCTGCGTGCCTCCGTCCATGTGGCTGCCAGTTGCAGCGCCGCCGACCGCCGCGTTCAGTCCGCTTTAATTGAACGTTAATTCGGAATATCGCGTTCACACGCGCCGCTGTCGCGACTAAACGCGGCATGGCTACCCTGGCCATCGGAAATAGCGCGTTTTACCCATCCGCGGAAACGAGAGTTCGGCGAGGTGCCGTGCCCGTTCACGGGAAATTCGTTTAGCCAGACGAGAGTCGTACGCAGTCGTCGCGATTGTCGCGAGAGAACTCTTATCACTCGCTCCACATTTCGCTGTGTTCCCCGTGCAATGACCGTGATTGCATCGTTGCTCCTGGACTGCTAATTATTTCGCGCCATCGCTGTTGCCGCAACATGGAGTTGATGTTACGAGGCAGCCTTTTGGAACCAAGTGCTACGTACTGTCAGTGAGGATTCGTCAATTTGTTTATGACTGAAGTTAGACCATTAGGAATAATTTTTATCCTTCGATTTCAAACAAACGTGCTTCTTAAGGTGAAATTCTGCTGTGAGGAACAAGAGAGCCTTGATTAATCATGAATCGGATCGGGGGTATTCTATCCTACGCTGCCATACAAGAAGCCTGAGACATATTCGCTTTAAATTCCAATTACCTATGTATATTCCTGCGATGGAAGTGTTCGATTTTAAAGAAGTGTTTAGTGCTGGAGCTGAACAGCTCGATCTGATGGAGCAATTGACGTAAAGCGGTTGAAGCGACTTCAACCCATCGAGCGATGAAGAGTAACCCTTTATAACGTTTATCCCAGCCGAAAGTAAACGAGAATGTTTGTGAAGCCCGGAGCACCGCGAGCCCCACTGAAACTTCATTAAACCGAGAGACATGACGCAATCGAGACTTCCGAGCTTCCTTCTGACCACGTGGTTGCTGGGAACGATTGCAACGAAATCGCGGGTGAGCGACTTTCTGCAGAGCCTGCAGGAGTACGAGATCGTGCATCCTCGAATAATCTCCAATGAGAACGGACGTAGCAGGAGATCGACGTCCGAGCGGGAAAATGCAAACGATCACCTGGAAGAGCCAGTGCTCATCGAGATCAGCAACTGGACCTTGAAGACGGTCACGAATAATCGGCTGATGCTGGCCTCGAACTTCACCGCCGATTGGGTATACTTCGCCGAAACGAGGTCTGTCGCCTATGACAAGCAAATGGATTGTAGCCTTCGGCACGGTAGCGTGGAAGGTGGCGCAGGTTCCTTGGTCGTCGTCACTGTTTGCAAGGAGGAAATGTACGCTCTGATGCTGACGGACGGGAAATCGTTTTTCGTTCAGCCGTTAATAGATGGCCAGCACGTGATGTACGAATCGAAGAACGCTTGGTGGTCAACCAGGGAAAATACAGACGCTGTATCCGTCAGACGAGGAAATCCTGCAGGTGGTGCCTTTGTCCACACGGTGACTTCTAATCTTTACGATATTGTATTACAGACGCGACGCGTTGTCGCGCAATACGTGGTCGTTGCCGTCTGGCAGGCGACCTGTAATTTCTAAAATGAACGTTATTTTTGTTGGAGACTGCTGAGACAGGAAATTCGATGTTTCTATTTGCAAAAAGGGTAGCTCTCGCGTTTTTGTGTTTTCTGGAGCACAAGGATTTGTTAGTTTGCTTAAATCTCATATTAAATGATGGTTCGAATCATTATGAGGTGATGAAACGCCCAAGTATTAAATTTACAAATTATTTGGATTTGTAATATTGAAGAAACAGATTTCAAATTTTTATAATTGGATTGAATTTTAACGATGAAAGGTAGAATTTGTTATTTTTATATTACAACAAACTATCACAGAAAACCTTCTTCAGGAATCTCGTCAGCAAATTAAAAGATCAAATTAAAGAACTTCCTTTTTATACATAAAAGTGTATTGATTACATCAAAATATGTTTCTCCTATTTTTATCTTTCTGAAATGCAGATTTTACATAAAAATGTTGTCATATAAAAATTATTTTACTCCAAATAGTTGAAGGCAAGTTTCTATACGTTTTCTTAATAACTTCCACGTGCCTTTGAAGATGATTAGGTTCTTCCATCTTTGGATTTCAATAGATTGAACAAAAAGCCCACTTGCAGATGAAAGATTAAATATCTAAAACGAGTAATTTAGGACCGTAGATTTATTAAAACTGTTTCCTTGTTTTCCATAAATTCTATAACTCTCTAATATGTATACTGGGGTGACTCTTATTTACTCTTGGTGACAGTTTTTTTAAATTTTCTTCGCGACACCCATCAGAATAGTTTCAAATAGTAAAAACAAATCTGTGTAAGGTTTGAGCCCAATCGGATAACGGGAAAAGGTGCCCCTGGGCCCTTGAACATTTAAATAATTATTTAACAGCTCACAAAGTCGATTTTATGTATCCTCCAAGTTATTGATTACATAAAAAAATATGTCAAATAAAAGTTGTAGATCCAGACAAGGGGCATCTTTTATGTTGTATTACTTTTTCTCGTGCGACGAACGGTGTTCGAAAAAAGTCCGAAAAACTAAAAATAAATATTTTTCCAATTTTGAAAGTTTGAATCCTTCTCGAACATTTTTTGTTTATGAAGGCGAAGACAAAAATTGTCATTTTTATTTTCGGGGACTATTTTTTAAACATTTAAGGCGGAGCATATATCGAGATATGCCAAAAGGTTAAAAAAAAATTTTCCTTATTTCCAGTGTTTGATATGTCATGAATGTTTCCTGAAAATTAGAAGCCGAAATTCACAAAAATATCGAAGATATAGGCATTAGAAGTGAAGTATGCTCATTGGTGGCAGAGACGTAACAGCATTAACCTTTAGGGTTGAAAATTAAAAATACACATTTCTTTTAGTCTTCATAAATTAGAAATGTTCGACATACATTTAAAATTTTAAAATTTAAAAAAATTCGGACATGAAATTTTGCACCTTTTAGGCAATAAAAAAGAAACTATCAATCAAATAAAAAATCCACGCCGTCACAAAACTGAGTAATAGTGTTTCATACAGCCATGCAAAATTTGAAATAAATCGGTTGAATAATTTTTTAGTAATCGTGGGTAAGATGTTTCAAAATCATGATTTCATGAAAAATGCATTTGAATACCTCACTTCTGATGTCTATCTTCGATATTTTTGCAAAATTCAGTCCCTAATTTTCAGGAAACATTTATGACATAAAAAACACTGAAAATATGGAGAAAAAAATTTATCTTTTTGGCACATCTCGGTATATGCTCCGCATTAAATGTTTAAGAAATAGTTCCCCAAAAATTAAATAATAAAATGTTTTGTTTTCGCCTTCATAAATAAAAACTGTTCGAGTAGGATTCAAACTTTCAAAATTTGAAAAATATTTTTTTTTTTAGTTCTTCGGATTTTGTTCGAAAACCGTTTGTCGCGCGAGAAAAAGTAATAGAACATAAAATATGCTCCCTGTCTGGATCTACAACTTTTGTTTGACATATTTCTTGATGTAATCAGTAACTTGGAGGATATTATATAAAATCAACCTTGTGAGCTGTTAAATAATTCTTTAAATGTTTAAGGGCCCATGGACACCCTTTCCCGTTATCCGATCGGGCTCAAACTTTACACCGATTTTTTTTTATTATTTGGAACTATTCTGATGGGTGTGCTGCGAAGAAAATTCAAAAGTCCAAAATAAGAGCCACCCTAATATATACTTGTGTTTTATTCACAATATTCACGTTCATTTAAAAAAAGAACAATTTTCACGCGACAGAGATTAATGTAATTGCACAGTATTAATAAAACCACTGTGAAAAGCTGTTTCAGCACTAGGTTTTAATTTTAAACAATACACGCGCAGAACTGCAGATGTTTTACATTTTTTTCCAGTAGCTACACCAGCGCAATTCAGTTTCATAAATGCTTTTAAACGTCGGGTTATTAACGCAACAGAATTGCGTAACACGTTGAGCAATTATCAACTTCATAGCCCGCATAGCTGCTGCAATGGAATTTCATATACGGGCTTGGAAAATTGTTAACGTGCAAGTTATAGCCTAACAGTAGCGATGGGATCAAGTTCAATATGTACTCACGAATCCGAGTCAATCCCGATAGAAAAGTTTTACTTCATGGGATTCGAACACTACTCACAAAATTACTCATACCGTTTGTACTTACAAAGTACTTGGGTTATACAAGCTCGTTTCGAACCTCAGAAAGAGTACCTACCGAGTACCTACAGGGTTGGAGAATGTGCTTCTAAGTATACTTTGACGTTTGGAAGAATTGAATATCGTGAAATTAGTATACGAACTTTGAAAGACAAAAATCTAACAGAAAATTATTTTAATTTTATTTAATTTCGAATCTACTTGGCTAGGGTTTATATTATACTTGAAAATACCGCTTAAGTTTCTCAAAGTACTTATAGACAGTTCGAACCTACCTCGTCAACGTTCGAGTCTACTTAAAAGTATTGTTTTTCTTTTTCGAAGTAGGTACTCCGTTCGAAACTATCCGGTCAGATTTGAACATACTTTCAACATACTTCATCCCATCACTACCTAACAGCTAATTAAATGATCTCTCAATTAAGTCTCTGATCTATGATGGCCGTGGAACGCTGCAATCCTCTTTTCACTCTTTTTACTTCGAAATAGAATGTTCTCACTGTAGAAATACATATGTCCCCGTGTTTTAATAAATTTCTTCGAAGACACAAGTGTAATTAATATTGAATAGAGTCATATGTATGAGTAGTGCATTTGCAAATTCTTTCCCTGGCATGTCTTAGCAACTTGTTAAAATAACTTTGTAATTGAAAGTTAGATTTCAATTCTTATGAAAATTCATCGATGTATTTAACTGTATTAGTTACGTTCAGCTAAGAAGTTCAAATTTCCTTGTTGAATTCTATTTTCCATGGTGTTCAGATTTTATTTATTATGTTCGAACCTATATTGTTTATTTTTCGTGAACAATATTATTTTCACAGAAGTTAGAATTTAGTCTATTTGATGTTGACATTCAATGGTATGCATCTATTGAGTTGAAATTGTAATTTCGTGATTGGTGAAAGTGGTAATTTGTAATTATGAAACAATAAAATTGAAATGTAATTTATAATTTTTAATTATTAGCGAATAATATAACGTGGAAGACTACATTTTTCTATCACACAGTCTCTTTTGATTTTATAAAGTTATGATCCTAAAATTTTATACTAAGTACTTACACTAAATATATTCATGACTCATTATTGTGCTTAATTTGATCTTGATAAAAAATTATTTAAATAACGATCGAATAAATGATACTTTATCTTTATTCGTTATTCGAGGCTCGAATAATCGAAGTTATCTTTATTCGAAAAGCAACGAATAAATAATTTTATTGGATGAGAATTTATTCGACGAATAAAGATCATTTTTTTATTCAATGGAAATTTATTCGCCGAATAACGATAGTTTTTTATTCGAAGGTTTTATTCGAATAAATGCGTCGAATAAATTTTTCATCCGCAGCATTTATCTTTTCGAAGCCTTCGAATAAAGCCACGAATAACTTTCGTCAGCGTCGAGCGAGTTCATTCGAGCCGCCGAGGGTCGAGCCCGGCCGAGCGGCGAGCGCCGAACACAAAGGACCGGCGGCTCGAATAAACACGCTCGACGCTGACGAAAGTTATTCGTGGCTTTATTCGAAGGCTTCGAAAAGATAAATGCTACGGATGAAAAATTTCGAATAAAAAACTATCGTTATTCGTCGAATAAATTTTCATCGAAAAAAAAATTATCTTCATTTGTCGAATGAATTCTCATCCAATAAAAAATTATCTTTATTCGTCGAATAAATTCTCATCGAATAAAATTATTTATTCGGTGCTCTTCGAATAAAGATAACTTCGATTATTCGAGCCTCAAATAACGAATAAAAATTATTTATCTTTTGTTCGTTATTTGAGATTTTTATTTAGATAAACTTTTGCCCAACTCTGGCTTCAGCCACTAGTGGTTTCTTAAATCGTTAATTTATAATTTTCATTAAAAAAATATAGTCTTCAAACTCATTGTCAGATTAATTATGCAGTCTTTACCCAACAATTGCTTTATAAACTAATTTTCTCATTACAAATTAATCTCCACCACGAAAATAGTAATTTACTTAAAGCTGATATTACCAGTTGCACGCTTTTTTGTATGATTGTCACAATACTCATTTAGAAAGTTGTAAAGTGCAATAATGTATTTATAGAGTTTGCGAGAGTCAACAAGAAGTTAAAACGAAGGAGACGCGATTCTATAAATCACCATGTACAAGAATTCTACAATCTGTCGGGTGACATCTTCGATATGGAATATCCGGAAGCTGAAAAACTGATTCTGTACGATGAAAGAGATGAAGTAACAGCAGAATCTAATGACACTGTAATAGAAGAATTGTCTACTGACGCAAGCTCTGAAGGTGTTAGTTACTTTTCTGGACCTACGTGGCAGAGGAATAAAATACCAAGTGAGTGAAGAAGGGGATTTTCCAAAATATTTGTCTTATCAAGCTAAAACATTGTCATAGGTATCGGAGATTCGTTGAATATTAAATATTGTTAATACATTATTGAATGAATATAGATTTCTAGTTAAATATTTCGTATGAACTGCTAACTAAATATCTCCACATAAATCCTGTTGCCTCATACCCACTTTAGACACTCAAATATCCAAGAAAAGTTTCACATTTCATAAAAATATTATTGTATTAAATATTCAATGATTTGAATAACCCTACATTACTTTTCATCTCTACATTTCTTCGTCATCCTCAGTTCCGCAAAAACGTTTTAAATACTGTATTATTTGAAGCATTCGTTACAAATATAATACTTTAATGAAATTGATTTCACTGCCTCAATTAAGAGTTATTACAACAGGAAAATGAGTCTAACTCGAAATCACAGCGAAATAGTTCATATATTTATATGAACCCCTTTTGCTATTTTTGCATATCAATTTTATTCTTGTATCGACATATCCTACGTATAAGGACACGCTGCTTCATGTACTATCGCCTTTAACAATATGGAACGATCCTTCCTACACCACCCTTCACTCTAATCATTTATTTGACATAGAAAATCCTCTAGTGATGAATTATAATTGAAAAGAGGAACAGTTCTGAAGAAAGCAATTCCTGTTACTTACCTAATGGAAGTAATTATGTCAGTGAAGGCCAGTTGGAGTCATTTGCAGTGGCAGCGATCACGCCAGTGGCAGCGATCACTGGGGCCCCCAAGAATCCCAGTCATTTAAGCCTATCGTACGGGTATGAGGCTGCACCGCACACTACTACAGTTTTCCCTATCCGTTACGCGCCCACGTTGTCATTGGCTTTCTAGTACAGTGAAATTAGGATATGTCTTCGGAATAAATCCCAGCAAGCTAAATTTTGGTATGGGCCTTTATTTGGTCGTTTTAAACAATACGTCAAAAGTCCCCATCCTTCCGACCCCCGCTAAAATTTTTACAGAGGGTTGAAAGTAAAAAAATGCTGTTTTTCGCGAATATCTCGTTATCTAGCACTTTTGCGACAAAAATAGTTATTATACCATTTATAGCCTAGGTAATTCTCTACAAAAAAGGTTGTATGAGCTGTTTTCTTAGGAGTAACCATTTTCATGTGTGCCGGTTTACCAAGTTTCAACCCCCATACTTTTGACAAGTGAGGACCCCGAACCCGGAAATTCAAAAAATTATGAAACTCTGTAAATATGAAGGGGAAGTCCTCCTGAGTACAACGCAATTTCGTTTGCTGCCAAAATTCACTCCAAGAGGGTGCAATTGACCCCTGAAATTTTTTTTATTTTGTATTATTACTCGCGAACTGTAGGAGATAGAAAAAAAGTGTTCAGGAAAAAGTTACTTCTCTTAATTAGGTCTAACATTTGGTAAATTATAGTTCTTACAGTTCTTACGGTTCGTGAGTTATAACACAAAATCGAAAAAACACCGATTTTCAGGGGTCAATTTCACCCCTTTAGAGTGAATTTGGGCAGCAACCACAAAAATTGCGAAATAAATACCTATATTAACCTCTACATATCCCCAAAGTTTTAAAAAGTTTTGAATTTGCGAGGGGGTGGATATTCACTTGCGAGAAATAATACACTTAGTCTAGTGAAATTAGGATCTGTCTTCGGAATAAATCCCAGCAAGCTAAATTTTGGTATGGGCCTTTAATTGGTCGTTTTAAACAATATGTCAAAAGTCCCCATCGATCTGACCCCCGCTAAAAATTTTACACAGGGTTGAAAAAACAACTGTTTTTCGCGAATATCTCGTTATCTAGCAGTTTTACGCCAAAAATAGTTATTATACAATGTATAGCCTAGGAAATTCTCTACAAGAAAGGTCCTATGAGTTTTTTTCGTAGGAGTAACCATTTTAATGTATGTCGGGTTACCAAGTATCAACCCCCATACTTTTGACAAGGGAAGATCCCGAACCCGGAAATTCTAATAATTATGAAACTGTACATATGTAGGGGAAATCCTCCTGAGTACAACGCAATTTCGTTTGCTGCTCAAATTCACTCTAAGGGGGTGAAATTGACACCTGAAAAACCGTTTTTTTCTCGATTTTGTGTTATAACTCACGAACCGTAAGAACTGTAAGAACTACAATTTACCAAATGTTAGACCTAATTAAGAGAAGTAACTTTTTCCTGAACACTTTTTTTCTATCTCCTACAGTTCGCGAGTAATAATACAAAATAAAAAAAATTTCAGGGGTCAATTGCACCCTGTTGGAGTGAATTTGGGCAGCAAACGAAATTGCGTTGTACTCAGGAGGACTTCCCCTACATATTTACAGAGTTTCATAATTTTTTGAATTTCCGGGTTCGGGATCTTCCCTTGTCAAAAGTATGGGGGTTGAAACTTGGTAACCCGACATGCATGAAAATGGTTACTCCTACGAAAAAAACTCATACAACCTTTTTTGTAGAGAATTTCCTAGGCTATAAATTGTATAATAACTATTTTTGTCGCAAAACTGCTAAATAACGATATATTCGCGAAAAACAGCATTTTTCTACCTTCAACCCTCTGTAAAATTTTTAGCGGGGGTCGGATCGATGGGGACTTTTGACATATTGTTTAAAACGACGAAATAAAGGCCCATACCAAAATTTAGCTTGCTGGGAATTATTTCGTAGATTGGGCAGATTTCCGTCTAATTTCACTGGACTATTCGAGCTCCCCTTCCGCGCGGCGCTGGTAAACATCATGGAGCCCGGGCTCCCAAATGACTCCAACTGGCCATCGCTGAATTATGTATTGGCACTTTGAAAGAATTTAATACTGAACGCAATTCAGTCAGGAAACCAATATTTCTTTAATTGGGACCTTTTAACCCCTGATATTTGGTTCCTGAATCATTAAAAAACAAAATTTAATGGAACGAAATTCCGGATGAGATTCTGCGTGCATTCATCGACAATTTTAAGGAGAGATTTTACTCAGAGCGTGTGTAAAGGCCAAAGAAGAAACGTTTGAATTTGATTAATTATAAGTTGTTCGCAATTGTCGTAGGTCTGCTTTCGTTTTTGTTTTGTTAAAAAGTATGGAATTTGATTAAAGTTATGATTAAAAAACGATGGTTCCTGTTTAGATTTATAGTAAATCGTTAGCTTTCTAGTACAGTATATATTTTTTACCACTTGGTTACACCTAAAAATTTAAATTAATTAACAAACTTTTAGGGAAGAAAACCACCTCTAAGGAATCGTCGACACGGTGGCTAGAACTCGGCATAGCTGCCGATTATTCCGTAGTGGATTTCCATGGAATTCGAGTACAGCAATATATTTTGGCTCTTTTGAATATTGTAAGTAGCTATAGGATTACTATCTACAACTTAAAATACATATGGTGTACAAGATACAAGTATACGGGACTAATAAATGTTGCATTATAAAATATCGAAAACTAGCTATAAAAACTAGTGATTGGAAAAATTCTTGTCGAATACATATATCAAGTACGATATGGCTTCTGTAATCGGCTTCGCCCAGAATTTAAATTCTAATTTTCAAAAAAAAAAAATTTTGTTTTTCTCTTTTATCCAAATAGCGACATGCATCTGGATTGGCCAGGCACAATGCGCTGATGAACATTTCGTGATCCAAGAGTTTACCGTTCGAAAGTTTTTAGGCGACAGACAAACACACTGTCTGCTTTACATATTAAGATATAGTTTTTCTACTCTATTAAATTTTATAATGCAATTAGTGCAACCATGTTGTTATCTGATTGCAATTTATTCTAAATCCATTAACGAACGCGAGGTGATTTAACGTGAATAAAAGTGTAGTGTCAAGTGTGTTTACGATTCTAGGTCAGTGCGATTTATATGGATCCATCGCTTGAATCGAATATGGTCTTAGTGATTGTGCGAATGATTTTATACGCGGAAAAGAGGGACGGCATGGTAAGCAATTCGAAACTTATTTCAAATTTTGTTAACATTTCAAGCGCACTATAGTAATTGTATAATTGAACGAACTTACCTAGTGAAGTTCGATTAGAATTGTATAAGCGCCTCCTCCGAATAGATCAAATCGTAGTCCCCCTACTCTATGCCAGTATCGTCACATTTTTAACATAAAACAAAAACACGCATGCGGCATCGGCCGCGATCCTCATTATTTTAAAGTGCTGCCGTAATAGATTGGGTTTATCTAGTGTAATAGATAATGGGTCTTCCTGAAAAAAAAAAGGAAAAGGGTGGGTTTGATCTATTCGGAGGAGGCGCTTATACAATTCTAATCGAACTTCACTAGGTAAGTTCGTTCAATTATACAATTGTATTTAGCGCCTCCTCCTCAAGATCAAATCGTAGATGTTTAAAGTCTTATTACGGCGGTCCAATTAGGGATATTAACTGAAGAGTTAGTCTGATTAATAATCTTTTATTTCATTTTAAACACATTAACCCTTCAGTATGGATAAGGCAAACTCTTGTTTATCCGTTCTGACTTCTCTATCATAAAACTTGGCAAACATTTTTGATTCCTTAGCCCAGCCAGCTGTTTTTCTAATCAGGTCGAGGTCAACACCCAGTCTTTTCGCTGCCGAGGTAGAAGCGTGTCGCGTACTATGCGCTGAGAACACGGTAGTATCTATTCCGCTACTAGTTAGGACTTCTTTTACCCAGCGGCTTAAGGACTGCGTAGAGACTGCCTTAATTGGCTTATTATTAGATATAAAAAGTCTTTTCACCGCGTTACGAATTTTCTTTGTTCTATCCAAATAATCCAACAGGGTAGACGCTGCACATATTTGCTTATTATGAAAGAATGGCAAAGTTAAAAGTGGTTGCCCAGATAGCACCGTACATCCCAAGGACGTCCTTTTCATGTCCAGTTTATATCCGAACGTCCTACGTCCATTTTGAACATACATAGGATGTTCTTAGAATTTAAATTTCGGATGTTCTAGGAACGTCCGTTTCTTAAGTCCTACGCACGTTCTTGGGACTTAAATTTCGGATGTTCTAGAAACATCAAACAATCTTGTAAGTCACGTGATTATTTTGCACGACTACATTTCGAATGTTCCGAGAACATTCGTCTCGTAAGTCTTGTGAATCCTTAGAAGATCTAAATTTCAGATGTTCGAAGAACAACCGTCTTGTAGGTTTTGCAGATGATTCAGGTTCGGTTGCAAAACAGTCTTACGACTGAACCTCGCCTTTGCGCTATTTTTTTGTGCAATGAAGACGCTAAAATGTTCCCAGATAGCTTACAACGTCTTCAAGACGTCTGTCTTAAGTCGTCGTTAAAACATCTGTCTTGAGACGAATGTGAAATTTTAAGCAATGAATCTAGAGGTCGAATGATGATATTCTGTAGAATATTTCGCGTCAATGCACATTTTTTATAAACTATTAATAATTGTTATATACCTATAAATTGGAATTATTTGGAAGGAAGTGTCTTGAGTAGTTGCGAAAAGCAGTTGCTTCGTATTCTTGGAGTCCTGGGTTCGATTCCCGTCACCGCCAAATTTTTTTTTCTTAATGTCCTAACCCAAACTTGATGAAGACGTCTTTAAGGCGCTTTTAAACCATCTGCAAAACGTTTTTAAGACGCCTTTTGGACGTATTTAACTTTACTTTCGGACGTTCGGAAAACGTTCTGAGAATGTTGACACAGCACGTCCTCAGGACGTTCCACTTTGTAAATAGGACCTTCCTACGACATTTAAAGAACTTAACGAGGACGTACAGAGGATATATGGACCTTCTCGGGACATTCTCCGAAGGTACAGTACGTCCGGAACGGACGTCCTTCGGACGTACATAAGATGTCTTTGTGCTATTTGGGTGCATTGCGTTTCTCTTCGACATTTTAATACGCGCGGGAATCGATATCTCTACTTTATCGGTGGATATCCTGATGTTATCTAGCTCAATTAAGGAAAATGTCTGCATCCGGTGACCGGTAACTAAAGCGAGAAGAGTAATTAGTTTCTTGGCTATTATACTCAAATTCAACTCTCCGTTCGCCGGCTGTCTTACGAAATATTCTAGGACAACCTTCGGGTTCCAAGTACAATCGTACTTGGGCCTCGAAGGTCTTAAGTTTGAGATCCCTTTAAAAAACCTTTGAATTCTAACGTCTTGTGCAACTTCAGAACCGGCTATTAGCGAGATCGCCGATCTAATACAATTTATAGTGCTGTGGGACATCCCTTCGTCATATAACATAGTAAGGAACACTAGGACCTCCGGAATAGATGGGTTATAAAGTTCCACTGCATTTGTGTTGCAAAATAGCCACCATCTTTTTAGACCCACATTGTAATTCTCTTAGCGTAGATCCGCTAATTGAGGACAGCATAATCGCTAACGATGGTCCTGGGATTCCTTGCGCAGTTAATGCTTGCCGGATAATCTGCCTGCCACCAGGGTAAGCCGCTTCCAAAGTGGGTGTGGCTCCCTGTTACAAGAAGACAATAAGTTTATATTCGGTTTGAATTTGACTGGTTCTGCCTCTAACATTGAGCGAAAAAATGGGTACCAAGGCTGAGCAGGCCAATCAGGTACCACTACTATACCCTCCGCTTTCTCCTTTTTAATTTTCCGAAGGGTCCTCAAAATTATGCTAAACGGAGGAAAGGCGTAAAAAAACAAATCTTTCCACGACAATGTAAATGCATCAACTGCCTCAGACCCAGGATCCTTTTTCCACGATATGTAGCGATTACACTTATGATTGGACCTGCTCGCAAATAAGTCTATGTCTGGAGAGCCTAAACTACGAATTATTTCTCTAAACGCAGTCTTCGATAGTTCATATTCCGTTCCGGGCTCTAATCTACGCGACTCGGCGCCTGCCTCGAAATTCTCGCGGGAGCTAACATACGAAGCAAAGATCCAAATGTCTCGGCTCTCGCACCACTGCCAAATTTTCTTAGTAATTTCATTTAAATTTTCAAATTGAATTCCGCCCATTCTATTGATATAAGATATTGCTGTGGTGTTGTCAATTCGGAGTAAAATACTACAGTTCCGTAAGTCTTTAGCCAAACATTTAAGACCGAAGTATGCTGCTTTTAATTCAAAAAAATTGATATGATGTTGCTGTTCGGCCGAATCCCAAAAACCATTGCATCTTCGTGGCTTGCATACAGCTCCCCAACCCGTGAGCGACGCGTCTGAGTATATCTCCATAACAAATTCTAAATTGCTGATTGATCTAATCCCAGACATAATATGAGTCTCCCACCATGTGAAATCTACAACATTCGTTCTTAGTGTCATAATAGCCTCGTAGTTGTCATTGTTCTTTGTGAGAGCTAAGAACTTCTGTCGCTCAAATTCCTTTGTATAAACCCAACTGTATTTAATAGCTGGGCAGCAAGCTATAATCGTGCCGATAAATTGCGCGAACTCCCTTATTCTGCATTGAGACAAATTCCGAAACCGTTGTATTAATTTCTTGACTGCTTTCTTCTTTTCTCCAGGCAATTCCAGGGTCATGGAGGATGAGTCAAGAATAAATCCTAAAAATTTACACCTCTTTACCGGGGCCACCTGACTCTTTTCATAATTTATTATAAACCCCAAGTTCTCTAGTAAGTTGCGAGTCTTATTGAAATTGCTTGCACACTCCAAAGAGGTGTTTCCAAGCAGTAAAAAGTCATCTAAATACAGTACCGAACATAATCCTAGTTGTCTTAGCCAACCTACCACGGGCTTCAATAATTTTGTAAAAACCATAGGAGCAGAGCTTAATCCGAACGGTAAACAGGTGAATTGGTAATATTTCCCATGAAACTCAAATCTTAAAAATTTCCTGTGTGACTCGTCGATAGGTAATTAATAATAGGCGTCCTTTAAATCGATAGTCGACATGTAACAATCCTGTTCTAATAACTTCATAGCTGTTCTATAGTCTTCCAGTTTAAAATGTTCTGTATCCACAAATTCGTTTAGATGCTTTAGATTTAGAATTAACCTAAAAGACTTATCCGGTTTTGGAACTATAAAAATATTTGAAAGGAATTGGTCCTTTTCTGGTCTACATTCAACAACCACGCCCTTAGTGATCAATTGCACGATTAATTTAGCTATATGTGTCTTTTCCGTCTCGGATAATCCTCTGTTTAAGATAGGTCTAGTCTGGCGCGGAGCTGTCTTAAACGGAATCTTATAACCCCTGACCCACGACAAAATCTTTACGTCTGAGGTTAGAACCTTCCAATTATTGTAAAATAACCTTAAACGACCAGCAGTGCAGCTTACAGGATCGTTTATCGCCTCCTCGAGAAGTGCTTCTTTTGCGAAGGCCTGTGTGAGCTCTGGTGTGTACGGTGCGGCCGTTCCGCCTGACGAGGTTCCTGGTTCCGGTGTGAGGGTGTCGTTGTTCGTTTCTGCCCGCTTGACCCCGTCGAATATGATCTGTTCTGTGCACGAAGTAGCGGGCCTCTTAAGTTTTTTGAATTCTTCAAAGCTGGAGGCTTTGACACCCTCAGGTCTGCGGCGGACTGCTCTAAAAGTTTTGCTGATTTTAGATTTTCCGACAGATTTATGCCAAAGAGCGACTCGTTGATCGCTGTCGTGCTTAACGTCCCCCTCATTGTGGGATTAACATTAGTCAATAGGAGGCTTCTGCGAGAAACCGTCTCATCATGTACCGAATCGGCGATTAACCCACAAACATCGCTTAAACATTCGATCAGTGGTATATCGTCCGCGGATTCTCGTACTAAAAGCGTAGATATTGATTTTCCTAATCCCGAAATGCAAGCTCTTAATCTCTCTTGTTTTTCTATAATTCGTTTGTCCCGTGTACGAGCGAATTCGTTTACTGATCGTTCGATCTCCGCATTAAGCTTAGGGGAGGCGAGAAACGGGCAATTGCTAGGATGTGGATATTTTTTGATCAGACTCGATCTCGCCTCCGCGGGAAGTCCCATTTTTTAAATTTCCGCCCAGCGAATGGCAAAACTCGAGTGGACAGGGGACGCTAGGCTCTGTTCCTCTGCCAGACGCTGTCCAATGACGTTTAAAGGCGGGATCTCCTACCTGCGACCGGTCGCAGTATACTGGTTCAATGGGAAAGCATTCATCTGTTCTCCTACAAGCGTCTGCGATCGTCGGGTATGCGCCAGACATAGGAGCCTGACGCGAGTCTGTTTGAGTACCAGCCTAGGCTACTCGAGAGGCAACACAATGCGATAGGGTCTGTTTCCCATTATACCTAATCGCAGGCTGGGCACTGCGACCACCGGTCGCTTGACTCCCTCCGGAGGGAGTCTAGCGACCAGTCGCACTGCGACCCATTGCCACAGTGGGATAGAATCCCAAGAAATAAATAAATAAGTCAGATTTCAAAAGATATGGGATTATGTATTTTTATATGTTACCTGTAGAGTACTAATATGAGCACCTAAAAAAGGTAAAAATATCATGACGCCTACTTCTGATCTGTGTGTAAACACGTGTTTATGTTTGACACACGCGCGAAGTTCCATGATGTAGCGTGGTGAGTGATGCCCTAAACCAGCGCCGGTCAGGCTACCGTTTTCAGGGCATGAGCAGCCGCATTTGCCCGGGGCAAACGCTGCGAGCAAAGCTCGGGGCAGTGACGTCAGCTATCGTTAGAGCGGAGTGGGGAGGAATGATTGTGGCGGGAGTACAGGCTCGTCGATGCGTAGGGAGGCGACGGTCCTTGTTCATCCTAGGCATCTGTACCGTATTGCCCGGGGAGGCGTGGCTTGCGCGCTGCCAGCAAGTGTTTGCCCCGGGCTGTCTGACCAGTTGCCCTACGCGGCAACTCTTGAACGGCGCTGCCCTAAACGGATTGTTAGCGGGTCACGGTTTACTACAGCTTTATTACACTAGACCTTTGGCCCCCTACACGATATAAAGTAATTAGGAAATATCTGCCAAGTAACTTTCAGAACAGCTGAACAATTTTTAGGCTTAATCCCCAATTGCTACAAGCTAATTCCTCTACGTTCGACAGGCAATAAACTGTGTTTCGCTACAGTATAAAAGAATAAGTATGGTCGGAACGTTGACCGTGACGAAAATTAATTTTATGGTCCGCACAATTACCAAAAGAAGAAGATGTTCTTATGTTAGATCGAAGAATGTTTCCCTGACAATGGGGTAGGAATCGAAATTATTCTGCAGAAAGACCAGTACGCCTCGCGGAGAGCCGCAGGAAGATAATGGGTGGACCGCTGACTGCGCGTGGTGCCGCCTGCTTTGTCCTCCCTACAAATTCGAGATCGATCTCTTATCTCTCGAATATAAACACGCGTTGGAATATCAAAACAAAAGCACGCGCAGACGTATTCAGATGTGAGAGAAGGTGGGCCATTGGGAGGATAGAATATTTTTAGCTACAATTTTTTCTATAATTTTTAAAATCTTTATTTCTGGCTTCTTTTGGGGTCTTCTTTCTGGGTTTTTACCTTTTTTAGGAGCTCATATTAGTAGCTTGCAAGAAATATTCGGGTCAGGCATGAATAACAGCGACGCTGAGCCTCGCCCATTCTGTAGGTACTTTGCGTTTCTAACTCCACTGCGTTGTATCAAATATTATAAAAGAATAAATACGATTTATTATTATTATTATCATAAATATATAAAAATACATAATCCTCCCGCAACTTTTGAATTCTGACTCGTTTCCTTGTTTCTTGGGATTCTGCCCCACTATGGCAATGGACTTGGTGGCAGGTAGGAGTGTGCGGATCGTCCCGAGGCTCGGGTACCTGGCCCTCGGGACGGGTCGGGAAATTTCGGGTGGGGTCGGGCGGGGTCGCGATACTTTCGTATTGCTCGAGATCCCGAAGTTTTCGGGATCCCGAGACTCGTTTCGGGCTACAAGCAAAGAGAGGCGTCACTCGACAAGGACAGAAATAAACTAGGGAAATCACTAGACAACCAATTTAAATGCCCATTCGGCAATGATTGGTAAACTTCGCCAATAATCAGCAAACTGCGGTAAGGTACATTTAGTCGATTTGAATATCCCGCTCGAATAGACAACCAGTTTAAACGTCCGAGTTTTGCCGAGCCGACCTGAAATCAAATTGCCCGCTCATGGCGGCTATGCTTGTAGCCCGAATCGAGTCTCGGGATCCCGAAACCGTCGGGATCTCGAGCAATACAAAAGTATCGGGACCCCGCCCGATCCCGCCCGAAAGTGTCCGGCCCGTCCCGAGCCCGAAAAGTCGGGTATCCGCACACCCCTGGTCGCAGGAAAGGAGATTCAGCCTGGGGCCAGTCGCTGGGTCAAATCGCTGCGACCAGTCGCAGGTAGGAGATCCCGCCTTTAAGGGGTCATATACGTTTCTCGGCGCTAAAACGTGGTCAATGTTTGGGAGTAATTCAGGAATAAACTATTAGTCCGATTGGTTTAATTCTTTTTGTATTTTATAGGTATACGTTTATAGATTATAAAACAGGTATGAGAATTCCAAAAATTTTAAAAATGTGGCGTCCGCGGGCTGTGGTGTAGAACATGTTTTCTGGCGCCGCCCAAAACGGTGGGCATGATTCAGCCCGTACGAGTGGTCTGAAATAAAAATCACCGATTTTTTAACAATCTGTGGGATCATAGTTATTGTGTGACGTCGAGCTTTTTCAATTAAATTGAACCATTTTTTAATAACAAGCAAAAACGTACGAGTTTTATAGCGAAAATCACGACCCTTTCTTCAAAGTGCTACCATTTCCGCAATTTTTTTTTTCGAAAAAATTGCGACGTCACACGATAACTATGATCCCACAGATTGTTAAAAAATCGGTGATTTTTGTTTCAGACCACTCGTACGGGCTGAATCATGCCCACCGTTTTGGGCGGCGCCAGAAAACATGTTCTACGCCACAGCCCGCGGACGCCACATTTTTAAAATTTTTGGAATTCTCATACCTGTTTTATAATCTATAAACGTATACCTATAAAATACAAAAAGAATTAAACCAATCGGACTAATAGTTTATTCCTGAATTACTCCCAAACATTGACCACGTTTTAGCGCCGAGAAACGTATATGACCCCTTAAACATCCATGCTGAGGTCTTGTTCCGGATCCGCGGCCTCCGCTGTTCCGCTCTTCGCTGCGGGCTGTGTTATGGCCGACGTTGATGTGGTGCCGTCCGGTGTCGACATTTGAATTTGGTCGCCTGAAGTCGGTGACGGCTGCGAAGGTGGTAGCGGCGGCGGAGGTGGCAATGGAAGCGGCACGACGCCAGCTCTTACCGGGCCCGGTCCTGAGGTCTCCTCCTCGCTTTCCACGTCCCGCGGGCGCGATTCTCTGTCGCTTCCCGACACGGATCGATCTCCTATCAATGCAATAGACCACAATCTGTCATTTACCTATCTTAAAATGAAGTTGAAACATATTGTAGTAAACCTGTCAAACAGGTTAAGGTCAGCATCGCAGGAAACAATCGTATAGTAGAGTACAGGTTAGCTCCTGTACTCGTTCACACAGAAAATCTGGTGAACGATATAATCTTACGTTTACGAGTCGGGTGTCGATCTCCTGCCACGACGCGACTTCCTCTTCTTCTTAATATTTTTCAGCTCCTTCTCCAATCTTCTAAGGCGTTTCGCCAGCTTCCTCTCTTCGTCCGAGGACAACTCACGGTGTCTTGATCTCTTCTTATCCATTGCGTGTAATGTGACTCTTTCGGCACACAGAAAGAGAATGAGGATCGCGGCCGATGCCGCATGCGTGTTTTTGTTTTATGTTAAAAATGTGACGATACTGGCATAGAGTAGGGGGACTACGATTTGATCTTGAGGAGGAGGCGCTAAATACAATTAACTTATGGAAAAATTACGGATTTTTAACTTGAACTTATTTTCAAAATATGCGAATGGTTAAAATATTATAATATTTACAAGTAAAGTCTTATACAGAATATGACAACTTTCATCGTCCCTAGTTCAGGTTTGCAACAAATATTGGAAAGATATTTTCAAATTTTTGCAGTACGAATGTGATTCATTTCTTTGATATTTCCTGCAGAAAGTTTCCAAAAGTTAATCGAAATTTTATTTGAAACTGCCATGGGTTAAAAGATGTGACACTATTGTGTTTCACTAGTTATAAAATCCCTAATTTCACATAAACTATATCATACCTTAAGCTAATCAAAATACCTGACACTAATTGGAAGAAGGGATCCATTTAACATGAAGTGATCCAAACATAAAAACATCTCATGAGATAGGACCTACTCTTTCATACTATTTCAAATATAGAAAACAATTTGAGTCTCTAAACAGCAATGTCCTCAAGGAATTTTTTTCTCTATTTTCCTCCGTGTAAGTGTGTTAGATTTTATTTACGTAATGATGATGCTTCGCCAGTCCAAGTAGATTAGGAAAAAATCCAATTGTTAACTTCGGCATAGACACTTACTCTGAGCCAATGAATAATTATAATCAATACCTAGAATATACAACTTAAAAATAACGATTATCACAATTCTTTTCGAAAACCGAGCAATTTTCATTGATGTGGCTCTTTCTTGTGTTTAAACGCCATCTAGCGTTTATGTATACCTACTACTTTTATATCCTGCTTGGTGCATCTTATTTACCTTTTTACATGGGGACAAGTGAAATTCCAATTAATTATTTGTTCAAAATTTTTACAAGATCTATTTTCGATATATAAATTTCGTGTATCTACTCGAAATTTCTTCGCCTGCAACTAATAACTTTTATTATAAACGTTTGTGGATTATCGAACAATTACTTAATTCGATTGAATTTCCTCGCAGTAAAACAACATACAGGTACTGGAAATATTTATTGCGTCACTCTCAAATTTACGTAGCAATACGATTGATAAAACGATTCGTCTCCAATTTGTTTTTGCCGAGATAGTGAGCAACACATTTTTGCAATAATATTTTCGTAATACCTATAATAAGAAAGGTATAAGCGATAAAGTGTTTATTCTAGTGATGCAATAAATGTTTCCAGTACTGTATGTCTAATTTTGAACGATATCGTATCACCGTTTTTAAGGGTCATTCCATGCGAAATCGGACACTTTTCGGAGTAACATTTCAGATTTAGGTGAAACTTGGATATGTTGTAGTTTTAGAGATATATAAACATATATCGACGGATTTTTCAAAATTCAAAAATTGTTGATCTTACAGCTCTTTGAAATATAGTTTTAACTTTTCTTCAAAAAATGATTACTGTTGAACTAACTAACTCATCAAAATGAGGTTTTGGGTGCTTACAATGAAGACATAAGAGTACCTAATAAAAATTATTTCACTGAAAAAAAAAACAAATTTTGACCATTTATTTTGCAATTGTTCTAAACAAATGCCATGTTTTAATAGCGGGGCACTATTTAAAAATTTAAAAAAATGAGGATATAGTCGTATTTGTCCTCTTTACGGTCCCGTTTTCAGAAATATGGACACTTTAAAATTGGCCAAATGAAAATTAATTGAATGTGACGCTGCGTCGCCCAGCATCGGCTCGACTAGCTGATGATCCGTGTGTAATACAATATTGAATTATCTATTTCTTTCATTCCTGACTTTGCGTGGCCATGAAAGTCATAGTATTCCATATGGTTGAATTTGTCTTGACAGTCACTTTCATATCGGGTAATCAAATATGTAGCATTCCATTTAAAAAACTGAAGGTCACCTTCGGTTCACGGAAAATATAGCGAAAACCAAAAGTTGACATACCGTATTATGTTGGGTATAAAAAACAGTAAAAGTTTTCCTGCTTCAGTTTTTTTCAAATTCTTACCGTTTGCGAGAACCCTGTATAAGAATATCAGGTATAATGGCTTGCTGGGCGACGCGGTGTCACATTCAATTAATTTTCATTTGGCCAATTTTAAAGTGTCCGTATTTCTGAAAACGGGTCCGTAAAGGGGACAACTAAGGCTATACCCTAAATTTTTGTCAAATTGTTAAATAGTGCCCGCTATGAAAACATGGCATTTGTTTGGAACAATAAGTAATTGCAAAATAAATAGTCAAAAATTTGTTTTTTTTTCAGTGAAATAATTTTTATTATGTACTCTTATATCTTCACTGTAAGCACCCAAAAGCTCATTTTGAACAGTTTGCTGGTTCACCAGTTATAATTTTTTGGAATAAGTTAACACTATATTTCAAAGAGCTGTAAGATCCACAATTTTTGACATTTTGAAAAATCCTTCGAGACATATTGTGACCGTCTTCGGTGGGCGAGACGGTCGCCGGTGGGACGGAGAAGGAGTTTATTGCCGACTCAGTCGGTAAGGCCGGGTTCATCAAATGAGTAAAGGCGTGTTAAACAATAACAATGTTTATTGTCCTGTAAGATTTTGTTTACATTGATTTCCGCGTAACGGTTGCGGGTGCGGAGACTCGACTCGGTTAAATCGCGGCGGCGTGGTTCTCGCGGCGGCGGCGCTGGCGACGAGCTGGGGGATCAAGGATGTGGAGTTTTGTGGAACGTTCTGCTCGGAAAGGCCTTAACAGGCACGATCGTACGAGAGTCGTATAGTGGCGTTCCCGTGTACAATAGGGCTCTGGCCGATAGCGGCGCGGAGACACCTTACAGGCGAGGTAAAGCACAAGATTTCTCTCGGCCGATTTAGGTGAGAGGCTGGTTAATGGCACAGCGTGACGATCGGTCGACGCGTGCACACCTCACGGAATCCAAAAATATGAGCGTCTTGGCGGACGGTACGGCGGTTTTACGGCTAATCCGGGCGGAACAAGAGCTGTCAGTTTCGCTCGCCGCGGTCCTTATATCGCGAGCCTGTACATCTTCGCCCGCGAGACAGCTCGCGGCTTCGCGGCCGCCTAGCGGCCGCGGCGCGCACTGGGCTTATCAGCGCGGCGCCGTACGCCTGCGCGGCGCGTGACGTGACTTCGTCACATATTTATATATCCCTAAAGACTACAACATATCCAAATTTCACCTAAATCTGAAATCAGAGATGGGCAAAGATAATATCTAAATAAACTCGAATAAAAGATACTTTACGTATATTCGTTATTTGCAGCTTCGAATAACACGATTTATCTTTATTCGTAACATCACGGATAAATATATTTATTGTAAGTGAATTTATTCGACAGCGAAAGATAATTTTTTTATTCGAAGTGAATTTATTCGACGGTGAAAGATAATTTCTTTATTCGAGGAACTTTTATTGGAACCGTCGAATAAGGTTTTCATCTTTATCCGTAGTTTATTCGACTTTTATTCGAAGGCTTCGAATAACATTCGGCAGCGTGTTTTACCGAACCGGCGCAATCTGGCCTCCACCTGAGGACTTCGGCGACGGCTTCTGATCTTGGTTCGAGCCTCGGCTCGAGAGCCATACATTGTTGCTTGCGGTGGATTATACTTATATTAACAGGATGTAAAACTTCCACATTTTCTATCGTATCGGCATGAACGTTTCAGTTACATACTGCAGAAATTTTTTAGATGAAAATGAATTTAAACACGATATAAATCGGATTATTTTTAGCATTATTACATTAGAAATGTTCCATTCATATTTAATTATCTATAGTTCTAGAAATAATCCAATTTATACCGTGTTTGCACTCATTTTAATCGAATGGATCTCGCAACTTTATTAACAATCCATAAATTTTAAAAATCGGAAAAGTCTTCGTACAAATATAACTGACAAATTTCGAATACCATAAAAAAGCTAGAGTTTTGGAAGTTTTATGGGCATTAATTTATTTATTGGTTAACTTTAGATAGATTGTGAAAAAAACGACGATGTTTCTTACATTTGTTTACTAGAAAATGCAAATAAATTTTTTCAGTAGGGCCCTGCTATTATAAAATTGTATTTGTTGAGAACAATTGCAAAATCAATGGTCAAAAATTTGTCTTCTTTAACAGAAATAATTTTTATTAGGTACCCTTATGTCTCCACTGTAAGCACCGAAAGCACATTCTTATCAGTTTATTAGTTCAACAGTTATAATTTATTGAAAAAGGGTCAACACTATATTTCAAAGTGCTGTAATATCAACAATTTTTTAAAATTTGAGAAATCCTTCGAGTTATGTTTGTATATGACTAAAAACTACAACATATCCAAGCTTCAACCAAATCCGAACTGCTATTTCAAAGACTATCTGATTTCTGCGGAGAATGACCCTGGTAACCTGATACTACATTGTAACGCGTGTGTTACATAGTCCGCTAACCGCCGCGCCGCGCTGGTCCTCGGAGTTCGGCGCTCGGCGCGGGCGTCTCGAATAAATACGCTGCCGAAAGTTATTCGAAGCCTTCGAATAAAAGTCGAATAAACTACGGATAAAGATGGAAACCTTATTCGACGGTTCGAATAAAACTTCTTCGAATAAAGAAATTATCTTCCGCTTTCGAATAAATTCTCTTCGAATAAAAAAATTATCTTTCACTGTCGAATAAATTCACTTCGATAAAAAAAATTATCTTTCGCTGTCGAATAAATTCACTTCGAATAAATTTCATTATCCGTGGTGTTTCGAATAAAGATAAATCGTGTTATTCGAAGATTTGAAAAACGAATAAAGATAAAGTATCTTTTATTCGACACGTTATTTAAATAATTTTGTATCTAGATAATGCCCATCTCTGTCTGAAATGTTACTCCGAAAAGTGTCCGATTTCGCATGGAATGACCCCGAAATGGTATTAATTTACAGACATGGCAAATGTATTTGGAAAATGTTACCTTGATTAACCCACTCACATCAGTTTCTGATTACATCACAAGGTTCGTCGCGGTGATGCTAGACGATCCCTCGAAAATGTTAACAGATGGAACAAGAAAATGTTGTCTTCGGCGAGCGTGAGCCATGACGTTGCGGTATGGTTGACCCGTATAGATATCGGAGGGCCTTCTGGATACGCACCTGTATCTGGAGTATGCGACCCTGCGAGATCGTGTGCCTTGAATCGAGACGAGGGCTTAACCAGCGCATTTATCATCGCGCACGAGGTCGCGCATATGTGAGTATCGCGCGTATTTTTTAAATGAATCAATCTAAAAATGGCCATCAAGCATGGTGTACAGGATAAGACGCAAAGAGCATTACAATCTGACTTCTTAGGAACCACCAGAAATAGTAACAAAATCCTGCCTGTTTGTTTTAAGACGTACTGGCAAGGAACTCCCAATCTGACCATTCTGATTTAAATGAAAGTTCGCGTGAATGTAAGTAAAAGATATTCAGTATGCATGCAGCAGTTTTGTTCTTTAATACAACTTTATTTTTCTTTTGGTAATGTGACGAAGAATAGAGAATTAAACAATTCTTATATTTAAAGTTTTCTTCTATCTCGTTCCGTTATAAAGTTATATTAAAAAACCAAAAAAAAACGCGATGACTTTAATGACTGATTTCACCCTTTGAGAGTGAATTTCGAACAGAAATATATACTCTAAATTCACACGAAGTTTCACGAAGAATCACTTTCTTTAGGAAACTATTATTTCTTGTAATTTAAAAAAAAATAGGATACTGCATTAATTTGAGCACTTTTGAATAATCATTTTAAAAGTGAATAATGTAAGATACTCGGTTAGAAGTTGAATGGTGGATTTGTGGATAACGTGACAGCAGTCGAACTCATGACTATTTAGAACTCTGATTTACAGTAAGTGAGCGCTATAAAAAGTGTAAGAAATTAAAAATTATCTGCATATATCCGAAATACTACTTGTGAGTCACAAAAATGTCTCATCCGAGAAAGCTCTATATGTACAGGAACTCAGGAAGCTATGCTACTCTTAACGAAACGATCAACTATAGTCGAATTTACGAAAGAAGGCACCTGGGCGGCCCGTAGGCCGGGGCGCGTGGCTCGGGAGAGACCCAATGCCTGCTCCGTACTTCGTGCGACGTTGCCACGTTGTGCAGCAGATCGGACGTCTCTTTCTATCTTCAAGCGCAACTGTGTCTCTCTCACTCGCTCGATAAAACAGATTCCTTCATCTACAAGTCACTCCACGCCAAATCTATCACATTTTTAGAGACTTTGATCAGAATGCAATATGTATTTTGTGAATCACGTGAAATTATGGAAAGGTTTGGGCCATTGTTTAACAAGTTTTGAACTTGGTTACAAAATATAGGACTTTGAATTGTGCAATTTCTGCCTATGTTCATGAAAAGATGCTGTACTTACGAATTTCTATCTCGAAAACTATCAACAGCATTGCGTTAATTTTCTTTTATTTTAATCGAGAAGAATTAATCTTTCAGAATAAAGTTTCGGAATTGTAAAACAACAATTAAAGAATGTGATTAGTATGTATAAACCTGATCATCATAAAAAGAATGTCATTGGCCAAGAGTGGGTTAATGAAACTCTTCATCGGTTAATAACAGCTAATGCTGACGTTAATTTTCAAAATTCCATGCTCGAAAGCAGAATATTTCGTACGTGAAATTTGCAAAATAAAACTTTGGTTATAATTTTCAAAATTACAAAATTAATTTTTAGCCCGCACTTTCTACATTAAAATGAAAAAATAATTAATTCAATACGATAAATAGTCTCCGAGATAAAAATTTACAAGTACAGCTCGGTTTCATGAAAATAGGGAAAAAATGAAAAAATTAAAAACCAGCAAAGTGATAACTGAAATCCCTTCCTATATAATATTTCAGTTTGAACAAAATCCCTGACATCGAGTGCAAAAAGTGATCGATTTGCCGTGGAATGACGCTAAATAGAATAAGAATCCTATGAGCCTGTATTCCCCGACTTGTCCGCCACTCATTCTGCAACGCATGCCGCAATAGCCAATAAGATTCGACACTCTGTCAAATCTCTATGGGAAGGACGTTGGGTTCGCCCTCTGGAAGAGGATAGCAATATGCACCCGACAAGGACAACGATTACTCTAGGCCCACAGCTAAGTAGTCGAAAGGCATTGGCCAAGGCGTAGGAGAAGCACCAATCGCGAGCCTGGAGTAGCGGCAACATCGCAAATTCTGGCCCCGGTCCCAAGGTGCCTTCTTTCGTAAATTCGACTATAAGTAGTATGTTCAACTATTTTTGCCATTTCATTTAATTTCCTGAGACATCAGCAAAGTTAGTTTTGTATTTTAACACTTTGCGTGGTTCCACGCCAAGGGATTTGCATCCCGTGCCCAGTTTGGCGTGCTTCCACGTCGATATGTTCCGGAGAGCATCGAAAGTGTGTTGCCTGAGTGTTTCTGAATGCTTTCTCGGGTCGTGTAAAGCAAAACATCGCCGGCAAAAGCAATCGCTTGGGAAGACCTGGCCGACACGCAGGGGCATTTCTCAAAATCTTACGCTACTCAAAGTGTTAAGATATAAATCTTGTTTCCCGTAGTCTAGGCTTGACTCATGACGGAGACGACACCACTGGAAACGCTTGCGGTGAGGAAGGTTCTCGAGGGAGCGTGATGGCACCAATAGTTGCCGCGACGTTTCATCACTTCTACTGGTCCCCTTGCTCGAAAAAGGAGTTCCACCGAAGGGTGAGGTGAGACAGATTTGTTTTACGCGAGCGTATCTTTTTAGAATTACATACTCCTGAAATAGGTATTTGCAGACGGTGGTCGTGCTTGTTGAACAAGCCAAAGCACGACAGCACCACGCCCCTGAAAGCTGCCGTTCGCGAGACGTTCACGATGGACGAGCAGTGTCGCATGGAATTCGGCGAAGGGTGCGTTTTCTTTTGGACAGTAAACCAGTGCTTATTAAAATATTGTATTATATTAGGTAGAATCCATTAAAGAAGATCGATATTTTTAAAACACCAAGTTGTAATAAACTAGGCTAATTTGTATTAAAATTTGAGGATACTCTAATAACACTGTCCAATAGCCATATTGGTCTGTAACATTCAATAGCCGTGTCTTATAGATTTTTGTGCGCTGAAAACGAATCCGCAAACCGTTTGTCGCCATCACCCTCAGTTTTCGAGATATTCGATTTTGAAAAAAAAATGTAAATTTTCAATTTTGAACATCTTTTGTGTTCAAACAGTAATAGTTATTCGGTTGCTTGTTCCGTCAAATTTTTCTGCGAACCCTCGCGAACACTAGGATATAAGTTTTTAATGCATTATGAACTTTTCAATATGTTTAAAGAACGATCAAAGGGAAAAGAACACCCGAAATGCACCAATTTTTGCAGATATGTTTCTACATATTTCAGAAACTAAGGGTCCAGGAGAAAATCTGACTACGTCACGCGACGCAGCAGACATTTTTCCTCTGGAAAACATCAACAGAAGTGGTAAAACACCTTTTGTTTTCAATACAGAAACGAAAGAGTTTGGCAAAACGTGCGGCGCCGACAGTGGTAGTCACGCGCGTGACGCGATTCTGTGACGCTGAGCGTAGAGCTGTTCGAGTACTCGGAAAATGCGAACCGAACCGAGCCGAGTACTGGAAAAAAAGCGAGCGGCTCGAAAGAACCGAGTAGCTCGAAGAAAAGCGAGAACTTGAATTTTTTCGAGCGGCTCGAATCGAACCGAGGACTCGAATGGTTTCGACTGTAGAGCTGTTCGAGTACTCGAAAAAAGCGAGCCGAGCCTGACTCGGATCGAAGAACCGAACCGAGCCGAGTACTCGAATAGAACCGAGAACTCGAATTTTTTCGAGCAACTCGAATAGAACCGAGAACTCGAATTTTTTCAAGCGGCTCGAAGGAAACCGAGCGGGCCGAAATTACCTAACAGTCCGGTGTGTCGAGTAGTTTGAAGCTTGAATGTTTCGAATATTTTAGAATATGTTTATTTACTGGGTAATGGTTCCTAATTATTTTCAATAGTTAGAGAATATTTTCATTTACAGTTTACATTTTAATAACTCACATTATTATTGCGGTCTTGCCTTTACTCGTATCTTACTTTCTCCTTATGTACTATATTTTCTGTTTAACGAGTAATAAGGTCGAAATAATAATAATAATAATTACGAACCATTATCCAGTATATAAACATATTCTAAAATATTCGAAACATTCAAGCTTCAAACTACTCGACACAACGGACTGTTCGGTACTTTCGGCCCACTCGGTACTTTCGGGCCGCTCGGTTTCCTTCGAGCCGCTCGAAGAGATTCGAGTTGCTCGAAAAAAACCGAGTTGCTCGGTTCTATTCGAGTACATGGCTCGGCTCGGAAACCGAGTCTCGACTCGGTCCGAATTTCAAGCAACTCGAATATTCGAGTACTCGAACAGCCCTAGTTTCGAGCGGCTCGAAAAGAACCGCGCGGGCCGAAAGTACCGAACAGCCCGGGGTGCCGAGTAGTTTGAAGCTTGAATGTTTCGAATATTTCAAAATATGTTTATATACCGTATAATAGTTCGTAATTATTATTGTTATTATTATTTCGACTTTATTACTCGTTAAACAGAAAATATAGTACATAAGGAGAAAGTAAGATACGAGTAAAGGCAAGACCGCAGTAATAATGTGAGTAATTAAAATGTAAACTGCAAATGAAAATATTCTCTAACTATTGAAAATAATTTTTCGCTTATGTATGATTTATTAATATTTCTTCTTGCGGTTTCCTTTATTTTTATTCCTTTTTTGCCTTCTCCGTATGGGTTATATTTCTGTCCAGTCACTGTTAACAACGACTGTTACCCGTTAATGAAAAATAAATAGGTATAAATAAATCAAGAATTCAAAGAGTCAAAATTAAGATTACGGGTTTTCCCATGTGTGTCTAGATGAAATCTGAATGTTTGCAAAATATTATTATTATTATTATTATTATTATTATTATTATTATTATTATAAAATATGACATCTGTACGCCGTATAGTTTAGAAACAAAGCGAGGTGGCCATTCATGATGTGCCAAAGTTTTTGTCGGGCATTGCCCACTACTGAAGACGCTGCAGAATTCGAAAACCTGGAAGACTGTTCGGTACTTTCGGCCCACTCGGTACTTTTAGCCCACTCGGTTCTTTCGGCCCGCTAGGTTTTCTTCGAGCCGCTCGAAAAAATTCGAGTTCTCGGTTCTATTCAAGCTACTCGGCGGTTCTATTCGAGCCGCTCGCTTTTTTCGAGTAAGTACTCGGCTCGGTCCGAATTTCGAGCTACTCGAACAGCCCTAGCTGAGCGGCAGTGGACGCGCCCACCACCATTGACTACCACTGTCGGCGCCGCACGTTTCGCCAAACTCTTTCGTTTCTGTATCGAAAACAAAAGGTGTTTTACCTTACTGTTGATGATTTCCAGAGGAAAAATGTCTGCTGCATCGCGTGACGTAGTCAGATTTTCTCCTAGACCCTTAGATTTTTAAATATACAGGGTGTCCCAAAAATGTCGCGTTTCCTTGAAAGGGGTGACTCAGGGGGTGATTTGAAACAACTTTTTCCTTAGCGAAAATATTGTCCGAAGCTTCGTTAAGGAGATATTAAGCAAAAACCCCGACCAATCAGAGCGCGCGCCTTCCGCCTGAGTTCCCGCGGTAGCGTTGGCTACGAGGTAGGCGACCGCGCTTGTGCTACGAACGTACGAACAAGCAAGTCGGCATGCATCGAAGGAAACCGCGTTACACATTTTTTTTTTAAAGCAGAATCTTAAATAAGAATAATTTGAAGTGAGAGGACAAGAAGTACGTAAATTTCGTTTTTAAATAAGGCATAAACGAAAAGCTAACGTAACAGAAAATGTACGACAAGTGATCGTAATTCGTTATTGAGGTAAAAATCCGTAGTTTAAGAACGGCCAACACAACTAAATTTAAAAAATAATATTAGGTGTATGAATAAATTCTTTCCGACTGGAATTTCTATCGCGGTGGTATTCAGAAGCTGCCAGAAAAATGGCAAAAGGTAATGAACAATAATGGAAATTATTGCGATGATCGAGTTGTTTTCATATTTTTTAAATCGAACTGTTATTGTACCCTAAAATCGGAAAGAATTTATTTTCACACCTAATAATCACCAATAAATTAAAGAAAACTCACCCTTTCGGACATTCCTTTCCTTGCTTTCCTTCCCTTTCCGGAAACCTGTGTCACTGGGTCACTGTACCGATCCTGGTTATCGGTGGACGAAAAGATTTATGGTTGGGTAGCGCCCAGTGCTCAGCTGATCACACTGCGTCCGGGTTAATGTACCGAATATTCACTTCACTGCACGGCTACTAACACTGATTACTGAATTTATTTTTCACGGAACGTGTTGTTCCTACGTTATAAAAATTGGTGGCTGCGAAAGGGGCCGAATACTGTTAATTACTGGGACGAGATTACTACTATTACCCGGCGAAAAGAAAACTCGTGGCAGACTGTCTCGAGCTGTGCAGTCCGCTGCTGTGACGATTGGTCGAGTCACCTATTTGGGCACACTTTTAAAGACGGGGCACACGTATTTTGGTTATTGGCTGAAGTTGCCACATACATTGTCACACCGCGCGACGAAGAGATCGAACGAAACACGAGGTCGAGTGGGATAGAGCGATTTGACCAAGCGTAGCCTACGCTTTTGTTTTGACGATCGTCGGTCGGATCCGTATCTGATCGCTGCACAGCAGCGGACTGCACAGCCCGAGACAGTCTGCCACGAGTTTTCTTTTCGCCGAGTAATAGTAGTAATCTCGTCCCAGTAATTAACAGTAATCGGCCCCTTTCGCGGCCACTAATTTTTATAACGTAGGAACAACACGTTCCGTGAAAAATAAATTCAGTGATCAGTGTTAGTAGCCGTGCAGTGAAGTGAATATTCGGTACATTGACCCTGCGATCAGCTGAGCACTGGACGCCGATGACCAGGATCGGTACAGTGGCCTAGTGACACAGGTTTCCGAAAAGGGAAGGAAAGCAAGGAAAGGAATGTCCGAAAGGGCGAGTTTTCTTTAATTTATTGGTGATTATTAGGTGTGAAAATAAATTCTTTCCGATTTTAGGGTACAATAACAGTTCGATTTAAAAAATATGAAAACAACTCGATCATCGCAATAATTTCCATTATTGTTCATTACCTTTTGCCATTTTTCTGGCAGCTTCTGAATACCACCGCGATAGAAATTCCAGTCGGAAAGAATTTATTCATACACCTAATATTATTTTTTAAATTTAGTTGTGTTGGCCGTTCTTAAACTACGGATTTTTACCTCAATAACGAATTACGATCACTTGTCGTACATTTTCTGTTACGTTAGCTTTTCGTTTATGCCGTATTTAAAAACGAAATTTACGTACTTCTTGTCCTCTCACTTCAAATTATTCTTATTTAAGATTCTGCTTTAAAAAAAAACTGTGTGACGCGGTTTCCTTCGATGCATGCCGACTTGCTTGTTCGTACGTTCGTAGCACAAGCGCGGTCGTCTACCTCGTAGCCAACGCTACCGCGGGAACTCAGGCGGAAGGCGCGCGCTCTGATTGGTCGGGGTTTTTGCTTAATATCTCCTTAACGAAGCTTCGGACAATATTTTCGCTAAGGAAAAAGTTGTTTCAAATCACCCCCTGAGTCACCCCTTTCAAGGAAACGCGACATTTTTGGGACACCCTGTATAGAAATATATCTGCAAAAATTGGTGCATTTCGGGTGTCCTTTTCCCTTTGATCGTTGTTTAAACATATTTAAATGTTCATAATGCACTAATAACTTATATCGTTGTGTTCGCGAGGGTTCATAGAATAGGATTTCCCGGTCACTTAGTTCTTGGATTTTTAATTACTCGCTGGGACATACGTACTTGTTTTGCACTGAGAGCGTATGTGACCTGGGTGTGACTTACAATGCTACTTTTTCCTTTGCGGCGCACATCACCAGAGCTACTAACTTAGCTTCTAAGCAGATTGGTTTTATCATGCGGCACTCACGTGGTTTCAGGAGCATCGATACTTTTAAGTTATTGTACGATGCGCTGGGTAGGCCACACCTGGAATATGCGTCGGTGATTTGGTTCCCTCATCAGGCCTACCTTATGATGGCGCTAGAGAGGGTCCAACACAGATTTTTGCGTTTTGCGTCTTTTCGCCTCGGTCAACCCATCAGCGTGTTTGATCACGACTACGGGCCGTCTTTGCGAAGATTTAAGTTCCTGACGATCCAGCAGAGATTGGAGTTGGCCGACCTGTCCTTTCTGTTTAGGATCATTAATGGGAGCATTACTTGTCCCCAACTGCTGGGTTTAATTAACTTTAGCGCGCTGTCCAGACCATTGCGATTTACGCCGTTATTTCGGGTAAAATTTTTTCGGACTAACATGCGTCAGAGTGACCCCATCACGAGGGTATGTTTGCGCGGGTGCGAGTTGGCCGACAGAGTAGATTTCTTTGGCACCTCTCTGGCAGTTTTTAGACGGTCGGTCATTGCACTCCTAGGATCGCAGTTGGCGCAATAGGAACCTTTTCCTCGACTCGGCACTTTTGTGTATTTTTGTCTGTACTCAAAGTTAACAGTATATTATTGCGTTCTTTTTATTTTACGTGTACCATATTGGGCTTGTCCCGTATAATAAATAATAATAATAATAATAATAATAATAATTTGACGGAACAAGCAACCGAATAACTATTACTGTTTGAACACAAAAGATGGTCAAAATTGAAAATTTACATTTTTTTTCAAAATCGAATATCTCGAAAACTGAGGGTGATGGCGACAAACGGTTTGCGGATTCGTTTTCAGCGCACAAAACTCTATAAGAGACGGCTATTGAATGTTACAGAACAGAAAAAAAAGTTCAATTTTGTTGGACAGTGTAATATACGTGCCAGTATTTTATTACATCACAGTATTATACGATAAGCAACTAAAGTGTTTCGACATGAATCCAGTTACGAACTCTGCAAAACTTTTGACGTCCTGGAGCCGTGCTCCCATTTGTGGTGTGGCAACAGCAATATTTCTCAAACCTGCAAGACCAAAAAGGGGCCACCTTTGGAAGGCACAGTATGCGGTGGATCGATGGTAAATTTACATATTCCTTCTACCAAAGACGGCATTTCTGTTCGAAATTTCTATCACCTTACACCATGGCACAGCGTACCGTTTAATGTTTCGTAATAATTCTTCATCATTATTGAAGTTCACATCTCTCCTTATTTTTATTCTTCATATTTCGCTCATGATTTTTTCCAGTGGTGTATAAACGGCCGATGTCAGTCGACGAATAAAAAGAATTTCCAGATGGGAATAGTGTTAAATAAACCTAGAGATGGGGGTTGGAGTACGTGGAGTGCCTGGGAAAAATGTTCGAGGACGTGTGGAGTAGGAGTGCAATGCCGAACACGAAAATGTAACCGGCCCCAGTTAGTATTTTAGCAAATAATAAAACTTCATACGTAGTAATCAAATACTGTGCAAAATTTTAAGTCAAAAGTTAGGCATTTGAAAATTATAAAAAATTAAAAGATATAATCGGAACATAATAAAATCCATTACTTTAAAATTGGTAAATAGTACCTGAAACAGTGTAAACTATTGTTGAATTGGTTTGAAGTTTCAATGAGAATAGGGTAGAGGTTCTAATGAAGGGAGTAATAAACAAAGTATTGCAATATATTCAACACTGTACAAAATAGTTGCTAAATGTTACCAGGTATAATAATACGCTAACAAGGTATTCCATGTCACTATTTTTGCACAGAATACACGTATCATCAAAAACAATTTTTTTACTTTGTATTGGTACCGCGATGCTGTTAGAAAGAAACAATTTTAGCTTGAAAAAGAGAAAGTGATAGAGAATTTGATTTATTTTAATAAAATCAAAAGTACGACGACTGAAGCTGTAGAAATGACCAACACCTGGCAAAGGAATTATTCGTGTTTTTACTTAACGATCTTGATACAAAACACTTGCCTGTGAAAAATTGCGATATCAGCGGTGTATTATTTAATGATATTTCGTCTGCTTCAAAGACCTGCTTATGGTGGGAAATATTGCCCTGGTCCCAGCGACGACTGTAGACTTTGCGTTTCACCGAAGTGCTCCCCGCCGATCGATCTCAGAGCGCAACAATGTTCCAAACTCGCCAATGTTTTCCACCTCGAGAGAATTCAATTGAAGAGTGACGTGACTTGGCTACCGTATGAATCCGACCAGGAGAACTTGAGATGTCAATTGATCTGCAGGAGCAAAGAGACGGGGGAAATATTTTATTCGAGAAAAAATTTGATCGATGGTACACCATGCTCCTATGGATCGACAGACATATGTATACAGGTATAACGTGAAACGTTAATACTAAGATTGAAAATGAAACTGTTTATAACGTTCCATGTGTAACATTAGGGTGGCCCTTATTTACACGTGTCGATTTTTTTTTCGTATTTCTTCGCTCTCACCCCCTAGAACGGTTCCATTTCATAAAAAAATAGTCCCCGAAAAAGTTTATAGCAATCCGACATCAGGAACAGGTGGCGACCACACCTTAAAGTTTATAATTCGTGCATGCTTGGGATTTAAAGAATTTCTCAAAAGTGGTAAGGCCTATTGAAATTTTGTTCAAATAATATTAAAAGGGCATTCAATTTTCTACAATTACTGTATATATAATTTTTTCGTGCTTCCAACCATTTTTTAGATAATAGCGTTTGAATATAGACAGGTCATTGAATACGTCACGCTGTTCAGGTGGGACGCGTGAAGGGCGGAGCTCTCTATATCCAAACGCTATTATCTAAGAAATGGTTGGAAGCACGAAAAAATTATATCTACAGTAATTGTAGAAAATTGAATGCTCTTTTAATATTATTTAGTCAAAATTTCGATAGGGCTTACCATTTTTGAGAAATTCTTTAAATCCAAACCATTCATTAATAGTAAACTTTAAGGGTTGGTCGGCACCCTTTCCTGTTATCCGATCGCAATAATCTTTTTCAGGGACTATTTTTTTATGAAATGGAACCATACTAGGGGGTGAGAGCAAAAAATTCGCATGTTGAAAATAAGGACCACTCAAGTGTAAGTAACATTCTAAGGCAATGAAAGTTATGTTCTTTCGTAAAGCATTTGTCTGCTTTTTTAACTTATACATGCGATGTTTTGGTGAAGTATTTGATACGGATTGGGTAAGGTTCCTTATGTAGTAATTGAAACGATTTTAAAATAGAAAAATATATTGCATTAATCAGCAAGTGTCTGAGGATACGATTACATACTACATTTTTAATTTATAGTTTTGGTAAGGAGTATAGATACTCCTTAAACATCTCCCTGTTCGCTTTTAGATATACATTATAGATATTTATAACGTCTTACGCGATCTCGAAGTATTTTGCATATACACTCCTCGCATTAATTGGAGGATCACCTCTAGGAGCCCGAAAAATAGGTGCAAGTTCACATGGTCATAACTCCGGTAAAAATAGTCGTCTCGATATTTTGAAAATATGGCTTGAAAGCATGGAATCTCTACTTTCAGCTGCTTTTCTCAAATTTTAGATGCATTGCTTTTCAGTAAAGTTATAGGAATATAAAGAGCACTTGGTCAATTTCAAAAAAATTTCTTCAACTTTGCGATGTTCCACGGCGTGCATGAAATTTTTTACACACATTCCATTTACACCACTCGAAAGCGACCACTTTCCTGTGTAAAAAGAGAGTAATAAATTTCTTGTGCGATTTTTTTTTGCCAAGTTATTCAACATTGAAGTAAAAACCGTTTTTTTTTAGTTTAGTTGCTTCTAGCAAGCGAATGAATCATCGTAGAACGTTCAGGCAAAAAGAAATATAAATATCAGTCTTTTCTCTTTAAGACGCATCTTCGACTTTTTCGATTCAGTGAAAATTTCGGTCTCTGATGTCCATTCCGAAATATGCTTAAAAATGACACAAATTCCATTTTCTCTTCAACTCGCTGTATCTCCAGGAGGGATAGCCGAAATATCATTATCTTAAGCTCATTTTAAAGCGGAGAGTCTGCCGATTCTTTTGAGCTCCACCGGAACTCGCTGCGATAATTTCTTATCTGTGGCCTTTAAGTTTGAATTTGCCGTTTCGGAAAAACTTACGCGGTGGCTTCAGCGGCCGCGTGGCTGCCGTACCGCCGGCATTGGCACCACCGATTAAAATTGACCAAGTGCTCTTTATATTGCTATAACTGTACTGAAAAGCAATGCATCTAAAATTTGAAAAAAAAAAAACTGCTGAAAGTAGAGATTCCATGCTTTCAAGCCATATTTTCAAAATATCGATACGACTATTTTTATCGAAGTTATGACCATGTGAACTTGCCCCTATTTTTCGGGCTCCTAGAGGTGATCCTCTAATTAATGTGAGGTGTGTACTAGGGTGGTTCTTATTTACTCTTGGTAAAAATTATTTTCAAGATTTTTTTCGGGGCAACCTCCAGAATAGTTTCGAATAATTAAAAAAAATCTGTGTAAAGTTTGAGCTCGATCGGATAACGGGAAAGGGTGCCCCTGGGCCGTTAAACATTTAAATCATTATTTAACATAATTTTTTTTTATTATATAAAAAGGACAAGATTTTGGGACCGATTTTTTTACATTTTCAAAGTTCAAGTGCGTCATGAACATTCATTTATAAGGAGTAGAACATAATTGAATGTTCATGACGCACTTGAACTTTGAAAATGTAAAAAAATCGGTCCCAAAATCTTGTCCTTTTTATTTAATAAAAAAAAACTATGAATGAAATAAAAAATCTGCGGTGTCAAAAACTGAGTAATATTGTATCATATAGCCATGCAAAGTTTGAAGTAAATCGGTTGAATAGTATTCGAGTAATCGTGGGTAACATGCTAGAAAATCATGATATCGAGAAAATGCATTTGAATACCTCACTTCTGACGTCTATATCTCCGATATTTTTGCGAATTTCGACCCCAACTTTTCGGGAAACATTCATCACATATCAAACACTGAAAATAAGAAGAAATTTTTTTTATCTTTTTTGCATATTTCGGTATATGCCCCCCCCCCTTAAATGTTTAAAAAATAGCCCTCAAAAATAAAAATTCCATTTTCTTGTTCACCTTCATAAATATAAAGCGTTCTAGAAGCATTTAAACTTTCAAAATTTGAAAAAAAAAGTTTTTTTTTTTAGTTTTTCGGATTTTTTTCAAAAACCGTTTGTCGCACGAAAAATAGTAATAGAACAAAACAGATGCTCCTTGTCCGGATCTACAACTTTTGTTTGACATCTTTTTTTATTTAATCAATAACTTGGAGGATATTATATAAATTCGACTTTGTGAGCTGTTAAATAATTATTTAAACGTTTAACGGCCCAGGGGCACCCTTTCCCGTTATCCGATCGAGCTGAAACTTTACACAGATTTTTTTTTTAATTATTTGGAACTATTCTGGAGGGTGCCCCGAAGAAAATTCAAAAATCGAAAATAAGAGCCACCCTAGTGTGTACATATACCTACATCTCCTTTCTGTTTCTCTTTACACTTTACTCGCATTCTTTGGCACCCCAAATGTCTCAAAGGTAATTGCAATTCCATATACGGTTTCATTAGCAAATTTCATAGGTGACTTTGAGTAAGAAGTATTCATTTAATAGAGCCCCGCTATCTATTTTACTAGACCCCAATGTAACATCCTGATATATTCTGACATGATTGCTGCGAATAATACTCTTCTCTTATTTTAAAGCTAAAAAATTTTGTTTTTTATTCTGTAAGTATCACACTACATAAACTACAGTGGCGGACGAAAGAAAGTTTACAACTTTTAAAATAGCATAACTTTTTTAAAATTGGTCCAAACGGCGTGAATTTTTTTTTAGAAGTTTGAAGGATTAGTTTGCTAAGTGGCGTGTTTCGTCGTTTTAAAAAAATGCAATGGTTCGGAATAGCAAAAAAAAAATAGTAAATGTCGTTTTTTTAAACTTTTTTGTGAGCCTGTAATGAAAATTCAAAAAACCCGTTTGTAGATTCAAGTAAGTTGTAGACATGCCTAAAATTTCATCAAAGTCGGTTAACGTTGCTCCGAGCTATAAACGCTTAAAGATCGCAGAATAAGGCCGAAAATCGCTGATTTCGGGAATTTCGCGATTTTCGACCTTATTCAGAGCAACGTTAACCGATTTTAACGGCTTAGCGGGTTTTTTGAATTTTCATTACAGGCTCTCAAAAAAAAGTTTAAGAAACGACATTTACTATTTTTTTTACTATTCCGACCAATTGCATTTTTTTTTTCAAAACGGCAAAACACGTAACTTAGCAAACTAATCCTTCTAGCTTCTCAACAAAAACTCATGTCGTTTGGACCAATTCTAAAAAAGTTATGCGATTTTAAAAGTTGTAAACTCTCTTTCGTCCGCCACTGTATAATATGGTGGCTGCTCTTTACACTTTATTCAAAAAGATACGACAAACCATTAAAACGATTTCATTGGAAAAAATTGAAACAACACATTTTAAATTTACAAATTTGGCTCTATCCCACCTTCATCGGTACAAATTGAAATATAAATTAATTCCTTTGACAAGCTTCACTATTTGTAAGCTGCACGACTTCTCTTAATTGTAACCACATTTTTTGAGATGTGAAGTAAGTAAGTAAGTACCTACATCTTCCAATAATGTTCGTGCAGCAGGAATTATTTTTAGCATGTTAGTATCAAGACTATCAAGCATCTCACGACAGATCATGCATCATGTGGAGCATAATCAGTATCCCAATTATGTAAATCCTGCTATGTATACTGCAATGCGTTCAAACATACATGTTTGTGTAAACCAGCACATCCTCTTGGAATATCATACATTGTGCATATTAATTGCGTAGCTTCAAGAGTTTTGCAGATAGGTACCTATTGAATAGGAATAATTACGGAATCATTTTGTGAATCTTTCAGAACGAATAAGTACCTACGGACATCAGGGTGGCTCTTATTTACTATCGGTGACAATTTGTTTCAAGATTTTCTTCGTGGCACCCTCTACCCCCCCCCCCCCCCCAGAATAGTTCCAATTGATAAAAAAAATCTGTTGTAAAGTTCGAGCCCGACAAACATTTAAATAATTACTTAAAAGCGCACAAACTCGATTTTATTCAATTATCTTCTAAGTTATTGATTACATAAAAAAACATGCTAAACAACAGTTGTAGTTCCAGACAAGGAGCATCTTTTATGTTGTATTACATTTTCTGGTGCGGCAAACGGTTTTCGAAAAAAATCCGAAAAACTGAAAAAAATTAAACAATTTTTTTTCCAATTTTGAAAGTGTAAATGCTTTTTGAACACTTTTTATTTAAGAGGGCTAAAGAGAAAACGTGTATTTTTTATTTTCAAGGACTATTTTTTACAAATTTAAAGGGGGACCTACACCTAAGTATTCCAAAAAGATTGATTTTTTTCTTACATATTTTCAGTGTTTGATATGTCAAGAATGTTTTCCGAAATTCGCAGAAATATCGAAGATATAGACATAAGAAGTGACTGCATTTTTCTAGAAACCAGATTTTCAAACATGGTACCCGCGATTACTCAAAAACTATTCAACCGATTTACTTCAAATTTTGCATGGCTTTATGGTACACTATTACTCAGATTTTTGACAGCGCGGATTTTTTATTCGATACATAGTTTCTTTTTCGCTGCATAAGAAGCGCAGGATATCATGTCCGATTTTTTAAAATTTTGAAAGTTTAAATGCGTCTCGAACATTTCATATTTATGAAGACTAAATATGTATTTTCATATTGAAATGTGTATTTTTTATTTTCAACCCTAAAGGTTAATCTTCGATATTTCTGCGAATTTCGATCCTAAATTTTGGGAAAACATTCGTTGAAACCATATCAAACACTGAAAATATGTAAGAAAAAAAACAATCTTTTTGGAATATTTAGGATTATCTGGAATATTTAGTTCCTCCTTAATTTGTAAAAAGTAGTCCGCGAAAATAAAAAAATCACATTTTCTTTTTGGCTTTCATAAATAAAAAGGGTAATTATTTAGAAGTTTTCCATCCTCGCCGATTTCAATGATTTTTAGCCGACTTCAAAAAAGAGGAGGTTATAGATTCGACCCGTATGTTTTTTTTTTTTTTTTTTTATGTTTGTTCCCTCATAACTCCTCAGCATATGGACCGATTTTGATGATCTTTTTTTTTATTCGAAAGGGGGCGATGCCCCGGTGGACCCATCCTACACTGCATCAACATTGGCCCAATATTTTGCCAGTTATGTGTCAATATATAAAAAACTAAAAGTTAAAAATAAAAAATTTTAAAAAAATTAAAACCGACTTCAAACAAAATAAAATTGCACTAAAAAGTAAAAAATCATTTTTCCCTTATTTAATCTACGACTGTCATATTTTTTCAGTCGGTGCCTCATAATTTGCACTGTGTAAATCTCGCGCCGGCTTAAAAAATATGAGAGTCGTAGATTAAATAAGGGAAAAAATAATTTTTAACTTTTTAGTACAATTTTATTTTTTATATTAAGTCGGTTTTAATTTTTGGATACGTTGTCGGGGAGACGATTCTGAACAACTTTTTCCTATACGTGTTACCGCCGCTCGACCTGCGTTTCCGAGACATGCGCGTAAAGCATGGTAGCGAACCGATGTGAGTCGAGTTGTTGACGGGGATCCGCAAGTTTCTGGTTCAAATCTCTAAACTCACATCAGAAAAGGGCCTGATAGTTCTGAGCTACCCTCTGTTGCGCATGCCCGCGACGAGCTGTGACGTCAAACCAATCAACGCCAAGCTGGGAAACGAAGCCAGCCACTGGCATCGATTCGGTTCGTTTACCAGCTTGGCGTTGATTGGTTTGACGTCACAGCTCGTCGCGGGCATGCGCAACAGAGGGTAGCTCACAGCTATCAGGCCCTTTCCCGTGAGCGGCCCCCCGCGCTAATCTAACCCCAACCAATACTAATACCCGGGGCAAATTGGAAAGTGGAATGCGTTGCGTCGGAATAAATCAACAGAAGTTTTTCGCGAATATCTCGGAAACGAAGGTCGAGCGGCGGTAACATGTATAGGAAAAAGTTGTTCAGAATCGTGTCCCCGACAACATATCCAAAAATCATTGGAATCGGTGGGGATGGAAAACTTCTAAATAATAACCATAAAAATTGTTCGAAAAGCATTTAAACTTTCAAAATTAGAAAAACACATGTTTACTTATTTCAGTTTTTCGGATTTCTTTCGAAAACCATTTGTCACACGAGAGAGCTCCTTGTCTGTATCTACATCTTTTATTTAACATGTTTTTCATGTACTTAATAACTTAGAGGATAATTCAATAAAATTGACTTTGTGCGGTTTTAAGCAATTATTTAAATGTTCAAGTGCCCAGGGGCTCCTTTTCCGCTTATCCAATCGGGCTCAAACTTTACACAGATTTTTTTTTATATTAATTGGAACTATTCTGGGGAGTGCCGCGAAGAAAATTCAAAAGTCGAAAATAAGAGCCACCCTAACAGACACGCAAGCATTCCACTTATGATATTAACATTACTAATACTGTGAGTGGCGTCGGCGTGTTTTCACACGAAGAAATTTGCATCCTAGATATGCGTGGTTTCGGCGTATTTTCGCGTCGCTATTTTCTCGAAAGCATCAAAACTATTGCCCGAGAATCTTCGAATATTTACTTGGAAAACAAACCAAGCTCGGATTTCATTTTGTTACAAAACTTCCCCGGCAGAAGCGATGGCTCGAAATGAGCTGACCGACTTAAAGGGGCATTTTTCAAACCTTGCTGAAAGTGGCAATTAATTTTTAAGTTCACCAGTTTTGTAGAGCAGAAATTTTTTTTTCAATTTTCTCAGAAACTGTAAAAGTACGAATAACTGCAATGCACTTATTCCGTATTCAAGATTTAGTTAGAAACTGTATTCAAACGGTAGTTAATATGCTATAAAGTGTAATTCACTGTAATTATTGTATGTTATAAAAACTGCTTATGGTTTGTAACATTAAACAAATGAATGAGTGAGGAAGACGTAAAGATGTTCGCGGCGGTCCATCGCGACACAGAAATATTACGATTGACATGTTTAAATAGCCAAATGTGTTTCGCAGGGCGAGTGCCATCGAATGGGATGCGATAGTGTTTTGGGGTCGAAGAAAGCTTTCGACTTGTGCGGAGTATGCGACGGTGATAATTCTAACTGCGAGAACGTCATCAGCAAGTTTCAGCGAAAGCTTCGCCGAGGTCAGTCCAGTCACCGTACCAAACTGAGTTATTAGAAGTGCCAATGAAGTTTCCGTCAAAGTCAGACAGCCAAGGAGCACGAACATCCCCAAATTAGTTTAAAGGGAGAGGAATGGCGAGAGAGGATTGATTAGTTGCTAGCACAGTTTGCCTGGAGCGACAACACTCTGTTTCATCGTTTTTCTTCGGAGCTTCTGATGGATAGAGAAATCATGCTGCACCCAAGCTAATGCTTGTAAACTCTATCATGGGAGTACATATGCACATATATACAGAATAGGGTGGTCCTTATTTTTCAACTTTAAAATTTGTATTGTCTGACCCTCTTAAAATCTTCTATTCGACAAAAAAGAAATATCTTCGTGTTTTTTATTTGTATATTTTGATATGTAAAGGTCGCTCAAGGACTTTATATTCCGCATGTACCACAAGTTTGGCAACTGCGACTTTCTATAATTGTCACTTGTCAATTTTAATGAAGCGGGGCCCATATTTATACATATATCACAATCCAGAGTTTGCGTCTGCATCTGATTCGAGGGCTGCTGATGAGATAAATTTAAATGTGCATATAAAGCCTTATGCCGCAACAGAATACAGTGCAGACTCGTTATAAACTCGTTTCGTCTATGCGAAGTGTGCTCGAATTTTAATGTTACACTCTCACTTAAAAGTTAATAAAATTATTTTGTCCTTATTGCAAAAATTTCTATCAATTTAAAGTAGTAATATTTCATTGCCATTGAGCGACCTATAATCGTTAATATATTTTAACAAAATTTTAGACGAAATTGTTTTAAACAATTTGGAAGCTTCTGAGAGGGTCAGAAGAAATTTTTAAAAAAATTGAGAACACTAATAGAGAACTAGGGTGGCCTTTATTTGTACGTGTCGAAGTTTTTTTTGTATTTCTTTGTTCTTACCCCCTACAGCGTTGATATTTGATAAAAACATAGTCCCTGAAAAAGTTTATTGCAATCGAAAAACAGGAAAGGGTGCCGACCAGGCCCTAAAGTTCAGAATTCATCAATAGTTTGGATTTAAAGAATTTTTCAAAAATGATATGCCCTATCGAAATTTTGTTCAAATAATATTAAAAGAGCATTCAATTTTCTACAATTACTGTGTATATCATTTTTTCGTGCTTTCAACCATTTTTTAGATAATAGCGTTTGAATATAGACAGGTCCGCACTACGCGCGTATATAAACAAAACGTCACACCAGGGCTGCACAAAGAGCTGTTTTCAGCGCCTAGCGGCGAGCAACCAGCCGTGCGTCGAGCTGTCCCGTTGGTAAAGGTAGAATCAGTGAGGAGAACTGCAGTAGTGTAGGTGCGTGCTCGTAGGCTCGTAGCGTAAGTATATATGGCTGGGTTCCTTGTGGGGCCCCAGTGCAGGGCAGGTCCCGCAATATAATTCGGGGAGGTCATGAAATTTCCAAAACATTTGCTACTGCCGGAATTTCGTATGACTGACGATGACGGTTTGATTTTACTCATAATAAAACATTTATTGCTAATAATACTTATCTTATCACCGACACATAAAATATTTAGAAAATGAATACTATACAAATAAATAACTCGGACACAAAGAAAATAAAATTTTAAGTAACGATATATATAATTGATAAAAGCTAGAGCATGATATATGAATAAATATATACATATGTACAGTACGCATCTGGCGCTCGTGATTGCACATAGTAATAATGTTATAGCGGGGAGCGGGGAGCGGGGGGCGGGGGGCGGGGAGCGGGTAACAGAAAAAATATATCATTTTTATTTCTATCATTATTATATCATGGTCTTGCTTTTATCAATTATATATATCGCTACCTAAAATTTTATTTTCTTTGTGTCCGAGTTATTTATTTGTATAGTATTCACTTTCTAAATATTTTATGTGTCGGTGAAAAGATAAGTATTATTAGCAATAAATGTTTTATTATCAGTAAAATCGAACCGTCAGTCATACGAAATGCCGGCAGTAGCAAATGTTTTGGAAATTTCATGACCTCTCCGAATTATATTGCGGGACTTGCCCTGCACTGGGGCTCCACAAGGAACCCAGCCATATATACTTACACTACGAGCCTACGAGCACGCACCTACACTACTGCAGTTCTCCTCACTGATTCTACCCTTACCAACGGGACAGCTCGGCGCACGGTTGGTTGCTCGCCGCTAGGCGCTGAAAACAGCTCCCTGTGCAGCCCTGCGTCACACCATACAGGTGGGACGCGCGAAATGCGGACCTCTGTATATTGAAACGCTATTATCTAAAAAATGGTTGGATGCACGAAAAAATTATATATACAGTAATTATAGAAAATTGAATGCCCTTTTAATATTATTTGAACGAAATTTCGATAGGGCTTAGCATTTTTGAGAAATTCTTCAAATTCAAACCATTGATGAATTCTAAACTTTAAGGCCTGATCGGCACCCTTTCCTGTTGTCCGATTGCAGTAATCTTTTTCAGGGACGATTTTTTTATGAGATGGAACCATATTAGGGGGTAAGAGCAAAAGAAATTGCAGGATGAAAATAAGGGCCACCCTAATACAGAACAATGAGGGTCCAATACAATATATAGTTATCCTAAAGGGAAAGCATTATGCAAATATAAATTGAAAACCAGTATTTTTCTGAGTAATTAATAATTTTTCGGTTATGGCTAATTTTGTTTGCAAGTCTAACCCCACAAGCAATATTTTACACGTGGTGGTTCTAACTTCTAATATTGAAAGATGCTGCAGCATTCTTGTGCTTGAAGATAGAAAATGTTAATCTAAGAAAATTTATTACGTGGCTAAAATTGGAAAATTTTTATTTTCAAATTTCAATTTCCACAGAAATTTGCAAAAGTTGTTTCGCTGCCAATGTGTCTGACATTTACTCGTTATATCAGTTGCATTCGTTATTTCTTTTGCAGAAGTGACACGCGTTGCTATAATACCACGGGAAGCTCACGATTTGTTCATGAATATCACAGTCTTCGGTATTCCGTATTTTCATCAAGACAATCTAACAATCGTGGTAGGAGATGGCCGGAGAAGGCGGAACGTACAAGAAAATTTAGCTTCTCGTAAACGGGATTTAACGATCGCCCACGGCGCTGCCTTTCGAATTCAGAAACGGGAAAACAACACGTACTCTGTAAAAACAGATGGTACCGCATTCGAGGATGTGGTGATATTGGTAAGAAATACATTTTCAGCGTCGGAATTTCCAAATTTTCATTCACGACAGAAGGGGGCAATTTTCTTCTTAAATTATGCTCATAATAATTTGTATATGGTGTTCGGAAATTTCTACTATTTCCTTAACATTTCTAATCTCAACCCTATTTCAAATCATATCTTAGAGATTTCTATAGCTATTCCTATAGCTTTTTTTGAAAAGCAAACACAAAAAATATTAATTTTGTGTAACTTACAATAGCAGACGCTAACCCAATATTCGCTACTCAGTTGTACTGCGAACCTATAGGAAAAACTTTTTACCAAAAAAGGTAAATATCTCAAAAACAATTAGTTTACAAACCCGTGTTTACTATGATCTCTTTGTATCTTTTTGTGAGCCCTATAGCTCGGTTACATATCCGTTGGGCGGGAAAAGAAATTTCATAATTTAGTGCAACATTGCAAATTATGTTATACCTATTCAATTACGCCATTCATAATTTACTGATATCATTGGTTTTAATTTTTACAGCTTGTGATATCAGAAAGCATGGCGGAGGAAGGGATGTCAGTGGCAATCTCCTTGCGATATTTTTTAAATCGCGACGAAAGGAACACGAAGGATAGGTACGTTTGGTTATTCGGGGGTTGGAGCTTTTGTTCGGCAAGCTGTGGCGGTGGGACGCGGCAGAAGATGATTGTCTGCAAGGACGAGAAAACCGGAAGAATAGTTTCGCGACGAAAATGTCCACTGACGACGAAGCCAAGTCAGGAGATAGAGAAGTGCAACGTATTCAGGTATAAGTTTCTGCAGGGTGTCTGCGAACTAGTGCTACTATAAAAAAAGAAGCGGTTCTACATGAAAAAATAAGTCGAAACTCTGGTCTAACATTTAATCATACAAAACTTTCTTCTTCAATAAATCGGTGTTGAAGATTCACGTGTGCACTTCACTATGCTTCGACTTAACAGATCTCGGTGTAGACTAACTTTCATTGCCTTTGGTACTTCTAAACAGTAATAATGTCATGGCCAGAGTTGGGCAAAAGTTTATCTAAATAAAAATCTCAAATAACGAACAAAAGATAAATAATTTTTATTCGTTAATCGAGGCTCGAATAATCGAAGTTATCTTTATTCGAAGAGCACCGAATAAATAATTTTATTCGATGAGAATTTATTCGGCGAATAAAGATAATTTTTTATTGGATGCGAATTTATTCGACGAATGAAGATAATTTTTCTATTCGATGAAAATCTACGAAAATCGACGAATAACGAGAGCTTTTTATTCGGAGGTTTTATTCGAATAAATGCGTCGAATAAATTTTTCATCCGTAGCATTTATCTTTTCGAAGCCTTCGAATAAAGCCACGAATAACTTTCGTCAGCGTCGAGCGTGTTTATTCGAGCCGCCGAGGGTCGAGCCCGGCCGAGCGGCGAGCGCCGAACACAAAGGACCGGCGGCTCGAAAAAACACGCTCGACGCTTACGAAAGTTATTCGTGGCTTTATTCGAAGGCTTCGAAAAGATAAATCGTATGGATGAAAAATTTATTCGACCCATTTATTCGAATAAAACCCTCGAATAAAAAACTATCGTTATTCGTCGAATAAATTTTCACCGAATAAAAAAATTATCTTCATTCGTCGAATAAATTCCCATCGAATAAAAAAGTTATCTTTATTCGTCGAATAAATTCTCATCCAATAAAATTATTTATTCGTTGCTCTTCGAATAAAGATAACTTCGATTATTCGAGACTCGAATAACGAATAAAGATAAAGTATCATTTATTCGATCGTTATTTAAATAATTTTTTATCTAGATAATGCCCAACTCTGGTCATGGCATAAAAAAAGAAATTCTTGGGTAAAAAATACTTTTGTTTCATTGTCCATCCTTGATTACATATCTCATGAAATAAACACAAACAGCAATGCAGATAATTTGCAGTGATATCTGTTACACTGACAAGGAGAGGTTCCCAGGTGTCCGCCTCCGATTGCTTTGGTTTTTGGATATGTTTTAGAGGACCGAAAAATAAGATACACGTGATTTTTTATTTTTGGCCCGTTTGCATGTATAGGGGGTGAAACCACCCCTCAAAATTCATAAGGGCTCCAAAATTGTGTGGAATAAAACTGATATAAATTTAATTTGCGTCATAACTTGCCGTATGGATAATGTTCTTGTTGTCAGCCACCGTTATTAGGGGGTTTTCATTTTAAGCCTGCATTTTATTCAAGCAAGCTTTTTATTCAAGTAGTCCAGGTCTTTAGAATACTTGGCGTTTTGCAAAAGTATCCGAAACGTTGCATTATTAAATAGTAAACAGTTGAAGAAGTGTTTCCTTATGCTTTTCATTATAAAATTAATATGGCGAATATTTATGTTTGAATTCAAAGTGCCATCATTATGAAGTACACCTTCTGTTTGCTTTTATAAACTATTTCGTATGGAAAAAAATTTATTCTTTCTATTTTCGACTTATTTCTGAAGTCGAGAAGGATCTTGAACAGAACGTAAGATGTGTTTTGTGTAAAAATGAATACGTATGTCGAATGAGTTTGACACGTAATTCTTTTCATTTACTACAGCTGTAGCTTTAAATGGCTACCAGGTCCATGGGAAGGCTGCTCAGCTACGTGTGGAAGCTTCGGCAGTCAACTGCGACAAGTTTATTGCGTTCATTCAGAATTTAATGGAACTGAAGTCAATAAGTACAATGAATTGGAAGTATATCGAACGATGGTACAACCGTCCATCTGTAAAACCAGTCCAAAGCCAACAAACAATAGGAAATGTAATAGGATTCCCTGTCCTGGTCATTGGATTTTTACGAACTGGTCGTCGGTGAGGAACACAAGTTTCGATTTTTATTTCTGAAGTAAAGTAGCAGTCAATTTTATTCAGATGCATGCTTTCAAGTACATAGGTCACTTTATAAGGTGCCCCAAACGAAACAGCAATAAGTAGCTTAGGGTCCGATGTGAAATGCATTTCTGAATTACAAGTTTCAATAAACATACGGTTGAAAATCCTTCTTTAACAAATTATTGCTAAAAAAGCCATTCACCAAAAGGCTTACGACAATTGTAATAAGTGAAACTCATAAATATTATTTGCACACAACGGTGATGATTAATTATAAAGCTTATTCAAAATGCACCCACCATCTTGTTGTAATAGAAAAAAAATTTTCACGCAATTCCATGCTCCCATTATTTTTCCACATAATTCTTCTTCTGTACCAATTAATGTTGAATAAACTCCATTCTCAACTTTTCCCCAACATAATAATTCTTAATATTTTTAGCATAATGTAGAACTTTTTAATTTAGAATCGCATTTTCTATCACATCACAAGATAGTGCCCCTCCTTTATGAGCTCTCTGTGTACAAGAAAGCAGTAATCTCGGACGACAAATTAGAGGCTCAACGTAATGTGCGTTTCCTTTGCAGTGCTCAAAGAGCAACGGAAAAGGCATACAATCTCGGATAGCTAGATGTATTCCTCCAGATAAGGAATCGTTCTATACCTGCGACGGACCTACGGTGAAGACGGAGATACGCCCTTGCACAGGACACGTAACAAGAGCCATCGAGTTTCCATCTCGTTGCTGGAGAGACAAGAATCGATTCTGCTCTGTGCCAAGCTTGAAACGCTATTGCAATGTTCCGGGATTCAGAAGGAGGTGTTGCCGTACTTGCGAAACAAACAAGCTCACGGATTTACCGAACACATTCGACTCGAAACGTCGCAGATTGCAAACTTAAATTGCACGGCGGAACGTATCCGCGAGGCAAGCTTACGTTTGGCACTGTTTGTGATACATTCTATTTGGAAACGTGAAAGGTAGATTAAAAAAGAGTAATAGTTCAAAATTGTTACATGTTAAATGTGGTATATGACTAGTTATAGTTTCCAATAATACTGATGGATATACTTATTAGTTCTTAATGTATAGTTATTTCCACCTGCCCCCGAAGGATAATTTAGTGCTTGTAAATTTCTGTTCTTTTTAAGGGGGTAGACACGTCACGTGACCTGGCCGATTTGGCAGGTCGGTATTACAGCAGGTTTTTTCTGCACAGAAATGGTAATACCGATAAATCGACGGCTGCCTGTTAAACGCGAGAGAGAGAGCTGTTTGCTATTTCCATATTCTATTCTGAATGTGGAAAGAAATTTTCAGTTGTTGCGTTGTACTTGAAAAAATTTAAACGTAAAGTCGATTTCAAGTGATGTATGTGTCACGGTAAAAGCGTTAATTTAGTAAATGTATGCCTAAAATGCACCCTAATAACCATCTGTCTCCAATCTGACATCAGATTGGTAGCTGGGTCTGGCACGAGAGCGCAGAATCTGACGTCAGACTGCAGTAGTCTGTGTCCGCATTTGGCTGCGTTCTGAGGTGCAGAGCCTGATGTCAGATCGGCAGCAGATCGACAGCAGATTCTGCCGTCTGCTTGGCACAGCCAACAGCGCCATCTGCGGGCCAGAATTACCAAAAGATTCCCTACGCGTGACGTCACATGGACGTCCCTACCTTTACATAAGCAGGAAGCAGATTTTGGAATTTATTAAATAATTAATTCTACTTATATCAAAAAAGTATTTATTTATTATTTACAAATATACAGGATCGGTGATTACAATTGTCACAAGAGGAACTTTCAATATTTACATTAACAAATCTATATACAGTACGTTCCGTAACAAGTGGTACCTAGTAGGGGCGATGTCAGAAATTTTAATCAATATTTTCGACTTCTTTCTTGTGTAGAATCATCATACTTATTTCCTGTTGTGTTGGCGCTGAAAACAAATACAATATTAGTATAAAATTAAACGTAACGTATGATTAAACAGGATACATGCGATACTTACTTCAGCTCCATCTCCACACAGTACACACCCTAGGCGATCATGCATGCTCCTGCGAACATTAACATTTATAAGAAAATATGTATTAAATTATTATCTATTAAACAAGATGCTAAACATTCGCACTTCGCGCATAACCCTACTTGTCTGTCTTGCAGATAATGTGAATCCCGATTTCGGCGACGCAGATAATTAGAAATTATTCAATTCCATAATTACGTTTGCCTTCTGGATACGTCGAGATGAATTGTCAGGATATTGATGGATGAAATTACTTGGAATATTCTTCGCTTTTTCCGGCACTGACTGCCACCTCAGACCTCGAAGCCAAACGCAAACTGGACGTAGAGTCTTGACCAATCACGAATTTCGGCACTATGACGCAGCCAATCCGAGCGTAGCTCATTGTACCGTTCAGTACCGTTCAAAGTGGCACCCGTTGTGCTTGAAGACGTACGCTCGAATAATATTCCAAGTAATTTCATACATCAACGGCCAGACAATTCATCTCGACGTATCCAGAAGGCAAACGTAATTATGGAATTGAATAATTTCTAATTATCTACGTCGCGGAAATCGGGATTCACATTATTTGCCAGACAGACAAGTAGGGTTATGCGCGAAGTGCGAATGTTTAGCGTCTTGTTTAGTAGATAATAATTTAATACATATTTTCTTATAAATGTTAATGTTCGCAGGAGCATGCATGATCGCCTAGGGTGTGTGCTGTGCGGAGATGGAGCTGAAGTAAGTATCGCATGTATCCTGTTTATTCATACGTGTTTGCGATTCGAGCAGTAGTTACTTTCACCGCCGCTCTCATCTCACCGCAGCACCTCACGGGCAGCGGAACACGACGGCAGATCTACAATCGATAGCCGAATCAGATCTGGCCGTCCGCGCGATCACCCAATCAGAGCTCGCTTCCGCTTGGCGCGTCGAGAAGTTTCTAGAAGACGCCAAGGCGGAAACGATCTGCAAGCCATGGTTCAATCTTGTTCAAACCAACTACCGGTGTAGACGCGACGTATTGCTCAAAACGTTTAACACGTAACTCGTAATTATCTCAGTTCAATCGTGCTCTACTGTGCTCAGTTAAAATCACCTGCTCAACCAATTCATTGCTCTCGTCTCAATTATCACGCGATCATCAGTTCAATCGCCGACGGCGTGCGACCGCGTGGTGCGTGGCACACTCTCAACTAGTTTGTATTATTCAGAGCTCAGCACAACGTGCATCGTCTCACTGCTCACGTAATTCTCTCAGTGTGTTTATAAGTCTCTCAGTGTGTTTTATAATAAAGACTACGATCATTTTACTCAATATACTGTGTTGTGTGCACCTCTTCACTGTCGATTCCTAACCTCACTTTCACCAGCGTGCTCAACTATCAATTTCCCAAACAATACGTTACGTTTAATTTTGTACTAATGTTCTATTTGTTTTCAGCGCTAACACAATACGGAATATGGTGATTCTACAGAAAAAAGAAGTCTAAAATACAGGAAATTTTCTGACATCGCACCTAGTAGGTACCACTGGTTACGGGACGTATTGTATATAGATTTATAAATGTAAATATTGAATGTTCTTCTTCGAATTTATATGCGCTACCTGTATAATTTTGTAACAATTGTAATCGCCAATCCTGTATTATTAAACATAGAATAAATACTCTTTGAAATAAGTAAATGAATTATTTAATAAATGTAGAATCTGCTTTGTTATTTGGGGGTAGGGATACACCTATAGCAATCACGGTATACATGTGTTGGTGCGTAGGGACGTCCATGTGACGTCACGCGTAGGGAATCTTTTGGTAATTCTGACCCTCAGATGGCGCTGTTGGCTGTGCCAAGCAGACGGCAGAATCTGCTGTCGATCTGACATCAGGCTGTGCACCTCAGAACGCAGCCAAATGCGGACACAGACTACTGCAGTCTGACGTCAGATTCTGCTCCCCAGTTCTGGCTATCAGGGCATATAACCTAACCTCTAATCGTACGAAAATGCATATGTTGACTGCATCACGCTTTTACTGTGGCACATGTATCCACCTAACGCTTCAGATTTGCTATGATTCCACTTTTTTTTTTTTTTTTTATTGAGATAAAAGTGCCTCGGCTCTCTGTATGATTCCACGTTGGCAGCCCTCCTGAGTAGGCGCCATCTCGAATCCACTACCTGAACTAAATTTGTCACGTGACTTGCTCTGTTTATCGCCAATATGGCGGAACTATATTTGGGAATGCAGTCACGAAATTACGTTGTTTGTCCCTATATGAGCAGATTTTTGGCTGGGTGAGGTCTCATTCGAAAGAGGAAGGTTTAGTGCAGCGCGCTCTGGTCATCGTTTGAGTCACAAAACTCTTTTTTTCTTGGTCGAATTTTGCTCTACTTTGAACACTCATATTATTAGATATCAACACAATCTCGTCGAACCATGTGACCAGAGCGCGCTGCACTGAACCTTCCTCTTTCATATGAGACCTCACCCAGCCCAAAATCTGCTCATATAAGGACAAACAACGAAATTTCCCAAACCCATGTTTTGGGGCCACATTATGTCGGTATACACAGCGCGCTGCATTACCCGTGTCTACCCCAGTAAGCGATGTTTTCAATCAGCGGTTGTAGCTGCAGCGGTAAAGTGTTCGCCTACGACGCTACAGGTGGCGTGGGTGTGAGAATCCCCCCTGTAGCGATCCGACACTCTGGATCGTCTGCCGTGGTATCACCCCCAACAGGAAGAAGAAGGGGTGTCACCACCCTAGACTGGGAAAGAAAGAGCGTTTCGTCCTGGGTCCGCCACAGGACTCGTCAGTAAGGCTTACCTGGCGGAACCAAAGAGTAGGTATAAAGGTCCGCGCACACATATCCGTTCCGTCTCAGTTCCGTGTCAGTGTGCCATTGGTAAGAAGAAGAGACCCTCTACGCCCCTCTTCTTCTTACCAATGGCACACTGACACGGAACTGAGACGGAACGGATATGTGTGTTTAGACCTTAATAAGAGGCGCCACTCCGGGCGGAACCTTTGAAGTCCTTGCTTGACCTTGGCATTTAAATTGGTTGTCTATTTCGAGCGGGATATTCAAATCGACTAAATGTACCTTACCACAATTGGCTGATTATTGCCGAAGCTTAGCGATCATTGCCGAATGGGCATTTAAATTGGTTGTCTAGTGATTTCCCTAGGTTATTTCTGTCCTTGTCGAGTGACGCCTCTTATTATACCTCCTCTTTGGCGGAACCCTGCCTTAAATGCCTTGGACACGCTGGGTATCCGGACTGGGACAGAACTCTTATATATACCAACCGGAGGGCGATGGAACACCAGCGAGAAACTCTGGGGCCGGGTAGCCCTCTGGTGGCGCGTGTCGATGAACACTTACCGGACCCCTAAACCCCTGTGGAAAAGAATTTGAGAAAAAGATACACGGGCTTTATCTACTACGATTCTGCACACATTTATGACGTCGACGGCCCTCACAGACACAGATACACCGTTATATCTATTATTGGCCCTACTGCCCGAAACGTTGCAGGAATATCTCCTTGCGGTGCTGTAGGGAAGGTTTGGTTTTTCGCTCAAAGAATTGCTGTCCCGATAACAGAGTAAGGTTTATTTGAATTTCGAGCATACAATACATCAGTGACATTGTCGGTAGTGCGAATTAGAAATCTAACAAAAATGAGTTCAAGCGAAGCAGGACGATTAACGTTGTAAAACAACCACCGAATGGAAAATGGTAGTATGCCTTCCACCCTTCCACTTTGTCGGTTCAAACGCAATGCCTCGTTCTTCCAATACGCAGCAAGTTAACAGAATATTTCCTCCATCATTCTCGACATCCGCGACCGGTATATATTACGTGTATACTCGTTTATACAATTCGCATTTGATCTTATACAAATTTAAATATATATATATATTTTTAAATTCAAAAATCATAACAAACATAATCATCGGCCTTCCCTGTTTCGCGCGCAATCGTGAAAACTTTAACAAGAATACATCACGCGATATGTACCGAACGCAATGCATCAAATATTACAATAAATATATATTTATTTACTTTTCCCATTAGATTTTCACTTGTATAACGTTACGTCGTACATTTAAGAACTACTTTTTGAAGTTTCTTGCTGAAATCGAAAAGCAGATTCGATGATCGACGAATTATTAATTTGTAAGCACAGAGGATTGTCAGTAAAGAGAGCCCTTAACGAAACATACGTAAAATACAATATTCCACATTAGCATCTCCTCTTCGCGTATCATAGGAAGCTCCTTGCATTCGTGATTCACGGCGAGCAAAAAATTGTAATTGGAAAATTGGAAGACTTGACCCTGTCATAGAGGTTTACATCTTCTGTTTATCGTGCATCGTCGTCAAGCTTCCTTCGACACGAACGAACGCCCGAGATTACTATGTCTATCCAAACTCAGCGACGATATGTACGTAACGTAAGATATGTACGTAACTGTGTACAGTCTGTTTCAGAATCATAGAGAGGAAATTTGCAGGGTTTATAAATCTTATAAAAACGAACAATTATGTCGTGTCCAGTGTATAGCAGTGATCATTTAGTCGCGTACAACAAAAAGGGAAATAACCTTTTCTGATGCAATGAGTCGTATAAGGGGCATAGATCTTATTTTCCTGACTCACGTGGCGCTCTCTATGTTCATTTTAATGACCACAAAGAGTAAAATTAATTTTGTTTCTATCGTTGGAAGTGACTAAAATAAGTAAATTTGTCCGAGGCATTATTTTAAATCTCGAAAATTTTGTCGCTTGAAAATACGTCGAAAGTGAAATTTTTTAGGGGATACCTATATTGGTACACGTATGAGACAATTATGAATAAATATTTTGTCAAATATTACTTTTCCTTTTTCCTATTCTTCAAGTCGTGAAGTAGTTATAATTCTGAAACATCCTGTATGTCGTACACGGGTGCTCGGCCTGCACGCGAATTTATGATTCCCACTATACAGAAGCTCCTCACGTTTCCCTCTACAGTCGACAAGAGGAACTTCGACCCGTGAACGACCGATCGTAACAGAAACGATTATTGAACCGCAACTCGTTGGATTAATGCCCTTACCACGTACTCGATCCATTTCTTGTTGTTCTACGGAGTTACAATAGTAATTAGTATTGTCTTGCTTTCCAACTGGATCCACGTTAGTTTCTATTCATAGGCTTAGGGCTAGGCTCCCGTCTAACGTCGTGACGGAACGTTCTTAGATATCGTCAGCGTGACTTCCTGATTGTAGCTTCGTTTCCTTGTTTCCGTGATATCGGCGAAAATCTTTGAATTCGTTATGATTAATACGGATACACGACTCGATTAGTGAACCTAACGTGTGTGTAATTTAACACGTGCACAGGTAATTGCGTCATTAATTATTTCTCTACAATTACATTTTCATATAATATTGTAACTCTATATATACCTTCTATACATTATACAATTCATATATAACTCTGGGTACAAATAATGTTTTACAAAAATATTAATTTGGGAAGGCAAACTTTCAATTATAAACCGCTTACTCTTGGATACTCACGAATGTAACAATAACATGGCTGATTTATCTACATTACGAAACACAGAAGGAAACGGTGTTTCCCGAATTCAAATCACGTTCGAATTACTTTTCAATGAAAATCTTCTTGATTTGGAACAATCTTGGCCAGACACCTCTCACTTCGGGTACATTGAAATAAGTGAAACGCACGAGGGTCCGATCTTAAACTGCGATTCAAGATAAATTGTCCGAGACACTTGCATCTTTGGCACATTTTAACCTATACGGGGCGAGCGCGAGAACGCTATTCCTTATTGGCTAGACGAGGTCCGAAGTGATACGAACCAGCCTCCGCGGTACACTTTGACAAGTCATTGTGACTTCAAGAATTGAGATAGTAACGCAGTTCTAAGCGCAGTATACTTAGAATAAGTTCTAGATTCATAATCCATTGAAGAAAAATAAGAAATTCCAGTAAAAACAAAAGCTGCCTTTCATTGCTACAGTACGCACTCGTTATAAGCCCGTTTCTACCATGCGTTGTACGCCCGGCGACTATCCCCACCATTTCTTGGAATCCTTCGGACGAGCAGGGTTGCCAAGCGTACCGGATATGTGGCGGTGTGCTGGCCCATATGACGTCGTACATATCTTCTCTTTGGTCGTACGGTGTAGGAGAAGGGGAACACTTATATTTGGTTGGTGACGCCGTGACGTCATACCAACGCTAAGCCAATCCAAGCCAAGTGACGTCATATAAGCCAGTACGGCGTACTGGATCGCCTCGCAACCCTGCGGACGAGAGTGAGAGAACCCGAGAACGAGCGAGAGGCTGTTTCGTTTCCTCTCGCTTGCTCTTGTGTTTTCTCACGCGCGCTATTGGCCGCGCGGAACAGTGTCCACAACGCGACGTACGCCCGCCGCCAGCCCCGTTCGTCGGGCTTATAACGAGTGCGTACTGTATTGCGAAATGATTTTATATAAAATGATCCTATGAAAGCCGATTTAGTTTTCAAAATCCGAATACAAGCAGTGCTGAAATTACTGCACTGCTGAAATAACGTATGGTTCTTATCTATGTTAAAGTCCCGCACTTGAATAGCTAACACAAGCGCGTGACGTACTGGAGCGACGCTCGTCCCGTATGGGTTAAACTACACACGGTATATGTGTGTCCAGTTTCACTAACGATGAAGAGACTTATTCTTAATTGTTCTCCTTTCTGTAGCAGAATTCCGGTTCTTTGGTGTTATCGAAGGTCGATAAAGCTGTTATTTGATCAAACGAAGTGCGACGCTTGTTCGCGAAAGATGGCGTTCGGTCGAAAATAACGGGGACTCAATGAAATCGTACATGAGCCTCTAAGATTGAGAGTAGTGTAAGTGAAAACTGTTGGTAAATTGAATTGCACTCATAAATTCTGTCGTTTATGATAAAATTTATGGATATATCCGCAGTGAGCTGAGTAAAAAACAAAGCTAAGTCAAAAACAGTACTTTATTTGATGAATATTGAAATACGGTGGATTTATGATTATTTTTGTGATAAACCTTAAACTCTGATTAGTTACCAGTTTCTACTTTTACCTTACATCACTCTCATTTCCGCGGGCTCAAACTTTTCAGTACAATATCGTGTGTTCTTAAACAATTACATCTTCATACACGATTTCTAATTGTAAAAATACACCTCCAAGTATTATCATTTTTTCTAGACTGAGATGTTTTTGATGATCAATAATTCTCACCACTGGATTCCGCTATATTCCATTGCGAGATATTAAGCTACGAACACTCATTCACAATATTTATAACGTTAATACATGGCAAAAGTGTCGAGAATGAATTGCAGCATTTCCATTAGAAAAGCCAAACATTCAAAAACTGTGGCTCATATTTTAGTGTCATCCATTTCTTACAAATTATTCACGTTTTCGTAGCAATGGAGCCCCCTTGACGACGTCTTACGCCCTCCATTTTATTGAGATTTTACTTTAGAAAAAGTTAGGTCTCCAGCCCTAGAAATCCTGCGACGCGTTTGTCATTTCATCGATAAAAACAATTAAAAATGTGAATAACTTTGTTCGTTGCTGGTGAAACCAGATAGATCTTTCGATCGCTAGAGCTCGTATTTGGCTTCTGCGGAAAGTAGGCTCCACGAAAACTTCTCGAACAAACGCATCAGAATATCCCGCGCGACGCTCGTTCTCACTTCGCTCTCACATCCTTTAATAGCTGCCTTTAAAAGTTACACGCTATTTTACAATATCCTTGCATCCCGAGCAATAGTCGTGGATACTTCATAAAAAGGAAAAGACGGACAAACACGTTCTAGCAGTCGCGTTTAGTTTCTACTCCGATGCCTCGCAACGTCCACCTGACGCGCATGCCTACGTGAATGGTATAATAAATTACTAAACGTTATTATACACTACTTACATGTTAAGTGACCTTACATTAATTTTTTGGTGAATATCGACGATAAGCTTTCATCGCGTCGAGTTGCGTTGTATCCACGCGTTCGTTACAGCGACGCACGGCGGCGTCGAAAATTCATAAAGAGGAAGACTGTTGTGACACGTGCTTTTGCGATTCTTATCGTCGGCGTGTAAACATTAAAAATCGACTTTATGTTAGCGATTCGATTTGGTGCTTTGGTAAAACGTGACCTGCGGTTCGATACGCGCGCCGATGAAGTCGCGGCTCTTTGTTCTTTCTCACAATCTCTCGACGTAATTGCCAGGGAAGGTCCCGAAGTAGCCGGTCCTCTGGCTTGAACCGACGTACCAACCGTCGTCGCATTTCTCCATCACGTACACTGTGTCCCCTTCCTTCAGCTCGAGCTCGTCTTCGTTCTGAGGTCTATAATTGTAGAGGGCTCGATACCTGAAACATGTTCGGGAAACGTTTATTCCGATCAATTTGGGACTCTTTCAGATGAGACATTTGATGGCGGGTTTGTGTCTGTGACACGACCATTTAATAGTCACCCTTGACAGTACCGACTCTTATGATTTGTAGTCTTGCTTGTTAGTTGCTTAAGAGATTCTTGGAAGTGCTAACTAGCATTGCTCTAAGGCAGCGAAGGCCTGTTGGAGTAATTTGGGAGCCCGGGCACCATGGTGTTTACCAGAGCCGCGCGGAAGGGGAGCTCGAAAGCCAATGATAACATGGGCGCGCAACGGATAGGGAAAACTGTAGTAGTGTGCGGTGCAGCCTCATACCCGTACGATAGGCTTGAATGACTGGGATTCTTGGGGGCCCCAGTGATCGCTGCCACTGGAGTTCCTAAGAGGGCCAGTTATTTCAGCCTGTGGGTACGAGCCTGCACCGCTACTACAGGGTTATCCATTTAAGGGGTTAGGCCACCTTGGACGGAGCGAATTTGCAGTCATTTTCGGCATTTTTCTTAGCAAGATAATGATATGAACAGAAAATTTAATATGAAGCCTGTTATTATACAACTCTCGCCGGAAAAAATCGTATTTTTTTCTTATAAAATGGCGGCGGTAGAGCCGTGATACGCAAGATCTTGAGGAGCGACGTTTTCCACGGTGTTCAATCTCACGGCTATACTGTACGACTTAGAACACAAAACCAAAAAGATTTATTTTCTGCATGCCTAAAACTAGAGAAGTACGTAGGGAAATCCAGAAACATTAATTTGTCTCGAAATGGTGACCATGGGGAGAAAAAGTGCATTTTTTTTTATAAAAGTGTCAATTGCAAAAAACATATTCAAGATATCGCAAAACCACTACGTACTTCCCTAGTTTTAGGCCTACAGAAAATAAATCTTTTTGGTTTTTTGTTCTAAGTCAAACGGTATAGCCGTGAGATTGAACACCGTGGAAAACGTCGCTCCACAAGATCTTGCGTATCACGCCTCTACCGCCGTCATTTTGTAAGAAAAAAATACGATTTTTTCCGGCGAGAGTTGTATAATAACAGGCTTCATATTCAATTCATTTTCTGTTTATTTTATTATCTTCCTAAAAAAAATACCGAAAATGACTGCAATTTTGCTCCGTCCAAGGTGGCCTAACCCCTTAAGACTGGTGGCGCTCGCGCGAGTGCAAATGAGAACGGCACAGCGTCGCACGCATACTTACTACCACAATCATATGTCGATACATCCGCCACCTATGGGCTGTTGCTAAAAGTATAGCACAAAGACATCTTATGTACGTCCGAAGAACGTCCGGTCCGGACGTACTGTATGTTCGGAGAATGTCCCGAGAAGGTCCATATATCCTCTGTACGTCCTCGTTAAGTTCTTTAAATGTCGTAGGAAGGTCCTATTTACAAAGTGGGACGTCCTGAGGACGTGCTGTGTCAACATTCTCAGAACGTTTTCCGAATGTCCGAAAGTAAAGTTAAATACGTCCAAATGGCGTCTTAAAGACGTTTTGCAGATGGTTTAAAAGCGCCTTAAAGACGTCTTCATCAAGTTTGAGTTAGGACATTAAGAAAAAAAATTTGGCGGTGACGGGAATCGAACCCAGGACTCCCAGATTACGAAGTAACTGCTTTTCGCAACTACTCAAGACACTTCCTTGCAAATAATTTCAATTTCTAGGTATATATCGATTATTAATAGTTTATAAAAAATGTGTATTGACGCGAAATATTCTACAGAATATCATCATTCGACCTCTAGACTCATTGCTTAAAATTTCACATTCGTCTCAAGACAGATGTTTTAACAACGACTTAAGACAGACGTCTTGAAAACGTCGTATGCTATCTGGGAACATTTCAGCGTCTTCATTGCACAAAAAAAATAGCGCAAAGGCGAGGTTCAGTCGTAAGGCTGTTTTGCAACCGAACCTGAATCATCTGCACAACCTACAAGACGGTGGTTCTTCGAACATCTGAAATTTAGGTCTTCTAAAGATTCACAAGACTTATGAGACGAATGTTCTCGGGACATTCGAAATGTAGTCGTGCAAAACAATTACGTGACTTACAAGATTGTTTGATGTTTCTAGAACATCCGAAATTTAAATCCTAAGAACGTGTGTAGGACTTAAGAAACGGACGTTCCGAGAACATCCGAAATTTAAGTCCTAAGAACGTCCGTAGGACTTAAGAAACGGACGTTCCTGGGATATCCGAAATTTAAGTCCTAAGAACGTCCGTAAGACTTAAGAAACGGATGTTCCTAGAACATCCGAAATTTAAGTCCTAAGAACGTCCGCAGAACTTAAGAAACGGACGTTCCTGGAACATCCGAAATATAAGTCCTAAGAACGTCCGTAGGACTTAAGAAACCGACGTTCCTGGAATATCCGAAATTTAAGTCCTAACAACATCCGTAGGACTTAAGAAACGGACGTTCCTAGAACATCCGAAATTTAAATCCTAAAAACATCCTATATATGTTCAAAATGGACGTAGGACGTTCGGATATAAACTGGACATGAAAAGGACGTCCATGGGATGTGCGGTGCTATCTGGGGTATAGGTCATCTACGCGAACCTATACTTTTAGCAACAGCCCATAGATGGCGGATGTATCGACATATGATTGTAGTAGTAAGTATGCGTGTGACGCTGTTGCCGTTCTCATTTGTACTCGCGCGAGCGCCGACAGTCTTAAATGGATAGCCCTGTACATACTTACACTCTTACAGTTTTCCCTATCCCTTGCGCGTACACGTTACCATTGGCTATCGAGCTCCCCTTCCATGCGGCTCCTTGTTTACCAAAACATCATGGGGCCAGGGCTCCAAATGACTCCAACTGGCCTTCGCTGTTCTAAGGGAAAGTCGCTGATAAGTTACCATATTCAGTCACCAAATAATATGTGGTTCTGGCACATATCTGCTACATATTTACAATGTATCTTTGGTAGCGCGAATGTCTCATCTGAGAAGGTATTTTGTCTTAAAAGGTAGGTATTTGTTAAGAGATTAGTGCTTATTATTAGTATGGCTCTAAATGCATTTAAGGGGGTATTCTGGTCTAGCACGCGAGTTTCATTACCATTTTTCAGAATTTTTTATGGGCAATCAAAGTAAGTGTAGTACACAAAGTTTTTCTTGATATCTTCATCGTTCTTTTAACTATATTTACAATTTTTTTTGTCGTGAAATAATTAGTATGACATGTCTGTATGAATATATGAAGATTGTGCGTTTTGCCCATTATGCTGCCATGATTCTGTGCTTCGTAGGCATCTAAAACAAATGATTAATGAAAAAATTTATTCTGTAAGCATATGGCTATCGTCTGGATCGAGATTATTCATTGAAATTAATTTTTCACAAAATGGCGCCATGTTCAAGAGAAAAAAGTCCGTTTTTCCCCCTTCAATTGTGATACTAATTTGTTAATTAGGAAGACAATTTTGCAGATATTCTTATAATTTCGATTCAGACGAGAATGACATCGTTTCGGAATATCTGTGCAAAAGGGCATTGACATCGTATGCACTGTTATGAAGATATTATGACAGCATAATGGCAAAATGCACAATCTTCGTGTCTTCAAACAGACATGTCATACTAATTTTTTCAGGACAAAAAAATTTGTAAATATAGTTAAAAGGACGAATAAGATTTTAGGAAAAAATTTGTGTACTACATTTACTTTTATTGCCCATAAAGAATTCTGATAAATGGTCATGAAACCCGCGCGCTAGACCAGTAACAGCCCCAAAAGTAACGGATATTTAAGATTTTTTTTTCAAAAATCTTTTGGTCATATCGGATTAAACTCTTTTGGGATATAATGAGGCATCTTTAAACTTGCAGAAAATATTTTTTTTATGTCGATCCTTCTTATTATTTTTAGTTATTGATGAATCTTGTCCACCTCTTCGACGATGGGATATGTCGATGGCGGGATATGTAGCACCTATCACGGTCATCTGATTGCAAAACAATAGAAGTTTACCAAAGTTAGATAGTTTACGCTGGTATTGGTCCACTTTAAAGAAAAAATAAAGAAAAATTGAAAGATTTATAGCGTTTGAAAGAAAAAATAAGTTTTTTCCTTAGACAATTTTTTCATATTATTCTTTATATCGACGAAAAAAGTATTATAAATAAAAACTAAATTTAAAATTTTAGGTCCAGTATCAGCGTAAATTATTTAACTTTAAGAATATTTTCTTCTTTTTGCAATCAGATGAGTGTGACAGGTGCTACACCTGCCGCCAACATCGTCCAAGAGTCTTACAATATTTAACAAATAATAAGAAGGATCGACATAAAAAAAATATTTTCTGCAAGTTTAAAGATGCCTCCTTATATCCCAAAACAGTTTAATGCAATAAGAACAATAGTTTTTTTTTTTAAAATTCATAAACTTCGGGGGATGTTACAGGAAAATCCCTCCGTAATAGTTATAAACCATTACACCAATTAAAAAGTACACCGTAAACCAATTAGCATATCATTAATTCTATGCAAAATTTCGCCAAAGAATCGCGTACTTCGTTTTCGCATATTAAATTTTCTGTTCACAGACAATTGATCAGCGATAAATTGGAAAGTGGACCCAAATATCTTCAGTTGAACATCGTAGGATGGCATTCCAGTTTTGATTAAAGAATTTCATAGTTCCCCTCCGTTGATTACATGATGCAGAGTATCTATTTTATATACTGTTGTAAGGATCTATACGTACGGTATATGTTCGGAGTGTGTGTCGATGTGCAGCGCTTCGTTGAGTTGCGTAACATGCAATTTGCTCCCTCCCATTCGTGGCTGCGAGTTGCATAAAACAAGCATGGAATAATGTATTAATAAACACGATACATCTATCATTCGACGAATGAGCGGCTCATCAATACAGTTAAATTCTGCAAAATATTTACATCTTGAGTAATTCTGATAATCATCAGAATTATTATTAGATATACATCCGCAGTGAGCCATGAATTTGTACATATTAAAATGTTTAAGAATATCATTTGAAACACACTCACATTACTTTCAATGCAAGCATATTATTCATACCGTTTTCCATGCTCCTGAACTTTCAAGTATTTAAAACTTTAGAAGAAACACTTAACAAATATCATTGATGGTTTGCCTGAAAGGGGTCAGTTTTAAATTGTTAAAAACTCACCAGTGAATTATAGTGGGGCTGGGTTGTGTTTACATTAACTGGTATAGACGGCATGTAGTGATGGGGTCCCATGCTCATCTTCCCTCCAGCTGATCCGTTTGCAAGGAGACTATGCGCGGCTGGAGAGGCAACTGGCTTATTTTGTGTTGGCGTTTCTGCAATTATCGCAACATTGTGAAATATAAAATAGAAATACACCTGTAAATAATCAACACTGTATAATATTCCTGACAAACTAGTATAGTATACGGAGTATTCCACTAATTGCGTAACAGAACATTCTTACGATTGTATTTATTTTTAAACGCCACTATGTAAAGACTTCTTCCCTTTATATGAAATAAAAAACGTGAAACTAATTTTTTTTTATAAAATAAGTGGTGGTGTGAACAATTTTTAAAATAGTGTATGTATATTAACTGATGCACGTAGTAAAATATAGGAAGGTACGATTGATTAATACGATCGGAATGCGATGGAAAAGCAAAATGTTACGAGAAGACAAGGCAAACCGGCTTGTGTATGCAGGGATTGTAACCGCCGCCTAACCCTAACCCGAACCCGGTTAACCGAGCGAAGGTTACTGTAACCCGTAGTAACCCCGAAGGAACGGCTCCCAAAGAGTACAGAGAGCCGGTTAACCCGCTCGGAGCGGGTTACAAGTGACATACGACATTCTACGTCCAAAATCCGACTATGGTCGCTCCGCGCTCGTCCACCGCTGCGATGCAACTGCAATTTTAACAAGAACCGGATTACATGCAATGACGTCAATCACTTGCAGGGTTTTGTTTCTCGATCTAATTTGTAATCTCTCGAGGAAAAATGTGATGAATTTTCTTGAATTATACCCACGACATTACATGCAAATCGTTTCTTAGTCAAATTGCATCACCGTGGTGGATGAATGGCCTATAACAAATGTAACAATCCTGTAGAAGTTCGAAAGGTAATTTATTTATTTATAATAAAAATAATATTTTGTAACACAACTATTATATACGAAATTTACTGATTTGTAAGAAAATAGTATGCAAGTGTTAAAATGAAAACACAATGTTTATACTATACGGTCATGGAATACATTAAGTACATTTTTCAACTTTGGAAACATGTCACCCTCGAGGAGAAATTTGCAAAATAAAAATTTGTTTATAATTTGACGTTACATAAATAATTTTACAATTTCAAAAAAATATTATTCAAATAGACAAAATCTTCTGCATTAAAATAAAAAAAGGATGAACCTAATGCGATAGATAGTTTTTAAAATAAAAATTCATAAGTACAGGTCGATTTCACAAAAATAGGGAAACACTACGCCCTCTACCGGATTAGGGTAACCCGCTCCGAGAGCGGGTTAACCGGGTAACTCTGTGCCTAGATGCCTCGGGTTACCCGGTTATGTAAATTAGTCTACGGTACTGAGAACCGAACCGGCCTAGGGTTACGGTTACAATCCCTGTGTGTATGGTCAGACGCGCTTCGCGTCTGTAAAAATCAGTAAAATTTACAAGGATCTTAGGAATATGTAGAAATTTAGCAGTGATTTTATTTAAAATTCCGGCATTACATCTTCCTTCGTCCCTTTAGAAATAGCATAGTCTTCTTTTCCGTCTAGCATAAAAAATATTCTCAGACCACAAAATTTTAAGAAACAAAATATCCATCTCATTAATACATGTCCGATGAACTACTTGCAACAGAGTTTTCCAGAGAATCCCATCCGTGAAAATGCTTGAAAGATCCAATCTGCATGGAATTCTCAAAACCGATCAAAATGGATTTTGGATGTTCTACTCAGGGTGTGACGGAAATCCCGGGCGCCCGCATCAGGAATAGCGGTGGGGGAGCTCCACGCATGCGCGCGATGGCGCGGTGACGTCAAACCAATCCAAGCGCGATGACGCGGTGACGTCAAACCAATCAACCCCAAGCAACGAAACTTGACGGTGGCGCCGTTTCATTTCCCATCTTGACGTTGATTGGTCTGACGTCACCGCGTCATCGCGCTTGGATTGGTTTGACGTCACCGCGTCATCGCGCTTGGATTGGTTTGACGTCACCGCGTCATCGCGCTTGGATTGGTTTGACGTCACCGCGTCATCGCGCTTGGATTGGTTTGACGTCACCGCGTCATCGCGCGCATGCGTGGAGTTCCCCCACCGCTATTCCTGATACGGGCGCACGGGATTTCCGCCAAACCCTGCTACACGGTATCAACACGACTGGCTATACTATTATTATTATGAAACATTATTACTTATATTCACAGTACGATACCTGATCTATGCCCAGGCTGCGTAAGAACTTCGACATATGAGATAGGGAATATCCCTTTTCTATTACCAATGCGTCCCTCGTACCAGTTTTCATCGACCCTTCTTGTCAAGACGACGAGTTCTCCTGCAAAATGATGTTTACATCATATTTCGATTAGTTAGAATTCTTTATCTTATCGATGACCACCCAATACACTTACCTTTGGCCAATGATAATTCAAGAGTCGTTTGGGCGACGAAGTTGAATTTAGCTCGCGCCTGACCTTCGTAAGGTTTCTTCGGTGTCGTTCGCATGCCATCGTATGGTAAAATCTGTAACGTAACAAAAGTAATGTACTTATTAATATTTTTGTGCTTTATGCGATGTATCGCACGGATACGAAATTAAGATTATTTATATAACGCGCTGAGTACTCACCTCGCTTTTATACGTTAATATAATCTAATAGAAGACTTAAATGAAATTTTACAATGCAAATGCAGAAGTTACGTATTCTTTTGAGCGACAAAATTAAGAACATCTACTGGGTTTTTTTTTAAATGAATGTGAAATCAAAAAATTTTTTTATTAATAAAAGGGCACAATAAAAGAGACAGCAAATACTGCGAGGAAAATCATGATACATTAATCCATTTCATTTACATTTCCACAATTTTAACATTAAATACAGTGGGGTATCCTATAACGAATTGAATCGTTCTAGAACTTTTTTCGTTGTAGCATCGTTCATTATAAGATACATATACATATTAGGGTGGCCCTTATTTATACGTGTCGAAATTTTTTTTGGTATTTCTTTGCTCTCACCCCCTAGGCCAGTGCCATTTGATAAAATAGTCCCTGAAAAAGTTTATTGCAATCGGACAATAGGAACTGATGCCGACCAGGTCTTAAATTTTAGAATTCATCAATAGTCTGGATTTAAAGGATTTCTCAAAAAATGGTAAGCCCTGTCTAAATTTTGTTCAAATAATATTAAAAGAGCATTCAATTTTCTACAATTATTGTATATATAATTTTTTCGTGCTTCCAACCATTTTTTAGATAATAGCATTTGAATATAGACAGGTCATTGAATACGTCACGCTGTTCAGGTGGGACGCGTGAAGGGCGGAGCTCTCTATATTCAAACGCTATTATCTAAGAAATGGTTGGAAGCACGAAAAAATTATATATACAGTAATTGTAGAAAATTGAATGTTCTTTTAATTTTATTTGAAGAAAATTTCGATAGGACCTACCATTTTTGAGAAATTCTTAAAAATCCAAACCATTCATGAATTCTAAAATTTAAGACCTGATCGGCACCCTTTCCTGTTGTCCGATTGCAACAATCTTTTTCAGGGACCATTTTTTTATGAAATAGAACTATCCCTAGTAGCATTTCTGGTTGGCCCACAGTATCCCCAACTTGGGAATTAGTTGGCCATCAAAATGCTAATAATAAATGCTACTAGGGATATTAGGGGGTGAGAGCAAAGAAATGGGGAATAAAAATTCGACATGTATAAATAACGCCACCCTAGTGTACGGCCGATTGTATTTCTCCGCGTTCCTTGTAACAGATTCGTTCGTTGTAAGCGTTTTGATTTAATAAAAAAAAAAACTGTTCGTTATATGGTCGTTCGTTATAGGATACACCACTGTAGCTCGAAAACCATTTTTATTTGCTATTAATATTATAATCGACTCAAATAATTTTTGCAGACTTACAAATAAATCTGCTATGTAAGAGTTGAAAAAAAATTTAATGGTCACGGAGTCAAGTCCTGCGCCATCTAACGTAAAATGGCTACTATATAAAAATTTGATTAACAAAGCTATGGAATCGCTAAACACAATGTAAAATAGGATTTCCTCAAGTCTGTTATCCATTAGTCTTGTTGTTGGGCGAAAAAATAGGTAATTCTATCTGAATTTTTTGTATAAAAACGGTTCGACAAATTAATTTGAGGTTTGGCATTCTGTTTTATTGTATCTTCAGTTATTGTTCTGAATTTTTGTGTGGTTATCTGAAACACCAAAAGGTAAAGAGATTCTTAATTTATAAGAATGTGGCTATCTGTGGTAGTAGATTTATTACCGTATCTGTTACCGTTCCTTTTTTATTCAAACAAATTTTCCCGATTTTGGTGGTAAAACCTTTTTCAAACTCAAATCAGGGCGCTTCATCTTCTCCAAAAGGCTGCCATTTTAAAATTTATCTTCTTTATTGCATCTACTACCACAGATAGCCACATCCATATAGATTAAGAATCTATTTTTCTTTTTGTGTTTCGGATAACCCTTACAGTACTTTCCGTCAACGCCAGGGCCACCCGATTATTTTTCAACGATCTCTCTGTATCTGCCATGTTGTTTTTCACTGTTACACAAAACTTCAGAACAATAGTTCAACATACAATAAAACAGAATGCCAAACCTCAAATTAATTTGTCGAACCGTTTTTGTCCAAAAAAAGTCACAAAGAATTACCTATTTTTCGGCCCAACAAGCCGCAAACCCCCCGTAAAGGAGACAATGGTGTCGGAAACAATAGAATTCGAGAAGACGTTACCTCGACGTAATTCGATGGGAACAGTCCGATCATCGCATTATGCTCCCCCTCGTACCAGTTCTTGTCCACCTGGCGGCGGACAAATATTATGTCACCGCGACGGAAATTCAATTCCCGCGAAGATTGCCCGATAAAGTTATAGAGCGCTCTTGCTACGAGCCGGGGTTCCGGCGTTTGCTCCTGGGACCTGCTCCTGTGGCTCAGATCGTCGACGAAGTCGTCGTAACGGTTCAGAGGAATCGGTGATTTCTGGGATGGTCTGAAACACACGATTCCAGAATACAAATAACGCGTAGAAGGAAATGAAACGTCGGAAAATGTTCACTGAGAGGCGGGCACTTAAGGGGGAACACCACTGTGACGGCCGGAAAAGTAAGCCATTTTTAAGAATTTTTTTTCAGGAATAATATACAGTTTTTACAGAAAATTTTTATTATCTATCTTTAGTACGCTGTCTTAAGAGACTATACAAAAAATAAATAGAAAAACATCCATAAATTTTAATATATTAATTAAATTTTGTTTACCTCCCCACGCAAGCTGGACGAATGTGTAACTATGGAACAGCAGGTCCGAAATTAAATTTCATTTTTTTTTTGTAAACTATATGAGTGCAGTTTCCGTTGTACGTACGGATTATTTGATTGAACACAAATTTTTTTAAATACGCTCGGAAAACTGTCCATCTTATTCGCGGATTTTAGAAAATTTTCTTCTACAGCGCACCATTTTTACAAAAATAATTTGTTTAAGAAATCGGTACGCACAACGGAAACTACACTCATATAGTTTATAAAAAAAAAATGAAATTTGATTTCGGACCTGCTGTTCCATGGTTATACATTCGACCAGCTCGCGTGGGTAGGTCTAGAAGATTAATTAATATATTAAAATTTATGCATGTTTTTCAATATATTTTTTGTATAGTCTCTTAAAGCAGTGTACCAAAGATTAATAATGAAAATTTTCTATGAAAACTGTAAATTATTCCTGAAAAAAAATCTTAAAAATGGCTTACTTTTCCGGCCGTCACAGTGGTGTTCCCCCTTAACAGAGTTACATTGGAAAGTCTGTTGCTTTTGTGTGCACTAGCTAGAATGTATTTCACGATTGAATTTGAGGAGGAAATGGTAAGAACAGGAGAGTGATCAGTTTGAAAGGAAACATACGCCATTTGGAATATTAGGTATTCTCTTGGAGATTGCTAAATAGTTTCGTGTTTTTATGATCACTAGTATTTTTTTAGTGCTTATTTAGGATGTTATAGGAATTCTTTGGTTCTAAAATAAGGGAGAATTATAAGACGAGCTATATCGTTCATAAGTAATTATAACGAAGTTTTTTTTAACTTCTTAACAACGTTAATTTATTTATTATCATGTATTCGGAAACAGTAAAATTGAGAATTATCTTAACGTTCATTACGCAATGTAAAAATTATTGGCCAGCTGGAAATTAATGCAGTCTTTATATGGGTGTATGTACGATTAATTAAAGGAATTTAATTATCCCTTTCCTTAAGCGAATGCAGAGATAAATAATTATTCAATTGATACAATGTAGGCAAGGTTACAAATAACAAGCGAGTAATTAATATGAATGTACAATTTATCTTTATTAGTCAACGGAAATTCTCGTATGTTTATTGCAGTTCTAATTTCACGTGTCAGATCAAATATGCAGAATTTAACAACAATATTTAAGACATATTGCAAAAATTAATTTATGTAGGAATTAAGGAAACCACCTTTGCAACATCGCATAAACAATTTTCTTTTGTCGTATCCCCGACTTAGAACTTCACTTTGACATTTTGCAAATCATGAAGATAGTTGTAATGGAGTCGATTACTGGTGCAGCAATTACTGTACCACCTGTATCGACCGCGAGTAGACAATGAAAAACAGAAGTGTGGAAAGTAAACAGAAAAGTGAGCACCGTGTGCTGTGAACAAGAAACAAAAAATATACGTTATAAGAGTGGCAAGTGTAAGCACTACATTTGTATGCAATTTTTACAACAGACCCGTTGCAATTAATATTTCAATAACCTTTAAGGGAGCAGGCCTACCTAGAACGGTCAAAACAACATGCATTTTGGGAATTTTTTCTAGAAAAACCGATAAACTTTTATTATTAAACATTAGTCTATTGGAAAGAGTACGTCTTACGGATATTTCAGTATTTTTGTGGTAAAAAGTATCGAAAGGTTTGTGAGTTATAGGCGATGCCCGAGACGTCCACTTTTTGGTCCAAAATCCAAAATTGAAAATTCGATTTTTTTTAGACAATATATGAAATTATCTAGGCGCTAGCGGGCCCGATTTTGGAAAGATTATGTTGAGACAAAATGGTGGCTGTGCAAAGTTGAAGCATCGATATTTGGCAAAAAATCGCTCGTTTTTCGAGTGTAAAAAAATCTAGGCAAAAAAAAAGGAAAAGCTCCCGATAGCGCTTAGATTTTTAATCCTAACATAGACCTACAAAGCCTCGAGTAAACTGGTTCATTTATTTTTGAGTTGTGTGTCAGCGACTTTGAAAACATGATTTTGGGGAAAACGCGTTTAAAGTTTTGGGTCTGACAAGGGAACACCGCGAACCCGGACTCACCAATTGGAACGCAACTTGGTGGGTTTTTAGAGTGTTTTAAAACAAGAACAACGGTGTGTTTCATTTGGGCCCTATCGCCCTTTAAGCGGGTGAAAACTAACCTCAAAGTCTAATTGGCACTTCTACTTTTTCGCGTATAACTCTCAAAGTACAACACACAGAAAAAAATGTTTCAAACAAAAGTTTAATGGTGTAATAAGCGCTACAAACTTCCGTTAACAAAATATTTGAAAAAGTTTTTTTTCATCAGATATTTTTCTTTTTAAACTCTTTTCAAAATTTTGTTAACGCAAGTTTTCAGCGCTTATTTTACCATTAAACTTTTGTTTGAAACATTTTTTTCTGTCTGTTGTACTTTGAGAGTTATACGCGAAAAAGTGGAAGTGCCAATTTGACTTTGAGGTTAGTTTTCACCCGCTTAAAGGGCGATAGGGCCCAAATGAAACACTCCGTTGTTCTTGTTTTGAGTCACTCTAAAAACCCACGAAGTTGCGTTCCAATCGGTGAGTCCGGGTTCGCGGTGTTCCCTTGGAACACCTATCTACTTACACGCGTAAGTATAACTTTGTCAATTTTGGTCGGATTAACTTGACACTTTCAGGCAATATTTTCAAGATTTTGTACTTCAAGAAAATATACAAATCGAAAAATCGGTTTTTCGAAAATTTCTAGGCAGCCCTCCCCCTGAAACATTGTTTTCAAAATTTTCTAGTTATTTACATCTGTTTATAAGTCTTATAAAAAGATGTTGAATTAATGCATTTGCGTTCAGATGTACCCTTACAGTGGGTAACTTTTATTCATTTTACACTTCCTATACTTCCATTTATAGTAAACAGAACAATTCCAGTGTTTCTTATAAATAATACCAATTTCTCTATAAATCCTATACATTCATGTAATTCAAACCTGATAAAACTTAACTCAAAGAGGGAATTAATAAATTTCCTAACTTGAAGACCTGTAATGACCTCTAACCAGGGCCGGCGCGAGGATGGTTGGCGCCCTTTAAATGCAAGAAAATTTTTGGCGCCCCCAAATTTTTGCACCTGTTTTCTATTTAATATGTTTTGTATTTACGAGGTATAATAAAAAAAAAAGAATTACATTTACATTTTGTTTATATGGGAGTTGGATTCCTTTATTATTAAGTCTGCGATATAATTTTTAGCGCCTCCTTCGGCTGGCGCCCTTATGCGGCGCATTACTTGCGTAATGGGTTCCACCGGCCCTGCCTCTAACGAGCTCTAACCAAAACCAAGCTTGGCAGAAGTTGTACGAAAGTTAAGTCGTAGGTATTCAGTTGCATATTTGTTGGGTTTATAGGTCATTCCCCGCGTAGGAAAGCAATTGTTTTAGTCGGCATCAACATCTTGCCACGCCGATCGTCTTTTGTCACAGAAGTAAATGTGTGCCTGCAACGAAGTGTCTCCTTGTGTTCTGTCCCAATATAATCCAGTTAATTCTAAGGCCATCTGCTCAATTTTATCCCAATAATATTCATTTCACGGGAATGAGTCGAAAGTGGAAAATGGCAATGTTACGTTTTTATTAATGGAAATTCTACAAGTCGGTATTAGTAGCCTCTATTTCAGTGGCAGTCAGCGACATTTTATTCATGCATCATGAGATAAGATGTAAGCCTATCGTGCTCCCCGTTACTTAATTTATTGCGCAATGCATCGCGTACTCTAAGTTATTTTACGCCGGCGTTGTAATAGAAACGTAGGTGAGTCACATGTAAAAAGAGAAATGATCGAAGCAAGTGGAAGAATAATATCTAATCATGAAATATGTAAGAGATGTACGTTGAATCTGATTCAAAATTCAAGTATTAACGAAGGATAAAATAATAATTCTAAAGTGTACGAATATAAGCAATATAAATAGTAAACTGTGGAAAATCAAAATATTTAAATTATGTACAATTACTTTTACATTGTGTATTTTAAAAATCATATAAATAACAGTTATAACTATATGTTTCTTTGTGAATATTATCTTGAATATTAATTATTTCTGTTTTTCTTATTGATTTCATTAATATAACAAAGAAACAAGAAAGAAAGAAGAATAAGTGGATAGGGTAGAAGTAATTAGTCTCACAATTGGAAGATTATGAATCTTTAGAGAAGTCGAAAAATGTTGGAGTAGTAGATAAAAAAATAGTATATTCGTAGAGAAAATGTTTTTACATATATGTTGTATGCAGAAGTTATATAAAGCTAGAGCCCATGGTAATTCGAGCACAAGGATTACAATGGCAACGATAATACTGTTAGATCATCCACAATAATACACGTTTTTCTCCACTATTATCGAATATGAATGGTCGCGTATTTCAACAGTATTTCTATTTAATTTCTCCTTTATCATTTCCAAAATCACGATTTAAAGACTATACACGAAAATATTCCGAAGCATGTGCTTTAATAAAAAAAATTCTTATCAGACACATCACTAGAATATTAGCCACAATTAAACACAAAATAAGTTAACCAGCTATTAAGGGGTCATATACGTTTCTCGGCGCTAAAACGTGGTCAATGTTTGGGAGTAATTCAGGAATAAACTATTAGTCCGATTGGTTTAATTCTTTTTGTATTTTATAGGTATACGTTTATAGATTATAAAACAGGTATGAGAATTCCAAAAATTTTAAAAATGTGGCGTCCGCGGGCTGTGGCGTAGAACATGTTTTCTGGCGCCGCCCAAAACGGTGGGCATGATTCAGCTCGTACGAGTGGTCTGAAACAAAAATCACCGATTTTTTAACAATCTGTGGGATCATAGTTATCGTGTGACGGCGCAATTTTTTCGAAAACAAAAATTGCGGAAATGGTAGCACTTTGAAGAAAAGGGTCGTGATTTTCGCTATAAAACTCGTACGTTTTTGCTTGTTATTAAAAAATGGTTCAATTTAATTGAAAAAGCTCGACGTCACACGATAACTATGATCCCACAGATTGTTAAAAAATCGGTGATTTTTATTTCAGACCACTCGTACGGGCTGAATCATGCCCACCGTTTTGGGCGGCGCCAGAAAACATGTTCTACGCCACAGCCCGCGGACGCCACATTTTTAAAATTTTTGGAATTCTCATACCTGTTTTATAATCTATAAACGTATACCTATAAAATACAAAAAGAATTAAACCAATCGGACTAATAGTTTATTCCTGAATTACTCCCAAACATTGACCACGTTTTAGCGCCGAGAAACGTATATGACCCCTTAACCCTCGTCTGGCGGATGCGGGGTCACTTTTGACCCACCCTAAATATCAACTTACATGTGTGTTACTTCTTGGAGGATGTAAGAATTTTAGATCATAACAAAATTAGATTCTAATACACTCCTCACATTAATTAGACTTCAAACTTAAAGGCCACAGGTAAGAAATTATCGCAGCGGGTTCCGATGGAGCTCAAAAGAATCGGCAGACTCTCCGCTTTAAAATGAGCTGAAGGCAATGTTAATCCGGGTATCCGTCGTGGAGATACAGCGAGTTGAAGAGAAAATGGAATTTGTGCAATTTCTAAGCATATTTTGAAAAGGACATCAGAGACCGAAATTTTAACCGAATCGAAAAAGTCGAAGATGCGTCTTAAAGAGAAAAGACTGATCTTTCTATTGCTTTTTTCATGAACGTTCTACGATGATTCGTTCGCTTGCTAGAAGCAACTAAAGTAAAAAATACGGTTTTTACTTTAAAGTTGAATAACATGGCCAAAAAAAATCGCACAAGAAATTTATTACACTCTTTTTACACAGGAAAGTGGTCGCTTTCGAGTGGTGTAAATGGAATGTGTGTAAAAAATTTAATGCACGCCGTGGAACATCGCAGAGTTAAAGAAAATTTTTTAAAATTAACCAAGTGCTCTTTATATTGCTATAACTTTACCGAAAAGCAATGCATCTAAAATTTGAAGAAAAAACAGCTGAAAGTAGAGATTCCACGCTTTCAAGCCATATTTTCAAAATATCGATACGACTATTTTTACCGGAGTTATGACCATGTGAACTTGCCCCTATTTTTCGGGCTCCTAGAGGTGATCCTCTAATTAATGTGAGGAGTGTATAAAACTCTAAAAGCTACAAATTACACTATTCAATGTTCGAAAACTTTGGCCCTTGACTTACAAAAGCTTTGAACACTTGCAAGCTCACTATGACACTTCATCATTTTATTGTCGACCATCATAGTTTATAGAACCATTCGTTTGCAAAAATAAATGGAGATACAAGCTTTCATGAGTAACATATTTGCGATCCTCCGATAAGGTAAATGTCCCAATACCTGGACATTTAAGGTACGGCGTACACATATTTGACAATTTTTCAGTTATACAAATCGATTTATATAAAAACGATTTTACAATTACATGGGACATCGTGTGTACTTTATCATTAAAAAAAAAACACATATTGTAGGAGTGAATAATTTTGTGAAATATTGAAAATTCATAGACCTTACAATGGTCCAATACTTGGACAGCTTAACTAGTATGTCCCGGCGTCCCGATTTTACTGTCCCATTACATGGACACATAATGAAACATCAGCAATTTGGATGTTTTCTAGAGAAATTAAATAAAAAAAAACAACACAATAGTTTTTTCTTTTTGCATATTTCTTCTGTATAAGTAATTTATTCAAATCAGTAAACAAACTTGAGTAAAAAGAATCTATTATTGATTGAATAATTTTAAGGTTCTGTGTAGTCGTGTGTAACATCGACTGCTTAGCAAATCAGATAAATCCAACACTAAAATGGTGTAAACCGGACAGTTCAAGAGAATAAATTGTTTTTTACGAAAGTGTTACAAATATATATATATATATATATATGAATATATTTTACTAAATATTTGAATAATTGAATAAAATAGTTCTTTTTTGGATAAAGCGAATATTAAATGTACTAATCAGTATTATTTGCACCAGTGTCCAGCTACTGGGACGTGTCCACGTTAGGGTGGAGTGAAAAAAACTTTTTTTCGATGATCAATTTCTAATAGTGCGGAAAAGTTGTCTACTTGGCCCAATAAAACGTGTAAAAAATTTCAGCCCGATCGGATAATTTCTTCTGTGTGCACCAAAGGCCTTAACTTTCAAAATTTTAGTACAAAACTTAAAATTAAAAAAAAAAAATATAAAATACAAAATACATAAAAAAACAATTAAATTATTAAAAAAAAAACGAAAAAAAATATAAAATACAAAAAACAAGGAGCCCGACGTACAGCTACCTCCGCGTGGTTGGTTCTGGGCCACTTGTTCCGTTAGGAAAGTGAGCGAAGAGCTGCATTTTTTTATAGTTTACAGTGCCATTCCTATCGTTCCGAAACCAGCCACGGGTGTTTCTTTGCTTCATTTACGCAACAAATATAGTCTTGGGTATAAAAAAAAGGTAGAATCCACCAGCTGAAGAAAGTTGCAGTTTCTTCAGTTTTGTACTAAAATTTTGAAAGTTAAGGCCTCTGGTGCACACAGAAGAAATTATCCGATCGAGCTGAAATTTTTTACCCGTTTTATTGGGCCAAGTAGACAACTTTTACGCACTATTAGAATTTGATCACTGAAAAAATGTTTTTTTCACCCCACCCTAGTCCACGTATTGGGTCTTTTACCTTACCGTCTGGTCCCTTCGATGACAGCGGAACGGTACCGTAGGAATAAAAGAAAAATTGGGTGAAACTTACATGAAGTTATCGGTATGTCGTCGTGAATCGATGTCGTGGAGTTCCTGGAGATACTTGCGACGACGTTCCTCTTGATAAACGCGTCGCATATTCTCCGCGCTCCGACGGGCGAGCTCCTCCTCGCTCAATGGCTCTTTCGCCTCTGTACGCACTGGTGAACGATAGTGAATCGTCACCTCGCCCTCCACATAACGCCTCGGTGATTCTGCAACAGAGATCCTTCGTTATTTCACGTGTGCGCACTCATTCATCTCGTTCGATCCCTTCCAACTGGGCGATTTAAGTGCAGGTTCTCAGATCTCTCGCTACTTCCCACAGCTGACTTTTAATCGCGCTAACTCTACGAGACATAGCTGGAATCGATGGTGAAAATTACTCTGCGAAAGATCGTTCTCTGAGCAGCCCACTATTAATATAATTATATTAATATAATATATATAATAAAAATTCTCCGTGCCGCCTTTATCACGCAGTTCGACAAAATTTGACTTTTTTTCGGGCTCGTAACACTCAACAGCCGTTTCTTATAGGTTTTCGTGCGCTGAAAACGAACCCTCAAACCGTTTGTCGTCATCACCCTCAGTTTTTGAGAAATTCGATTTTGAAAAAAAAATGCAAATATTCCAGTTTGAACATTTTTTTGCGTCGAAACGGTAATAGTTATTCGTTTGCTAGTCACGTCTAATTATTCTATGAACTCTCCCGAATGCAACGATATAAGTGTATATAATATAAATTCACCCATTTTTGCGGATATCTTTAAATTTATTTTCAAAACTAAGGGTCTGGTAGAAAATCTGACTACTCCACGCGATGCAGCAGACATTTTTCCCTCGGAAAGCATCAACAGAAGTGGTAAGTCACGTTTTGTTTTCAATTCAGAGGCGAAATAGTTTGGCGAAACGTGCGGCAATTACGCCGAGCGGCAGTGGATCGCGCGCCACCGCACAGTTGTTCCAAAGTGACTTTTTGTGGACAACATTCCGTATCTCCCTCAATTCTCAACCGATTTTTGACTTTTTTTGCTAGTTTTGTCGGGGATTAAATTTTCTAAAATATCGAATACCTGAATTGCGACCAAAACGTGTTTTTTTCACAAGAACATTGCTGACAAACACCATGACTAAATGTTGTCTATATGTAGATTCTGATGATTTGATAAACGAACGTCAGCCTGTTAAATGTTTGTCCAAAGAATTTGTCCAAGAAATTTCGCTGTGAATCCATAAAAAAATTGAAATTAGAATTGTTTAATTTATATTTATATTTTATTTTATCTCCCTTTAATGACATATGAAAAGAATTGGTTCATAAACTCGTTGTTTCGGAATCAAGAGTTCAGATTTTGTTTTTTTTTAATCCCTAAATAAAATTTGGAAAACTACTGTGCGACATTGTAGCAAATTTAATCGCCGACAAAACGAGCCAGAAAAGATAAAGATCGGTTAAGAATTCGCTGAGATACGGAATTTTGTCCACAAAAAGGCACTTTGGGCGTTTAAACAAAAGGCAATTAAACAAAATCGGATTGACATCGAAGTGGCAAATAGTGGCAGCTAATTCCTTTCTGAATTTGTTTATTACATTCTTACCCACATTCCAAATGCAAAAGATGTGGTTCGGAAAGATTCGATAAAGTTTTATTTACTAATAAACAATAATAAAAACGTAAAATAATAAATCACGGTTTTGACGTTCTTCAATATTTCTGAACGCTATTGATATTTTAGACGGTTGTGGTTGTAGTAAACTCGGTAGACATTCCAAATTTTCAGCCATTGTAAAGTTGTATTTCAAACATTCTGACGTGTCAACAAATCGCCGGTTTTATGTTTTTCGCTATTGCCAAGTGCCGATTAAAGATTTTACATAAAAAAACTACTTAGATAAGCAAATTCTTATCAAATTAACCCTAAAGATTGTACTACTAGAGTTTTCATCCAACTTTGTAAAAAAAAAAGGTAGGAAAAAACACGTTTTGGTCGCAATTCAGGTATTTGCTATTTTAGCAAATTTAATCCCCGACAAAACGAGCAAAAAAAGTCAAAAATCGGTTGAGAATTGACGGAGATACGGAATTTTGTCCACAAAAAGTCACTTTGGAACCACTGTGCACCGTTGACTACCACTGTCGCCGCCACACGTTTTGCCAAACTATTTCGCTTCTGTGTTGAAAACAAAACGCGACTTACCACTTCTGTGGATACTTTCCGGAGGAAAAATGTCTGCTGCATCGCGTGGAGTAGTCAGATTTTCTCCTAGACCCTTAGTTTTGGAAATAAATTTAAAGATATCTGCTAAAATGGGTGCATTTCGGGTGTTCTTTTCCCTTGATCATTGTTTAAACATATTTAAATGTTCATAATGCACTAATAACTGATATCGTTGTATTCAGGAGGGTTCGTAGAATAATTTGACGGAACAAGCAACCGAACAACTATTACTGTTTCATCACAAAAAATGTTCAAAAATTGAAAAATTTACATTTTTTTTCAAAATCGAATATCTCAAAAACTGAGGGGTGATGGCGACAAACGGTTTGCGGATTCATTTTCAGCGTACAAATTTTTGTTGGACACTGTTGGACAGTGTAATTAAGCTTTTCTCGGCACAAATTTTGCGTCTTTATAACATTCGTCACAGTGACTAAAAAACTACACGTGTACAAAATTTGTAACTAGGGTAACTGTACTCGTAGTGGACAGTGTACCAATAGTTGACACATGTATTTTCAGTCACGAATAATAAGCTTTCTATTAAAAAAATATTTTTGACTAATACGCTGTTTAAAAAAGTATTAGTCAAAAACATTTTTTTAATAGAAAGCTTATTATTCGTGACTGAAAATAAATGTGCCAACTATTGGTACGCTGTCAACTACGAGTACCAGCTGCATAAATCACCAAATCTTGATTAACTTTCTGAATATTCTTCCTTGACAATATTTTACACAGAGAGATTAGTAGCTCACTGAACCACCAGTTGCTAATCTATAACATCTCTATTGCGGAAGATTATCGTACTATTTCCAATAACCCAGAAATTTTCAAATTTCTACTGCGCGTCACACGCGTGAGAACGCGGCTTAATGGAGCTTTGTGGTGCCCAGACCGAAATCGGTTTCTGATTACCATCGGCACGAAACGTCGGTACGTCGCAACTAGTGAAATTCTCGCTCTATGTAGTGTCACGCGCGTATGTACCATAATGACAAACGAAACGAATGCATAAATTACGGCCGCGGTTTCGCTGTACATGGCGGTGTTCAATAATCAATATCCTTTGCGTGTCTTACGCGCTAGTGATTAATCGCTTTCCGGCCATCAGAATGCAAATTACTTCACAACAGCCACGCGTATTGCATTAATAGTTATCGTTTTGCCATTGTTATAATCTGCTTGACCCATTAACAATGTTAACAATTACAAAACAATATAAACAATTAAATAACAATAACAGTTGCCCTGCTCGTGTGTTTTCTGTTAACGCATTCAGTATCCCTAGTTGCGCATCGCTGGGCACTTCTAATGCCATTTTCAACTCGTTAATTCTATTTGTTATTTGTTGGAGGTTTATTCACGATTTTATTTCATTAGGGAAGCTTGCATAGTGCGCGACACGCATAGTATTTAAATATCCAATGTGAATGCATGCTCTAGTTGATCCGCATTCTGGATAACCTCGAACAACGATACACGACACGCAGATACATGTCTCTTCTTTCGCGAGTGTTGTCTTACGGAACACGAGATTTCAGGGTCTACGCGGTAAATAATCAGACATTTTACTTTTACAGTTAAGGTAAATGTCCCAATACCTGGACATTTAAGGTACGGCGGAAACACGTTTGAGAATTGTTCAGTTATACAAGTCGATATATATATATAAACGATTTTACAATTGCATGGGGCACCGTGTGTACTTTATCATTAAAAAAAAAAACCATTATTGGATTGAATAATTTTGTAAAATATTGAAAATTCGTAGTCCTTACAATGGCCCAATACCTGGACAGCTTAACTACCCAAATAGCACAAAGACATCTTATGTACGTCCGAAGGACGTCCGTTCCGGGCGTACTGTACGTTCGGAGAATGTCCCGAGAAGGTCCATATATCCTCTGTACGTCCTCGTTAAGTTCTTTAAATGTCGTAGGAAGGTCCTATTTACAAAGTGGAACGTCCTGAGAACGTGCTGTGTCAACATTCTCAGAACGTTTTTCGAACGTCCGAAAGTAAAGTTAAATACGTCCAAAAGGCGTCTTAAAAACGTTTTGCAGATGGTTTAAAAGCGCCTTAAAGACGTCTTCGTCAAGTCTGGGTTAGGACATTAAGAAAAAAAATTTGGCGGTGACGGGAATCGAACCCAGGACTCCAAGATTACGAAGCAACTGCTTTTCGCAACTACTCAAGACACTTCCTTCCAAATAATTCCAATTTCTAGGTATATAACAATTATTAATAGTTTATAAAAAATGTGCATTGACGCGAAATATTCTACAGAATATCATCATTCGACCTCTAGACTCATTGCTTAAAATTTCACATTCGTCTCAAGACAGATGTTTTAACGACGACTTAAGACAGACGTCTTGAAGACGTTGTAAGCTATCTGGGAACATTTCAGCATTTCAGCGTCTTCATTGCACAAAAAAATAGCGCAAAGGCGAGGTTCAGTCGTAAGACTGTTTTGCAAACGAACCTGAATCATCTGCAAAACCTACAAAACGGTTGTTCTTCGAACATCTGAAATTTAGATCTTCTAAGGATTCACAAGACTTACGAGACGAAGGTTCTCGGAACATTCCAAATGTAGTCGTGCAAAATAATCACGTGACTTACAAGATTGTTTGATGTTTCTAGAACATCCGAAATTTAAGTCCCAAGAACGTCCGTAGGACTTAAGAAACGGACGTTCCTGGAACATCCGAAATTTAAGTCCTAAGAACGTCCGTAGGACTTAAGAAACGGACGTTCCTAGAACATCCGAAATTTAAGTCCTAAGAACGTCCGTAGGACTTAAGAAACGGACGTTCCTGGAACATCCGAAATTTAAGTCCTAAGAACGTCCGTAGGATTTAAGAAACGGACGTTCCTAGAACATCCGAAATTTAAATCCTAAGAACGTCCGTAGGACTTAAGAAACGGACGTTCCTAGAACATCCGAAATTTAAGTCCTAAGAACGACCGTAGGACTTAAGAAACGGACGTTCCTAGAACATCCGAAATTTAAATCCTAAGAACATCCTATGTATGTTCAAAATGGACGTAGGACGTTCGGATATAAACTGGACATGAAAAGGACGTCCTTGGGATGTACGGTGCTATCTGGGTAGTATGTCCCGGTGTCCCGATTTTACGGTCCCAATACCTGGACAGCTTAACTAATATGTCCCGGTGTCCCAATTTAACTATCCCATTACATAGACACATGATAAAAGATCAGCAATTTGGAGATAAAACGTTAAATTTTGCGCTATTCTCACAGATAATTCTTGGTGTCTACGCTTAAATGCTTCATACCAGGGCCTTCCTGGTCTCCCATTGTTAAAAAGCTTCTTTTTTATTATTCTTGATTATACTGTTTTTCCTTATAAGTCTTTCTCTTTTCTTTTGGCATATTTCTTCTATATAAGTAATTTATGGAAATCAGTAAATGAAATTGTGTAAAAAGAATAGATTATCGAATGACTAATTTTAAGGTTATATGTCAAAAAAATCTTTCAAATTAAATATTATCGTTAAAACAAGATAAAAAAGGGGAAGTATACTTACAGAAGGATAAGTACAATACAAAGTAATAAGTACTACAGTCCTAAATAACTATTGTATTATTCCGTCAACAATAACGCTAAGATAAGTCGCAGTTTGGATAGATGGTCTGCGTGGTCAGGTTTCGGGCCGTTCCGGGATTTCACTGTACCGATAGATAGACACGCGAATAAAAAACTAATACGACCATAAATTTTAATAATTCAATCAGAAAATAATACTACAAAGCAACATTTTCCTAAAAATGTATTAGTTGTACCAATATACTAAACATTATTAATAATATTCGCTTAAGAAAAAGTAGAGACTGTTTAGCAAATCAGCTAACGGCAATACTAAAATGGTGTAAACCGGTCAGTTCAAGAAAATTTATTTTTATTACGAGTGTTACGAGTTTACTAAGAAAAATATGTATATGAATATATTTAATTAAATATTTGTGTAATTGAATAAAATAGTTCTTTTATGGATAAAGCATATATTAAATGTAATAATCAGCATTATTTACACTAGTGTCCAGGTATTGGGACGTGTCCAGAGATTGGGACATTTACCTTATTCTACATGTCATCGTACGCGTAGCAAAATTATTACATTAAATGTAATGCTAGGCGTAGCACTGCAAGTATACGACTATTAAGTTGGCAAATGTATACATGAAAACTTGCCTTGAATTTCTTTTTCAAAATATAGCCATACAATCCCTCATTTCCCAATTTCTCGTTAGAAAGAATAATTTTTTCACGACATACCACATACTTTGCAAAATGTTTTTACCTAACCTCGTTCAAGTATTTTCGTAAATCACCATTTCCCTTATTTCTATCATAATATCTACGTAATATTATAAAGCAGCTAGATTGCGACACTATATCGATGATATGATTTATTATTTTGTATTTCTCATCTATCTCTGTGATTCCCATCGATCCATAGTCTATCTTGTCGAACGTAACCTACACGAGACACCTACTCACGAATGTCTAAATCTTCGATTCTTTCGAAGTTATCAGGGCATGCAGGAATTCCGACGCCGGAAGACTGGCTTTTTATGCGAAAAATCGGATCGCGTATAAGGAGCACTGGCTTAACCCATATCGAGGTCGTGGTTTGTTTAGTTCGTTCTACAGGAAGTGTACGGCTTCTTCTAAAGGGGAAACATTGACTGAGAGGCAAAGCGGCAACTCGTAGGCAACCAGCGTTGAAAATCAGTGAAAACAATCAAGAGACACGGTAGTGTCTCGCGCCAAGTATATATAGGTATATGCGCAGCGCGAGACACTCCCGTGGCTATATAACGCCGAGCGGTTTTTGGAAGAACCCTGAGATTATCGAATCTCAATAACGGCTGATCCGATTAAGTTTTGAATGGTCTTAATGGATAGCTTGGGTTTGATTTACATAAGAAAAGTGTCTTCGTTTTGTTCCTACGTGCCTTATGAGCTGAGATATTTCGATGCAAAGTTGCAATTTGCCGAATTTTATGTTAAGAGATTTTTCTCCATCGTCAAGTGTGGGCCAGAGGGGAACATGAAAGGGAGAGGAAATGTCTCTGGCACGTCGTTCATTGGATGAAGGTTCCGGCCTATCGCGTAACAAATTGTTGTCACGTGACAGCCAGACAGCACATCTGTCAAGGAAAACGTAACCTAGGTAGTGTCAAACCATGATAACCTGCCAAATGTCAAATGAGGTAAGTAGTCAACATTTTTCCAATGTCACGAGTTTTTACTCCATATAGGACATTGAATTATTGTCTCAATTAACAAGGTAAGTCGCTAAAATTTTTTAATACATTTTTTTGTTGAGCTTCTAGAAACGAAGGGGGCACACAGCTTGGACATTGCCCGGATAAGGTTCGATAGAGAAATATCTTCTTACGCGCAAGTTTCTATTATACCAGGCATGTACAAAATAATAATAATGCATTTAAATTGCCAGACATTTTTATACCAGTAAGCCATTTTTAATTTAGAGTTTCTACAGGATGATTCTGGAGCTCCGCCCGACAATGGATGCGTCCTGGTACCCCGTGGCGAGGTCAAGCCCCCGCAGTGCCCCACCGAATTTTAGGGCTTTCGACCCTCGAAGGGGTTGGAGTGCCTATTAAGAAGTGAGAAATCTTCAACGTCCGCATTTCTCATCAGATCTTTGCGAAAACGACGCCAATTGATTCCTTAAGTTTCGCCGATAAAACTGACACCAAGAACGACGTAATTCGGAAAATAATGAAGGAAATTCCATGAAAAATTAATTTCCATAACCTCAAGGTAACTTCGTTAATAATAGTCCGATTTACAAGAAATTTGGTATGATTTTCATCGGAAAAACATATGGAATCCATCGGCATCACTTCCATATCGATACGAGAAAGAATAAAGAATTATTTTTTTCTGAAACAGGTATGAAATCCTCGGTCGACCCCCCGCAGTTGAAGGTGAAAACGTGAAATATTCATTTCAGCGTATTAAAAAATTCTTTATTCTTTATCGTATTAAAATGGAAGTTACACCAATAGATTCCTTATGTTTTTCTGATGAAAATCATACCAAATGTCATGTAAATCGGACTACTTTTACATTAGGAATACAAATTGCTTGTGTAAAAGTAGTCCGATTTACATGATATTTGGTATGATTTTCATCACATTGGCATGAATCAGATAACGGATCATGTGAACAGTGTACAGGAACTTATATTATGTTTAAGAATTAATTAATATTGACGAAAGATATAGTTATTAATCGTTTACTATTATTTTCATTGCAAGGTGATAAAATAGTCAAAGCAATACGTAAATTTAATATATCGACGTGCGTTACGAAAAGTAGCACGTTTCAATTTTCTTACGAAAAGTAGCACGTTTTGGTTTGCCACGAAAAGAAGCACGTTCCATCGTTTCTGACGAATATTAGCACGTTTGGTTTTCTGCCGCGAAGACTAACACATTTGACTGCCTCGCGACGAAGAATAGCACATTTCGTACTGTTGCGACGAAAACTAGCACGTTATACTGTTTCGCCACGAATAATAGCACGTTTGGGAATTTATGGCGAAAACTAACATATTATCCGGTTTGGCCACGAAGAATAGCTCGTTTTGAATTATACTGCAGACTGCAGAAACCATCTCGTTTCAGCGCGTGGGCAGTTTAAAAGAATTCAACTGTTGAAAATATTGTTTAATAAATAATAATTCCATCTAATCTCCAAAAGACAACACATATGAAAATTTTAATCTACATCCGAATTGATGTTGCTAAACTGAATAAATATGTATAAATTGCATTAAAATCTTTTTCTTTCTTTCTTGTCTCAGTTGTGTCTTGTCTTGTTTTATATTTATTAACCAAGACAATTAACATTTTTTTCGGAGAGCAGCGCCAAGTATTTTGAATAAAATATTTATTCGTATTAAAATATTTATTTGTATAAAAATATATCTGCTTAATATTATTTAATACATTTTGTCTTTGTATAAATAGTCATTGTGATAATTGGCGCAATTATAGTATATCATTACTTTTGTAAAGTTAAAAAATATAGCACATTAATAAATTTATATTAATTTACGACAATGTTTTTAAATGCGATTCTTTTTGAATGAGTTATATACTTGGCGCTCTTTTTGTACCTTTTTTAAAAAAAGGTAATTTGTGGGTACTGCTTAACGCGGCGATGTTCAGCATCGTCTTTTCTAAACTCAACCACATTAAAACTTATTTACCTTTATGTTCTAAAAAAACAGAAGTTCGACGATGCTAACGTCGTAGAAATACTTAAAGCGATTCCCCCGGTGGAAGAAATAATAAACAGATCGGATTACAAATTCGCGGTACACCGGCAGACGCGTACTAAAAACACTGACTTAATCTGAAAAAATCTCTCGACTACTATGCAAGCTCGTAACACGCCCGCGGCTACAACGCAGCTTTAGAATGCCCTGCTAGTATCTCATTACGTACAAAATTGCAGTGTACGCACTATTAATGTCAGGCAATGAAATGAAATGACATTCGTTCGTAGTAAAAGCGACGTAACTCGAAAATCGTGAAATCAGTTTGAAAGAATTATATTACCACTGTGTACACTTTAGACGATCGCGACGAATGCGATTTTAAGAGATATCTCCTGAAGAATTGATTGGCCGAGTGACGTCACGTTCATTGGAAACGGGCAGTGTATAAATACGAGCGGATTCGACGTTGCGCCTGCCTCGTGGTTGCGTGCGATGAACACCTTGCCCGAGCAAACGTTTCCGCGAATTTATTAGGAAATTCGACGCGACGAAAGCGCGCGCGAGCGGCGAGCATGCATCCGTCGGGACGTGCCGAGATTACGCGACTGATAAAGCGAATGGAACTACTGGCCAGCAACCTCGGCGGACGCGAGAGGGAATCGCAGGCCGCGCTTGCGTCTCGGCGCTGCCAGCACGAGGTGCATTTAGGCCATCGCGAGGCGCACGCTATGCCAATTGCAGTCGCGGCTTCTGCGTTCCGGAAACAAAAGTAAAATCAACGAAGTGCGTCGCGATTCCTCGATCGGGCGCTGGAAGTACACGCGCCGGATTGTGGCACTGGGTGTCAGAGAAGTCTTGCCAATACATATTTACATATAAATCGTCGACACGTGATTATAGTTATTTTAGGAACGTGTCTTTTTTTTTGACAAATTAGTGATAGAGTTTACCCCTAAGATGATAATAGCTTAAGGGGGGACCCCACCCTGAAATTTTTGAAAAATTCCAATTTTTTTGTTGTTTTATTTGAAAGCTTCAGGTGTGTAGAATATTGTGTTAAAACGTTTTTTTTTATATTCGCAGTATTAAAGGTGTTATAGTGATAGATGTAACACCGTGTCACGTCAGGTAAAGAGGGGCCTGGAACTTTAATGAAAACTTTAAACGCGTTTTTCTCGAAACAACATTTTTCAACCTGGCCCACACTATATCTCCGAAACCTTTCATCCAATTTACTTATTTTTTTTTTTTAAGTTTAAAACACTTCTCTCCAACCTAGCGTAGGATTTTATTTATGTTTCAATTATTCGATTTTTTACAAGCATTTCAGTGCAAATTTGTATGTAAGAAATTAAAGTCAATTTTGCAAACTGCTACAATTTGCAAAATAATTCGAATTTTGAGAAAATCCTACGCTAGGTTGTAGAGAATATATTCCTGTTTATATGTATTTGTTGTATTTCCTTCTCAGATGATTCAGTCATTCCCGGGAGTGTGGGTCAGTTTTTTCTGCAGTGCTCCGGGAAGACATTTTGTTCACCGCCATTTTGTACAATTTTCCATGAAAAAAAAAATTTCTAGCAAAATGAAGATTGCTTTAAAACTATGTAAAAAATCCAGGCCCAATATTTTTATATATACGAACAAAAAAATCCCAAACTTTTTAGTGGTTTCTGGGTGGGCTCCCCCTTAAGGCGGATTTCTATTCTTTGGTCTAAAAACATTGCGAAATTTTAGATTTTTTTTAAGAAACTAGCGATTCGAATAATGTGAAATTTGGACCATGTTTTTATGCATCTTTGAACAAGTTGTAGTTTTTTTATTAATTTTTAATAATAAATAATAATGATATTTCTGTAACCACTGAACCGATTAGCTTCAAATTTGGCCTGCATGTCCAACACACATTACTTTATACTTTGATGAACCGGGACACCGATAAGTTATATACAACTTCGATTACATAAGAAAATTGGCGCAAAATTGTATAGCAAAAGTTAAAAGTTTCAGACCTTTCAATTTGAAAATTCTCCACACTGCTCAAAAAATTTTTGTATTTTTTCTGGCTCATCAGATTATGGCTACATATGTATACAGTGAAACGCCGTTTCATTTTTCTGTTTTAGATTACCAGGAAGATAAATATGCACGCCAGCGGACGACGAATTTGCCCGGCCATGTTGGTCGATCATGTATAACTCCTGTATTTGTTATTAAAAATTAATAAAAAAAGCTATTGCTTCCTCAAAGATGCATCAAAGTATGGTGCAAATTTCAGATGAATCGAATCGCTAGTTTCTTAAAAAAAATAATCCCCAATTTTGCTATGTTTTTTGTTCAAAGAATAGGATTCCCCCTTAAGATGTTGTTATTTACAAACTGTGTGGCTGTTTAAATTAAACAAGTCTGTAATATGTATAAGTTGTTTGATAAGAAAGAATAGATATTTTTCTGATTTACCGTTAGCAAGTCGTACATAAGAATCGATGGGCCACGATTCACTATAACTACCATAGTACAGAAATGACTGCATTATAAAAGTAATCGACTATTTTTAACCTACTTCAAACAGGAGGAGGTTATAGATTCGGCCCGTTTGTATGTTTTTTTTATGTTCGTCCCCTCATAACTCCTCAGCATATGGACCGATTTTGATGATCTTTTTTTTATTCGAAAGAGGGCGATGGTCCCATCCTACACTGCATCAACATTGGCCTAATATTTTGCCATAAAGACTATTGTCACCTAATTATTATTATTTTATGTACGCACGCGCATATCTCCTCAGCATGTTGTGTCAACATATATATAACTAAAAAATTAAAAATAAAAAAATTTAAAAAAAAAGAAAATTGCATAAAAAAGTAAAAAATAATTTTTTACCTTATTTAATCTACGACTCTCATATTTTTTAAGTCGGTGCCTCATCATTTGCACTGTGTAAATCTGGCGCCGCCGGCTTAAAAAATATGAGAGTCGTAGATTAAATAAGGGAAAAAATTAATTTTAACGTTTTAATGCAATTTTATTTTTTTGAAGTCGGTATTAATTTTTTTTGTCTAATTAACACTGTATGAAGAAAATGGATAGTCATTTTAAAAGATGTCCACAAGTGCAACAAGATCAACTTGACAATTTGTTTGTACGTTCATGTTTGCTGCAATCCATTATCAATTATAAATATTTGTTGACTATGTCGTACGCAATGACGAAAAGTTTCTACCCAAGTTGGGCACAATTTGATTCGCATCATGAATAGGGAATAAGAATAACGAATAAGCTTTTAGCTGCCACACACGACTAAGAATAATAATGTATTTGCATAGCACAGAAAACCGATTAACTTTTATTCGAATAATTACGTTTCCATTATTTTTACTATTCGTTATTCCCATTATACCATACAATGCATTTATTATTTGCGAAAACAGTTATCAGACAGTAGGTGGCGAAAACAATCAACAGTTATCCGTATCATTATTCGAATAATTTCATAATATGTAGTAGTACATCGTAATATAATAATTTCCCAACTAAACTATTTAATTAAATATTGACGAATTACTTAGGTAACGTAGAATTGTCTATTTATGAGTAACGAATAATGATCCGGATGCAAATATTTGACAGAAAACAGAGCACCTCTGTTTTCTACCATTCTTCCTGCGAGAAGAAACGATTAGAAGGGCGCGCAGCGTGATCCTTACGGCACTACGAATATTTCTAGCAGGAAGGGTATTATTTCAGGAAAATTATGTGCATGTTTACTGACTGTACGGAATCGGCCCGTAAACCGAGGGAAGCGTAGTTCCGGTCCCTGCCTGTAGAGCGCCAATCGAGTTCACGTGATCGGACAAAGAGGGCGCGTCGTTCCTGTTCCGCGCTGCGCCAAGCTCAGCAGCCTGTGAACTCTGCAGAAGATTGCCGGAGTTGCCCGTTCGAAGATCGATCATTGAATTCTTATAATTGTTCACGAGCTGAGGCGACCTCAGATCGTCCATCGCTGTCAAATCTCCGCAGGACTTGTGCAAAGCCCGCGTTACTTCCTTCCTCGACTGCTTCTGCTTCGCAGAGTTGCTTTTGTCGCGGCTGCTTCTTTCGCTGGCATTTTCTTTGCGCCATTCGCGTCTGATTAGAGAAAGTGCTTCGTGCGGGGAGTTTTCTCTGAATTTCGACAGATCCCGATTATCATCGGAGGCACATTCGTCCTTTACTACCGCTGGTTGCCCTTTCAGGGGGCAATCATAGTTTCGAAGAAGGGACACATCGACTGTATAATCGCCCAATTGCCTCCTTTCGAGTGCCTCCGCCTCCTCGTATCTCTCATTCACCCTTGACAAATCCAGCGGTGGTGGAATCTTCGCGATTTTTACGCGCCTCAGGGCTAAACTCGTTGGCTCTTGATCAGAAGGATTCGACAGATCCATCTGAGACGCGAAATGTTTCCGATTTTCTGCGATGTTCTGGTTATCATATGAGCTGGTATAATAACTCAAGTTGGCAGGTTTGATGTTAGATGGAACGCTGGACTTGGACGGCAAAGCTGCTTCATTAGTGAAGCGATTAGTCTGCAGTGGAGAGTTTAATATGCTTTCAGAAAGAGTTAAATCGGGCAAAGATTTGCAATGATTCCGTTGCGAGCACCACATATTTTGTTTCGTCCACGATACACATTTGCTTCCAATTGGGACCTCATCTTTCTTGATTGATGTTACATAAGGAATATCAGTTTGGGTAGCCAGCTTCGACCCAGAGACGTTCTCCTCCGATCCATAGCCAGACACAAATTGACGTGAGTACTTTGAGTCCCGAGGTCGCGCCCCTTCTTCATCAGTTTGAATATTTTGAACAAGTAATTTCTCAGTTGGAGGCACGAAATTATTTCCATCACTCTCGTGCCACGAATTAGGCGAACCTACTACGTACTTATAACTATTCATTTGCTGATTAGCAGCTTGATTAACTGAATACACTTCATTGATTGGTTCATTATTGAGGCTACTTCCGTATTCCCTGCCTGGGTGTTTAATTTCTTCCTTCAGCTTCAGCTGCTCACAACGCATCGTGCACCTAGCCGGCGTGTAAGAGTTACTCGCGCCGTACCGTTTAACGTTATCCATGCATATTTCGTTACCTTGCGATCGTTGAAAACCTTCTCCAGCTACCACTGCATCATCCGATGCAGATTTGTGCACCGAAGTCGCATCATGGAAGCTCGTTGGTTCCTTCGAAACGTACACCTCATTTCCTGGCACAGTGTTCACTAGTAACTTGCTATCCTTCACTAATGTGTTCTTCAGGCACTCGCTTCTCCGAGGGGACTCACCGACGCACCTTTCCTCCTCGACGAGTTCCGGCGTGACGTTCAATACACATCGAGACTTTCTGTCATTTATGCTGCTGATCGACGACTGGTTACTCTGGCTGGTAAGTGTCTCGGTGCTGCCGAATCCGTTGCTGGTGTATTTCGACACTGCGCCGGGATTTTTATTATCGAAACCTTTAGGAAAGTCAGTGGCATAGCTCGCAGCATCGTTGTCCGGCATGCTCGAGAAAAACTTTCTTCTCAAGTATCTGTTGCGCTCGAAGATCTCGTGTAGCCTTTCCCGAGTTCCACTGTAACTAGACTCGCTACCATAATGCTCGTTAGTCCTGTTGCACGGCTGACTGAACTTGTCTACGTCGAAGGGGCGTCGAGACTGATCTGTCCGAAGCAGCGGGCTCTGATCTTTCTGATATTGGGTAGACCGTTGACTGTCTGTATTCTGGCTGAACGAGTCATTGCACGGAAAGGAGCCGCGTCGCTTCTGCGAGTCATCCTGAAACTTACATTGGCTGTAATCGTCGAAGAAATAAGTCCTCTCGAATTCTGTTTTAGGACGCCAGCTCCAAGGATACGTCTCGCCGACGTCGGGCTTCGAGAGCTCACTGTTTGGCGGTAAACCTTCGTTCATTTCCGTGCTCGGTTCTATCCAGACAGACAGCGCCTTTTGCACTTGCGGCACCGAGTGCTTCTGGTAATTATGGAACTTTAACACTGGCTTCTTGGAGTGGCGATGGTTGTTGAAACGACACATTTTCTCCAGATAGTTGATCTCCTCCGCGAGACTCGTCCACTGGGCACTCTTCTCCAAGTCCTCGACGCGTGGCAAACTTGTGTTCGACATTCTCACGAGCTTCGCGCAGTCTCTCATTGGTCAAATTGGTCAACTATAAGCGGTTTTATTGCAAGCACTAGAATCACCAGTTCGGTTTCGTGTAAAAAGACTTCTAAGAAGAAACAAAGAATCAATGCCTCTTTGGAATGATGTTTGTGACTTGTATGACAAGTTTATGTGTTGGAGTGATAGATTGGACCTAATTGAACTGTAGATTTGGCACGTGACGAAATAAATGTTCGGTGAACGAATATGATGGACTTTACGAACTCGTTGTAATATCAATTTTAAAGTGAGCAGCCTGGAAACAGGCTTATTTTATAGAGAATCATTCAATGAATCTGGTTATAGATTTTCGGATTTTCAAAAAACTCCAACTTGAAATTTGCAAGATAAAAATTTATATAAAAATAGTGTTTTGCGAAAGCGACTTTTTGACCTAAACGAAAATTGATTGGAGAGATAAAAATTTTGTAAGACCAAAAAAGATTGATTTCGGAGATATAAAATCATTTACACAGCCTGTTTTCGTGGAAAAATCGAAAACATCGACGACCTATATTCTTGAAATAAATTTGAAACTAACAAAATAATGACTTAAACTCCCCCTAATTTCTCGCGTAGGTAAAATCCCTCACATCAGATACAAATGCCATCGATTTGGCATGTAACGACACTATGGGGACAAAATTGATTTCCATAAAAGCAACTGGTGTAAAACTTGAAATTGTGAAAATGTACAGACGACAAAGGTTTTAATAGTGCCTATATTATGTTCTTTTGAGTTTAGAGCGTGAACTAATATTTTTCAAAATTAACATCTACGATGTCATCAAAGTACTTGAAATTACTTTACTCTCGCCCCCCTGTATAATAAACTCATTTTAAGCCCTTCGTAAACCAATTTTATTCTACATTTCCCATTTATTTTTCACATATGATCACTATCCTTTTGGTTGTACCACCTAGTACTAAACACCCTGTACATTAGGGTGGCTCTTATTTACTCTTGGTAAAAAATTTTTTCATTAGAAGTGAGGTATTGAAATGCATTTTTCCCGAAATCTCGATGTGTATATCTTAGATATTTTTGCAAATTTCGGTCCCCAAATTTTCAGGAAACATTCATGACATATCAAACACTGAAAATAAGGAAAAAATTTTTTTTTTTATCTTTTTGGCATATTTCGGTAAGTATATGCCCCCCCCTTAAATGTCTAAGAAATAGTCCCCTAAAATAAAAATTCCATTTTTTCTGTTCGCCTTCAAAAATAAAAAGTGTTCGAGAAGCATTTAAACTTTCAAAATTTGAAAATTTTTTTTTTAGTTTTTCAGACTTTTTTCGAAACCGTTTGTCGCACGAGAAGAAGTGATACAACATAAAATATGCTCCTTGTCCGTATCTACAACTTTTGTTTGACATATTTTTTTATTTAATCAACAACTTGGAGGATATTATATAAAATCGACTTTGTGAGCTGTTAAATATTTATTTAAATGTTTAAGGGCCTAGGGACACCTTTTCCCGTTATCCGGTCGGGCTCAAACTTTACACAGATTTTTTTCAATTATTTAGAACTATTCTGGAGGGTGCCTCGAAGAAAATTGAAAAGTCGAAAATAAGAGCCACCCTACTGTATACAGAAACCACACGAAACCAGATTCCACTTTCTATAATATCGCAAATTTATGTACCTCGATGCTTTTGATACTGTGTAGTGTACACAGTTGTGTGACTGGAATACCTAAATAAGGATTGTCCTGAAGCCAAGTTTGTCGAAGATCCTGACGAACGTCACGGCTGTCGCACATTACACTAACATAAGATTCCCTATCTAACCGGGATAAGAACTTGCCGGAAGTTCGCAACATCTGCGTTTCGTATTTTCGTAGAACCGAAAGTTTCCATCGTTAGATGGCCGAAGAGAAGTTCAATTAAAATGATAATGCGGAAACATTTATGCCTGTTTGCAGTGAAACTAGTGGAAAAGAACTACACGTTACGTGCACGCATGGTTGCTCTACTTCAATGGCGAGTAATCTGAAAAGTTCAAGTTTGCAGAAAATGAAGTCGGCGTTCAGTTATATAAACCGGGGTATAAATATCGTATGACCGTTCCATGCCTGTTTCTGTTTAATTGTAAATGAAATTCAATCAGCTCTTTGTTGCCTCATGAAGTGCGTTTAACATATAAATGATGTAACATGATACACTGACAATGAGGCACTTTGAGGCTGCCGAACTCGGTGAAAAGAAAAGAAAAGAAACTACTTATGTTGAAAAGAACTATTTATGGTTGGGCTTCAGCTGTGGGGTTTTTTTAGATGAACAACTGATATTAAATGGACTAATAAGTAAAATATAAATAAAAAGTGTTATAATATATGAGCCGTTGTTTCTGAAAGTGGTATAAGTCCATTTATTCATACATTGAGATATTTAAGGGTGTGCGTTTAAATCAACTTAAAAATATTCGCATAGGTTAATCAATTCGGCTAATATTTTTAAAACTATAAACTTGTTACATTTTATTATGCAATAATAATCAATAAAAATGTTAAAGAAAGTAAACGATTTTTTTAGCTACAAATGGACACTTTCAATAATAACATATTATGAATAATATAACCCACAGCAATTTTAAATTTATATTTTGATTGAAGTTGGCTTTTGTGAAATGTATTTTTTAATGTAATATATAATAATTAAAATGAAGACATACATGTGTTCATTATTTACAAGTGAACGAAAAATCGAGTTTATTAAGAAATAATTTCAGTTATATTATAATGAATTTATAAATAAACTAGTATGAAAAGTAAATTACTTCGTTAAGATAACTAATTATAACAAACTTATTCATATTTCAATCTTATTTCTCCTTTACACTTAGCATAGTGAAATATTTTTTCCAAAAAATGGACTTACGCCACTTTCAAAAACAACGGCTCATATATGCCTTTATTATTCCACCTTCTTTTGCTTTTATTTTAAGTGTCAGTAAACCGTAACTAAATTTGGTTTCTATTTATATGCATTGTGTAGTTAAATTATAGGTACATATCGTTACTTGAGTTTTTCACTACTACGTACTAACAAGGGAAGTTTGGCAACCCGGAAATTCAGAAAATTATGAAACTCGGTGTGCAAGTAGAGTAGTTCATCCGTAACGCAACTCTATTTTTGTTGGTGCCATAATGCAATTTTTGGGGGTGAAATCACCCCTTGAAAAAAATGCAGAATTTTCTTTTCCGTGGAATATCTCGGGAAGGGTGAGATATATCGAAAAGAAGTTTAAACCAAAAATTGCATCCTTTTTTATATCTACAAACCCGCGTAAAAGTAATTATGGAATTAAGGATTGGTGGTGGGGGTAACTTGAAAAATATGGATTTTTCGAAAATTATCTTTATGCAATTTTGTAGATACAAATGTAAGATGCAACATTTGTTTATACTATTTTTCGATATCTCTCACCGCTCTCGAGATATTCCACGGAAAAGAAAATTCTGCATTTTTTTCAAGGGGTGATTTCACCCCCAAAAATTGCATTATGGCACCAACAAAAAACAGAGTTACGTTACGGATGAACTACTCTACTTGCACACCGAATTTCATAATTTTCTGAACTTCCGGGTTGCCAAACTTCCCTTGTAAGTACCGGCTACTTTCTTTGTGCTAAACTGTTTTAGTTTAAAGAAAAGTATATTATTCATTCTGTTCCTCCATTTCTATTTCAGTAAATAAGTAATGACCGTCTTTATGTAAAATTGTAACATTTTCTATAAATATTCAGTAAAATAAAAATTTAAGAAACTTTACAAAATCAGAAATACTTTTCATATTAATCTACAATATAGTCTTTTATAGGTACCAAAAATAAGGATGCTATTACTGCATATTTCACACAAATTAAAATCATTAAATATCTCTATAACGATATAATTCTTCCAGAATAAGAAATAACAGTGCAATTGTTATAAATCCAGTCGAAGAGAAAAGATAAGAAAATGGTAAAGTGAAACAGTACTTTCGGACACGAAACTTGTTAAGGAGAATACTGTAAGAGTGTAAGACGTTCCGTGTGGAGAAACTTCGTTCTCCGCTGGTTTCGATCAAGTGCAGAATTAATTGCGTGATAATCAACGATGAAGAATGGAAAGTGTGCTTCGGTTGAGCAACCGGTAGTCGTTTCTGGAAAACTTCGTAACGCGCACATCGTCGATAGACAGGATCATAATTAATATCCATAATTACACTATAAAAACGCTGGCACTGTCGACAAATGCAATTAACACTCTCCTAGCCACGTGATCGATATTTTAATTAACACTCTGGATTACGAAGCAGACAGCTTTGCAAGGGGAACTACGCCTTCGTCTAGCTCAATGGAAATCAATTGTTAGAGAACATCGCCCCAAATATTACAGCATAGAGAAAATATCCGACAATGTAGCCAGTATTTTTATTAACAAATTTCTATATAGTGATTTGAGAATTCTGTTCATTCAGCAGGTAAGATTATTTTCCTGTGTATAATGATCAGCCAATTTTCGGTTCTGATTGCATTCAGGAAGTTCGAGTGGGAAACTGTTTCATTAGGACGAACTATAATGGCGGCGAATTATCCAGCAGGGAGGAAGAAACGTGTCAATTTGCAACGAACGTGTGACCAGAAAGAAGGTAAAACGTGACGAGGTATCTCGTAACTCGTAACACTTTCTCCTGTCCCACGAGGGCCGTTTTTCGCGCAGGGATACAACGTGCAAGGGGGAAGGAATTAGTCGAGGCGGCTTCACCCTTATTTGAGCGTGAAATGTTCGCAGGCGATCAGAGGTTCGTGCCTATTAAGATTAAGTGGTTGGGCTGGACGAAACACGGTTACTTTGTTACTCTCCGAGCGAGATTTTCCCTTGAGAAAGGTGCTACGTGCACACTCATAACTGCCATTCTATTCAAATGAGGAATGCCATCCCCAGGCGCAGCGTGGAGCTGTGTGTTCGCGAGGAAGAAAGGAACTTTTTATCGAGCAACGATTTCACCGTGAATCACGACACTCTAATGATCCACTTCTTCTGCCTTCACGTGAATTTATGCAACACGCTGCCCGACCGACTTGTCAATGAATACCGACGCTTCGAAACCAGCAGTTAAGGAACCGCTTCTTGGGGTTACTACGAGCGTAACATTCGGCACGCCGCTGTTACATGCTCGAGCACACATAACAATTCAGATTGTTGTGTCAAAGGTGAGACGGCCACTATTTAATCAACTTTTTTTTGTTATTGCGAGTTTAAGGTCACATGCAGCTTTTAATCAACTTTCAGTGTCCGAACGTACGACTATCAGAGTGTTCTGTCATTCAAACACTGCATTATCCGAATAGATATGCGTATGTCCCACTATTTCCGGGTGATGATATTGTACGTGTTAACGCGTTGTATGTAATGTAATGACATCAAATAGGAAACGTATAGTATCAACTATTGGGCCGAAATAGGAGATACTTAAGAAGTTAGAAAACGGTGGGAGTGCTGCAAAATTAGCAAAAGTGTACAGCCGTCGTTTTTGAAAGTGGTATCCCAAATAGCACAAAGACATCTTATGTACGTCCGAAGAACGTCCGTTCCAGACGTACTGTACGTTCGGAGAATGTCCCGAGAAGGTCCATATATCCCCTGTACGTCCTCGTTAAGTTCTTTAAATGTCGTAGGAAGGTCCTATTTACAAAGTGGGACGTCCTGAGGACGTGCTGCGTCAACATTCTCAGAACGTTTTCCGAATGTCCGAAAGTAAAGTTAAATACGTCCAAAAGGCGTCTTAAAAACGTTTTGCAGATGGTTTAAAAGCGCCTTAAAAGACGTCTTCATCAAGTATGGGTTAGGACATTAAGAAAAAAATATTTTGTGGTGACGGGAATCGAACCCAGGACTCCCAGATTACGAAGCAACTGCTTGTCGCAACTACTCAAGACACTTCCTTGCAAATAATTTCAATTTCTAGGTATATAACTATTATTAATAGTTTATAAAAAATGTGCATTGATGCAAAATATTCTACAGAATATCATCACTCGACCTCTAGACTCATTGCTTAAAATTTCACATTCGTCTCAAGACAGATGTTTTAACGACGACTTAAGACAGAAGTCTTGAAGACGTCGTATGCTATCTGGGAACATTTCAGCGTCTTCATTGCACAAAAAAATAGCGCAAAGGCGAGGTTCAGTCGTAAGACTGTTTTGCAAACGAACCTGAATCATCTGCAAAAGCTACAAGACGGTGGTTCTTCGAACATCTGAAATTTACTTCTTCTAAAGATTCACAAGACTTACGAGACGAATGTTCTCGGAACATTCGAAATGTAGTCGTGCAAAACAATAACGTGACTTACAAGATTGTTTGATGCTTCTAGAACATCCGAAATTTAAGTCCTAAGAACGTGTGTAGGACTTAAGAAACGGACGTTCCTAGAACATCCGAAATTTAAGTCCTAAGAACGTCCGTAGGACTTAAGTAACGGACGTTCCTGGAACATCCGAAATTTAAGTCCTAAGAACGTCCGTAAGACTTAAGAAACGGACGTTCCTAGAACATCCGAAATTTAAATCCTAAGAACATCCTATGTATGTTCAAAATGGACGTAGGACATTCGGATATAAACTGGACATGAAAAGGACGTCCTTGGGATGTACGGTGCTATCTGGGGTATGTCTTCGTTACTATTATTTTTTACATTAAAAAATACATTTCACAAAAGCCAACTTCAAATAAATTATAAATTTAAAATTGCTGTTGGTTATATTTTTTCAGAATATGTTATTATTGAAAGTGGTACCCCAGATAGCACCGCACACACCAAGGACGTCCTTTTCATGTCCAGTTTATATCCGAACGTTCTACGTCCATTTTGAACATACATAGGATGTTCTTAGGATTTAAATTTCGGATGTTCTAGGAACGTCCGTTTCTTAAGTCCTACGGACATTCTTAGGACTTAAATTTCGGATGTTCTAGGAACGTCCGTTTCTTAAGTCGTACGGACGTTCTTAGGACTTAAATTTCGGATGTTCTAGGAACGTCCGTTTCTTAAGTCCTACGGACATTCTTAGGACTTAAATTTCGGATGTTCTAGGAACGTCCGTTTCTTAAGTCGTACGGACGTTCTTAGGACTTAAATTTCGGATGTTCTAGGAACGTCCGTTTCTTAAGTCCTACACACGTTCTTAGGACTTAAATTTCGGACGTTCTAGAAACATCAAACAATCTTGTAAGTCACGTAATTGTTTTGCACGACTACATTTCGAATGTTCCGAGAAAATTCGTCTCGTAAGTCTTGTGAATCTTTAGAAGACCTAAATTTCAGATGTTCGAAGAACCACCGTCTTGTAGGTTTTGCAGATGATTCAGGTTCGGTTGCAAAACAGTTTCACGACTGAACCTCGCCTTTGCGCTATATTTTTGTGCAATCAAGACGCTGAAATGCTGAAATGTTCCCAGATAGCATACGACGTCTTCAAGACGTCTGTCTTAAGTCGTCGTTAAAACATCTGTCTTGAGACGAATGTGAAATTTTAAGCAATGAGTCTAGAGGTCGAATGATGATATTCTGTAGAATATTTCGCGTCAATGCACATTTTTTATAAACTATTAATAATGCTTATATACCTAGAAATTGGAATTATTTGAAAGGAAGTGTGTTGAGTAGTTGCGACAAGTAGTTGGTTCGTAATCTGGGAGTCCTGGGTTCGATTCCCGTCACCGCAAAATATTTTTTTCTTAATGTCCTAACCCATACTTGATGAAGACGTCTTTAAGGCGCTTTTAAACCATCTGCAAAACGTCTTTAAGACGCCATTTGGACGTATTTAACTTTATTTTCGGACGTTCGGAAAACGTTCTGAGAATGTTGACACAGCACGTCCTCAGGACGTCCCACTTTGTAAATAGGACCATCCTACGACATTTAAAGAACTTAACGAGGACGTACAGAGGATATATGGACCTTCTCGGGACATTCTCCGAACGTACAGTACGTCCGGAACGGACGTTCTTCGGACGTACATAAGATGTCTTTGTGCTATTTGGGACAAGTCCATTTGTAGCTAAAAAATCGTTTACTTTCTTTAACATTTTTATTGATTAATATTCCATAATAAAATTTAACAAGTTTATAGTTTTAAAAACATCACCCGAATTGATTAACGAATGCGAATATTTTTAAGTTGATTCAAACGGATTCAAACAGGACACCCTGTATAACGGGTACTTGACAGTTTACATTGATCAGTTCTGATTTAAATCTCCAACAGTCAAGTTTAATGAATTACGAGTAAATGTAATATTCGCATCTGTCATTTTGTAACGTTTTGGTTAAAAATTCTCGAGTTCGATTTGGAGCAAAGATGGTGAAGAACGTTCAAGATTAATTATAGTGTATCTAAATTGTAGTTAAAAGCAATCGACGATACAAATTACGATGCATCAATTGCCCATGAATCAATCAAAAAGAATTTTCTTGACGGGCTTTCACATTACGATTCTTTATTAAGACTGCATAACGACGAGCACCTACTGGTGCAATTAGTATCAGAAAATAACGAAGGAACTATTATCAAAGGAGAAAACATTAACTGGAATCAAGGCTATAACTATCAAGTGTTCTGTGTTTTTCACTTTATAACAGTGTATGTCTGTCTGCATGGAAGAGTTCGAAGCATACTTCTTATTGTGGATTCTGATTATGTATTCTTATCAGACAATGAGTCTATACGCAATAATACTGTTCAAAGATGAATCAACTGAATGTGAGAATAACAAAAAGGTGGCTATCGTCGCTTATAAGTACAGAAATCGTATTTTGTAAGTTTTTCCATATTTCTTTCTCAGTTTTCTTACGAGGGAAGATCCCGAGCCCGAATATTCAAAAAATTCTGAAACTTGTAGGGGATTTCCTCCCGATTACAACGCAATTTTTGTTTGCTGCCCAAATTTACTCGGAGGGGGTGAAATTAACCCCTGAAAATTCGGGCTGTTTTCCGATTTTGTGTTATAACTCGCGAACTGTAAGAGACAGAAAAAAAGTTTCAAGACAAAAGTTACTTCGTTTAGTTATATCTATCATTTGGCGAACAAATTATTTTTCAGTTCGCGAGTTCTAACACAAAATCGGGAAATTACCGGATTTGCAGGGGTCAATTACACCCCTTTAGAGTGAATTGGGGCAGCAAACAAAAATTGCGTTATAATCGGTAGGAAATTCTCTACATATTCAGAATGTTTCAAAATTTTTTTAATTTCCGGGTTCGGGATGTTCGCTTGTTAGTTATGATGAGTTTCATATGATTCGCTTCTTGGAAAGTTAATACAGAACACGGGGAATGTCGAAAATAATATTTGCGTATTTCTTAACAGCAAAAAATAGGAGCTTCTACCGTCAACGGAACGCAGAAATAACCTAAAAGATGGCGAACATTACAGAACAGAACAGTGCATACAAAGTGATTAAGTGCTGTTCACGTAATTCCAATTAAAGTTTACGCTTTACTAGAAGTTTTTAACCAGCTTATTATCTAAACGAATGGTAATTAATATTTCCTAGTTATACGGTGTTGAAAATAACACTTTTATTACTTAAAAGCTGTGTCTCAGAAATTCCTATTGGTACCAAAATAGGAATCTTTTCAAACTCGACAATGCTGAAATTGAGTATTTTTTACATCGTTACATTAAACTCTTTTAGTCATTAGTTCCTTCGGTTCTCTACTTTCCGCTCTTCGGATCATTCTAGTTTACTGTAATAAAACCGTTAAGTAAATATCAATTAATTCCTGAGAATAATTAGTAAGTTAATTGTGCATATACCAATTAAAAATGTTTTCACAATATCCTGATTAACCAGAGAACGTTGATTTTGAATCTCTTGGTTCTGTAAAATATTGAAACTAAATCCTGAGATAGTTCATTCGAGAAACTAGCAATCATAAAGAATCAATAGATTTTGAAATCTCTTTTAAATAATACAGAATTAAAAAAAAAAGGAAAAAATATCAATTGGAGCATAGAGAAATGCTCATATTGTCATTTTACAATATAAATTAGGTAATGAATTTCCTAAATAAAATTATTCTCAGCCACAGTGTCTCAAATTTCACTAAAACTTCCAGAATTCGTAAATGAATCAATAATAAAAAAAAAGCCTCAATATTCTGTAAACATTTAATTTGCCATATGCCAGAAATCCCAATATCGATCATTCTTATCAGTACCCCGCATTTACTGAATGACAATGTCAGTCCTATATTATCGGTATCACGCTCGGTGTTTGCATTCGGATAAGTGATTCATCATATTTTTCTTATCGATAATCTCACTCCGAAAAATTCGCAACGCCACCGAAAAATAATTTGAACGAAACAGTATGCTTGGCGTTCCACTGGCATAGAATGTAAGTATATGGATTCAAGAAACACGGTGCATCTCCATACAATTGGCCGTAATTTTGTCACGTGTTCCCCGTTAAGTTCCCTCATATAAACTTGTCATACGTAGTCCAGAAGAGCTATGGCGTGCACGAGCTCCTAATTAGGATTCAAGGCATAGACTGATTAAGCTCTTACTACGCTGCTCGCGACGACGCGACCTTGCCCACGTACGCTTGGAAATTTGAACCGTTCGACTCTCCATCGTATTCACACCATTTCCAGGCATGTATGTACAACGAAACAACACTTTCGATTTTGTCAATATTACAAAACATCCCACCGATTCTATTTCACTCTACAAATCTCCGTTTTATGAGCCGTTGTTTTTGAAAGTGGTATAAGTTCATTTTTTTTTAAAAAATGGGTTAATGTTAGTTTTAGTCAGATATAGATATCCTCTTTTCATATTTATAATCACACAGTCAATGGTGTAGAATAGGGTGTGTCAATTTTGTGGGTAAATTTAAAATTGTTGAAAATTTTAAAACGACTAGTGACAAAGTAATGCTGTTTTTAATCCTGAATCTGAAACTATCTTCAGAATTTGATTTGAGTGAGGTTTAGCTACTTCAAATCACAGTTGAAAAAAGCACAAAATGCATAAAAGCACAAAAATGAGAATAAAAATATGTGGAAATTAGTATTTATTACATTCACATGATAATGTATGGAAATTTCTAATTATTACAAAATGAAAATATATGTAACTTTAGCAACAGATCTAGCCATACGTCATCTATGTAGCCCAGATAGCACCGCACATCCCAAGGACGTTCTTTTCATGTCCAGTTTATATCCAAACGTCCTACGTTCATTTCTTAAGTCCTGCGGACGTTCTTGGGACTTAAATTTCGGATGTTCTAGGAACGTCCGTTTCTTAAGTCCTACGGACATTCTTAGGACTTAAATTTCGGATGTTCTAGGAACGTCCGTTTCTTAAGTCCTACGGACGTTCTTAGGACTTAAATTTCGGATGTTCTAGGAACGTCCGTTTCTTAAGTCCTACGCACGTTCTTGGGACTTAAATTTCGGATGTTCCAGGAACGTCCGTTTCTTAAGTCCTACAGACGTTCTTCGGACTTAAATTTCGGATGTTCCAGGAACGTCCGTTTCTTAAGTCCTACAGACGTTCTTAGGACTTAAATTTCGGATGTTTTAGAAACATCGAACAATCTTGTAAGTCACGTGATTATTTTGCACGACTACATTTCGAATGTTCCGAGAACATTCGTCTCGTAAGTCTTGTGAATCTTTAGAAGACCTAAATTTCAGATGTTCGAAGAATTTTGAAGTCTTGTAGGTTTTGCAGATGATTCAGGTTCGGTTGCAAAACAGTCTCACGACTGAACCTCGCCTTTGCGCTATTTTTTTGTGCAATGAAGACGCTGAAATGCTGAAATGTTCCCAGATAGCTTACAACGTCTTCAAGACGTCTGTCTTAAGTCGTCGTTAAAACATCTGTCTTGAGACGAATGTGAAATTTTAAGCAATGGGTCTAGAGGTCGAATGATGATATTCTGTAGAATATTTCGCGTCAATGCATATTTTTTATAAACTATTAATAATCGTTATATACCTAGAAATTGGAATTATTTGCAAAGAAGTGTCTTGAGTAGTTGCGAAAAGCAGTTGCTTCGTAATCTGGTAGTCCTGGGTTCGATTCCCGTCACCGCGAAATTTTTTTTCTTAATGTCCTAACCCAGACTTGATGAATACGTCTTTAAGGCGCTTTTAAACCATCTGCAAAACGTTTTTAAGACGCCTTTTGGACGTATTTAACTTTACTTTCGGACGTTTAGAAAACGTTCTGAGAATGTTGACACAGCACGTCCTCAGGACGTCCCACTTTGTAAATAGGACCTTCCTACGACATTTAAAGAACTTAACGAGGACGTACAGAGGATATATGGACCTTCTCGGGACATTCTCCGAATGTACAATACGTCCGGAACAGACGTCCTTCGGACGTACATAAGATGTCTTTGTGCTATTTGGGAGTATATTTAATGATATTTAACAAAGTCCACCAAAGAAGCGATATCTTGTTCGCTTCTGTTGCGCTTCATAAGCTCATTTATTAACATTTATTTTATTAATGTTAGTAATTTTCGTATTTTTCTATAATTTCAAATGAAATTCCAACTAGGTAAATAATGTATTACACAAAAAGGTAGCGTTCAATCTTAAACCTGAAATTGTAAACCGTTTTTCCACTAGTCATTTTTAAAATTAAAACATTGAAAAAATTGACACACCCTACTGTACAATATCCTCATAAAATAATAAAAAAAAAGTTGAACCGTAAAATGTTATCGCAGCAATGTTTTTTTTTGAAAGTGGTATAAGTCCATTTTTTTTAAAAAATACTTGACTATGCTAAGTGTAAAGGAGAAATAAGTTTGTTATTATTAGTTATCTTAACGATGTAATTTACTTTTCACACTAGTTCATTTATTAACTCATTATAATATAACTGAAATTATATCTTAATAACCTCGATTATTCGTTTACTTGTAAGTAACGAAGACACGTATGTCTTCGTTTTAATTATTATTTTTCCCATTAAAAAATACGTTTCACAAAAGCCAACTTCAAATAAATTATAAATTTAAAATTGCTGTTCGTTATATTTTTCATAATATGTTATTATTGAAAGTGGTATAAGTCCATTTGTAGCTAAAAAATCCTTTAATTTCATTAACATCTTTATTGATTATTATCTGAATATTACCCGAATTGATTAATCTATGCGAATATTTTTACGTTGATTCAAACGCAAACCCTTAACCCGGGAGTAGGCGCATATTGGTCTTTTCGACCGATGATTTCGTATGTTGTGAAACATGATCCACAGCGTTCGACTGTTTACATTTTTCGTGAAGCTATTCTCATTTGAAAGAAGTTATTCTCATTTGAAGGAAGTCTCGACTTGTTTATGCACTAACTTATTGTTAGTGCACTCGTGTAGGTTTTAAAACATACATTGGTACGCGTCGGTCTTTTCGACCATAAATTGACTTATACCATTTTCAAAAAACCACGGCTCATATTGTGCATTATACGAAACAAATAGAAGCTTCTTCGCTCAGACTCTAAAGTAGCTCGAAGCGCAATTTCCAAGTTCACGTATCCCACGTTCGCAATTGTTCACGTATGGTTAAACTCTGTGCAACTTCCTCAACGTTGCACTTTAAAATGTTGATCGACGGTGTTAGCCCTTACGAACACTTACGAGTAACTATAATTTTCCGCGCTCAAGCATTTCACTTTCGATTAACGTTCCTCGGGTGTATCAGGCCCGATCGCGAATTTGGAGACTTTTCACGCGCGCACTGCGGCGTGGACACTGCCGCGCGAAGACCGAGGCTGATCGCGACGGAAAAGCGAACGGAACCGCGGGAACGTGTCTAGCCGCGATAATCGTTCGGCGACCAATAAACGTATCGCGTGTCCGCGTCGCGCTGTGGCGAATACCGTCAGCACCCCGCGCGCGCGGGCAACGGTTCTTCTCGGCCGTCTGGCGCAACAACGAAGCCTCTGCCGCGAAAGAAGCGCACCGAACGTCTGGCGCTCGCGCGAATTCGCCGACGGTTTTCGCACTCCCGCCACCTCCCGCCGCTGCTGCCGATCCCGTGACATCCGTATTTTCACCCGAAACACTTGAGTTCTCGCGGAGGCCACTGTCGCGTGCACGATCCATTCAGCAATATCGTTTCAATTACCAGAAACTGTGTAATTAATTATCAGCTATTTATGATTTATTAAAACTGGTAGCTCTGAGCGTTTAAATAATAAATGAATAATCGTTCATTTTAAGATGTACGAAGATGCTATGAATATTATTCGAAGATTAAACCGGCTTCAAAATAGCTAAGAAAAGCGTGAAATAATTTTTCTTGTTAGGTACTTTCTTAATAATATACCTAATAAATATCAATTTATACTCTTCGAAGTCGGCGCTTTTTTTTTTAATTAACTGACTGGCGGCCACTTCGAAAAGTATATATTGATATTTATTACGTACCTACCTGTATTATTAAGAAAGTAATAAGAAAAATTATTTTATGCTTTTCTTAGCCATTTCGAAGTCGGTTTAATTTTTTTTTTTATTTTATTTGCATATTTTTATTAGTTGATAGACTGTGAATGTAATGCAATGGAGAAGAGCACTGTTTGCAAAGGGACAAGAGTACGTTGCCTTAAGTAGGGTAATAATCCTAGATGGCCTTGTTATCGGTGAACTTGATCCAACCAAACATATGTGAGACATACAGTGTGTTAATAATGAAACAGATTTCTTATTTTTGGTGTAACTTCACATTTCACGACTACTTAACCGATTTTCTTCCTCACCTAACTTGATTGAAGCTAAACTAACTGCAATAAGTTTCACGAAAGTCAGTACAGTAGTTACGGAGAAATTCGCGGAACATAATACGTACACATACAGTGGCGCACACCCAAAATCGTACACGCTTTAAAATCGCAGTACATTTTTAAAATTGGTCCAAACGACTGGAGTTTTTTTGACAAGCTAGAAGGATTAGATTGCTAAGTGACGTGTTACGTCGTTTTGAAAAAAAATGGCAATTGGTCGGAATAGCAAAAAAAAAAATAGTAAAGGTCGTTTTTCAACTTTTTTTCTGGTTTCTGAAAATCGCTGTTTTCGGGAATTTCGCGGTTTTCGACCTTATTCTGCGATCTTTGAACGTCTGTAGCTCAGAGCAAGGTTAACCGATTTTGATGAAATCTTCATTACGAATACAACTTACTTAAATCTACAAACGGGTTTTTTGAATTTTCATAAAGACTCACAAAATAAATTAAAAAAATGACATTTACTATTTTTTTTTGCTATTCCGACCAATTGCAATTTTTATTCAAAACGACGAAACACGTTACTTAGCAAACTAATCCTTCTAGCTTCTAAAAAAAAACTCAAGCAGTCTGGACCAATTTTAAAAATGTTATGCGATTTTAAAGAGTGTACGATTTTGGGTGCGAACCACTGTACATGCATACATCGAACTGAGAACCTTTATCTTTTTGAAGTCGGTTAAAAATACGAATGCAGATATCGTAATGGATATTTGACATAATATCTGTTACGTACGCAGATCTATCTTTGACTTTTTAACCCTTTCGGGTGTCCGGAATGCACGTGACCCGGCAGGGTCACCGTTTCCTGCAGTGGTGTGATGCAACTGAGTTTTCCCCGAAAACCTAATATTCAATGAAGGCACTCATATCCCTTCTAGCCGAATTTCACTGTATAAAAGGGGCCACGAATCCACACTCGGGGGCTCATTTCAAGTTTAGTACGTTTAGACGAAAGAGTCTTAAGGGATCGAGTAACATTCTCCTTCAAGTATTATTTCAACTTTAACCATACAGTACGTAGAGTTGCTGATAGGTGTTGTAATCATTAAACTCTTTGAGACCCCCGCATTTCTCAGTGCGTTAAAACCGAGAGGTGGACTTAGGTACCGCGACAAACACACACTGAAACAATTGTAAAATACTGAACTTATAGAATATAATTAGTTATTTCTAATTCAGAGTTCTTTTATTTGAATCAATCATCATCTGAATTTCCTCTTTGAGACCAACCCACATAGATACTCCTTTACCGCTCAAGGTGTATCATATTATAAAGTTACGAGGCTAAACTAACATTCCTAGTGGCTCCCGGGGATACCAGACCCCGGTTCGTCCACGATATCCACCTTCCTAGCGGCTCCCGGGGTAACCAGACCCCGGTTCGTCCGTGAAAAGCTTACCATCCTACCCTAGTAGCATTTTTGTTGGCCAACGGTAGCCAACAGTTGGGAATCAGTTGGGAGGTGGTTAGTAGTTTCGCCTACAAACCCCGTCTATTGGGCCAACTGTTTAATATTGCACTCATCTTCCGGTGATTTGTCTACGAATAACCAATTCTGGGCCAACTAATAATGCCCTACGCCCTACGGCAATACATTTAGTTAAAGATAATAAAAACAAATATATAGGTTCGGATGAAAATAAAAACCTTATCCCAAAGTAATTGAAAGAATGTTGAACCCACATTGGCTACACTTTTTATGAAGACTGTCTGGGGGAAGAGAGGGTTGAGTGGAACGGTTGACGTCGACAGTCACAGGACGCAAGCCGCCTCGCGAGCGAAATGGTCCCGTCTAGTGATGGCTAGAACCGTGATTTGTGAATCACGAGTGATCCGATCACGTTCGTTCCCAATCACGGTGATTTTTCACAGTGATCCGTGATTTTCGTGATCGCTTCTGATTGGTGCAGGCAGAACAGTGATCGCTTCTGATTGGTGAAGAGTATGACTGCTCTTTGCACGCTTCCACATAACCCCAATTTCTAATTTCTCTCGAAACATTCTCAAGTCCTCACTGTTCTTATAGAATTTCAGTTGTACACTGTGAACCAATGTTATCGTTCTTGATCTATTTAAATTAACGAATATTTATTCACTTTAGTTAAAAAGTATAATGTATATGTGAATACTTTTAGCCAATCAAATCAGTGCGTGCATACATTGACTATTTATGAATGTTATACTATGGGCGGTATTTTCAGTCGTTGCTTATCCTTAAGCAAATGCTTAAGCATTCGGCATCCTTTATTAGCTACTAGGTTAGTAGAAGATGCCGCATGCTTAAGCATTTGCTTAAGAATAAGTACCGACTGAAAATACCGCCCTATATATTCGCTGAATTAGCACACTTTGACTATAACACAAGCTATATTGAAGTATTTTATAAAAAATAATTCAATCATGATCAAGAATTAAAGATCACAGTATTCACAGTGAACAACTTCACTCGAGGTAAGAAAATCACGATCACCGTCGTGATTTACGTTAAATCACGACCGTGATCGTGATTCTGCGATCACGGTGATAAATCACCGTTAGTGATTTTGCACTCCATCCCTAGTCCCGTCCGTCATTTTCTACATTGTTTAAGGCTACGGTTATACTGGATCTTACAATTAAAGCATTGTGACGAAGTCACGTCACGCGCCGCGCAAGCGTACGGCGCCGAGCCGATAAGTCGAGTTCGCGCCGCGGCCGCTAGGCGGCCGCGAAGCCGCGAACTGTCTCGCGAGCGAAGATGTACGGCCTCCCGATATAAAGGCCGCGGCGAGCGAAACTGATCGCTCTCGTACCGTATGTATTAGTGGGTCACAATGCCGGACCTAACACCCGAGACGCTCTTTTTAACTTCGTGAAGGTGTGCACGCGTCGACCATCGTCACGCTGTGCCGAAAACCAACATCTTTCCGAAGATAGGCCGAGAGCAATCTTGCGGCCCTACCTTGCCTGTGAGGTGTCTCCGCGCCCTATAGAATTACTCATTTGACGAACCCGGCATCTGACTCCTTCTCCGTCCACCGGTAACCGTCTCGCAAACCGGAGACGGTCACAGCATATACGAAGAGAACTACTTTGAAATGAGTCCACCTAACTTTTTAATTTTGCCAGTTGAAATTCTAACATTTTCCCGTTACCTATTTAAAGGTAACGGGAAAATGTTAAAATCCAACCGTTTGCTTACCGTTGGATTACTATTACATATAGTACGGTAGGCCTTATAAAAATGGTTGGGCAACAGGAGGAAAGCCTACGTTGGCTACCTGTTGTTGGCCCAACCTGAAAAAAAAGTGCCAAATCTAACTGTTGGCCAACTAATATTATGTGCGTGGCCCAACTGTATGCCAACCGAAAATGCTACTAGGGTAGTGGCTCCCGGGGATACCAATTGCAATTTTTTTCAAAACGACGAAACACGTCACTTAGCAAACTAATCCTTCTAGCTTCTAAAAAAAAACTCAAGCAGTCTGGACCAATTTTAAAAATGTTATGCGATTTTAAAGAGTGTACGATTTTGGGTGCGAACCACTGTACATGCATACATCGAACTGAGAACCTCTATCTTTTTTAAGTCGGTTAAAAATACGAATGTAGATATCGTAATGGATATTTGACATAAGATCTAAGCGTAAAAAGAGCGAGGAAACGAACCGTGAATCAGCGACAAAAATTTTAACTTGAATCGATTAAATTTGTTTGATTAAAACTACACGGATCCAAGGTCTTTTGGAACAAACTTTTACGAAAAAATTGGGGCAAATCTCGTGAACTCAATGACTTAAGAAATATACAGTAGAGCGTCAATTATACGAACTGCTTGGGACCGAGGTGGTTCGGAAATTCGAATTGGTCGGCTAATCGAAGAGTTCGGAGAATGAAGCATGCATATACTTTACTCAGTTTATAACCATAGGAATTACACCTAAAATTGCTTATTAAATACAGGAGTACTACTGCGTTAATTTATATTATAGTCCAGTGAAATTAGACGGAAATCTGCCCAATCTACGGAATAATTCCCACCGAGCTAAATGTTGGTATGGGCCTTTATTTGGTCGTTTTAAACAATATGTCAAAAGTCCCCATCGATCCTACCGTCGCTAAAAATTTTACAGAGGGTTGAACAAACAAACAATTGTTTTTCGCAAATATCTCGTTATATAGCAGTTTTGCGACAAAAATAGTTAGTATGCAATTTATAGCTTAGGAAATTGTCTACGAAAAAGGTCCTATGAGCTTTTTGGTAGGAGTAACCATTTTCATGTATGTCGGGTTACCAAGTTTCAACCCCTATACTATTGACAAGGGAAGATCCCGAAGCCGGAAATTCAAAAAATTATGAAACTTTGTAAATATGTAGGGGAAGTCCTCCTTCGGATAATCGACCGTTCGGTTAATCGAGGTTCGGATAATTGACGCTCTACTGTACTTTTAAAAAAATAGTGATTACAGATTCAGTAGAAAAATTTTTTGAAGTAAAACAGTTAGTGTAACTGTACTCGTAGTTGACAGTGTACCAATAGTTGTCACTTTTATTTTCAGTCGCGAATAATAAGCTTTCTATTAAAAAAATGTTTTTGACTAATACTTTTTCAAGCACCATATTAGTCAAAAACATTTTTTTAATAGAAAGTTTAATTTACCAGAAGCAAAATAGTTGGCTTTTAATTTACGGGGTAAAGAGGTGGCGTGCTTAAAATAACTTCACTAATTATGTATATTTCAGCAACATGTTCTCAAGATTTTATACTTCAAGAATCTGCAAAAAGCTAAGGTCACTTTTTTTTCTCAAAATGTCCAGGTGTATGTTACCCCTCAAATAAAATTCATTATTTTATAATACATATTCATGCACGGTTGTTGGAAAATTACACGAACAAAGCTAATTAATTAGTAGAACTCGTAAGAAGGAACAAAACAGTTCATCAGCACGTTCTTCATCGTGCTTTCAGCGCGTAACTTGTACGATGAGTTGCGATCTTAGCGCGGAAGTGGTTGTAGTCAGAAGACTCGTGAGGAGTTCCTAAATTCGCAATTAAGTCTGATTTGAAGGCAGTTTCCAAATGAACGTACGGTGACTCGTAGATTTGTTTAGAGCATCGATATAATTTATTCGCCTGATTGTGAGCAACAGTTTCTCATTCACTGCTTCGAAATTAGGCAAATTAAGCGGTAGTTGGTAGGCCTAACAATCGAATAAAGTATATTTACTTTTATAAAGAAGGTTTATACCAGTATTGAAATAAATATGCAGAATATTTAGAATTATGATTACTACGTTCCACTATAAATGAGCCGTTGTTTTTGAAAGTGGTATAAGTCCATTTTTTTGAAAAATGAGTTAATCTTATTTTTAGTTAGATATAGAAATCCTCTTTTTATATTTATAATCACACAGTCAATGGTGTATAATATCCTCATAAATTAATCAAAAAAAGTTGAACTGTAAAATGTTCTCGCAGGAATGTTTTTTTCGAAAGTGGTATAAGTCCATTTTTGGGAAAAAATACTTCACTATGCTAAGTGTAAAGGAGAAATAAGTTTGTTATTATTAGTTATCTTAACGATGTAATTTACTTTTCATACTAGTTTATTTATAAATTCATTATGATATACCTGAAATTATTTCTTAATAAACTCGATTATTCGTTTACTTGTAAGTTGCGAAGAGAAAACATGTCTAATTATTATTAAAAAATACATTTCACAAAAGCCAACTTCAATCAAAATATAAATTTAAAATTGCTGTTGGTTATATTTTTCATAATATGTTATTATTGAAAGTGGTATAATTCCATTTGCAGCTAAAAAATCATTTATTTTCTTTAACATTTTTATTGATTATTCCCTTAAATATCTCAATGTATGAATAAATGGACTTTCAAAAACAATGGCTCAAATGTCTTACTTTTTATCTGAATAAGAAAATGAGTCACTACAACCTTGAGAATGATTCGCTCAATTTTTTAACTCGTAAACTTACACCGTTATACAAGAATTATTCTATACAAACCCCAAATTCTATTCATATATATTTGTGACAGTGGAATTGCTCAAAATTCTTTTACACGAAATTTTCAAAATATTAATACAAACTTCTTACTATAAAATAAACCTCCATACCCTATTGTAATTTCACTTTCATTCAAACTGTGGATATCTAGTAATTTCGCTTCGTCTCTCGTTGTAAAAAGAAAAATATCTAAAAGGTTTCTAATTAATTAAGAATACTCAATTAGAATAATCAATTAAAAAAATTCTTGCCCCCAGTGAAAACGATTGTAATTCAAGATACTCTTGTAAGCAAATATGCAGAACGTGAAGTGTCGTAGTCTTTTAAGCCTACGTTCTATCAATATTATTTCATTACTTCGACTCACGACACCACACAATAAAGCAGTAATTACTGCTCCTGCTTTCTAACTACGTTGCGCGCTGTGCTCCGTTCGCTCTTGCAACTAATTACTCATCTAACTTGAGCGAAGCACGAAAATACCATTTCGATGTTCATATGCTCCTGACAGCTATTTGCAATTTTGATACGTCAGTGATAATTTTAGCACTGCACGCACGCACACCTCGTCTCCATCGTAACCGAAGGCTTTATCAATATAAATTTTCACCGCCGAAATCACGCGGCACGTATGAATGTCATTTTTCCAAGTGACTTTACATTTCACGAACTTGTAACGCGTTTGCACTGACAGAGGCGCGCAAATTGTTTCGTCACTGCCTCACGAACGAAACAATAAATTCACAGTGAGTGAACACAAGGCCGAGGCCAGGGAGTTCGTTTAAACTTTGAACGCTTGAAGGAGAATTTGTCGAGTTACTAAATTTTGGTTTCTTCAATGCACTGCCAGTTGGGGCGGCAAACTTATAATAAGAAACTGGCGCGACATTGGCTGGAATTCAGCCAATTTGCAATAAACAACTTCGAAGTGGCTACTGCACTGAACAGATTATCGATAAAAATGTCGACCAGATGTCGTCCTACGCTGGTATCAATCGCTTTCAGAGATTAGATAAGCCTGCGTGTACAATCGATGTAAATGTGACGCGCGTCCTTCTAATTTTATGGCTTATAGCGGAAGTAACCGATAACTTCGGCGAACATGGAATTTAAACGAACGCCTTTGACATTTCCAAAACTCCTTTTGAAATTCATGAACGACAGCGAAGTGAATTCACGGGGAAATTAATAATGGCAGGTGAGAAGTATAGGCAAGATGTTACTACGTTTTTATATAATTTCATATAACATATGTTTTCGTAGAAAATCTGTACATTCTGAATTCCTTATAAAAAGAGAGCAATAGATTACAAGACATAAAGAGTTGATACCACCCAAATAGCACAAAGACATCTTATGTACGCCCGAAGAACGTCCGTTCCAGACGTACTGTACGTTCGGAGAATGTCCCGAGAAGGTCCATATATCCCCTGTACGTCCTCGTTAAGTTCTTTAAATGTCGTAGGAAGGTCCTATTTACAAAGTGGGACGTTCTGAGGACGTGCTGTGTTAACAGTCTCAGAACGTTTTCCGAATGTCCGAAAGTAAAGTTAAATACGTCCAAAAGGTGTCTTAAAGACGTTTTGCAGATGGTGTAAAAGCGCCTTAAAGACGTCTTCATCAAGTCTGGGTTAGGACATTAAGAAAAAAAATTTGACGGTGACGGGAATCGAACCCAGACTCCCAGCTTACGAAGCAACTGTTTTTCGCAACTACTCAAGACACTTCCTCGCAAATAATTTCAATTTCTAGGTATATAACTATTATTAATAGTTTAGAAAAATGTGCATTGACGTGAAATATTCTACAGAATATCATCATTCGACCTCTAGACTCATTGCTTAAAATTTCACATTCGTCTCAAGACAGATGTTTTAACGACGTCTTAAGACAGACGTCTTAAATACGTCGTATGCTATCTGGGAACATTTCAGCGTCTTCATTGCACAAAAAAATAGCGCAAAGGCGAGGTTCAGTCGTAAGACTGTTTTGCAACCGAACCTGAATCATCTGCAAAACCTACAAGACTGTTGTTCTTCGAACATCTGAAATTTAGGTCTTCTAAAGATTCACAAGACTTACGAGACGAATGTTCTCGGAACATTCGAAATGTAGTCGTGCAAAACAATTACGTGACTTACAAGATTGTTTGATGTTTCTAGAACATCCGAAATTTAAGTCCTAAGAACGTCCGTAGGACTTAAGAAACGGACATTCCTGGAACATCCGAAATTTAAGTCCGAAGAACGTCTGTAGGACTTAAGAAACGGACGTTCCTGGAACATCCGAAATTTAAGTCCGAAGAACGTCTGTAGGACTTAAGAAACGGACGTTCCTGGAACATCCGAAATTTAAGTCTTAAGAACGTCCGTAGGACTTAAGAAACGGACGTTCATGGAACATCCGAAATTTAAGTCCTAAGAACGTCCGTAGGACTTAAGAAACGGACGTTCCTGGAACATCCGAAATTTAAGTCCTAAGAACGTCCGTAGGACTTAAGAAACGGACGTTCCTGGAACATCCGAAATTTAAGTCCTAAGAACGTCCGTAGGACTTAAGAAACGGACGTTCCTGGAACATCCGAAATTTAAGTCCTAAGAACGTCCGTAGGACTTAAGAAACGGACGTTCCTAGAACATCCGAAATTTAAATCCTAAGAACATCCTATGTATGTTCAAAATGGACGTAGGACGTTCGGATATAAACTGGACATGAAAAGGACGTCCTTGGGATGTACGGTGCTATCTGGATAGGGTTTGTCGGTTTCTAAAAACCGGGTTTAAAACCCGGTTTTTAAATTAAAAAAAAATCGGTTTTATGTACTAGAATTAATATGTAAAAATGAATTAATTATTTAATTAAAAACGCTAACATTTTGGCTTGAAATCGCTTCGCACACAAGCATATTGTAGTAAGTAACAGTTTACTGTAAAACTAATCTTCATGAGTTCATATGTTCGAAAGAGAAATACTAAATGAAATTAATATTTATAAATTATATTTTGTACGGATTTTAATTATTTTAGTATTTTTCATTTGGTTTTGAATGCAGTGTATTTTATTGTGTTATATTTTTGTGGATCCATAAATATTAAATTAACTCAAAAATTGTACGGATTTTAGTTATTTTTTTTTATTTGGTTTTGTATAGATAGATTATATTTTATTTTGTTATACGTTTGTAATTGAATAAATATTAAAAGAACTTAAATTTTTTAAAATAAGTATAAATATTTATTTTCTATTTTACTTAAATATATTTTTTTGTGAAAATTCGAAAACCGGTTTAACCGTTTTTTTTTGGAAATAGTGGAATTCGAAAACCGGGTTTTTCAAAAGTCGGTTTTTGAATGAACCCTAGTAGATACCACCTTATTTCTCAAACTTTCCTCTATGAAGTGTGCGTTTCGAAAACGAAAGAATTTTGCACACTAAAATGCAGTGTAAATTTTGAAACTTCATATTTTTTTTAAACATTCGTTCTGACTCTGAATCGTTTAAAAAATTATACATGACGCTACTGGTGGAATGTTTCTTTATAATATTTAAAATACTTGTTAAAGGCGGTTCTATTACATTTCTATTACATTTTTGTGGATTAAACTTAATTTATCCTCAATGGTAAATCCTAAACGTTTATCTTAATGACGTGTCGCTTTATGTGCATTTGATGAGTAACGAGGGCATCAAGCGTATCTCAAAAAGTATCAAAGCACAGTACAATAGGTTCATTCGTGTGGAAATATATTGACAAATGTCAGCAGTTAGTTATAAGTGAGCTGGAATCCTAAATATACACTCCTACACAATCCTAAATATTATAGATAAATTTATATAATATATATTCTTTGCATTGTGTAGGTACCTACGTTTAACAGATAATTCTCGACAGTTGACAAAGACTTTACAAAATAGCCAGTTTTATGCAAGATTCTTTTTTAAAGTAGCTTGTCGAAAATATGGGTATAAAATATGTAATCAGGAAAAATGATCCGACTTCAAAGTAGTAATTGTTCGCCTTTCCGTTCAAGAAAAGCATTCTGCTTATCAAAGTTCCTAACGAACAACGTATCAATTTTTTTAAGTAATCTTCAGTGTACTGACAAAGGAGATAAGTTTATTAATTTCACCCTGAATGGGGAAAAAATAATTCTAACCATTAAATATTTCCTTCGAAACTGAAATTTCTTAGTGTGAACCATTTTTTAGTTTGTTCTTAAATTTTAAATATAATCACATTAATCGCTTTACGAAAATTACTTTATATATGAATTATTATAAATTTATTAATGTCTTCACATTTTGAATACTTCGAAGTATCTCCTCAGATTATATTTCACTTACCATTAACACAGACAATTAATATATAAATGATACTGTAATTAACCGTGAAATCCTTAATTAATTATTACTTAAACATGCAACAAAATATTCACATCACTTCTATCAGACTCCTGAAATTTTCTAAGTGTATAAAAGAATTTAATAGCAATACACACAAGTTCTCCCCTTGCATGTACTATATTTATCTACATGTATAAACTAGATTCTTTCAAAACATGCTAATTACTATAATTGTAATTAATCAATAACAAGAATTACTCGTTTTGCATGGTTTATCGTTCACCCGAAAGATGTGAAAAAAATATTTTCAGAAACTTCCAAAGCTTCTAATACATATTAAAACGAGTGACAAATGTTTGACAGAACAGTATTTTCGATTTCGAATGTTATAATTACCTTTGTGACATAAAATTCTCAATGATTCAATTTAAAATTACCATTCTCGACTCTATCAGTTTTACATTCTCGTAAAAGTTGACGTATGAAATTTGAAGTCACCCAAATAACGTGTTGTAAATCTTCTCACAGGAAGTCTATTGCACCAGTCAACAAACTACTACAATTTTTTAAATAACACACGGTAGACAGAAGATATTCACTTGCAACACTGACAGCGTCAATTACAAACCCAGAACCAACATTTCACAGCGCCGATTCCTGTCCCCAGTTTTAAGCGAGATATGCATTTTTCACTCGTTTCAATTTAATTTGAGGGGTAAAACCACTCTAGAGGCAGAAAAACAGACCTAAATTTGACAATTTATTTTTGGAGTATGACAAACGGAATAGAATTTCTTTTCAGAGGGGTTATTTAACACATATTGAAGTACGAAAAACAATTTTTTTTATTGTCAGTTTCATACAAAATGACGGCGACAGAGCCCGTCGTCGAAAGCAGCTTTTTTGAAAACGCCGCCACGGGAGGACGGATTTCTGGGCATGTATGAGTCCCGGAACAAAAAATAAGAAAAATTTATAATCTACATACAATTGGCTTTGGAAGTACGTAGGGTGTTTTTTTTCAATCAATTTTTGTGGAAGTGGTGCACTTTTTAAGAAACGAATCGATTTTTTGCCCTAAAAATGAGCATTAAATTGTTTATAAAAAAAAGTTTACATTCAATCAAAAAACGGCTACGTACTTCCGAAGAGAATATTGTTGCGAAGCTACTGTAAAAATTTCAAATCGATCCACGCAATAGTCTCCGAGAAATCCGCCCTCCCAGTTTGAAAGAAGTGGTTTCGACGACGGGCTCTGTCGCCGCCATTTTGTATGAAAATGACAATAAAAATATTGTTCTTCGTACTTCAAGATGTGTTAAATAAACCCTGTGAAAAGAAATTCTATTCCGTTTGTCATACTCCCAAAATAAATTGTCAATTTTAGGTCTTTTATTTCTGCCTCTAGAGTGGTTTTAACCCTTAAGGGGTTATACCTAGTCAGGAGGCCGGAAAAAGCGACTTTTTGCACTTTAAAGAGCAACATTTAAAGAACATTTGGTAATTTTTTGTAGAAAAATATTTACGTTTATAATAAAACTACAACGACATCCAAGAAGCCTTGTTAAAAACGGTGAGTAAGATATCTCAACAACTACTGCACCAATCTTTCTATAATTTTGTGTGCTTATTTTTTATAAAAAACTCGATCGACTATCGTTCGCCTTTTTTTTAATGTATATTTTCGATTTTATTAACGAAAAATGGCCGTTTTTCGCGCGAAAATCAGGACTTCAAACTTTAAATAGCCGCCATTTTATTTTAAATTAATATTTCGAAAATTCCCCCTGCGTCAGTCAATAGATACATTAATATACTAACGAAATCTTTTTTGTTTTTTGATTTTAGATAATCTGGTTCCGAGTTGCAGTGCTCACCGCAAAACAACTTTTTAAAAAAGCCTTCTTGGATATCGGTTGTAACTTTATTATAAACATAAATATTTTTTTACGAAAAAATTGTTCAATCTTCTTTAAATGTTGCTCTTTAAAGTGCAAAAAGTTCTGTGAAAATATGTGCTTCCGTTTTTCCAAAAAAAAATCGCAAACATTCGCTTTTTTTCGGCCTCCTGACCAGAGTTGGGCATTAGTCGAATAAAAATTTATTCGACTAAATTTTGATTCGACTAAATTTTTATTCGAATGATCTCGAATAAAAATTTCGATTAAACTGTAGTTATTCGAGAATAATGAATAAATTATTATTCGACTAAATTTTTATTCGAGTGATCTCGAACAAAAATTTCGAATAATAATTTATTCGAAAATAAAGAATAAATTCTTAGTCGAATAACTTTTTATTCGACTAAATTCTTAGTCGAATAAATTTTTATTCGTTATTCGTTATTCGAAGGACCCCCGTGGCGACTAAGCGACACGAATAAGCGTGGGTCAGAACCCGAGCCGCTCCGTCTGGGGTCCCAAGGCCCTCGGCCTCTGAGGACCATGGGTCTCGAGCCGAAGCAGCTTATTCGTGACACTCACATCAGTCGCCACGGAGGTCCTCCGAATAACGAATAACGAATAACGAATAACGAATAAAAATTTAGTCGAATAAATTTTTATTCGTTATTCTCGAATAACGACATTTTATTCGAAATTTTTATTCGAGATCTTTCGAATAAAAATTTTGTCGACTAAAAACTTATTCGTTATTTACGAATAACTTCACTTTATTCAAAATTTGTATTCGAGTTCATCGAATAAAAACTTAGTCGACTAAAAATTTATTCGTTAGTCACGAATAGCTCCATTTTATTCGAAATTTTTATTCCAAGGTTAGTCGAATAACAATTTAGTCGAATAATGCCCAACTCTGCTCCTGACTAGGTATAACCCCTTAAGGGGGGACACCACTGTGACGGCCGGAAAAGTGAGCCATTTTTAAGAATTTTTTTTAGGAATAATTTACAGTTTTCATAGAAAATTTTTATCTCCTATTTTTTTTTTATAAACTATATGAGTGTAGTTTCCGTTGTACGTACGGATTCTTTGATTGAAAACAAATTTTTTTTAAATACGCACGAAAAACTGTCCATCTTATTCGCGGATTTTCGAAAATTTTCTTCTAAAGCGCACCATTTTTACAAAAATAATTTGTTTAAGAAATCGGTACGTACAGCGGAAACTACACTCATATAGTTTATAAAAAAAAAATACAATTTAATTTCGGACCTGCTGTCCCATAGTTACACATTCGACCAGCTCGCGTGGGGAGGTCTAGAAGATTAATTAATATATTAAAATTTATGGATGTTTTTCTATTTATTTTTTTTGTATAGTCTCTTAAGACAGCGCACTAAAGGTAGGTAATAAAATTTTTCTATGAAAACTATAAATTATTTCTGAAAAAAAATTCTTAAAAATGGCTTACTTTTCCGGCCGTCACAGTGGTGTTCCCCCTTAACACGTCATATTTCCCTGCAATGTATTCGAGCTCCTTCATTAACCATGCACGTATGACTCGGCAGTGAAAACCACTACATACATGCCAGTTTCCCGGCGTTTTTCTTGTAACAGCGTTCATGCTCAACCCATTGCAAAACAATTGCACGGTCCCCGAAGTGCGAACGATTGCACCTCATGCCATGCATGACGAGCAACTTCCATGCTCTGTTTCTTTCGAGCGGGTGTGTTGCTTGAAAATAATTCCAGCGGCGTCGAAACGAGCGAGAAACCGATCGATCGATTTCAGCCACGATTCAGGATGTCTCGCAAAGTTCGCGAAACGTGTGGTTGCTTTATGACTATGAACGAGGTCGCAGCAAATTAATCAGCCGCGTGATGGATACAAATTAAAAAAAAAAAAAAATTGATTAGCATGTAGCGTTACCTTGGCAGTCGTCTCTGTAGTGCTGAGATTTCGGTGGCGGCGGAGGCGCGTTCGAGTATTCTATGGTCGAGCCAAAAAAAAAAAAAACGAAAATGATAATTAGCCGCACTACGATTAATGGCGAAAGGAAAATCACTCAGCGTGGAGGGTCACTGTAAACAATCGACGAACTTTCAGGTTTTAAACAAAACACTCTGTTGCTCGGCCTCGATCGATATTGGTGTCCCCTAATGAACCACTTGAACGATGATGCTTTTAAAAAAAAAAATAGAAACATGTTGGTGAACGGTTTGATTGTATTTTCAGAATGGTTAAATGCGTTACAATATAAATTTGCCGCTGTTTCGCTTCTATGCTGTGCTTTGGAAATGTCGCTCCACTAATTTGGAATTTCAGGTGAAATTATATACTTAGTTAGGGGTTATTGTCGTCTACTTAAGTTACAAGTTACAAACGTTAAACTATTGCTACGATGATACTGGGTACTTAGGTGTGGGTTCTTAATGAAAAATTATATTTTAAGAGGAAATGTAAATAAAAATTAAGAGGAACGCTTTTTGGTAATATGATTGACGAAGAAGACTATAGAGGAAGAGGAGTATAATAATTTTGATGTATGTTGCAGAAAGGTTGTTTCAGTACAATTAGGCATTTCGCTATTATTTCGGAAAATTTTATAAACAAAGGGAGAACATGGAAATAATACTTCAATTTTTAATACTTCATTCTACTGAATTTCAATAAAAAAGTACTGTGAGATCTTTGAAATTGAAAATAAGTCGGTGTTTTTTGAAAAGTCCTATGCAACTTTATATATTAAAAAAAGAATTATATTATTTATCATTTCGCCATAAAACAATTCGTAACATCATATTATAACAGATTGAGGATGATTGCTTTCGATAGTGAAGACTGAAATCAATGAAAGGAGTTTTTTGGAGGATATGTACCATTGAACTATGACAGTGGACACAGGTATAAACTTGTAATTATAGATTTAATTTCACTTTTGTTTATTTTTTAAGTAAATATTAGATATTTCCGTAATATATACACTCCTGGAAAAAATTAAAAGAACACTATAATTTCCCGAAAATTTTGGTAATTTTCAAATGGCTGTATCTCCGCGAAAAATAGTCGCAAGAAATATTTAAAAAAAGCATTTTAACGCTTGAAGTCTGTAGTTTTTGAAACAATGACTCAATTTTTCTTCTTCGTCCATTATGATACTGTTTCATCAACATGAAGCGCAGGAAACGAGGTTTCAGAAATTTTTGTCTAATTTGGACGTATGCACGGGCCAAACAAATTTTTTTCAGATAAATCCCATGGAGGGCTGTTATAGAGCAAACATTTCTCTTTAATTTCGTTTTGTTTAGTTTTGTGGTATGATTTTTATTGGCCAAGTTATTCGCCATCAAAGCAAAAAAGGAACTTTTCACTTTGAACGCCTATAACTTGCGAACGCATGATCGTAGAAAATTTTTCACGAGTGTTTTGGAAAGCTAAGAAATCATCCTTTCAAAACCTTTAGTTGCCAATTTAGTGAGATTTTTTTTGCAATCTTATAAAATCCATTTTAAAGTGATCCCAAAAATTACATATTTACCATTTTTTGGTAAGGATGATGCCACTTCAAGGAAAATCAGGGAATCATTCAAGTGTCCACGTTTTTTGCGAGTTAAGACTACCCGTAAACACTGTGCAAAAGGCCGGACCAGTCAGATTTTTTTTTCCGTATGTCCTCGATGGTCAAACATGCGATATGTTTCTCTGTAAAACCCTTCCTTTTGTTCTCGCGGCTTTTGAACGATTGTTGCACGTTTTTTTTTTGTTAGTTCAAAGTCATTTTAGTAAAAAGAAAAGATTTCAAAAATTTAAGTAAAACATTTTTATCCAATCTCGTTGCAATGACAAAAACTGTACATCAATAACTGGCATTAACACCACCCAAAGCGCGGCATGAAAAATTTCAAAGTGAAAAGTTCCTTTTTGGCTTTGTTGGGGAATAACTCGGCCAATAAAAATCATACAACAAAACTAAAAAAACGAAATTAAAGAGAAATGTTTGCTCTATAACAACCCTCCATTGGATTTATCCGAAAAAAAATTTTTTGACCCGTGCATACGTTCAAATAGTAAATAAATGTTGAAAGTTCGTTTCCTGCGCTTCATCTTGATGAAACAGTATCATAATGGACGAAGAAGAAAAATTGAGTCATTGTTTCAAAAACTAGAGACTTCAGTCGTTAAAATGTATTTTTTAAATATTTTTTGCGACCATTTTTCGCGGAGGTACAGCCATTTGAAAATTACCAAAATTTTCGGGAAATTATAGTGTTCCTTTAATTTTTTCTAGGAGTGTAGTTTAACTGAAGCTCTATTTATCCTTATTAACATAAGATTTGTTTGCTTTACGGTCAAGAACGTGTCATTTTTTCTTTCATGATTCGAAGTTTACAGTTCTGCACAGTTATATCATCCTATCAACAAAATCGACGTAACTTTACAGCAATAACTAAAAGTGATGAGTTTTGTGGGAGTTTCACAGCCAGTAATTAGACATTTTTACACTCTAAATTAAAAAAATAGCAAAAAAATCAATTTAGGCGCTATGTTAAGAAAAAATTAAAAGATATCACAGAACGAAGTCGAAGAAAGTTTATATTGAGGGATATACTTTGTGGAAAATTGGCGCAGACTGTATTAAGAATTTTATAAAAATGTGGTTGTATTTAATTATGAATGCAAGTCAGTATTAATTAAAAATGGAACATCAAATTTCGAATTATATTAATAAGTGTTGAAGTACTGAAAACATTACCTAAGATTTTGAAAAAAGTACCAGTAATTCGGTGTCTTTTACGAAGGATTAATTTTAAAGTCGAGAGAAATGAGGTGTAATTTGTACTATCTATTGTGAACATGGAAGTTTTAAATTTTTTGCAATGGGTGGTAAAATTTGAACATAAAAGATTAAACTACGTCGATTGAACTGAATAAACTAACTTTTCCATGCAAATCGTACTATGATTTTTCATAGTCATTGCATTATGTGCTTTATAGTGATGTTTCTCCTACAAGGCAGCTGACTCTTTAATTCGAATTTATACAATTACATAAGAGTAGCAATAATTGTCCACATTACAACAGAATTTAACACTATATAACGAAGAGTGACTTATCCGAATAAGACACAGATATAAAAAATACTTCAAAGTTTCAAATAAAAACTAACTTGTATCATGAAAAATTTCGACAATGAAAAATTTTAATTTTATTATAAAAAAGGAGAAATAGAAATCCCTTGCATAAGAAACAAAAATGCTTAATAAACAAATGTAAGAAATTAACGACGATCGGTAAGTGCTTCGAAACTTTTCCCTGGTAGTTTATGCTTTGTAGGTGACAGTTCTTTGTAATTATTTAAACAAAACTGTAAACGTAGATTAGCGCCCGAAAAGATACCACATCATTAACGAGAAGCAATAAAATATATAAAGGAAACGTCTCTGTAGTAACGATAAAAATAGCTTCAGATAATACGCGAAACACGAAAGTTCTTACTATTTACTTAGAAAGTGTGCAAAAGCAAAGCTGAACGCACGATTACATGCCGAGACATCTGCTCGCCATTGTTCATAGGGGCGGAGGAAGAAGAAGAGCGTACTATCGGTTATGAAAATTCAGACCTTCAAAAGTAACAGTAGGCCGAGCTGTGTAGATCGGAATCGGCGACCACCAAGACATGGTTTTCTGTCTGACGGTGGACGGAGGTACCGGAGGAGGTGGTTGATACCTAAACCTTGGTTTATGCTTATCAGGATCGAACGGTTGGTTAGCAAAAGCATCCGGCTGTTTTAATATCGACGACGGGCCTTTCGACGAAGCGACGCGCACTTTCCCCAACGCTCTGCTCCCGCTGCCAGTCATTGCTTTCGATGCACTCGAAGCGGCGTCATTTTTCGTCGCCGATTGTCTGCCAGCCAGGTCCGGCGGCGAGGATAATGAGCGCATGTTGTCGCGTCGACTGGGATATCTATGCGCGACCCAGCGACCGGCCAGATAAGGTGCGATATCGCGCAGCTCGTGGACATCTGGTGACGAGGTGAACATCTCACCCAAAATCGACGGCTTCTGCGTGGAGAACCTCTCAAACTTCTTCCTCATCCGACCGACAGGCTTCTTTGCCTCGAGCTCCTCGGTCTCCGCCTTCCTGGCCACCGCATTCGTGGCGGTTGTAGATGCCAAGGAATCCTTCAGCTCCGCTGTTTTGCTGATCACGTCGATATGAGGCATCGACAAGTCCTCCCGTTTGAGGGGCACCCGCGGGATCGGCGGTGATTCGCCCCTTCGTCGAATCCTCCCCCTTCGAGGCTCGTACCTCCGGCGCAGCCAGGTCACATCCGCGAATTCGTGGGGCTTCAGTAAGTGTTTGCTGTCGTCAACCTTCCTGAGGAGGCTCCGCGTCAGTTCCGGGTCGCTTTGGAACCTCTTGGGCGCTGGAACCACCTTCACCCTGCTACTGGATATGTCCTCGGCGCTCTCGAACCTGACTCTGAGCCGCTGCACGCTGCCGTTCTTGACGAGCTTCAAGTAGGCGCGCCAGTACTTCTCAGGATCGGGCGAGGAGCTCCGCTGCCAAATGCTTTCCAGGCTGCAGGACGAATCTGATCGCGCCGTCGCGCGACACGGACTGGCGCTATGCGGCCTATCGTGTTCACGGTCGCGTGAACAGGAGTGGAACGACTGTCGCGTGCTGGTATCCGCTCCCCGCGTTGGGCTACTTCCTCGTCTCTTCCTGGCCGCTCCTCTCGGAGAGACCGACCGTGCCTTGCACCCTGACACTGGCAACGCGGCATATTTCGCTGACTCCGTCTCCCCGAATAGTTCTTTCAAATCAGCGAAGCTCTGAGACGAAGACAGTCGCCCGGGTCTTGGCTTCGGCGCGTCTGATTTCCCACGATCCTGATCAGACTCCAGTTTCTCGGCCCGTTCGAAGAACTCGATCTTCTCTGGAACACCTTCGGGCTCGATGCTTCTTTGAACGACCGTCGTCACCGACGTCTCCGAACTTCCCGTCGTGCTGTCCAGTTCGCTGCCAGAGTTCAAACTCATTTTCGCCCGCGTGTTACCTTCGGGCAATGCCATCGCCAAAAGCGGCGGTTTCTTTGACCATTCCTCCAGCACGCTTTCCACCCGCTGCATGTCATCCGGGCTCTTGTTGCTGGGCGTTAGGACTAATAAAAAATCGTTTCTCTCCTTAGCTTTTGTCGGGTCTTCGGTATAGGACGCCTCCAAGGAGTAGGAACTTCTCGGCGAGGTGCTCGTGACGCTGGGCGTGGTGCAGGCACGAGCTGGTTTTGGGACCTTTTTAGCCGCCAATGCTGCAGCTATGCTACCCCGAGTCTCGCGAGGGGCTAATGGCGCCGACATTCTTCTGTGCGACACTTTATCTAGAACCTCCTTCCCAAGCGTCACGGAAAGCCTCTTCTTCTCTAACTCACTCATCGACGTCCCTGCACTTCTGTCCAACTCGGACTTTTCCACAAGTTTCCCCTGACTTATAGAGTCGCTTCTCTTCAGCGTCGACTCTGGCCGGCTGCACGGAGATTTTTCATCACTCGGAGATGTATCTGTTGTAATCATCGAGTGACATCGGACGTGAAGCCCCTTCGCATCGTCTCGAACACCATCCGCCGACTCCGTTTCAGGTGGGACCACGATCTCATACTTGGATAGGGAATCACGTTTCTCGATGACGGTGTCTGCGACCTCCTCCCGTTCACGGACCTCAGGACTCGCCTTCGAGGATGCCGGAGGCGTGGATTTCTGTAAATTGTCACTTCCATAAATCTCGTTCAACTGCTTCTTCAAGGTCGCCACCTGCTCGATGGACAAACTGCTCCAGAACTTTTTGCTCCCTCCGAGACTCCTCTGCAGCGATGGCTGGTCCAAGTGATCCAACGATTTCTCGATGTTCCGATCACCTTCCGCCTTCCTCTGCATCGTGCTCGCCACGTTTATCACCGACGAGCCCCGCCAGAGAGGCTTGTAAGTATCTTTCCGCGATGAGATTTCTTTTCGTCTAGAGGACTCCAGCTCGCTGCCTTCCGTTTGCAATTTCCTGAAGTGCTGTATAATGTTCTCCACCGAGCGCTCTTTACATCTCAGGCCACAGTCACCGTGCCACTTGAACTTTTGCACGTCCTTGGTACTAAACAAAAAATCCTTGTCCTTCTGAACTGCCTGTAGCTTTCCGTAAAGCGCGTTCCATTCGATTTCAGCCTTCTCCTGCGATCTGATGCTCCTCCAGCGGTCATAATCTATAATTTCTTCGTTCCTCATTCTCGGCCGTAAGTCGCTAGAAGAGAATGTCCTTTCCAGCTCGCCCAGCCTTTCGAGGCTTGAGTAAAAGTCGTGCAGCTCTTTATACCTTGCCGATTTCTTTCTGTCGTGCAGCAATTCCACCACGTACTGATGATATTCCTCAGGATCCACCGGCGATGTACAAAAGGAGTTCGTGCTTCTGGCCAGTGACAAATTGGATCCAAATCTTGCCTTCGATCGTTGTAATTCCTCAGCCTCGCCAGCGCTTCTGGCTCGAACTTTCTTCATCGTAATCGGACTTGCGCCGTCTGACTTGTCCTGCTTCAAGGTTCGTATGCGTCGAAAGGCGGGCGACCTAATTGGCGAGGGCGAAGAGGCGCGAGATGATGGTGGCCTCGAGTCCGTGCATTCCGACGAGGTCTTCAGGGGTGGCTCGCTCAAACTTCTTTCCTTGATGCGTTCCCTCGCTGAGTCTGGACTTCGGTTGCGGAGAATCATTGACGAACCAAAATCGTTGATACCCATCAGGCTGTCGAACTTGCTGACTTTCTGAAACACAGACCTGCCGGGCCAACTGACGCCGTAGGGACTTGAGCTTCTGGAAGAAACACTCTCGCGCTCCCAGTTTCTGAATTTCGAGTTCGACACTGGACGCTTGTGGGCTAAGTATATGCTGAGAGACTTCAGGGAAGGCTCGGACCTGCAGCCTTCCTTGATGCTTTCTTGGTACATCCTAGCACGCTCGCCGACTATGGACTTCTTCGAAGAGATGTTCAGGCTCGAGGCAACCGAGGGAATGGACCTTAAGAAGAGATTCTGGAAAAATGTATCGGATCGTGTCGCTTCTTGATGCTTTTTAATTTCTTCTATAGTCAGCGCTGGCGAGTGCACGTTTAAGTTAGAAGACTTGCGTCTAATGTTTGGCTCCTCGTTTTCAATGTTGTCTTGTTTAAAGTCCTCTGCGCCCGTCTTCTGTCTACTTGTGAGCTTCTTCATTTTTGTGGCCCCTCCATTTTTTTCATTCTTCAATTTCTTCCTGACGTCGACCTTCTTTCTACTTAAACTAGGATTCACTTTTATCGTTTCAGGCTTCTGCGTGACTGATTTAATAACAGTTTGCGACCTCTCTCTAAACCTCTTCCTCCTATTTGCGTCGTTAATTGCTGCTGAGGAAGATGCTAAGGACTGTATGCACTCCTTGCTACAGGCCACCTTGTCGGGTTGCTTAATTATCGTTCTTGGCTTTTTCATATCCATTAAAACCGCCTTGCGCGTGAGGGATGGTGAAGAAGTTGCTGAAGAAGACTTCAACGATGACGTTGCCATTGTTTTTGTAATTAAAGGTGAGTCAGATGACTTTCTCAGAATCTCCTGCCCCTTCGACGATATCGCCACCACCACTTTCAAAGACTTATCATAAGGATTCCTCGCTTTTCCATTGCTCAACGCCGAACTGTACATGGTCGTTGAACTTTTAACAACAGTTCCTGTCGGAAGTATCTTCGTCTGAATGCCTTTTGCCTCCTTTTCTCGGCACTTCTGCTTATTTTCCACCGAAGACGATAGATCAGCGGTCGATTTCACGAGTCTCTTAGACAACACTTCCTGTTCTTTCTTCAATAAACGCGTCTTCGCGCTGTCCTTCTTCAAACACGGCGCGGAGTGACAAACACCGTCCCCAAAATGCAATCTCTCCTTTGATCTCGCCGTGACAGGAGTGACATACTTTCCACCCACTTTCGCGACCGACGATTTATCATCCAACACTCGTCTCGCGTAGGAGCTCGCAGAAAATCCGCCCTCAGGGGTCCACGACGAAGACACCGGTCTGCAGACTCGATGTCTGCTTTTCCCTGCCGACAGAGTTACAGTCTTCTCCGCACCCGTGTCTGGGAGACTCCGCGACAAGCAGGCTTCCGACTTCTTCTTCATCAAGCCGACGGACACTCCAGTGGAAAGTTTCGGCCGCACCGGGGCCGGGCTGTTGGACGACGCACGAAGGAAACCGGGGTTCTGAAAGCATTCTCGGCTCTTCCTTTGCCTCTCCAGGTTGCCGCAGAGTCGTTCCTTCAGCGCGCCAATGTTGGACACGCTATCAGCAGCGAAACACTGCTTGTGCCTCGCTTTGGAACTCTGCGCCGAGTCTGGCGTGTGCTGCCTGGCGTACAACTTCAGTGTCTTGCTGTGTCGCGACGACTCCCTTCGAGGCGGAGACGGTGGTCTGGTAAACGAAAATGTTGTAGCGCGTGGATTGGAATAGTCCCTGGCCGAACTCGGTTTCGCGACAGTTAAGTCCATTTTCTTGGCGGTTGGATTCCGGCTGTACGGCGGTTGCTTGTGCCGCGAGGAAATGGCGGACGGTGGCGCTGCGGTCGCCGCGGTAGCTGTGGCGCTTTTTCGGTGGACACGGATCCGTGTCAGAGTGGGCGAGATAGGGAAATACTCGACGTCAGAATCGTCTGTGGACAGAGGTTTGATATCGTTTTGTCGCGGTTCGCTCGAGTGTCGCGGCATTCGCTGTACCCTCTCACCAAAACTGTTCAAGGAAAAAGGATCGTTTTGAAGCTGGTGGAGGCTGGTTTTTCGTTTCCTACACAGCGTGAAGATCGGAAATTCCTGCCGGCGGTGGTACTGCTTGGTGCATCGTATTACGAGGCGGGAGGAAACCGATTTGCACACCAATATCGATAGATACCGAGGTGAACGGTGCGGCGTGTAACTTACAAGTGGTACAATGAGAAAAGATAAACGTGAGAATATGCGGCAAGCTGGACATCGGCTAGCACAACTATGGGCGTTCGACTGGGAGTCATGCTTCGTACTTTTCACTCGACGCGTTATTCAAGCTGCGAAACTTACACCTTCGTAGCCATCTGTTAAATTATTCCGCGGTAATTGTAATTAACTAACGAAATGCTAACGACCAATGCAATCTTGGAATGCTTACATTAAACTGATTTACAAAATGAATGAGGAATGGTGGCGAAGTTAAACGTTCGAAGCAGAGTTGGGGATTATCTAGATAAAAAATTATTTAAATAACGATCGAATAAATGATACTTTATCTTTATTCGTTATTCGAGGCTCGAATAATCGAAGTTATCTTTATTCGAAGAGCAACGAATAAATAATTTTATTCGATGGGAATTTATTCGACGAATAAAGATAATTTTTTTATTCGATGGGAATTTATTCGAAGAATGAAGATAATTTTTTTATTCCATGAAAATTTATTCGACGAATAACGATAGTTTTTTATTCGAAGGTTTTATTCGAATAAATGCGTCGAATAAATTTTTCATCCGTAGCATTTATCTTTTCGAAGCCTTCGAATAAAGCCACGAATAACTTTCGTCAGCGTCGAGCGTGTTTATTCGAGCCGCCGAAGGTCGACCCCGGCCGAGCGGCGAGCGCCGAACACAAAGGACCGGGCTCGAATAAACACGCGCGACGCTGACGAAAGTTATTCGTGGCTTTATTCGAAGGCTTCGAAAAGATAAATGCTACGGATGAAAAATTTATTCGACACATTTATTCGAATAAAACCTTCGAATAAAAAACTATCGTTATTCGTCGAATAAATTTTCATGGAATAAAAAAATTATCTTCATTCGTCGAATAAATTCTCATCGAATAAAAAATTATCTTTATTCGTCGAATAAATTCTCATCGAATAAAATTATTTATTCGGTGCTCTTCGAATAAAGATAACTTCGATTATTCGAGCCTCGAATAAGGAATAAAAATTATTTATCTTTTGTTCGTTATTTGAGATTTTTATTTAGATAAACTTTTGCCCAACTCTGGTTCGAAGCGATAATAAGCCGAGGAATAATATAAATCTTACGCGTCTGCGGCCAGAATAAGTTGTTACAAGCAAACGACAAGTGGGCGACAAATACAAACCCGTCTGGTAATTCTACTTAAAATTGCTTTAGCTACTTTATATATGAAAGTATATTTACCGAAATCGATACCGATCGCTTCTGAATGCTTTCTTGACTGTTTGTTCGTTTGCAAAGTTTGTAAAAAGTGTTAAAATCGGACAATAAGAAAACTTTATATTTACAGTCGGGCATCGGTGTTAATCGAATGAATTTCAAGACACCCGCGGCACGAAGCTATCAGAGGGCCTGCATTATAATATTAGGGGAAAGATGGAAGTTTTGTATGAGAATTCAAAACGTCATGCTTGGGATGCACAAGGTGTAACTTCGGTCGAAGCTCTGGGATAAAAGAAATTCGGTAACACGAGACTGACCATGCACAGACTTAGTAAAACACAACTACCGTTAGTAATTAGACAAACGACAATAAATCAGGCGCAACCGACCGGTTATATGCACGCATGCCTGCTTGCGTAACGGCAAACAATGTGAAGAAGAAAACAAGTTCGTAGAAAATACAAGAGTAAATTAGAATGCATTAGAAGAATAAAAAAGAAGTCTTGCCATAAAGAAAAGATTCGATTAAAAATTCGATTCTAGATTAATCCTGGATTACTTACCCTTTGGCCGTTCTGGGGCTGGTTTGCGAAATCCATGGAGGGGTACGTCGCCACCGCTTTGCACAGTTTTGTAGGCCAATCTTTGCTCCAACTGACTCAATGGGCTGATGTCTTCTTTGCGACGGAATACCAGCGTCGAGTCACTTTCGTATCCTGACTCCTTCAGAGCACTGTGGACAAACAATTTCGACGATTTTTAAGCAACAATTAACACTGGCACGTATTCTGCGTCTCGAAAAGAGCAAGGCTTATGTGAAATAGTACAGCTTTAAGTACCGTGGAATTCTTTTAGTGACGTCTCATTTTAATAATACTCATACTAAGCAAACGATAGCAAAATGCAGAGGCTTACAGGCTACCGCGGAATTCGAGATGAAGCAACGAAAAGAAATTTCTTCGTAAAGAAATGAGACAAAATTGTGAAACAAATTTTTTTCGTGAGCTTCGGCGAAGCCACATTGCAACGATCTATTGCGTTATTATTGGGTAGAATTTATCAACCGTGTCAGTGGTAAAATTCCTAATAATCTTTACAAACACAAGTCATGAATAAAACGTAGCATAAACGTCCGTTAATTTACTAATATAATTCAGGACATTTCAAAACTTCTACATGAAAATTATTTGGGACCTATGTGCGTTCCACGAACTCGTCAACTGGCAATGAGAAGGTTAAAAAAAGTTTATAACACATTTTTGGTTCCGTCTGAATGCCACCTACAGCACAGTGTTAATAAAACTACACAAACTGTGTGACACGAGGCGATTAAGTCCAAAGAAAATTGCCGAGCTTGGTTTGTTTTCAAAGTTGAACATTTGGAGACACTCGGATAATACTTTAAATGTTTTCCAGGAACTATCGACGCGAAAACACGTAAAAACCGCGTACAGGGCGTGAAAACGCGACGACGCTACTGAAAATGTTAACGGCGACAGAAGTAAAAATTTAGGGGCCCAGTGGAAAACAGACACATGCCACCGTTTTGGGATTTTAGAGAAAAGCAAGTAGAAGGAAAAATTATTTTCATAGGAAATCGGGTGCGAAATTGTAATTATTTTAAACGGTACTTGAATTGGATGGTAAATTGCAGCTATTATCAAATTTGAGCTGAAAAATGAATTTTTTAATTCGCCGTATACCTATATTGTTTACCACTATTTCTTAATATTTTTCTTTCATCATCTTTCCATTTAGGGTAACTGTACTCGTAGTTGACACTTATTTTGAGCCACGAATAATAAGCTTTCTATTAAAAAAATGTTTTTGACTAATACGCTGTTTGAAAAAGTACTGTCAACTACGAGCACAGTTACCCTATTCTCATTATGAAAACGTTTTTTACCACTTATTTCTGCGGTTGCCTCGTATAATAATTTCTCTACATATTTGTAATATCCAGTTTGAAAAAAAATGTAAGATCTGTCACGTGTTCCCATAGAGCCGAGTGGCGTGAGTCCCTTTTCCATTACGGATTTGTTTTTTTAGCATGAAGAAAAGAGTGACCCAAAAAATAGCCTCTTTTTGGTCCACGATTTTGGAATTGAATTTTATGCGAAATGGTACCTTATGACGAGACAACAATCACACGAAATTTTCAAGTTCAGGTGACAATTAGTTTCTGAGATATGGGGGGGGGGGGGGGGGGGTGAAAGAAGTGAAAATTCGTTAACGAGTCAGCCCATACGCATACGGACTTTTATGTCAGTCCGATAATTTGAACAATTATTTCCAGGAATTTGCTGACTGCTAACAACGAATTTGAACTTAGATTTTCAAAATTCACAATGGTCGATTCAATATGGTGGACAATATATTAAAAAAATCACCCACTCCACGGACATTTAGATTTTTTTATTTAGATTTTTTTTCGTGAATTTTGAAAATTTAAGTTCAAATTCATTGTTAGCAGTCACCAAACCTCCCGGAAATAATTGTTCAAATTATCGGACTGACATAGAAGTTCGTACATCGAAGAGTATGGGCTGAGGCGTTAACGAATTTTCACTTGTTTGACCTCCCCTAAGGTAAATGGCCCCGTCTGTAAACAAGGCCCAATAATTAAAAGTTGAGAATAAATTTTGTTAATAATAACAGTTTTACTAATTTGCAACGTTTAAACTGCTCGAAATATAATTGCAAAATGTATTAGCTTTATATAGATACAATTATAAGCTTACAAAACTGAATAGTTATATCATGAAAAATATTATTGTACAGTAATGCTTCAACAGTTTCAATTTCGTTTCTTACCTAATGGGCTCAAGCAAGCGAGAGAATATTTTTGTTAAGGTTGTAATTAATTATCATTTTATAATTTTTGAAATAGTACAGTTGTTTTGGATTTAATTAATACTGAAGAATTGAAAATTAATTGGATCTCTTGTTATTTTTTGTTTTTAATATTGAAATTGGTGCGTTTATCCACTAGTACACGAAAACATGACAGGGACCAGTTATTAAACGCGTGTTTAATGGCGTTTGAACTGGTTTGAACATTCGTACAGACGCCAGTATTTAGTGAAGTTTTGAGATTATTAACATTTATTTTAAGTACTAAAGTAAGTATTTTTTGTATCCTATATATTTACGTTAATAATAACTATAAAATATAATACTGTTTAAGAACTATTAGGATAATTAATCTTAAACTCGTCATAATATTAACACAACCTAAAATTTTATAATATACTTTTAATCATTTTTTAACTTATTCTTAATTTTTTTCGGACATATAAAGTCATGCCGAAGATGAAGAAGATATAGAAGAAGGCCTACAGTCAGGAAGATGTGTGTATCTAATTTCTTTTAATCGAATAGAAATCCAAAGCATCGATGCTAGTGAAGGACAGCCAAGAGCAGTAACTGATATGCCACGCGACCTTTCTAATGATACTAATTCACAAGGAAGAAAGCCTCCACCATTTAGAACAACGTTGTTTTGGCCTAAAGAAGTTGGGAAGAAAAAAAATAAAAGATTGAAAGAGAAATTACCAACCGTAGCAACTTCCGATGATTGGTATAATTACCACACAAGAAAAGAGGAAGAAGGAGTAATGAAGCAAAAGGAAGTAGAAGATAAAAGAAGACAAAGAGCTGAGACTAAAGAAAAAAAGCCATTGGAACAGGAACTGAAAAAGCGCATTAAACAAGAGAAAGATGCAGAGAAAATAAAGCTACACCGACTAAAGAAACCCAAATTACGTAATTCGCGTAAATAATAAAGAATTTATCACAAATTTATTATAAATAAAATGTTTTTATCACCCCGAAATATTACCACATTGATTTCTTTTCACTACCTGATCGAAATAGTTAAATTAAATATATATTTAATAATTGCGACACTGATAATTAATGACTGGGACACGCTATGAAGTTCTATTCATTGAATTACTGGGCCATATGAGCAGTTTCATGTTTTAATTCATTTAAAACTTTTCCTTTAACAAATGTAGATTCTTGTTACTTTATCTGAAAGTAAAAATTTTATGCTTTCGAATAATCATATTCAGTTATAATTTTATACTGTTTAAATATAAAAGAAATTGCAATTATCTTAACTGCTTCCTTAACTGTTTCACCATTGGGCCATTTACCTTATCTCAGAAAACTAATGGTCACCTCATCTTGAAAATTTTCTGCGATTGCTGTCTCATCATAAGGCATTATTTGGCAGAAAATTCAGTTCCAAAATCGTGGGGCCAAAAAGAGGCTAAAAAAGGCCCCATTTTTGGGTCACTCATTAAGTAATATAATAAACGAACATTTCTGCATATGTGACACGTGACCGTTTCCCACCGAGCCCCTGAACTTATTAAAACTGAGAATCAAACATACTTACTGTGCCATGTACGGTTTTGCTGGGCGATTATTGCGTTGATCGAACGGCTGAAAAAGAAGAAGAGCTTGTTCAATCGACATTGTATAAGCTCGCAGAGAAGTTTCAACATTTACATCATGCACTTCGCGCCTTTAAATCGTGTACCAATCAGATTCGAAATAGCTTCGCATTCCTCCCCAGAAAAGCGATTTTTCGACATCGCTTCGACATATGCACAATACACATAGGAACGCGTCATCAACAGTGGTCCATAAAACATCGAATGGGAGTTACACATCTCATGCAACATTCGGCTAATGCTAAGCGCAAATGAATAATTATGGAGGGCAATAAAAGAGCACATGAAATGGAATTTGGATAACAAAGCTGGCGCGGAGGGAAAATAGGAGGAGCAGAGCTACGAGCACGAACACTGATTGCAGCAACGATTAATTAACGACGATGCCGAAGGAAAAGGGGAGAAACTACTTGAACCATAAATGCCAAATTTATGCGTATACAATATTACATAAGAACAGAAACAATGGGAGGGAAGCACAGCATTACTTCGGTAAATAAAGTTTCTGTACGTGTAGAACAACTGGAACTTCGTACGCCCCACCAGAGTTGGGCATTATCTAGATAAAAAATTATTTAAATAACGATGGAATAAATGATACTTTATCTTTATTCGTTATTCGAGGCTCGAATAATCGAAGTTATCTTTATTCGAAGAGAAACGAATAAATAATTTTATTTGATGAGAATTTATTCGACGAATAAAGATAGTTTTTTATTCGAAGGTTTTATTCGAATAAATGCGTCGAATAAATTTTTCATCCGCAGCATTTATCTTTTCGAAGCCCTCGAATAAAGCCACGAATAACTTTCGTCAGCGTCGAGCGTGTTTATTCGAGCCGCCGAGGGTCGAGCCCGGCCGAGCGGCGAGCGCCGAACACAAAGGACCGGCGGCGTCTCGAATAAACACGCGCGACGCTGACGAAAGTTATTCGTGGCTTTATTCGAAGGCTTCGAAAAGATAAATGCTACGGATGAAAAATTTATTCGAATAAAACCTTCGAATAAAAAACTATCGTTATTCGTCGAATAAATTTTCATCGAATAAAAAAATTATCTTCATTCGTCGAATAAATTCTCATCCAATAAAAAATTTTCTTTATTCGTCCAATAAATTCTCATAAAATAAAATTATTTATTCGGTGCTCTTCGAATAAAGATAACTTCGATTATTCGAGCCTCGAATAACGAATAAAAATTATTTATCTTTTGTTCGTTATTTGAGATTTTTATTTAGATAAACTTTTGCCAAACTCTGCGTCCCACATCTATCAAACTTCACTTTAATTAAAAATAAACAACACTACGAATAGTTAAATTTAATCCTGATATAGAAAAAGGTAATTGTAAAGAATATATCATTATAAGCACTTTAAATACTACAAATTTGAGTATTCCAATGCAAGTAAAATCATATGTTCAAAATACATAATCGTATTAAAATATTTATATGAAAAATCTGTGGCCGTTTCTATAACTTACTAAATTAAGGAAAGACATTGGCAACATATAATTTGTCGCAGATGATACTCGTGTACCGAATTCATAGAAACATGGTTGTATTATGCAAAAAAAGAAATTGCGCCAAAAAAAACGTCACGTGTTTGTTTCGATTGGGGCGATGAGTTAAAAACACGCTTAATAGACAACGTGCTCCTTCGAAGAAGCTACTGCGACCTTTGCTGCGCTTATTCCTGTCCGAAGTCCGTAAAACCTCCAACGAAATCTTCTTTCGACTGCGCGAGCGATATAGCAAAAATAAGAGAGCGCTGCTCCAGGCATCGAATATCGTTAATCCAGGCGAGCGGGACGCCCAGGGGAGAGAAACGCGCTAGAAGACAAGGGTGGAGGAAATGAAGGCGATCAGACGGGGCGGACCTACTTACAGGCAGGCGGACAATCACGCGTGTACATACAGGGGCCAGACAGTAAGAGAGAGAGAAAGTGAAAGAGAAAGAACATAGAGAGAAGAATAGAAGAGAGTGATAGAGGACAACGTCATCGTGCACTCTACTTGTCGATGATGCTGTAGCCTCTAACCCGTGAAACAGACGGCTGAACGTTGGCGATGGTAACGGAGGATGTTGTCGATGATGGTGACGATAGCATAATATGATTGGTGCTGGAGATAGTAGAAGAAGACGTTGATGAAGAAGAGGTGGGTGAGATGCGTTGGTGTTGGTGATGATGGCGGTGATGGTGGTGGTGATGATGGCGATGGCGATGCTGCTCATCGGTGGTAGCTTGCAGGAGCGTCGATCTGATAGCTGCCGATCGGTCGCCGATCGGCGAGGTCGACCGGCGCAAGCAATGATCCGGCAGCACGAAGCTCTTGGATCGTCCTTCCAGCATGCCAGCGTGCCAGCCGCAGTCGGCAGCCCGTTCAAGAGGTCGCGCGACCCGATCCTTCAGATCGTCCCTGCCGGCCCTTCCCGGCTCGATCGTTCTCTCGGCCGCGCGATTGTGATCGCTCGGCCTCCGGTGATCGAGCACGTTCATGCTCGACCACTGTTTCGCATCGCAGCGACCACCGCCGGAGGACACGTCCACCACGGTTGGACGGGATTTCGGGACGACCTCGTGGGATTTCGAGCCGCTGACCGCTGATACCCTTACATTATAACTGCTCTCCGGCCGGTAGGAGAGGCTCAGAACCCGATGGCTCAGCTGCGCGTCCCGAAGCTCCTCCAGTCCCGTGCCCTGGGGATGTCCATTCTCGTTCAACCACTGTCCAATTGTCAGCGTGTCGTGGTTGTCGTTGTCAGAGCGGTCGCCGGGCGGCATCGTCCAAGGACCAGGGAGGTGTAATCCGGAAGCGTTGGGGGTGCGCACACGAACGGACACGATACGCAAACACCAAAGATACACACACGCACACGGACATCGATCGCAGTACGCGGTGACATGGTATTCGATTGCGTTAGTGACCGGCGAGACGGTTCTCGGCCGAGCGACGGTGTTTGCGCGCCGACGACCTTTGGGACCTATGTCTCAGGGACCTGAGGAACGGAGGAGCGCGAGGCGGGGACGCATGCATGGTTCACGGCGTGCTGCTAGGTGCACAGGGGCTGATTACTGACACACGGACAGCTGATCTCTGTTAGATTGTCCCGGGGCCGTTAGTTACTCTGTGTCGGAGATAATCCAACAGTACTGGCTGGCAGGGTTTGGCGGAAATGCCGTGCGCCCGTATCAGGAACAGCGGTGGGGGAACTCCACGCATGCGCGCGATGACGCGGTGACGTCAAACCAATCCAAGCGCGATGACGCGGTGACGTCAAACCAATCAATGCCAAGAAACGAAACTTGACGGTGGCGCCTCACAGTGGTCCGAATAGGGGTAGTAGAGGACATTCGGCCGAAAAATGCACTTTCCCCTATCGAAATCTAATGAATGCATACTACTTCCTAAATGTTCATCAGTCTCGAAACTGAAAATATTATTAAAATTTAATAAAAATTGTAATTAGTACGAACGCTTAAAGTTGGACATTTTAAAGATAGCATTTTTCACCAGAAAAAACTGCTTCCTTCTTAGAGATGCCGTGACGAACCTGTTTAATGTTTTCTCTCCATTCTTTTTCCAGAATAAAGAGCATTCTTTTGCGTTAACAATTAACACTGTCAACTAAAAATTACTGTTCATAATGTATTAACAAAGTAAGGTCCTTAATAGGAGGAAACAAAATACCGTTGTCTAAAAATTCTAATATTGTTTATTCGATTCCTTGTATGGGCTGTAATCAGACCTACATCGGACAGACATCCAGACTTTTAGAAAGGCGTATTTACGAACATAAAAGGAACATTTTTTTACCCCCCTTTCAACACACTGGCTTAACGAAACATTCGCTAGAATTTGAGCACAGATTTGACTTCGACAGTGTCAAGGTTGTCGATAGAGAGACCAAATTGAATCAGAGGATTCTACTAGAGACATTGCACATGATTAAACAACCTAGCGTAAACCTTAGGTATGAAACACCTAAAATACAAGACTATTACGCAACTTTACTGAAAAAGTAAGGTATGATGATGCTATCTCTCTATTAGAGTTTCCTTTGTTTCCCTTGTTCTATGAATTTGGATAATATTACATATTATATGTGTAATATGTAATTTTGGTTTTTGACACTTGATTTATGACAAGAATTATTGTTTTGGCATTTTATTGAGAGGTTGTTTTTGGTTTTATATTTCAATTTTTCATAACAGTCAACGGTTCCCGCTATATGTCGCCGTTTAGACCATATTCGGCTTTACCCTCTGGTTGTTCTGCCTGCTGTTGGCTGTTTACCTCAGTCATTCTCCAACCGACTCGTGTTTCGCACGTCTAATACGTTGCGGAATTTATAAAAGTGAACGCAGTTTTCGTGGGATATTATTATTTCCTTGATAATGGCCTCAATATTGGTCGAAACGTTGGAAATTTATACATAAAATTTGCAAAATAACTTTTATTTAATTGGCCGAACCTACGCGCCGATAACATTTATTTGGTAAATTAAACATTACTTCGGTCGAAATTCGGAATCATTTTAGATATCTTTTATAGTTTAAAAGTTATACACGAATGTCCCCCTATTGCCCCTATTCGGACCACTGTGCGCCGTTTCATTTCCCATCTTGACGGCGCCACCGTTTCGTTTCCCATCTTGGCGTTGATTGGTCTGACGTCACCGCGTCATCGCGCGCATGCGTGGAGTTCCCCCACCGCTATTCCTGATACGGGCGCACGGGATTTCCGCCAAACCCTGCTGGCTGGTAAGAAGTGGACCGTTTGAAATGGAGAAATTTTTGTTGGTATTAATTCGACTTTTCAAGTAACCCTCGCTTGGCCCCACCGGGTCCAATTGAACCTATCCTACGTGTCACTCTACTTGGGTTATTTTCCATTAGCATCACTTCCTCAAAGAAACATGAACTTCGGATCGTGGCAAGATCAGAATCCAGCATATACAGCTTATCCTCAGATGCGAATGAACGAAATTAAGGGCCGAAATGGAGCTTATACGTGCGACTGGTAGTCGATGTACCGTCCAAGGGTTGATATCGTTTGCTGACAATTGAATATTAATGTAAACGGAGTATAAATAGATTATTGTCTGATTTTGGATATTGAGGTTATGTGTTCTATTTCAAGTATCGAAGGAGCAAACACGGTAATAGTAGGTTTGATTGTTTTGGTACGGTTAAACAAGATAGAAGATTAGAGAGTAGAGTATATGTATAGACACATTTATACAATTAGAAGATCATAGAGTTCCTAATGGGTAACAGTAAAAGGACATTGAATGTGAGTATAGGAAGTGGTGATCAGAAAGACGTACAGTGAAGGAAACATGGAGTGGGTGCTTATTTAGCTACAATTAAATATAAAAATGGCGTACCCCGTCAAATATGTCCATGACCTCGTCCCACCACTGGAAACATAGAATTACATATGGCGTTAATATATGCACTAATTGTATGGGGTTAAAAATGACATTGAAATAAAAAAAGGGGGTGACTAAATGAGGTCTGTGAAGATAGCACCCCCAAATTCGAATTTTTAGAAAAACTCGATGGCATTCGTTTGTCCATCGTTTGCCCACCCAAAATTTTCGTTTGCCCACCCCGAAAAAAAAAGTTATCGACCAAAAAAAAATTTTCACCAGCACCCCCATGAAAACATTTTAATGATTTGACAGTGGGAAATGATTGTCCATCGTTTGCCCACGTTTGCCCACCCAATGATTTCGTATGCCCACCCTCCAGAATCGAATTATTAATAAACATCGCGAAAATGAAGGGTACCAGAGACGCGACCACGTATAAGTCCGATTTTTATTAATAATTCGATTCTGGAGGGTGGGCATACGAAATCATTGGGTGGGCAAACGTCTTCTACATCTAGACAATCGAAATGCGACGTTGGACAAACGATTCGAACGTTTAATTAATAAAAAATCGGACTTATACGTGGTCGCGTCTCCGCTACCCTTCATTTTCGCAATTTTTATTAATAATTCGATTCTGGAGGGTGGGCATACGACATCATTGGGTGGGCAAACGTGGGCAAACGATGGACAATCATTTCCCACTGTCAAATCATTAAAATGTTTTGATGGAGGGTGCTGATGGCAAAATTTTTAATTTGTTCATAACTTTTTTTTAAGGGCGGGCAAACGTGGGCAAACTATGGACAATCAAATGCCGTCGAGTTTTTCTAAAAATTCGAATTTGGGGGTGCTATCTTCACAGACCTGACTAAATGATGTGTCTGCTGATTACTGTCCATCTAAAATATGAACATGTTTTTTTAACTGCATTTTCAAATTGTTTTCATTGCCTATTACAATATGTGAGAGACCAAACTATATGCATATATTTCAAGCATAATTGTTAAATTTATTATTCTCAAGAGTAGTAACGTTTATAGAAATAAATATAATTTTAATTAATTAACATTCACTAATTTAGAATTCTACAGATTCCACTGCGAATATTTTTTAAAAACAATTACTAAACAGTAAAATGTGAAGAAAATAAACAAAGTAATTTCTTCAATTACGAGAATGTACTGTGGCTTTGTTGTATGCAGAACACTCGTACTTTGCTGTGAAATTTTCCAATTCAACTTTTCATCAGATGGAAAGCAAAGCAGAGTTTCAACAAATGATTGCTAAAAGCGGCGCTACTGAAAAGCTAACTAAAGAACAACGGCTACAATGGAATGCTGGAGCTGTGAACGCGATTGCGTGCGCTCGATACCTTCGACACATCGAAACCTTCCGCACGAAAAAAAAAAAAAAAGAGTAACGTGTCGCCGGGTGTGGCAAAAGAAACGATCTGTAGTTCGCCGCGAGGCCAACGAAACAAGCTTCGAGAAAAATTAAGAAAACAACTTGTCAATGGATTGCAATCGTTCGATTAATCGTTACCTTCCTTCTCGTCCGTGTGACAGAAGTCGGCTAGAAGCAAAGCCATTTCAAACGATCATGTTTATGGCACGCTTTTTGGGAGGCTTCTACGTACACATACATACCATAATGAGACTCGATTCATGGCGAGAGGAACCGTATCAGTTTGCATTAATCAAGCGTCACTTTCATCGAAATTTACAAGAAAGCAACGGCGCACTACACGAAATTCGATCCTATTTGTCTATTCAGTGAATTAGATGAATCTGGTAGTCACTATTCGACTGACAAGAAGAATATGAGCCGTTGTTTTGGAAAGTGGTATAAGTCCGATTGTAGCTAAAAAATCGTTTATCTTCTTTAACATTTTTATTGATTATTATTGCGTAATAAAATTTAACGAGTTTTTCGTTTTGAAAACATTACCCGAATTGATTAACGTATGCGAATATTTTTTTATTCAAACGCAAACCCTTAAATATCTCAATGTATAAATAAATGGACTTATACCACTTTCAAGAACAACGGCTCATATTAGGATCGTAAATTTCAATGACCTTTTTTGGGAAATTTAGAACGGAAATAAAGGGTCGCGTGTCTGAGAATTAGTTAAATAGAAAATGATGGGCATGAAAAGAATTATTGTAATGTAATATATCGGATGAGGGCCACCGATTTGACAATCTTGCACAGATAAGCTTCTATGTAGTATTAGGGTGGCCCTTATTTTCAACCTGCGATTTCTTTTGCCCTTACCCCTAATATGGTTGCATTTCATAAAAAGATAGTCCCTGGAAAAGATTATTGCAATCGGACAACAGGAAAGGGTGCCGACCAGGCCTTAAAGTTTAGAAGTCGTAAATGGTTCGAATGTAAAGAATTTCTCAGAAATGGTAAGCCGTATCGAAATTTTGTTCAAATAATACTAACAGATCATTCAATTTTCTACAATTATTGTATATACGTTTTTTTCCTGTTTCCAACCATTTCTTAGATACAGTAGTTCCCCGTTATGAGCCCGTTTTTTTCCCCCGTTATGAGCCCGGCGACCATCCCCACCATTTCCTGGAAGCCCACGGACGAGAGTGAGAGAACCGGACAACGAGCGAGAGGACACGAAAGCCACTGGCCGCGCGGAATCATGTCCTCAAGCCACTATGAGCCCGCCGCCAGCCCCGTTCGTCGGGCTCATAACGGGGAAATACTGTAATTGCGTTTGAATATACAAAGGTCTGCACTACGCGCGTATCGACAATACGTCACGCTGTACAGGTGGTACGCGCAACGCGGAGCTCTCTGTATTCAAACGCTGTTATCTAAGAAATGGTTGGAAGCACGAGAAAATTGTACATACAGTAATTGTAGAAAATTGAGTGCTCTTTAAATATTATTTGAACAAAATTTCGATAGGGCTTACCAGTTTTGAGAAATTCTTTAAACCAAACTATTGATGAATTCTGAACTTTAAGGCCTGGTCGGCACCCTTTCCTGTTGTCCGATTGCAATAAACTTTTCCAGGGACTATTTTTTTATCAAATGGCACCGTTCTAGGCGGGTGAGAGCAAATAAATAGAAAAAAAATTTTTGCAAATTCTCTATACTCTATTTTTGTTGTGTTTTTTTTTTTCATATTAGTATAAGCGAGCAAATATTTTCCCTTATTTTCGACCTGAATTTGGGTAACAGGAAAAGTTCGTTGGAATCCACGATCCAGCGACTGGTTTGCATTTTGGCAGTGCATCTATTTGTACATGAGGTATCGTGAAATTTCAACGAGCGGTAGCGCAGTCTCAGAGGGCATCCGTTTTGAAAGATGTATTTGTCAGGGCGAGGATTAGTTTTCTGGGCTCGTGATTCGCTTACCTCCTTCGCTTCCTTTTCAGCAATCGATGATCGTCCAGGTTCGTAGTCCTCGATGCGTCCGGGCTGGTTCTTATAAATGTCTGGTATATACTTCAGTGCTCCATTTCTGCAACGAAAAGTAGAAACTGTCACAAAGGTGGCTCTCAGTCGACATAACGTCAACCTTAGATTTAATCAAATTACAGTAGAGAGTCAATTATACGAACTGCTTGGGACCGAGGTGGTTCGGAAATTCGAAGAGTTCGGAGAATGAAGCATGCATGTACTTTACTCAGTTTATAATCATAGGAATTACACCTAAAATTGCTTATTAAATACAGGAGTACTACTGCGTTAATTTATATTATAGTCCAGTGAAATTAGACGGAAATCTGCCCAATCTACGGAATAATTCCCACCGAGCTATATTTTGGTATGGGCCTTTATTTGGTCGTTTTAAACAATATGTCAAAAGTCCCCATCGATCCGACCGCGGCTAAAAATTTTACAGAGGGTTGAACAAAAAAAACAACACTTTTTCGCGAATATCTCGTTATATAGCAGTTTTGCGACAAAAATAGTTATTACACAATTTATAGCTTAGGAAATTCTCTACAAAAAAGGTCCTATGAGTTTTTTTGGTAGGTGTAACCATTTTCGTGTATGTCGGGTTACCAAGTTTCAACCCCTATACTTTTGACAAGGGAAGATCCCGAACCCGGAAATTCAAAAAATTATGAAACTCTGTGAATATGTAGGGGAAGTCCTCCTTCGGATAATCGACCGTTCGGTTAATCGAGGTTCGGCTAATTGACACATACTGTATATGTACCTACAACGTCTAATATCCGTACATTCGAAAATAGCACTTAAATGCTTTTACTCCAGTTAATCAAAAGCGTTACTCTACTTGTAATATTAAATAGAAAAATGGAATGTCATTATAAACACGAGAAGTATAAATTTACTGTCGAAAGGAATATTACTTAATTTACGTAAAAGTTCTTGATAAAAATTTTAATAATTTTAAAATCCCCGAAGGACCTCGTATGTAACACTTAAACAAATATTAACTGCTCTTATAAGTAAAACTGAAGAGAAACATTGGAGTAACAAAATCATACTGTCTAAAATATTATTATATTTCATATTTTCCAATATCGCCAATAATAACAGAAATCTTTACAATGATAAGGCGATATCGGAGATTGTTTATAAAAACTCTGTCGTATTACATTGAATTACTAACAAGGGAACACCGCGAACCCGGACTCACCGATTGGAACTCAACTTTGTGGGTTTTTAGAGTGACTCAAAACAAGAACAACGGTGTGTTTCATTTGGGCCCTATCGCCCTTTGAGTGAGTGAAAACTAACCTAAAAGTCAAATTGGCACTTCCACTTTTTCGCGTATAACTCTCAAAGTACAACAGACAGAAAAAAATGTTTCAAACAAAACCTTAATGGTGCAATAAGCACTACAAACTTCCGTTAACAAAATATTTGAAAAAGTTTTTTTCCATCACATATTTTTCTTTTTAAACTCTTTTCAAAATTTCGTTAACGCAAGTTTTCAGCGCTTATTGTACCATTAAACTTTTGTTTGAAACATTTTTTTCTGCCTGCTGTACTTTGAGAGTTATACGCGAAAAAGTGGAAGTGCCAATTTGACTTTGAGGTTAGTTTTCACCAACTTAAAGGGCGATAGGGCCCAAATGAAACACACGGTTGTCCTTGTTTTGAGTCACTCTAAAAACCCACAAAGGTGGGATTTTAAGAAACAATCAGGAAACTCAATATGGTAACGTACGTAAGAAACATTAAAAGATTGTATATGTATTAGAAACATTTCTTACTTTCTCGGCACAGTCGACGTAGAGAAATCATTTTCTTTATTGCGTAGTCGTCGACGACTGTCAAGTGTAGCAGAACGTTCCGAGTACAAACGATGCTCTGGTTCGCTTAAATAACCACTACCACTTCCATAGCCGTATCTCGTCCCTGAAAAAAAGATTTTTCCAAATGATTAAAAAAAATATATATTTACACTGATTCATGAGAGTGTTAAGTTAATTCTATTGTTCATCCATCACCAAACAGCGCAGCAACTATGTGGGTACACGCGTTTGCAACACAGCTCGTATGGAATGAAACTTACAAGGGAACATCCCGAACCCGGAAATTCAAAAAATTCTGAAACTTTGTGAATATGTAGGGAATTTCCTCTCGATTCTAACGCAATTTTTGTTTGCTGCCCAAATTCACTCTAAGGGGGTGTAATTGACCCCTGAAAATCCGGTTATTTTCCGATTTTGTGTTATGACTTGTGAAGTGTAAAATAATTTTTTACCAAATGATAGATCTAATTAAAAGAAGTAACTTTTGTCTTGAAACTTTGTTTCTATCTCTTTCAGTTCGCGAGTTACAACACAAAATCGTAAAATAGCCGAATTTTCGGGGGATAATTTCACCCCGTTCGAGTGAATTTGGGCATCAAACAAAAATTGTGTTGTAATTAGGAGGAAATCCTCTGCATATTCACAAACTTTCAGAATTTTTTGAATTTTCGGGTTCGGGATCATCCCTTGTTAGTTTCTGTGAAGGTGTTGCAGTCGATTATAAATAAATAATCGATGGGTTTAAACAATGTGTGTGTTTAATTAAATTGCATTTAACATCTACTTCTTTATTACAGTGTTTATATTCTCGCGATGTCTTCCACATATGTAATAAAAAATAGTGATTCAAATAAAGCTGAAATATTATAATACGGTGAATTTACTCGATACAACTCGTCGTAATTATTATTCTCTTATCGACCAGCTATAAAATATGTTCTACAGACAGAGTTCTCTGGGCGACAACATTTTATTGGAAAATATGAAGATGAATGAATTTTCGGAATTGCAAAAAGGTAGCTCTCCATTAAACGTATTTTATTTTTAAATTTTGCAACAAAATCGCCGAATACAATATACGCCCGTTTTAAACAAAAAATACAATTTTTAAAAACAAATAAAAAAGCCTGAACTTGATGTTAAAGCATAGATAAGCTTATTTTATTTACTATTTATATCTAGAGCATATTACAAATAAACATATTTGAATTTATAACTGTACCAATAAAAAAAAAACATTTTTCATGAGATTGAACGTTTGAGTTGTAACGAGTTTATTATTCTTTTCACTATTCATAGGCCGAGTTATTGGAAACAGAACAGACAGACAGGTGTAGGTCCATTAAAAAAAGAAAGAATACATGGAGAATCCAAATAATTCTGAAAAAAGGTAATCGCACTTCCATATAATTTCTTTTCGTGTCTTTAAAGCAGAGTTGGGCAAAAGTTTATCTAAATAAAAATCTCAAATAACGAACACAAGATAAATCATTTTTATTCATTATTCGAGGCTCGATTAATCGAAGTAATCTTTATTCGAAGAGCACCGAATAAATAATTTTATTCGATGAGAATTTATTCGACGAATAAAGATAATTTTTTATTGGATGAGAATTTATTCGACGAATGAAGATAATTTTTTTATTCGATGAAAATTTATTCGACGAATAACGACAGTTTTTTATTCGAGTAAATACGTCGAATAAATTTTTCATCCGTAGTATTTATCTTTTTGAAGCTTTCGAATAAAGCCACGAATAACTTTCGTCAGCGTCGAGCGTGTTTATTCGAGTCGCCGCCGGTCCTTTGTGTTCTGCGCTCGCCGCTCGGCCGGGCTCGACCCTCGGCGGCTCAAATAAACACGCTCGACGCTGACGAAAGTTATTCGTGGCTTTATTCGAAGGCTTCGAAAAGATAAATACTACGGATGAAAAATTTATTCGACGTATTTACTCGAATAAAAAACTGTCGTTATTCGTCGAATAAATTTTCATTGAATAAAAAAATTATCTTCATTCGTCGAATAAATTCCAATCGAATAAAAAAATTATCTTTATTCGTCGAATAAATTCTCATCAAATAAAATTATTTATTCATTGCTCTTCGAATAAAGATAACTTCGATTATTCGGGCCTCGAATAACGAATAAAGATAAAGTATCATTTATTCGATCGTTATTTAAATAATTTTTTATCTAGATAATGCCCAACTCTGCTTTAAAGACATCACAACTTTTACATATCTGCATAAACTCCTTTGTAATTTTGTAGAGACTAAAAAATGGGTGTTCCATGTCCAATGACTAATCCCATTAAACAGAGAAGAGTTGCAAAGGAAATCGATCGGTTAGGGAAAGTTAATCGGCAGTAAGATGTTAGAAATAAGGGACACTCGCAGCACACGGTTATATCGTTTATTGTTACTTTCACGCAGGAACGATTAGTTTCGTTAAAAACCAATCACTATAGTTATCTGGTGTTACGTAAGGCTTCGATAATTCTGGCACACATTGAAACGCTATTGGTAACATCAAAGTTATTCGCACAGAACGCGTCTATTTGCCGTCGAATGGCGTGCGAAATTGGCCGAAGAAGAAGACCGTCATTGCAACATGTTAATGTCCGGCTAAGCTTCGTTATTGTCATTAGTATTTTTATATTGCAATTTTGTCAACCGTCAAACGTGCAGCGGAGCGTGTATTCACCTCTTCTGGGTTTGTAACGAATGGTTACGTAGTCATCTGAAAACGAGATTAAATATGAAGCCTGACGACTCTTTCGTCCCGCTAATAATGCATTCCCATTCGTAAAATTATTTTAAAAATCCAACGCACCGTGCTTCGCAAAATTTTCTTGTTCCAATTTTGATTAGGTAGGTGTGTTATTTTGGTACGATATATGTATAATATATATACGATATTCTGTGGTACAAAATAGGTAATTCATTTAAACAAAATAGTGAAATGTAATGTGATTGGAGTACTAATTGAATAAGTGCTTTACGCGAGCGAGTAAAAGTAAATATAGTAGGACGTAGCATAATTTGGGAAATTAAAAAAATTTAATTAATTAAGGGCACACACTTGTACGTTAATGCTTCGGATAAGGCAATAATTATTACAACCAATTTGCGAAACAAATTAAGTGGAATTGAATTGGTGTTTCTGCTACAAATCTACTATGAATGGCTGTCAGAAAATTTCACACGCATAATGGCGACGATTCAAAGTCACCCTTGCATAAAATGTAATGGGTTCACAGTTCACAGTGGATGTAAAACAAAATTCCTCATAATTAGGAAAAACAACTGGGTTTATTACAATTGACAAAAATTTCAAAATACTAGAATAGCAACTTCGAAAATTTTTTGGGCGATCACGTTTAACTTACCTATTCACCAAAATATACAACTCGTAAGAAAACACGAAGTCGATGAGACGGCATCGAAACTATTATCTTTAAAGCCATTTTTTATAATAATGGCTATGTAAATTCTACGATTTCTGTCTAAAAAGCACTAAATAGTCCAGATTATGGCCTCGTCTGAGCATATAAATTACAGCAAATGCAGTTGAGAAATATTACTTAATTTGTTCTGCAAAAACATCCGACACTTTAAGGATCGCTAATAAGGAATTCAGTGTAACTTTTGTGGCAATTTTTGCTGCTGTGGTTTATATTGGACATGTTAAAATAATTTTGTCGAATGGCAATACGTGGAAAGTAGAAAGAATTAATTAAAAAGTGTATCTATATTATTATTGCCATATTAAATAAAATCATCCAATTTAATCTACCATTGCATTTACTTGTGGTGTATTTTAGATATATCACACTATGAAACAGCCAATTTTAGTAAAATATATTTGATGAATTGTCGTTTCATAGAAATATAAAGCACACTATTGATTCGGTTATTTCAAGATAAAAAATAAATAAACACTGGGAATGTCTACTTATTTTTGCAATCACGATGCATTCTAAGCACCATGCACAAATAAACATCTTAGTAGCATTAATCGTTGTTACAATTTTAAATAAATTCTCAATGGCCTCGTCTAAGCATTGCAACTGTGAAACATTCGCTTTTAACGCAAACTCACCGTTTCGGTCTGCACGATGTAACGAGTCGTACATTTTCTTGTACCATTTCGTTTGATTATTCTCCTTGACCTCCTAAAACGTTTTTGCTCGAGTCAAACAACGCAGACGTGAAAATATAAATTTCCCTCCACTTAGAAAGCGACAGTTACTTCTCAATCTCTTATTTTCGGAATTTATACTTTACATTAAGAAAGTGATTGAAATAATACATTTCCATTTCGTAAAGAAATTACTATCATCTTTTTGGAAGCATAGGTATATCCCCTTTTACAAATTACATTTTAATAAATGTATTGTATGTCTGTACTTACCGAGTTCTATTGCAATATTTATACGCACGAGGTGAGAATTGATAATTAAAAGCATTGCACTTACTTTGGTAGAAATTATTCTATTACTCAAGCTTGCCAATTTATTTAATCCCTTACTACAAAAGCTGTTATATTTATAAAACTGTTTATTAAAATTGAGAATTAAATCAATACTTTTCATTCTTATAAATCTAATTATTAGTGATTAAACGGTTTCAAAACGATATTCCACTACAGACAAAAGAAAAGATCCATCGCAAATCAAAAGGAATTAAAATTGTAAAAGAAAAATGATTTCTCGCGTTACATACTCGCGGAGATTTAAATAAATGAGACCCCAAAAAGTGTTTGAACCTAAAAAACGAACCTTACTAATTCCATGCTTTATAGAAACATATATGCAGTGAGGGATTAACAAGACTCGAAGAATTATATTAATCGAAACCCTTCTTTTACTCGCGACTTCCGAACAACTTTAAGACTTCAGTAATTTTTTACGGACCTACCGATCGTAAAACAAGAGGAATACCCTCCTTAGTTGTTGGGCCAATACCCTCGAATTTTCGAGGACCCAAATCGGCCATCTTCTTCGGCAGTTCACTTTCCGTTTCCGGCTCGCTCTCGTACTCTTTCTTCACGGTGTAGACTGGGCGAACATCAGTTTAATTTCACAATGCGGCAACCGTAAAAAAACACTCGCGCAACGTTAAGGAAGGAGCACTTGGACGGACTGATTTATTATATTACGTGCATCATGCCAACGTCAAAATCACGAGTGTCCTTGATGCACGGTAGAAATAGATCGCGCTTTGATATTAGTCAACGCGTGGGTCCACGAAGTGTTCTCGGATATGCTTAAAACTTGAATGGTGCACAGTACAGGTCGCAAAATGTCGACGATCGAAGTTAAACGAAGGATGTACTCACTTATTTCACCGGGACTAATTAATGACTTTTCATCGCTCGGGGGACGTTTTATTGTTTCGGTTTCCTCTAAGTAGGCTGCCCCCTTTGGCAATTGTCCCTCTAAAATGACACCAAAAAAAAGGGAAACCTTTAATATACTTACCAATATGTAATTCGGTTTACACAAAGCAATATTTTCGTTAAATTTTAATAATAATTGATTGTAGATGGAAAAGTTGGGAAGATTGTTTTTTAAATACTTATTGGCAGCTTGCGCGCGATGGCGCGATGACGTCCAACCAATCAACGCCAAGATGAAAATTCGCCGACGCGAACCAGCGTCGACAACCGTTTCCCCGACGCCGCTGGTTGGCCGCGTTCTCACTAGATGGCGCTGGCGTCGGCGAATTTTCATCCTGGCGTTGATTGGTTCGACGGTCGCCGCGCCATCGCGCGCATGCGTGGGGTTCCCCCACCGCTAATTCTGTTACGGGCGCACGGGATTTCCGCCGCACGCTGCTTATTAAACAGAGATGGTCATTATTTAAATAACAAATTATTTAAATGACGTATCAAATAAAAGGGACTTTAGTCTTATTCGTCATGAATAAGACTAGCCCGAGTCAATTTTTAATCGAAGCGCCCATGATTGAACTACGTCAATCATGGGGATTCAATCATGATTGAATGAACAGTGTTCTCGTATTCAATCGTAATTCAGTCGATTGTAGCTCGACTAACCTAGGCGAGCATCGAGACTCGTGAGCAGGGTTTTAGTCCAGTGAAATTAGACGGAAATCTGCCCAATCTACGGAATAATCCCCAGCAAGCTAAATTTTTGTATGGGCCTTTATTTGGTCGTTTTAAACAATATGTCAAAAGTCCCCATCGATCCGACCGCCGCTAAAAATTTTACAGAGGGCTGAACAAAAAAAAAACAACTGTTTTTCGCGAATATCTCGTTATCTAGCAGTTTTGCGCCAAAAATAGTTATTATACCATTTTTAGCTTAGGAAATTCTCTACAAAAAAGGTATCATGGGTTTTTTCGTAGGAGCAACCATTTTCATGTATGCCGGGTTACTATGTTTCCTAAGTAGGGGGTTGAAACTTGGTAACCCGACACACACGAAAATGTTTACTCCTACGAAAAAATCTCATACAACCTTTTTTGTAGAGAATTTCCTGGGCTGTAAATTGTATAATAACTATTTTCGTGGCAAAACTGCTAGATAACGAGATATTCGCGAAAAAAACATTTTTTTACCTTCAACCCTCTGTAAAATTTTTAGCGGGGGTGGGATCGATGGGGACTTTTGACATATTGTTTAAAACGACGAAATAAAGGCCCATACCAAAATTTAACTTGCTGGGATTTATTCCGAAGACATATCCTAATTTCACTGGACTATTGGCGGAAATGCCGTGCGCCCGTATCAGGAATAGCGGCGGGGGAAGTCCACGCATGCGCGCGGTGACGTCAAACCAATCAACACCAAGATGGGAAACGAAACGGCGCCACTGTCAAGATGGGAAATGAAACGGCGCCACCGTCAAGTTCCGTTTCTTGGCGTTGATTGGTTTGACGTCACCGCGTCATCGCGCTTGGATTGGTTTGACTTCACTGCGTCATCGCGCGCATGCGTGGAGTTTCCCCATCGCTGTTCCTGATACGGGCGCACGGGATTTCCGCCAAACCCTGCTCGCGAGAGCCTTTGGTAGATTCCGCGCGAGGCCCAAGCCGAGCGACATTGTATCGTTCACCCGTCTAAACAGGCGCCTGGAGTTGCTCAGCGATGTGTCATCTATTATACGGAAAGTGAATTTCTTTATTTTTCATCGTATCAATATGAAAGTGGCACCAATGGATTCATTGCATTCGCCCGATTGAACGGGCAGAAAATAATTTAAATCGGACTACTTTTAACGAAACGGGGCTTTCAATCCTGCAAATAAATTTTATGTATAATATCGTTAATAATCGTAGTTCAAATTATGTCAGGTTTGGTATCATTTTTGTCGGGAAAACACAAGGAGACGATTGATGTCACTTCCGTGCAGATCCGATGAAGAATTTCACATTTTTCCGTTCTTAATTCTATCCTGATTGAAGGTAGTTCAATCATGGCCAACGATTGAATCCCCATGATTGAAGTAGTTCAATCATGACTGACGATTGAATCCCCATGATTTCAATCATGAGCGCTTCGATTAAAAAGTGACTCAGGTTAGTCTTATTCATGAGTCTCGAATAAAATTTTCGGCTTTTAGTCGAACTCAATTTTTTATTTGAAATAATTTTTTGCCCATCTCTGGGCTTATTAGGTACTCTAGCCAATTAGTATAATTGTACAGAATACCTACGTTTTACTAGTTTACCGTTATACTACTTATGAAAAAAAGGGAAATGTGTGTTTGAAAATGATGTAGGAGTGAATACTTATGATTAATTTTAACGAAACTAAAATTATTAATATTTGTAAGGTATAGATGCAAGCTTTTGCGATGTTTATCTCTTTTGCTAATCATTGTTTACAAACTTTCCCACGATAATGTAGGTGAAATAAGATTAAAATTATTTTTAGTATTTATTGTCCACGATCAAAATCATTTGAGCCGTTGTTTTTGAAAGTGGTATAAGTCCATGTATTCATACATTGAGATATTTAAGCGTTTGCGTTTGAATCAACTTAAAAATATTCGTATACTAAAAAAACTATAAACTTGTTAAATTTTATTATGGAATAATAATCAATAAAAATGTTAAAGAAAATAAACGATTTTTTTAGCTACAAATGGACTTATACCACTTTCAACAATAACATATTATGAAAAATATAACCAACAGCAATTTTAAAATATATTAATTGAAGTTGGCTTTTGTGAAATGTATTTTTTAATGTAAAAAATAATAATTAAAACGAAGACATACATGTCTTCGTTACTTACAAGTAAACGAATGATCGAGTTTATTAATAAATAATTTCAGTTATATTATAATGAATTTATAAATAAACTAGTATGAAAACATCGTTAAGATAACTAATAATAACAAACTTATTTCTCCTTTACACTTAGCATAGTGAAGTATTTTTTCCCAAAAATGGGCTTATACCACTTTCGAAAAAAACATACCAGCAATAACATTTAACAGTTCAACTTTTTTCTACTAATTCATGAGGGTATTATACACCATTGACTGTGTGAATATAAATATAAAAAGTGGATATCTATATCTGACTAAAACTAACATTAACCCATGTTTCCAAAAAATTGGCTTATACCACTTTGAAAAACAACGTCTCATTTATTTATGACTTTCTCCTATTTATCTGCATGGTCTATCCCCTGTGGCTTACCTCTTGCTTTCTGCAATAATGTGATGGTGGGATTTTGAGCGCGCGGTAAACGGGGCGCCGAAGCCAACGAATTTAAACCTTGCGATGGGGCCGAATGCGAATTGACAATTCGCACACTGCTGCTTTCGTAACTACTTTGAGACGCCTCCTTCTTTTCTCGCCCAGGCTCCCAGGGTGCTGGTGCCTCCGATGCTGTCTACAAAAGTAATGCAAGCGCAGATGAAGTACAACTATATACCCTGGCATAAAAGGGAATCGCGTAATTTTCTAATCTTTAATTTTCAATTTGCAAACAACATTTCAGTTTGCACTGAAAATAATTTCTTAAATAATCGCGAAGATATGTGCGACAATTTCACCCTATTGAATGTCTCCAAAGACATATGAATTATCAGAGACAATTTAAATAAAAAAAATTGGATGCTATCCAATACACGATATTTATATTATACGTATATAAAATTTTTAATACACATTATACCATGCAAATAACAATTAAAATTCGTATATGGATAATGATAGAGTTGATAAGAGATACGCGAAAAATTGCAGCGCGATTATACACATCTGCACGTCGCACAATATCAGCGAGGCGGAAAGATTTAATAGCCCGCCTAAATTTTACGAGCACGTGGAAAGGGATCGTGGTGTAAATCTTGGTAACTCACTTCTTGCTGCGCTAGCTTTTTTCGGCTTAGAACGGGGCTTTCGAATTGCACTGGCCGAAATTCCTTTTTCTCTGGAACGGGGCTGGCTCCGGCGCTGGAAGGCGTCCAGACGGATGGAATTCTACCATCCTTTTGAGACTCTTTTTGTTCGGGGCTTGGCTCTTTTGGGGGTGGCGGTGGCTCGCTTCCAGGTGACCAAACGCCTGACGATAAAAATCCATGATGTTAAACAACTATGATCGTCTCCGCATCTGATCATTAAATGGAATCTTAAAATATATAGAGAATATGAAGACAAACTGGATGTTAGTAAGTTGAACGTTAGGGTGGAGTGAAAAAAACATTTTTTCAATTATCAAATTCCAATAGTGCGTAAAAGTTGTCTACTTGGCCCAATAAAACGTGTAAAAAATTTCAGCTCGATCGGATAATTTCTTTTGTGTGCACCAAAGGCCTTAACTTTCAAAATTTTAGTACAAAACTTAAGAAACTGCAACTTTCTTCAGCTGGTGGATTCCACCTTTTTTTATACCCAAGACTATATTTGTTGCGTAAATGAAGCAAAGAAACACCCGTGGCTGGTTTCGGAACGATAGGAATGACACTGTAAACTATAAAAAAATGCAGCTCTTCGCTCACTTTCCTAACGGAACAAGTGGCCCAGAACCAACCACGCGGAGGTAGCTGTACGTCGCGCTCCTTGTTTTTTGTATTTTATATTTTTTTCGTTTTTTTTTAATAATTCAATTGTTTTTTTATGTATTTTGTATTTTATATTTTTTTTTTGTTTTTTTTTAATTTTAAGTTTTGTACTAAAATTTTGAAAGTTAAGGCCTTTGGTGCACACAGAAGAAATTATCCGATCGGGCTGAAATTTTTTACACGTTTTATTGGGCCAAGTAGACAACTTTTCCGCACTATTAGAAATTGATCATCGAAAAAAAGTTTTTTTCACTCCACCCTATTGAACGTGTTGGGTTCAGAAGCTCACACATGTTACTCCAAACTGTGTAGTTCGAATTAGTTGTAATTTCTATTGTTTCTTGAACTAAATGAATTTAATTAAATAGTAGTTTGCATTGTATCACTTACTGAATAGTTTTAAATACTTTGAGGGTAAAATTTCATATTTTTTTCTAATTTGAATGATGTATTTTACTTGCAATAAGCATTCTAGAAGTGTAAATTTTTTTAGAAATTATTTGTTTATTTAGAAAGTATTGTTTATAGGAATTACTTTCTTGCACTTTATTTACTATCCGCAATTATTTTATATTTTACTTTTAATTGTTTGGAAATTATTTATAAAATATAAGTAATGATTTTTTTCATTTCTGCTCAAGTACGAGGAATTACGAAAAAAATGTACTGCTTTCAGTTGGATATGTATGTTGAAATATTGGCTACGTAAGCACCTCAATTTACTTTAATCATATTAAAGAACAAACACCGGTGAACTTCGTTTATTAATTTCCCTTCGTGTATTCTGTTATCCGAAAAATAGTGTTTCATTGTGACAACATTTCTATTCGTCAATTGAAGGGTCGGATGCAATAAGACGACTAGCGCTCGAAAATGGGAAAAATAATATTGTCGAAACGCTAAAAAAGATTGGTAAATTAAATGTGGTTAAACTGTATTTTCAAAAATATAGTGTTGTAAAGCTCGTCACGGCACACAGTTTTTCTATTTACAGTTTGTTTATCGAATCATTACTATTCGAGCTAAAAATTATGAACAAAAAATTTTTCATCGTCCAAAGTCAGTATGTCTTTAAACATAAATTGCGATAACTTGCAATCCCGCGGCACCAACAGTCAACGCGAGTGCTAAGACTGCTAAGTAGCGCATTATACGCGGCTGCTGGCTGTTGGTGGCGCGCGAGATTTATACATATCGTCATATCTTCTACAATTATTTATTAATCAGAAAATCTTCCTGGTATATTAAGGAAAAACTTTGTAGCTGCAAGTCATATGTACCTCAAAATTGCCTCGATACTGTTTAACGGCGAACGTTGAAAAACATGCGTTATGTCCAGTATTAATTGTTAATTAAATATTATTACGTTTTTTAACATTCCACGCAAAATCGGACACTTTTTGGAGTAACATTTCGGATCTGGCTCAAATTTGAATATGTTGTAGTCTTTAGAGATGTATATACATATCTCGAAGGATTTTTGTAAATTTTGAAAAATGTAGATTTTACAGCTGTTTGAAGGTAAGTGCCAACTTTTTTTCAATAAATTATAACTATGGAGGTAGTAAACGGATGGAGATGAGGTTTACGGTGATTTGTAGAGAAGACATTGAAGTTTTAAGAAAAAATTATTTCAGTTTTAAAAAGAAAATTTTTAACCATTTTTGTGCAATTATTATAAACAAATGCAGTTTTTTAACATCGGGCGCGATTTTAAAAACCTGAAAAAAAACAGAATATAGGGAATCTATCCTCCCCCTTGATGGACCAATTTTCAAAAATATGGACACTTTAAAATTGCCCAAATGAAAATTAATTGAATGTGACGCTGCGTCGCCCAGCACCGGCTCGACTGGTCGGGCCGTGCGGTACTCGCAGCGGCCAAGCGGCTATCTGCTATTCTTATACAGTGTTCTCGTAAATGGTAAGTATTTGTAAAAAAATGAAAGAGGAAAACTTTTACTGTTTTTTATACCCAACATAATACAGTATCTCAATTTTTGGAGTTCGCAATATTTTCCTTGAAACGAGGGTGACCTTCAGTTTTTTAAATGGAATGCTATATACTTGATTACCCAAAATGAAAGTGACTGTCAAGACAAAGTCAACCATATGGTATACTATGACCTTCAAAGCCACACAAGGTTATAAATATATTGAAACAGTAGATTGAGTTTCTTTCTTTCATTCCTAACCTTGTGTGACCAGTCGAGCCGGTGCTGGGCGACGCAGCGTCACATTCAATTAATTTTCATTTGGCCAATTTTAAAGTGTCCATATTTTTGACAATTAGACCATGATGGGGAAGGATAGAACTATATTCTGTTTTTTTTTTCAGGTTTTTAAAATCGCGCCCGATGTTAAAAAACTGCATTTGTTTATAATAATTGCACAAAAATGGTTAAGAATTTTCTTTTTAAAACTGAAATAATTTTTTCTTAAAACTTCAATGTCTTCTCTACAAATCACCGTAAACCTCATCTCCATCCGTTTACTACTTCCATAGTTATAATTTATTGAAAAAAAGTTAGCACTTACCTTCAAACAGCTGTAAAATCTACATTTTTAAAAATTTACAAAAATCCTTCGAGATATGTTTATACATCTCTAAAGACTACAACATATTCAAATTTGTGCCACAGCTGAAATGTTACTCCAAAAAGTGTCCGATTTCGCGTGGAATGTCTAAGGGTTTTGTGCATACATTCTACGGCACCGCCAGAATTTTCTGAAGTTATGTTTTGAGTCTCATAACGATCCGTTAATATTGACTAAAGTTATCGCAATTTATGTTTAAAGACTTAACTGTGGACGATGGAACATGTTTTGTTTATAATTTTTAGCTCGGATAGTAATGACTGGATAAACAAACTGTAAATAGAAAAAATGCGTGTCGTGGCGAGCTTTACAACGTTATATTTTTTAAAATACAGTTTAACAACATTTCATTTTCCAATCTATTTTAGCGTTCGGACAATCATTTTTCGCATTTCGTAAATTTCCATGAACTTCGCGTTCTGCTCTTTATTATTTCGCGTAACATCGCAAATAACAATGGTATATTTGTGTCCACGGGCGATCGAATCGAACCGTGGGTTCCTTGGTTCGGGTAAACAACATTTGAGTCCAGTTCAAGAAAGCTGTGTTAGGGTCTTTGCACCGTGGTAGCCAGCAGACGTGGCGTGACGGTTGGGGCCACGTGAATCCAACGAAAACGAGCCAAAACCAACATTCACGAACCGTAAGAGATTTGCTAATCTTGGCCGCGGGGGCGTATTATATAAAGAATCGTTCTTTCCTCGGCGAGTCCTCGGTCTATTACGTGAGACGAGCCCAGAGATGGGGGCGGTAGGAATTTTTGGTGCGCTCGCTGACAGCAGGAATTACCCACCTATTAGTTCCCCTTCGTATGATTTTCAAAGGATCATTAACCATGGAAACATTGTTCCAGAGAGTTCAATCGTTTTGTAAAATTGACAAGGGACGTTTGATTATTGCGAACTGACAATACAGAATCTAGCTTCATTCATTTTCGGTGTCGATAATTTAATGATTGGGACTAGGGTTTGTCGGTTTTTAAAAACCGGTTTTTTTTATAAATTTGTAAAATTCGAAAACTGGTTTTTAAATTAAAAAACGGTTATATGTACTAGAATTAATATGTAAAAATGAATTAATTATTTAATTAAAAACGTTAACATAAGTTTACAACATAAGTTACTTTCGGAAGAAAAATACTAAATGAAATTAAGAGTTATAAATTATATTTTGTACGGATTTTAGTTATTTTTTTTTTCATTTGGTTTTGAATGCAGTGTATTTTATTGTTTTATATTTTTGTGGATCCATAAATATTAAATGAACTCAAACATTGTACGGATTTGTACGGATTTGAGTTTTTTTTTAATTTGGTTTTGTATAGGTAGATTATATTTTATTTTGTTATACGTTTGTAATTCAATGAATATTAAAAGAACTGAAATTTTTTTAAATAAGTATAAATATTTATTTTCTATTTTAAATATATTTTTTCGGGAAACTTCGAAAACCGGTTCAACCGGTTTTTTGGGAATAGTGGAATTCGAAAACCGGTTTTTTCAAAAGTCGGTTTTTGTGTAAACCCTAATTGGGACAAAATTTTTGAATTCTTGATTATTTGAAGGACTTATGAACACTCATACGAGGTGTTAATGAGAAATTGCTAATTGCAAGATGGTCCCAATGACAGACACCACACAGAACAAGTTATTCTATTTAAAAAAAAATTGATATGATAGAATAAATTTTTTTCCCAAAAATTTCATTTTCAAAGAAACCGACTTTGAAGGTCAACTCTATACGGACACACTTGATTAGAATTTGATAAACCAGATTTCACTACAGACCATTGCTATGATTTCCCAGCGCACAATACTTTTTTCAAAATATCAAATTACAAGCTCGTGGTGTATAAATGTGCGCCACGTGGCAAAAATATAGTGTATCCTGCCAGAAAGCGTTATTTTTAACCCTGCATTTTGAAGCACAGACACTGCTTAGAAAAATTCACAGTTTCAACTCCACATATATTTTTACTTCTTTCTATTAACCAGTAATCATTATAGAACTGTATATATATATATATATATAGTATTTAAATGTTGTTGTAATTAAAGATAACACTGTACTCGTTGAATTAAAGATATATATATATATATATATATATATATATATCTTTAATTCAACGAGTACAGTGTTATCTTTAATTATTATATATATATATAATATATAATATATATATAATATATATATATAATAATTATATAATATAATAATTAAAGATAACACTGTACTCGTATATATATATTTATATATATATATCTTTAATTCAACGAGTACAGTGTTATATTTAATTACACCAACATTTAAATAATTCCTCGATCAAAAAAAATACATCGATTTCAATTATTTCCCATCCTTTCTGTAATCTCAACTAGGGCTGGGACTATTCGAATAATTTAATATTCGAATATTTCACAAGTATTCGAATGCTACGAATCAACTTCGAATATTTGAGTATTCGAATGTTATTATTCGAATATTATTGACTGTGAAGTGGGTCAAAATTAGCACTTACAAGATTTCACCCTGACAAATGAATCTAAAAGAACTTGATTTACAATTCACACCATACTATTCGAATACTTAAATATTGGAGTAGCATTCGAATACTTGGATATTCGAATTATATTCGCCAAATAATCGAGCAACTGAAGTATTCGAATATTCGAATACCGAAAAATTCGGCAAATAGTCGCAGCCCTAATCTCAACATAACACGTGGATTGAAAAATTGAATTAATATTCCTGGAAACGAACCCTCGAGCGATAGCAATTTATTCTACGTCTCCGGCTTATTCTTGTGCAACGAAAAATCGATTTTTCACCACACTATTCACTACATCTGCATGTTCACAAATTCAAAGGCACCATGCGATTTCCAGAGACCAGTTCGCCGTGCTTGCAAAAGCAGGAAATAAGCAGTAATTTGGTAGAGCGTCCGTAAAATTAGAATTTCGTGGGCGTCGATGGTGAGGTAGGATTAATAATTGTAATTGGCTGACGAGCGCCAGGATACAAAGCTGAGCTGGTTTTCTGCAGCCAGACGTTGCGAATCGCGCTAATTTTCGCCTCGATTAATTTTAACACACACGGGAAATCAGGCAACGTTAATGTGGCGTAACACTGAACGGATTCGCTTGTTTTCATGCAAGGGTGTTTCTGCAAGAGATATCCTAATCGATTGAAAAAACTTGCATGAAAATATTTGTTGCATTTGGTAAAAAAAAAATATTAGAATAAATTCAACGAAATAGCTTCATCAATATGTGATAGAATTTTTTTCTAAAATCACAATAGATTTTTGACTTTGCTTGAAAATGTCGTAACTCGTTGGTGTGCAAGCACCCATTCGGAGCTCTGAGATTACAGTAACTCTGGTTTTCAGTTATCACGCTTTAATTGCATTCGGTATGATAACGCGCGGCTAATTAGTGGAGTCTGTCTCGTTGAACGCTGTCCCTTTTAATAACCGTACAATCCACAATAGTACAAAGCATTCTGTTAGTTTCACGCCTCTCTTGAAAGTTTACCTGGTGTTTTCGACGAAGCTTTAAACGTGGGAGCGAACATAACGTTCTCTGAAAATATCAAACGGATTTTAAGGATTCGTTCAACACGCTTCGTGTCTGAAGGCGCAAATCCGCGATGAGAGAAGAATTTATTTAATCTCATCAGAGTTTAATTATTTTGTGATTAGTTTCGCGAAATTAAATATTACCAAAAATCTCATCTCTCGCGAATATCTCCATTATTTACATTTAGCTGTTGCCGAGACTTTTGTCTCGTGTAAAATCTCATCGCGGATTCGCAACTTAATGAAAGAGCCCAATTGTCAAATGCGATTACTACAACGAGAGAAAAGAAAAATGACTAATTACGTCGATGAACTCTCATAAGCGGTATTTAAATTCAAAGGGAAATAATAAATCACTGATCAATTCTGTATGTGTTGATATCTGATTCAACATGGCGCTGCCCTGCTACCGGGAAAACTAACCTCAAAGTCAAATTGGCGCTTCCACTTTTTCGCGTGTAACTCTCAAAGTACAGCGGACAGAGAAAAATGTTTCAAACAAAAGTTTAATGGTACAATAAGCGCTGAAAACTTGTGTTATCAAAATTTTGAAAAGAGTTTAAAAACAAAAATATCTGATGAAAAAAAACTTTTGCAAATATTTTGTTAGCGGAAGTTTGTAGCGCTTATTGCGCCATTAAACTTTTGTCTGAAACATTTTTTTCTGTCCGTTGTACTTTGAGAGTTACACGCGAAAAAGTGGAAGCGCCACTTTGACTTTGAGGTTAGTTTTCACCCCCTTAAAGGACGATAGGGACCAAATGAAACACACCGTTGTTCTTCTTTTGAGTCACTGTAAAAACCCACAATGTTGCGTTCCAATCGGTGAGTCCGGGTTCGCGGTGTTCCCTTGTCAGTCAGTATTAATTTCTTTCAGAATATACAAAACCTACTTTAGGAGAAATTGACTAATAAGCGTGATCAGAGATGAGGCATTGAGAGAAAAGACGGACTAACCCACGTTGAAGAAAAATTAATATTTCCTATTTTATATGATTGGAATACATTATTGCTACTAATTCGATTTCGCAAAAAATGTGGGCTAGTCCGTTTTTGCTCTCAATGCCGCGGATTACACGAGTATAATAATAGAGATATATATGGTTCTACTTAAACAAATTAAGATGACCTTGAAGTTCATTTTGAAGAGGCAATTAAAGAAAAATTAATTTAAGATAAAATCCGTTGTAGGGAAAATAATTGTTCAAGAGTTAGGGCGAACATAACGAACGTACCAGCCTGTATATTAAATAAAGTTCAAATATTTCAGATTCGAATCCAGAGTTATTATTTAAAACATCTTAGTACGTTATTTTAAAAACTTCAATTTATATTTTTGTTGTAGGACAGTATAAAAGTGCGCTAGCAGGATCACACATCGCGAGAAAGCTGACTCAAAAGTGTCTATCGAGTACTAATGTGTGCCCATCAATTACTTTGTCTATTTCTATTGCTCTATTTAAAGGTGATATCCGCATTGACAAGCAATGTGACCTTTGGAAGCATGCCACGATTACTCACGTTGGAGGTACAATTTGCAAATAAAAAGCACCAATGTCCCTTAAGGGGTTACACCACCTTGGCGCTCGGAAAAATAGGTATAAAAATAAACTTTTTTTTTGACGCTGCCATAAAGTATATAAAATGATGTTTATTTTACAGATATATATAGTAGTTTTATGAACAATTTACAATATTAACGATTAAAAAAAAATAAAAAATGGCGGAGGTATAAGCCGATAAGTAGGACCCTCTTTTGAAAATCCTTGCTGATGGTGTACTTGATTTCTCTGTTAGGCATCGTCTCAAACATAACAAATATTTTTTTTCTTATTTAAAAGGGTAATAGCTAAAATGTGACGTAGGGAAAATTTTTTAAAAAAATTTTTGTAGAAATGACAGCTGTTTGAAAAAAAGACTCGAATTTGCATCGAAATTTTGAGTTTAAAAAACTTATAACTTTCGAACATGGCACCCAATCACAAAAATCCTACGTCACATTTTAGCTATTACCCTTTTAAATAAGAAAAAATTTATTTTTTATGTTTTAGACGATGCCGAACAGAGAAATCAAGTACACCATCAGCAAGGTACTTATCCTACTTATCGGCATATATCTCCGCCATTTTTTATTTTTTTTTAATCGGTAATATTGTAAATTGTTCATAAAACTACTATATATAAATGTGTAAAATAAAGATCATTTTATATACTTAATGGCAGCGTAAAAAAAAAGTTTATTTTTATACCTATTTTTCCGAGCGCCAAGGTGGTCTAACCCCTTAAGCGAGTACCCAAGATAATGTCTTCTTCTACTTTTAGGTGGCATTCTCAGAATTTTTTTCATGAAATTTCGGCGATATTAAATGCAATACATTCAATTGAGGTTCAAAGCAAAAAGTATGCGATATTCCGTACGGTACACTTCAATATAAAATTTGGCAGAAAATAGTTTAGAATATTCTACTTAACTGACAATTAAATTCCATTACACCCGAATGGCAGAAACTTTTACTCTAATGCGAAATAATTGTAATACTTCGCATGTTTCAAGAGTTCCTTTTCATGTATAAAAATTATTTCTGAAGTGTGCAAAGATAATATTAATAAAATCAATTATCCAAACACTACCATTTTGCAAAAGAAGTATCATAAGAACTACGACGAAAGCTACTATCCTGGTGAAAGAACTAACATTGAAAATACTTAATGAGATTCACGTCGTAAATAAAAAAACGACGAACAATATTCTCTTTCTACAAATATCATAAATAGTGTTAAGTCGTTACGAAGTGCAAAAACGATGTAACCCCATGAAAATACTCGTTTTATAAGGAGGCATTGGTAGCTCCAGAGGATTAGGAGACTAGAGTGTAAAGAAAGTATTCGATAGAAGGTATTAAAATTGTATGAAAACTTTTGTTCGTAAATTCGATATTTCTCGTGCTAAAAACGACATTACGCAATTCGCGACCGCGTTAAAAAATTAATTTTCTTTCATTAAAATCCCACTATATGTTATGAAACGAATGTAACCCTGCAGCTTCCTTATTTGTTGTAAATGCAAAATTTGTTAGTACTTGCAGTGCTGTAATAGACGACGTTATGTTGCAAAGAGTTGAATTTCACCGGGACGAGTAATTCTGCGGCCTTAAATCACGATAAAGAGCGCACAGAGGACTCCTTAAATTGCTTCTTTACGAGACCGGCGCAGGTCATTAATACAGAAGCAAGCTTGATGGGCTTCAAACGCAAAAAGAGGAGAGAAGGACCGAGAAGAGCAGAAAAGTCGAGGACAGGAAGGTAAACATCTCTTAAACCGTGACACTGTACATTGAATCTGTTCCGAAAGCTTTAATCCTTTTCCATTTATACATCCTCTATTATGAAAAGCTGCGAATTTAATGAGACTGAATTCAGTGAAATGCAAGTCGACTACCTGTCTGAGAACTTTTTAAAGGGAGACCACTGTAACGGTCCGAAATGTAAGGGTCTTTTCGGGAATTTATTTCAACCAAACAACGCAAGTAAATCAATGTATTGCTCAGTATAGTTAATAGTGTACATATCGAAGGGTAAGAAAAAAATTTTTTCAATCAAATTCATAAATCCGTTTCCTGTATACTCTTCGTCAAAATTTGCGCTGCGGCAAAAACATGCTTGTCGCGTTGACAGTGCCCAGGCCATGTGGTTAAACCGAATTAAAAAAGACAATAATATTTAGAAACTAGAAGCCTGCCTCTATTACGTGACGATCAAAAAAAGTCAAAATTGTAAAAAATTACAAAATGGCGGACCACTGGAAAAAAAATCATGTTTTCGAGGTACAAAATTGGGGAAATGTTGATAAAAAAATATAAGGAGGTCATTAATTAAAAAAAACTGATCGTCAAGTAAGAGAGACAAGTTTTTCGTACAATAAATGCCCTTGCTCGTGTAATTTGGACGTATAGTTTTCTCTGCAGACTGTCAACGCGGTTGAAAAATATCATTCTGAGGAAAACGCATTCAATGTTCCGCGCGCGTTTGACACCGCTTCACGGAAAACACAATATCTCCGTCAATTTTGCGAATTTCTTCATTAAATTTGGAGACAGCATTCCTGAAATGTACGGCTTTCGGAAAATGTAGAAAAGAAAAAATCGATTTTTCAGATTTTTTACAGTGGTCTCCCCCCTTAAGGAAATTTCGTTAAATTCTGTTTCCTTCTATTCAATCTTAAAACAAGTTATTGCCATTTCTGTAGAATCATATTTTTTTTTCAAAGGTAAACAAACGTATTTTGTTTTAGAAAAACTAAAACTTGTGCACAAATCTTGGAAGGGGAAGTAATATTTTTTTACTCGAGATAGAAAAGTGTATTTTAAAAAAGCAAAACTTCATAATAATTCATAAATTTAAAGAAAATCCGGCTTTAACTCGTTTCAGCCATTTTCCAAGAAATTTATTTACAAATCTATAAACATGTTTGTAAATAATATAAGGACGCTCAATTTTTAGAAGCTAGCAGAAAATTCAATATTATATGCAGCGTTCTGTTGTTCTCCTGATTAATACTTGTTAGTCAAGCACGTACGAAATAATCAAACTATGTGCCTCCATGTTTCTAAATTTTTCAGGAAATACGGAGAGAAAAATTATAACCTCTGCCTCAATTAATTATTTCCAACAAAGATTACCAACTTATTTTAGTAACTTCATTTGTTAAAGATTCATTGCAAAAGAGTGGAGAAATTGCCGAAATTTATATAAAACCCGATAGAAGAAACCAATGGATCGACGAAGGACATTTGAAAAAGTGTCTGCGCAAATCGAATTTCGCGGCCGGAAAAGCCGACAGAAGCGGAAGGAACCAGTGGCTGACAACGAAAATAGCGCGCAACTTCTGCCTCGGGAACATACGTATATTGCAATTTCGTGCAATCTGTGGCGCCGTAACACGACACCTTTATGTAATCGAAAGCCGGCAAGCTACAAGCTGCGCCTTGTTTTCCGCCGATATTTAATTTTTCATGCACTCGCGTGTAAACACTTCTCCATGCTGTGCAGTACACGCAGATAGAGTTCATATTTGAAAGAAACTTGTTCACCCCAAAAATGTCACTTGAAATCAGTCAAAATTAATGCAAATTTATTCAGTATAAAGATACTCTCAAAGGCTTAAAAGAGATATTAAAATTCAACCGAGGAGTAGTTAAACCCTAAAATATAAATATTCCCTGACACTTGTCACTGTCTCTTCCTTACTTGACGAAACGATAAAAGAATTTACTTGCTGGTACAGTGGAATTTTTCCTATTCTCTAATAGCAATCATTCTATATTCAATATAAAAATATTGCCGAAAGAAATAATAAAGTAATATACAGAAAATATTTCCCTGAAAATTTTCCTTTCGCAATAAATTCTAACATTTTTTGATTAGCAAAAAAAAAAACCTACAACATTTACTCGATGTCTCAGGAAAATTCGACGCAAGAGGAAACCCCGTAAGAACTAAAAATCCATCTACGAAAAGAACGACGTTGATTGTTGTAATTATTACAGAGCTGGAATTCAACGAATTTGGTTTATCGAGACTCAGACGGTGGAGGCTCCAACGCGTTGTTGTTAATTATCTGACGATCTAATCCGTTTCCAGTTTCGGAACTGTTCCGTAGTTTCGTTGCTATAGTCGGCATTTCGCTTATTGCGAACGCGGACACCGTCAGTTTCGTCGGAATTAGTTTTGGCAATAACGGAGCAATGCTTCGATACAGAGATATTCCAGGGATCCGCTCCGTTTTGATCACGAAGGCAGCCTTCTATTATTTTTAAATACAATTACGCTGACCAGCGGCGCTGGCCGTGATGGACACACCGGTTCTCGTTAGATCACCGAAGTTAAGCATCACGGGGCGGGTACTGGGGAAAGATGGGTGACCACCTTTTCTCCCGGTACGACGCTCGCTGCTGGGACCCGAGGGAGAGGAGAGGAAAAGATACGACTATAGTGCGTTGGGCTATACATATAAGCGATAATGCTTGAAATGCCATCCTGCTAGCCACGGGAAAACAGAAACACAGAAACACAATTACGACGCTGCCTCTATTTCGATAATTTCACTTGTGTTTCGAGCACGCAGCGCGAGATTCCCTGAATGGGATCAAAGTAACTTACGAATCGATGAAAAGTAGAATGTACTAAACGGGAAATATTTCGTCTTCGATGCCAGAAAATTCGTTAACGTGGAAATGTGCCAGTACGTACACGAATACTAATTATTAGAAGGGGATTTTCCAAAATTAAAAGAACCGAAGGAAGAAAATTTCAAACGAATCAGCTGATAGTAATGCACACGTGTACTCACCTCTGCTGCAATTTTTCATTACAACACACGTATTTACTCCAATGACATAATACCCAGTTAAGGGGTCATATACGTTTCTCGGCGCTAAAACGTGGTCAATGTTTGGGAGTAATTCAGGAATAAACTATTAGTCCGATTGGTTTAATTCTTTTTGTATTTTATAGGTATACGTTTATAGATTATAAAACAGGTATGAGAATTCCAAAAATTTTAAAAATGTGGCGTCCGCGGGCTGTGGCGTAGAACATGTTTTCTGGCGCCGCCCAAAACGGTGGGCATGATTCAGCCCGTACGAGTGGTCTGAAATAAAAATCACCGATTTTTTAACAATCTGTGGGATCATAGTTATCGTGTGACGTCGAGCTTTTTCAATTAAATTGAACCATTTTTTAATAACAAGCAAACACGTACGAGTTTTATAGCGAAAATCACGACCCTTTTCTTCAAAGTGCTACCATTTCCGCAATTTTTTTTTTTCGAAAAAATGGCGACGTCACACGACAACTATGATCCCACAGATTGTTAAAAAATCGGTGATTTTTATTTCAGACCACTCGTACGGGCTGAATCATGCCCACCGTTTTGGGCGGCGCCAGAAAACATGTTCTACGCCACAGCCCGCGGACGCCACATTTTTAAAATTTTTGGAATTCTCATACCTGTTTTATAATCTATAAACGTATACCTATAAAATACAAAAGGAATTAAACCAATCGGACTAATAGTTTATTCCTGAATTACTCCCAAACATTGACCACGTTTTAGCGCCGAGAAACGTATATGACCCCTTAAGTCATCTCTCGCTGTAGCCACAACGGCAATTATTCTAAGCAAAAATTCAAATCGCTGGAAACCTATTTGCGACCCATCACTTCCCGGAAATTTCTAATCGGCAAACGATTTCTACTTCAAGAATCCTGCATCCTACATGCAGCGTGACGCGCCTGAAGCGAGGCATTTACCCGCGGTGCAATCCGAAAGGCTGCGAAGTCACTTTCAGAATTAATTCGAAAAAGGGGATGAAAGTTCGTCAGACTTGCTCGAACGAGAGTCTTAAGCGCTCGTTCTAGAGATCTCCGCGCTCGCAGGACAACCTGTTGAACGAATCCTTGAGGCGACACCGAATCCTATCACTTATCGCGGGGGGTGTCCACCAGCAACAGCGGAGAATCCTCGGCCACGTGGGCGCAACTCACTTTTCTCCAACATGCTTGGGCCGCCTGCCCCCGTTCGGTGGGTGGACAGAAGTCTCGTACGTGAGTTCGCGTTTCGCGAGAATGTAGGGAGCTCGATGGTTGGCCGAGGAAGACTGAGAGGCGTCGCGACGCTCCAAGGCCCGAAGGCGACGCCATCGTCGCGTTGCGCGTCGTCGTTTAACTACGCAGAAGCCGGCGATTTAGAATAGTCCAGCAACGTGGCTCGGCGAGAGGCTTGGAAATTCGCACGGAACCGATTGCGAACGTGTGCAACGAATAGGCGAGAGCCGCCTTCTTCCTTGAATAATTTGTTGTACAAATGGAATACGTGTGATTCTGCGCGTAAAAGTGAATCGAAAGGGCGGAAGACATTTTTTTCTTCCGATATTTGTTGAAATTAATGATGGAGTTTTTATGAGAAAATATATCGTTGTATTTCCACGGATCATTACTTTTTTTTGGCGGCGAAATATGTAAAAGTATATAAGTACATTTTTGAAGCTTCTTTTACAAGATTTAAAATTTGCTGGTAATTTATATTTGAGCCGTTGTTTTTGAAAGTGGTATAAGTCCATTTTTTGGAAAAGATGAGTTAATGATTGTTTTAGGCAGATATAGATATCCTCTTTTTATATTTATAATCACACAGTCAATGATGTACAATATCCTCATAAATTAATAAAAAAAAGTTGAAGTGTAAAATGTTATCGCAGGAATGCTTTTTTTCTAAAGTGGTATGAGTCCATTTTTTGGAAAAAATACTTCACTATGCTAAGTGTAAAGGAGAAATAAGTTTGTTATTATTAGTTATCTTAACGAAGTAATTTACTTTTCATACTAGTTTATTTATAAATTCCTTATAATATAACTGAAATTATTTCTTAATTAACTCGATTATTCGTTTACTTGTAAATAATGAAGACATGTATGTCTTCGTTTTAATTATTATTTTTTACATTAAAAGATAAATCTCACAAAAGCCAACTTCGATTAAAATACAAATCTAAAATTGCTATTGGTTATATTTTTCATAATATGTTATTATTGAAAGTGGTATAAGTCCATTTGTAGCTAAAAACTCGTTTATTTTCATTAACATTTTTATTGAATATTATTTCATAAGAAAATTTAACAAGATTATAGTTGTAAAAACATTACTCGAATTGATTAACGTATGCGAATATTTTTAAGTTGATTCAAACGCAGACCCTTAAATATCTCAATGTATGAATAAATGGATTTATACCACCTTCAAAAACAGCGGCTCATTTTAATATCCCTATCTGATACTATGGCCTAAATAATTATATTCACATTAATTATTTATACAAAATAGCAGACAATGTCGTAATATTTTTCTATTTTATTACTCTGGATCCGCCCTTGGAAAATTCTGGAAAATATTACCCTTGCGGCGGCATTTAGAGTTCTCTTTCACGAATTTAAGAAGCATGAAAGAAAAATACCGATGTATTTTCTTTTATTAATTTGTCCAATCCTTATGTAGTAATGTGTTCTTTCAGTTGCGAAACGATTTTCAACTTTTTTGTAGAGAAATTAAAAAAATACTGAAACTTTGTGAATATGTAGGGGATTTCCTCCCGATTACAACGCAATTTTTGTTTGTTGCCCAAATTCACTCGAGGGGGGGGGGGGGGGGGGGGGGGTGAAATTAACCCCTGAAAATTCGGCTATTTTCCGATTTTGTATTCTAACTCGCGAACTGTAAGAGATAGAAAAAAAGTTTCAAGACAAAAGTTACTTCTTTTAATTAGATCTATCATTTAGTAAAACAATATTTTACACTTCAGGAGTTATAACGCAAAATCGGAAAATAACCGGATTTTCAGGGGTCAATTACACCCCCTTAGAGTGAATTTGGGCAGCAAACAAAAATTGCGTTATGATCAGGAGGTAATTCCATACATATTCACAAAGTTTCAGAATTTTTTGAATTTCCTGGTCCACGTAACCCTTAAGTATAAATTAAAGGGTGTGATGTTTGACGAATCTGGAAGTTGGATAACTACACCACCGCGGTCAATCCAAATGGAATTTTTAGAATAATAAAAACCTAAGAATATGCACAAGTTTGTTGTATTCTTTGAACCGGACCAGCACCAATGTTGACGAACACTGGCGCGCAAGTGGAAGCAGTGAGTAATAGCCAGACACGCCAGCCAAATCGTGCGCGTAGCAGACGAATCTTCGCATGCAATTATTTTGAAAACGAAGCCACGCACGAAAAAAGATTTATTCGACATTTTCGATTTAATTTTTACACAGAGAATACTTTCGTTAAATTTTTTTGTTCCCTGACATACCATTATTATACTCATTGCGATCTTTCTGAACAGGTACATATATGTATCGCAGAAAAACTGTGAACTGCAGTAAATATAATATTAAAATTATATGCTAATTTCCACAGTAATTGTATCTCCTCTACTAGAGAATTAGCAATATATAACGCAACATATAGTTTAAATGATCTTTTTACTAGGTTAGGTCTGGGCGAAGTTTATCGTATCTGCTTTGAACAAATGCAGTATTACTATAAATATTTTAATTTTAATAATTGCGTAATTTAATAATTATGTATCAAACAGTATTATACGAATGTTCAAGCTTTATTAATGTCACTTCTTACTTTTTATATCCAATTTTGATTGTTTGATAATTAGTCTCTTTTTCATTCCGCAAAAAGTTATTTTAAATAGTCAATATTATTTGCGTAATTTAAATAAATATCGAATTTCACATTGCATTTAAAAGGAAACAGAAAAATAAAATATACTTCCATACGTCCCGAAATATGCAGAGAACATTGGAATCCAATCCTCTGTTTTCTCATAAATAAATAAAACGTAACTGAAATAAGCATTCTAGATATTCAATGGAACGTAGGAAGTTCCATTAAAAAATAAATACGTCTTAAAATATATCATCTTAAATACGAAAAATACGCCCGCGTACATGTAAATAAAATAAGAAACTTTTCATGGTTACTGCAGTGAAATTAAGTTCGTTATAAACTATTCAGACCATTGACGTGTATGAAATAAAAAAGAAAACTTGCAATTTCGATACATCTTAATTTGGATACTTACTTGCAAGATTAAACTTGAATGACTTTTAGTCGAAATCAAAACATTTAAAATGAAAATATTCCGTAACCAATGTTTAACAAAAGTCGGTAGCAAACACGTTTTTCCTTGTATCTTATTTTTTATTTTCGTTGAAAAGCATGCTCTAGTTAACTAACAATAAGCAAAATCATGAGACGCACCTTTCCCAAACAGAAATCCCTTGCCGATTCTCAAAGCATTGTCGATCTCGTGCAGCAGATCGCTCTCATTGTCATTTCCTTTCGCAGCAAAATCAAAACCACTCCCTTCAGCTAAAAAAGCATGCCCAAAAAATGTGCAAAAAATGAGTCACTAACACTTGTTAATCTTAGAACTGAACGAAGTTCAACGGTGTTCAAAACCGTTAGGATCTGCTAGTGGAATATTTACGCTTCGCCTTAATCTAAACTATGAATAATTTTCTATTTTTAACGACCACGAAGTGTGAATATCCTTTCGAAAAATCTCGACCACACTTTATCCTGCTACACCTCTTGTCTTTAATCATTTATTTACGTTATAAATTTTGGAGAGTCTAGTGATTAAGATCTATAAATCGTTAGGTCAATCGGTAACCAAAATATTTCGCGAAAAACATTCTTCCAAAATACATTTTTTTTATAAATGCAAGTTTTACGAACGAATTTACCATAAATATTCCACGATCACCATTTGCTGGTATTGTATTATTTAATGATTAATAAAGCTATGTTAGACAAAGCATGAAATGTAGAGAAATAATGGTGTTAAATGATTTAGAAATGGATTAACGAATTTACGTATATTCCAGATTGTAGAAGAAATACACGTAGTTTGGTTCTGTAGACATGTTCATAAGGGACTTATGAAAACTGAATGCAATACACTTACAAGGGAACACCGCGAACGCGGACTCACCGATCGGAACGCAACATTGTGGGTTTTTAGAGTGACTCAAAAGAAGAAGAACGGTGTGTTTCATTTGGGCCCTATCGCCCTTTAAGCGGGTGAAAACTAACCTCAAAGTCAAAGTGGCGCTTCCACTTTTTCGCGTGTAACTCTCAAAGTACAACGGGGAGAAAAAAATGTTGCAAACAAAAGTTTAATGGTGCAATAAGCGCTGAAAACTTGCGTTAACAAAATTTTGAAAAGAGTTTAAAAAGAAAAATATCTGATGAAAAAAAACTTTTTCAAATATTTTGTTAACGCAAGTTTGTAGCGCTTATTGTACCATTAAACTTCTGTCTGAAACATTTTTTTCTGTCTGCTGTACTTTGAGAGTTATACGCGAAAAAGTGGAAGTGCCAATTTGACTTTGAGGTTAGTTTTCACCCGCTTAAGGGTTTAGGCCACGTTGGACGGAGGAAAATTGCAGTAATTTTCGACATATTTTTGTAGGAAGATAACGAAATAAACAGAAAACTTAATATGAAGCCTGTTATTATACAACTCTCGCTGGAAAAAATCGTATTTTTTTTCAAACAAAATGGCGGCAGTAGAGCCGTGATACGCAAGATCTTGATGAGCGACGTTTTCCACGGTGTTCAATCTCACGGCCATACCGTTTGACTTAGGAGAAAAAACTAAAAAGATTTATTTTCTGCATGCCTAAAACTAGAGAAGTACGTAGCGGTGTTGCGATATCTTGAACATATTCTTTGCAATTGACACTTTTATAAAAAAAAAATGCACTTTTTCTCCCCATGTTCACCATTACGAGACAAATTAATGTTTCTGGATTTCCCTACGTACTTCTCTAGTTTTAGGCATGCAGAAAATAAATCTATTTGGTTTTTTGTTCTAAGTCGAACGGTATAGCCGTGAGATTGAACACCGTGGAAAACGTCGCTCCTCAAGATCTTGCGTATCACGGCTCTATCGCCGCCATTTTGTTTGAAAAAAAATACGATTTTTTCCGGCGAGAGTTGTATAATAACAGGCTTCATATGGTATTTTCTGTTTATTCCGTTATCTTCCTAAAAAAAATGTCGAAAATGACTGCAATTTTGCTGCGTCCAACGTGGCCTAACCCCTTAAGCGGGTGAAAACTAACCTCAAAGTCAAATTGGCACTTCCACATTTTCGCGTATAACTCTCAAAGTACAACAGACAGAAAAAAATGTTTCGGACAAAAGTTGAATGGTACAATAAGCGCTGAAAACTTGCGTTAACAAAATTTTGAAAAGAGTTTAAAAAGAAAAATATCTGATGAAAAAAAACTTTTTCAAATATTTTGTTAACGCAAGTTTGTAGCGCTTATTGTACCATTAAACTTCTGTCTGAAACATTTTTTTCTGTCTGCTGTACTTTGAGAGTTACACGCGAAAAAGTGGAATCGCACTTTGACTTTGAGGTTAGTTTTCACCCGCTTAAGGGGGAACACCACTGTGACGGCCGGAAAAATGAGCCCATTTTTAAGATTTTTTTAAGGAATAACTTACAGTTTTATTATAAAATTGTTATTACCTATCTTTAGAACAATGTCTTAAGAGACTATAAAAAAAAAGTAATAGAAAAACATGCATAGATTTCCATATACAGTTAATCTCCTACACCCCTCACAAGAAAAACATAGGTCGCTTATCGAAACGATATCTCTGGAACGGCAACTCTGAATTCAAATTTTTTTTTTTAATATAATCGGTATGAGTGTAGTTTCCGTTGTGCGTACCGATTTTTTGATCGAAAACATATTTTTTGAAATACGCTCGAAAAACTATCCATTTTTTTGCCGATTTTCGAAACTTTTTCTTCCCAAGCGCCCCATTTTTACAAAAATAATTTTTTTTAAAAATCGGTACGCACAACGGAAACTACACTCATACCGATTTTATTAAAAAAAAAAATTTGATTTTAGAGTTGCCGTTCCAAAGATATCGTTTTGATAAGCGACCTATGTTTTTCTTGTGAGGGGTGTAGGAGATTAACTGTATATGGAAATCTATGCATGTTTTTCTATTACTTTTTTTTTTATAGTCTCTTAAGACATTGTTCTAAAGATAGGTAATAACAATTTTATAATAAAACTGTAAGTTATTCCTTAAAAAAATCTTAAAAATGGGCTCATTTTTCCGGCCGTCACAGTGGTGTTCCCCCTTAAACGGCGAAAGAGCCCAAATGAAACACACCGTTCTTCTTCTTTTGAGTCACTCTAAAAACCCACAAAGTTGCGTTCCAATCGGTGAGTCCGGGTTCCCTTGTTAGTAAATCTTAAAATTCTACTTTAATTCTCATGTTAATAAAATAGACTAGAAGTAGTCCCAACAAGAAAAACCCTAAATAAAAATATCTCCACAATTTTTCAATCTTCGTTCTACGCCATTTTCGTTAACGAAACTCTTCCCCATTTAGTGTAAAATATAAAAAATTGACCCCAAGAAATCGAAGCGTACAGAAGAAAATACAACGAAGGTAAATTCAATTTTCACCACAACCATTTACACAGTTCATCCCCGGGATATCAGTTCAATACTCAAAACTCTACAAAATCATGAAGAATATCCTAAGAAATATTAACAGATATCTAAAAACACCAATTCCGAATTGGATCCACATAAAATGAAGAATTCGTCGTTACCGTTACTAAATTTCCAGAAGCACAGCTCTGAAACCACCCTTAAAATATCTAAATGCTACAAAAATCCATCGCGCGAATATTCAATAATCCACAAAATCCGAAAATATTCCACGAAATATTTATGGGCATCCCGGAACATCTGTTCCGTATCGGGTCTACGCAAAGCGAAGAATTTTTCGTCACCGCGAGTGAAGAGGTTGCACCGAAGGGTGGAGATCTGAATGGGATACAGTTAAATCGGCGGATGCGGCAGGTCGTGTGGCAATTCGTCGGAAATAGCCAAAATCGTGGTTCCGGCGTGTAGCTGGACGCGCGACGAAACGCTCTACGAGCACTGGCCTATTTCTCGATGAGGCCTATATTTAGGTCCTCATTCTCGAATGAATCACGGACGTTGCAACCGGACCAACCTCGGCTAGCCGTTGTGATTCGACGTCGAAGGAAAAATAAATCGTGGGTGGTGGTCGCTCGTCTGGATAGTTACCGAATATTTCTTTCAGTGCCGCGGGGACGTAGCGGTGATGGTGGATGTAACCACCCGTTGCTCAACGTTTCCTTGCTTAACGAAGCGCCTGGGGGAAATTGATTTAATGATAAGAGAGGGAATGTTTACAGCGTTTTCGCAATAAATCGAGAGGCAAGTCTTTGGGATAATTTTTAACGTGATCACGATTTATTGTTTGTTACTGGCTTTGGAATATTTCTAGGAGTATGCCAGGATAACTTGTTTTCAAATTGCTTAACTAGTAAAAAGTTCGCTTTGAGAATTTTGCATTTCTTTGCATGATTGTAAATGTTTTTGTAATAAATAATGAATAATGATTGAGTGGATTTTTCTTCGAAGTATTCGAAAACCTAAGTCGATCTTTGGATTTCTTAAATAGCGGTGCTCAATATCCTGAAGCTATATATTTTTTTTAATTTCTTGAGAAGTTTTAAAATGTCCACTTTTCTGCGGCAATAAACAGGTGATGAGATAAATAAATGAGAAATTGATTTTAGTCCGTCAGTAAGTATGTCTGCAAAGGAATTTAATAGTTAAGAGGAACTACTGTACGTGTTCTGTTATTGTTAAGTCATTAAATTTGGCTGCTATGGTTAATAAACTATTTCTAAGTTGTAATATATATATCTGAAATATTTGCCTTGTACAGTCAATTTTCAAATTTATGTGATTACATATTTTACGTGAAATATGAAAAGTCATATCTTTGCATATTTTATTAGTGAAATAACTGTTTCGTAAATGACTAATTTCATGAGTTACATAAAAGCTTTTACTTCCATTAAGCTAAATTAATGCTTTGGAAGACAAAATATCTTTCGGAGTTATGAAATTTATAAATACCTTCTCACTAGTTGCATTAATCGATTCTTCATTAATTAGTACCATATCATATAGGTACAAGACAGTTAAAGAATGACGGAAGAAATAATGTGTCAGATGAAGGTTGACGATTATACGTTGGCACCGAAATAGAATAATACTCTAGAAACACATTCATACGTATCTTTTATAGCCCCAAGCGTCAAAACATGTTCTGTCGAAAAAGAAACGATTGCTGTACTCAATCTGACACCTAACCGAGAAACTACAAAAAGTAGTATGCAACCCATCGAATATAAAATATGAAAAATTGTGAAAATGAAGCAGAAAGAAAATATTACATCCAAATGATGGGGTTCGAAAAACCCCAAAAACTGAGTTTTGTATAGTGACGAATTTGCTAAGTTTTATTCAAAGTTTCATGTGAAGCAAAACAAAATTTTAATTCATTGAAAACATGCTGAGTCATAGTAGTGCAAACATGTAATTAACAAAAGAAAATTAATTTTGCTGTAATTACGTTTACATAAAAGTAATAGAATAATCTATAAAAATCAGAACAATTTGACGCTATTTGATTATTGGATAATTGCTAGTGACGACAGCACAACGAATAATACCTACTCAATTACCTATTAGAAATATGTATATATAGAACAACATACCGTTAAGGAACTAGTTTCTGATCAGTTTAGAAGGTTTCCCGCTTTAATATTTATTTTTCACCTAATAAAACATTAAACCATAGACTTTTTTTATACTAAAAGTTGAATTAATGTTTAAACTTCAAGGAAAAATTTTAAAAAGTTGAAAATAAATATATAATTTAAATACTTATAAGGTATGGAATAATAAGGTGACTAGGAACTAGATTTTAATCATCTAAAACTAACAATACTAACTGCTTTCACAGACAACACATATATTTTTGAATTATCAATTTTTATGTTAGTAATTATTTCAAACAATTATTTATTGACATAAACTCAAAAGAACGATTTATTTCATGAACTGATAAAAAATTAGTGCTTGATCAAGAACTAGTTCCTTAACGGTATATGAACTTTTATTTCTAGCAGAATGAAATTAAGATAATCTAAAGTTTCAAACGATATTAAGCGCCATCTAAATGTTTACGATAATAAGAATTTCTATGATGTTAAGCAATACTTTTTGTGCTCCAGTTGTGTGTAATGATAACCCACGACCCGCGCGAAAGCCAACGTTGTTATCTCAAAGTATTCCCATTTTATTGGCAAGAAATAGATCCACTTCTCATTTCTTCTTTTAAAATATAACTTTTCGTAGTTCTACATATATTCTCCCTAATTTCTACGAGGTATGGGCATAAACTGAAAAATCATCACTATCATAAATATGTAACATGAGTTATATATATATGTGATGTGTAACAGAGAACATGATAATTCAGAGAAACACTAAAAAAACATACACATACCTACGTAAATCTCCTTTAACTGTATTTTTTGCAACGTGTATTTTCTTATATTCAAATGATACTTCAGAAAACTTATTAAAACTATTCCTAATCCTATACAGAATGTTTGAAACAGTAGCTTAGAACTTGGAGAAATTTAGTTCTAACTGTACTGAGCAAGAAATATTTTATCAATATGCTCACAGGTCGAAAAGTTATCTGTGTGGGAATGGAAAGTGTCTTGTGACTTGAAAAGACTTGTTCAGCGAGTATTATAAAATAAATTTCACCAACGATTGTATTTAATAAATACTGTGATAAATAAGTATCGTTGTATTACTTGTTTATAATTTCACGAGTGTAACACATTTTTCTGTTGCAACGAGTAGAAAATGCCTTTTATACACGGACCAAGAATTATTGCACCCAAAACGAAAAGCCAATTATTGTAACATTGGCAAGGTGAATTTTCCAACTCTTATAATATATTGATTAAGCATTACCAACTTATTGTGAGTTCAGAAATTATTCGTATTTGTAATTTTAGGTTTTCATCAAATAGTCACATCAATTGACAAATATTTTGTTACATTGAAGAAATGATAAGATTTTAAAGCATTGAAAACTTATTCAAAATGAAGTTCGTTTTCCCTTGCCTATCTCTGTTGCTGCACGAAGTTCGTATTGATAGATAGATGGTAGAGATTAGTAGTTCAAATACTAATTAATCTATTGTCATTCACTAAATCGTCGAAAACCTGATAAGTGTCCACAGTTTCTGCTTAGTCGTTTTAAACGAAGCAATCTTAAAAAGTAACCAAAGAAAATTAAAAAAGAAGTGATTTAAAAACTAATAAGTATTGGTAGTGTTCTTTGATACAGAGAAGTAGAGGAACGTGATGATCGAAGATATGATTAATTCGCCACTGCATTGAAATATTCAAACACAATCTGAAGGAAGCAACAAGCTAATTCCAATTTAATGAAGGGATTAATGTCAATTAGATTCTCTCATCCTGCTTGACAGAACCAAAGATTCCGACGTGAGAGCTAAGTGTATGCTGCAACTGAAATTAGGAATTTTCCTCGTCGAGAAATATGTCCGTAATAAAAAAAATGTTATGATGCATTTCGTGTTCTATTTTTTCAATTCCTTTGTGAGTTTTTTCTTTAAATCGAAAAAGTTTATATTTAATAAAAATTCAATACTATTGTATGTACCATAAATACTTTGAAGGCTAAAGACATTTTTTATTTAAAGAATTTAATGGGAAGTTATAAAATTTATTTCGATTTATGGATCGAAATAATTTTATGAAAATACGTAACTTAATTCCTGACTGCACTTATATGACTTTCTCAAAAATAAAAATTCTTGCTGTAGTACCGAAAAAAGTAGAATATTAATGTTTGTTTCATACGAATAGAATTTAATAATGGCTTCCAAGAAAAAATTGTAGAGAAAATATCCAAATTCGTTGCGGATAGTTAAGAGCCGTGAATCAATATGGCCTATCTTCTCATTAAATTCCACACATTTCTGTTTCGAATTCGGTATTTTCGCCTTACAATTCCACAAGAAACTCCTCTTTCAATCCTACTACGAATTTCTCATTACCCAGTACCACCTTGAAATTTTCAAAAAATCGATTTTTTTGGCTAGATGAATTGTTTATACTTTTAAGAATATTTTAAGAGTTTAATCATTCAAAATTTCAGACTATTACCGAAGTTATAGCTATTATCAGTGAGCGCGTCGGGCTGCAATTTTCCGAAAATTTGGATTCACAACGAATATCCATAGCCAACATAAGAGCTCAACAGGAGACAAAAGAGGCCAGGAAATTGAAAAGATCTGCTCAACAATAGAAGACTTCATGTACGGTCCAGGAATCGCAGATGGGAGGTAATTAAAAAAAATATTTGGTATTAAGACGTACTATTTTTTCTCTTGCGTTTTTCTCGAAACTACTTTTTTTCAAACCGGTGTACACGATATCTCAAGATCTACTTAACCGATTTGGTTAAAATTTACAACACTTATTTCTTATAATATTATCTAAAATGTGACGTAGGCTTTTTGTGATTGGGTGCCATGTTCGAAAGTTATAAATTTTTTAAACTCAAAATTTCTATGCAAATTCGAGTTTTTTTCAAACAGCTGTCATTTCTACAAAAAAAAAATTTAAAAAATTTTCCCTACGTCACATTTTACCTATTACCCTTTTAAATAAGAAAAAAATTATTTTTTGTTTTAGACGATGCCTAACAGAGAAATCAAGTACACCATCAGCAAGGATTTTCAAAAGAGGGTCCTACTTATCGGCTCATATCTCCGCCATTTTTTATTCTTTTTTAATCGTTAATATTGTAAATTGTTCATAAAACTACTATATATGTGTGTAAAATAAAGATCATTTTACATACTTAATGGCAGCGTCAAAAAAAAATTTATTTTTATACCTATTTTTCCGAGCGCCAAGGTGGTTAAACTCTGCTCTTCAAAATGCAACAATCTACAGAAACACAACTGTGAAACCTTCCTCATAACAGCAAAATTCATTAAAAAGTTCAAATCAAAGACGCAGTACACACAATTTACTCAGAGAGCAAGGAAAACAAATTTGTTCAAATGCAAGTAGTTACGAAATTCATTTCCACTATTAAAATAAATGATACTTATTTTGAGGAAAGGAGAAAATGTGCTGCAAATAAGTTCCGAACGAACTTACACTTCGAGCTGAATAAACCGTAAGCGAAAAGAGAAGTAAAAAGGTTTCTCGACGAGGAAAATGAAAATGATACTGTTCAACTAAAAACACGATCAAAGGAAAACTGTCATTCGTTGAGTATTGTTAGTGACGACAAGCACGAGACAGCTGTAGAGCTATTCTACGTCAAAACGGATAGGTGAAAAATTTAGTTTCACCGATTCTCTTCAAAATTCCAGCATTTATCGAGAACCTTGCAAAAACAAAGCATACTGAATTTTAAAGGCCTATGTCAAATAGTTTTCGAAATATTTAATGTTGAAGTTTTACAAATTGAAACATAATCGGCTGACGCGTCATCAATTAAACTGTAATATCTCGGTCATTTTTAAAGATAATGCCTCCGTCTTGGGCTCATTTTAAAGCTGAAGCAATGCTTTCTCAACCCGTATAAAGAATATTTTGTTTATTGTTAATAAACTTGACAGTAATCGATGTCAAAGTTTCAAATCGCGATTTGACGTCGTTCCCACCCACGTCCCGACTTGAAAAAAATACCATTCGATTCGTTGAGCCTTCAGCTAATAAATGCGTTTTTCAAAAAAGTTGGAGAGATGTTGGGAACAGTCAACAAAGAAACTTTTCGTTCAGTGGTTTCAGTATTTACGAGAAAAATAATAGGAATATCTGCTCACCATATAAAAGATTAGCAATAGTGAGCAGATATTCCTATTATTTTTCTCGAGAATACTGAAAACACTGAACGAAAGGTTTGTTTTGTTGCGTCGTATATAAATACTTTCCTACGCTAGGCGATTGTTTTGAAAACGCGTGCGTGCGGACTGACCACGGGATCCGTGCAGTTCCAAGCGGTGTGCACTGTCGTAATTTTTATTTTTTTGTTGACTGTTCCCAAAATCTCTCCACTTTTTTGAAAAACGCATTTATTAGCTGAAGGCTCAACGAATCGAATGGTATTTCTTTAAAGCCGGATCGTGGGTGGGAACGACGTCAAATCGCTATTTGAAACTTTGACATCGATTACTGTCAAGTTTATTAACAATAAACAAAATATTCTATATACGGGTTGAGAAAGCATTCCTTCAGCTTTAAAATGAGCCCAAGACGGAGGCATTATCTTTAAAAATGACCGAGATATTACAGTTTAATTGATGACGCGTCAGCCGATTATGTTTCCATTTTTAAAACTTTAACATTAAATATTTCGAACACTATTTGACATAGGCCTTTAAAATTCAGTATGCTTTGTTTTTGCAAGGTTCTCGATAAATGCTGGAATTTTGAAGAGAATCGGTGAAACTAAATTTTTCACCTATCCGTTTTGACGTGGAATAGCTCCTACGATAATGCAACCCACGGTGCGTCTATGAACGTGCGTTAGTGACTGTTATGTGTAACTCTCGACACTGTAGTGACCTTACAAATCGAAAAACCAGGCGGAACACTCGAGCACTCGGCAGATTCAACGGCAGCAATCGACAAAACGACGAACAACACAGCAAATCCTCTGGATTCGGCGGGACTCACCGTCGTCGGGGCTCGTCGTGGCGGATATTTTGAGGAACTCTTGAAGATGCTGGGGCAATTTCCCCGCGTCTTCGAACGCCTTGCCGTCGATTAGACATTTCGCCGTCACAGCGTCCTCTTCGCCGTCCTGCTCTTTCTCTCCTCTGTCGCTTCCTGGCTCGCTCTCGTCGAGATTAATGCCGAACTTGTTTAGCCTGTTCCTCGCCTTCTCGATAAACTCTTTCTCGACAGCGCTCATGCCGTTCTTCTCCAAGCTGTTGCTGGGTTTACGTATGTCCTCGTGTGTGCTGATCTTCACGACTTTGTGGTGCTTCCTCTCCTCGCGCTCGAGCACCTTGTGCACGTACTCGTCGTACATCTGTTGACGAAACGTCTCGCCGTTCACCGCCCTGGCGGGTGTCTTCGGTGCTTCGGTCTTCACCGCCTTGAGAATGCCTTTGGCCACGTTTCCCTTCGCGGAATTACAGTCGTTAGGACTACTTTTATTTGCAGTGGATGCACTCCCGCGAGCGCCAGCCACGTCACTCGCTTCAGGAGCCTCATCTTCTCCCTTGCCGATCACCGAACGCTGCTCCACGCGCTCTATCCTCTCGCACGATTCTTCCTCATAGAAACCGTTTCCGTGGCGCAGCTTCTTCAAGAATTCCCTCCGCCCGTGCTTGTTAATCGTCTCAGAGCGACCTTCCTCCGCGTCCTCCGACTTCTCCCGCCAGCTTTCGCTCTCCACTCGAGAGCCATCGTCCCCGGGACCACCTGTCGAGGCGCCACCGCAATCGGATGGGTTCTCCAACGCGCAGGAGGCTTCCGGCTCGCCTTCGTTACTCGCCCCATCCCGCATCTTTTGCTCCGCGTGCGTCTGGAAGTCCTCGAACGCCGCCCTCTCCTCCTCCTCCGCCAATATCACGTTCTTCAGCTGATTCTCCAGCAGTTCTATGTACTTAAGCTGCTGCGCGAAGTACTCCTCGGGCGGCGAGTAGCTTCCACGATCGTCCAGCTGAGTCTCCGCCTCGGTCTGAAGCTTCTTCAGGTTCTGCATGATCTCGGTGGCCGCCACGTGCTTCAGGCCCTCCGCGTTCTGGTACTTGCGCGGCTCCAGGTGGCTGCGCGGCGGGCTCTGGTCGAAGATGCTCGTCGTGTCGATGCACGACTTGTCCACCTTCACCACGCGTTTCGCTCGCGGCGGCACCTCGACTCTGTCGTCGATCAGCGCCGGGTTCACGTTGTAACGCGGGTCGATAGTCCTTCGCGGCGGTGTCTTTTTACCGGCTGCGTCCAGCATGGCGGGCGATTTGTCGATGAGGGCGCTGTTCAACGTGACGGGGCTCCGGCTAAACGGCGTCGAACTTCTGGCAGGTGGGTCCGGCCTCTCCGGCGAGTCGTCGATCAGAGCAGCGTTGATGTAGCGCCCTGGGGCTGCCCGTCTACCGACTCCGTGCTCGTCGCCGCTGCCCACTGGTGGCTCCTTCGCAGCGTCCAACTGACTGCCACGAATTCGTGTGCCAGCGACGGAACGGGCCTTATCGCGCTGTCTCCCCTCGCCCGGCGGTTCTATTAATAAATCGTCGGAGAGAGATGTCGCGTGACACGAGATATCGACGGGCTCGCGTCTCGCAAGGTTCATCCAGTCGCAGAGGCGAGTGACCTTGAGGCGCTCCTGCCCTTTCTCAGCCGGCAGCTTCGCAGACTTCGAGTCCGACTGACTGGCCTCGTCGCGCACCACTTTCGTATCATTCGAGGCATCGTCCGACTGCTTGGAGGTAGCTTGGCTCTTGGAGCTTTCGGAGTTCTCCTTGATAATTTCTAGCAGCCTGTTAGTCGATCTTTTGTCCATCGCGCTGCGAGGGTCACCGACAGTTGGCTTGCAAGATTGAAAATTTGCTTCGTACTTGCCGCCAGTCTCCGCGGCTGTTCGTACCTCCACTCTGTATTTGGGAACTGGGACACGCGGCGGAGGCTCGTCCTCGTACCAAGTGTGACGGTTGAGGAACTTTTTGTGAAGGTCCAGTAAATTGTCCGCGCTCGTTTTTATCGCGGTCTTCTGCTGGGACGGCGAGAGACACACGAGCAACTTTGGATCCCCCGAAGTACAGAGGCCCAGCCACGTTTCCGCGTCGTTCTTGCCCATCGCTTCCTGCGACCTTGGCGACCTCCCCGCGTGGGTGGAACTACTCGCGGGATATCCCTTCTGTTCTAATTGCCCTGATTTATTCCGGCCTGAAACAGTGATTTTGCACGGGTCAGGACGCTTTGATCCCGAATAAGCTGCCGTTAGTTTAGCTGCTTCGCTCACGCCATGCACGCTTAATGGCACGCCTTCCGTGCCGTTGCTCGTTACGTTGTTAGCGAACTTTGGGACCGAGCGGAGGCTCTTGAAGATGTTAAATTCCGGCACTGTTATTTCGTGGATAATCCGAACGCCGTAGGGCATCGACAGTATCTTCCTGATGCAAACATCTTTCAGGGAGTCCGGCCCAAGCCCAGGGATCTTCCCCGACTGACCTTTGCCGCAGCTTTCGCCGCTCTCCAGTGGCACGTAATACAGATCTTCCACGGGTGAGTAGGGGATAGGTTCTGGAGTGGCTGGAGCCTCGTGGCCGTTTGCAACGCCGTAGGGTTCGTCTACCTTCAACAAAGGCAACCTGCTTTTCAAACTAGATGACCCAACGGCTTTCTCTACGTCGCGCTTAAGTTTACTCTTCCTCGCTTCCTCCGCTATTATGGAGTAGATATCCGCTTGCCATGCCTCCATAGGATTATACCTGACGGTGCTCAAGGAGGTCGTGCTGCTGGACGAGTCTTGACCTTGGTAATCCGATGCCTCGAGCTTTTCGTTGTCGGCTCGACGCCGGCTCGATGTCGCCTCGGCGCGCAAAATGTAGTCCAATATGTCGGACGGCGTGTCGCGCTTCTCGCTGCCAGTCTTTCGTGTATAACATTCTACTTCGCTATCTTCCGTCAAGCTCGAGTACTTGTATATTTCCTCGAATTCTTCTTCGCTCGTCGTCAGCTCCTTTGTATCCTTTAAAGTTCTAATCTCGTTGGTGCGCGACCTGGGGCCGCAAACTGTTTTCTCTTGCGTCTCGATCGTTCTGGTGCTCGAGGTTTTGTTCTTAGTCACTTTCTTGTGAACGTGCTTGCCGCATAGACGCGAATGGTCCAGTTTTGGCACAGCTTGAGCGCTCGGCTGGCTTCCGCGCGACGCTGCTTTAGCCTCGCTTCTCAGCTGATCCTCAGCTGGAGATTCAAACTTAGCAGCCACGTGTGGACGCGACTCCATGGCAACGTTGATGATTCGTTCGGCTGGTTCACTCGCGCGGGGTGTTGCCGACGACTCGGGCGCCGAAGATTTTTCGCGCATCTTTTCATCCGCGTGGTCACGCGTTATTTCAGGACTTGCTCCACTGCCAAGTCTGGCGCCGTTCTCGACATAATTGCGTAATTCGCTGATGCTGTCACTCCCCAAACGAGCCCTCGCCCCGCGGGCCCTTAGATCATCGATGATCTCGCGGATGCTCTCGGGCGGATCTGGCGCGTCGACGTCGCCCGAAGCGTCCCGAATGTTTCCGACGACGCCAACGTTCTTCGTTAATGTTGACACTTCAGGAGCTCGTGGCGCGGACGTATCAGTGTTTTCTGTCGGCAACGGCGGACGACGCGGCGGACTGTTTTCTTCCGTAACCTCGTTTGGTTCCCGCTTCTCAGGAATATGAGATTGGGAATGATTGCTTCCTGTCTTGTGGAGATCGGCATCGGCGAGGCTGGATGATCTCTTAGGCGGCGTTGGAGGGCGCCGTTGTTGTTTTATTGCCGTGGCAATTTCCGCCTGTGATTCCAATGCCACGCGCTTCTGTTCTGCCAAGCGAGATTCCTTCGTCAGAGAATCATCGTTCTCAATTGCAGAATTTGTGAACTGCTCATCTGACTCCGAAGTAGTAGTAAATGGCGAGTTCAGATCACTTAAGTCACTTGATTCATTAGCATTCTTATTATCTGTCTTTATGTTAGTGTCCTCTGTGGATACCTCCACTTCTGTAGGTTCATCTTCATTTCCTGTCGCGCTAAATATTTCATTACCCAATGCTGCATTTAGTGTAGAATTCTTTGTACTATCACTCCTCAACTGTGTGCCCTCTTTCACGGTATCTTCTGTTAATATTTGCTTTCCCGAATCAGTTTCAGCCGCAGTTGCTCCTAACTTCAATTCTTTCGGCAATGCGCTGCAAGTGTTCCGATCATCGTCCAATTCTAATTCCCGCTTCTCCTCCTGTGAGCACTCGCTTTTCACAAGTTCATTACCACTTAGATTATTATCAGAAAACTGTGGTTTCCCTTTTTCTAATTCTCCACTTGGCTCCACGACTTTTTCGCCAGGAAATTTTTCTGATTTCACATTCGATACCTCAATTTCATCAACTACCCTTACTCCCTTGTCTAACTGTTCATCTGAAACACTAAATTCCTCCCTTCGAGTATCAGGCAACGTTTGATCAATTCCCACTTCAGCATTCATCGTAGAATCATTTGTATTCACACTGCTATCATTTCCATTTAATTCTTCCAGTTCTAACGTTCCCTGTAGCTTTCCAACACCGTCACCTTCTTGTAATGTTCTCTCGGCCTCTTCCTGCATTACGGTCCCTTCCAATTTCTCTTTCCCAGATAGATCATTATCGCCATCAGCTTCTAAATTTTTCTGTTCACTTTCAATACTACTAGTCACCTCCGCTTTCAAACCTTCTCGCGCGTAGTTACCTTCATTCACTTCCTCAAACGGCGATTCCGCTCTCACTTCCACGCTGTGACACTTAGATTCCATCACTCGGTCAAGCTCTTTCACATTGCCCGTTGATTCTCCGCCCTCTGCCGCGTCAGCTTGAACGCGTGACGCGTCTTTCTGCGCAGAAACATCGCTCGCATCCGAATCCGCGCCAATCACGTTTATTTTTATAACACGTCCTGTCCTTCCCGCTCCACCCGGCGATTCCATTTCACCGTCCACCTCCGAGCCGCGCTTCCTTTGATCAGAATTCCGCTCCTCTCTGCGGTACTTGCCAATCTCTTCATTGATAAAGTCTCTGATATGCTGCTCCTCATCTTCGGACAGCTTCTCTCCCTCCTCTTGTATGATGTCCAAAAACCTTTTCGCGGCCTGCGCGTGCGCGCAGTGAGGCTCCGGAGCCGCGCGTTTCCTCAGCCGCCTGTGGGACGAGCCGTTGAATCTTTGCTGCTCCGTCGACTTGGACGTTTCTCCGACGTCCTCCGCGTAAGTCGGCAGTCTCAGCCCCTCGATGAAACTCCTCAGCTTCCTTTCCACCTCCCTCGGCATCACGCTGTCCCAAGCGTGCCTCGCTTCGACGTGTCGCGCGTCAGACTCCTCAGAGCCAGCGTCCGCGCGCGCGGCAGCCTCCGCCGCGTCCTTCTCGGCGTCCGACTCCATTTCCACAATAACCGGTTTAACGTTATCGGTCTCCACGTCACAGTCGCTGATGTCGTCGATTTGCAACCGTTCGTTGCTTCTCCTCGACGAACGGAACAGTTCCGTAGGCTCGCAGATCGTCACTATCCCCGCCGCGTCGGCTGTCTTGTCTTTGCCACCCGTCTCCAGGATACCGACTCCGGGAATGTGATCGACCTTAGCCTCCAGTGGCAGGCTGCTGATCGTCGTGATCTCCACGACCCTCACGCTGGGCTCCACGGTGCCTTTCTTGATCCTACACCTCTCTTCTTTCGTGCTCCTGTACGCCCGCGACATTGGCTCCTCCGAGAGGAATTCGTCCTCTGCGGCGTCTTCGTCGCCCTCGCTTTCGACAGCTTTCTGTCGCGTGTCGTCGCTCTGTGCTGTGTTCTCCGACGTGGAGTCGTTCGTCATCGTGGTCGCCGGGTCGGCGCGAACTTCCGCGTTGCCGCCTAAGACGTCCCCGGCACTGTCGCTGTCTCTAGGGCCTCTCTCCGGCGTCGGGTGCCGTTGAAGCCGCCTTCGGTTGCGACCCTTGCGATTCCTGCGGTTTCGCGTCGCCTGCGGCATGGTAATCTCTTCTGTGTCCGTGGCGTACTCCGAGGATTCGCGGAATCCTACGGAATCGCAGAGTAGAGGAGAATCTTCCTTCCGCTAGGTCTCGCGAGGGGGACGAACGGCGTCGAATTCACTCGGCGATGACTGACATTATTCGATTAGCGCTGGTGTCTCTGCCGAGATGCGCTTCGACAACGCTTCGCACGGTCGAAGTGTACTGATACAAAATGCGAGTGAGGCTGTTGCGCTCCTCTTGGATATCCCCGGGCAGGACTGTTTAATAGATGGGCGCTCCTAGCGTGACAGATTCGACGAAGCTCGCGGAATAAGGAGAGCAGACTCCTGTATGTGGGTTTCTATGACATAGTTTGCTACCGCGAACATATAACACTGCAAATCTAATGAATAAAGAGGCGGTGGAAATAAGAAGAGAGTGGGATCTAATGTTCTTGTTGGGCGTAGCAACGGGCTGCTGTCTGTGAAAACTGCTGCTACTGTTAGGGGTATGAAACGTAACAGGTGAATGAAATATTATAATTTTCTAACATCGTCCAACTGTCTAACGTGCTTCCGAATTTTTGATAATGCAATGGCGATGGTGGCAAGAAGTAAGAGTTAGTATTTAAGGTCTGATAGAATTGTCTATAAGAAGGCGTGAGTTTCGTGCTTCGTTTAATCTATCAGCGTTTCATTGTAGATGAAACGAGAACAGCGAGTGTGCGAATGGTGCATCATGGGAGAGAAGAGAGGTATGCGTTTCCTTGCGATCATGCAGCAAGAGTGATTCAGTCAAACATTCCAAAACAGTGGATATTATTTTAGAGGAGTAAATGATTGGCCTTACTTCTTTTGGATTCGTCTCGTTGCTCGATTAAGGAACTCTTCGGACCACCGTTCTGTTTGGCGTAGCTTTGATCGGGTTTGGTGTCATCTAGAAAAATACACATCACTGTAAAGCACCAACTAAAACCAACGCTAAAACAATTATCGAGGGATTTTGGAGAAACCAAAGTAGACAAAAAGTGTTTCTTGAAATTAAATATGTAAATTAGCTGTGACAGAGGAATATCCAGTTTCTGGTTTTGCGTAAATTAAATGATATGCTTACATTCGCCAAATATTTTATTAACACTTTATTTGCTGCCCCTTACGAATGATAACATAAATTTCAAGATAAACACAATTTATTATTTTTATCATGTTTCAAGTAATATTCTGTCAATTTTCAATTGCATGTAATTACTGTTGAATTAATGATACGATTGGTTGTTTTTTAAGTTGAAATAAAGCACTTTTTTACCAACATTTTGTGACCAACGCGTTGCTGAAATCGTGATTGTAACCTCTGAAATAATTTTTTTTTCTTTTTTGATGTCGAACAAATCGGATGGGACAAATCGAACCTTCGAGATTAGCAACGTTAATCGACTTTGATGAAATTTTCAGCACGTATAAAACTTACTTAAATCTACAAAAGGGATTTTTGAATTTTCATTACAGGCACAGAAAAAAAGTTTAAAAAACGACCTTTACTATTTTTTTCGATATTCCGACTAATTGCAATTTTTTTCTAACGCACAAGAAGAGGAATTTGAGAAATACATTAGGTATAGGTTGTAGCAACATTTTTTATGGGTTGACCACTGAAGTCGCGCTTTCTGTGCGACTTCTGCGATATTTAGCACTCTGTTCGTGATTTCCCCACAGCAGTCGAGAAATCGCAAACACCAAGGGTTTTGCTTTTTCACTATAAAGTTGATTTTTATTATAATTTTTCAAGAATTCGTCACAGCACTGTATAGATGAATAGTTTAAGTATGTTTGTAAATAATAAACAAATTCATTTCTCACACTAGTCTACGTTTTGTTTGCCTTTTTGCTTAGGTGTTCGCAATTACCCCACTCTCCCTTACGTACGGGGCGATTTCGATTTTACTATCGATTTCGATAGTACGACACTCTAAGAATTCAATGTTATGTTACATTCGTCAGCGAGAGACCTGCATCTCTGAAGCTGCACAATCTTTGGTATTTTTTTATGACGTATCTGTACAAACTTTTCCGTCACAGATTGGTTCATATATTTATCCATGTTTCATTTGTGTTTACAAATTTTATTAGAGAGAAATAATTAAAATTTGTGGCAGTGCGAGCGTTTGAACGCATTCGGTATAAAAAAAGAGGTCTCCAAATAAAGGTCACCCCACATAAAAAAAAGCAAAATGATTCTTGATTAAGACGAGTTTGGCTATAGTCGGTATCGGAACAGAAGCAAACAATCGTCGATTAAAAAAATTGCGGCACTTGGATGTGTGATTATTGCACGAAAAAATCAGGATTTGAACTTTAAATAGCCACCATTTTGTTTTAAATTAATATTTCGGAAATTCCCTCCGTTGATCAGAGGATACATTAATATACTAACGAAATCTTTTTTGTTTTTTGATTTTAGATAATCTGCTTCCGAATGGCAGTGCTCACCGGAAAACCAAATTTTTGAAGAGGCTTCTTGGATGTCGGTTGTTACCTTTATTATAAACGTAAATATTTTTCTAAGAAAAAATTACGAAATGTTCTTTAAATGTTGCTCTTTTATGTGCAAAAAGTTCTGTAAAAATATATGCTTCCGATTTTTCAAAAGAAATTCACCAGCATGAAACGTGAATATGATTCCGATTGACCGACTCATCTAAAAGCAAAACCGCTGTATATGAGTATTCTTTAACTCAAAATCTACGAGGTGGAATTCGGTCGAAAAATTGTAATAAAATTCGCGGAGTTATACAACAAATATCAACATTGAAGGATTTTCCTGAAATAATTCTGTGATAAATGTTATCTTAAATGTTGTTAAACTTATGCGATCTTAGTGAGCGAGTTCCAGCTTGTGGAGAAAAGTGTTTTGTAGGTGCAGATAAAATTTCAACAAAAAGTATCGATCCGTTTTCGAGTTACGATGTTCACCGTCTTGAGAAACATAGTTTTGAGAAAAACGGCTTTAAAGTAGAGCACTAAAGAGGTGAGTATACGCATCCGCCATCTTGGGTCCTCTGGAGAGAGAATATTATTGAGAACCCGCCTTTTTGAGTATTGTCAGATTCACTTTATAAACAAAATATGCGTTGTTGATATTGATACATGGTAGCACGACACATTATTAGAGTATTATATTATATTTAAGTTTATATTTGGTTTATAAAGCGAATTTGACAATACTCAAAAAGGCGGGTTCTCAATAATGTTCTCTCTCCAGAGGACCCAAGATGGCGGATGCGTATACTCACCTCTTTAGTGCTCTATTTAAAGCCCGCCGCGGCGCGTGTAGCTGCATTGGTCCGTTACTTTTTACGCTCTAATTCTCGCAATTTTTCGAATTTTTCAATGAAATCTTTTTTAAAATACCTCTAAGACTCGTGACTATCATAAACAATGGAAAAAAATCTTCGGTTTTTTTACCCCGAAATACCAATGTACACGCAGCTCAAACGATTCTGGCCGATCGAGATTCGAGCTTACCAGGGTTGATTTTGTTCCATCGCTAACATTTTACAGTATTTCATGAACATGGTGATGGCACTGCCAAGTCACAAGTTCCCGTCTAGAACACTTCTAATTCATGTTGAAACACCACTGTGGCACCATCTGCCTATGATTGTCATAATTTTGTATGTTACTTCATAATTTATTTATTTTTTGTAACGTGAAGTAAACGGATGATGTTTAATATGAGACACGTTCGCGCAGTCCTGTCACTAAATTTAATTTACATTGCTTCGGTTATGTTTATTTTCCCGTTGTTAACATAAAATAACGGATAGTAGGTTTTGAAATAAATGCGTATTTCTTTGGTCTACACATTTCCACTAATAATGAGCGTCTTAGATTTTAATCTATGAAGACTGCTACGAATAAAATACCACAAGACTTTATTCATCTCAGTATTCTGGTTTCCTAACCCTTGCCATCTCTACGAAATACATAACATTCGTTTCCATTCTTTTCCTTATTACCCTCATCCCGCTTTATTTATTTGTGTCTTCCATTATAAATCCGTTGATTTATTTGCTTTGGACATTACAAGTTTATCATGTATAGTGTCAAAATTATTATGATTTTTTTTTAGGTTCATTGCAACAAAAGTCATTTGACATTTATTCTTGGTGTCATTTACGCTACAGCATCGCGAACAGAGCCGATCGCGCAGATTTATATAATTATGACAATCATAGGCAGATGGTGCCACAGTGGTGTTTCAACTAGAGACACTATAATAAGAGTCTGGGCACGAGAAGGCCACTTTTTGATTGGTCCGCCATTTTTGATCGAAATCCTGCGAGAGAGAAAGAAATATACACCATTTCACGCTTAACCACTCTTAACAACTCTTACGTTTATGGCGGTATTTTACTATATGTATATTAATCTGAAAATGTGCATTTGGGTTTTTGATTGGCCCGTTTTTTTTCATCTATTCCCGCTGATTTTTAAATCTGTCAATTATACCAAGATAATGAAGATACAAAGCATAAAACCAAATCTTGTGTTCTATTTCATATATGTTATTTTATTATACTGATTTAAATGCGGAGTAAACAGAAGTAAAATGTTGCCATAAACGTAAGAGTTGTTAAGAGTGGTGAAGAGTGAAATGGTGTATATCTCTTTCTCTCTCGTGGGATTTCGATCAAACATGGCGGACTGTCACTCGTGTCCAGACTCTTATTATAGTGTCTCTAGTTTCAACATGAATTAGAAGTGTTCTAGACGGGAACCTGTGGTTTGGCAGTGCCATTACCATGTTCGTGAAATACTGTATATAGAATGTTAGCGACGGAAAAAAACCAACCCTGGTAAGCTCGAATGCAATCGAATCTCGATCGGCCACAATCGTTTGAGCTGTACATATGAGTCGTTGTTTTTTAAAGTGGTATAAGTCCATTTTTTGGAAAAAATACTTCACTATGCTAAGTGTAAAGTTTGTTATTATTAGTTATCTTAACGAAATAATTTGGTTTTCATACTAGTTTATTTATAAATTCCTTCTAATATAACAGAAATTATTTCTTAATAAACTCGATTATTCGTTTACTTGTAAGTAACGAAGACATGTATGTCTTCGTTTTAATTATTATTTTTACATTAAAAAATACATTTCACAAAAGCCAACTTCAATCAAAATATAAATTTAAAATTGCTGTGGGTTATATTTTTCATAATATGTTATTATTGAAAGTAGTATAAGTCCATTTGTAGCTGAAAACTCGTTTATTTTCTTTAACATTTTTATTGATTATTATTCCATAATAAAATTTAACAAGATCATAGTTTTAAAAACATCACCCGAATTGATTAACGTATGCGAATATTTTTAAGTTGATTCAAACGCAAATCCTTAAATATCTCAATGTATGAAATTATGAATTGAAAACTTATACCACTTTCAAAAACAACGGCTCATATGTACCCCATTAAGGTAGTACTACCGGTTTTGAAATACTGTTCAGAAAATTCTGAAACTTTGTACAGTAGTTTGTTTTGACCTTACACTGACTCATGTAAATTTTTGGAAATCTACACCAACCCAGAAAAAAGTTATTAACAATTTTACGTTTCCACTATTAACACGTAGTCTTATGGAAAATGACGTTTTCAACAAAAATTCACATTAATAGCCAGTTCAGTTTTTGATGAAACTGAGAGAAATATAGATTTAATATTCCATATACATAATGCATGTATCCAAATGTTGATTCACCAATTTTTATAGCTAATATAAGCAAATGAATAAAAGTATCTGTGCTCACTCGGCCATTATATGATTATACGCACGATTTGGAAACGTCGCAAAGAGGTTGGTAAGACCGCGCAGTTTGAAATGCGCTTAGTATCTACTAGTGATCCTCTAGGCAGTGATCGGACAAACGCATATCGTCGCTGATTGGTTGCTGCGATTTGGTCTAAAGCGGAAGTAGACAGAGAAAGAAAGAGACAGAAATACGAATAGAAAGAGATAGATAAACAAGCAGCTTGGAAAGCAGACGATTTAATGAATGTTTAGGTTATGTTATTTCCGGTTTTGTCCCAAAATGGCTGCGGTTTGTCCGATCACTGCCTAGAGGATCACTAGTATGTACAAGCGATACTCGACGCTCTTTCTATCAGAATATTAAAAGAATTAGATGAATTAATACATAAATAATAAAATAGTATTATACAAAATAATAAAAATAACAATTATTCAAAAATATTAACTTTTATTGCAAGTAACATATATTTATAACATTGACGTCACAATTCTATATCCCTATGCAATGCTAACTTCAAGCTTCAAGCGAGCAGAAGAAAACTACACAAGCAATCGTGCTACGTTGCCAAATCAAATCACCACGGAAGTCAAAGGACGATCTAACACGCACTTGACTCAAGGCGTATCGGTAGTACTACCTTAAGAATCAACGTATATCCTGGAAATTTCGCTGTTCACAATGCCACCTGCGTATGTTTACTCCGAAACGTGCGAAAGCTAAAGTGTTAAAATAAGAATAATTTTATCACTGGATGCTTCAGACTCTCGTTTTACCTATCTGTGATTTTGTTGCTTTTACATCTACTATTCATATATACTAGGGTGGTCCTTATTATTCAACTTTAAAATTTGTATTGTCTGACCCTCTTAAAATCTTCTATTCGACAAAAAAGAAATATCTTCGTGTTTTTTATTTGTATTTTTTTATATATAAAGCTCGCTCAAGGACTTTATATTTCGCATGCACCACAAGTTTGGCAACTGCGACATTCTATAACACATTGTCACTTGTCAATTTTAATGAAACGGGGCCCATATTTATATATCACAATCCGAAAGCTTTCTTATATCCATGTGTTTAACAACCTGAATAGAATGTACGTCAGAGTTTGCGTCTGCATCTGATTCGAGAGTATTGATGAGAGAAATTTAATTGTGGATATTGCCGCAACAGAATACAGTACATATTCGTTATAAACTCCTTTCGTCTATGCGATGTGTGCCCGAATTTTAATGCTATACTCTCACTTAAAAGTTAATAAAATTATTTTGTCCTTATTGCAAAAATTTCTATCAATTTATACCAAAGTAGTAATATCTCATTGCCATCGAGCGACCTATAATCCTTAATATATTTTAACAAAATTTTAGACGAAATTCTTTTAAACAATTTCGAAGCTTCTGAGAGGGTCAGAAGAAATTTTAAAAAATTTGATTTTTACTGTATACTTGAAATTTTTAAAAAATTTGATTTTTTAGTGTATAGTTGATGCCCTTTATTTTCAGGTACTTAAGGAACAAAAATTTGTAACTCGAGTCACTGTAATAAAAAGTATAAGTTCTATGACATACTTTGTAGATTTGTATTAACTAAAATTGTATTGCTATCAAAGTGACCACGTGCTGCTAAATTCTGCGACATTCTCTCTAAATCCAGGAACCATAAAACCGAAAATATTTCAGTGCTATTACCTATACCAAAACCTACAAAACATCGAAATCTGCAAAATTGAAAAGCTACGATAATAGGAATAATACCAACACCAAGATAACATTGGAACCGAAATAAATCCTGTATTTTTCTTAGTTTCATTTACACACGTACTGAAATGTAAAATATCGATATTTTCCTGTCACATCTGAATAAACCTTTTTTTCTTTCAACCTTTCAAATGAAACACTCCTGTGACTTGCAATTTTATTGGTATCTGAGGTATATTCACTTGGCAGAAACAGCACTGGTTTAAAGGAAATATAAAAAGACAGAAAATGTGTGGGTATATCCAAAATTCGAGTTTATAGCTAAAAAAAATTCTCACGTGGAAGTAACAATAGTAATACTCATAACAACGTGTAATTATTCTGTGTAGAATAATAACAATATACCAGGACTCTCGTAAAGCAGCGTGTCTTCGTATCGATATTTTCTACAATAAAAGTGTTGCTACTTAACATATACAATAAGACTGATATTTTGCATATTTGGTATCCTCACTCAAAGTCATTCAAACGTAACGTGTGTGATACTGATATCTAAATTCAGCAGATACCATACCGATATTTCCTATTTTGGAATAAATTTCTGCCTAAATCACCCTATACAATTGCAAAGTAAATCAGTCAAGGGACCGAACGTTTATTGAAAACAACGTTGGAAATTGCAACCACATTTCCAGGCGAGACACTCGTTAGCTAGGGATTGCAAATTTACCGACATTTTCAATTACCGGTAATTCGGTAAAATTTTCAATCAAAACCGGTTTACCGATAATTTACCGGTATTTTTTAAGGTATTGAAAATATAAGAGTAAACATTACAAAAAACTTTTTTTGAACTCCAATCGAGCATTATAATAAATATATGCAAATAAATCCATTCTGAAAATAAAATATGAAATGAGACAACACAAAATAGATATATTTGTGTAACTATTGACAATACTTATTAATATGGATCTTCGCCACGAAAACAATGAAAAGAATCTTATCTTACATACATAATGAAATATTTTTTATTTAACAATTTTTTTTAACAAATAAGCAAGCAATAAACATAATTTGTCTAAACTTTGGTCTCCTGATCGCGATCTAATTTTTGTACAAAATAATCCAGCCACGGATTAAGCACTCTCAGATTCTACACTTGTTGGTCGAATAGTCATTAACGGGTCTCCCTAGTGTGACGGTTTAAAGAAATCGATTTTTTGGTTTTTACGTTTTCTGAAAGTTCAACATTATATGAAGAAGAGGAAGGTGTTCTCTATGGGCCAGGCATTGGAGACTAATTGTAAGTATGATTTATTATTTGATAAATGGTATTTGAATATTTCAACGCATTTTACTCGAAACGACATTTTTTGGCGCGGCGATCACGTTATCTCAAAAACTACTAAACCAAATGACTTACAACTTAACATATATATTCACTGCGTGTTCTGTTAGAACCTGAACTAGAATGAAGTCGTTATATGCAAAATTCGAATTTCGCAGCTCAAAAAACTGACCACTTTTTTGCCGCGAAATGAAAGCTTTTCTTTAAAGTGCTGCCATTTTTGTATTTTGTGATTTTCTATTTTCGTTCTGGTTCAAACCCTAGCTACGTTCATATAGATAAAGAAAATAACTGTGTTTTTTTGTTTCAGATGACCATGACAGCCGGGGTCATGATCGCCATTTATTTGCGAGCTCCTCATTGTAATCCTTCAAACATAAAATATAATTATCACTAATGCTTCAAAAAATTTCAGTACATTGCCCAAATGTAACTGAATAAATACTCCAAAGTTTGAAACTGCAATATCAAGTACATTTCCTTCAAAAAATTCCCAAATTTTTCCAGGCGTCACACTAGGGAGACCCCTTAAGGGGACATTCTACTCTCTCGGCCTCAAAAATGTCGGTTTTTTTTTGCTGAATTCGGAAGAATGCACCTCCTACAATATCCTCCTAAATTTTTGGAGCGAAATTCGATGTATTTTCAATGTTATAGGTATTTGTAGCGTCAGCGGCCTGGTTCTCAAAACTTTAAACGCGTTTTTCTCGAAACACCATTTTCTTGTTTGGCAATTAATCCAAAATTTGAATATGTTATTCTACACATTAGTGGCTTTCCCGCTTAGCACAAATATCTTAAGATTTTTTAATATTTTCTCACATTTTATATCTATTAAACAGAAAAGAAATGCCCTTTTCGGTACTTTCAACTTTGATTGACCGCCATTTTAATAATTTTGGTCCAAAATTGTTCTTTCGTGGTAAGCGCGATAACCATACTCCTGCGAATTAAAAATATGTTTGGTTTTTTTATTTCCGATGATCCAGTCGTCCGAAAGTTCAACCGCCAGCAATTCTGATGCCGCCAACTTAACTGCGAAATATTTGTGTAAACAAATGAAATAAACAAAGAACAATGATTTTTTCTTGTATTTCAAGAGTGGTAAAATATACCCCCAGAAATTCGAAAACATTAAGTGTTTTACTTCATTATAAAAACCATCACCGAAAAGTGGCCGATTTTTCGGCCGAGAGAGTAGAATGTCCCCTTAAGAAATATACCTATATATTTTCTCCTTACTTTTTCTACTTGAAAATACGTCAATTTTTTTGATGACCCGATTTATATTTTTAGTTCTCTTTTGGCTTAGAATTGACTCTTCATGAGATACTTCGGTTTTCGTCGTTATTAGTAATTGAAGCTTTTTTCACTGATAACGATGTAGACCGAAATAACGAACGCGTATATGCGCTATATTGATATACGTAATTTATCGAATTACCGGTAAAAATTTGAGGGTATTTCTCGCGATTTACCGGCATTGCAATCCCTATCGTTAGCCTATGAATAATATCCAAAACACACGCACTCATTTTCCAGATTTCCATCTTTTTCCAAACCACCATTCTCTCTCCCAAGTGAATATCCTTCAGACACCAGTCACCGACCACTTATTGCCCGCCCGGAAAATAACCCTAAAGGCCATTCCACGCGAGACACTTCTCTCCCTCGCGAACTATACATATAAAAAATGTTCACGCATTTCTTTTTTCTTTGTATCTTTCTCAAACCATCGCTACGTCTGCCAAGCGAATATACCCTGAATGCGAATCGCGAGCATAAAAAGTGCCTCGTGTGAAAAGGCCTTAACTGACGTAATGAGTCTTTCCAACATGGTATGATACCGGAATAAATTCCACGTAATTAAAACTGCCTAGACTGTTCTACTAGGCACTATGGATGTGTGCAAAATACATGATAGAAAATGAAATTACTTTTTTTAAATGCTGATGGCAGCGCACACGGACCTGGTGTATGCGAAAATCCATGAACAATTGCGCTACGTTTGCGTATTTCAACGCCACTGACAGCCGCTTATGAATCCCGAATTAAACGTCAACGGGCCACAAATCAGCGGCATGGCCTGCTAGGGTCCATGAATCGCGGCAATGGACTGAGCGCTAACAGATCCGCCGCCGTTGAAACACGCTCACGTCCCCACCCACGCATGCGATCCGCTGTTCGCGCGTGTACCGCCGAGCTGTATTATTTGTGTACATGTTTACGAATCAGAGTTTCTCAAACCGTCCCATTCGTTCGGAGAGAGAGCTGCTTTGGGATTTTCTGCGCGCATAAAGTAAACGTCCCTCTGCCTGGGGAACCAGGTTCGACGCGACGTTTCCAAAATTCAGTATTTTCTTTAAATGTCCAAGTTGAGAATCCCTGGGAAAATATCGGCAGGCATTTGTCAAAACGCTGACAGTCCGCAGATTTTTTATATTTTTTATATTTTTCATTCCTCCCTGTTCAGGTGGTACACCGGGTAGGATTCATGTAGATTAATGTTATCAATGTTTTTTTTGTTTCGAAGCATCAAGAGTATCGGAATTACGTCAATTATGTCGGAGTTCTGTCTGCATTAATATTAATCCTCTGTTAACTACCTACGTTATTTATAATCTATTATTGCCTTCGCATGGTGAAAAAACATTTTGAATCATAAAATCAAAATTTAATATTAACATTTATTCATTTCTACAAATGAAGTTATGTGTATTGTGGATCAGAATTAAAATAAATAAGTGTTACCCTTTTATTTATAAGAGTATACACTTAACCCTTGAATCGTATGATTTTGCTTTTTTATTTCGAATCATTAGAATTTTTAGAAGTGTATAATTTTAAAGTGTTTCATTGAAACATTTAGCTTATTTCCATGCAAGCAGCTATATAATTCTACTCTTATTTTCTTTGTCGCCGATATCTGTGCCCGTTATTATTTTACTGTTTGTCAAAATGGAAAATAACCTGGGGCGGTTCCCCTAAAAATAATGATCATCTCAGGTAACGCAAATGCCTAATAAATAAAATCGCTTTGCATATTCACGTAAGCCTACATTCATGAAATTTAGATTGCATCTATGTATATTTGGCGTGTATAGGACTTCATAATTTCTAGTAAGCTTATCGTGCCTTTGTAGCCCACCTGCTACGATAAATTCCCCTGAATGCTGTTTTCCTGCTGCTTCCATGAAACCAAATTTTATGTTTGACAAAATAAAATGCATGCACCTTGAAACTTGTGTGTTCTAAATAAATTTTAATCCTTAAGGGTATCCTCCGGCCAAAACGCTTGAAAAATACGTGATTTTCATGAATTAAAGGAAAAAGAAATTGAACAACAGACAGTAAAAAAGCTTTTTGAACTTTGTTACTACATATTAGAAGAACGAATAAAAAAATTATTGCTTGAATTCTATCAATTTTTGCATTGGATATGCAGCATTCATTGTACCACTGTAGAAAGCTTAATTATGAACCGATTTCAAAAACTCTTACGGCATTCTATTCATAATTAAACTCGCTATCGCCTTATCCACAGAGAGTAATTTTTGGATCACCCATTATTTTTTTACGGACTGATTTATGCGTGGGAAAACTTATTTTTTGCAACATTGTGTTTAAACTTGTGCTAAAAATCGCCAGATTGTTTGTTTGCGATGAAGACGGATAAGGCGATAAACATTCACCTATGTTTTAAGAATATTTTGCTTTTTTTACTTCGGACGACCCTGTCAAATCTCTAATTTCTAGTGGTACAATGAATGCTGTATATCTACTGCAAAAATTGATAAAATTCCAACAATATTTTTTTGTTTGCTCTTCAAACATCTAGTAATAAAGTCCATAAAAGTTTTTTACTGTATGGTGTTCAGTTTATTTTTTTTAATTCACGAAAATCACGCATTTTTCAAGCGTTTTGACCAGAGGGTATCTTTAATGTCAACATGTGGGGATGCATTAAATTTTTCCAAAAATACAAATTTTCATAAAAATGTAAAAAAAATACTACAGAATATACATTGTGACAAATCGACGAAAATGAATTCATCAAAATTAAAATTCATTTATTGTCATAAAATGTATGCATTGATGATAAAAAGTTTTACTTATTAAAGTACAATAGATGTGGTTTACCTGCAAAATGTATAATGAGTGGTGTAAAACGAACGTATAAATGAATACAAGTATCGTAATGCGAAAGAAATAAAAAATTTAGTATTACTAAAACTTATTATTATAAGCTATACTGTATTTATATTATTCACTTCCCTATGATCACATGATCAGTTCTTTAAGCCTATTAAAAATCCTACAATTTCAGTAAAGAACACTGTAACTATGGATATTAAAAATCGTGAAATTTTCTCCCAGTAAATGTGGCAAACGACGCAAACGAAATTTATGAAATTGAGAGCCCGTTTTAATGATCATTAAAATTTTAGCCAGTCCATGGAAATAAACGTAAGCAACAAGCCACGTGAAATGTATAAACTTCATAAAGTCCATTAATTAATTCATGAATCATTATAAATTTCGTATAATCAAGGTAATAAATCTTTCTGATAATAAATGGTAAAATAATACCTTTACACAAGTATAAACCATATGGATAATAGGGTTTATACAAAAACCGGGTTTCGAATTCCACTATTCCCAAAAACTTTCGAATTTTCACCAAAAAATATATTTAAAGTAGAAAATAAATATTTATACTTATTTTAAAAAATTTCAGTCCTTTTAATATCCATTGAATTACAAACGTATAACAAAATAAAATATAATCTATCTGTACAAAACCAAATAAATAATAAAAAAAACTAAAATCTGTACAAATCCGTACAATTTTTGAGTTCATTTAATATTTATGCATCCACAAAACTATAACACAATAAAATACACTGCATTCAAAACCAAATGAAAAAAACTAAAATAACTAAAATCCGTACAAAATATAATTTATAAATCTTAATTTCATTTAGTATTTTTCTTCGGAAAATATGAACACATGAAGATTAGTTTTACAGTAAACTATTACATACTACAATATGCTTGCGTGCGAAGCGATTTCAAGTCAAAATGTTAACGTTTTTAATTAAATAATTAATTCATTTTTACATATTAATTCTAGTACATAAAACCGGTTTTTCATTTAAAAAACCGGTTTTCGAATTTTACAAACTTACAAGAAAACCCTAATGGGTAATGAAAATTCCAATTTACCCCAGTAATAAACTCTCCCCCAGGGATATCAACAGGGCAGAAGTGACAGCGTTTGAGAAACGCTGCTGTAAATCAGCCAACAGTGTTCCACGTGTACACACAGAATTTCGAGTTACGCTTGCGCAGCTTGTTCCCTAAATGACGTTTTTACGTCAGACGTATGTACGTATGTGTGCACGTATGCCTCGCACAAAGCCTTGTGGATATTCGAAACGGACACTGCCGCACTCTGACACACATCCGTAGACGAGGTGCGTGCCCCTACCCTCCCAACCCCCGGTGCTCGAGGCTCATGAATAGTGCCACTTCCGAGTTGAACTTCCTTTCGAGTAAACAATGCTGGCAGAACGACTACTATCGTGAGCACACCCATCCATTTTCCACACTTCTCGTTACGTCACGTGTGACACAGGCCTGCGACGAATTCGATGCGGAAGGATTCGAATGGCAACCGACTGTTCCCGATTTTTGGTGTATCGCCTCCTCCGCGTAGAGGAGAACTCGATCATTCGCCCTACGATAGATGACTACTAGAAATATCTTCAAACGGGTTCTAAAAGTAAGGTCAAATTTAAAATTCTAAAACTTCTTTTCGAGATCAGTACCCAGATAGCACCGCACATCCCAAGGACGTCCTTTTCATGTCCAGTTTATATCCGAACGTCCTGCGTCCATTTTGAACATACATAGGATGTTGTTAGGATTTAAATTTCGGATGTTCTAGGAACGTCCATTTTCTAAGTCCTCCGGACGTTCTTAGGACTTAAATTTCGGATGTTCTAGGAACGTCCGTTTCTTAAGTCCTACGGACGTTCTTAAGACTTAAATTTCGGATGTTCTAGGAACGTCCGTTTCTTAAGTCCTCCGGACGTTCTTAGGACTTATATTTCGGATGTTCTAGGAACGTCCGATTCTTAAGTCCTACGGACGTTCTTAGGACTTAAATTTCGGATGTTCTAGGAACGTCCGTTTCTTAAGTCCTCCGGACGTTCTTAGGACTTATATTTCGGATGTTCTAGGAACGTCCGTTTCTTAAGTCCTACGGACGTTCTTAGGACTTAAATTTCGGATGTTCTAGGAACGTCCGTTTCTTAAGTCCTACGCACGTTCTTAGGACTTAAATTTCGGATGTTCTAGAAACATCAAACAATCTTCTAAGTCACGTGATTATTTTGCACGACTATATTTCGAATGTTCCGAGAACATTCGTCTCGTAAGTCTTGTGAATCTTTAGAAGACCTAAATTTCAGATGTTCGAAGAACAACCGTCTTGTAGGTTTTGCAGATGATTCAGGTTCGGTTGCAAAACAGTCTTACGACTGAACCTCGCCTTTGCGCTATTTTTTTGTGCAATGAAGACGCTGAAATGTTCCCAGATAGCATACGACGTCTTCAAGACTTCTGTCTTAAGTCGTTGTTGAAACATTTGTCTCGAGATGAATGTAAAATTTTAAGCAATGAGTCTAGAGGTCGAATGATGATGTTCTGTAGAATATTTCGCATCAATGCACAATTTTTGTAAACTATTAATAATAGTTATATACCTAGAAATTGAAATTATTTGCAGGGAAGTGTCTTGAGTAGTTGCGAAAAGCAGTTGCTTCGTAATCTGGGAGTCTGGGTTCAATTCCCGTCACCGCCAAAATTTTTTTCTTAATGTCCTAACCCAGACTTGATGAAGACGTCTTTAAGGCGCTTTTAAACCATCTGCAAAACGTCTTTAAGACGCCTTTTGGACGTATTTAACTTTACTTTCGGACATTCGGAAACGTTCTGAGAATGTTGACACAGCACGTCCTCAGGACGTCCACTTTGTAAATAGGACCTTCCTACGACATTTAAAGAACTTAACGAGGACGTACAGAGGATATATGGACCTTCTCGGGACATTCTCCGAACGTACAGTAGGGGAGACCGGGGCTAGTTGACTAACGAGGTTAGTTGACTAATTCCCTTTAATTCTTGTATTATGGAATAAATTATGCTGCGATTCGCAATATTGGAGCATATGAATGACCAGCTTGCCATTTAATGTGTCGCCGTGGCAAAAACTTGCGTGTTCTGTCAGTGAGAATGAAAAATCTAAAAAGGTCGGCTGGAAGTAAATATTTTCGTTTCGACTATTTATGAATTTTTGTCCACTAAGTACTGCTTGATGTTATTTCATGAATATTTTGTGGAAACGTGATACCTTGACTATAATTAACGGTATTTTATTTTATCCGGTGTGTGGAGGTTTTGTACGTACGACCCTTAACATGTTAACAATGTCGGATGGGGTTACTGGACTAAGCATAGGAATACTACTAATAATTGCATTTTTTATCCTAAAGATGCAGTCGAGGCAAAGAGTTTAGCTGCTCAAGTCCACTTCCCCCACCACAAATCCTTCCAAACTCACCCCTACCAGTTTTACACCCTATCAGGGTTGCCAGGCGGTTCAGTACACCGTACTGGCATATATGACGTCACAAGACGGCATAGACCTACATACACTACTCGACTTGTGCACACCATGCGATGAATTGTGGTACTAATCGGTAGTGGCGTCACTTGGCATGACTTGGCGCTGGTGTCGGTTGGCATGACGTCACGAAGTCACCAACACAAATACACCGTTATTGCTGTAGGTGTTCCCCTTCTCCCACACCGTATGACGTCATATACGTCAGCACACCGCCATTTATTCAGTACGCCTGGCAACCCTGCACGCTATCCTCCCTTCAAACTTTCAGGCCTTCCAAATAGACCATAACAAACCAGTACAAAATAATTACAGTATCTTAGACCATGATAATTAATAAAAAAAAATAATAACACTGTGGAGGAGTGAAAAAAAAATAAAAAATTTATTGGTCGTAGTATACATATGTACGCGTTTCGTATACTATATTGATGGAATTGGCAGCGTATATATACGTTTTTCACATTATATTGATGTACTGTGACAGCGTATATATACACCTTTCGCATGCAAAGGGTTAAAGCTGAAAAGTAAATGTCAAGTCAATTGACCCCATCATATTTGTCAACTAACCCCGTACCCGGGGTCTGTTGACTTATTCGTCTCACTACTGTAAACACAATAAAAACTACAACCTAGACTCAATTAAAACGATTTTCAAAATTATGCCTGTATACCTAATGAAATTTGGAAACTTTTGGTATGCAGTAAGTCAACAAAATACTAATGGTCTATTTATAAAAATTAGAAATGTAAAAAATTAGTCAACTAGCCCCGGTCTCCCCTACGTCCGGAACGGACGTTCTTCGGACGTACATAAGATGTCTTTGTGCTATTTGGGATCAGGAATAGCGGTGGGGGAACTCCACGCATGCGCGCGATGACGCGGTAACGTCAAACCAATCCAAGCGCGATGACGCGGTGACGTCAAACCAATCAACGCCAAGAAACGAAACTTGACGGTGGCGCCGTTTGTTTCCCATCTTGGCGTTGATTGGTTCGACGTCACCGCGTCATCGCGCGCATGCGCGGAGTTCCCCCACCGCTATTCCTGATACGGGCGCACGGGATTTCCGCCAAACCCTGGCTTTAGGTGAAGTTATTAGTCGTCGAAATTGATCTGAATGAAAAGAAGTTGTTTTCTAGTTGTTAAGATTTTTTGGGATCTTAATTAAATTTAATTAAATTTTTGACAGCAGATTTTAAGAAGAACGGATTATCGCGTGATTACTGCTTTTTACGAAACGATAATTTACAATGAGGTGGCTGTCGTATAGAGTTGAAAAGCTTTTTTTTAATACAAGGGAGCGAAAAAATGTCAGGATCATTTATTCAAAACATTTGGTGGCTAAAGGAAACCTATTTATTCTATATTTTATATATGTATAGGTAATGCGATATAATTAGTTTAGGATATATTTGAAAGAGAGTATCGTCGCTGTATGAAAATTTATCTTAATTATCCCTTCTTTTATTTATCACATATAACTTTATAATAAAAATAGTATTTATGAATCACGTGAAGATCGATGGAGTTTCTCGATTAAATTTTATAATTAAAAATTAATCACCCAACAAAGATATGAATCTCTCTTTCTTAAAATACTTAGCAAAAATTATTGGACATGATAGTTGTTTAAAACGTGTAAATATTCTGTATGACGCGAAACATATTCGCGACAACTGCCGAGCGAATGAGGCACTGCGAAGAGGAGTAAATGTTGATGTCTCGACGTTCGAAGATCTTATGTCATGTCCCTTTTCTTTATTACTCAAAGGTGAATGACTCGCTAATTAGGCTTCACTTCCCGAGATTTCAAAAGGGTTGCACGATTCCTCTCGAGATATAATGCAACGACCCGTCTACCCGTACAGGCCAGACACAACAGTTCTCACAGCAATATTGATTTACGCATCATGAAAAGAACGACAGAACGAAATATTAGTAACCATGTTAACTAATCTGCTGGGCTCAACAGGGTACTTTAAAAACATGAACCATTCATACTGAACGATATTAAATAATGCATTTAATTTTGAGTGATGGATTTTATCATTTATCATCTTCCACGTTTAAAAGACTCAATCACAATGTTGATAAAAAATGAATTCTATTAGAATAAATTATAAATTGAACATTTTACGTATTCCATTATTTAATACTGCATTTAAAATTTAAAGTATGTTGCACATCTTAAGTTGATTATACGATGAGCAACTTAAATTTGTATTCTTCAAACTAAACTTCCTTTTAGTTCTTTCTCAATTATTTAATTATAAAAATTTACATAACATTACTGATCGCGAGACACCTCTGTGATCTTTTCAGTGGATTTTCTGTATTTTAACATTCCCAGATTCATCTCAGATATTCATATTTTACATCGTATTTTGCAGTGCCGTTCACCCGAATAAAACCCCAAACAAAATAACTGATCAGAAAACTATTAAACCTCCCATTTTCATTTGCAAGTCTACTCACTTACTCGTAGACACAAAAACACAGAATATTTCGGCTCGCAAAATATTCGGACAACGACACGAAAATTTAATCGAAGCATAAAATAAAAGAATAAATAAAAATCACTAATAACAACAATCTCTAATTAGTGGAGTGCGTGACGCTGAGGGCACCAATTATTTTTTAAACGAATACACTCCATTACTCTACACTTCGCGACAAAATCCAGTTCAAAGATTGCATCATGCATGACCTTCCAATTACGACACGAATTATTAACGAAGCAATAAAATATGTCGAGCCGATTAATGACGTAACTGAAGCCGTAACGAGACCATAGGAATCCCTGGCGAGGGTTCGGCTTCTGGGGCCCGAACGCGTAGATAAAGGACGAAGAGATAGAAGATGCGGCTGCGGAAATGCGGGCTCGGCCGCTCCGGGGCATGACGCCGAACGGCGCACCCATCGGAGGCGCGTTAACGTAAGCGTCGCTGTGAGTCTCCTAGCATGTGAATGAAAATTTAGTGCGAACACTTTTTTGCAAATTCAATATGTAGAATAGGTTTTTGACTACGAACATGAAGTTTACCAATGACGGAAGCACCATGTATCAGGTCTATTCTATTCAGTCACCGTTTAAGGGGTTATAGGGTAAGGTAGCTTAAGGGGTTAGGCCACCTTGGACGGAGCAAAATTGCAGTCATTTTCGGCATTTTTTTTAGGAAGATAATAAAATAAACAGAAAATTTAATATGAAGCCTGTTATTATACAACTCTCGCCGGAAAAAAAACGTATTTTTTTTCTTACAAAATGGCGGCGGTAGAGCCGTGATACGCAAGATCTTGTGGAGCGACGTTTTCCACGGTGTTCAATCTCACGGCTATACCGTTTGACTTAGAACAAAAAACCAAAAATCTTTATTTTCTGCATGCCTAAAACTATGGAAGTACGTAGCGGTTTTGCGATATCTTGAATATGTTCTGTGCAATTGACACTTTTATAAAAAAAAAAATGCACTTTTCCTCTCCATGGTCACCATTTCGAGACAAATTAATGTTTCTGGATTTCCCTACGTACTTCTCTAGTTTTAGGCATGCAGAAAATAAATCTTTTTGGTTTTTTGTTCTAAGTCAAGCGGTATAGCCGTGAGATTGAACACCGTGGAAAACGTCGCTCCACAAGATCTTGCGTATCACGGCTCTACCGCCGGCATTTTGTAAGAAAAAAAATACGATTTTTTTCCGGCGAGAGTTGTATAATAACAGGCTTCATATTAAATTTTCTGTTTATATTATTATCTTCCTAAAAAAAATGCCGAAAATGACTGCAATTTTGCTCCGTCCAAGGTGGCCTAACCCCTTCAGGGGTTAAACCACCTTGGCGCTCGGAAAAATAGGTATGAAAATAAACTTTTTTTTTACGCTGCCATTAAGTATATAAAATGATCTTTATTTTACACATATATATATAGTAGTTTTATGAACAATTTACAATATTAACGATTAAAAGAAAATAAAAAATGGCGGAGATATATGCCGATAAGTATGACCCCTGCTTTGAAAATCCTTACTGACGGTGTAGTTGATTTCTCTGTTAGGCATCGTCTCAAACATAAAAAATATATGTTTTGTTATTTAAAAGGGTAATAGCTAAAATGTGACATAGGGAAAATTTTTGGAAAATGACAGCTGTTTGAAAAAAAACTCGAATTTGCATCGAAATTTTGAGTTTAAAAAATTTATAACTTTCGAACATGGCACCCAATCACAAAAATCCTACGTCACATTTTAGCTATTACCCTTTGAAATAAGAAAAAAATTATTTTTTATGTTTTAGACGATGCCTAACAGAGAAATCAAGTACACCATCAGCAAGGTACTTATCCTACTTATCGGCTTATATCTCCGCCATTTTTTATTTTTTTTTACTCGTTAATATTGTAAATTGTTCATAAAACTACTATATATATATATATATATATATATATATATACGTGTAAAATAAAGATCATTTTATATACTTAATGGCAGCGTAAAAAAAAAGTTTATTTTCATACCTATTTTTCCGAGCGTCAATGTGGTGTAATCCCTTAAGGGGTTGGCCACCCAGAAAGTTTTGAAAAATCGATTTCTCTTTTTTGCATTTTCTTATTGCGTGAAGTTTTAAGAATAATTTGAGTCATGGTAGACGCAAAAATTCCCCAAAATAGCCGATTTATAGACTTTAATTTATAGACCATTCTACTTTTCTTCTTTTGCGTTTTTCTCGAAACTACATTTTCAAAGGTGACCTATCAAATTTCTCCAAAACCATTTGTCCGATTGATTTCAAACTTGGTACGCATATTCTTAATGGTATTATCTACGATGTAGCATATCAGTTTTTCCATCCGATAACCCATTCGTATATGTATAATTAATGGTTTAAATTCGTTTTTTCACGTGAAGAACGTATCATTTTCTTCACTTTGCTCTCATTTGTGCAATAAATGAGCGCATACAACGGCAACCAAATATACATCTGAGTCAACCAAGTTGCCTTACGTATTATTCGACAGAATGAGGCTTCAAGGCTTCTCCGTTGGTGGCGTCACTGGTATAGTCGAGCCACGTAGCACCAGCGTGACGTGTACGCAGGGCCGACGCGAGGTTAGCTGGCGCCTGTATGCAAGAAAATTTTTGGCGCCCCCAAATATTTGCACCTGTTTGCACGGGATGCAATAAAAAAAGAAATATATTTACATTTTGTTTATGTGGGAGTTGGATTCCTTTATTATAAGCGTGTGATATAGTTTTTTAGCACCACTTTCGGCTGGCGCCCTTATGCGGCGTATAACTTGCACAGTGGTTTCGCCGACCCTGCGTATACGCGATGTAGTAAACAAACCGTTTCAACCGTCTTTCGTCCTGGAATCGGCAAGAAGATAGTTTTTGCGGGTATAGTTGCCTCCAGTAGACATCAGTGCAGGGTGGTACGGTGCGTTTGAATGCTAATAAGCACCGTACGTTGAAATAATAATGAATTTATGAATCGTGTACTCAGGACAGCCCGAAAAATGACAGAATGAAACTTCAAGGTTCCTCCGTCACCGGCGCTGATGGTATATTCGTGCCATGTACCACCAGAACCGGTGGAAGTCCAAGCTAGCCGATTAATGTAGGAAAGACATAGTTGCCGATACGTATCGAGAGTCAGATCGCGCTGTTGCCGCATTTCCCCTATTACTATTTTGTCGTCAAGAAGGCTTGAATGAATCACGGCGAAGCGGCTAGAGAACAGAGATGGGCAAAGATAATATCTGGATAAATTAGAATAAAAGTTCGGTTCGAGAGGCATAGAGTGTTGCTGCGGTGGATTATGTATTGATAAAATGTAAAACGTAATGTTTCTGGTAACATACTGCTGAGATTTTCCAGATTAAAATGAGTTGAAAGAAGGTATAAATCAGTTTATTTTTAGAACTGTACTAGATAATTGACTATAAATGTAACATTGCTAACCTGATAATGCTAAAAATAATCCGATTTATACTGTGTTTAAATTTATTTTCAACTGGAAAGTCTCAGGAGTATGTTATTGAAACGTTCATGCCGATACGATAGCGAATATGGATGTTTTACATTCTATCAAAACAAACAACGTAAACAATCATTTTAATATATTTTTTATGAGTAAATATAAATATTGTTCCCCCACGGTTATTTCCTCCACGTCGTCCTGGAGATTTTGTTCAAATTGAAATATGTTACAGTCCATGTGAAAATAAGGAGGATTTAAATAATCATTTTGCCAAATTCGAAAGGGAATTTTCAAAAAATCGATGAAGGTTGTGTACTTTGAGGGTCTGTATGTATAAAATAATTTTGAATGTGGCAAAGTGTAACAACTTGAACCCCTCTTATTTTCACATGCCCTATAACGTACTTCAATTTGAATAAAATCTCAGACATTGCGTGTGCAAAGTGATCCGCTTGGCATGGAATGAACCGTATATACGACATTGTCCATTCCAACCGAAATGGATCCTAACCTACTTCCAACTATCGCGTTCTTTACGAAAACGATAAAAAGCAGCTGCGTTCGGGACACTAAGTATAGTGGCATCGCGATTACCGAAAAAACACCATTTATCGAGAAATAATCCGTCACCTATGTACGAATAGTAAAACTAAAAGTGAATTTGTTGTGAGATATCATGCTCCACGACTTTATTTAAAGTGAAAAAACACCATCGAAATTGTAGTACAAGAAAATAATTATTTTTTAGTGACTTTATCACTATAGCGTTTAAGCAAACTCGTTGCACATGGTGCCCCACGATTTTATTTAAAGTGATATTAACACCATCAAAATTGTAGTATGTACAAGAAAAGAATTATCTTTTAGTTTTTAGTGCATTTTTAATAATTTTTTTTTATATATTTTTTTATTTTCTAGTTTTTAGTGTTTGTGGATTTACATTTCACAGCTCAAACTTTTTTAGAAATATCTTTTATTGCTGTATACAGTTTAACAGTTTGCTTAAACGCTATAGTGCTAAAGTCACTAAAAAATAATTATTTTCTTGTACTGCAATTGCGATGGTGATATACTACGAACGCCTGCAAAGTTTTAGTTTTACTATTCGTACATAGGTGACGGATTATTTCTCGATAAATTGTGTATTTTCGGTAATCGCGATGCCACTATATAGTCTCCCGAACGCAGCTGCTTTTTGTCGTTTTCGTAAAGAACGCGAGTGGCTGATTTTAAGTCGTTAGGATTTGTGGTTATGGGTTATATTTATTGATGATTGGGTTATTTTCTCACCCCTTCGGGGTTATTTTTTTTTTTTAAATATTGTATTGTCATTCAATCTATGCACGCCTGCAAAGTTTCAAGACAATTGGATAGTTGGAAGTGGGTTAGATTTGAGTTGCCAGATTTCAACCATACAAACTATACAAACAAACAAACAGAGGATCGAAGCTGAATAATGATTACGTTATTAAATTTGTATTTAAACAACAGACAATTCTTGTTGATAAAATAGATAATTTGATGTATAGCTAGATAAAAAAGAAAGTGTCATGTTTTTCGAAGAATTAGGTATAGCATTCATAAACTTCATTACGATCGGTGTGTTACACTTCGGTGATGTACCTTATTCAAATTGTATGCTTTAAATCACACATTGATTATACAAAATATTACATCTCTCTACGTATAAATGAAAAATATTGATGCGCAAATTAGTATTGTTTCAGTGACATGTTTCCTAACTTCACTACCCAACCTCTCTATCATTCATTATTGCTACGTTCGGCGAGGCTCTGACGCTAGACGCAGCTCTCGTGCCGTATTCCTTCAAGACTTCTCGATAGACAGAGAGAACTATGTGGCAACAGCGCGGCAGAGACAGCGAGAACCGAAGATATGGCAACTATGCGTCAAAAATTCGTCTACACAGAGTACCTGGAGATGTCACTACTGTATAAGTTCTTTTTATCGACCGCAGTAGTTTCATTAGGGTCCGTCTGTTTACAAGGGACGCTTCGATCGATTCGGACCATAACAAAAAGGAGACGGCCCCCTTAAATATTAAAACGAAGAAAAGCGATTGGTTTTGTTCTATTTGTGGAGAAGATCGGAAGGAAAATATGATTCAATGCTTGAAATGCAAATCATGGGTGCACGATGTATGCGCTGGAGTTAACAAAAGAACAAAAAAAATTGTACGTGATGTTTGTACTAACTGAATACCTATGTGCTATGTGTTATATAAACAGATTAATACAAAATATGTTTTAATTATTATTGTTGCTTAATTGAATTCTTAGGTACGACTCAGGCTATAGGTGGTACGACTTAGGAAACCGGTTTGTACTAAAATTTTGAAAGTTAAGGCCTTTGGTGCACACAGAAGAAATTATCCGATCGGGCTGAAATTTTTTACACGTTTTATTGGGCCAAGTAGACAACTTTTCCGCACTATTAGAAATTGACCATCGAAAAAAAGTTTTTTTCACTCCACCCTACTACCTAGTCAGGAGGCCGAAAAGAGTCGAATGTTTGTGAATTTTTCTGGAAAAAGCGGAAGCATATATTTTTACAGAACTTTTTGCACTTAAAAGAGCAACATTTAAAGAACATTTTAGAATTTTTTGTGGAAAAATATTGACGTTTGTAATAAAATTACAGGGGACATCAAAGAAGCCTTTTTAAAAACGGTGAGTGAGATAACTCAACAACCACTGCACCAATCTATCTAAAATTTTGTGGGCATATTTTTCATATAAAAATCTACAAGAATGTCGTTCGCATTTTTTTTTCACTGTATATTTTCGATTTTATCAACGAAAATTTGCGGTTTTTCGCGCTAAAATCAGGACTTCAAACTTTAAATAGCCGCCATTTTATTTTAAATTAATATTTCGGAAATTCCCCTCGCCAATCGGAAGATACGTTAATATACTAACGAAATCTTTTTTGTTTTTTGATTTTAGATAATCTGGTTCCGAATGGCAGTGCCCACCGCAAAACAACTTTTTAAAAAGGCTTCTTGGATATCGGTTGTTTTTTTATTATAAACGTTAATATTTTTTACGAAAAAATTACCAAATCTACTTTAAACGTTGCTCCTTTAAGCGCAAAAAGTTCTGTACAAATACATGCTTCCGCTTTTTCAAAAAAAATTCACAAACATTCGCCTCTTTTCATCAACGAACGTGACATTTATATAAAAGCACACGCAGTATTTTTTCTTTGTATCTAATTTTCCTTAATAATGGTCACAATCTTTGACCAAAACGTTGGAATTTGATAAAAATTCTCAAAATTGCATAATAGCTTCCTTTTAATTATTTAATAGACCGAACCAGTGCGCCGAAATCATCTCTTCTAATTGATCTATTCTATTAAGTGTTGCAAAACGATTTTGCGGCTGCTTGCTGTGGAGCTTATATTGCAATTTAAATAGTTATAGTGCAGAAATAATGCTAGCAAAATATCTCAGATATGTAGCGATAAAAGATGACTTATCAACGTTGTTCATCCCCATCAATGGTGCATTTAACTTTTCTCATGCATGTTCACAAAAGGCTTATTGTTGTTGTAAACTATATTACTTCAATTCCTATTTTCAAACAGTTACCGGTGACGGAGGAACTCCCCTGTATTGATTTATAATTTCAAAATCCAAGTGGCATTAACTTGGCAAATTGAATCCTAGATTCTTGTGACAATAGCTGTTGATGAGATTGAAATGGATCAATCTGTCTGTATTATGCAGCATCTATTGCATGTATATATTTGACGAATAATAATTATAACCTCCAGATAATTTGACTGCTGATGAGTTAACTTTAAATATCACTAATGTTTCCTTGAACTTCAACTAGGGTTTGTCGGTTTTAAAAAACCGGGTTTAAAAACCGGTTTTATTTATAAATTTGTAAAATTCGAGAACCGGTTTTAAATGTAAAAAACCGGTTTTATATAAATACTAGAATTAATATGCAGAAATGAATTAATCATTTAATTGGAAACTATGTAGTAGGTAACAGTTTACTGTAAAACTAATCATATTCTCAGAAAAAAAATACTAAAGGAATAAAGATATATAATTTAGTAACACCTTTTAAAATATTTATATTTTGTACGGATTTTAGTTATTATAATTTTTATTACTTGGTTTTTTTATAGATAGAGTATATTTTATTTTGTTATATTTTTGTAATTCCATAATATTAAGGAAACTGAGATTTTTTAAAATAAGTACAAATATTCACTTACTATTTTAATTATATTTTTTTTGTGAAAATTAAAAAACCGGTTTAACCGGTTTTTTGGGAATAGTGGAGTTCGAAAACCGGTTTTTTCAAAAGTCGGTTTTTGTATAAACCCTAACTTCGACCAATTTTCTGTTTGACCGAGATCGATCAAAAGTGTCAATCAATAAGGTTAAAATGCGTGGATATGTCACACTATACGTATGAGATTTTTGTTTAAATCTACAATAAAAATACAGCGCGATCGATTTGTCCTTCAAGATCTGACGTACAAATATGTAATGAGTATTATAGAAGGATGAAAGAGTCTAAAGAAATATTTTTTCATCGAGTGAGTCATTGTTTCGAGATTATTCGTATAATATTTTTGAGTATCAAACTTTGATATATTTGTTTTGTAGAATATATTCATAGTATATATTAACTATATCCTTCTTTTTCAATATATGATAGTACATCAATATTTTATGATAAGAAACTCAATTAAAGAGGTAACTTGATTTTATGGTCCATTTAGTAAATTGGAACTCTTCCAATAATTGCTCCAAATCATTGCTTCCAGAAAAAAAGTTGTATTATTTTTAGCATTTTTAGAAAATTCTTTGAAGAGTAAATGCCACTTGTGTAAAAGTCTTTAAATATCACGTGCCCAATAAAAGAGTATGAACAAATCAAAACGAGACGTAAACAAGAATTACGAAGTAGGGAAAACTCGGACAAAACTGGGTAGAACTGGGACGTGTTATTATTTTTTAAACTGCCTTAAATTTTGTTGCATTATTTTATCAACAAAAGATGATCGTGTTACAAGCGTGCTTACTAAGGTTATATCGTTTTGTGTGTTTTTGAAGGCTCTGATCTAATTTTCGATAATCAAGAAACTTCAAACACTTTTGACAGTGTTCAGAATCCCAATCGCAATTTCTTTTTTTACTTAATAATGTCAAAGTTATGAGGTTTTATTCTTATCGTCCCGATTTTACCCCAGTCTCCCCTAATGAAGAAAAAAAAATTTCGCTATCACTATTTTATATTTCCTCTGAGATACAATAGTTTGCAATATTTCAAAACTAACTGAATTAATAAATGGATACTAATTACACTAGTTTACAGTCATTGGGTGACGGAGACTCCGCTACGAAATTCTTATGTAAGGTGGTCCCCTAACCTCAAAAACCGACGTGACACGAAATCCTATGCATACGTTTTTGATATCTCGCGTTAGAGTTGACCGATTTGATCGCGACGACTCTTAAATTAAAGGTAATTCCAATCGGACGAGTAGTCGGAATCGAGCGAAACTTAAGAGAAATGTAATGTTTTCGGGCCGAAATTGAAATCGAAAATTCACTACACAGCCTGGAAAACATAGAAATCATCATGTGACGTCCAGTTTCTTATTTTTTATGTAGAGTGCACAGCTTTACGAAGAAAACAAGCCCAACCTGAGCAAAATCCATGCACAAATAAGGAAGTTACGGGCGATAGAGTGGAAGTGCCTATTTTCAACTTTTTCCCTATTTTTGCATTTCTCCCTGTTTCTTGGCGAATTACGTATTTGTCTTCAATGAAAACAAATTTAAATTTTTTTTCCACGTATTTATTTATTCTTAATGTTACTCTTCAATCATATTTCGCATTTGAACTGCTGAAGTGTACAATGCCATTTATTGTAAGATAGCAAAATTTGTCTACTTATTATTATATGTGACGAAATGCAAAAATAGGGAAAATGTTGAAAATAGGCACTCCCACTCTATCGCCCGTAACTTCCTTATTCGTGCATGGATTTCGCTCAGGTTGGGCTTGTTTTCTTCGTAAAGGTGCGCACTCTACATAAAAAATAAGAAACTGGACGTCACATGATAATCCCCATGTCTTCCAAGCTATGTAGTGAATTTTCGATTTCATTTTCGGCCCCAAAACGTTACACTTTAATTAAGTTTCGCTCGATTCCGCCTGAACTATTAGTCCGATTGGAAAACAATGTAGGGTAGATGTACCAGTAAATGAACACGTACCAGTGAATCGACATTTTTTATTAAAACAAGTGAAATAAGTTATTAAAATAAGCAACTATAATTAATTAAAGACTTCTTTCAATTTCTTGCTTCATATCCAAACAATTTTTGCAGCACGTGGAATCAATCGCGCTGCAAACATAATTTTATAAAAGTGTTCATTCATTAGCCTTAAGTGTTCATTTATTGGTGCGTTTACCCTACGAAAGAATAGTATGCAATCTAATTACCTTTAATTTAAGAGTCGTCGCGACCAAATTGGTCAACTCTAACACCAGATACGGCCAAAAACGTCGGGTTGTCTTCTGAAAAAATTACCAAAAGATTCATCGGGCGATATCTCAAAAACGTATTCATAGGATTTTGTCTCATGTCGATTTTTGAATTTAGGGGACCACCTTGCATAAGAATTCCATAGCGGAGTCCCGATCACAAATAATTTTTTTTTAATATTACTGAATTCATTCCCAGCCATAGATCCAACAACCAGACGCTGAAAACACCTTCAAAGCCCAAACAATTAGTTCAAACTTTACCATTATTCGCAGCGACATCCAGCGGTAGATCGAAAACTCCACCGCAAAAGGCATCTTCATTCAATCGCGTATCGTTCACCGAAGAGCTATCTTCGTCAACTTCGTCGACAACGTCAATTTCCGTCGATACTACGGAACTTCTCATCGCCTCATCCGCCACTTCTCTCGAACTTGCTCCACTTCCCCCTATTTCAATATTCATACTCATTTCTAGATCATCCAGCTCGTCCTTGAAGCGCACAGTTTTACCCTCCTTCGCAACGTCGAGCGGACTATTACGAACAGCTTCGACCTTGCTGCGCTTCAAAATAGGCGCTCGAGCAAACAAATCGATCACGGTCCGCTCGACGTCCAGGCACTCGTCCATCTTGCCGACGCAGAATCTCCCGAAACGGAATTTCCGATTTCCCCGGCACACGGTCGGAGGATCCGAGCCCGTCGTTCTCGCGCCGTTCCACGCGCAGATGGCGCTGCCGGGCTCGTAAAACTCCGCCGTCGGTGTCTCCGGTATGGCGACGGTATTCATTCGCCTGAAATCCAACGTGTTCAGCTTGTTCCCAAAGTTCTGCCTGGCCTCGTCGCTCCTGAAGCGGGCTGGCGGCTCGATGAGAAACTTGAACGCTTCCAGGTGTTCGTAGTATTCACGCTCGAGCTCGCCCCGGCCAATCTCGCTGCTTCCGCTTCCGTTTCCCTCGCCGCCGTTAACCATCCTAAATTCGACGCTCGCTTTGCAATTTTCTGGCCCGCCAGCTCTCCGTTTCGAGCGCATTCTTCTGGCCGCTGGCTCCCTGGAAGCCGCGTCCCAGCTTCTGGCGCAGCGCGATTTCCAGCCGTCCAATCTGCTGCCGGAGTCTCTCCTCCGCGCCACCTCTCGTCTCTCCGATCTTCCACGGGTCTCCGGCCTTCCCCGCAGCCTGAATCCTCCGGCGCGTTTCCAGGACACGCGGAACGAGCGTACCATCGCCAGAAACCGAGAGCCTGGACTCGCAAGCAACACCTTTCCTTTGGGCTTCCGGCGAAACAACCGTTTCGCGGGCCGCCTCGTCACGACCAACGGGTCCGTGGCGCCGAGCGACGGGCTCGTTACGTCCGAGGTCTCGTCCGCGCTGGCCAAGCATCGCGAGCAATCGAGATATCTCATTTTCCTCGATCGCCGCAAGCTTCGACGCGGTTTTGTGAACCACGCTGACAGAGGCTGCAAAGGGGGACTCGTTTGTCCTGTCCGCTGTGAAATGTTCCTTCACGCGAGACAGATGCGGTTGGAAAACAATCTAGCGTTTGCCTAGAACCGCGACCACGACGGGGCGGACAACTGTTCCACGTTGGGTAACAGTCTCGCGCGGCAGACGCGATGCGCCATGAGTTTCTTTGGCTAATAATTGCTGCTCGACCATCGACGCCTGCTTCACATTACGCTGATCATTAAGGCTATAGCCATTGTGATCGGATAGGTATATCCGTTTTCAATCACCGATGGATCTAATGGTTCCGTTCCCTGTTACGTAATTTCGATGCGCAATGCGTCCATGCGAAACCAGCGCAATCATGCGGGATTTGACGAAAGCTAAGAGGATAGTCCACCGTAACATTCGTTCGTTCAACTTCCCGGTACACTTTCGACGCTAATGGTCGGAACTATCCGCTGCCGGCTCGTGCAACGTTGCTCCAGCTTCCGTTGTGCAGCACAGACAATGTTCGAATTGGCGAGGCATGTAGGCACCGAATTTAACTAACAATTGGCAGCTGGCGGCAAGAGAACTCGATAAACTTCTAGTTTTATTTTTAGGGTGGCTCGGTAAATTCGGTTGGTCTTCTTACAAGGGAAGTTTGGCAACCCGGGAATTCAGAAAATTATGAAACTCGGTGTGCAAGTAGAGTAGTTCATCCGTAACGCAGCTCTATTTTTTGTTGGTGCCGTAATGCAATTTTTGGGGCTGAAATCACCCCTTGCAAAAAAATGCAGAATTTTCTTTTCCGTGGAATATCTCGGGAAGGGTGAGAGATATCGAAAAGAAGTTTAAACAAAAATTGCATCCTTTTTTTATATCTACAAAACCGCGTAAAAGTAATTATGGAATTAAGGATTGGTGGTGGGGGTAACTTGAAAAATATGGATTTTTCGAAAATTATCTTTATGCAATTTTGTAGATACAAAAGTAGGATGCAACATTTGTTTATACTATTTTTCGATATCTCTCACCGCTCTCGAGATATTCCACGGAAAAGAAAATTCTGCATTTTTTCCAAGGGGTGATTTCACCCCCCAAAAATTGCATTATGGCACCAAAAAAAAAATAGAGTCGCGTTACGGATGAACTACTCTACTTGCACACCGAGTTTCATAATTTCCTGAATTTCCGGGCTGCCAAACTTCCCTTGTTAGTAACAATTGCGAGTAACATGAAAATTTGTGTACTGAATCGCGTCTATTAATACCTTCGTTGCAACTATGTGTATGTAATTATGAATTTTAAAAACTCGATTAGATCCGGTATGGTATTAATTATTAACATTAAAACTTATGAACTCAATCTACTATATTCCAAACCAGTTTGTCGACATTTCAATTCCGTAGTAAATTTCCTTCGCAGCAGATCACTGATTGAAAAAAAAACACCATCACAATTCCCCCAGCACAGTGTTCACGTGCTCGTGCAGAATCCCTCCGCCGAGAGTCGATCGCCACTTCCGACTGCTATAACTTCCCCACCTTGAGCAGACAACTTCTTGCAATTCCGCGACGTGCCAATCGGGCAACGACACTTCGGTCCCGGCGAAGGAAACGAGAAGCAAAGAATCGAGGCAGTTTTGCCGGCACGCTGGTCAAAGTGTCCGCGAGCACTGGCAGGAAGGTGGGTGACGTGGAGGTTCGAAAAGGAGGAAGAGGGTCAGCTTCTAGGGCGTCTTCTAAGTGAACGAGGGTGCGGCGTCGTCCAAGAAACACAAATGAGGCATATGACTGTGGGTGGGCAGGTGCATCGTGTGCGTGTCGTTGTTTGTGTAGAAAAAAGGAGCAGGTGTGTCGGTCTGCCGCGAACGGCGGGGGCACGAGTGAGCCGTGGGTACACGCTGCTCGGCTGCCCATCGTCGCGTGACCGTACGCCAATTTGCAGAGAACAGCCCGCGAGCGTGGATCAGAGCGGGACGTCGGCTACGCTTATGCCGTGTCTCGCGACGGTTTGTCGACGCGTTAATTTAGAGCCCATTCTCTCGATTTCGAGTCATCGGCTCATTTGCGATTCGCGAGTCGTTCGAGCGACGACGAGGCACTTTTTGCACGGGTAGTCACTCGCCATTGAGGCCGGTATTCATAGTCGTTGCTTAAGACTAAGATCGTCTTAAGCATTTGCTTAAGTCCCCGTCTAGTTTCATAGTCGACAAATAAGCATCGTCTTAAGCATTTACTCAAGTATTTACTTTGTCAAGTAATCCTTATTGAATCATGTTTCATAGTCAGTTCTTAAGATCATCTTAAGAACATAAGTATTCATAGTCGATTAAGAACTTCTTATTCGAGCATAAAGCAGTCTTATTCGAGCAAAGTGAGGTTAGATTTTCAAGTCGACGTTTTAGTTGACTTAAGACCATGTTATTAGACCAAAGAGGATATATAATAAGAGGCGTCACTCGACAAGGACAGAAATAAGCTAGGGAAATCACTAGACAACCAATTTAAATGCCCAGTCGGCAATGATCGGTAAACTTCGGCAATAATCAGCAAATTGCGGTAAGGTACATTTAGTCGATTTGAATATCCCGCTTGAATAGACAACCAATTTAAATGCCAAGGTCAAGTAAAGACTTCAAAGGTTCCGCCCGGATTGACGCCTCTTATTATATCTCCTCCTTGATTAGGCGTTAAGACGGTGAAGGACGCGTGTTACTGTTGGCAAAACATGCAGTGTTAATTTCTTCACAGGTTGTTAACGCGTAGAGTAGGAGTTCAGTTGTTATTTTTCGAAGCGTAACGCAGTACCATCTACGTCTCTGCCAGTATCTGTGTGGTGACGGCGCGGGAAAAGAAACACAAAATGTATTTTCAATATCATTCCTGATTGGGTATTCCGCTCGGCTACACGGGAAAGTTTCCGATGCTTGCCGAACGTAATATAAGATTGGCTTAAACATTTGCTTGACTAAGCAAGCATTAAGCACCATTTTCTTGACCAAGCAAATCTTAAGTTCAGACTATGAATACATGACGTCTTAAGCATAGCTTATTCGAATAAGGCCGACTTTGTCAAGAAATTCTTAAGCACATGCTTAAGCAACGACTATGAATACCGCCCTGAGTGTCACAGCGAGTGACTGCCACATTGTTTGCGACCCTGGCTTCTAGATGGCGCGATAAGTCGAGACAGTGGCGCGTAATCAATCAACGGAATTGCGATTAATTGCGGATGAGCCTGATGGACCGGCGGGAAACAAGGTCGCGTGCGAGCTTACGTTCGGGGGATAAACATTGTATGATCAAAGCTTTTCTCCATTGCGATATGAAGTGCGAATTGTTGCACCGTTTAGTGTTGTTATTATTGAATGTTCGATTGTGGTTCATATTTTTTCTATTTTTAACCGACTTCAAAAAGGAGGAGGTTATAGATTCGAACCGTTTATATGTTTTTTTTTTATGTTTGTCCCCTCATAACTCCTCAGCATATGGACCGATTTTGATGATCGTTTTTTTTATTCGAAAGAGGGCGATGCCCCGGTGGTCCCGTCCTGGACTAAATCAACATTGGCCCAATATTTTGCCACTTATGGTTAATAATAAAGACTATTGTCACCTAATTATTATTATTTTATGTACGTACGCGCTGCTCTCCTCAGCATGCTGTGTCAATATATATAAAACTAAAAAGTTAAAAATAAAAAAATTTTAAAAAAATTAAAACCGACTTCAAAAAAATAAAATTGCACTAAAAAAAAAAAATTTCCCTTATTTAAACTACGACTCTCATATTTTTTAAGTCGGTGCCTCATCATTTGCACTGCGTAAATCTGGCGCCGGCTTAAAAAATATGAGAGTCGTAGTTTAAATAAGGGAAATTTTCTTTTTTTTTTAGTGCAATTTTATTTTTTTGAAGTCGGTTTTAATTTTATTTTATTTAGTTCGCTGAATTCGTAGATGTTCGTGAGTTTAGGTAATGCATCGTGGGCTAACGATTGACACTGTTATATGGTTTGAAATATGTCTGTGTTTCCATGATGATTAATTGTAATGGTTTCTAATATAATTCTAAATGATTACTATTGGGAAATAGGGTGTGTCAATTTTTTCAATGTTTTAATTTTAAAAACGACTAGTGGAAAAACGGTTCAATTTCAGGTTTAAGATTAAACACTACCTTCAAATTTTGTGTAATACTTTATTTACCTAGTTGGAATTTCATTTGAAATTATAGAAAAATACGAAAATGACTAAACTTATTAAAAAAAATGTTAATAAATGAGCTTATGAACTGCAACAGAAGCAAACAAGATATCGCTTCTTTGGCGGACTTTGTTAAATAGCATTAAATTTACTACATAGATGACATATGGCTAGATCTGTTACTAAAGTTACATATATTTTCATTTTGTAATAAATACAAATTTCCATACATTTTCATGTGAATGTAATAAATACTGATTTCCACATATTTTTATTCTCATTTTCATGCTTTTATGTAAGCAAGACTCGCTTTAAGCATTATATGAATATGTAATTTGTAGTTAAATCTTACTTAATTTTCATATTTTTCAACTGTGATTTGAAGTAGCTAAACTTCACTCAAATCAATTTCTGAGGATAGTTTCAGATTCAGGATTAAAAACAGCATTACTTTGTCACTAGTCGTTTTAAAATTTTCAAAAATTTTAAAATTACCCACAAAATCGACACACCCTATTGGAAAACCAAGTGGAGGCGTGGCTTAGATTTCAGCGCTGCGGTGGTAAGTTGGCAAACTATTGACAGTAGGCTTGGACCCCACCAAACATTCCGAATAAGTATTTATTAATCGAAAAAGTAAAAATTTGGTGTTCCAAAAAATTTGAAAACACTCGTTTTTCACAACGTGTCTATATAAACACTGGTAATCATATGGACTTCGACGGATTTCAGCCTACTCTGAGTAGTCCAATTTTTTGTCACTAGATATATCGAAATTCTTGGTTTCCTAGATTTTTTAGTTCGGGTTCACGTGTTGCGTGTGAAATTTGATGTATACACACATGGCTGGGTTTTGTATACAATTTTCAAGCGCATTCTTGATATTTATAGAACAAGAGTAGATCACGTCCCTCGCCGTTTTTCATGTTAGAATCACGATAAGACTCTTCGAACGAAACGTGAATTGCTTCATAGAATAAATTTACGACTACAAGAAGTTATCCAGATAGGTGGGCTTTCAATGTCGACTTCGATCATTTTTTTTTGTTTTACTCAAAACACGGAAGTAGGTATTATCGTTGAGGAAAGATTAATTTTTATAGAATTGTTCGTACAACTGTCATTAACATATTGAAAATATCTCCAATCCTATATGTATAGAAAAACAAATGTTTTTTATGAAAATATAGACAGCCTTGATTAATCTAAAGAAAATCTTCGCTGCATTACCTTCCGGAGCTTCAACTTTCAATACAAAATAAATCGTTAAATATGCCCATTATTTTCATGTTGCGTATTAAATACTAAATTGCATTAAATTTTCGAGACATGGCGTGATGAGAAATCCAAGTTACATTCTTTATTAAGTATCTAACGAGTAAAACTGAGAAATAAATGGATACTCAATTTGAACGTTTTGAAAAGATGCCATATTCTCTGTGAGATCAGTTTTTCTTAACTTTTATACCCATCTGAATTTTAATATCTATTAATTATTTCACGAGCAGGCGGTACATTAGTAATTGATTTTTCCATTGCACGTTTATCGCGCATGTATGCATAAACGCAGTGATTTATAGCCGTCTGATTGTCCGATAAACCATTGCGTGTCACATGTTCAATTAACGAACGGATATATTTCACCCTCTAACCGTGCACAAATTACTTTTAATCCCTATAAAACAAATGTGAGACTAAAGGTGCGTTTACACCAAACGAACGAATGCTCGTTTAAAAATTCGTGCTCATATAAAAATAAACGGAAATCTTCACCTGCAACTCTTCATCACTTGGATTTTGTCGAAGTGGGGAGCGAACGAGCATTCGTTCGTTTGGTCTAAACACACCTTAAGCCTTAAGGCTGTTCCGGTCTAGAGCCCATAAAAATAGGTGATCTTTAGGAATTAATTAAAGGAAAACCACTACATATAATTTAATGGGACTTTTTGCATTGTATTAAGTATGTCTTAAACTATAGAAATATATTTTTGTTTTATAATTAATTATTGCAGACGGCACTGGGAAGTAGTTAAAGTCGAGGCGTCGAAAAATTCATCCAAATCGGCGGAACCTGTAGCACCTAAACCATTCGTCTGAAGTAAAAAACAGTACCAGGTTATTAAGGGGCATGAAACTTGCTCGTCGACTGACCAGAAAAAATGACAGACAATGACATTTTTGAGAAAATAAGGACACTTGAAGTTTGAAATCACCTTTTCCCTATATTTTTCGTTCTTTCAACGCCTTTAAAAATTAAAATTTTTTTTTTTTTTTTAATTTTACTGGTCTCTCCACGAGCCAGAAGTATATTCTTCAAAATAAAAAAAGTTTCAGTCGAATCGGATAATAACTTTTGGAGATACAGGTTCCACCGATTTTGAGAACGCTGTTTCGAGAAAAACGCGTTTGAAGTTTTACGCGAGCGCCGAGTGGCCGGGTGTTACCCATGCATTTGCCGCTACGACGCGCGCGTTTGAGGTGAAATTCAAAGTCAATTTCCTCGAAAACGAAGCCTTTACCGCAATTTCGTCACTTTTGATTTTCGTCTTATTTTTGCCTGTATAATCGCCCTTAGAGTATTGACCATAGGTAAAGGAACACCTTGTATATAAGGGAACTCAGAATTTTTCAAAGTCGATTTTCTCGAATTTGGCTCAAAAGCGCGTCTTACTGCTTTGGGAAATTAATGTCCGAGTGAAGACCTTGACGTACACAAAGTATCAACATTTTCTGAAATTGCCAAACCCGAAGGTCCCCTTGTTAGAGAAAAAAACAAGATGATTTGAAAAAACAAATTCTTTTCAATTAGGTACAACCTTTCTTCATTTAACACCAACGAGTTTGAGATGGTATTTTCGACGTGTTAGTATTCCATCAGGGTGGGACATGATGGAATTATACTCCAATTGTTCAGAAATACCGACATTGCTTTTCAAAGTGACAGATTGACACTATGTACATAAACATTGAACAGCACAAGATCTAGATTTAATTCTGGGGTTTAATTAAGTCAGAATTGTTCTGTAGAAGAATTGAGGATACCTCAAGCCTTTGTCATCCCGTGAGAAACACAATACAGGGAGTAACCTCTGAAATCCTGATAACGTATGTTGCAGAATGTATCTGACCGATCTAAGATTTGCACAACCATTGATGCAACGTATGTAGAATTAAACTTGTGTGAAGTTGTACTTTAAACAGAAATATGAAATTTTCATTTGACTTTTTCTTAATTTTAACGAAAGTTACTTTTGAAACACACCATATCGAGAAACTACTATTATTTAATTGGTGGGTAATGTGTCATACGACGTTTTAAATAAAAAGAGAAACAAAGCTATTAGACGCATTTGTAAAGTGTACTGTTCAAACGAAAGATAATCATAAAGTATATGGCAAACACAAATAAAAGGAAGGAAGCTTATCGATGAAGCTCAAAGGTACCTAAGGTTTATTGTCTTATCTGCACTATTTGGCAATGGCAAGACTAAGTGATGATAAGTATTGAGAATGTATCGCAAACGAAACTCGGTCGAGGTGGCGCTCTGATCGGAGTGCGCAAGATGGCGTCTGAGCATGCGCGTGATGACGCCGTGACGTCAAATCAATCAACGGAATTTCAAACGGAACGTTAATTAAGGTTATAATAATAAACACTATAAACGAATCGACGCAAGCGCAAAGCCAAGTTCATCTGGGCGCAAATCGACGGAAGCGCAAAGCCAAGCTCATCTTGGCGTTGATTGATTTGACGTCACAGCGTCATCACGCGCATGCTCAGACGCCATCTTGCGCACTCCGATCAGAGCGCCACCTCGACCGAGTTTCGTTTGCGATATATTCTCATTAACAAAGGGAAACGAAATGATTTCGTTCCTTTTTGTTATTTACCACAACATCTGTAATACTTTTTTAATACTGTACCTACCCCTGCTTTCATGGATTACAAGTGCATTTATTGATTTAATAAAATAAAAATTAGCCAACTTATGAGTGTCAGTTTGAACGATTATATAATTATTGCACAATTTACGAGAAAATATGTACTATATGTACAGTTTTAGTGTTTTTAGTTTCTTTTAGTGTTACTACATATACATATAGTGCCAAGTATGTTTAGTGGCTTTAGTGTATAGGACGTAGGAATGAAATGACTATACATATGTATGTACAAGTCTAATTCATCTAAAAAATAATATTTTCTTTAATACACAGACACCTGGTGGACAAAAACCACTGATGGATTATTTTGGCTTCCTTTCAGCTATAATGAAGTAGGGTAGACCGGGGGCAATTGTAACACGTTAAATATATCAAAACATATCTATAATAGATGTTAACAGAAATGTTGGATATATGAGCCGCTGTTTTTGAAGGTGGTATAAGTCCATTTATTCATACATTGAGATATTTAAGGGTTTGCGTTTGAATCAACTTAAAAATATTCGCATACGTTAATCAATTTGGGTAATGTTTTTAAAACTATATTCTTGTTAAATTTTATTACGGAATAATAAACAATAAAACTGTTAAAGAAAATAAACGAGTTTTTAGCTACAAATGGACTTATACCACTTTCAATAATAACATGTTATGAAAAATGTAACCAATAGCAATTTTAAAATTTATATTTTAATTGAAGTTGGCTTTGTAAAATGTATATTTTAATGTAAAAAATAATAATTAAAACGAAGACATACATGTGTTCATTATTTACAAGTCAACGAATACAGTAGAGCGTCAATTATCCGAACTGCTTCGGACCGAGGTGGTATAACCATAAGAATTACACCTAAAATTACTTATTAAATACAGGAGTACTACTGCGTTAATTTATATTTTAGTCCAGTGAAATTAGACGGAAATCTGCCCAATCTACGGAATAATTCCCACCGAGCTAAATTTTGGTATGGGCCTTTATTTGGTCGTTTTAAACAATATGTCAAAATCGATCCGACCGCCGCTAAAAATTTTACAGAGGGTTGAACAAAAAAAAACAACAGTTTTCGTGAGTATCTCGTTATATAGCAGTTTTGCGACAAAAATAGTTATTACACAATTTATAGCTTAGGAAATTCTCTACAAAAAAGGTCCTATGAGGTTTTTTGGTAGGAGTAACCATTTTCATGCATGTCGGGTTACCAAGTTTCAACCCCCATACTTTTGACAAGGGAAGATCCCGAACCCGGAAATTCAAAAAATTATGAAAATTTGTAAATATGTAGGAGAAGTCCTCCTTCGGATAATCGACCGTTTATTATCAGTTAATCCGTTAATCGAACGACTAACAAACTTATTCATATTTCAATCTTATTTCTCCTTTACACTTAGCATAGTGAAGTATTTTTTCCAAAAAATGGACATATACCTCTTTCAAAAAAAAAACATTCCTGCGATAACATTTTACAGTTCAACTAGGGTAAACGAACCAGTAATTGACCACATACCAGTGAATGGCCATTAAGCAAAGAAATGTCAATTATAAATTTAAAAATTATTATATTTTTGTAAATGGTGTGTAGTTGCACTTTTAATATCCCATATTTTTAGTTACGCGTTTTAAGCAAACATTAATAAGTACAATTCTTATTAAAAGTATGCGGTCATTTACTGGGCTTCTCATTCAACAATGCGGTCATTCACTGGTTGGTTTACCCTATTTTTTCATTAATTTATAAGGATATTGTACACCATTGACTGTGTGATTATAAATATATAAAGAGGATATATATATATATATATATCTGACTAAAACTGCCATTCACTCATTTTTCCAAAAAATGGACTTATACCACCTTCAAAAACCACGGCTCATATGATGAAAACTGACATTTGGAATACATACATCCATGTTCTGGCAATATAGATGCGCAATAGACGTGTATGCGAAGAAAATAACTTTTCGATACCCAAAATTAACTTTTTTTTACTGATTTAAAATTGTAATATAAATACGCCCTTTGCAAGTATGTGCTTTTCTTTTTTTAATTAAACGATTTTATTTAGCTTCATTCTTTTGTCCGTTTGTATGCTGGTTTGTTTGTATGTCGGTTCAAATATTGAAACTTAATTTTAACCCACTTCCACGAGTCCAATGGACTTGGAACTTTGCATGCATACGTAGTTATGATGACAATACAATTTTAAAAAAAAAACACCCTCGAGGAGGTGAAAAAATTGCATCCCCTACATTTTTAACCCATAACCACAAATCCAATCGACTTGAAATCAGCCTCCCGTGATCCTCCCGAAAACGACAAAAAGTCGCTTACTATTAAGTAGCATCGCGATTTCAGTAAATACACAATTTATCGAGAGATGATTCGTCGCGTACAAATATTTCAATTCAAGTTCTTTTTAGTTGCGGAACTCAAACACTAAAAATTGAATAATAAAAAAATATATAAAATAAAATTTAAGTTAAAAGATTTTATTTAATTTAATCGAAAATGCATTAGAAATTAAAAAATAATTCTTTTCTTGCAGTACAATTACGATGATGATATGTCACTTTGAATAAAATCGTGGGGCAGAATATTTCAGAACGGAATGTGAATCAATTTAATACAGAATCAAGCGTCGAAATGAGGAATGAAAAGCGACGAAATATCCTGCCCCACGATTTTATTTAAAATGTGACATATCACCATCGTCATAAAATTGTAGTACAAGAAAATAAGTATTTTTTATTTCTTATTTTCGATCAAATTAAATAAAATCGTTTAACTTAAACGTTTTTTATATTTGTTTTTTAATCTTTAATCTGACCTTTTATAAAGTAATACTGAGCTTTAATTAGCACTTTTAAGCGTCTCGTTAGTCAACATTTATAATTTAAGTTCTAAAGCATGGTGGTGGGCGATTGTAACATCGGCAGTCGAGGTCGATTGCACCGCAACAGAACCGAATTTTTACCATCAATGTTTCAATGTGTGCAATGAAACTCTATCAACGGGAAGTGAACAAATAAATCCACCTGCAGAATTTAGGCCAGAATCTGTACGAGAATCTGTATTCCTGCTCCAAAGGTTTCAAATACGGGTAAAAAGAAAAGGAAGTCTACCATGTACACCGATATTTCTGAAAGAGAAAATATTAGAACAGAATATACAGGAAAGCAAGAGAAAAGAATGAAGAAAAATATGGGGCAGAAATCGAAAGGAAAGAATTCTTTTAACAATTATAAGCACGGGAATAATGAGTCTAGTGACGAAGAAGATAAATAATATTATTGTCTTGTTTGCTTGGAATCCTATAGCATAGCACAAGCACAATTGCGATACCCCATAATTCGTTATAAATTTTACCTTTTTTCATTTATTATTATAATTTAATAAATATAAATCATTAAATATTTTAATTTTGTAAAGCTGAATTTGTGTTACTGTCGACTCCATGCAGTGTCAGGAACGATCGTAACACTTCCTGCGCTTCTCATTTTTTATTAATAACCTGGATATTACTTGGCATGCAGCGAAACTGTTGTGGCTCAATAATGCGAGATAAGTAAGTAACATTTTCATATAAAAACTTTTTTTATAACTGTAACAAAGTCAAAGTGTTATTACCACCCCCGGTCTACCCTAATGTTTATATATTCGTGGTGGATTTTCAGTTACGCGATGTACGTTTACATATTTCTTGAGTACAATTTAAAACATGCGACGTGAAAAATTCATAAATTACGTTTCAGTGAAAGAATTGTTCAAAATTAATAAAATTGTGCAATAACATTATGGATACTCACTTGTTTCGTTCTTTTTCGATTCGGTCGTTTTGGAAGTCGTTGTTTCTGTAAGATAAACAGAATCTATTATTATAAAACACCATGGAGTTAGGTAATAGAAAAAAGAAAACAAAGAATTACTGCACTAAAACTTTTATTTATTAATATCTACTCTGTTTGTATTTCTATTATCAAGAAAGGTCAGAATTTTTCAATTTGTACTAAAAGGAGTACTACCAAAAATGTTTATAATTCATTTATATAAATTTATCCTGATTAGAATAAAATGTTTAAAAAACTAATTATAATTGTATCATTTAAGATTACAATTACACTAAATGAATTTGTATTTTGTTTAACTCCTGATAAAAGGTAAGCTGAAGTGTCATTTGTAATCGTTATTCCTTATTTTCATTTCAAATACAATTTTATTATTCTCATTGTCAGTTATATTTTACTGAAATAACTTCAGCCAGAGTTGGGCAAAAGTTTATCTAAATAAAAATCTCAAATAACGAACAACAGATAAATAATTTTTATTCGTTATTCGAGGCTCGAATAATCGAAGTTATCTTTATTCGAAGAGCACCGAATAAATAATTTTATTCGATGAGAATTTATTCGACAAATAAAGATAATTTTTTATTGGATGAGAATTTATTCGACGAATGAAGATAATTTTTTTATTCGATGAAAATTTATTCGACGAATAACGATAGTTTTTTATTCGATGGTTTTATTAGAATAAATACGGCGAATAAATTTTTCATCCGTAGCATTTATCTTTTCGAAGCCTTCGAATAAAGCCACGAATAACTTTCGTCAGCGTCGAGCGTATTTATTCCAGCCGCCGGTCCTTTGTGTTCGGCGCTCGCCGCTCGGCCGGGCTCGACCCTCGGCGGCTCGAATAAACACGTTCGACGCTGACGAAAGTTATTCGTGGCTTTATTCGAAGGCTTCGAAAAGATAAATGCTACGGATGAAAAATTTATTCGACGCATTTATTCGAATAAAACCTTCGAATAAAAAACTATCGTTATTCGTTGAATAAATTTTCATTAAATAAAAAAATTATCTTCATTCGTCGAATAAATTCCCATCGAATAAAAGAATTATCTTTATTCGTCGAATAAATTCTCATCCAATAAAATTATTTATTCGTTGCTCTTCGAATAAAGATAACTTCGATTATTCGAGCCTCGAATAACGAATAAAGATAAAGTATCATTTATTCGATCGTTATTTAAATAATTTTTTATCTAGATAATGCCCAACTCTGACTTTAGCAGGACAGAATAAACTATATCACAACTTTCAATCAGATTCAAGTAAATCCCAAAGCTAATATTCGGTAATTAACGATCTACGAATAAACTTGATCTACGGTAAACTTCCCTGTTACAGAAATATCAACATAGTCATTTGCATGCAGCAAACAAACTCACTATAATAAAATAATATATATAAAATAAATCAGATAAAAAATTATACATACAATAAGTATAAATAAAATATATAAAATATGAGATGACAACACACGCTAGGACGTATTTAATTAAATATGTCGATATTAACTTACTGTTGACAATCTCGGTGGTAGTATTTTCTTGCAAGCTGCTCTTATAAATCCGTCTTTTTGGCGAGCCAATATTCTCCCTGCAAGCAAACAAGTGATATTTTAACACAGCCTGTAATATCCCATTATCTCGAAATAAATTAATAAAAATAAAAATGTGGTATTTTAAATAAAATCTTTAAATACATATACTTAACAGTACATGCAACTTTTTGTAAACCGAACGAATTTACAAAGTGATGAGTTACATTTCACTGTAAGCCACAGTGTTTATATACTTATAGTTTGATGAAAATGTTTATGATGTTGTGTAAAGGCACTCACTGATTCAGACCAAGCTTCAAGTGCTCCCCTGCATTTCGTAACAGTGCATGTGCCTCGCTGTTGGTTAGATCCCGCGTACCTCTGCCATTAATGCTACTAATTAAATCACCCTCTCGCACCCCCTGCTGAGCCGCCTTACTGCCCGGGTTAACCTGTAACGAAAATTCAGATTTGCTCCTCAATTATGGTGGAATTTGTGAACCATTGCAACTCGTTCGTTAATATAATAGCATTTAATACGATGAAGCTGTAATCGGTTTTATAAAAAGAATTATAACATGACAGATGCTTGGCACTGTACACAGTCGATTATTAAGTCCTGTCGCAAAATCGGCGTATACAATTTTAAGTTGGTAGCAATTATTTTCGGATTTGTTTATATTAATGTACGAGTCGTTAGGTATTTAAAACCACTGACAAGGGAACATCCCGAACCCGGAAATTCTAAAAATTCTGAAACTTTATGAACATGTAGGGGATTTCCTCCTGATTACATCGCAATTTTTATTTGCTGCCCAAATTCACTCTAAGGGGGTGTAATTGACCGCTGAAAATCGATTTTGTGTTATAACTCGCGAACTGTAAAATAATTTTTTTACCAAATGATAGATCTAATTAAAAGAAGTAACTTTTGTCTTGAAACTTTTTTTCTATCTCTTACAGTTCGCGAGTTACAACACAAAATCGGAAAATTGCCGAATTTTCAGGGGTTAATTTCACCCCCTTCGAGTGAATTTGGGCAACAATAAAAAATTGCGTTGTAATCGGGAGGAAATCCCCTACATATTCACAAAGTTTCAGAATTTTTTGAATTTTCGAATTCGGGATCCTTCCCTTGTAAGGTTTATTTTCTAAAACCAAAAATAATGATGTAGTGGAGCGTCAAGGAAGATAGAATAGCAGTAATCATCTTGCATAAGTGTGGACATTCTCCTAACATGATGTTTCAATTTTTACAAAACCTGCGAATTAATCAGCGACTTAATCAGTTTATCGTAATATTGAAAGGTATCTCTATCGATGACTGCAAAAGATCTGGCCACCCTCGCTCTGCAAGGACTCCAGCTCTTACCGACGCGGTGAAAGCAGAAAGACAAGAAGACTGGCCATCGACCAGCCCTGTTTTAAATGGACAAGAGGGCTGTTCTCTTAGTTACAGAAATTTTGAGAATTTAAATAAGTCTGTCATAAACAGTTCAGCTATCGATAAATGGCCACAAAAATGAGAGGCTTGTGTAATAGCAAAAGGAGGACTTGTTGAATAATTTATATAAATCTATTTACGTTAATAATGGTAGAATATTTTCCAATAATTTTTTGCTCATAAATATCGTTTTTCTTTTGTTTATTGTCAACACTCCGTGTGGCAGAACTTATTACCTGACTGTGTAGATATTCGTTTCGTACAATTAAAGAGAAAAATAATCGTGCACTATGGAATTAATCGTGGAACTGTTCTTTTGTATGCATTTTTGCATAATACAGTTCTTCCTTTCCAACTTCTCTGTCTGGAGTGCAATGCAACTGCATTTTATAAATTGTATTTACTGGAATCAATCTTTATCATGTGGCTAATTATCGGATGTAGGTAATTTAGATTTATACTGTTTATGTAGATGGCGTTTCAGAACCATAGGTGCTAGTGATCCTCTAGAGCAGGCCTGCCCCATCGGGTGCAAATACCTGCTGAATTTCTGGGACCCGGGTAACAGCCGAGCGCGGGACTGTTCCATTGCTACCCGTTGCGAAATTTGTGAGAGAACTGCATGGTGGTACGAGCCTGCATGGACGGCTGCACACTCATGCAGTTCTCCCGCAACTAGGGCTCTTGATACCCGGTGACCCGGGTACTCGGTTAACCGGGTGATACCCGGGTACCTGGGCGCTACCCGGGTCTGCGGGTAATACGGTTACGGGTACTCGATACCCGTATGATACGGGTAACACAGTTCGACAGCCATCTGGACTTGTAACATTTAATAGCCGTTTCTTATATGTTTTGGAGCGCTGAAAACGAATCCGCAAACCGTTTGACGCCATCATCCTCAGTTTTTGAGAAATTCGATTTTGAAAAGAAAACTGCAAATTTTCAACGTTGAACATTTTTAGTGTCGAGACAGTAATAGTTATTCATTACTGTTTGCGCAAATTTGCAGTTTTTTTCAAAATCGAATTTCTCAAAAACTGAGGTTGACAGCGCAGAAGCAACTTGCAATATTACTAATAATTTATAACTAACAATATTCATGAAACAAAAAGGTATAATAAGAGGTTTGTTATGATCCACTGCAATAACCGGTATTTCGTCGATTACCCGTATAACACGAGTATCGGGTAATCGTAACCGTATTACCCGCAAACCCGGGTAGCACCCGGGTAACCGGGTAGGACTCGGTTCACCGGGTACCCGGGTAACCGGAAACCCGCGAAAAGTAAGAGCCCTACCCGCAACCCATGCTGTGTTTAGCCACGTAACCAGCTCGCGCTCGGCTGTTGCCCGGGTCCCAGAAATTCAGGAGGTATTTGCACCCGATGGGGCAGGCCTGCTCTAGAGAGTGATCGGACAAACGCGTATCGTCGCTGATTGGTTGCTGCGATTTGGGGCAAAAGCGGAAGTAGACAGAGAAAGAAACTGTAAGAAAGAAAGAGACAGAAATACGAATAGAAAGAGATAGATAAACAAGCAGCTTGGAAAGCAGACGATTCAATGAATGTTTAGGTTATGTTATTTCCGGTTTTGCATCAAACGGCTGCGGTTAGACCGATCACTGCCTAGAGGATCACTAATAGGTGCAAGCTTAACTTATAATTAATTTAGACAGTTGAACTTATGAAGAGATATTAAAAAATGTTAATAAATACAGATCTGCTCCATTATAATTATCTACATGTGGATAAGTGGAGTAACCGAATATTAAAATGGGGACCAATAGCAAACTAAGGGAAATACTTGATTGTTAATGAAACATTAATTACGAAATGGTTTATTAGTTATTGATACGCACATTTTATAATACGTGTAGTTGTGCAACAAACTATAGGCTTGTAACTTGCATTCGAAAGAATAAGACTAACATGATTAAAAGTCCATCTGGAGTAAAAGGTACAACGCCATTTTAAAACATGAAGCAACAGCCCATACAGCACACTTCGTTGCAGAAACGTTGCAGGAAGGTTGCAGTTACGTTGCGGTGCAATGTTGCACAGGGGCGGACATAGGAAGATTCCTGCAACATTTCAGCAATGTTGCCGTGCAATATTACCCTGCAACGTTTCTGAGATTTTACAGCAACTTTTCTGCAACGTTTCTGCAACCTATCTGCAACGAAGTGTGCTATATGGGAGTGGATGCCCTAAAATATTTACTACAAGAATATAACTGTCGAACCTCATACATAGGGTAAAGGCAGGTAATATGGAACATCTGATTCCAAAAGCTTGTCAAAAGTAGGGGAATTCGTTTTTTTTTTTAATAAAACTGACATGAGGGGACGAAGGAATTAATGCATAATCATATTTACATAGTCAAATGTAAAAAAATCCAATTGTTTTACAATTATAGTAAAAAAACTGAAAAGTGTGAAAATCGGCAGTTCGAAAAATGGGTCCTAATATGGAACACCTAGGAACTTTGTAAAGAAAACCCAAAAATCTTTACTTTTTTTTTACTAAAAATTAAGATTTATTAAGTAGAAGATACAAATAAATAAATACATATCATTTTTGGAATTTATTCCTGCTTTCTGCGTGTCCTACACGTTGGGCACGTGAATAATACGTCGGAAGCCCCACATTCTTCGTGTGCCCACTGAAAGCAGCGAATACATTGGGTCCTACATTTCATTGTCATTATTGTTATAATTACCATCGCAAAATAAGCATTTCGCATCATCGTCGTCATCGTCATTATCAACTTCATCTATGTTACTCGGTATGTTCCATATTACGTACACACATGTTCCGACAAGAAATTAAGAATTATACTAACAAGAAAGTAACTTTATTGGTAAACTATTGTTGAATAATCAAGAACACACATATTCACTACAATATTTAACTGTTTGATGCACTTTTCAGAAACTTTTACACCCCACTAAAAATATATACGTTTCTCTTTCAATGATATGTTCGTTATTTCTTTATCGAAATTTTACGAAGTTCCATATTACGTGCTGTTCCATATTACATTTGGAACTTGCCTTTACCCTATATCTATTATATGTAAAATAACGAAAATATACTGCTTTATTGTACGAATGAGAACGATATACACGTATAAAGTTATGATTATTTTATTCTAAAATTGAGAGCTGTCTGTCCATTAGCCAAGAACGTCATATGTATATGATTTTTTTAAAAAAATTATCAATTAATAGAGATGTACAAATCAAGTATTATTGTATTATCTGATTTTATTTGTCGACAACAGTATGCCACATGGAATGCATAGTTTGCTAAATCCGGCAGAAGAAATATATACGTTTGAAGTTCTTAAACCACCTTTCTGCCGAGGCCACTAGGCACTCTAAAGTACGCCTGCAGACTGTCTGAAAGCCTCGCCAAAGAAATGACTTTGCCTCGTCGAAATTTACTCATTAAGCTCTTTGATGCTTAAGATTCTCACCGTGTAACTGCACTTTCGTTGCCCCGACGCTCGGAACTTCAACATGTTGGAAACTTCCTTGACGTCCCCGTGGTTGTCGATACGTCAATGGGAACAACGGGCAAAGATCGAGGCCAATCCGTGTCTAATATATTTTTATACTTCTTACAACGGTTAACAAAGTTTTAGCGGTTTAATCGAAAACAGATGTGTCTTCTGCAAAAAGTCACCCTACTAACTCTTCTTACGAGGGAACACTTCGAACCGGCACTCACCGATTCGAATACAACTTTGTGCGTTTATAGAGTGACTCAAGACAAGCAAAGCGGCATGGTTCATTCGTGCCAAATTGCCCTTTAAGGGTGTGAAAACTAACTGCATTGTTAAATAGGCACTCCTACTTTTTCGCGTATAACTCCTACAGCACAAGAGACAGGAAAAAAATTTCGAACAAAATTTTGGAAAAACAGTTTTTTCGGCATATATTTTTTTAAACTCTTCAAAATTTTGTTGACGCAAGTTCGCAGCGCTTATTGTACCATTAAACTTTTGTTCCAAATTTTTATTCTGCCTCTTTTACTTTAGGAGTTATACGCGAAAAAGCGGAAGTGCCAATTTGACTTTGAGGTTAATTTTCACCAGGAAATTGAACATGGACACGCGTTTACCTGATAGTTGAATTTTAAAACTGTTTCACAAAAGGCAAAGGTCAATATTACTGCGACAAAAAGAGAAACTTAATTGAACGATGAAAAGTTTATTTAAGTGTTGCTTCTACTAATTTGCTAGACAGTAAATTTTATATTTTCATATTCAAAATACTTTATATTGGTGTGTAACTTAACTGTTGATCATGTACTTTTAATCCAGCAGATTCTGTTTCTTTATTTTCGTTCAATTTATTTAATTATTTATTGATCTTTGCCAACGAGAAGTGGAAGTCAATAATTAACAGTGTCCATTAATTAAGTGCGTTAGTATATAGGGATTAAGCATTCGTTAACCAAACTTTCGAATATCCGACACATCTTACTTGTGTTCGTTAAATCCACCAAATTAATAAATCACAGAATATTTTGTTCTTATGTAACCCATACTGGCCGTTCCGGTTATTGGAATTTTAAGGTAGCTCCTGAATAATCTACTAAATTCAAGAATTCTTTCAAATTTCGTGCAAAACTAATTTGGAATACAAGAAACCCTTGTACAAAGTTTAAAATCGATTTACCGCATATAGTTATCGAGAAATTGTTAATTAAAGTTGATGCATTTTAACACAGTGACAAATGGCGGAGTCAAAAAAAGAGGGTTATAGTTTCAGTTTTTCTTCTGAAACAGAAAAACCATATTCAAGAAATGTACCAAAATTGGCACAAAAGTACATCGAAATGTCAGGAAATGAATTTATCAATTTCTGCAAAACTGACAACATAGTTTCTTCGTAAATGCCCTTAAAAAATAGGTTTATGTGCAAATTTTTCAGAAACTTACGTAGAGCAATCAACGTGGCAACGTCGCACAATCGATGTGTTTAGACATTTAAGTAGCGAACGACGATTCAAATTCATATGAACATTTTTCTGACATTTTGGTTATAAAAGACGCTCCGAATGAATGCGACGTTGTCAGATCTGCTGCTCCAATTCACTACGCTAGCCAATTTAATATTCTATTTTCGTATTACAATTATTTATATTAACATTGAACTGTTTCAAATATATATACATGATGTTAAAAAATTTATTATTATTATTTCTATAGTATCATACTACTTTACATTTACCGTTTATTACCCAACTCTAATTTGACTTAGTTGGTTAGGGACTACCTTAATTACTAAGCCTGTACCGAACTATTGCCTACCTAGTCCAGTGAAATTAGACGGAAATCTGCCCAATCTACGGAATAATTCCCAGCAAGCTAAATGTTGGTATGGGCCTTTATTTGGTCGTTTTAAACAATATGTCAAAAGTCCCCATCGATCCGATCCCCGCTAAAAATTTTACACAGAGTTGAAAAAAACAACTGTTTTTCGCGAATATCTCGTTATCTAGCAGCTTTGTGACAAAAATAGTTATTATACAATTTTTAGCTTAGGAAATTCTCTACAAAAAAGGCATCATGAGTTTTTTTTCGTAGGAGTAACCATTTTCATGTATGTCGGGTTACCAAGTTTCAACCCCTATACTTTTGACAAGGGAAGATCCCGAACCCGGAAATTCTAAAAATTACGAAACTGTAAATAAGTAGGGGAAGTCCTCCTGAGAACAACGCAGTTTCGTTTCCTGCTCAAATTCACTCTAAGGGGGTGAAATTGACACCTGAAAATCCGTTTTTTTTATCGATTTTGTGTTATAACTCACGAACCGTAAGAACTGTAAGAACTATAATTTACCAAATGATAGTCCTAATTAAAAGAAGTAACTTTTTCCTGAACACTTTTTTTCTATCTCCTAGAGTTCGCGAGTAATAATACAAAATGTAAAAAGTTTCAGGGGTCAATTGCACCCTCTTGGAGTGAATTTGGGCAGCAAACGAAATTGCGTTGTACTCAGGAGGACTTCCCCTACATATGTACAGAGTTTCATAATTTTTTGAATTTCCGGGTTCGGGATCTTCCCTTGTCAAAAGTATGGGGGTTGAAACTTGGTACCCCGACACACATGAAAATGGTTACTCCTACGAAAAAAACTCATAGAACCTTTTTTGTACAGAATTTCCTAGGCTATAAATTGTACAATAACTATTTTTGTCGCAAAACTGCTAGATAACGAGATATTCGCGAAAAGCAGCATTTTTTACCTTCAACCCTCTGTAAAATTTTAAGCGGGGGTGGGATCGATGGGGACTTTTGACATATTGTTTAAAACGACGAAGTAAAGACCCATACCAAAATTTAGCTTGCTGGGATTTATTCCGAACACATATCCTAATTTCACTGGACTAACCCTATACTGAACAATCAAGTCAACGAAATAACATTCCCCAATAACTACATCTTTATGATTTCCCCGATATCTATTAGAACAGCGTTAGATTGCATAATAAGGTATATATATTTTCACAACCACTAAATCTCGCCCTTTAAAAATTGCGTATATTTGTGCTTTTGAGTAATAATTTTTTTGCACTTCAATCTAAACCCTCTTTCCTTTCGGTACATATATTTCCCTTTCATTTTTTATTTTATATTTGTACACAACTAATAAAGAATAAACTTTCATAAGTTTCGCACCGCACAGACGCACAAGGTACGGCCGTTAATTAAAGAAATAAGTTTGCCAAGGTGGAAGGAGTTCGTGCCTGCTCGAAGAACAATTAAGCGCCCCACAGGCGCCACGGCAGAGGAAACGGATGCAATCAGGAAATTAGTTGCCGAGCACGACCGATCGATAGGTACAAGGGGAAATAAAAGTAGGTACGCTCGCTGTACACCGAACGACAGCCTCGCGACAACGCCGAGAATTCCGTGGCAACGGGCACCGGCGAAGATCCATTTCACGTGACAGAAGAACGGAAACTGAGAAGATTCTTGAGAAGCCACGGCGGTGCAGATCCGTGCGAACGCATCGCCGTCGCATCGGCGCCGCTCTTTCTACTAGGAGAATAACACGATGACTCTTCCGACCGACCTTCCTCCTCAAACTTCCCCTAATTGCAGCTACTATACGTCGGCACGTATAGCGTATATAGGTACCACAGCGAACAACTTGCATTTCCGTTTCTGGTCGCACACACTTCGCGGCGGTTTTCCTAATTTATGTAATTGCGCCCTTAATTGCGTTTCGACTACCTCCATTCTTCTATTTTCTACGAGCATTTACCTACTTAGTTTTACTTTGAAGCTCGAATTAGGAATTACTTGATAACTATAGAATTATTGTGTAGGTGTGTAATTAAATGGTGAGTTAATAAAATGTTCGTGGGAGAGTTAATAAAAGAATGGCATTGATGGTGCTAGGCACAATTATCACTATGTGTAACGTTTTGACTAATTGTTTTGAGTTAGCAGAAGTGTAAAAAAAAGAAGAAAATAGAAAACAGCGAAGGGGATGGAAATTTATCAGTGAAAATAATGAAGGAATTGTTCGATTTACTTTTGTAATGTGCAGACTGAGAGTTTCGTGTTTGTTATTAGAGGTTCGTGGCTGTCTGCAAGTACTATCAGTGCCTAATGTCATTTATTTGGCTTCAATTCTTGTACTTTCTTTGGTGATGAATTACAGTAGTCCTATAGCAAAGAATCGATTGGATATCACGAACAGAAACGAACCTTGAACTTTCTCACACATAGGGGAGACCGGGGCAAAGTGACGCGAAACAAGTTTGAAGTCGAATAAAATTTTTCCCTTTCAATAAAAATGTGTGGAAATAGATTTATGAGATAATTTGAACATTACTATTGATATATGACGAATAGCAATACTTAAAATAAACTTAAAGTGTATTAAAATTCAACTTGAAAAGAAAAAGCCAAAACGACCACTTTACCCCATATATGGAGTTAAAATAACACATTTAAGACTTATTTATCCAAAAAGCTAAGTTGAAAAGAAAACCAATCGGAAGTCTCCAAAACTACATTTTTAATTTTTTAAACGAATTTCCATTTTTCGATATCTGAATGTGCATAATTATCATTGTGGTATTATACACATTTATTACGTCACCAAAATTTGTAAATATATTCTATCGTTAAGGAATAAATTAAGAAAGCTCATTTTACCCCGAGGTTCACTTTGCCCCGGTCTCCCCTAGGTACCGAAATGTGTGAGCTACATAAGTTCAGCTGAATGTAATATTTTACATTCCTTTATATAGTTCAGATTTATGTAAAATACGACAATAACGATAGTAAGAATATTAAACACTATCACGTTACAAGACAAACGTTCTCATAAATTACATTGTCTTCAAATAAAATACTTCGAATTTTTTAAAATCAGATAAATTTGGAATATCTATTTGACAATTGTTCCACTTAAAACTCTAGTATGCAATAAAACCAAATTCCATTAACATTTTTTTATGGTTACACCAATTTTCAAAAGATTGCATATCATTCTATGTAGTTACCAAGTAGATACCATCACAAAAAATACAAGATAATAATATAAATCACAAAAAATAATAGAAGAAAATATATAATCACAAAAAAGTAGAAGAGATTATACAATCACAAAAAATAGATGATAATAATAAAAAACACAAAAAATAGAAGATATTAATATAAATCACAAAAATATCATTCTTTGTAGTTACCAAGTAGATACCATAAAGGTCTGCGCACACATATCCGTTCCGTGTCAGTTCCGTGTCAGTGTGTCATTGGTAAGATTAAAGGTCTGCGCACACATATCCGTTCCGTCTCAGTTCCGCGTCAGTGTGCCATTGGTAAGAAGAAGAGGGGCGTAGAGGGTCTCTTCTTCTTACCACTGGCAGACTGACGCGGAACTGAGCCGGAACGGATATGTGTGCGCAGGCCTTAAGAGGGGCGTAGAGGACCTCTTCTTCTTACCACTGACACGGAACTGACACGGAACGGATATGTGTGCGCACACCTTAAAGGTCTAAACACACATATCCGTTCCGTCTCAGTTCCGTGTCAGTGTTCCAGTGGTAAGAAGAAGAGACCCTCTACGCCCCTCTTCTTCTTACCAATGGCAGACTGACGCGGAACGGAGACGGAACGGATATGTGTGCGTGGACCTTAAGACGGCGAAGGCCAGTTGAAGTCATTTGGGAGCCCGGGCCCCATGATGTTTTCAATGCAAATTAATAAATATTATATGTGAATGATATTTTAATATTTAAAGGCGGGATCTCCTACCTGCGTCTGGTCGCTGCGACCGGCAGCGACCAGACGCAGGTAGGAGATCCCGCCTTAAGGGGTTAGGCTACCTTGGACGGAGCAAAATTGCAGTCATTTTCGGCATTTTTTTTAGGAAAATAATAAAATAATCAGAAAATTTAATATGAAGCCTGTTATTATACAACTCTCGCCGCAAAAAAAAACGTATTTTTTTTCTTACAAAATGGCGGCGCTAGAGCCGTGATACGCAAGATCTTGTGGAGCGACATTTTCCACGGTGTTCAACCTCACGGCTATACCGTTTGACTTAGAACAAAAAACCAAAAAGCTTTATTTTCTGCATGCCTAAAACTATGGAAGTACGTAGGGAAATCCAGAAACATTAATTTGTCTCGAAATGGTGACCATGGAGAGAAAAAGTGCATTTTTTTTTTATAAAAGTGTCAATTGCACAGAACATATTCAAGATATCGCAAAACCGCTACTTACTTTCATAGTTTTAGGCATGCAGAAAATAAAGCTTTTTGGTTTTTTGTTCTAAGTCAAACGGTATAGCCGTGAGGTTGAACACCGTGGAAAATGTCGCTCCACAAGATCTTGCGTATCACGGCTCTACCGCCGCCATTTTGTAAGAAAAAAATACGTTTTTTTTCGGCGAGAGTTGTATAATAACAGGCTTCATATTAAATTTTCTGTTTATTTTATTATCTTCCTAAAAAAAATGCCGAAAATGACTGCAATTTTGCTCCGTCCAAGGTGGCCTAACCCCTTAAGGCAGCAAAACACTAGTGAAATAAAAAATTTATCCACTACAAAATTAAGGAGAATTATTTGAAAGGACTTGGGAAAGAAATGCGAATTGGAGTAGGTACACTAAAGTTTGCAAAACTTTTGAAGAATTTTGACAAATTTCTTTGAATTAAGGCTATTTTATTCGAATTATTGCATGTCAACTCAAAGAATTTTGATTATTTTGAATTATTTTGATCAGACTGTTTTTACGTACACAAACTCATTTTTTATGAGCCTCACAGCACTGGTAAATATCCTGGGTCCCGGGCTCCCAAACGACTCCAACTCAAAATTAAAATGTCACTTTTATCAATTTTTATTAAGATTCAGCATTAACATTAGTAGTGGAGCAAACTGACTTATCGACTTGAACGCGCGATAGAACCGAAGCGCACTCTATTCGACGAACTAGAGCAATCATTGAACTATACCCGGGATGTCCCTTATTTTACCGATTAGGATCTATTCAATAGACGCGTCTCATTTGAAACGTTGATAAAGCAGTCGAAATGTTTCGATAATAGTTATTCAAAACAAAGTTACTTTGTGGAATCAAAGAATGTGGTCACATACTCAATTACCCGCGACCGGTAATGAATGTAACTATTAGAATTTTCTGAAAAAATTGGGAACATAAAAAAAGTCTCATCAAAATATTTCCAAATAATCAAAATGCTTCGAGTTGATATGCAATAATTCGAATAAATTCAAGCCTTAATTCAAAAAAGTTCAATACCTTTGTCAAAATTCTTCAGATGTTTTGCAAATTTTAGTGTACCTACTGCAGTTCGCCTTGTTTTCCCAAAGTCCATTAAAAAAATTCTCGTTAATTTTGTAGTGGCGAAATTTCTGATTTCACTAGTGTTTTGCTGTCTTAAAAATTAAAATATCGTTCATGTCTAATATTTATTAATTTGCATTGAGAAACTCGAAGGTCGTGAATGCTACGACACGCAAAACCTGAGTAGGTAGAATGTAGCACTAATTAAATTTCAGAACTCTGTTGTGCCTGATACCAAACATTCGACGTACAACTTTTGAACTTTAGATATATAGGTACATATATTTAAATATTTAAAATAAACTGTAAATTATAAAAAAAAATGATTATGAATGAAAAAAATGATATGCCGGAAAAGAGGAAACTCTATAAAAAAAGTTCACTTGAACAATCAAAAGAACCGACATAACCTAAAAAAAAATTAAAAATTTGTCTTTGATAGGTACTGTTTGTCGCCCTTTAAACCCTGTAGCTGCAATTGTATGCAACATTTATTTAGATGCACTATATCCATAAATTTAATAAAATTGTTTATAATTCTCAAAATTCCCATTTTATTCCCTGCTATGCCTTTAAAGTAATCCCCGTACGCTCTTCAAACAACAAGCCACGCACGTGAACTATAAATTCTGTCTGAGATACCTAGGAACTTTTTATTCAGCAGGACACCGCTGTTTAAATTACCCATTCAGCGTAACGCGACTGCTATTGTTTACTCGGGGTGCACGCTTTTTATGCTGTTATAATGCAAATTTCAGCCATTTCGCTTACCTTGCACCTGCTACGTTCAGATATGATATGACGCATAATGGAAATATTGCCTACAAAATATACACGGTTTAAATTGCGATGTATCATATTTCAGCATTGAACTTTTCATACACAATTTAAATCATAATTTACTATTATCAGTGAATTATCCATCCACCCTCGCCCTCCCATTATAAACTACATGTTTCGTTGCGTGTTGCTGCCTCCTCCTACGTTAAGCAGTGCAGGTGAATTTGAAGTTGAGATCGGGAAGAAATTAAAAACTAGGGTAAACTGTACAATGATTGGCACCCTAAGCGGAAATCCCAATTGGAATGTCTATATTTTTTTGTGAAGTTTTTATATGGTCTTAATTTTCAGTTATCATCAATGATTATAGATTTCTCATTAAAATAAAAAATCTCGAGTACCTATTAAGTCTTTTATTTTAAAAATATTCAATGGAAAACAAAAATAGGCATTAAATTACAATCATTGGCACCCTAAAATTTGAGGTTATAAAGAAAACCATATGTAGTTGAAAACGAGGTATAAACTATTTAAACAGACTATTTCATTCGCTATTAAATACCCAGAGCACTTAGTAAATCTGTATTTCGATCCATTACTTAGTTATAAAGCGACAAAATATACTTGTCTACCCCTTATCAAAATTTTAGGAAAACCCCTTAAACTCAGCCCTTCGTCCCACTTTGCGGTGTTGCCACATGTAAAATGTGTAGTTCAACTACTGGGCTTTGCAGTGTTGTAGTGAAAGAAAAATAAGAAACTATAAACAAGTAGTTTCTAAGCTGGTGCTTCTTAATATTTAGCTTTTTAACCGGGAGTGCCAATGATTAGCGCAGTGCCAGCATTAGTGCAGTTTACCCTAGTCATGCCCAAACAAAAGTTGATAAAACGCGAAGTCCCAGCGAAACACGGAAATAATTCAGCAAAGCGTGCGAACAGCCCGCGGCAGCGTTGCAACCTATTCCCATGATCGCTTATTTCATCCGTGCCGCCGAGTTAGCCATCACGACGTCGACGCCTCCCATATCCTTTCTACGAATTTTTCCCTATCCTCCTCGGGCGCCACGGCCTCTACCATCGAATCTTTCACGCTATGTCCTCCGAGCAATATTCCCTCTGAACAGTATATTTCACTTTCGTGGGAAACAGGTTTTTCGAAGTTGAAACGTGACTTGTCAACGAAGAGAAATTGCACGCCTGACCTGCTGCACGCACCACGTAGATTCAGCAGAAAAAAGGATCTTCGAATATACATACACACATCATAGGAAATTATGTAACGGCAAATGTTTGTATTCAATTAAGACACTTCTTAATACTACTTAAGGTAGTTCCTATCCAACTAAGTTAATCAAATTAGAGTTGGGTAATAAACGATAAATGTAAAGTAGTATGATACTATAGAAATAATAATAATAATTTTTTTAACATCATGTATATACCTATATTTTAAACAGTTCAATGTTAATATAAATAATTGTAATACGAAAATGGAATATTAAATTGGTTAGCGTAGTGAATTGGAGCAGCAGATCTGACAACGTCGCATTCATTCGGAGCGTCTTTTATAACCAAAATGTCAGAAAAATGATCATATGAATTTGAATCGTCGTTCGCTATTTAAAGATCTAAACACATCGATTGTGCGACGTTGCCACGTTGATTGCGCGAAATAAGTTTCTGAAAAATTTGCACGTAAACCTATTTTTTATGGGTATTTACGAAGGAACTATGTGGTCAGTTTTGCAGAAATTGATAAATTCATTTCCTGACATTTCGATGTACTTTTGTGCCAATTTTGGTACATTTCTTGAATATGGTTTTCCTGTTTCAGAAGAAAAACTGAAACTATAACCCTCCTTTTTTAACTCCGCCATATCCCACTGTACCCAAATAGCACAAAGACATCTTATGTACGTCCGAAGAACGTCCGTTCCGGACGTACTGTACGTTCGGAGAATGTCCCGAGAAAGTCCATATATCCCCTGTACGTCCTCGATAAGTTCTTTAAATGTAATAGGAAGGTCCTATTTATAAAGTGGGACGTCCTGAGGACGTGCTGTGTCAACATTCTCAGATTGTTTTTCGAATGTCCGAAGGTAAAGTTAAATACGTCCAAAAGGCGTCTTAAAGACGTTTTGCAGATGGTGTAAAAGCGCCTTAAAGACGTCTTCATCAAGTCTGGGTTAGGACATTAAGAACAAAAATTTGGCGGTGACGGGAATTGAACCCAGACTCACAGATTACGAAGCAACTGCTTTTCGCAACTACTCAAGACACTTCCTTGCAAATAATTTCAATTTCTAGGTATATAACTATTATTAACAGTTTACAAAAATTGTGCATTGACGCGAAATATTCTACAGAACATCATCATTCGACCTCTAGACTCATTGTTTAAAATTTCACATTCGTTTCAAGACAGATGTTTTAACGACGACTTAAGACAGACATCTTGAAGACGTCGTGTGCTATCTGGGAACATTTCAGCGTCTTCATTGCACAAAAAAATAGCGCAAAGGCGAGGTTCAGTCGTAAGACTGTTTTGCAACCGAACCTGAATCATCTGCAAAACCTACAAGACGGTGGTTCTTCGAACATCTGAAATTTAGGTCTTCTAAAGATTCACAAGACTTACGAGACGAATGTTCTCGGAACATTCGAAATGTAGTCGTGCAAAACAATTACGTGACTTACAAGATTGTTTGATGCTTCTAGAACATCCGAAATTTAAATCCTAAGAACATCCTATGGATGTTCAAAATGGACGTAGGACGTTCGGATATAAACTGGACATGAAAAGGACGTCCTTGGGATGTGCGGTGCTATCTGGGTGTTAAAATGCATCAACTTTAATTAATAATTTCTCGATAACTATGCGGTAAATCGATTTTAAACTTTGTACAAGGGTTTCTTGTATTCCAAATTAGTTTTGCACGAAATTTGAGAGAATTCTTGAATTTAGTAGATTATTCAGGAAGTACCTAAATATAGGACGCATTGAAATTTCTAATCTCCGTTAATTTTAATGTAATTTTAGTAAGTCTTCTGTCAATACTGAGATGATATAATTTATTCGATGATGAAGAATGGAATCTCCACTTTTTTAATACCGGAATTGAAAAAATTCAACGAAACAGCATTTTTAGAATAAAGAAGTTCCAATGATTTAAATAATTTAAGAACAAATTCTTACTCAAATGAGAAATATTCTTGTCTTAATTGAAGATGCCGTGTTCTAAAGCAAAGTATTATGATCAAAGTATATCACTTTTCTTCCCAGCTATGACATTTACATTGTCACATTTCTTAATTATAATTATCGAATTCCATTGCTGTCTATGACCAGTAAATAAGTTTTTCTACGACGTAGATTGTAGAGTATAAAAGAAGAAAATCAACTTGAAAATTCACTTATCTTACTCGCACGCATTTAATTAATTAAATTACTGATTGTGTAGCCCTTTTTAATATCGTGCATCCAAGGCTTGAATCTCGACGATCACTCGACGATTAAATCACTCGATTATAATGGAATATCTTCCAGTGGCAGAAGTATCCGTCCTCTGTGGAGTACTTTGGACGCTTAATTCCCCGATGAATATTTATAACGTCATTCAACGAACTTCCGTGAGGAATCAAAAGAATCGAGTGGTTCGCAATCGAGAGTTGCTTGAAACTTCTTATCGATCTGAATATTCGGAGAGTCTGGCTGAACGGAGTCGCGCTAAAGGAATTATACAAATATTTGCTTCGCGAGACGAAGGGGAAGACGGCGCTATAAAGATTGATAGCCACCATCACGCATGCGCGAATTTACTCTTTCGACCACCACAATGTCTCTCGTACAATTTTTTGACTTCATTTAAATCTAAATTTTATCCCGACTATTGCCATGATAATATTTCTAGTATTTTTATACGAATCATTTTGGAGAAGCCAGAAGCAGTGGATTTAGGAAAATTGTGAAATTCGTAAGTGCTACATGCTCGCTGCTCGCTTTGAGAAACGGTTTCTGGTTTACTCATACGAATTCATACGACTTGAACGTAATTTTCAATTCGTACACAGTTATACATCCCAACTCTTTTACAATGAAAATGTAAACAATGATACGTTTTTTGTTTGGGGGAGGCCTGCTTAGAATTTTTCAAAGAATTGATTTTCCGATTTTTATATTTTCGTGAAGCACAACATCTTGAAAATATTCCCTGAAAGTGTCAAGTTAATCTGACCAAAATTTACAAAGTTATTCGCGTGTAAGTAGGTAGGTGTACCCCGTTTTCCTCAAAATCATGTTTTCGAAGTCGGTGACACGCATAACTCAGGAATTAATGAACCGATTTACTCGAGGCTCTGCAGGCTTATTTTAGGGTTAAAAATCTAAGCGCTATCGGGAGCTTTTCCTATTTTTTGGCTTAGATTTGTTTTACACTCGAAAAACGAGCGGTTTTTTTGCCAAATATCGATGCTTCAACTTTGCACAGCCGCCATTTTGTCTCAAAATAATTTTTCCAAAATCGGACCCGATAGCGCTTAGATAATTTTATGTATTATCTAAAAACTCGAATTTTCAATTTTGGATGATCCTGCACTAGGGTTTGTCGGTTTTTAAAAATCGGGTTTAAAAACCGGTTTTTCTTATAAATTTGTAAAATCCGAAAACCGGTTTTTAAATTAAAAGAAAATCGGTTTTATGTACTAGAATTAATATGTAAAAATGAATTAATTGTTTAATTAAAAACGATAACATTTTGACTTGAAATCGCTTCGGACACAAGCATATTGTAGTATCCCAGATAGCAGCGCACATCCCAAGGACGTCCTTTTCATGTCCAGTTTATATCCGAACGTCCTACGTCCATTTCTTAAGTCCTACGGACGTTCTTAGGACTTAAATTTCGGATGTTCTAGGAACGTCCGTTTCTTAAGTCCTACGGACTTTCTTAGGACTTAAATTTCGGATGTTCCAGGAACGTCCGTTTCTTAAGTCCTACGGACGTTCTTAGGATTTAAATTTCGGATGTTCTAGGAACGTTCGTTTCTTAAGTCCTACGGACGTTCTTAGGATTTAAATTTCGGATGCTCTAGGAACGTTCGTTTCTTAAGTCCTACGGACGTTCTTAGGATTTAATTTCGGATGTTCTAGGAACGTCCGTTTCTTAAGTCCTACGGACGTTCTTAGGACTTAAATTTCGGACGTTCTAGAAACATCAAACAATCTTGTAAGTCACGTTATTGTTTTGCACGACTACATTTCGAATGTTCCGAGAATATTTGTCTCGTAAGTCTTGTGAATCTTTAGAAGACCTATATTTCAGATGTTCGAAGATCAACCGTCTTGTAGGTTTTGCAGATGATTCAGGTTCGCTGCAAAACAGTCTTACGACTGAACCTCGCCTTTGCGCTATTTTTTTGTGCAATGAGGACGCTGAAATGTTCCCAGATAGCATACGACGTCTTCAAGACGTCTGTCTTAAGTCGTCGTTAAAACATCTGTCTTGAGACAAATGTGAAATTTTAAGCAATGAGCCTAGAGGTCGAATGATGATGTTCTGTAGAATATTTCGCGTCAATGAATATTTTTTATAAACTATTAATAAAAGTTATATACCTAGAAATTGAAATTATTTGCAATGAAGTGTCTTGAGTAATTGCGAAAAGCAGTTGGTTCGTAATCTGTGAGTCCTGGGTTCGATTCCCGTTACCGCAAAATTTTTTTTTCTTAATGTCCTAACCCAGACTTGATGAAGACGTCTTTAAGGCGCTTTTAAACCATCTGCAAAACGTTTTTAAGACGTCTTTTGGACGTATTTAACTTTACTTTCGCACGTTCGGAAAACGTTCTGAGAATGTTGACACAGCACGTCCTCAGGACGTCCCACTTTGTAAATAGGACCTTCCTGCGACATTTAAAGAACTTAACGAGGACGTACAGTGGATATATGGACCTTCTCGGGACATTCTCCGAACGTACAGTACGTCCGGAACGGACGTTCTTCGGACGTACATAAGATGTCTTTGTGCTATTTGAGAAGGAACAGTTTACTGTAAAACTAATCTCCATGAGTTCATATTTTCCAAAGAAAAATACTAAATAAAATTAAGATTTATAAATTATAGTTTGTACGGATTTTAGTTATTTTAGTATTTTTCATTTGGTGTTGAATGCAGTCTATTTTATTGTGTTATATTTTTGTGGATCCATAAATATTAAATGAACTCAAAAATTGTACGGATTTTAGTTATTTTTTTTTTATTTGGTTTTGTATAGATAGATTATATTTTACTTTGTTATACGTTTGTAATTCAATAAATATTAAAAGAACTGAAAAAATTTAAAATAAGTATAAATATTTATTTTCTACTTTACTTAAATATAGTTTTTTGTGAAAAATCGAAAAGCGATTTAACCGGTTTTTTGGGAATAGTGGAATTCGAAAACCGGTTTTTTCAAAAGTCGGTTTTTGTATAAATCCTATCCTGCACCGAGCTACGGTTGTCGCCGCAAAGCGCCCAAAAACAGGACATCTCGGGCATCGCCTATAACTCACAAACCTTTCAATCCTTTTTACCACAAGAAATACTGAAATACCCGTAAGACGTACTCTTTCCAATAGACTAATGTTTAATAATAAAAGTTCATCGGTTTTTCTAGAAAAAATTCCCAAAGAAGCATGTTGCTTTGACCGCTCTAGGTAGGCCTTTTCCCTTAAGGGATCCCTGTTTTATAAACATATCCTACGATATTAAACTGCTGAAGTGAATAAAATTGGGTAAGGAACAGTGTGGCAGTTTTTGGTCCGAATCATGTGATGGTTAAAGTGTGACGAGGACGTTGCAAATTCAGCTAAGTGTAGGTATACAGATTGTGTGAATACAAAAAGCTTTATTATTGCTGCAGAACAATGAAGATGGCTAAGGCATTTTGTTGCTGGTAGATGCTGTGCCAAACTGGCATTGTAACGAGAGAACAAAATTTTTCTTAAATTGTGAGCACATTTCAAAGTGACAATACATGTAGGACTCAGGAAAAATATTTTCCATAATTATGGCTGAACAAAAACTGTAGAAACCGCGGAAACGGTGCATACTCGATTAGTTAGACACGCATTGGTGAGCCTAAAGCAAATTCCACTCTGACCAACTGGGACAAGTTCTTGCATCTACCTATCGCTTGCCGCAACAGACCGTGAAACCATAATTTCCACAGTTTTAAATTCGATCCAGTGAATTTCACGTTAATTTTTCTTATGATACGTAATTCCGATAGACGATTAATTTAATGATACCCAAGCATTCGCAGTAGCTTCATCTTTCTCTATCATGGTGCACTATAACTGTGTTCAAAGTCTCTAACAATAATATTATAAACCAATGCCAATTCCACGTATCACAAGGAAGAGAAATCTCCTCTGCCATTTTGCAATTTTAGACCTCGTTTGCATAATACAGATTTGTATTAAAATTAAGCACTAAATTAAAAAAGCCTACCAAATTAATTATTTTCAAATTACACTGGAAGATTGGATATTGAACTAAAAACGCAAGAGTGAAACTTAACAAGCAATTCAAAGGGAAACCGACTTCCAGTGTGCAGTCATATTCAAACTTCCAATGCCAGTGACACGTGTATGTGAGTGGGTACTCAACTACTCACACACGAAAGTCATCAATACGCGCACATTCACTGATTACACTGCTATCAGAAAATATTTTAACAGAATTCGGAATTATAGGATATTTTCACTTATCCTGATAATATCTCGTACACCAAAGTCGCACTTTCTGTTTAACACTGCACATTTTCTCGAGGAATTTTTTTTAATTTTAACAATGCACTGCAATGTTTACTACACCCTTGTAATATTAAATGTACATTACAACACGTGCGATTTTTGTTTCCCTACTGAAGAATTTTGCCACGTGTCGTCAATCTCACTGCCGAAATAATACTGACTGCTAGAAACTGTGTTCGACCTGGGGAGCATAATAAGTGTAGTCCTTCCTCAAATTCAGAATATACTATGTTCACGCGTCGGCTCTGTTTGAATCACGCGCCGCCAAGCGCATCCGTCGTGGCGGCGATCGACCGGGACATCGATCCCTGTGATCGACTCCTCGAGAGGAGGAAGGGACTTCACAGTCTCTCCCGTGACGGGTCGTGACTTTGTGTAGCACGCGGGTCTGACGCCGAGTATGTTCAACGTGTATAATCGCGTTTAAGTCGGTGCCTCATCATTTGCACTGTGTAAATCTGGCGCCGCCGACGTAATAAATATGAGAGTCGTAGATTAAATAAGGGAAAAAATTATTTTTTACTTTTTAGTGCAATTTTATTTTTTTGAAGTCGGTTTTAATTTTTTTAAAATTTTTTTATTTTTAACTTTTAATTCATTACCCTTTTGTAAAAGTGTAATAACTTCAAATTTTTATTTAAACGTTGCTCAAACTATGTACCAAAGATTAAAGTATGAACTTATAATTATATATTGATTCATAAACACTTAAATAAAAGGTAAAATTATCAATTTTTTTGCATGTTTGCTTAGCTACCCCATCATGCCTCCCCCTTCCCCCCACAAGATTTATGATGGCGTAATAGCAAAGGGGTGTTAGAGTTCGCCCTACTGGTATCTATACTGGTTTCCTTCTGAAGGATCATCTGGAGAGTGTCCAATATGCACAATTCAGTGGTAATAATGATTAGAAAAATAAACATGCAAAGCGAAATTTGGATCTAATTTTATTACAAACATTGCATCGTTCCACGCAGACACAGTCAAAAATTTTATTTAAATAAATTTTCTAATGACGAATAAAAGTTAAAAAATTATCCGCCATGTGTCGAAGAAATATTCTCGTCGAAAAAAAAAATTAACTTCATTCGTCGAATAAATTCTCATCGAATAAAAAAATTAACTTCGTCGCACAATCTAAAGTTAAAGTAACTTTTATTTCACCCTTACTTAAATAATTCTTTATTTAGCCAACGCCCAACTGTGATTTAAATAGCGCGCGCCGCAAGTGGGACTTTAATTACTTCTATCTTACGAACAACCCCCCAATTAAAAAATGATAAATAACTTCTCGCTTTCCTTGTACACGAAGACTTGCAATATTTACTTTATTCTTGCTTCTACTCGGAACAGATCGCTTAAAATATACAGCTACATCAATTTGTATACAAACAGGACATCCCCAAACAGACCAGCTTCAATTTTTATTAAACACAAACTGTGTGAAATAAAATTAGAAATCGCCAAGGTAACTGAAGGTGTCCATCGAAACGGAAGGAAACGGGCGGAACGTAAAGATGCGCCTGAATCGAAAAACGCCGCGAATAAAGGGCAAGCAACGCGGAGTAAAAAGACGTCCATGGAACAGGTTACCGAGGGAATCGGTAGCAAGCACTGGAAAGTTCTTTCGGATGCAGACTGCGATTTAAAGCGTCGCCGTTCCATCGACTTCTTAAATTACTTTCCTCGAATTCGTAATTAACAGGTCCGACGGGAGTTTTGCAATTTCTAACGCATCGAGGGGTATCGATTCTGATTGGAAAATGGCTATCAGAATTCTAGGAGCGCGACAGAGTTATGAGAGAAAGTTCTCGGGAAATGAAGTTGCTTGGCGTGGAGTCGTGGAACAGGGGGAGGGAAAGAATAGGAGAAGGGTGTAAGATACGCGCCGGACGGGACAGCAGGGAAATGAAGACAGACGGACAGATGCGTGAGCGGAGGAAAGAACTGAGCGATGGAAGGAAACGAGGCGGATAAAGGGAGAAAGATGGGAAATAATGTGCGCCTGGTGTGCAGCAAGGGGAGGGAAGGATGCAAGCCCCGTGAAATGCATTATGCATTCAGGCAGTTCCTTTCAGCTAGGCCGAGTTAGCGCGCAAGAGACGGTGGCATTAATTAAAAGGCAGAACGGAGGAAAAGCAGTTAAACGTATCTACTATTCTGAGAAAAGAGAAACAGATCCCGATTGCTGATGTTGAACGTTGCACGTTCCTTCTTCGTAGGGCAAAGTACCCAATTACTGTGCCCTGTTGCAGGACTTCCGGAGTTTTCTCTGGTAAAAATAACTTTAGTAATGAAATTGACTTGTCTCAAGCATTTAAAGATAAATTTCAATGTTTCTTTTATCGATATAAACTTTTGCACGAAACAAATATCACATCTGTTTTGGGTAATCCTTACTAATATATAAAAGTGAAACGTTGTCTGTTTGGCTCTGTCGCCGTCATTTTGTATGAAAATGACAATAAAAAAAATTGTTTTTTGTACTTCAATATCGGTTAAATAAACCCTCTGAAAAGAAATTCTATTCCGGTTGTCATACTCCCAAAATAAATTGTCAAATTTAGGTCTTTTTTTCCGCCTCTAGAGTGGTTTTACCCCTTAATCATACTACTTAGGCGTGGAATTTTTGCCACAACCCAAGTCTTATTACAGGGAAAAATATAAAAAACAAGAATTAAGGTGACCCATCTCCTTGAAAAATTGTTGATACTTTAATAGGCAATTGCATAAACTATTTTAATGATATTAATAAGATGTCAAATTCCTATTTTCAAGAAACTCCTCGCACGCCAAAACGCGCCTAAAAAGGCAAGATCTACTGAAAGACTACACCACATCAGACAGTAGTGAGCTAGTGAGTGGACAGTGACATTTTTGAAGGGAAATAATTTTAAGGTTTCCGCATAAATTATTCATTATACTTTAATTTTTATTTCTGGTATTTTCCTGTACAGTATTCTGTCTTTGTAATAACGCTCAAATAGTAGCCGAAATTTCGAAATTCGGTAATAACCTGATGGGTCGTTTTGAAGAAACAAATTTTCAGTAATAAAGCACTATATTAAACAAAAGTTCGAAGAACAATTAAATACCTAATAAATAGCCATGGAAATTATTAACTGTTCAATTTATGAAGACATAGGCAGGTATAGACTCATTAGCTCCGAAAAGTTCCGAGTCTCTTTCGACTCAAGCACGCTGATTTCAATGCGTTTCTACAGAACAGGTACGTGCCAAATTAAAGGTGCACTTGGAAGTATAGTCACGTCGAAAATGGCGGGGGTGAAGGTAATCCATGTTGTTATACTCGAGTGATAGCCTTCTAGGGATTCGTCGATACCACGGTCGATGAACCTCCATCGGCATAGCGAGGAGGAAGTTCCGTGAAAACGGCGATACTTTTTAAATTTACTGTTCTCCTCCGAGCAACGGCATTTCTACTGGATATTCAATAATCGAAGAAATTTCTAAATGACTCGAAATTGAATATCTACTGTTGAATACGATGAAACAGTCAATAAACTATTTTCAAACGTTGCAAGTTTTCAAGTTTTTCAAATTAAAAGCTCTCCATTTGAATAATTGAAGAACATATTATTTTCCGTAAATATTGCTGTGACAATGATTTATATCCCAAATAGCACAAAGACATCTTATGTACGTCCGAAGAACGTCCGTTCAGGACGTACTGTACGTTCGGAGAATGTCCCGAGAAGGTCCATATATCCCCTGTACGTCCTCGTTAAGTTCTTTAAATGTCGTAGGAAGGTCCTATTTACAAAGTGGGACGTCCTGAGGACGTGCTGTGTCAACATTCTCAGAACGTTTTCCGAACGTCCGAAAGTAAAGTTAAATACGTCCAAAAGGCGTCTTAAAAACGTTTTGCAGATGGTTTAAAAGCGCCTTAAAGACGTCTTCATCAAGTCTGGGTTAGGACATTAAGAAAAAAAAATTTGCGGTGACGGGAATCGAACCTAGGACTCCCAGATTACGAAGCAACTGCTTTTCGCAACTACTCAAGACACTTCATTGCAACTAATTTCAATTTCTAGGTATATAACTATTATTAATAGTTTATAAAAAATATTCATTGACGCGAAATATTCTACAGAACATCATCATTCGACCTCTAGGCTCATTGCTTAAAATTTGACATTCGTCTCAAGACAGATGTTTTAACGACGACTTAAGACAGACGTCTTGAAGACGTTGTAAGCTATCTGGGAACATTTCAGCATTTCAGCGTCTTCATTGCACAAAAAAATAGCGCAAAGGCGAGGTTCAGTCGTAAGACTGTTTTGCAACCGAACCTGAATCATCTGCAAAACCTACAAGACGGTTGATCTTCGAACATCTGAAATGTAGGTCTTCTAAAGATTCACAAGACTTACGAGACAAATATTCTCGGAACATTCGAAATGTAGTCGTGCAAAACAATAACGTGACTTACAAGATTGTTTGATGTTTCTAGAACATCCGAAATTTAAGTCCTAAGAACGTCCGTAGGACCTAAGAAACGGACGTTCCTAGAACATCCGAAATTTAAGTCCTAAGAACGTTCGTAGGACTTAAGAAACGGACGTTCCTGGAACATCCGAAATTTAAATCCTAAGAACGTCCGTAGGACTTAAGAAACGAACGTTCCTAGAACATCCGAAATTTAAGTCCTAAGAACGTCCGTAGGACTTAAGAAATGGACGTAGGACGTCGGATATAAACTGGACATGAAAAGGATGTATAAGAAAAAATGGTGTAATAGACGGAAAAACTTATCTTTGCGAGCATCCCTCTATTTATTATCTTTTCATTGGGATAACATCGCAAGTGATATTATTTATGACGCATATGTTAATTGGACTGTTAAGGTAGTTCCTGAATAATCTACTAAATTCAAGAATTCTTTCAAATTTCGTGCAAAACTAATTTGGAATAGAAGAAACCCTTGTACAAAGTTTAAAATCGATTTACCGCATAGTTATCGAGAAATTATTAATTAAAGTTGATGTATTTTAACACAGTGGCATATGGCGGAGTCAAGAGAAGAGAGTTATAATTTCAGTTTTTCTTCTGAAACAGGAAAACCATAATCAAGAAATATACCAAAATTGGCACAAAAGTACATCGAAATGTCAGGAAATGAATTTATCAAATTCTGCAAAACTGACCACATAGTTTCTTCGTAAATGCCCATAAAAATATAGGTTTACGTGCATATTTTTCAGAAACTTACGTAGAGCAATCAACGTGGCAACGTCGCACAATCGATGTGTTATACATTTAAATAGCGAACGACGATTCAAATTCATATGAACATTTTTCTGACATTTTGGTTATAAAAGACGCTCCGAATGAATGCGACGTTGTCAGATCTGCTGCTCCAATTCACTACGCGAACCAATTTAATCTATTTTCGTATTACAATTATTTATATTAACATTGAACTGTTTAAAATACATGATGTCAAAAATTATTATTATTATTTCTATGTATAGTATCATACTACTTTACACTTATCGTTTATTACCCAAGTCTAATTTGACTAAATTAGTTGGTTAGGAACTACCTTAAGGGTACTGGCCAGTCGTTTTTGTCGAAAATGCAGCATTGCATTTTCAAATAATTGCGAAGAAATAAATTGAAGCTGAGACTTGTCCTTCGACACAAAGTTTATTAACATCGTGAGCTTTAAAAAAACATGTTTGTTTAGTCAAATATATGCATTATATATGACGCTACAGAATGGGGCCTTTTAAAAAAGTTTCTTTCGGTTGGCAGTGATAACTCAAAAACAGAGGTTCCAATCGATTCAAGTCGAATTCAAGCATGTTCACAAAATGTGTAGTTTCGGCCTGAACCTAATTTGTAATTAATAACAACTTTTATTCTTTGCGAAAAGAAACTACAGCCTCATCTTTGTCTAACGAAAAACGTAGTTTTTTGGAAAATCGTCATTTCGTCATTTTCATAATTTTCTTCTTTTATAGGTTCCGTGCAGAACCAGAGGTGTTCTGAAGTAGAATTTACAAGCAGATCGCTGAACTTCGTTTCGTTTTGTCAAAATCGCTGCAAAACAAATGAGCCTTTTTTAAAAGCCTCTTTAAAAGGTGGAATCTGACGGCACGTGGATCGGCGAGCCGGCTCGGCTCGTCCAGTCTCGCTCGGGCTCGCGAATCAGCTATCCATGAGCGTTCTCACGGCACGTGGATCGGCGAGTCGGCTCCGCTCGCTCAGGCTCGTCTAGGCTCGCCCAGTAGTGGTGGAGAATTATCGATGGTACTATCGATAGTTATCGATGGTTCTCACTATCGAAAACTATCAATGGTTTATTTTCACTATCGATAATTATCGGTATTGAAAATCGTAGGATAGTCAATTCAAAAACAATAACTAAAATTCAGAATCCCAAATTTAATTTGTAATATTATTACTCGTATTAAAAATAAACTGTATTATACATATTTGAACAGCGTTTTTTATTACCTTTAAAACTTTTATAAATAAAAAATGGTATAGCGAAGTACATAGATTAAAAATATTCTATTGAATAATAAAGAATAATTTGTTAGATTGTATTTCTCGTTTCCCTTATATATGTATTACTTTAATTTCCTAAGTATATCAATTAATGCCGCGAATTTAAAAATACCGGTAACTACAATCTATTGATAGGCATTTGTTCTGTAACTTACGATAGCGATCGTGTTTTGTCAATTTGGTCACACCTAGTGATTGGACTGATACCGTATCGATACATATCGATACCCTTCTACAAATTTCAATCTGGTATTGATACATATCAAAGTCAAAGGCATCAAAAGGAATCGATGCTTCTTTGATACTTACATATCAGAATGTATCGATACCTGTTTGATACCTACACAAAAATATCGATACCTACTTGATACCTATACGAGAATTTCGATACCTGCAATATCTTTACCTCACGCTGAAGTGTAAATATTAAATGTTTACCAAATGACTGCATGTGGCGCAAAACGGAACACTTTTCGTGGGGTAAAACGGAAAACCTATTTAACCCAGTTCCACCAATCCAATTGTCTTGAAACTTTGCAGACGCGCGTAGTTATGATGATAATACAAAATTATGAAAAAAGAACGGAAGGCGAGATAGCATTACGCTGTCATCAATAAATATGTATAACCCATAACCACAAATCCAAACGACTTGAAATCAGCCTGTAACCACAAATCAAATCAATTCAATCAATATGCAATATAACCACAAAACATCAATGTCACCACTGACAGAGGATGAATCTAATTTTTGGGCTTCATTTGATAATTATATCGAAGGCAGAAATAGAAACTCATTAGATGGTAATGATGTACAATTACAGTTAGATAACTTTTTTAAAGAAAGTTGTTTACCCATAAAAAATCGTCTTATTTATTGGAAGCAAAATGCAAAAAAATATTTCATTCTAGAATAATGTATATGTACATCATTTATTAATTAAAATTCAATTATATACGTAGTTCATGATACTGATTCCAACTCCTACTTCATTAGTTATATTATCAAATCATGATTGGTAATAAATACTATTTTCGTGAATTAGTAAATTGCAAATCGAAACCGATACTTTCGTATCAAATAGATATCATAACAGGTTTGCCATCTGATCACAGAATTATCAAATAAAAAACGATAATTTCGTACAGTATCAGACAAGTATCGATAATTTCGTAAGTATCAAATAAGTATCGATAATATCGTAAAGTATCAAACCGGTTTTGATTCGGTATAGTATTGATATGGTATCGGTTGAAGAAGAATTGGTATCGATGGTTGATACCAAGTACATAACATTTCGATGCGTATCGATATTTCCTATTGAGTACTTTGGTATCGAATTGATTGAATATCATCAATAGTATTGGTATCAGTCCCATCACTAGTCACACCACAGAAAGACATTTTATGTGATTTTACGTTCCAAGCACTTGTGGCTTGAATAATCTTGCTTTGTATTATTTTCTTTATATATATAGTTTATATTATATAGTATAGTTTATTAGTTGTAATATAGTTTATATTATATAGTTTTTCCTTTTGCTATAATAATGGATTCAACAAGAAATGGTAAGTTGTACATTAAAAATTTATTTTATTTTATATGTATATTACATTTGTTTTTCTATATATATATTACAAATATTTTATAGAGAGAAGCAGCTTAAAAATTTTCAATTTGAAGAAACAGGATCAAGAAAATGAAAGTGAAAGAGAAGATGATGTGAATTTTGAAAAATCATTAAAGAAAGTACAAAATAAAAGACGAAAGATTTCATTGGTTTGGAAATTCTTTAAGAGGTCTGCTGATGGCAAATTTGCGAAATGCACTACTTGTGGGAAGGAGTATAAAACCAGCGGTAACACTAGCAATTTAGCTGACCATATAAAAAGATTTCACAAAGCCCAAAATACGCAGGAAGATCTAGTCGAAGCATCAACAAGTACTAGCAGTGAGTCAGCTTTAACACAGACCAACATGAATTCAATAAGCACGTTTTTTAAAAGATCAGTGGAATATGATAATAATTCAGAGAGGAAAAGAGATTTAGACGTAACATTGGCTCTCCTGATTGCAACAGATTTCCAACCATTCAATATAGTTAATGATAAAGGTTTCAGGATGTTTGTGAATAAGCTAGATCCTAAGTATGTAATTCCAAGTAAATATACACTGAGGGAAAATATCATGCAAAAACTGTATTCCGACATAGCAAAAAAATTAAAAGAAATGTTGGATAAAATTAACTATGTGGCCTTAACGACTGACATGTGGACATCAAAAAATAACGAATCATATCTGACTGTCACATGTCACTTTATCAACTCAAGCTTTCAGTTGAAAACGGTTGTCTTAGCCACAACACTTTTGTGCGAAGACCACACTGGAGAAAATATTAAACAGGCACTGGAGAAAATTTCCAAAGAATGGGGGATTGAAAATAAAATTTCCTGCATTGTTACAGACAATGCATCAAATATGATAAAAGCATGTGACATTTTCAAGAAAAGACACTTGCCTTGCTACGCACACACCCTTAATTTAGCTGTGCAAGATGCTCTTAAGCTAAAGGATATAAAAGCTATTTTAGACAGGTGCAAGGATATAGTAAAATGGTTTAAAAGCAGCACTAAGGCAAATGCAATTTTAAAACAAGAGCAGCAAGCTTTACATAAACAGTTTTATAAATTAATCTAGGAGGTTCCAACTAGATGGAACAGCTGTTATGACATGATTAAAAGAATTTTACAAGTCACTGATCCAGTCAACACAGCACTGTTGAAGCTACGGAATGCTCCCTTACCATTGTCGGTGGATGAAACAACAATTTTAGAAGATATCAAAAATGTTTTAAGCTGCTTCGAAGAAGCAACAACAAAAGTTTCTGGAGCTAATTACGTAACAATTTCATTGATTATACCTCTAAGTTATGGCATTTATAATTATTTAATCGATCTTTGTCCAAACTTGAAGAGTAAAGAGGGCAAAATAATTTGTAAAAATCTTATACAGTCCGTAACGGAAAGACTCTTTCCTTTTGAGTTAAGATCGATAACCAGAATCGCAACAGTTCTTGATCCTAGATTTAAAAGGGATGGTTTTAGAAACCAGGAAAATTTTAATCAAGCATCAGCTCTTTTGGAGTCAGATCTAAATAATATATTAAAAGATACCTGCATAAACAAACAAACTCAGAATATAAAAGATCCAGAAAGTGATTGTCCACCATGTAAAAAGTCGTTGTTTGTATTTGTTGGACAAAGAATTAACGAAAAAAGTCGAAGCACGGCTGCAGATGCCATTATCATAAAAAGGCAATATTTGGAAAAACCAAATGTCGTAGAAAATACTGATGTTTTAAATTATTGGAAATTGCTCGACAAGGAAACTGAAACAAATTATTTGTGTAAATTAGTATGTAAGTACATGTGTATTCCAGGATCGTCGACTGCCAGCGAAAGAAATTTTAGCACTGCAGGGCAAATTATAACTGATCGCAGAACACGTTTAAAACCCAAAAATGTGGACATGCTAGTATTTATAAATAAGAATGCATGGGTGATAGAAGCTGGTAATTTACAAAATTAAAATAAATATACGTTACTTTTCAATTATAAATGTATTTTATTCCTAACACAGAATAACACCATGTAATATCACCGACAAGGTATGGAGGTTGTATGGAGATATTCTATACCTCCTCTGTGGTAATATCAGAATTCAGGTGATATACCCAAATAGCACAGACGTCTTAAAAGACCTCAATTGTATGTCCGTTTTAGGTCTAGACGGCCTATAGACGTCTATGTGCTACGCTATTTACTGGGTACAAAATGTATTGCATCATACCACCACTATCGATAATTATCGATAACTATCGATGGTTAATGGCCCAACTATCGGAAATTATCGATAGTGCCGACCACCTCTATCGCCCAGGCTCGCGACTGGGCGAGCATGAGCGTTCTCACGGCGCGTGGATCGGCTCGGCTCGCCCAAGCTCGCCCAGGCTCGCGAGTTGGCGAGCCATGAGCGTTCTCACGGCGCGTGGGCTCGGCGAGTCTCGTGCCAAGCTCGCCGATCCACGTTCCGTCAGATTCCACCTTAACGATGCATCTGTAGCGTCATTTATAATGCATATTTTGGGCGAAACAAATAGATTTTTTTCAACATTATGAAGTTAATAAACATTGTGTCAAAGAACAAGTCAGCTACAATTTATTTATTTGTAAATTATTGAAAAATAAATGCTTCATTTTCGACAAAAAGGACTGTCTGGTACCCTTCATGAAAAGAGAAGATTTTATGGCGCAAAAGAGGATTTAAAAAAGTGACCCAAAAATGAGGCCTTTTTTAGCCTCTTTTTGGTCCCACGATTTTGGAACTGAATTTTGTGCCAAATGATACCTTGTGATGAGACATCAATCACAACAAATTTTCAAGTTGAGGTGACAATTAGTTTCTGAGATATGGCAGGTCAATGAAGTGAAAATTCATTAACGCGCCAGCCCATTCGCTTCGATGTACGAACTTCTATGTCAGTCTGATAATTTAAATAATTATTTCCAAGGGTTTTGCTGTCCGCTAATAACGAATTTGAACTTAGATTTTCAAAATTAACAAAAAAAAATGAAAAAGCAAATAACATAAATTTCCGTCTAGTGGGTGCTTTTTTTAATATATCGTCCACCATATTGAATCGGACATTGTGGGTTTTGCTGACTGCTAACAACGAATTTGAACTTAGATTTTAAAAATTAACAAAAAAAAATCAAAATAAAAAGATATAAATGTCCGTCTAGTGAGTGCTTTTGTAAATATATCGTCCACCATATTGATTCGACCACTGTGAGTTTGGCTGACTGCTAACAACGAATTTGAACGTAGATTTTCAAAATTCACAAATAAAAATCAAAATAAAAAGATATAAATGTCCGTCTAGTGAGTGCTTTTGTAAATATATCGTCCACCATATTGATTCGACCACTGTGAGTTTTGCTGACTGCTAACAACGAATTTGAACTTAGATTTTCAAAATTAACAAAAAAAAATGAAAAATCGAATAACATAAATTTCCGTCTAGTGGATGCTTTTTTTAATATATCGTCCACCATATTGAATCGGACATTGTGAGTTTTGCTGACTGCTAACAACGAATTTGAACTTAGATTTTAAAAATTAACAAAAAAAAATCAAAATAAAAAGATATAAATGTCCGTCTAGTGAGTGCTTTTGTAAATATATCGTCCACCATATTGATTCGACCACTGTGAGTTTGGCTGACTGCTAACAACGAATTTGGACGTAGATTTTCAAAATTCACAAATAAAAATCAAAATAAAAAATATAAATGTCCGTGGAGTGGGTGATTTTTTTAATATATCGTTCACCATATTGATTCGGCCATTGTGAGTTTTGCTTACTGCTAACAACGAATTTGAACTTAGATTTTCAAAATTCACAAATAAAAATCAAAATAAAAAATATAAATGTCCGTGGAGTGGGTGATTTTTTTAATATATCGTTCACCATATTGATTCGGCCATTGTGAGTTTTGCTGACTGCTAACAACGAATTTGAACTTAAATTTTGAAATAAACAATAAGTGGTTTCGGCGCACTGGTTCGGTCAGTTAAATAATTTAAAAGCTAATTTGCAATTTTAAAAAATTATAAATTTCCGACGTTTCGGTCTGCGGTTTAGACCTTTTTCAAGGAAAGATTTTATAAATAATACTGCGTTCGCTTTAAAGTCACACGTTTGATAAGACGTGTAACACACGAGTCGGTTGGAACGTGACTGAGGTAAACATAACTTGGGGGACCATTTAAAGGTGAAACAATACTGTGGCTAGAACGGAGTCAAAAGAAAGACCGTTAAATATTAAGAACGGATTTAAAAATTATTGACCGAAAGAACATTTTCAACCTCACAACACACTGTTGATAGCTGGCAATTCTGTAATGAAATTAGGAAAATACATATTGAAGATTCAATGCGATTGGTGTCTCTAGATGTCGTATCTCTTTTTACGAATGTACCTGTTGATCTAGCTTTACAGGTATTACACCATCGTTGGACAGAAATTGCACAGCACACCAATATTAACAGAGATGATTTTCTCCAAGCCGTGAAGTTTGTGTTGGAGGCCAACATCTTTTCCTTCAATGGAGTTTTTTACTAGCAAGTTTTTGGAACAGCCATGGGATCTCCAATTTCCCCTGTCATCGCCAATTTGGTGATGGAAAGGTTAGAGACTATCTCTCTCTCAAAGGTACCATTTCAACTTAAATTTTATAAAAGATATGTGGATGATATTATTACTTGCATTAAATTAGAAGATTTGCCAATATTGCTCGATACATTTAATAGTTTTCACAATAGACTCCAATTTACTTACATATGAGGTTGAAAAAGATTCTTGTTTAAGCTTTCTGGATACATTGGTTATTAGATCAAACAATAAACTTACCACCAATTGGTATCACAAACCGAGTTGGTCTGGTAGATACATAAACTTTTTTTCGGTTCATCCCATGCAACATAAGGTGGGATTAATAAAGGGATTAATAGATCGCGCAATTTTACTCTCTGACCCTGAATTTCGACCAGCTAACCTACTCCTCATTAAAGATACTCTAAAACGTAATGGCTATCCCATAGAAATGGTCTCAACAATAATCCGTGACCGCGTTTTTGAGATTTACCATCCGGCATTGATGGAAAAACGTAAGGAGGAAAAAGCCAAAAAAATAGGACCGATTAGTTGGAAGAATACCGCAGTCATACTATATTTAGCAATAATATTTCTAATGATATTAAAAGAATGTTCAGGAAAATAGGAATACACACCATTTTTAAAATGCCAATTTATACTAAAAACTTGTTCCCTCCTATTAAAGATAAAATACCTTTGTTAAAGAATTCGAACATCATTTACTCAATCCCTTGCATGGGTTGCAACCAAGTTTACATTGGGCAAGCATCTAGACTTTTGGAAAGACGGATCTACGAACACAAAAGGAACATTTTCCTACCACCCCTCCAACATACTGCCCTAACGAAACACGCATTGGAGTTTGATCACAGATTTGACTTCGATAATGTTAAAATTATTGATAGAGAGGCCAATTGGAGTCGCAGAATTCTGTTGGAGACGTTGCATATGATTAAACAACCAAGCGTAAATCTTAGGTATGAAGCACCTAAAATTCGAGAGTACTACGCAACTTTATTAAAGCAATAAGGCTTTATGATGTAATTCTTCCAATAGAGTCTTCACTTCAATTTTGACCAGTATAATCAGTTCATTTATACATTCTAAAATTATATTATGTAATCATTTGGTCATATATCCTAATGCGTTGGGCTTTAGTTGGGAACGCAGTAACACTTTATAAAATCTTTCCTTGAAAAAGGTCTAAACCGCAGACCGAAACGTCGGAAATTTATAATTTTTTAAAATTGCAAATTAGCTTTTAAATTATTTAACTGACCGAACCAGTGCGCCGAAACCACTTATTGTTTATTCTAAAAATACGGTCGATATCATAACTACTTTATTTTAAATTTTGAAAATTCACAATGGCACAATTCAATATGGTGGACTATATATTGAAAAATGCACCCACTACACAGTCATTCATATTTCTTGATTGTGATTTTTTTTTTCGTAAATTTTGAAAATCTAAGTTCAAATTCGTTGTTAGCAGTCAGCAAAACCCCTGGGAATAATTGTTTAAATTATCGGACTGACAAAAGCCCGTACATCGAAGCGTATGTGCAGACGTGTTAACGAATTTTCACTTCTTTGACCTCCCATATCTCAGAAACTAATTGTCACCTCAACTTGAAAATTTGTTGTGATTGATGTCTCATCACAAGGTATTATTTGGCACAAAATTCAGTACTAAAATCGTGGGACCAAAACGGGGCTATTTTTGGGTCACTCGTTCCTTTAAGGGGACCGCCTGGTCAAAACGCTCGAAAAATAGGTGATCTTTAGGATTTTTTTTTCGAAAAAGTATACAGCTTGCAGTAAAAAAACTTTATGGTCTTTCTTTGTTCGTTCTTCAAGGATATAAAAACTTCTTTTTTTTTTCGGTTTCCTATAATGGTTCGAATTTTACGTGACGCTCATTGTCAGTGCACTGCTGCAACAAAAGAGGCGTAAACGGTAGACAGTAGAACTCGACGTAGAATTGTCTGAAATCGAAAAACCAAAAATATTCTTACAGGTTACATCAATCGCTATCGCATCAGCCTTTAAGAAGGCAAATAAAGCAAAATGGCGATGTTTGGTACACGTTTGAACACAAACATGCGAAAAACGGGGTAAATCTGCGCCTAAAATTGTTAATAACGAAGAACTATGACCTCTAAAATTAATTGTCAAAGGGTGATGCGATAGTGAATTCAATTACAAAGAAAATGCCACCAAGTTTTTTGAAATCGGTTAATAATTTCTTTTGTTATGCTGTCTACCGTTCGGAAACGTTACGATGCGAGAAAAACGCGTTTAAAGTTTTACGTGAGTGCCAATTGGCCGGGTTTTACCCACGCATTTGCCGCTACTCAAATGCCTATAACTTCGGGAATCTTACGAATTTAAAAAAAAAATCCTTTTAACCACGTATTCTTAAAAGATTGAACCTTCGAACAATGAAATAAAAAAAAAACGATTTTTAGATCGCACGGTGCCCTTAATAGAAGATAAGTTAAGGATAGATAGATTCATCTCAATCTCTTTTCTGCCAATATTGTTTCTCCATTAATCGTTTTCAATCATATCAAGTAGAATATGTATATGTATGTATGAACTTCCGAAGAAATTAGTAACTGAGACGTGGGGATCAACCTGATATAACTTTGTGATCCAAGAGTCAATTGCCCATTTGGTGGATCTAGATCGAGTTTAAAGTTTAATAAGCACTAATCTTCCATCGAACAACAGACGCACGACTTCAGTAATAAATTCAAGAAATTAACGTCGTCTATTCACATGTTCCCAACGAATTAACCATCAATTATTTCCATAATAGTATCCTACATATTCTTGTCCTATTTTCTCGAATTTCCATATTCGACTGTCCTATATCTACCCATTTTTCATTCTCAATAACTTATTTTAAAAAACTTGAATTCCACCGCAAAAAATTCACGTTCTGTTGGCCATCAGACAGTACAAACGCAGCGTAGGTACCTTGGATCGGTAAAGGAAAATTATCCATTTCGAAAAATAAATGTCAACAATCGGAGCAAATTAAACACTACCTGCGAATAAAAGTGTACTAAAAATAAAAAACGTGAACTCTTTAACACAAGAGTGGCTGCTTTTCATCGACCGATTATCGCCTGTTTCGATCCTAATAAAATTTCTTAAACGACCAAAAATTCGATAGCCTCGAGAATGTCGTGAACGTGGACCACGAATATTGTCAATCGAATAGATCTGATAGACTACGATTCGGGGTGGCGTGGAGCGACACGATACCAAAAATTCCATGCAGGAGAAATGCGTTAATAAAGCCTGGCGGCAATTTTCCAGGACAATTTGCGGCATACTGTATGGGAGACAACGCATCGCACAGTGCGTTGAATCAATGGGAATTCGGGAGAAAAATTATCACTTCTGAACTAATCAGTATTCGACTTATATACCCTAACATTTTTTTAACGAGAATATAAAGATGCATCGATTGGTGTAGAACAAATATACAATTGCATTTAAAAAAATCGAGGTGATCTCGATTTTTTATTGTATTAAAAGTTTCTTATCAATATTTACTTTTGTAATTTGTTGTCAACTGAATACTGACTAACCTTTGTTCGAAACATTTTTTTATGAAATTATTTTTATCACGTGTACAGCGTTTGGCAGCTATTTTAAAACTGAAGACAGTATACGGGATGGAAAAGTCATGGTAGGTATCGTATAAACAATTGGAGAAAGCAGATCGGATGTTTCGAACTTCAAATTTTTTTGGTCTCCTGGTGCAGAATAAAACCACTTTTCAAAATTTTCTTGGCTTGTTCTCGTTAAACATGTTTCTGAAAAAAATGACTATAACTAAAGAAACAGCAAGCATCTGCAGAAATTTTTGTACAATAATGTTGGGGACTGTTCCAGAAATAGTTTCCCACATAAATCCCAAAGGTAGAAACATATAATTCAGCAATTTATTGGATGAGTAACTTCGAGACAATAAAACTGAATTTAAAGTAAGTAAAAAAAATCGTTTCACAATCAAAATAAAGAGTATCTAGTACCTTCAATTGAAAGCGAATTCCACTTACGCCCAAATCGCCCGTGAGTTTCATTAGGGTAGGTTTCCTTATACGCGACTGGACGCATCGTCAAGAATTTCACAGCCGATTTTCTCGAAAATGAAGCGTAATGTCAAAAAATTTTATTCCTTTTTCTCGAGTTATTTGCTTGTTATAAGCCGAAAAGAAAGAGTAATTTTTTTTCATATCGCGCTTCATTTTCGAGAAAATCGACTTTGAAATTCTTGACGACGCGCCTAATCGCGTACAGAAGAACCTACCTTAATGAAAATTACGGGCGTTGCGGGCGATTTGGGCGTAAGTTAATTCGCCCTAAATGGTTTGATGAAAGTTATTTTTATTTATGCATAAAGTTGGTAATTTGTAAGTGGCCTTGAGGTATAAGGCAGAACTAAATACATCAAGGAAATGCGTTAAGGGGTAAAACCACTCTAGAGGCAGAAAAAAAGACCTAAATTTGACAATTTATTTTGGGAGTATGACAAACGGAATATAATTTCTTTTCAGAGGGTTTATTTAACACATATTGAAGTGCGAAAAACAATTTCTTTTATTGTCATTTTCATACAAAATGGCGGCGACAGAGCCCGTCGTCGAAAACAGCTTTTTTGAAAACACCGCCACGGGAGGACGGATTTCTCGGCATGTATGCGTCCGGGAACAAAAAATAAAAAAAATTTACAATCTATATATAATTGGCTTTGGAAGTACGTAGAGGATTTTTTTTTAATCAATTTTTGTGGAAGTGGTGCATATTTTAAGAAATGAATCGATTTTTTGCCCTAAACATGAGCATTAAATTGTTTGTAAAAAAAAGTTTAACTTCAATCAAAAAACGGCTACGTACTTCCAAAGAGAATATTGTTGTGAAGCTACTGTAAAAATTTCAAATCGATCCATGCAATAGTCTCCGAGAAATCCGCCCTCCCAGTTTGAAAGAAGTGGTTTCGACGACGGGCTCTGTCGCCGCCATTTTGTATGAAAATGACAATAAAAAAAATTGTTTTTCGTACTTCAATATGTGTTAAATAAACCCTCTGAAAAGCAATTCTATTCCGATTGTCATACTCCCAAAATAAATTGTCAAATTTAGGTCTTTTTTTCTGCGTCTAGAGTGGTTTTACCCCTTAAATAGGTAGATTCTCTCAATACTAACGTGTTTTCTGAGTGTTCGGGGCTATTGTTTTGTTTTCTTTCTAGTGTCCATATACAAATAAAGAGTCTGGCTTACGGTCATGTTAAAAATCATCGCAAAAAAATATTGATTTTTAGATTTTTGTCCATTGAGCAACGCACTGTGTGTCGTTGTGAAATGGGGGCTGGAAAAGCAATAGTAGCATTTGTGGAAGAAATTGTTTGTGTGCAATGCAAAAGCCTGAAAACTTCATTGTGAGACTCAACAGAACGTCGATTATATAACGTAATTGAGATCATAGAGCCAGTTGATGGGCTCATTAAAATCACCCGAGGATAATATTCTAAACAAATAGAATAATGTGTACGCTTTGTTGATTTTGAAACAGGTCTTGTGCACAAAATATCTCGGCGATAAAGTATCAGAATGAAACTTGTCTTTGCAATTCCAAATTTGTTAAAAAAAATTGTCAGTGGTAAGTAACAATCCCGATAGCAATTAATGATTAATGATTTGTACATTCCGCACTGTACATTAAAAATCCGCAAATAAATAGTAGCGCACAGCACAGTTTAACAACCCCTATATAATTGTAATTAAATTATGCATCGTATACAGGTTAGTAAGGTAACAGTTTCATATAGTCCAGTGAAAGTAGACGGAAATCTGCCCAATCTACGGAATAATTCACAGCAAGCTAAATTTTGGTATGGGCCTTTATTTGGTCGTTTCAAACAATATGTCAAAAGTCATAAGAAAAAAGGAACAACTTTTTCCGCGAATATCTCGTTATCTAGCCGTTTTGCGACAAAAATAGTTATTGTACAATTTATAGCCTAGGAAATTCTGTACAAAAAAGGTTCTATGAGTTTTTTTCGTAGGAGTAACCATTTTCATGTGTGTCGGGGTACCAAGTTTCAACCCCCATACTTTTGACAAGGGAAGATCCCGAACCCGGAAATTCAAAAAATTATGAAACTCTGTAAATATGTAGGGGAAGTCCTCCTGAGTACAACGCAATTTCATTTGTTGTCCAAATACACTCCAACAGGGTGCAATTGACCCCTGAAATTTGTTTTATTTGGTATTATTACTCGCGAACTGTAAGAGATAGAAAAAAAGTGTTCAGGAAAAAGTTACTTCTTTTAATTAGGACTATCATTTGGTAAATTATAGTTCTTACAGTTCTTACGGTTCGCGAGTTATAACACAAAATTGAAAAAAAAAACGGATTTTCAGGTGTCAATCTCCCCCCCCCCCCCCCCTAGAGTGAATTTAGGCAGCTAACGAAATTGCGTTGTACTCAGGAGGACTTCCCCTACATATTTACAGACTTTCATAATTTTTTGAATTTCCGGGTTCGGCATCTTCCCATGTCAAAAGTATGGGGGTTGAAACTTGGTAACCCGACACACACGAAAATGGTTACTCCTACGAAAAAAAGTCATACAACCTTTTTTGTAGAGAATTTCCTAGGCTATAAATTGTATAATAACTATTTTCGTCGCAAAACTGCTAGATAACGAGATACTCGCGAAAAACAGCATTGTTTACCTTCAACCCTCTGTAAAATTTTAAGCGGGGGTGGGATCGATGGGGACTTTTGACATATTGGTTAAAACGACCAAATAAAGGCCCATACCAAAATTTAGCTGGCTGGGATTTATTCCGAAGACATATCCTAATTTCACTGGACTAATATAACAACGAACGAGTTTCGAAGCCAGTAGGAGTTAAAGGAACTATTTTTCAATGTGATTTATTGCGCATTTCTCAAATAAGCCAGCCCTTGGTGGCAATGAAAGTTTTAGTAGCTCTAAGTGCTACCCGCACGTAACGATTCTCCTCTCCTTTAATGAAATCGCGTGCTTTCCGTTTCTTGTGTAATAGTTGCTTCAGAGGAGCATAGATTAAATATTTATACGAGCAGCAAACTCTCTACTGAGATGCAATTAAATTCTTTTAAAATACTTTAATAAAAGGATTTAAAATTATTATTCAATTATCCTACAACTCGCTTCTGAGAAGCTTCTTACATGATAAACTGAAACAGATCAAATTCCATTTAAGGAAACAAAGCAGTGTCATCGTCGGATGACTTTTTCGCTCAAAAACTTCCCATCTAACTTCAACGATCCCACGAACATTTAGGACCCTTTCGTACGAGACACTTTTCCCACTTTCGATTAATATTTCAGTTACACAGTTACTCACAAAAGTGTCCGCCCACCGCGTACGTATAACATACTTTACTTATTGAAGTAATGTTAAGGGTTCATTCCGGTCAGCGCGCCGATAAATTCAGCGATTTTCAGGAATTTATTGCGATGAAAAGGATTATAATAAGGGAATAAACTTTTTTCCTATTTATTAAACTGCATTTCGAGTTGATAAAATTATTGCTTTTACAATGCTTTTGAAAGGGATCTTGATGATATATTTAAAAATTAGCAAAATGTCGGCAAAATGGAAAAAAAAATTCTGGGCTTTTTTCTTTGCTATTCTCGATTTTAAAAGCAGGTTGGACTCAATAAAAACACTTGGATGTAATCCCTGCGAGAGTCACAGGTGCGCAGAATAAGCAGTAAAATTTATAAAGCAATCGGTTCGATAGATTTTGAGATTTTATCTTCAAGATGTGAAAAAATGACGTTTTGAGAAAAACGCGTGGCCGTTGCGCTCCGTACAAAATGCCTCTGTAGAAGCTAAAATAATCTTTCGAAAATGTACATTCGAAAAATGTTTAAAAAAAATTGATTTTTTCTACCCGTCTAACCGGAATGACCCCTTAAATGCAGAATAACAAATTATAATTTACATTAGTATAAACCAGGATTAATATATTTTTAGTTAGGACCATTTACCAAAAGAAATGTTTAAAGAAATTCCGCCAGAAGGATGGAACGAGATAAGCCGGTATTTCGCAGAAAATTAATTGAATTTATGCATAATAGGTTAAATGATTACAATAAATTAATCCGAATGAAACTTGCTTATAATAAAATCGCAAGAACATTAGAAGAACATTAACTTTTAGCAATCACGTTTGTCTGAATTAAATATCGAATTTGAGAGAATATTTTTCTGCACGATGTGCTACTTCCACGGATAATAATACTTTTTTAAATATAGCTACCGTGTACAATTTTTTAATAATTAAAGGCACCCGAAACGAAGGCAGGAATATTAATCAAGCTTTACATTATTGTGATTATAATTCGGAATTCTTACTTTGAAGTCGATTTAATATGTAAAATATGTTACACGTAGGGTGGCCGGTGCTCGGATACATTTGTGAATAACTGTATTCATTCAGCAGAGAAAAGTAGAGGAAACCATAGGATATATGTGAATTAGAGTGTTTCAATTTTCTAAAGGTGCTATTTTCGCGTAACTTTGCTCGCCCCCTTGCACAATGCGTTGATACATGGACAAAAATTGAAAAATCAAATATTTTGCAGGGTGATAATTATCATCTAATATTTACATCAAAATATTCAGGAATCAAGGTCGGTTATGGTGGCTAGGTTACCGTAGTTGTTTACGATGTTATTTACCATCTTAACCTGGAATCTAAGGACTTCAAGCGTCACTCGAAATTCATACGCGGTAGAGTTACTTTATTTTTTTTTTATTTAGACATTCAGAGTATTTATTATTCTTGGCTCACTTTATTAACCATGGATTCTAGTATTATGGGTATGTGTGCTTCAAAATTATTGTTTAGGCTTATGGCCTTACTGATCATTAGATAACTTCTTAGTCCCGAGAATGAAAATTTTATTTCAACCGACTTTTTAAAAAATACGCAACAAAACGTATCCGTGATTTTTTTATATTTGGTTCCCCTACCCCTACAGCACACTTTGTTGCAGGAACGTTGCACACACGTTGCAGTAGATTACAATGTTGCCGTTTGGTTGCAGGTTGCATTGCAACTACTATGATTCTGCACGCATTCATGTCGTCACCCCCCTCGGAGACGCGTCCGATATATATAATTAATAAAATACCGTTATTTTTATTTTTGGCCCTACTGCCCGAAACGTTGCTTAACCATTGCTGTAAAATCTCAGAAATGTTGCACAAACATTGCTGTAAAATCTCAGAAATGTTGCACGAACATTGCTGTAAAATCTCAGAAATGTTGCGCGAACATTGCTGTAAAATCTCAGAAATGTTGCGCGACCATTGCTGTAAAATCTCAGGAATGTTGCGCGAACATTGCTGTAAAAACTCAGAAATGTTGCAAAAATATATCCTGCAATGTTGCACAGGGCGGACATAGCAATTTACTTGCAACTTTTCGGCAATATTCCGTGCAATGTTTCAGATATCAAACCGCAACGTAACTGAGACATATCGGCAACCAATGTGCTGTAGGGGTAACTTTATACTTTATGAAAATAACGCGCTTTTCTGCTACTACTTGCAATTATTTGAGAAATAAATTTTTTTAGGAAGAAGTGTGCACATCAAGAATTCTACTGTCTGTGAAATTAGTATTATTATTAAACTATTATTAAACTAAATTAACAGATATTACTATTAAAAGTTTATAATAACAATACATTACGTTAACGTATTTAGAGTCTGCTTTTTTTTTAGTCTAAATAAGCTTATATATTTAAAATATATTTTATGAAAAAATTCTAACTTCAAATGTATTACGTGATAAAAATAATTTGATAAAAAAAAATTTTGAACAAAAGTTAGTCAGTATTCAGTTGACAACAAATTGCAAAAGTAAATATTGATAAAAAAACTTTTTATTCGATAAAAAATCGAGATCACCTCAATTTTTTTTAATGCAGCTGTATATTTTTTTCTATACCAATCGATGCATCTATATATTCTGGTTAAAAAAGTATTGGGGTATATAGATCGAAAACTGATTAGTTCAGAAGTTATGATTTTTGTCCCGACTTCCCATTGATTCAACGCACTCTGCCTTGGTTCTATTCATCTAAGTGATCTGTATGCCAAATTTTAGACAAATTTAATAATATTTAGGGGTTGCACAGTTTTATCACTGAGGTAGGCCTGGGGCGGTAGTAACACTTTGACTTTTCAATATGATTGCGCAGGAACTATTACATTTACAACAAAAACTCTTATACGGAAATGTTACTTATTTATCTGACATCATTGAGTCACAGCAGTATCACTGTATGTCAAGTAATATCCAAGTTATTAATAAAAAATGAGAAGCGGAGTGTTATAGTCCTAACGTTACAGGGTAAAGAATTGCAACCGTCTCTGACCCCGGATCGGTTGTAACACTGCACGAATTCTATGCGAACAAGACAATATTATTCGCCTTCTTTGACACTATTCGGTTCTGTTGCGGTACAACCGACCCCGACTGCCGATGTTGCAATCGCCCTCGACCATGCTTTTGAACTTCAATTCTAAATTGGGACTAACGAGACACTTGAAAGTGCTAAGTAACGATCAGTATTACTTTAAAAAAAGGCAAATTACAGATTAAAAAAGCAGATACTTGCAAAGGGTGTGCTTACATTAGAATCATAAGTCAGTAAGAAAAAGTTACTGTAGGGCAGGGGTGCACAGGGAGCCTTTTTCAGCGCCTAGCGGCAGGGAACCAGCCGTACGCCGTTACTAAGGGTAGAATCGGTGAGGCGAACTGCAGTAGTGTAGGTGCGGGCTCGTAGCCGCGTAGCGTAAGTATGTATGGTTGGGTTCCTTGTGGGGCCCCAGTGCAGAGCAGGTCCCGTAATATAATTCGGTGGGGTCATGAAATTTCCAAAACATTTGCTACTGCCGGCATTTCGTATGACTTGACGGTTCGATTCTACTCATAATAAAACATTTATTACTAATAATACTTATCTTTTCAGCGACACATAAAATAATTAGAAGGTTAATAATATAGAAATAAATAACTCGGACACAAGGAAAACAAGTAGTTTTCAAGTAACGACATATATCATTTATAAAAGCTAGAGCATGATATATGAATAAATATATACATATGTACAGTACGCATCTGGTGCTTATCATTGCACATAGTAATAGTCTTATAGGTGTAATATTATATACATAATAGTATGTATATATACTGAACAATACACGCAGTATTCATGAAGAATACGAGATGGAGTATGTAAGTCAAATCACACTGACAACATATAATTATAAATAAATTATAATAAAAAAATAATTTTAAAGACAAGCAGTCATTTCGGCCGGCATCAAAATTTTTTTCTTTTTTAGTACATTTGAATAAAAGCTTGTCTTTAAAATTATTTTTTTATTATAATTTATTTATAATTATATGTTGTCAGTGTGATTTGACTTACATACTCCATCTCCTATTCTTCATGAATACTGCGTGTATTGTTCAGTATATATACATACTATTATGTATATAATATTACACCTATAAGACAATTACTATGTGCAATGATAAGCACCAGATGCGTACTGTACATATGTATATATTTATTCATATATCATGCTCTAGCTTTTATAAATGATATATATCGTTACTTGAAAACTACTTGTTTTCCTTGTGTCCGAGTTATTTATTTCTATATTATTAACCTTCTAATTATTTTATGTGTCGCTGAAAAGATAAGTATTATTAGTAATAAATGTTTTATTATGAGTAGAATCGAACCGTCAAGTCATACGAAATGCCGGCAGTAGCAAATGTTTTGGAAATTTCATGACCCCACCGAATTATATTACGGGACCTGCTCTGCACTGGGGCCCCACAAGGAACCCAACCATACATACTTACGCTACGCGGCTACGAGCCCGCACCTACACTACTGCAGTTCGCCTCACCGATTCTACCCTTAGTAACGGCGTACGGCTGGTTCCCTGCCGCTAGGCGCTGAAAAAGGCTCCCTGTGCACCCCTGCTGTAGGGTATCGAAAAGTTATTTTCTTCACTACCCATGTCTGTTGCGTATCTATGTATACTGCTAGGCCATGGATTCCAAATGTCATTGCTTATCATATATCTAAAATTGGTGTTAATATCCATTATATGTTTTGAGATATTAGCGTGCTACATTCCCCCCCTGTTACTACCGACCCCGTTCTACCCTACATATTTTCGCTTTGTCAGGTTTTAAAAATGTGGGTAAAATAATAAGGTACAGAATTTTTATAGATGTGAACAATAATAATAATAATAAAATGTAAATTTATCTAAGTCTAAGTCTTCTTTGAAGTTTAGTTTCTTTTTCAAGGACTTGAGAATAAAAATAATTATCATTGGAAATCGTGTTTCCTTAGCCTGCTACATATTATTTAGTGTGCAAAGTGTTGCAACCTCCAAATATTACTCAATCTTCCTAAAATTTGCCAGATATTCTTTTTACATTAATAATAGGAATCAGGGCATCAGCAATAGGGTGGAACGAAATATAGGAGCAAAATATTTTTTTATTATTCACGGCTTCTAATAATGGGCAAAAGTTGCCTTTTATAATGTTATTTAAGCTGTGAAAGTTTGATCTTGATCAACAAATTTTTTGAGGTGCCGCAAGCCATTCAAAAGTCACAATCAGTGAATATGAATTTTTGAATGGCTTGCGGCACCTCAAAGAATTTGTTCATCAAGATCAAACTTTCACAGCTTGAATAACATTATAAAAGGCAACTTTTGCCCACTATTAGAAGTCGTGAATAATAAAAAAATATTTTGCCCCTATATTTCGTTCCGCCCTAATGAGCAAAGTAAAAAAATATTGTAATATTTTAATTTCAACCCTATAATATGAAACGCCCTAATGTGAATGTATGAAAGATACCACTCGCCAGTCGCAAAAGTGCCTCGCCTGAAAAGCCCCTTGGGTGGAAACAATTATTGCAGCACCCTTTCTATTGAGGAACTTCTATGAACCGAGTCGCAGTAAACGTTCGCGCACCACAATTAAACCACCACGATTAAATCCTGCATTCGGATGATCGAAAGTTCAGTTAAGACGTGCTCGGGCAATCGAGATCCACCATATGCACCGAGCAACAGTTACTAGCCCGCCGCATGGCAAGTGTCTCGAGGTTAAATGGGATCAGTAGCGCGTTGTTCCTACTTGCCGTTAATTACACGAGGCCCTCGCGACGTATCAATTGTACGAATCGCCGATGCCACTGTGAATTAATTCAATTTAAGATGAGCCGGGAGAGCTAGCAAGCTATTAGAAGCAACCACTGTCAGCGCACAGTTCACTGTCCACCGAGCAACTCCCGCGCGTTGTCCATGGTGGGCTGGATGCGCTTTCGCGAACAGATTATGCCCGACGGGGGCTAGAGAGACGCCCCTTTGCATTATCAGTGGAAAAAGCAAGGTTTGACAAGAACCAGATGTTGCTTCTCACCGATAATCACCGTTCACGCCTAAAAGCGCTCGGGCATCTGCGGTTTTAGACGTTACTTTAACGCATCACGGATGCTCGTTGTAGCGCAACGGATTAAGGGGACTATTAGGCAGTCAGATCGTTCGAAAGTCAAATATTTTTTGCGAATTAATTACATGGAGATGAACAAAAAATTGTGACTAGTACGTTTGGGTAATGTTTATTAATACTATAAACAGTAAAAAATAAATGATTTGAATATTATATACATATGTATGAGAGCGCTACAGTCTGGTATGTAGGCGTTTCTTTTGGAGCCGCTGTAATTTCGCCGTGATTCTGGCCGTAAGAAATTTAATTGTGAAATATCCTCTGAAATTTATACTTTGCCCTGGCCCCTATTCTGCCCTGAACCTATTGAAAAAGGAAAAAAATCAAAATTATAAAAATGGTGGCTGCAAAACGGCAAGTTTTAAAGAAACGTCATTTTTCGCCAGGGAAAAGAGCCATTCTAATTTTTTTTTGACAAACCAGGAGTTTTTACAGACTTATGCGTAGGTTCAGGTCGTAACTAGACATGTTTCACATATGCTGATTTTTTTTCAAATCGACTGATACCCCCGTTTATTCCCAATCGCTGCAAAACGAAAGAGGAATCTAGTCTACCTTTATCTACGTTTATGGCGCGCTCGACCTTTTCGGCTGTAAAATCCTCAATTTTGCGCATTTTAACATAAACCAAGCGGCATTTTAATCGGGAAGGGTGGTACTTTCGAAAAATGCAACAAAAAAATCAAGTTGCTGACTGCCTAGCCCCCTTAACGAAACTCGACGAGAAGGTGACTGTTCGTGTTAAGGCGATTTGGTGTTTTGCGCGTCAGGCGTCTGCCGTTGATGGCCATTCAGAAGAAATAGGTACACATTAGATTGTGTGTGCACATTAGGGCGGCCCTTATTTATGCGCGTCGAAATTTTTTTTCATACTTCTTTGCTCTAACCACCCAATATGGTTCCATTTCATAAAAAAAATAGTCCCTGAAAGAGATTATTGCCGACCAGGCCTTCAAACGCTATTATCTGAAGAATGGTTGGAAGCACGAAAAAAATGTATACTACAATAATTGTAGATAATTGAATGCTCTTTTAGTATTATTGGAGCAAAATTTCGATACGGCTTACCACTTTTGAAAGATTCTTTAAATCCAAACTATTGACGAATTCTAAACTTTAAGGTAGTACTACCGGTTTTGAAATACTGTTCAGAAAATTCTGAGACTTTGTACAGTAGTTTGTTTTGACCTTACACTGACTCATGTAAATTTTTGGAAATCTACACCAACCCAGAAAAAAGTTATTAACAATTTTACGTTTCCACTATTAACACGTAGTCTTATGGAAAATGACGTTTTCAACAAAAATTCACATTAATAGCCAGTTCAGTTTTTGATGAAACTGAGAGAAATATAGATTTAATATTCCATATACATAATGCATGTATCCAAATGTTGATTCACCAATTTTTATAGCTAATATAAGCAAATGAATAAAAGTATCTGTGCTCACTCGGCCATTATATGATTATACGCACGATTTGGAAACGTCGCAAAGAGGTTGGTAAGACCGCGCAGTTTGAAATGCGCTTAGTATGTACTAGTGATCCTCTAGGCAGTGATCGGACAAACGCATATCGTCGCTGATTGGTTGCTGCGATTTGGTCTAAAGCGGAAGTAGACAGAGAAAGAAACTGTAAGAAAGAAAGAGACAGAAATACGAATAGAAAGAGATAGATAAACAAGCAGCTTGGAAAGCAGACGATTTAATGAATGTTTAGGTTATGTTATTTCCGGTTTTGTCCCAAAATGGCTGCGGTTTGTCCGATCACTGCCTAGAGGATCACTAGTATGTACAAGCGATACTCGACGCTCTTTCTATCAGAATATTAAAAGAATTAGATGAATTAATACATAAATAATAAAATAGTATTATACAAAATAATAAAAATAACAATTATTCAAAAATATTAACTTTTATTGCAAGTAACATATATTTATAACATTGACGTCACAATTCTATATCCCTATGTAATGCTAACTTCAAGCTTCAAGCGAGCAGAAGAAAACTACACAATCAATCGTGCTACGTTGCCAGATCAAATCACCACGGAAGTCAAAGGACGATCTAACACGCACTTGACTCAAGGCGTATCGGTAGTACTACCTGGTCGGTACCCTTTCATGTTGTCCGATTGCAGTAATCTTTTTCAGGGCCTATTTTTTTACGAAATGGAACCATATTAGGGAGTGAGAGCAAAAGAAATCGCATGTTGAAAATAAGGGCCACCCTAGTGCATATTAGTGCCTCGGTTTTAAATCACTGGGTAGATAAATGTTCACTTTTTAAATTGCTGTCTTATTTTCCGATAAAAATATTATTAAAAATATTGTGTATTTTAATACATGTTAATTGTTATGAATGTGCTCTCTGGCATTACTGGTATTATGTTAACCCTCATAGGTCACACTGGGTTACGCTAACTCAGTCCGTCAGGGAAACGCCTGGCATCTCTGAACGCTAAGTGCCACGAGTTGGGGCTTTGGAGTAGAGCTCTTACTACCCGCCCGCCCGGGTACTCGAGTACCCGGTGAGACCCCGGGTAGAAAAAAATTACTCGGGTACCCGGGTACCCGGGTAGACAAAAATTACCCGTGTGTCCATGAGATACCCGAGTAACTGAAGTGTGATGAGATAGTTGAGAATTTCGATTTGACAGCCGATCGTTTTTCGACTTTCGATCATTTTTGGCTAACCTCAGTAATGAACGGAATATGCTGTCAAATCGAAATTCTCAACTATCTCATCACACTTCAGTTACTCGGGTATCTCATGGACACACGGGTAATTTTTGTCTACCCGGGTAGCCGGGTAATTTTTGTCTACCCGGGTAGCCGGGTATTGCACGGGTACCCGGGTAGTCGGGTATCCTACGGGTACCCGGGTACCCGAGTAATTTTTTTCTACCCGGGGTCTCACCGGGTACTCGAGTACCCGGGTACCCGGATACCCGGGAAAAAACAATAGCTCTACTTTGGAGGGGAAAAAGTTTGGTACCTCTTCTACGAATCCTTTTTCCCCTTATGCCTCGTTCACATTAGTCAAGTTTACTGGCTTCAAGTCGCTTGAATTCAAGTATACTGGCTTCAAGTTGGTGTTCAGATAGTGCCAGCTGCCTTCAAGTTACTTTCAAGAGTACTTGAAGCTTGAAGCTGAACAGTGAAGCAAGTAATTAAGATATCTAAAATGGCGTCAAAGGAGGTGGTATTTGCTAGTTTGTGCATAATAAAAAACGAAATTAGGAACGAATTATTGAAAATATTACAAAAAAATGAAGAAAAGGAAACGGTCAATTTGGATAAGAAAGTGGATCTGCAGAAGGAATTGCCTTGGAGCATCTGGGACTCTGTTAAAAGAGTTAGCATTAGAAGATAATGCAGCATATAAAAATCATTTAAGAATATCTGTAGCGATGTTTGGTGATCTACTTAGTATGATTGAACACAAAGTTCAGAAACAGTCGACGTGGTTTAGGGAACCAATATCAGCAAGAATTAAACTGGAAATCACATTACGTTACCTAGCAAGTGGTGATAGCCTAACATCTCTACAATACCAGTATCGTGTTCCGAAAAACACAATATCTGTGTTTCTACCTGAGGTTCTTTCTGCTATTTACGAAGTGCTGCGGCCATTTATTAAGGTAGGAATATAACTGGTTCAAATAAAAAATGCCAAATTAAATTTATTTACAGGGTGTTTATAAATATGTGGGACAATATTTCAGGGTTGGTTCAAAATATAAAAATACTTATAACTGCAAAACTAAACATTATCGGGCATATGCATATGCCAACTTTTATTGTCTTGATGAGTGGTGCCCAGAACCTGAAATATTGTCCCACATATTGATAAACACCCTGTACATTTTTATTTGTTCTTAATCAAGTCCCAATGGGGTTTCTCCTGATACAACAGCAACCCTCGCTCTGTTTATTATGGTTTGAATTTGTTCCTGACAAGTAAGAGCGTTTATAAGGGGAAGTTTTTTTAATGAAGCTGTAACATATTTTCCGAAGTGGTCCAATTCATCGTCCGGTGCCGCGGCAGTCGCTTGAGCTATTTTATTTAGATCTGTTATGGCCATTTCAACCTTGGCTTGGCTAAACCAATTTAATTTTGGTTCATAAACATCATCTATTCTCGCACCACTTTTCTTACTTTTATCTATTTTCCTTAATTCTTCGCTGTATGTAGACTTGGCGAAACTTCCGAAAACCGGTCAAACCCGATTGGTCTGAAATTTTGCAAATAGCTTCATTTTGCATAAAAATAGCGTTTGCGAGAAGGATTTTTGGCGATTCGAATTTTTTTTTACAATTTCAATGTTGTTCCCTACCTTACCGACAGAGTCGAGAATAGGATACAACAGTTATTCAATGCATTCTCTTTATTAGTTCCCCGTATATACACATTTTATATCATGTAATAATTGGTTAAATGGATCCCCTCTGGTCGTTTTTACTTTCCATCGCCATAAATATTCACACATGTGATCTATTAATGAATCTTCCGTAATTCCACCTCTACTTAAACGAGCTCGCAAAGCTCGCCATACTAATACTCAGTATCAAGCTGATATCTCTTTCTAAGTTGATCTCTGTTTTATAGATTTTAGGAGATTAATCTTTTTTTCAACTCGTCTTTCGCGTCGATTGGTACACGCTTTACATGCATTACAATGCATCGAATAACTGTTGTAGCCGATTCTCCGCTCTGTCGGTAAGGTAGGGAATGACATTGAAATGGTAAAAAAAAAATTCGAGTCGCCAAAAATCCTTCTCGCAAACGTTATTTTTATGCAAAATGAACCTATTTGCAAAATTTCAGCCCAATCGGGTTTGACCGGTTTTCGGAAGTATAGCCGTAGACTTTATACTTTTTATTCTTTTCCGCACCTCTTCAGCATCCACATTAAACCCTTCATTATTTAGTTCGGCGACCAATTTCACCATTTTCCTGTCTCTTGGCTCCTTTCTGCGATAATCATCAATTTCATTATTCCATAATACGTCATACTTTTCATAGATTTCTAAAAATTTAGAAATCTTAGTATTATTCCATTTACTATTCTTTGACATTGTATCGATGATAACCTCAGTTTTTAAAAGCAATAGACAGTCGGCTTACCTTCGTGACTCTTGTACATACGTTCACACTATTCAAGTTGTATAGGCAAGAAAAGTTGGAACACTCTCTACTTCGCTTGAAACTTGAAAGGATATTTCAACTGAAGTGAATAACAGGTTCACATTATCAAATTTACGGATTTCTAGCGACTTGAAGTTAGTAAACTTGACTAATGTTAACGAATATTTCGCGTAAAACTTGAAAGAAAGTTAGAAAGATATTTCAAGTCAAGTGAATGACAGGTTCACATTAGTCAAGTTTACTGCTTCCAGTCACTTGAAGCAACTTGAAGCCAGTAAACTTGACTAATGTGAACTAGGCATTACAGTGTTACTCGAAACCATTCGATTGGTGTATAATTAAACCCTCGTATGTTTTTCTGAAATCAACTGCGATTAAAAGAAGAAAAAAAAACAAATTTGTCGACACTTTAACTAACTTGATCTTTTTATTTTCAAGATATCTCGAGTACCACACGGTCTACGACTAAATCACCTACATGCATTATTTTTCCTTGTTATCTTTCGAATCGATCAAAAGAAACAACAGTAAAATCGGTGCGGTACATCCAGAGATATAGGCGGAAGAACGCTCTGGCTTACGTTAAGGGGACTAGGCAGTCAGAAACTCGATTTTTTTTGTTGCATTTTTCGAAAGTACCACCCTTCCCGATTAAAATGCCGTTTGGTTTATGTTAAAATTCGCAAAATTGAGGATTTTACAGCCGAAAAGGTCGAGCGCGCCATAAATCGTTTCGGCGCGCACGCAGGTAGACTAGATTCCTCTTTCGAAACTTTAAGCGCGTTTTTCTCGGAATCATATTTCCTCTTCGTTTTGCAGTGATTGGGAAAAAATGGAGGTATCAGTCGATTTGAAAAAAATTCAGCATATATGAAACATGTCTAGTTACGACCTGAACCTACGCATAAGTCTGTAAAAACTCCTGGTTTGTCAACAAAAAAAAAATAGAATGGCTCTTTTCCCTGGTGAAAAATGACGTTTCTTTAAAACTTGCCGTTTTGCAGCCACCATTTTTATTATTTTGATTTTTTTTTCTTTTGCAATAGGTTCAGGGCAGAATAGGGGCCAGGGCAAAGTATAAATTTCAGAGGATATTTCACAATTAAATTTCTTACGGCCAGAATCACTGCAAAATTACAGCGGCTCCAAAAAAAAAACGCCTACATATCAGACGACTGTAGCGCTGTCATACATATGTATATAATATTCCAATCATTTCTCTTTTACTGTTTATAGTATTAATAAACATTACCCAAACGTACTAGTCACAATTTGCGTTCATCTCCTTGTAATTAATTCGCAAAAAATACTTGATTTCCGAGCGATCTGACTGCCTAGTCCAGGGCTCTCCAAGGTCCCGCACGCGTGCGCTTGGGGTTCTCCCACTCTCGTCCACGTTGTCAGGGATACCGCGCGACGCTAACCGCGAAGACGCTAGCCCGGCTAGCCCGTCATGGCAGCCTTCGCAGCGTCGCGCGGTCTCCTTGACAACGGAAGGAACGCTGCGCCAGAGGAAGATTGGAAGGGGAAGCAGGCGCGTGAGGGGCCCCTACGCTGGAGAGCCCTGGCCTAGTCCCCTTAAGTATCGTTTTGTACTGATTATACGATAGTACTTATAATACTGTATTGGTTATGCGTGTTGAGGTGTTTGATTCGTACGACTTGTTTCTGTACATATTTAATAAGATTTGCTCTTACAATTTCAAGATCTCTCATTTATTTTATTAACGGAATACGATAAAACACCTTAGATATTTTATTAAACAGAATTTGAGACGCGTTTATACATGTAGTAATTTCTTTCACATTTAATGCTTAATTTTTAGACATGTATAATTGTAGGGGAAACCTGTCCAAAACCGTATACCGGGGCAAAACCGTATACCATACCCAGATAGCACAAAGACATCTTATGTACGTCCGAAGGACGTCCGTTCCGGACGTACTGTACGTTCGGAGAATGTCCCGAGAAGGTCCATATATCCTCTGTACGTCCTCGTTAAGTTCTTTAAATGTCGTAGGAAGGTCCTATTTACAAAGTGGAACGTCCTGAGGACGTGCTGTGTCAACATTCTCAGAACGTTTTCCGAACGTCCGAAAGTAAAGTTAAATACGTCCAAAAGGCGTCTTAAAAACGTTTTGCAGATGGTTTAAAAGCGCCTTAAAGACGTCTTCATCAAGTCTGGGTTAGGACATTAAGAAAAAAAATTTGGCGGTGAAGGGAATCGAACCCAGGACTCCAAGATTACGAAGCAACTGCTTTTCGCAACTACTCAAGACACTTACTTGCAAATAATTCCAATTTCTAGGTATATAACAATTATTAATAGTTTATAAAAAATGTGCATTGACGCGAAATATTCTACAGAATATCATCATTCGACCTCTAGACTCATTGCTTAAAATTTCACATTCGTCTCAAGACAGATGTTTTAACGACGACTTAAGACAGACGTCTTGAAGACGTTGAGCTATCTGGGAACATTTCAGCATTTCAGCGTCTTCATTGCACAAAAAAATAGCGCAAAGGCGAGGTTCAGTCGTAAGACTGTTTTGCAACCGAACCTGAATCATCTGCAAAACCTACAAGACGGTTGTTCTTCGAACATCTGAAATTTAGATCTTCTAAGGATTCACAAGACTTACGAGACGAATGTTCTCGGAACATTCGAAATGTAGTCGTGCAAAATAATCACGTGACTTACAAGATTGTTTGATGTTTCTAGAACATCCGAAATTTACGTCCCAAGAACGTGCGTAGGACTTAAGAAACGGACGTTCCTAGAACATCCGAAATTTAAGTCCTAAGAACATCCGTAGGACTTAAGAAACGGACGTTCCTAGAACATCCGAAATTTAAGTCCTAAGAACGTCCGTAGGACTTAAGAAACGGACGTTCCTAGAACATCCGAAATTTAAGTCCTAAGAACGTCCGTAGGACTTAAGAAACGGACGTTCCTAGAACATCCGAAATATAAGTCCTAAGAACGTCCGTAGGACTTAAGAAACGGACGTTCCTAGAACATCCGAAATTTAAATCCTAAGAACATCCTATGTATGTTCAAAATGGACGTAGGACGTTCGGATATAAACTGGACATGAAAAGGACGTCCTTGGGATGTACGGTGCTATCTGGGTACTTATTTCTGAAAATAAATTAACGAAGCCCACGCGCGTTTGGCAATGGTTTTCCGCCATATTAAAATGTTAGTCAACAGATCCTCGTGGCGAAATACATACGCCCCAGCGAATTATTAAATTTATTATATTTCTACGTGCTGTGATCTTATTTTCGACTGTACTTCAAGTGGACTATATAGCGCTCTGATAATTAGAAGGTAAGTTACATGAAGATATCTATTAACAGTATCTATTTCTATTATATTTTGATGATCGTGGCCGATTGTTGTCATTTTTATATTTAGCTGTAACTAAAAGTGTAGGTTCTTACGTCTTGGGGCAAAACCGTACACCGAACGACGGTTCGTAAACTAGTGTTCCATTTCTGTTTAAAGGTGTCAGCAAGATGCCTCGTAATTATAAAATGTAAAGCAATTAAATCTAGAGAAAATAAAGATGAAACGAATTTTTTTGTATATTATCACGAAGAATATGGCCTGAGCCGCTTGGATCAAAATTGGGTCCAATGTACAAGGTGTGGTGGGCACACGAAGGATCACCGGCTGGGGTCCGAAGAACTCGACGATTTTCAATGCTACCGTTGTTAATTTAGACCGTATTGTATATACGGTTTTGCCCCGTAGGGTGGACAAAACCGAAAAAAGAAGCGGTTTTGTTTTATTGTTCAATTAAGTACCCTATTTAAACTTTTCAATTATATTTTTGTTATTTTGTGTTGTTTATGAAACCCTTTAATAAATACCGTGTTCATTACCCAGTTTGTTTTATTATTTAAAAAGTTATGGACCTAGAACCTTAGGTATACGGTTTTGGACAGGTTTCCCCTATATGTGTTTACCAATAATCTAGGGCAATTTTTATAACATAATTTAGTGACTAAATTTAGTGAATAAATTCCACACAAAATAAAACTAAAAAATATAAAATACGAAAAAATAAACGGCATATATGTACGTAAATTGCTGTCCAGTAATGCGAGTAATTGATATGTATTCAATATTCCATTCTGAAACTTTAAACAACTTTTACGATGGAATAATAAACAAGCGCATAAAAAGGATAGTAAATCTTGGAAATTTGCTGAAATTCTTTTACATGTTCGGCAAATTCACAGAGAGATATGAACATGGATATTAATCCGTCTATAATTTTCTACAAAAGTAACTGTAAGATTATAATTATAAATAATATTCATTGATGGTTCCTTTAATAAATTATCTTTCCTAACTATTTTTATATTCCTTGATTCTGTATCAAAAGTAGAAAATTATTCATACTTTCAACATTATCTCCTCAGTATCGTCCCAGCTATCACTGTGAATGTTGAGATTAATTTGTAACAGTAGTGTCCCTCCAGTTTATGAAAATTACTTCCGACCTCCGTAAACTCGTCATTTGTTCGATCCTATGTAAGTTAAATGAAATCTTAAAAAGTCAAATTACAGATGTTTTATTAATTTTATTATAGTCGAAGGCTTATACATATATGTATATATATATATATATATATATATATATGTGTGTGTGTGTGTGTGTGTGTGTATTATATATTATAACAGCAGCAACTTAAAAGCAGCACAGAAACTTATCTTTATAAAATTATTGCCTCATCAAAACGATCACCTGTATTTTTAATAACTTCCAAACAAATTGTGGGCATTCTACTTTAATTCCTTAAAATACTCTTTGCTTAAATTTTCTTCCACACTATTTTCACATCAGCAACATTCGGTACAACAGAGCATTTTTTAGAAATGTGGTTAGAAACAGATTTCTTTGCAAACTGGTCAAAATGTGCATTAAACTTTTTTACAGGTGGTTACTTTCAACATATTAAATCAACGTCCTAAAAATTATGAGCCTTCATGTTTGAAGTACAACTTGGAAATAAGTGCGTAACTTGGAAAACGTTCTAGGCATAATGTGGAAAAAAAATCTGATAATCCCTTCATCATTTCCCTTTATATTATACTTTGTGGTAAATGTATACACGTATATTATTGAAGCTATTAGTCACAAAGTATAAATTACACCTTCGTGACCAGATACTATAAGTAAATTAAGACAAGCCGAGGGAAGGAAATTTACTGCGGCAGATTGCATCAGAGTGGTATTTTTCAGCGTAATGGTATTCCAGCAATTGCGGCGGTGCACGTAAGGAAAACCTCGAACACAAAGGGAAATTTCTCTTTAGTCGGTCGATGAAAGACCGTCAGTGGTAAATTGAACGTATTAAGCCACATACTTCAGCCACTCCATCTACTTAAGCCGCACAAAAAGAAACGTATTAAAGCAGCTTGTTCATGACTTTCGCCGACTTTCCACAAGTACGAATGTGCCCAGCTATAACAAAATATTCTATTTTTAACCGACTTCAAAAAGGAGCAGGTTATAATTTTTTTTTATGTTTATTCCCTCATAACTCCTCAGCATATGGACCGATTTTGATAATCTTTTTTTCAATCGAAAGAGGGCGATGCAATATTTTGCCAGTTATGGTTAATAATAAAGACTATTGTCACCTAATTATTATTATTTTATGTACGTACGCGCATATCTCCTCAGTATGATGTGTCAATATATATATAAAACTAAAAAGGTAAAAATAAAAAAATTTAAAAAAAAAATAAAATTGCATAAAAAAGTAAAAAAAAATTTTTCCCTTATTTAATCTACGACTTTCATATTTTTTAAGTCGTTGCCATCGTTTGCACTGTGTAAATCTGGCGCCGGCTTAAAAAATATGAAAGTCGTAGATTAAATAAGGGAAAAAATTATTTTTTAGTTTTTAGTGCACTTTTATTTTTTGAAGTCGGTTTTAATTTTTTGAATAAAGTCATATGTAGAATAAAAGTACACAGTAGCACTGCAAAAAAATAATTTAGTGATGCAGTATTTCTTACACTGTACAGTACACCGTATGACGAAGAAAGCTTCTACGTGAAAACGTATCCACATTTTTTATTTCGTTACTTTAAAAATTTTATAACGAATAATCGATTTCTAATTTTTCATATCGAATAGTTAGGACAAAGTTTTTCAGTGAATCGTTGTGCACACGTATATATTTCATATAAAGCTCGAGCTCAGAAGCTGTATATATGATATAGAAGAGCAGTCGATGAGGTAATTCGTTTAAAAATATATCATCGGCGACTGTGGCCAAAGATTTTGCACGAGGCTTTTATATTTCGAACATGATTTCCGTCTTCTCGAGAGACGCGACGAAGTTCAACTGTTACTGCTTTACTACATATATGTACGTACGTCTTTATTTTTGTAGCATTCTGGGCTTCATTTTATTTCTGTTTACTACGAGATTTCTACTATTTTCTAACACTCCACTCACCAATTCTCAAAATGCAGCAAAAGTGGTATAACTTTATTAACATCTGTTTTGTTTTTCCAAAATCAATTGCTGAACCAATTCGAAACCCCCCAAAAATTGTGGAGTACCTAATTCATTTTTGTTTTTAAAGATCAATTCACGTTTGATTAATAATAATTGGAAAATATTGTTTTCTTCCAAACAAACGTGCCTATACTTGAATTATCCGCAGTGCTCATTGCACAAATTTCCAGTGTGATTTAAAGCTGCAGTAAACATCTGCGTGGGTGCCAAACCGATTTTCAAACAACAAATATTACCAAGATATTAAATCTTTTTAACCGTCAACAATCGACGCAAAAATTAATGTCCATACGTCACGTAGTCGACCGATAGAGAATTAATGAAATTGATGCCCAGACTACCACGCGCTTCATCTTCAAAAAATTCTTAATTTTATAAATATCTCCTCTTTGTTGCCATTCTTACATCTTAAATATGGTTCCCTGGCACGTATTCCTATATTTTACATTTCTCATTCATTCCATTCCCAAAGCTTTATTTATCCTCCCTCTTAAAATTATACATTGTTGCACCTTGCGTTCCTCAAACTTTCCCAGATTTTAATTATGCCCCGTTTTTTAAAGTGTTTCACGCTAGCTTGTAATTTTCTCTGAATTTTAATTATTACCCATTAAAGAGTATGGTTACAATTATTTCTTTATTTTGTTTACGTGGTGTTCCTTTTCTATCTGGGTTTCATTCTAAGCATTTAATTTTTGAGTATTTGTTGGTTAGTTCAATGAATGTAATTTTAATATTAATATTTTATTTGTCTATGATTTTTACAGTAAGATATTCGGCTCGACTGATGATTTGATTATTCCTGGATTGTTATAATTTCTCCCCTTTTTCGGGGTTGAAGGGAAGTAGCTTAATTAGAGTTAGAATCTAATCGCATACTTTTTATTTTCTTGCTCGTCGTTCTTTCCTAAATTTTAATCATCCCTTTCCCCCGAAATTATATGCACGGGTCCCACGGCTGCTACTTTTTTTTACACCAACGTCAGAGTGACCTTCGACTGATGAGCTTGAGGAGATCTTCGCCCGCTTTAAAATAGCCGTTCGGTCGCCGCGTCTCAAGTTTCGCGCGGATTCTGGCGGAAGCCGATAGCGTGCCTCTCGTTTCGTTTGCTTCGATTACACCTTGCTCGTGTTGCGCCCGTCTGCCCATTCAGTCAGATTCGAATTTAGATCGAATCGAAGGTGCGCACGCGCGCGAGAAGTATTGACACGCGAACGGAATTTATTTGACGGCGTGTGTGTATTTCTTATGCTTGCAAGAAGGATTCGAACGATCGTTTAAATGTCGAATGTACGGTCTGATTCACATGGATGGCTGGCAGATAAACGGACAGCCGTCGCGTTGAAGTGATAAGTGATCGAGTTTCTTAATTCCCGTCACTTTTCTGTGAGCACAGAAAAATTCTGTTGAACAGAGAATGTATAAAAGTAAGATGGGGTCTGGGTTTTACAAGAAAGCAGCGCCACCTGGTGGCAATTGATAAAAAGAATGATTAGGGAATGTGAGAGGAGTTTTGGCAATTTTGATAGACATTTATATATAATTTTCTTGGCCTTATTTTGGATAGTGTATTTACTAGGGTGGAGTGAAAAAAACTTTTTTTCGATGATCAATTTCTAATAGTGCGGAAAAGTTGTCTACTTGGCCGAATAAAACGTGTAAAAAATTTCAGCCCGATCGGATAATTTCTTCTGTGTGCACCAAAGGCCTTAACTTTCAAAATTTTAGTACAAAACTTAAAATTAAAAAAAAAAATGTATAAAATACAAAATACATAAAAAACAATTAAATTATTAAAAAAAAAAACGAAAAAATATAAAATACAAAAAACAAGGAGCCCGACGTACAGCTACCTCCGCGTGGTTGGTTCTGGGCCACTTGTTCCGTTAGGGAAGTGAGCGAAGAGCTGCATTTTTTTATAGTTTACAGTGCCATTCCTATCGTTCCGAAACCAGCCACGGGTGTTTCTTTGCTTCATTTACGCAACAAATATAGTGTTGGGTATAAAAAAAGGTAGAATCCACCAGCTGAAGAAAGTTGCAGTTTCTTAAGTTTTGTACTAGAATTTTGAAAATTAAGGCCTTTGGTGCACACAGAAGAAATTATCCGATCGAGCTGAAATTTTTTGCACGTTTTATGGGGCCAAGTAGACAACTTTTACGCACTATTAGAATTTGATGATTGAAAAAATGTTTTTTCACTCCACCCTAGTATTTACGTGGCCAATTTTAAAAAATTTAGTGAAATGGTATTTAATTAAAATGGCACATACTATTCAAATGAGTCAGGTGGTATGCGCGCTCTTCCGCAGTCTGAAGGAAGAGAAATACCTAACAGGCATTCTATGTATAAATTGGCATCGTAACCCTAGTTGTGCACCAGCTCAAGTACAATATCACAGTATTCACGGCTGTTTCTACCATCCGAATGATTTGTATAAATTTTGCAGAATGAAAATATTCTGCAGATTTCCTTACCGACGTTGAGAAATTAATTTTCAAATTTACGTAGCCAAAAGACGAACAATTTGTTTACACCGGAAAATACGTGGAAATGTTTGAATTCGAAATTTATTCATCAAAAGGATATTTTAAACTCGTTAAGGAATTGATAGTTTATTATAGCAAGAGTATAGTTAAATGGGTTTAAAGTTTTTGTCGTAAAATATTTTGACAAAAATCTTTTGATATCCGACATTTACATATGTTAAATACAAAATTTTACTTAAATATTTAAACGAGTGTTCTTAAAAATTCCACTGCTTATAAAAACCATAAACAATTACTTGGTTAATTAATAATTTATACTAACCACAATTTATTTTAGCTAATTCATTCATTCCACTCACTTATATTAAACCCCATCTTCGATAATTCGTATTAATTTATATTCATACTAAATCGCTGTATTAAAAATGAATTAATAATTCGATCGTATTACTCGTTGGAAATAAATATTAGATACAACAATTATTCCTCGGACATTCGTGATCGAAATAAAAGAAAACAAAGGTACAGTATGCGAAAAAAAAACAGAGACAGTGAAATAATGAGTTCTGGAATAATTGAAAAAATAAAGGCAACCATACACACACGTAATATTAAAGAAATTTTGATATTCTAAATCATAGAAGCATCAAACGCTGCAGTTTTAATACAACTCGACCTACTAACTGTATTAAGTTTGTATAACACAAATGCAATACGAAGTAAACAATAGTGGATCATTCCACAAAATATTTTTAATATCTCATAATTCGTGCACCACGTTGCTCCTACATCGACAAATAACACTCCAGCACTAAAACGCAAAGTGACCCTATCACTGTAAACGAATGACACCACCCTCCGATCACCCGGAATATTCACCCTCCAAATTAATCACTGAACATTTCAATCATCAGCAAATACTTTTCAATAAAAGCCACTTCCTTCCAACTGGCATTGAAACGCATTTACAAACATTTTTACACCCAATCAAAATTATCAAGAAACCTGAACATTCTTTTTTTATGTGTCCCATTATGCTTACCAATGACTTGCTCGGATTTGTATCTCTGGAAACACTTCAGCTTGCGAATGATTCACTTGTATCCTTTCACCATATACTCAAAGTTTCAGGGGGCACTTGTTTCTTGTTTACAGAGGGTGCAGAATTTTTCAGGGATTTTCGACGACACAAGTGACAACAATTTCCCTGATGTCGATGGTACTGAGACGGTTAGTTCGCTGCGACTGGCTTGTCGCGAGCCACCGGCCAGTGCCTAGGACAATATTAGAATCGTCGATCTGTAAGCGTCTCTCCCTCCCTCTGATTCCCTCTTTGCTGATGGTTCTGACGTACTTTGCTCCATTTGTCTCTGTTCCCCGTCGCAGGTATCCCGCTCTGTCTCCTTTTCAGACTGTCCTCTCTTTATTCGCCTCCTCGGCGTCGTTTTTCCGCTGAATTTTATAGCCGGCTTTATCGTACTTGGCTGGTTAAGCCCTCAGGTCCAGGGACTTCTCTCAACAGGTCGGCAAATGGCACGTGTGCTTTTGTGCGGTACAATCATTCGATCGCCTTGGACTAGCTTTCTTATCGTTAGAGCAAGGTGGAGGGAAAATTGAGTTCCTTCACCTTGTTGTGGATCATTCTCTTCATCAAGCACGTCTACGGGGACATCGTCACAGTTGCCAATGCTTCTTAAGAGGGGAATCCTATTCTTTGGGCTAAAAACATAGCGAAATTGGGGATTTTTTTTTAAGAAACTGGCGATTCGATTCATCTGAAATTTTTATCGTATTTTGATACATCTTTGAGGAAGTAGTAGTTTTATTTTTGTGAATTTTTAATAACAAATATAGGAGTTGTACATGATCAACCAACACGCCGCGCAAAATTCGTCGTCCGCTGGTATGCATGATATTTATCTTCCTGGTAATCTAATACAGACAAATGAAACGGCGTTTCACTGTATACATATGTAGCCATAATTTGATGAGCCAGATAAAAATACAAAAATTCGTTGAGGAGTTTGGAGAGTTTTGAATTTGAAAGGTTTTGAATTTTGCGCCGAATTTCTTATGTAATCAAAGAAGAACATAACTTATCGGTATCTTGGTTCATAAAAAGAATAAAGTAATGTTTGTTGGACATACAGGCCAAATTTGAAGGTAATCGGTTCAGTGGTTACAGAAATATCGTGCACATCAGAGGACAACGGCGGCGTGATGGTCGATCATGCATAACTCCTATATTTATTATTAAAAATTGATAAAAAAAACTACAACTTCTTCAAAGATGCATAAAAACGTGGTCCACATTTCACATTATTCGAATAAGTTTCGTAAAAAAAAAACCTACAATATCGCTATGTTTTTAGCCCAAAGAATCAGATTCCCCCCTCAAGATTTCCCGAGATACAACTGCGATGATTTTGTAAGTGAGTGCATTGTTTTATAGCGAATTCGGCACCATCGTTATAAATGTAATATTTATTATTATCCCAATAATTATCATCATATTAAATATACTATTTACAAAACTGATTCACAAAAATCGAAAAAAAAAAATAACCCCATTTGAATGTGTTTTTAACCCAATAACAAGACCACGCCTACCATTCTCAATTCAATTCTTCATGATTACCCTAATATTCTTAATTTTTTATATTGAAATCATTCTAATTATTCCAATTCTACCTTTAATAAAATACAATCTTACTCTATCCACAAAATTAACATTTTCAGCTCTTTTAATAATTTTAATTATCAGACTATGAATAGAATGAATATTTTCATACTTAGAATGAATAATTAACAATGATATTAGTTAAATAAATAACAATTAAATTGCATTTAATAAGTAACTAAAAAGTTATATCTTATCATTTACAACATATACTTCTTCATCTCAATAAAATTATATATATATATATATATATATATATATGTATATATGACAACAAAAATCAAATGTTTAAGCCGAAATTAAACGTAAATAATTGGTGCGCACTGAGTGCGAACTTTTTCGGTGCCAAGATCACTAGCGCATTCGGCAGGCACGCATTAGCTGGCCATACACGGAGAGGTTTCTCCGCGGTCTCCATCCATTGCGGACAAACCCGCGATCAAAGTCTGCGGTGGATCAAAACTGCAAATACCCACTAACATACAACGAAAGTTCACAGACAAATCACGTTGGATAAATCGGTCACAGATAAAACTGCGTGTTAATGGATGAAAACCGCTAGTTAATCCGCGGATTTGATCGAAACTGTGGACTTGCGTTTTGCTGAAAGATTAGCTGGCCTTGTTCCACGGCCTCGTGGGGATTTTTATTGGAACGCGAGTTTTTTTAACCTTCCTCTATATTAAGGCATTTTTTTCTGGTTAAAAATGTTAATTTTTCATATTTTTTAAATTGAAATAAAAGTACATTTTTTTTGTACCTTTCTTAATAGCGTTCCTTAAAATCCCTAGCGTTGCGTTTCTTACTGAGAAAGGAATATAAGGTTAGATTTAGCAGGTACAAAGGAAGCACTGAGGGGGCACATTATACGGGGTGCGTTCCAATTCGCGCATTCAGCGCATGAAATTAGTGGCATCGCGAGGGGAGCGCGGAGCGGCATCGGGGAGCGGGGAGCGGCAGCGGGAGTTTAGGGGAGCGGGGAGTTTGGGAGAGCGTGGAGCGGGAGTCAGGAGCGGTGAGCGGGGAGCGGGGAGTGGGGAGCTGGAGCGGGGAGCGGGAGCGGGGAGCGGGAGCGGGGAGCGGGAGCGGGGAGCGGGAGCGGGGAGCGGGAGCGGGGAGCGGGAGCGGGGAGTTTAGGAGAACGGGCAGCGGGATGCGGGAGTTTAGGGGAGCGGGGAGCGGGGAGCTTGCACTGGCATGGTGCTGGAGCTGCACTAATGCAGTGCCAGTGCGGGTCTCCCGAATTCGCTATTAGATTGCATTTGTGTATTTTTTAAATGATTGCAGGTGAATGATACAAATGATAGGTTATAAGAAATTCTCTAATAACCCAGTTTTGGTCCTTTATACACGAGCTAGGCACCGGCCATCGACTCGTACACAAATCAATAATGGCCCAGTAGATTTTCCCACAAGGAATGAAACACAAGTTTTCATGTGCTTTTAACTTTTATTTTATTGATTCGTGGCGGGGTTGTTTTTTTATTTAATATACTACAGACTACACTATGAGGATAAATACCCTTACATGGAATATCCGATTTCAACCTTTTCTGGGGATTATATTCGCAGTTGTTTCTCATTCAGAAACTCGCAGAAGAAGATATATAAATAAACTTAATGTGTTTTGAGAAGCGGTCAAGCTTAGTGTAATATATTTCTAAACGCTTCATATGTTTTAAAATTTTCCGTGTACTTTACTAACTGAAAATTTCGAGCATCCACCAGAGATGCCTCAACAACAGCTTCAATGATATACACGACTCGATCAAAATGAAGAGGACTCGCACAAAGTCAGGATAACTCTAGGTAGATAAGACAGCTAAGAAATAATTATCACTGCCTATCTTCTTCAAAAGTCCAAAGCATTCACTGATTCTTGATAACTTTCAAAAGAGGATCTTATAAATAAAATAAAGATATTTTAATGGTACAGTTTTATCGGTAATAAGTATGAGATGAATCACGCATGCGTGATACCGGCAGTTAGTGCCAGTGAATCTTCCTATATAATTAAAAATCGTAACACCGTACAATCAACACATTGATTGCCATAAGTAGGGGAGACCGGGGCTAGTTGACTAACGAGGTTAGTTGACTAATTCCCTTTAATTCTTGTATTATGGAATAAATTATGCTGCGATTCGCAATATTGGAGCATATGAATGACCAGCTTGCCACTTAATGTGTCGCCGTGACAAAAACTTGCGTGTTCTGTCAGTGAGAATGAAAAATCTAAAAAGGTCGGCTGGCAGTAAATATTTTCGTTTCGACTATTTATGAATTTTTGTCCACTAAGTACTGCTTGATGTTATTTCATGAATATTTTGTGGAAACGTGATACCTTGACTATAATTTACGGTATTTTATTTTATCCGGTGCGTGGAGGTTTTGTACGTACGACCCTTAACATGTTAACCTTCACTCTGTGCATAGTAAATTTTCCATGGTCTGTGCACGGGGGTCATGCTGACCCCATATATATTTTCATATATTTTGTAAAGTTTTTTAAAAAAAAAAGTTACTTAATATTTATAGAAATATACAAAAGAAAAAGAAATGCAATATTGTATACAAAATAGGAGTCTTTTCGAAACTGTAGACAATAATTTGTACAAAAGTAGTATCTTTTAGTTCTGTATAGTCGTTATGTACCAGTTATGTTTGTACGTGTATAAAAAATTATGTATTTTTACCATGTTTATATATAAAATTTATGTTAAAAAATTACAATATTTATGACACAAAGCAGTATAAAATTTAATTATTCAAAATAAGGGTTGAAGGAAAGGAAAAAAAAATTAGGATGACCGGGATTTGAACCCGTGTTGTTTTGGTGGGAAGTAAGCGCTGTACGCACTCACCCAACTCACTTTCTTGAAAGTTCCTTGAAGTGAATTGCTTTTAAGACTCACATATCGATTGTTTATAAATAATGCTCATTGGCATAAAATATTTAGCAGAGGGTAATCGAGGTGACCTCCAGATTCATCCCCTAAAATTTTATTAAAATCCACGGGGGCTCAGCTGTGGGGTCCCCTTGTAAGCTTCGTAGCCGGACTGAATCTCGATCGCTCGACTGCGAGTCACGCGCTAAGGAAACAAATGCTCCTTACCTAAACAAATGCCGTCATCCAAACGGCAACGCATATCGTGGAGGGCCCGAGACGTCTCTGACTGGGTGCCCGACTCAGATATTCCCACAAAAGAAAATATATAATATAAATTTGGATACAAAATGCATGAAAAAAATTTGGGGTCAGTTTGACCCCAATGCACCAAAATATGCTTGGTTGGCTTAAAACTATCGTAGATACGTCATAGATAATATTTTTTCGATTTTTTTTTTTTAATAATGTGTGTGTAAAACCTTAGTTGAGGCAATAGTAGTTGCCTGGCATATTTCTTAGGTGCAAAAACCTAGTACATCGCATATTACAATGACTGGGGTCCATTTGACCCCTATGCACAGACTGAACGTTAAAAATGTCGGACGGGATTACTTGACTAAGCATAGGAATACTACTAATAATTGCATTTTTTATCCTCAAGATGCAGTCGAGGCAAAGAGTTTAGAGGCAAAGAGCTGCTCAAGTCTACTTCCCCCACCACAAATCCTTCCAAACTCACCCCTACCAGTTTTACACCCTATCCTCCCTCCAAACTCTCAGGCCTTCCAAATAGACCATAACAAACCAGTACAAAATAATTACAGTATCTTAGACCATGATAATTAATAAAAAAAAAATAACACTGTGGAGGAGTGAAAAAAAATAAAAAAATTTATTGGTCGTAGTATACATATGTACGCGTTTCGTATACTATATTGGTGGATTTGGCAGCGTATATATACGTTTTTCACATTATATTGATGTACTGTGACAGTGTTTATGTACACCTTTCGCATGCAAAGGGTTAAAACTGAAAAGTAAATGTTAAGTCAACTGACCCCATCCTATTTGTCAACTAACCCCTGTAGGATTCTTAGGTAAGGAGACGGACGGGCGGCCTGTGGTGTAAGTGAGGCCCAGGTCCATAGGTGGCGCGCGCCCGTTAAGAGGAGCTCATTAAGCAGAGTCCTCGGGGAAGCCGCAGTGGGGGAATCGGTTAGGCGGCTGGCCAGCACGCGGAAGGCCCGGGTTCGAGTCCCGGTGAGAGCGGGCTTTCCTTTTTTCCGTCTCCTACACCCCGTAGCCGGGGTCTGTTGACTTATTCGTCTCACTACTCTAAATACAATAAAAACTACAACCTAGACTCAATTAAAACGATTTTCAAAATTATGCCTGTATACCTAATGAAATTTGAAAACTTTTGGTACGCAGTAAGTCAACAAAATACTAATGGTCTATTTATAAAAATTAGAAATGTAAAAAATTAGTCAACTAGTCCCGGTCTCCCCTACCACTTTTGACACACAATAGTCTTCTAAAAAGTTACTGGCAGAACTATTATGTAGTACACTAAGGGACATAATCGGCTTCCCTTCGGAAATTTGGCAACGTTGCTTGTCACTAGAACCACTGTGTTATGCCTAGTGACATGCAACGTTGCCAAATTTCCGAAGGGAAGCCGATTATGTCCCTTAGTGTACATTGTACCTATGTATGGTCTCCACAATAAAATTGCTGAACAAATAACAATGTTTATTTCACAAACTAACTGTTATGCATTATAAATTTCATTGTGTGCCAATTCTGTTGCACGTGGGTGCAGAGGCCAGATATACCGTGTAAGAACATCGGTAAATCATTAGTAATAATTATAATGGCCATTATTACGCGAGAAACACAAATTAGGTCAAAGAAATAAACGAGCAGCAGAGAACTTAAGAAAATGCGTGAAAGACGAGGCACAGCTAAAATGCTGTTCTTGTGCCTAATCTGAAATGAACTACATTTCACTTACAAAAATCATTTTCTTTTTGAACATAGACTACGCAATCGACCAATTTTATGTGCATCGTATTATCTCGTATAAGTGGACACAGACTTGAAGTATAATTATAGGTCTTAATTAAGCGGCGTGCGTTAAAAGGCGCGTCTGGTAAGCACTTCGTCCACCTTGATTTTGGCACAATTTGGTGCATCATGTGCTTGATATCGACGTTGCAGATATTTCGGAACCAAGGTTCAGTTACGGTTCGAAGAAGTTTATATCTATTGCAGATGTTGCGCGTAACGTGCACGACATACCCACGTATTCCAACTAACCCTTCATTCATAATTCTGGTCGGCGAATCGTGCACAGTGTTCTCATTCTATCGCCAATGAAAGATCGTCTTTCTCGAATACTAATTTCTTATAGTCGGTCTTAATGGAAGTTTTCAAGATATTGCATAGAAATTAGTTATTAGCCAATGACCTACTAGTCAAAGTTGATAAATTTAAATAAAAAAAAGTCGGTTACCTACTCGTTAAGTTAAGGAAATATCGTTGCATTGTTCCCGTTTCGTGAAGCCTGCAGTTAAAAAATTATATCTGATTAAATATGTTTATTGATAATAGTAGTAACATTGAGTGTACTTTTATTAAATTTTAAATATAATAGATGTCATGCTTAAGATTTCCATAGGACATCGGAGCAATAAATATACTTATATTTATAATAATGTTATTACCATTGACAATGTCAGAACCAAGTAGTCAACGTTTTTACTAAGAAATACTGCAAACGCTTAGAAAAATGTATTTTCATAATATTTGTTAAATAAGTTTCTATACCCCTTTTATAGTATTAGAAAAAACAGCATTTTCAAATATTGTTTTCTTATGGCGGGAGGGAGGAAAGATAAAAGAAATTCTTCAGTCAGAAATCTACAAACCAGTACGGGTCCCATAATTTTCTGATCTTTATTTTGCAAAAAAATTCCAACCCACAGAGCAACTCTTACATTATACAATTATTGAAACTACCAAGCCGCAATTCCACTTTAGGCTTAAAAACGGAAGCTACAGAAAATTTAAAATAACATGAAATATACTACTCACTGTTAAATGACCCATTAAAAAACATTATAAAACAATAACAAGAAATAAAATATACCCAATAGAAATAAATATATTTTTGTTTAACAATTAAAATCTTCAAACTATTCAATTTCAGATCATTGAAGGTTGGTAGTTTTTTGCATAACTTGGCCGAAATACTTATATAAAGTAGGCTTTAGATAATTTCGAAAAATTAATACTTGAAGTATAGGAATTAAATTAAGGATCATGGAAGTATAACAGTTTTTCTAACCCTTTTTGACTTGTGCATTTGTGACTTTCAAAGACTAAAACATAGTATGTGCACAATTGCTAAATTTACATAGAAATATGTATGAAAAAATTACTAAACACTTTTTGGTATTCCCGTTGATGTAAAATCTTTTGTTATCGTTAGACTGATCAGACTCCGTTGTTACTTTGAATACCCGTCTACCAACATCGTCCTCTGGCATTTTGCCACTAATTCTGGGCTCCGACAGAGATTACGTTCGCTTGGAAAGAGATAAAAATTCGGAAATAAGGCAAACATTTTCCTGCTCCCTGAAAAAAAAGATCGCGCGTAAGCTCTGCTTTCATGCAAGATGGAGAGCACTCTTGATAATAGTGTCTGAAAAGTTTCCTAGAACGGAGAGTTTTTTTATGTAATTTGAAGATAAATTTTTATGTTATCCTGCAAAATATAACCGTTTACATTTCTTTTACAGAGTGTTCATTGTTACTTTTATATAAAATGCTGTAATTTATTATTAAAATTAATTACTGATAAATAGCTTACCAAGTACTACGTGTTATAAAAGTCAGTACCTATATTGTTCGTAGCATTTATTTTTTCGCAAAATTTTGTCCAAGTTTCGTATTTTCCAAAATATAGATCTTTATGTCAGAACAAAATCAATATAAATAATTAATTGTTGAAATAATAAAAAATGTATAAAATCGTGGAATTACTACATGGAAGACAGTTGAGCTAAAAGTATCCGCCCACCCAATCAAGAGTTACCAATTATAATTTAGATTACAATAAACCTTGATTAATATACTTTAGATTAGGATACATTCAATTCAGAAATTATATACAGTTTATTTAAAAAAATATTGTTATTGTGTATACTTTTGTGAGTGTCTGTAAGGGAAAGTAGGGTAAAACCGGATACTTAGGTAGTATATCTTTTTTGTGCTACCAAAAAATGAGAGAGCAAATGAAACACTGGACACCACTGGAAGTTTTAAAGTGGACCTTATACAATCAGAAAATTATTTGGCCACTAAGGAATAATTTTCTTATTAGATTTTTCAAAAGTGTCGAAATGCTCGGTTCTGCCTCCCGGGTAGGGTAACATCGGGTGCCCATTTGAAACCATGTAGAATTTAGTACATGTCATCGTCAACGTGTTTTTGAATGGAGTCGAGGGCCGATACCCTCATGCTGTTCTGCCTTCGAGAGTTTTATGATTGGGACTTAGGCTGTGTGTAGCTTTGAAGAGGTGTGCGTGATACTAATCAGTCCTGGGGTAAGGCGGTGACTCATGACCCCGTTAGATCTCCCAGCTATCAGGTGCCGAAGGATTGCTTGTTTGAATGAAGAGGACAAGCGGCCCGACGCCGTATTACTAGAGGATAGGGACTCCGTTCCCTAAAGGCTGGCGTTCCATGTGCGGCCGGCGACGGTCCCACTAGTGCAGCGATGCCCCGATGGGCGGCCCGAGGGTACGAGCATCCATCGCATTTTCCAAAGCTCGCGTGGAAGGGGGTCTCGAAACCAATGAAGTTGCAGGCATGTAACGGATGAGGAAAACTCTAGTAGTCTGCGTGTAGGCTCGTACCCTGAAATCAGCATGTAACCGTTACATGCTGATTTCATTGCGATTAAATTGATTTGACTTCTGGTTATAGGCTGATTTCAAGTCGTTTGGATTTGCGGTTATGGGTTCTATTTTTTGATGACAGGATAATTTTTTAAACCCTGGGGGGTTTCTTTTTCTTCATAATTTTGTATTGTCATCCAAACTACGTATGCCTGCAAAGTTTCGAGTCTATTGGATAGTTGGAAGTGGGTTAAAATTGAGTTTCTAGATTTGAACTGAACAAACATACATACAAACAAACACACAAACAGAGGATTGAAGCTGAATAAAAATCGTTTAATAAGAAACTTTTTGTTAATCAGAGGTGTAAGTGGGAATGTTCAAGTCTATTTCGTTCAATTACATAATATTATTGTTTAATCATTAGTCAATTCGTGTTTATTTTCCCAATTCCTAAAATGTAGAACACTGGGGCTCCAAGAGTCCCAGTCATGTAAGCCTACGGGTACGAGCCTACACGCACACTACTAGAGTTTTCCTCATACGTTACATGCCTGCAACTTCATTGGTTTCGAGACCCCCTTCCACGCGAGCTTTGGAAAATGCGATGGATGCTCGTACCCTCGGGCCGCCCATCGGGGCATCGCTGCACTAGTGCAAGGGAGAAGTATGCATCTGTTTCTCCCTTGCACTAGTGGGACTGTCACCGGCCGCACATTGGAACGCCAGCCTTAAGGTCTAAACACACTTTGACGCCGTGTCACTTTACACTTTACCTTGTGCGCAGACCTTAAGGCCTTTATATCCGTTCCGTGTTAGTTCCGTGTCAGTTCCGTGTCAGTGGTAAAAAGAAGAGGTCCTCTACACCCCTCTTATTCTTACCAATGGCACACTGACACGGAACTGACACGGAACTGACACGGAACGGATATAAAGGCCTTAAGGTCCGCGCACACATATCCGTTCCGGCGTGCCAGTGGTAAGAAGAAGAGGGGCGTAGAGGGTTTCTTCTCCTCTGGACGCGGCCTAAGAATCTGGCCACGGAGTAGGGAAAGCGAGGATGCCTTCTGGTAAGAGGACTGTGATCACTGATATATATACTATGGATTGGAGATGCTTGAAGCGATTTGAAGGTGCATGATGCGCCTCTAGCGTTGAACCGATGTACTTTACTTCCCTTCGCCACGCCAATCAACGCCAACTGTTGCTGACGCGAGTATTTAAAAAGTGTTTATTGGCAAAATTAGATAAATTGTGCAGTGTATAGTGGTACTGCAAATCAATTTTCAAGATGGGCAAATGTGTATTTTGTGGGAATTTGAGCAACAGTAAGAAAAATACGGCATTACACAAGTACGTAAAGATAACATAACAATAGTACTGATATATTTTTGTTCTAATTTCCGTACGATTATGCGTAGATTTCCACGAGACGAACAATTATGTAAAGAGTGGTTGAGACTAATCGGTTTAGGACTGCGTATTAAAAGCAGTACTTTCTTGTGTTCAGATCATTTTACACAAGACTCTTTTGTAGTGTACTATAATAGGAAATGTTTAAAACCGGGAACTGTGCCTACAATTTTAACAAAAGAGGCAAGGTTTCAAGAACAGCGGGACGTTTTGGTTGGAACAAATTGTAGAGGTAAAAAAGTGTTTCATCGCTCATAAAAGTTATTAAAACTAAGTATTCGTTATAAAAGTATACACACAAAAATTGATAGTTAATGTATTTGAATGTTTTTTCTTTTACAAGTTTTTCTTTCTGCTTTACATGTAAATACTCTCATTGATACATCCACAGTTATATCTTTTTCAGATAATGCTCAAGATGTGGCTATAATATCTGATAAAGAAAACCATGAACCGTGGAGGAATGTTTTAATGGAAGTTAATTGCACAGGTAAGAAAGTGTGTCTACGTTGATAAAAGGTTAAAATGAAAGTTTCTTTACATCTCTATGTAAGCTTATGTAATGAATATTTTAGATAATATGTATTATGTAACCCTAGAAGAAAATAAATAATTATACCCACCTATACATATTTCTATGTATTGTAAGATTAATAAATTTATTTTAGTATTATTATGAATTCAATTTCGTTTAATGCTGCTCTTAAAACGTAAAAAATGCATACCTACATCTCCTTTATCTATAACAATAAAGCAAACGACAAAACTGTTTACAAATATTTTAAATTCACTTTTTGCGACCTTCGTTAATCATTACTTCAGTTCGTTTTATATTACATTTATATATTTATTTCAGTATTTTCATGAATTTCATTTGCCCTGATTACCTTTTTTGAATTTCAACCATGATACAACCAATTCGTATTATATGATTATACTACATTATGTACATAATATAATAATACATTATATTACACTATTCTTTTAAACTGTTATAAACCACATTTTTCAAACTTCGCGCTATTTCCTTTAATACATCGGTTTAACGCTAGAGGCGCGGGCATCTAAAATGACCCTTCAATTCGCTTCAACCGCTGTACAGCCAGCTTATGGGAATCTCGTATCCATAGTATATATATCAGTGACTGTGATGCACTAGAGTGGTCCTTTCAATATACGTATTTCGAACAAGTACGATACCAAAATCGTAGTCCTATTACTTAAAAACTAGTTAAGACTATTATTTTAACTTATTTTAACTTCTTTCAACTTATTTTGCACAAAATTTTGGACAAAATGACGTCTAGTTTTCTTTTAATCGTGCACGCCAGTTTGAGAAACGGTGTTTCGAGAAATATGCGTATTTCCCCTCAATATCGAGCCCAGATCGCATGACTTGCTTTACTTCTCAACGATATAACTTCGAAAATATTTCGAATTTCTTTATGAAATTTTAACTGAACATTCTTAAAATGTTATAGGTACCTACTGTCGATTTAGGGATATATATGATTTTTTGAAACCTCAAACCCGCCAATAGGGGAGACCGGGGCTAGATGTTACAGGGGCAGGTTGTTACAAAGCAGTTTAAATTTTTTTCGCTTGGACTATCACTTCGACGATGAAGTGGCTGATGTGTTTCAACCATACACAGTTATGTATGTTGTTTGTTTGTAGTCGGTTCACGCGTTGTCACTTTATTACAGTTTTTTTTCTGTTTTCGGTACTAATAGTAACTTTTCTCTTTCTACTTCAATCTTTTCTACCGAACAGATAGATAAATGTATGTAAATTAATATTACCACGTTTGAATCAGTGTTCCTTTAGCTACAGATTCGTACCAAGAACATAAGAATACACCAAACTGGTATGAACTTATAGCTTTTTATACACAATGGTGTCAACCGGGGCAAGTTGTTACACAAGACAAGGGGCATGTTGTTACATTGTATTTAGTAGTTAAATTATTAATTTAACCCTTTAGTTACCACGAGTCACTGTAGTAGCTTCCCGCTAAATAATTTTTTGAGGGACGGAACGCCACTATAGTGGTTTCCCGCTAAATGATTTTTTGGGGACGGAACGCCACTATAGTGGTTTTCTGTTAAATGATGTTTTTGGACGGAACGCCACTGTAGTTGCTTCCCACTAAATGATTTTTTGGAACAGAACGCCACTATGCTGGCTCGTATGAAACGGACGACAATAATTAGTGCAACTGATTTCAGTAGTTTTTTATTATTTTTAAAATAGATTTTTTATTCTATATTTATTGTAATAGATTCATACCATTATTAAATTTACTTTTGTCGAAGAAAATATAATTATATTACTCATAATAAGCCTCGTTTCGTAAAATTTAATCCTGTCACAACTTGCCCCGTATTGTGTAACAACTAGCCCCTACTCGGGGCAGGTTGATACAACATGTCTCGACTTTCAAAATAGCTTGTTTCAAAGTCATGGTTCTCGTTTAATTACATGCGATAGCGGTCATCGGTAGGGGAAAGAACGTACTTTAAGTGAGAGTCATTGATAGTATTGAATATGGAATGCAAAAAAAATATAAAATAAAAAACTGAAAAATGTAACAACTAGCCCCGGTCTCCCTTACTTCTTAACCGAGAGGTGGATAAAGAGCCGCTCAGAGCCGGAGACGTCTTTGCGATCCTGGACGCCGCGCCGGGTAAGAGCGTGGAGCTGAGCAACGTATTAGCTCCACGCTCGGCTCTTATCCGGCGCCCAGAATCGCAAAGAGGTGCCCGGCTCCGAGCGGCTCTTTGGGCACCTCTGTCTTAAGGCCTTACTGGCATAGACCGAGTCAGAAACCGCGTCCTTGAGATCGAGACAATACTGTACACCCGGTTTTGTCCCACATGAGGTACTTTAATAACCATTAAATATTTAGGGGAGAGTGGGTGAATTACGGACCCGGAGTAAAGTCGGATACCGCGATATTCGTTGGTTTCGTTAGTCCTGTCCTCCCGCGGTATTGTTACATGATGTAATTAGCTACGTATTTAGTGCTAAGCAAACTGTCACGACGGAAGGCTGCGCGCAACGAGATAAGGGCGAGAGATAAGGGTCGTGAAATGTTTTCGTAGCTTTTCTTATAATTTTACGCTTAATTTGAAAGAGACAAATCCTAAAATTTTCGAAGCTCGGGCATCACCGCTGTCCAGCGGTCACTGGCAACCATCCGAACGCCGGGCCGGTGAATGGTTGTAGTGGAATGCGTCCGTGAGGCGGTGTTGCCATTTTCGTCTGTTCGCGCGCGCGTAGGTTGCAGTTTTAACGGATGACCCTGTATTTTGAATCCATATTACATCAAAACTACCCAACAAAGCATAATTTTTTCGTAGTTCGGTTACTTAATTCTAAATAAAATCGCGGGATCACGTGGGAATAAATTTATGGGGTGGTTCTAGACACCATACTAAAATGAAAATTAAGAATAACGATATTGCGCGGTTGAGGCTTCGTTTGTTAGTTATAAGCGTTTAAAGATATGCCTAAAATCCCCTGTGCGGGTAAATTTGTGTTCTTTTTAAATTTTTCTACACGTTTTACAGCAAGAGATCTGATATTCTTTCCTTTCTCGGGGAGTCGTGTGATTCTGTGTTTGGTGTGATTTCTGCGCGTGTGTGTCACGATAGCACGATGCACTACAACAATGGATAGAATGGAAACAATGGATTCTAGCAAGTAGGTAGGTACCTTTTAATTTTCGATTAAGTGTCGCAGAATCGTGTGGCCATGCCGATTGTCGATAAATTTAGTAGTATAATGTCTGAGCTGAGTGACCCCATGCGACAGTGGCTTTGATGACCACTGCTTGACCCCTTGCGTGACCTGCCCCGCGTGCAGCAGTGCACGCGAATTGCCTGCTTTCAGGCATATCTATAAATGCTTATAACTAATAAACGAAGCCTCAACCTCAATATCGTTATTCTTAATTTTCGTCTTAGTATGGTGCCTGGAATCACCCCTTAAAGAGTGACCGAAAAATGAGGGGTGTTTTAGCCTCTTTTGGTCCCACGACTTTGGAAGTGAATTTTGTGCCATATAATACCTTATGATGAGACATCAATCACAACAAATTTTGAATTTTGAAAATCTGAGTTTAAATTCGTAGTTAGCAGTCAGCAAAACCCCTGGGAACAATTCTTTAAATTATCGACTGTTTTAAAAGTCCGTACATCAAAGCGTATGGGCTGATGCGTTAATGAATATTCACTTCCTTCACTTCCCAAATCTCAGAAACTAATTGTCACCCCAACTTGAAAATTTGTTGTGATCGATGTCTCATCATGAGGTATTATTTGGCACAAAATTCACTTCCAAAATCGTGGGACCAAAAAGAGGCTATTTCTTGGGTCACTTTTTATTCCCACGTGTTACCGAACACCCTGTATACCTACATGTTCGTATATATATATATATATGTTTTATTTGAAACTAGCTTTACTACTCGGCTTCGCCCGAATTTTAGATTCTGCTTTTATAAAAAAAAATTTTTTAGTTTTTTGTGGAAATGGTCACATTCATCTGGATTATGCTTTGTACAAGTACACATTGTATATACGACTACCCGGCGTACAGCGTTGGCACGTTTCGAACAGTTCCTTCAGGCAGTTCCAAAAATACGAGCACATTGCTGTGTGAGCACATTTATTCAATTATTTAATAAATCACTACGGCTCATGTCCGATTTTCTTTTTTAGAATTTCACACGAATATTTAGGCTTTTCATTGCAACATTTTTTAGAACTTTCTAATCATTTTTAAGGACTCTGTGTAACATTTTATAGAAATTTTATCGCTTCTCCCACAACAGCCTGTGTATAAGAGCGCAGCTTTGATTTCAATTTTTTCAAAAACCATGCGGTCAATCTGCTTGAAATTTTGATACAATGCGAACTACACTTTGAACATTAGATTAAAACACATTCCATAGATTTCTCATCATTTTTGCTCCGGTATCGAACCTCCTTAACTGCAGTGATCAGACAGGAACTGGTGTTTTGCAGATGCAATATGGTCGTTGGTGACAATACAGTTTCATTTATCGGTAAAACTGTTACACCGCTGAGCAAAATACACGAGTCAAGGGTCTTAGGTATATATATATATTTATATATATTTATATTATTTTCTTCTATTTTTTGTGATTTATTTGATAATACTCTTTTTCGCCCTCAGGGTTACCAGGCGATCCAGTACACGTCCTGGCATATATGACGTCACTTAGCTTGGATTGGCTCGGCGTTGACATGACGTCACGGCGTCACCAATCAAATATAAGTATTCCCCTTCTCCTACACCGTATGACGTCATATAGGCCAGCACACCGCCATTTTTTCAGTACGCCTGGCAACCCTGTCCGCCCTCGACTTTTTCATGTACTTGACGTAATTTTTTTACTTAATTGAAGTTTTTTATGGTATATATATACAAGCTAAAATACCCGGCGTTACCCGGGTTAATTTCCAAATATTGGCAAAAGTACCCCAACGATCATTCTAACATATACATATGTATATCCGCGGTAATCCAGTTCTCTCGCGGGAAAGCACGCGAGAAGCTTCGCCACCTGGTGTTGATATCGCGGTACCGCTACGCGCGAGGACGGACCCACGTGATCTGTAACCACCTTCTCTTACAACGTAGCTCACCACGCCGCGCCGGTATCGAAACGCCACGCGAGTATTCATTCCTCATTAAATAACAGCGCGTAAAAGTGGGCGAGGTCAACGAAACCTATACAGTGACCTCCGCTCGGACGTGTAGAACATATGTATGTGCCAAATTTGAACAAACAGCGCAGCGGTGTAAATTTATATTACGAACAAACGAACAAACAGAAAATGAATTTTATATAGGTTAGATTTCTTAACTTCTGTTCATTTCGGGTAATTACGGACCGTGTGTATACTGTATGGGTCTATTGCGGACGACGGCATTTACCCTTTTCTCTTAACACTTCAAGGTTTTTTATTTCTCCAGCACCCCGGAATAATATTAGGGAGAATATACGTACATACTCGTTGAAAGATCTTCAGATACCCGTGAAAGAGGTTAAAGATAAAAGGTATTCGACCCGTCAGGCAGCAAATAAATATTCAATTCCACGAGCAACCATATTCGATCATACAAAAAAAAACTGTGTCAGACCCACAGCGTGGAAGAAATCCACTGTTTAGTAAAGATCCAAAGATCTTTAAACAACCATCCTCATTTACCCCGCTAGCTACAGATAATTGCGGACAGAAAGAGTATTCTTGTCCTTTCAAAAGATGATTTGTTTATTAAAGTATCTCTAATTCTTTGTGTCGTCTTTGCAGATAATTAACCAAAGTTCCATCTATATATGAGCCGTTTATTCTGAAAGTGGCCTAACTCCATTTTTCAATTTTTTCCGGTTACCATGGTTACATGTACAACTTCATGTTATTTATCAGTAAAGCATTTCAGGTTGCTTATAATCCGAGCAAATACGATAATTCTTGACACATAAGTTTTCAGAGTTAGTTCAATAATCGAACCGTGTAGTTTGAAAGTGGCCTAACTCCATTTATACTTCAATCCAGATATTTACTATTGATAATGTCGGAAAGCAGTGATGAAGGTAATATTAATTAATTAGTATTTACAAGTTAACGTCAGTTTTTGGGCAATTGCGTTAGTTGAATAACCAGTACATTTAATTAATATAAAACTTAAAAAAAAAAACCACCGGAACATCATGATTTCTTCAAATCCATTTCACACGCATAAAATGTAGATGAGTAGTAAATTGTTTTGTAATAAATTTATGTTTGTAATTTTGTACGTTATGTAGTTAAAAAATGTTTTGAATCCCATAAATTATGTTTCCGAAGTGTTTTAACGATATGTAAAATAAATTCAGTATTGTTTTTTTCAATTTGAAGCATCTTAAATTATGTTGAATGGACTTGGGCACCTTCAAATTTTATAATGAATCTGGTTGTTAATTTTGGAAGTGGCCTAACTCCATTCTTGATAAGAAAACGCATATTATTCACTTAATAATTGCCACTATTTTAATAGGAACTATAAATTTAACATCCTTAGATACACTTAAGCAGTATGACTCATTAGTATCCTATACGTATATTTTTAAATTCATTGAAACGCAAACCCTTAAATATCTCGATTTGAAGATAAATGGACTTAGGCCACTTTCAAAATAAACGGCTCATATATAAAAATAAATGTATGTTTGTTTGTTTGTCCCGTATGCGTTTCTATACCGTTCATCCGATTGCGATGAAACTTTGGTGAGTTGTTATGCGTCCGCCCGCGAAGGTTTCTGAATTAGTACAACCATTTTACAAGGGGGTGAAAAGGGGAAATATGTATTTCCCCGGACCCCCTAATATCTATAATACCCGATTAGATATCAACTTGGTTCTTACTCACAATGATTACCCACACAAATGCCTAAAAAACAATTTCGGGATTTTTCCGTAACCAACCCCTAAGGGGGTGAAAAGGGGTAAACTGTATTTTCATGGAGTCCTTAATATCTCTTAGGCCCGAAGCGGAGCGCGGGGTATTTTGCTAGTTATCTAGAAAGTAAATCTGATTAGAGCCAATACTTTTGTACCAATTTAACTTTTCCCTTAAGTGTCCGTAATTCCCCCACTATCCCTTACACTTCGACGTTAGATAGAAAATCGGAGAAATCGTCAAAATACTTGCCGTAATGGATTCTCCAAATAGAAGTCATAAACAAGAATGAAATCACCAGCCTAATATCGAAAGTTTTTCACCGAAAATCGTGAGAACTATCTAAAAAAAAGTAACGTGCGCTCGGGACTGTGGTTGATCACGAACTGTCAAGGGGTCAGCCTGAATCAAACACCACGCGTGGGCTGCATGTCACAGCTCTTATCTTAAAGAAGCAGTGATACCGGGTTTGACCCACCTACCCGGTTTCACCCTGCTTGCCTCTATCCCAAATAGCACCGCACATCCCAAGCACGTCCTTTTCATGTTCAGTTTATATCCGAACGTCCTACGTCCATTTCTTAAGTCCTACGGACTTTCTTAGGACTTAAATTTCGGATGTTCCGGGAACGTCCGTTTCTTAAGTCCTACGGACGTTCTTAGGACTTAAATTTCGGATGTTCTAGGAACGTTCGTTTCTTAAGTCCTACGGACGTTCTTAGGATTTAAATTTCAGATGTTCCAGGAACGTCCGTTTCTTAAGTCCTACGGACGTTCTTAGGACTTAAATTTCGGATGTTCCAGGAACGTCCGTTTCTTAAGTCCTACGCACGTTCTTGGGACTTAAATTTCGAATGTTCTAGAAACATCAAACAATCTTGTAAGTCACGTGATTATTTTGCACGACTACATTTCGACTGTTCCGAGAACATTCGTCTCGTAAGTCTTGTGAATCTTTAGAAGATCTACATTTCAGATGTTCGAAGAACAACCGTCTTGTAGGTTTTGCAGATGATTCAGGTTCGGTTGCAAAACAGTCTTACGACTGAACCTCGCCTTTGCGCTATTTTTTTGTGCAATGAAGATGCTGAAATGCTGAAATGTTCCCAGGTAGCTTACAACGTCTTCAAGTCGTCTGTCTTCAGTCGTCGTTAAAACATCTGTCTTGAGACGAATGTGAAATTTTAAGCAATGAGTCTAGAGGTCGAATGATGATATTCTGTAGAATATTTCGCGTCAATGCACATTTTTTATAAACTATTAATAATCGGTATATACCTAGAAATTGGAATTATTTGCAAAGAAGTGTCTTGAGTAGTTGCGAAAAGCAGTTGCTTCGTAATCTGGGAGTCCTGGGTTCGATTCCCGTCACCGCCAAATTTTTTTTCTTAATGTCCTAACCCAGACTTGATGAAGACGTCTTTAAGGCGCTTTTAAACCATCTGCAAAACGGGTTTGAGACGCCTTTTGGACGTATTTAACTTTACTTTCGGACGTTCGGAAAACGTTCTGAGAATGTTGACACAGCACGTTCTCAGGACGTCCCACTTTGTAAATAGGACCTTCCTACGACATTTAAAGAACTTAACGAGGACGTACAGAGGACATATGGACCTTGTCGGGACATTCTCCGAGCGTACAGTACGACCGGAACGGACGTCCTTCGGACGTACATAAGATGTCTTTGTGCTATTTGGGATGTCGAGGGCCTGGAAAAGGTCGAATTTGGAACCTGATATCCTCGAAAAATTTTAAGTAGTGCACCCTACACGTTTAACATATTATTGTACATGATGTGCACTAAATAAGTATATGCAAAATTTGAACCTTTGCAAATAGCTCAGTAAATCGGTATTCCCAGCCTCGTAGCCTCTAGTAGTATCGTTGCTTCATCAAGCTCACAATGGATTCACAACATGACATCGCGAAAATTTGCACTATACGTACGTGATTAGGGAATAACAGTAACTGGAGGCTATATTCGGCGTAGGTGCGGCATAGTAGATGGGTGCGGTTTACGCGAGTTAGATCAGTGTTAACGGATACTGCTAACCGACTTTGAAGTTATTTTCAAGTGTACTTGAACTATAAGCAAATAGGGAGGAAATATTCGCTAAATTCGACCACCTCCTTGATTCCCCAAGATAATCAGGAACAAATAGTTGTAACTAGTCAAACACATTTACTGCCATTCTAAGTTTCAAGTGATGTGCATTAGAATTGTTTAATTGAAGGTTTCATTACCAGGACTATGTCGCCTAGCAAAAGAAATGTCCTAAAAATTGTTTTAAAAAGTAATGTTATAGTATAGAAGCAAAGCTTATATGTAGTAGATGGACGTAACAGGAATGATAAAAGCGCGGGAAAAGACGATTATATTTTTGAAAATAATACTTCTGTAGGCTTCGAAATTTTGGCGGGTCCAGAAATGGTTTTAAGGTGATATGAAGTGCGAAAGGAAAATAATCCCACGGAAATGCCCACTTTGAAGGGAGGGCACCAGGAAAAATAAGGAAACTGTAATGAAATATAGGACGAAGAAAATTATTAAATCTTTTTCGTAAGTTTCATCGCACAAATTTAATGTTTTAACGTGTCCACCTTCACTTTTCATAATAATCGATGCTTTACTGTTCCTCACAGCTGGATTACATTTATCTCAACAAATCCGCACATTCATCAGCACAATTCGAGATAATGAAACTCGAATTATAAGTAGGTACCCTTTAAGGTTTTAACATCTGACGATTTTCTGATTCGAAGTAAACGTTTATATGAATCACAATAATTGATATTCAAATGCTTCCAAACGAAATTACAAACCAATTTTAAATAACTCAAAAAATATCTTTATCTTACGTCTAGGGTTTATACAAAAACCGACTTTTGAGAAAACCGGTTTTCGAATTCCACTATTCCCAAAAATCGGATAAACTGGTTTTCGAATTTTCGCAAAAAAAATGTAATTAAAATCGTAAATAAACATTTGTACTTATTTTAAAATTTTTCAGTATCCTTAATATTATGGAATTACAAAAATATAACAAAATAAAATATACTCTATCTATACAAAACCGTATAAATTAAAAAAATTAAAATAACTAAATTCGTACAAATGCGTACAATTTTTGAGTTCATTTAAGGGGGTAGTGGACTATTAGACACGTAAAATCGTTAGTTTCTTTAACACTAAATTACGTTGATACCAAATAATCGTTATAGTTCTGCTTTTCACAATCTATTGTGGGCACGTTTGCGAATAATTATAAAAAAAAAATCGTTGGAATGTATAAAATTCTCGAAGTTACTAATCGTTGAAGATATCCCTGTACGGCGCGCCGCTGCAGGTGGTGTACATCGATTCAGGTGAGCCAATCATTTGAAAGCAAAATGCTTTGGGGTGAGTACTTTATACACCAAAATCTACAAAGTGGAACTTTGGCTATGAATTTGAACAAAAATTGTGGAAGTTACGCACGAATCAATTTTTCCTCGAAATTTTTACGGAAAAAATCGTATTTAATCAGATATAAAATGTTTTATAAACATCCAATGTTGATGCGGGAATTCCACTCTGTAGAAGAAGGAATTCTACACTTCCAGTAAAAATTTCAAGTGAAAATATTCATTGGTTCAAGAGTTATGATGTATACCGTGTCTGAAAATGGTGTTTCGAGAAAAACGGCTTCAAAGTTAAGTCCATATGCCAATACCGCTCTGCGAGGCCGCGCACTCAGTTACATTCGCTGATATAACTTCTACAATTATTTGAATTTCTTCATGAAATATTGTTTAAAATGTTCATAAAGGATAAGACTTTCAGAATCAGTAAAAAAAAATCGATTTTTTGAAGCTGAAATAGTTCACAAAATCGGAAAATAACCGGATTTTCATGGGTCAATTACACCCCCTCAGAGTGAATTTGGGCAGCAAACAAAAATTCCTTTGTAATCAGGAGGAAATTCCCCACATATTCACAAAGTTTCAGAATTTTTCGAATTTCCGGCTTCGGGATCTTCCCTTGTCAGTGCTACATTTACGTTACACATTTACAGAAATTTCACTAAAAAGCCAACAGCTCAGTTATACAAACCAACTGTTTGGCGTTCAAAAGTGCTTCATAAATTTAAAGCGTGGCCTGCTTCGAAAAGCGTGACAGCGTTACTGAGCTCCCTTTATTTTGTATTCCATCACCAGCATCGCTCAAGTCGCTCGTGTCGCGTGAACGCAACAGAACGATCGAGGTCCGCGTGTGGACGAACAGGCGTAAGCAGTATTCTTATGTTTTGGAGCGGTCGGGCTTGTGGCTTGGATTTCGTTACGCGATACTAATTAGCCACAACTGTGGCTCGCGTTTCCGCGTTAATTACAAACCAACGGAGCATCGAGTAGGTACCGCGTGTACGCGAGTGTTTCGCGTGGCTTTGAATCCACTCATTTTGCACCAGCTCGTGTGCTTGAACCACTTTGCGCGGGGTATTCGTTTGCGAGGGCTGATATTTCGAGGGGAGGCGGTACACTTGAATTCTCTAGCATCAACTCGAGCCATGATGATGGTCTTATTAACCTTTACCTGTATCGCCAAACATAATCGCTCACTATCTGTACGAAACGCGTAGGGGAGACCGGGGCAAAGTGAACCCCGGGGTAAAATGAGCTTCCTTAATTAATTATTTAACAATAGAATATATTTACAAATTTGGGTGACGTAATAAATGTGTGTAATACTACAATGATAATTATGCACATTCAGGTATCGAAAAATGGAAATTCATTTAAAAAATGAAAAATGAAGTTTTAGAGCCTTCCAATTGGTTTTCTTTTCAATTTAGCTTTTTGGATAAATGAGTCTTAAATGTGTTATTTTAACTCCTTTTTTTTCTGCGTGTTTATAACACGCTTATACACATACATGTACACGCGTTTGAGAAAACATTAATCCTAACATTATTAAATAATTAATTTTCCACTGAGTACACATTCGGGGCAAAGTGGCCGGGGTAAACTGAGGTGCAAAGAAAAGATGCGCGAGTGATGTGCGCAATAACCTAACCAACCTGTCAGCTAGCTGAGAAACGACGCGGTGTGGTGGTTGCAGCGTCCTCGCAAATAATTATTGTCAACATATCAGGTAATATAAATTCATATTTTTCATTACGTCAAAAAATTAATTCATTTCTTTCATTACGTTAATAATTAAATTAATTTTTTTCATTACGCCAATAAATTAATTCATTTTTTTGCGTATAAATATTATAACCTACGAAACCTGTTACATGCCTAATTAACTATAGGTTATTTTTTCAGAATAGAATGAGCAGGAGTGCAATTTATGGGCTCATGAAGACTGCGTTAAGCATCTTATTAAAACATCGTTATTTTTATGTGAAACCTGTCTGCCAAAAATTCTTGAAGCCCATTTGAAAAAAAATTGTGTTGGAAAGATATATAATGTTTTTGTTAAAAAATCTATTTAGATGTAAAAGTACGTATTTTATTAATAATTATGTATGTATGTGTTTTAGTTATAATATGTCAGACTGTTCATGTAACCAAAGTTCCTTTAAAAACTCATTTTCTTCTGAAAACGAGTTTACACAAAGTACAAAGTTTCAAAGTACAAATTATTATTGTTAAACTTGTATTAATGAAATATATTTTTGAAAAAATAGTTTAAATAGTTTAAAACTTCTAAGAAAGTTAATTTTATAATTATATATCCTTCATTAAAACACGTATTTTATTTCTGCTCACTTTACCCCAGATAGTAGCTCACTTTACCCCATATATGGGGTAAAGTGGTCGATTTTGCATTTTTTTTTCAAACTGAATTTTAATATACTTCGAGTTTATTTTAAGTATTGCTATTCAGCATTTATCAATAGTAATGTTCAAATTATATTATAAATCTATTTGCACACATTTTTATTGAAAGGGAAAAATTTTATTCGTCCTCAAACTTTTTCCGTCTCACTTTGCCCCGGTCTCCCCTACAATATTGCTACGCTTCGCATAGACGCGTTATCGATAAGGTGTTATAATCGAAGCTCCATTATTGGAAGCGGCATTGTTCGAACGTTCTACTATCTGAACGATCTGTTATTCGAATTATGGTATGACGTCTTACTGCGTCACGCATGAATCATAAGTGTTGAAAGGATATATTTAGAAGTAACATATCTATATATACCTAATCCCAGATAGCACCGCACATCCCAAGGACGTCCTTTTCATGTCCAGTTTATATCCGAACGTCCTACGTCCATTTTGAACATACATAGGATTTTCTTAGGATTTAAATTTCGGATGTTCTAGGAACGTCCGTTTCTTAAGTCCTACGGACGTTCTCAGGACTTAAATTTCGGATGTTCCAGGAAGGTCCGTTTCTTGAGTCCTACGGACGTTCTTAGGACTTAAATTACGGATGTTCCAGGAACGTTCATTTCTTAAGTCCTACGGACGTTCTTAGGACTTAAATTTCGGATGTTCTATGAACGTCCGTTTCTGAAGTCCTACGGACGTTCTTAGGACTTAAATTTCGGATGTTCCAGGAACGTGCGTTTCTTAAGTCCTACACACGTTCTTAGGACTTAAATTTCGGATGTTCTAGAAACATCAAACAATCTTGCAAGTCACGTGATTCTTTTGCACGACTACATTTCGAATGTTCCGAGAACATTCGTCTCGTAAGTATTGTGAATCTTTAGAAAACCTAAATTTCAGATGTTCGAAGAACAACCGTCTTGTAGGTTTTGTAGATGATTCAGGTTCGGTTGCAAAACAGTCCTACGACTGAACCTCGCCTTTGCGCTATTTTTTTCTGCAATGAAGACGCTGAAATGCAGAAATGCTCCCAGATAGCATACGACGTCTTCAAGACGTCTGTCTTAAGTCGTTAAAACATCTGTCTTGAGACGAATGTGAAATATTAAGCAATGAGTCTAGAGGTCGAATGATGATGTTCTGTAGAATATTTCGCGTCAATGCACATTTTTTATAAACTATTAATAATAGTTATATACCTAGAAATTGAAATTATTTCCAAGGAAGTGTCTTGAGTAGTTGCGAAAAACAGTTGCTTCGTAATCTGGGAGTCTGGGTTCGATTCCCGTCACCGCCAAATATTTTTTTCTTAATGTACTAACCCAGACTTGATGAAGACGTCTTTAAGGCGCTTTCAAACCATTTGCAAAACGTCTTTAAGACGTCATTTGGAAGTATTTAACTCTACTTTCGGACATTCGGAAAACGTTCTGAGAATGTTGACATAGCACGTCCGCAGGACGTCCCACTTTGTAAATAGGAGCTTCCTACGACATTTAAAGAACTTAACGGGGACGTACAGAGGATATATGGACCTTCTCGGGACATTCTCCGAACGTACAGTACGTCCGGAACGGACGTTCTACGGACGTATATAAGAATTATAAGATGTGTTTGTGCTATTTGGGATGACAGGTGTTTATCTTCTAAATCAGTTGGGACATCTGTTAGAAAATAAATTTGGTACAATTTGGTCGTGCATGTGCAGTTTCTGTAATTATACTCTGTACGCTTTCTTTTAAATCATAAATTATGATTTTAAACGAAAGTTTCCCAAGTCTAAAGAAATCAGTAGAGAAGAAAATTTTCATGACAAAAGAATTTAATTTATTTAACATGTGAATAGAAGTAAAACGTACACTTTTTCAAGATTTCTTCTATAATTCCTATGTCACTTCCCGCGTAAATGCTAAATTTTGTACACATAAAACACAAATGGAAACAAATACAAGATAAACAATAATATCGTGATTTACAGATATTTCTTTGCGTACAATTAGCAGGTCCTCGTGGCAAGTAAAAAAGGTGGAAAATTTGATTAAAACAGTGATATGGAGTTATGCACTTAAGTGCACCGCAAGTATAAACGAAAAGAAATGCAAGGGACGTTTGTGTTATCACTGAATAAACGCTGTATTTATAACTCGACAAACTGCCTTCTCTGCATACCTTTAAGGGGAGGTTCGGGTCTAAAAATCGATTTTTTTTATTTCATTTTTCGAATGTTCAACCTTTTAGGAATATGTGTTTAAAATGAATTTTTTAAATTATCTCCAAAAGTTATTATTCGATTCGACTGAAACTTTTTTTATTTTGAGAAATATACTTCACGCTCGTGGATAGACCGGTAAAATTAAAAAAAAAAATTTAATTTTTAAAGGCGTTGAAAGGACGAAAAATATAGGGAAAAAGTGATTTCAAACTTCAAGTGTCCTTATTTTCTCAAAAAATGTCATTTTTGTCATTTTTTCTGATCAGTCCAGGAACCAGTTTCGTGCCCTTTAATAACCTGGTACTGTTGTTTACTTCAGACCAATGGTTTAGGTGCTACAGGTTCCACCGATTCGGATGAATTTTTTGACGCCTGGACTTTAACGACTCCCCAGTGCCGTTTGCAATAATTAATTATAAAACAAAAAATATATTTCTACAGTTTAAATCATCCTTAATTCAATGCAAAAAGTCCCATTAAATTATATGTAGTGGTTTTCCTTTACTTAATTCCTAAAGATCACCTATTTTTATGGGCTCTAGACCGGAACTACCCCTTAAACACGACATAATTTAATCACGATGCACTTTAAGCTGCGTTATTTGGAATGTCACTGTTGCATTGAAGACGTAACACGTTGCAAGATATATTGACATTATTGACCCTCGTATCGTATATGGCAAACAATGCTTGCATTTAACTGAAACAGCATGCATCCACAATTAATGGAGAATCCTATCACGAACGTGCCACTAACTCCCAACTCGCTTCTTGAGCATCCTGCATTATGACACATATACATATGTACGTTGTACATACCTTTGTATATGTATACATCTCACGATTCAAACTCGACTTGCTCAAGAATCCATTAAAATTGATCCCATAACACGATTCTTATTCTACCTCCAATTAATGTAATAATTCCTTTCAAAAACGCTTTTCCCCATTTCGAAGTTTTTTTGTCTAATAAATATTTTATTCACTTCTATATTCAAATGAATAATCAAAACGACATTGTGAGACAAAGCTGCTCGCTTCAATTCTAAATATTTAATGCGGATCGGCTAATTTCAAAAGTTGAGTGGCCATGGTAGTTAACAAAAAATAATATAATTAAATTGTAACCAAATGCTTTCAATTCATTTACAGGGAATTAAATAAACTCCAAATATGTGGAATATTAAAGAATTACTTATGTAGAGAAATTAATAATTGAGACAAGTAAAAACAATACCTCCAAGCAGTTTCCAAATCCATTGTATTAACACTCCACATTTTGTAAACAGGTTTCAAACAGTACTCACCTGAAACAGGAAATAAATACGGTTACAATTAGTAAGATTATTTCATTGAAACGAATGGGATTATGATCTGTGTAACTTAAGTTTAAAATTATCATATTCTAATAATACAATTAGAAGTGAACAACTGACCTATGTTTCGATGTTATATTTACGTAAATAGAAAATCTAATTCAACGCATCACATTTATTACTTAGAATATTATTTAGCCTTTCCAACAGAGATCACATTGGCATCAATTAACAACATAATTTTAACAGCTATAACGCTATTGTATTATAAATTTTTTAACTGGAAAACGATACGTAATATTCTAGTAATATTATGCAACAATATATAATAAAAATGATGAAAAAGTATTTTTCATAAAATAATTATTACTGAACCTGTATGATCAAATTCAGAACCTCCACGTGGAAATTTGTTAACCATTTTTTAGTAATAAATTAAAAATTGTAAATTAAAGCCAGTGTAACAGGTGTCTATACATATGATGTGGTTTTTAATTCAACAGAAAACCCTGAGAATATGTGTAACGCAAAAAGTTTTTTAATTTTGTCTATTTAAAATTAAATGAAGTTCACAATTCATTCTAATATAATCTGGTGCATGATAATGTCAAAAATGGACTGTGAAATGAATAAATGATTAAATCATACTTAAACGTGACAATTCAAGAACATCGTGAATATTTAATAAATTCTGATGGCAACAAATTCAACACCCTATAAAAAACTACATTTGATAATGAATAATAATAAACAGGTATTTGTCTATTTTCCTTAATCCTCTGCGCTGTTTAAATAGTAACGATAAGTATTTCTTCGAAGGCAATGAACCGATTAAAGAAGCCATCTAAACATAAATGGGAACATTGTTAGGTAATGGCTTACGAATGACTATGATCAATGGTTATATCAGCGACCCTTCACCAGGATTGTAGAGCTCTACTGACTGTTACTTTCATTACGAGCGATACTCAAACATCCGTGTTATATGTATGTATACATGCAGAGTGGAATCGGGGACACCCGATCGTGGGGTGACTCCTTTTACAAAAACAAATCGAAAGAGTCGAATAAAGTTCGTTGATAAAAGCCTTCGTTTCCGAGAAGATCGACTTTCACCGATCTCAAACATAAGTCATCACTTTGCTAGTTTCAAACTTGTTTAAACAATACAAGCCATAGAAGATTATATGAGCCGTTGTTTTTGAAAGTGGTATAAGTCCATTTTTTTTGAGAATTGAGTTAATGTTAGTTTTAGTCAGATATAGATATCCTCTTTTTATATTTATAATCACACGGTCAATGGTGTACAATATCTTCGTAAATTAATAAAAAAAAGTTGAGCTGTAAAATGTTATCGCAGGAATGTTTTTTTCGAAAGTGATATAAGTCCATTTTTTGGAAAAAATACTTCATTATGATAAGTGTAAAGGAAAAATAAGATTGAAATATGAATGAGTTTGTTATTATTAGTAATCCTAACGAAGTAATTTACTTTTCTCACGCGTTTATTTATAAATTCCTTATAATATAACTGAAATTATTTCTTAATAAACTCGATTATTCGTTTACTTGTAAGTAATGAAGACATGTATGTCTTTTTATTACTGATAATTACTATTCCGTGACGACATGAAAAAAAGATTAATTATAAAACTTACATGTAAATTTTATGAAGCAAAAAACAGTGAGGAAATATATGAAACAAAGAATGGGATATAAGTTTTATAATTAATATTTTTCATGTTCTCAATGAATTCTAATTGTCAGCATAGTTAATAACTGATCAGTAATGTTATTAACCAGAAAAAAACTTCGGTCGATATTGGTTATTAGCGGTAACAAAAAAAATTTTCGCCCTCAATAATGGTTATGGGTAACCAAAACACAAAAAAAAATAGAAGAAAATATATAATATCACAAACAATAGAAGATAATAATATAAATCCCCCCAAAATAGAAGAAAATATACAATATAAAAAAAGATGTGAAATCAAAATGAGCTGCAAGTACATAAAGGTGCTTTCCAATGTATTAAATAATATTAAGCAGATATATTTTTATACAAATAAATATTTTAATACGAATAAATATTTTATTCAAAATACTTGGCGCTGCTCACCGAATTGGTGTTGCTAAACTGAATACATATGTATAAATTGCATTAATCTTTTTCTTTCTTTCTTGTGCGTGCGTTCGTGAATGTGTGTATGTGTGCGTTTGCATATGCTACGTATGATATTAGAGTTAAATATATGTAGAATAAATCTGACTGCGTTTGTAATATGTATATGTATATGTTTATATAGTTTAGATTGTATGGGAGTTATTGTAAATTATTAATACTAAGACAATTAACATTTTTTCGGTGTCGCAGCGCCAAGTATTTTGAATAAAATATTTATTCGTATTAAAATATTTATTTGTATAAAAATATATCTGCTTAATATTATTTAATACATTGGAAAGCACCTTTATGTACTTGCAGCTCATTTTCATTTCACATTTTTTTATATTGTATATTTTCTTCTATTTTTTGGGGGATTTATATGATTATCTTCTATTTTTTGTGATATTATATATTTTCTTCTATTTTTTGTGATTTATATTATTATCTTTTATTTTTTGTGATTTATTTGTTTCATGTACTTGGCGTAATTTTTTTACTTTTTGAAAGTTTTTTATGGGGATCTCACTTATTTTTACAAAGATAATTCATGTACTTGGCGTAATTTTTTTTACTTTTTTAAAGTTTTTTTATTTATTTTACATGTACACATGAAAATATGCTTATTACATTTGCTCGTGCAGCGGGTTACTTTCTCTTCGTCTGCATCGTTAACTGAAATAGAACACATTTACTAATTATTTATAAATTATCACACGGGCTTATATGTCAAGATCATTGAATGAATAATTGCGTGTGCAAAACCCTACTTTCAAATTTGTGTGTACATAGCCTGACGTAGATCACACTACATCATCTTCTGCTTCGATTATCTGTAAATATATGAAAGCCACATTTCTTTTTAATTATACGACTTAACGTAGAATTTATATAGAAATATAGAAATAGGGTGACCTTTTGCTATAGTAATTGTAGACACTGCATAATGTGTCTAAAGGAGGTGAGAGCGTATGGTTAAAGTATTACGAATGCCTTTCACAAAAGATTGAATTACAAATGTCTTTCACAAAAGATTGAAAAGCATCAAGGGAGATGTGTTTTCAGCGTACTTTCTTCACTAATGTGACTTGCTCTACATTGCAAGCAGTCCACCATAATCTATTTTCTTAATAATTCTTAATGCTACGTCGTTTGACAAATTTTGTAGATTTACCTTAATTGACAAATTTCCAGAAACTTGTGCGAAACAAGATGCTCTGTCTATCTATCTAATCTTCTCCGGGCAACCTCCAAGCCTGTGCGTCCCCTTCATTTTTATCCAAGTCCTGTGCGTTCCATTCAGTTCTATCCAAGCCTGTGCGCCCCCTTCATTTTTATCTAACAATAAGTCCTGTGCGTCCCCTTCATTTCTATAAGCTTTACATAAAAACTCTAAATTAAAAATAATTTGCTGGTATAATAAAAATATCTGTCAATTTAAATGCAATGCAATTTGTTATAACATATATTTTGTACATGCATGGTACAAATTTCCAGAAACTCATGCGAAAGAAGATGCTTCTCTCTCGAACCTTCTCCGGACAACTTCCAAGTCTGCGAGTCTACATAAAAAATTTATTAAAAAATTTTGGTGACCCACCTTGTTAATTGAGACAATCATTCAGTCTCCCATGTAGTGTAAAAACTCGTGACATTTCAAATTGGGACAACTTACCTTATTTGACACTTGGCAGGTTATGACGGATTGACACTTGGTAGGTTATAAAGCGATGACACTTGGTAGGTTATAATTCAATAGTACATATGTAAAATGACGGACGCCGATCCCTGCCGAATGATCCCGAGAGTCGACGAACGAAACATACACTAGTTTCTTTTGGCCGAAGGTGTGCGTGTAACGCGTCGACAAAAATTTGGTTGAAGGAGAATCAGAAGAAAAATCTTACTGTTTCCGACTGATTCATGAGACGATATTATGATATCTCTGTCATGCGTGGACAGATTTTATTGAAATTTAGTCTTATTCGAAAGCTTATATGCGGTTTACATAAGAAAAATGCCTTTAAATTTAGAAAATGTTGCAGGCATCCTGAGATATTAATGAAATAAGTTTCAGGTTAGGTTGGAATAGCCCGGCGACGAGTAAATGATAGCGGTAGCGACAGTCGACATATACAGGGTGTCTTTCCTGTACTTGGCGTCGAGACGCTATCTCGCGTCTATAGATAAAATTCGAGTCCATGGTTACTGGGGGCAAAAAAAATATTCATTCATAATGGTTAATCGTAATCAGAACAATTAAAAATAAATATTATAAGCATTTCATTTTTTAAGAAACTTATTTAAGATTCAATGATAACTGGTGTCCATTTAAGTAAAAATTCTTACTTAATGACATTTTTAAAAAAAAAATTTAAAATAATTTGTTTTGAATTTTTGGTTAAAACGAATACACTAGAAACAAATTAAAATCTCTTTTTGCACTTCTTGTTTGCATCTAACACGGTCCAATAAATGTGCCTTTTTAAAAATCTCCATCTCTTCAATTCGAAAAAAAAATATTTCCGATTTTTTTTTCTTAGAAATTGCTCTGAATTAAATAAAAATTCTTAGAAATTGCATTTAAGGTTGCTACACACTTTCAATTAATGAATCCATTCACAATTTTAACTTTCGTCTATGTTTTGAAAAAAGCAGAATAATTTTGGAAATGTTGAAGTAATGCGATGCAACGACGAAGACGACGCTACGGCGGGAAATCACACCAATTCATCGTCTCATTGCGTTTGCATTAAGGCCGCAATAGGGGCGCAGCTAAATTGAATGCGCCTATCGGAAAGCCCATTAGTTAGTCCGAAGAAATGTTGCTCTAAAAGCTTGTCAACCGCGGTAATGCCCATGCATTACTGCTAACTTCCATCTTTCCATTGTTCCAGATTCTATGGAGCAAACGGTCTATGTTACGCAGGACGGCTAGGAAAACGCTTTTGCTGAATTTCTGGAATGAAATACATTCCATCTCTTTGTTTCAGCTCGCATACAACATGTATCGCAAATGCTGGCGTGTTTTCATGCAGTGATGCCAGAATCGTGGGACGTGGGACAAATCCTTACCCCCACTATGACCTACCGTCGTCCCCCACTTTCTTCCCATCGCACTGCACACAAGCATATCCCTACTCCTGTCCGTGTGCACTGCCTGTTCGGCTGCCGAGCACACGGACAGGAGTAGGGATATGCTTGTGTGCAGTGCGATGGGAAGAAAGTGGGGGACGACGGTAGGTCATAGTGGGGGTAAGGATTTGTCCCACGTCCCACGATTCTGGCATCACTGTTTTCATGTACAAATTCATACCAGACAAAAAATTCGTGTAGAACGTGGTATCTTTAGAAGCAATCTGTCCTGAAATAAATAATTCTGCGTTTCCAGTTTGCAACTAGTATAGGAAGAACAGAAAATCAGACATTTATCTGCTACTAGCATGCCCAGTGTCGGACTTCGCCCGAATTATTAGCGTGACTGATTCATGGTTATTAAAATTATAATATGCTTCAACGAAATGAAGTATTTTGAAAAAAAGATTGTTCTCATTTTTTAGAGTCTTTTTTTATGCTGCTCGCTACTTTAGTTTCTTCTTACATAAGAAGAACGTCTAGCACCGGCGGATGCCCTAGAAAAGTTTTGTTTTGGCATGTTTATGTTAATTAACCCGTTAACCCGAAAATATACACGTCCGTTATCGGAACGTGGTGGTACTCGAGAGTGACGGTACACGATCTGCCCGGCTCTCTTATAGGCACGACTGCTGTATTCCACCTGCGAGAAGCGCTCGGCCCGATTCGCCGCCTGGCGGTCGCGGCGCGTAGTATCCATCGCAGCCGGCCGAGTCATGACTTCTTTATGTACATAATAATAAATTACACAGATTAATTATATTTTACGTGATTAAACATAGCCTATGTCCGTTCTTGTTGTTCAAGGATGCTGTAGTTAAAATTTCGTGATGATTGGTTCAGTACTTTTTGAGATTTTTGTGTACATACATACAAACGCTGTAGCTTTATTATAATAGTAAGATAGTAAGATAGTAAGATAGTAAGATAGTAAGATAAGATAGTAAGATAGTAAGAAGTAAGATTACCGCTAACTTTACCTGCTGATTGTAACCGGACAGTCTGTTATGTAGGTCGAATTAACTCGTAAGTCTATATTTATGGTTTATTAATTTGTTAATCTATATTTATGATTTAATTATGACATAGCAAAACATTTCTACGCTATACAAAGATATGAGCACTCAAGATTCAAGATTTTCAAACTTCTTTCCCTACTCTGAAAAAAATCGCAAATGTTGCATGGTTCATGCTTAAGAATTTCTCTACGCATCAAGAGCCACTCTCCTGGCACTACTCATACAATGACTCACTCCTGGTATACCCATCACAAATATTCAGAAAATAATAAGAAGAAAGTCACACATTATGCAACACAGTCGTTAAAGATCCATTACCAAGCCAAAAGAGCAACAGATACCACTGCTCTTTTGAAACAGAAAATAACAGGTAACAAGAGGCAATGGCAACGCACAATGCTAGGACATCCGCGCTCTTGGGCACACATACAGATTCAAAACACACATTACATAGCCGTCGCACACAGAGAAGAACACTGTTTCATAAAAATCGAGATGAACCAATCATCCTTGTTTCGCGGCGATAAAACGAACACCACCGCATCGCCGAATGACTTTTACAGCCCCGCCGTGATGAAACCACAATGAAGAAATACCTAGCCACGTTGCAACACCCCAACAGCGAGTGCTTCTCCTCCTGGCGTGAATTCGAAAGTGGCAGAGTTGCATGAAAGAAATCAGTTTCGTGTAATTAAACAGTTAAGAAAAGAAACGGTTGCTCGATTAAATGTATCAGCTGTAAGTGGTGCTCGTTCCCATTCACTATTGTGCGACGAAGGTTACGCACGTTGCGTCGCGCTGCTTTGGTTCATCTCCGATAAAGCCGCCTGAATGGACGGCATAATGATTAATAGCCCAGGAGTTTATTAAGCAGCCGAGAAGGGAGGAGAAGCAACAGAAAGCAAAGCTCCTTGGCCCCGGCCCTCGACTCGCTTATAACGGCTGACGCTTCTGTGTGGACTGTATTATACCACTTAGAGAATGCATTTCTTCTTACCGCGCCGCACAGTGGGGTATTTATCCGGAAACCCGGACGTAAATGCATTCCAAAATTTTCCGTAAACTGTACAATGTTTGCTACTCAAAGCAGTTGAATGTGTGAGGAACAATGTACGAATATTGTTTTTTTTTCTCATTTGTGCACTCATGAAGCAACGGGTTTTGTCGAAAATTAAGAGATTTTAGTGGTACATAATGACATTTTTTGTCCAAATCACCCTACAGATCGTAATTTTTCAGTAAACTTGACAATTTTTTTTTAATTCTTCGCAATTAGATTCTCTATCGGTCTGTGCGGCCGGAATTTTGAAGTTCGCTGCCGATTTTTTATATTTAGCGAAATATACAGCGCTTTTAGAAGATCAGTATCTGTGAGCTTTTTTGGCCCGCGGTTCCGAATTTAAAGTCCGATTTTTGAAACTGAAGATGGCGAATCCACTATGTTGAAGCGAAATTCCAGAAAATGGGCTTATTCGGAAGAAACATAGTGCGTATAGATTTTCGGTGAACTGGCGACCTCATGCTTACTAGCCGGGAGCGCTACGCACTGGCCAACGCTATTCGTTAATAAGGGAACTCGACATTTTTCAAAGTCGATTTTCTCAAATTTGGAGGGGGAAGCACGCCTTACTGCTTTGAGAAATTAAAGTCCAAGTGAAGACCTTCACGTACACTAAGTATAAACAATTTCTGAATTTGCCAGTCTGAAGGTCCCCTTGTCAGCGTAACTCAGCGCTGTCCAGCGTAGGGGCCCCTCACACGTGTACTCCCCCTTCCAACCTTCCTTTCAAGCAGCGTGACTTGTCGTCAAGGAGACCGCGCGACGTTGAAAAGGAGACCGCGACGTTTCCGTAGACAAGGGCGCTCAGACGACGCGCGCGACGCCGACGTTCACTGTTACAGTATTTCCTCGCTGAGGACTCGCTGGTCGGGACCGACGTTGAGCCCGTATCGTGAACGGAGCCCTAATTCGGAGTGTTCGTTTCTCGCTGCTTTCTGGCCGAAGGGGGGAGCGAGATGGAACGCCTTGCGTGCGCGGCGGGCGTGCGCGCCGGGCGCGAGCGCTCAGATGAAATCGTAACTGCTCGACGCATGCGCCCCACGGTCAGATATGACGGCGCCTTAGGCGAACTTGTCCAATTCAGCCCTTTATTATAATACATTTATTTGAGATTATTGATGACCTTACTCTGAATTTTTATTCGTAGTTTAAAACAGTTGCAGTACAATTTGTAGTATTTCATTTAAAAGTTTATTTGCAACAATGCCAACAATGGATAGACCATTTTGCGCCCCTTGTCAACCTTACGCCCCAGGCAGTTGCCTAATTTTTCACAGTAAAGTCATAAATAATCTCAAATAAATGTATTATAATAAAGGGCGCAATTTGACAAGTTCGCCTAGGGCGCAAAAAAGACTTGAGCCAGGCCTGCGTCAAGCTTTCGCAGAAGCTGTTTTCGTGTTCACGGTGAGTGCTCACGACCATGGCGCACGCAAAGGACGGAGTGTCAGGCGTCAGAAGGAGGGAGCGAGGCAAAACATCAACGGGTTGTCTGCTCCTACCGTCCTCACTCGCTCTCGTTCCATCTCGCTCTCTCCTTCGCCGGACAAGAGTGAGACAGACCTGGTGGGGATAGCGAAAAGTCCACATCGTGTACGCCAAATCGAGCCCTCAGCGAGGGAGTACTGTACTTTGAATCGGCCGCGTCTGTGCGCCATGGCAACGGCGGACGATGGTGGGAGGCGACTTTTGCCTCTCAAGAGGCAAGTTGGACGGCGCTGGGACCTAAGTTGATCGAAGCCAAACTAAATGCAATAAGTTTCACCCAAATCGATTCAGTAGTTACGGAGAAATTATTGGACAAACATAATACGTATAACTAATAACATAGATACAACAACACCCTCGAACTGAGGACCTCTTTCTTTTTGAAGTGACGGTTAATAATGAAGTGAATGCCTCTACTTAAGTGTCGATCCGTCCCACTGTGCGCCGCGGCCGTTTAGCTCGGTGCAATGCTCGGCTCCTTGACTCATTGCTCCCAGTACACGACTAACATCCAACTCATTCGCATTCAAATGCCTAGCCCTAGCCGACCCATACTACTTATTGTTAGGTACACCATCCGATTTCTTCTACGAGCTTCCACTGCTCGGAAGAAAAAGTCAGAAGGAATTTCAAACGTAGTCGCTCGACACTTTGCTCATAGCTTCGCTTAAGAGAAGAGTAATTCAAACGGAGCTTGCGCTATTCGTTAGTGAAAGAACAAAGGGAGTTATTCAATGTTTTACGTATGTAGATGGGGTAAACGATACAGTTATTGACCAGGGTACAGAAGGTGACCACATCAAAATTTCTGCCGCCATAGTCTGATGAACCTGCGCGTTTCCGCATCAATGATGCACTTTGATCCGAAAAGACAGTCCTACCTTCCGTTTCAACCAACAATCGATGATTTCAGTACAAGCGTTCCGCCCTGAGATCGTCGGAACGGAAAACGTGTAGTTTGAACTCTCAAGGAAGGTAAAGGCTTAGCGGGCATCCTTAGAGCGGCGACTTCTTTAATGACTGTATAATTATTGTTCAATTTTGTTTGCCGTGAATGCCATTGATCATAATAGCTGGCAAGGGTCCAATGTTAACATTCGTCATACGTCCAGTCGTGTCGAACGTGATTATATTCTATTTTGGGGGGTGTTCAATAACTGGTTCGGCGAATGCACAGTAATACAGTTATTGACCACTCGTAATTTTCGTGCCGAAAGACCGCCATGAAAATTGATTTAGATCTTTGGAGGCACGGGGCAATGTGGACTGCTTTTATATGGTTTCGGGTATGCACCTCCGACGACTTCTTATTTTTCATTGGTCCGGAGGTCGGTACAATAATTCGGAGATCAAAGGCGCTTGACGAAAGAAAAAAAAATAAAAGAAAAAGAAAGAGGCAAAGAGATGCAAATAGAAGAAGAAGAAGAAGAAAAAGAAGAAAAGAAGGAGCAGATAAGAGAGAAATGTAAGAAGTAAAAAAGAGACGAATGAGAAGCCAATGAGACAGCGGCGAAATGCACGGCATACGTCGTGAATAGGGTTGATACAAAAACCGACTTTTGAAAAACCGGTTTTCGAATTCCAGTAATCAAAAAAACCGGTTAAACCGGTTTTTGAATTTCCACAAAAAAAATATATTTAAAGTAGAAAATAAATATTTATACTTATTTTAAAAAATTGGAGTTCTTTTAATATTCATTGAATTACAAACGTATAACAAAATAAAATATAATCTATCTATACAAAACCAAATATATAAAAAAGAAACTAAAATCCGTACAAATCCGTACAATTTTTGAGTTCATTTAATATTGATGGATCCACAAAAATATAACACAATAAAATACACTGCATTCAAAACCAAATGAAAAAAACTAAAATTACTAAAATCCGTACAAAATATAATTTATAAATCTTAACTTCATTTAGTATTCTTCTTCCGAAAATATGAACTCACGAAGATTAGTTTTACAGTAATGAGTAAACAGTTACTTACTACAATATACTTGTGTGCGAAGCGATTTCAAGTCAAAATGTTAGCGTTTTTAATTAAACAATTAATTAATTTTTACATATTAATTCTAGTACATGAAACCGGACTTTTAATTTAAAAACCGGTTTTCGAATTGTACAAACTTACAAAAAAACCGGTTCCCAAATAGCACAAAGACATCTTATGTACGTCCGAAGAACGTCCGTTCCGGACGTACTGTACGTTCGGAGAATGTCCCGAGAAAATCCATATATCCTCTGTACGTCCTCGTTAAGTTCTTTAAATGTCGTAGGAAGGTCCTATTTACAAAGTGGGACGTCCTGAGGTCCGAAAGTAAAGTTAAATATGTCCAAAAGGCGTCTTAAAGACGTTTTGCAGATGGTTTAAAAGCGCCTTAAAGACGTCTTCATCAAGTCTGAAAAAAATTTGGCGGTGACGGGAACCGAACTCAGACAACTGCTTTTCGCAACTACTCAAGACACTTCCTTGCAAATAATTTCAATTTCTAGGTATATAACTATTATTAATAGTTTATAAAAAATGTGCATTAACGCGAAATATTCTACAGAATATCATCATTCGACCCCTAGACTCATTTCTTAAAATTTCACATTCGTCTCAAGACAGATGTTTTAACGACGACTTACGAGAGACGTCTCGAAGACGTCGTATGCTATCTGGGAACATTTCAGCGTCTTCATTGCACAAAAAAATAGCGCAAAGGCGAGATTCAGTCGTAAGACTGTTTTGCAACCGAACCTGAATCATCTGCAAAACCTACAAGACGGTGCACAGTGGTGCCTTTTCCCGAAAAGCTGGCCGAAAGTCAATTTCTGAAGTGAATAGCAGCTTGTCGATAGTATGGTACATTTAATATATATATACATCAGCGCAACAAATGCCGCTTGGAAATTTAAAATATAGTGGTTGGTTAATGAGATATAGGCTGTCAAAGTTGACGAAATTTCGTACTTCTTAGATGGCTTGAAAACGCTCGCATGTTTAATGTATCAGGCAAAATTTATTTTTAAAAAATTCATATGTAACACATTTTACCATTCAGATACGTGTTATAAACATACATTTTGCACATGAATAATGCAAAATATCTTTGAACTTACTCTTGTATTTCCCTTCTCAAGATGTCCTAAATCCTACTCATATTTTAGTACAACGGAAGGAAAATAGTTACTTTAATCACGGAACTTCACACAGTTAAAGGTTTCTTGACGTAAAGTAACATGTGAAGTATGATATCCAATGAGAATGTATCGCAAACGAAACTCGGTCGAGGTGGCGCTCTGATCGGAGTGCGCAAGATGGCGTCTGAGCATGCGCGTGATAACGCCGTGACGTCAAATCAATCAACGGAATTTCAAACGGAACGTTAATTAAGGTTATAATAATAAACACTATAAACGAATCGACGCAAGCGCAAAGCCAAGTTCATCTGGGCGCAAATCGACGGAAGCGCAAAGCCAAGCTCATCTTGGCGGTGATTGATTTGACGTCACAGCGTCATCACGCGCATGCTCAGACGCCATCTTGCGCACTCCGATCAGAGCGCCACCTCGACCGAGTTTCGTTTGCGATACATTCTCATTGAAAAATCTTGCGCATATTTGCGCTTTTTTAAGATATCCGCATTTAAAGTGCCTATTAGTATCTATCTACGCTCTCCGTGAACGAACCCTTTTCATTTCAAACAGCATTTATAATTCCAACTTTGTTTATTACTATTTTCAACCACATATTTGAACTATGCAATCTTCTACAAACGTAGGAATGCCGCATTTTTCATAACAAAAAAATAAAATTTTCGCAGTAATTAATTTCAAGAATGTTTTAAAATTAAGATCGCCATACTACATTCGACATTTTGATTATATAATTTTAGGTGAATATTGGGAAATTATCACAATTTCCGCAAAAATGAATTTAAAAAAAAGGTTTATGCCAATGCTATTAGGTCTGCGATATTGAAATTTGCATTTTGGACAAGATATTCGTAATCAGCGACCCGAAGAACAGTAGGATACCAATTTTCGTGCAGATCTATCAATTTTTTAATATACACGTCCGCCATATTGGATTCGCCATTTTGTTTTCAAAAATTTGAAGTTCAGATTCGTAATCAGCGACCCCAAAAACCCCCGACCACCAATTTCTGACAAGATTAAAGTACGTTTTGAGGGTTTTGCCGCTTTTTTGCGATTTGGAACCACTGTGCGGTGGTTCTTCGAACATCTTAAAAGGTATTCTAAAGATTCACAAGACTTACGAGACGATTGTTCTCGGAACATTCGAAATGTAGACGTGCAAAACAATCACGTGACTTACAAGATTGTTTGATGTTTCTAGAACATCCGATATTTAAGTCCTAAGAACGTCCGTGGGACTTAAGAAACGGACGTTCCTGGAACATCCGAAAGTTAAGTCCTAAGAACGTCCGTAGGACTTAAGAAACGGACGTTCCTAGAACATCCGAAATTTAAATCCTAAGAACATCCTATGTATGTTCAAAATGGACGTAGGACATTCGGATATAAACTGGACATGAAAAGGACGTCCTTGGGATGTGCGGTGCAATCTGGGCGCAATAATTTTGGGAGAATTTTTAATTTAATTAATATTGCAAAATATTTCGGTTATTTAGTTCGATATTAAGCTCAAAGTTCCGTGTGTCAGGGGCAATTAATTTACTCGTTTTTTCTAAGCATCCGATTGGTTCTTTTTGTATACGGCAGTGTTTCCCAACCATTTTTTAGTTGCGACCTCCTTTTATAATATTCAAATAACCTGCAACCCGCCGCCCCCATATAAGGTAAGGTAAGTTTAATAAGGTAAAGAAAACATAAACCCAAAATAAAAAAGTGAAAAAATAAACCCAAAAAACCGCGGCGGCCCCTCAGAAAACACTTCGCGACCCACAGGTTGGGAATCACTGGTATACATCGCCCGAGAAGGATACGAAATTTTCATTTAAAATTAGGAAGCGACACAACACAAAAATGTGTATCTTCTGTATCTGCGTTGTTATGATAAATAAAAGAACACCTATATACGTTAGTTATTAAAAAAAAAGGGACGGGTAAAAGGTACTTTTTAGTTCTACTCTGAATGATTTTGTTTTTAGCCTCAGGGAGTTCTCAAGCACCACGCTGAAGGAAATGCGTCGCAATAATTGGCACACTGCTTTCGTGTATAATCACGAAGCGTGTTTTGAGAAAAATCATCGTGGCAGCTTGTGATTAAGTATATGTGTGTATAACAGGATGAAAGTAATTGTAAGATGAACGAGTCGAATCCCCATGAAACACAAACCACTACGATTTATAGACATCTTCTATACCAGGAAGCTGTAACGAGAATTTTATATTCATTTGAAGATTAAAATACCCCCACTAGTTATGCAAAAAAAATACATATACACATCAATCACTGTTGTGTATTCTGATAAATTTTCTGGGAGGACCATCAACTATATTTCCATGGTGTACACAATAAATTTTCTTGGTAGAAAGATGAATGAAACATATAAATATAGCAGAGTCTAGGCGACGGTTTTTCAAATTTTATTCAAATAGATATCGAATAAGAAGAACTACTAAATTTTTAAGTAAGGAGCATAATAAAGTGAACAATAGTGATTCGATTGATTAAATGGTTACATACATTTTCATTTAAATTTTAAGTAAACTGCAAAATACATTGTCGGTAAATCAGTTACAGTTTTCATAATTTTTTGCAAAGGCAAATTACTTGGCTACAATTACAGTAAAGTTCACATTTATGATTGTGTAATATGCAGAATATTATTTGGAATTTAAGATACGTATCTGCCGTTACATAAATACAGCTTAAATTTTGAGTGATATTTTGGAAAAATGAAATATAATACCTTGATTTTATAATGCACTAATTTTCGATTCTAGAAAGAGGAGAGACAGAAATATGTATAAAAACAGAATCTAGATTTTATTGTTTAAATTTCACTAATTGATCAACCAACAGACCATTACAAACAAGTCTATATTTGGAGATTAAGAGAAATAACCAGTAATAAATAAAATGGGCAAAGTATTCAACCTGTTTGAAGGCAGTTCAAAATACATAAAATTTCTAACGGAATTAGTAAAACACCCTGTATATTAGAGTGGAGTGAAAAAAACATTTTTTCAATGATCAAATTCTAATAGTGCGTAAAAGTTGCCTACTTGGCCCAATAAAACGTGTAAAAAATTTCAGCTCGATCGGATAATTTCTTCTGTGTGCACCAAAGGCCTTAACTTTCAAAATTTTAGTACAAAACATAAGAAACTGCAACTTTCTTCAGCTGGTGGATTCTACCTTTTTTTATACCCAAGACTATATTTGTTGCGTAAATGAAGCAAAGAAACACCCGTGGCTGGTTTCGGAACGATAGGAATGGCACTGTAAACTATAAAAAAATGCAGCTCTTCGCTCACTTTCCTAACGGAACAAGTGGCCCAGAACCAACCACGCGGAGGTAGCTGTACGTCGGGCTCCTTGTTTTTTGTATTTTATATTTTTTTCGTTTTTTTAATAATTTAATTGTTTTTTTTATGTATTTTGTATTTTATATTTTTTTTTCGTTTTTTTTTTTATTTTTAAGTTTTGTACTAAAATTTTGACAGTTAAGGCCTTTGGTGCACACAGAAGAAATTATCCGATCGGGCTGAAATTTTTTACACGTTTTATTGGGCCAAGTAGACAACTTTTCCGCACTATTAGAAATTGATCATCGAAAAAAAGTTTTTTTCACTCCACCCTACTGTATATGCCACAGTCACATCTGCAATTGCGATGTTCAAAATGAGTCATACAACCTCTTATAGATCAGTATGTATCTAAAATGACTGGATAAGATATCATAAATGACAACGGTTTAATCAGCTTGCACGTCGCACGGTCATTCCTAATATCAGTCATTTAGAGGAGTATGTTTTATCGTTAATTACCTACAAATTAACTTTAGAATCTAAAAACAAATCTCATAAAATAAAATATAGACTGCTGCAGTAGGGTAAAGTACCCAATTACTGTGCCCTGTTGCAGGACTTCCGGAGTTTTCTCTAGTAAAAATAACTTTAGTAATGAAATTGACTTGTCTTAAGCATTTAAAGATAAATTTCAATGTTTCTTTTATCGATATAAATTTTTGCATGAAACAAATATCATATTCTTCGCATAATATTAAATATAAAAAAAAGAAGTTCTGGAATCAGTTACTGTGTGCCTGTAATCTCCAAAAATCAGTTACTGTGCCTGAGTTACTGTGCTCCCTTTCTGAATACTGTGCTGCAATTACTTTGCTTCCTCCTTGAATACTGTGCTTTTTATTAGGTGCACTCATTTTTAAGTTAAATTTTTCTGTAATAAAAATGAAATATCATAATATGTCAATTAAAAGTTCACATTAGAGATGACCACTTTAATAAATTCTTCATATTTACCGTACTTTTCTTTCCAAATATAACCGGAGGTGCGTTAGAGGTTAGGAATACTTAACACGCGTGGCAGTGTTTGCAACACAGTAACTAACGCAACGTGCGAAAACTAGTCCAGTTATTGTGCACAGTAAATGACGCTACTTCCAAATTCGTTTCAGTTACTGAATTTGTTGAAGATAAATACAGAAATTCAAATAAATAATCGCTGTTTTGTTTTTCCGTAATCTATATATGTTTTACTAATATAATTAACGTTGTGAATCTTACCTAGAACGATTTATTTGACTGAATATTGACCTTCATTCGTTCAGTATTTTCTTAAGCTTTTTCATAAGTTTTACAGAAAATTTTGCGAATTCTTTATCAAAAAAGGAAAATAATTTTTTTAGTATTTTAAGAACCTCTGTGTGTTACATGCTTAATTTTAACAAATAAATAATTAACTGAACTTAAATAAAAAAATTTAATATCTTTTATTCGAGAAATATAAAGTTAATTATGCTTAATGATAAACTAGAGGCACAGTAATTGGGTACCCCACAGTAATTGGGTACTTTACCCTAGGTACTGTTATAACATTTTCGGATATTCCCTGGCAACCATTTAGTTTCTGTACTGTATACTGTATCCACAGACCCGCAATAAATAATGTTCGGGAACCACCTGAATAAACGATTGCAGTATGGAGAAAGAGAAACTTCATTTTTAAAATCGAAAGCAAATCATTATAATATTTACAATTAACGCATACAAATTACAATACCACAATCATAAAGATTTGTCAGCGTTTCGCGAAAAAACTCAGCCCCGATCACAAATTTAAATTCTTTGAAAGAAAATTGAAACTGATTTGAAAGAAAAAGTTTCCCAAGAGGGTGTTCTCTCGAATGTTCCCGGGGAAAAATCTCGGTTGTTTTTCGACAAAAATTGTTAATTGAGCTACGGGCGATAGCGACACTCATACAAATTAAAAATCTTCTCAAACTTTACCCTTCAGATAAGTCTGAGCCAGGAAATCACGAACATACCTTTTGTTGCAGGCGTCACATTGACGCTATAAAAAAACATTTGCAACAAATTAAAAAAAAACTTTTTAATTTTTTTAGCTTAAAAAATTCCGAAAAGATTCATTTCATTATATGTTGTATTTACTGAGAAAGAAATCTTTAAGAACAGCCTAATTTTTGGGCCGGTCAAAGTGGAATGACCCCTTAAGGGGTTAGCTCCCCTCAGGAGGTAGAAAATGTATCGATTCTTTGGCAATTTATTTCAGAAAGTACATGCATATTTTCATGCAATGGTTTTTATATTCAAATGAGAGACACTTTAACAGATAAAAATATTTATTTATTGCACAATTACAACTGGTTTCCCGAAAGCTGTTTTTAGAAACACGTTTTGCGGTGACCAACATTATTCGGAACTGGGCTATCTGAAATCAAAAAACGAAGAAGATTTAGTTAGTACAATAGTTTATCCAGTCTATAATTGTTCCGTTTTATAAAATATTGATCTTGGACAAAATGGCAGATGTTTTAAGTGAAATGATCGATTTTCGTAGAAAAAAAACACTGATGTTTCATCAAAAACATCTGCCATTTTGTCCCCGATTAATATTTTATAAAACGGAACGATTGAAGACTAGATAAACTATTGCACTAACTAAATCTTCTTCGTTTTTTGGTTTCAGATAGCCCAGTTCCGAATAATGTTGGTCACCGCAAAACGTGTTTCTAAAAACAGCTTCCGGGAAACCAGTTGTAATTGTGCAATAAATAAATATTTTTATACCAAAACATAATATAATAATCTGTTAAAGTGTCTCTCATTTGAATATAAAAACCATTGCATAAAAATATGCATGTACTATCTGAAATAAATTCCCAAAGAATCGATACATTTTCTACCTCCTGAGGGGAGCTAACCCCTTAAAAAGCAAGTAAAGAAAGAATAAGAAAATTGTCCCTCGGACAAATGCGATAGCATTGCACGGTTTCTAGAATTAAGCACTGGCTTGCTTCGAATCTTAAGGTGTTTGCGTGAAAAAGAAACATTAAACATCAACCGCGAGCTTGCAGGCAGCAGTGTGCCTATGATTAAGCTAACTTACACCTTCAGGACTGGCAAACTCAGAAATTGTTTATACTTAGTATACGTGAAGGTCTTCACTCGGACTTTAATTTCCCGAAGCAGTAAGGCGCGCTTCCCATCCAAATTCGAGAAAATCGGCTTTGAAAAATGTGGAGTTATCTTATATATATTTGTTAGAATCCGATGACCAATGAGCAGCGTGGGTCAGTGCGTAGCGCTCCCGACTAGCAAGCATGAGGTCGTCAGTTCGAATCTCACTACTGGCACTATTTTTTTTTTTTTTTTAATTTGCATGCCTACACCTTTCACATGCAAAGTTTATAAAATTCATGCTAATTAACAGATATGTATAGACATCTGTTATATGTATGGGTGTACGGTGTATACCGGTGCTCCACCTCCCAGGAGATGGACATCACTTTCAATTAAAAACACACATCTTATTTAAAATTGTCTCTTGCTTGAAAAATCGTACTTTTTATTGCACATATTCATTTTTCAATAGGAATATTTACAATTGAAAGTGATGTCCATCTCCTGGGAGGTGGAGCACCGGTATACACCGTACACCCATACATATAACAGATGTCTACATATCTGTTAATTAGCATGAATTTTATAAACTTTGCATGTGAAAGGTGTAGGCATGCAAATTAATAAAAAAAAAAAATAGTCCCAGTAGTGAGATTCGAACTGACGACCTCATGCTTGCTAGTCGGGAGCGCTACGCACTGATTTTTTTTTTTAAATTTTTTATTCATAATAGTACAAAGAATACAATATCTCTCGTACAAGTGTAGTGAATAGGCTACTTGTCATACAAAAATGTTGTACAGATGATTGACAGATCGTATGGACGACGCTCGCAATCAGTTATGATATCATTGGTATTATAAAATATATCTTAATTCTTATTTTCCCTTTCTCTCAGGGGGGATAATAAAGTTACAGGCGGCCTCCGGAAAAACGAACGGGATCGTTCTACAAAAACCGGAGTATTCAATTTTTCAGGCCTCTCTTTTTCGGACTGCATACTTATCTAATATGCACTTTCACACTCTCAATACCCACGCACATTCAGCCCACACATTCTCACACTATACAACTAATTATTTACAACTATATACATATTTACAGTTCTTGTTTGCCTTATTCAATAGGTAACTAGTAAAAGCTATGTCGCTGATGTTCGGGAATTTTGATTATATCGCTCTAAACGATTCTTTGTGGATATTTTTAAGTATTGTTTGTAATTGTGGACTCCCTCCACCAGTATTTTTTGGTGTTGATATAATATTTGTCGGTCAAGTCAACTTTAGGTATATCCATTATATATACCTTGTCTATATTTGAATTTAAACAATCTATATCTGCATCATACATGATTCTTTTGTCTGGGGACCTTCTTTTTACATGATAGATAGTTGGAATATTGTTTCTGTCCGTTATTCTATTTGTTTTATCCAAGAATGTGAACGCTTCGGGGGGGGCATTACCTGATAATAAGGAGCTTTTATAATATTCGTCGTTAGGGTAAACGGAGCCCTTAATCAGACCATTGTTCCTGATAAAGGAGATATTAGCGAAGTAATCCCTAACTAATTTAATTATATGACAATCTATCCTTGAGATCCCTGCCGTGTCATACAGTTCCTTGCAACTTTCGTAATGTTTATAGTTTGATCTGTCACTTCTGTAAACCCGTGTACAAGCCCTTAGGCATTTTCTTTCAAACTTTCTATACTTCTCCATCATATGTGGACTAACATTATACCAAACCGGGCAACCATAAGAAAGGATTGGACGGACCAAAAGCATATAGCATATAATTTTAATTTTTTGTTTCAGATAATCAGAATAGAACAGCCTACTGTGGGTGAGGAAAGCCTTTCTAGCCTTTTCCAATTGTATATCCACGTGTTTGTTTAGGAGTATTCGCTCGTCAAGGTGAATTCCAAGGTACTTAACTGTTTTTTGATGGGGGATTCCTGTATTATTTGAATTGATTTTAAATGTTTTGTAGGTTTTTTGGAATGTTTTACATTTATTCACAAGTTTGTCTCTAAATAATATTGTCTCACATTTGGTGGGATTTATTTTGAGCTTCCATGTAGAATAGTAGTCATTAATTTTATCGTATATATCTTGCAATCTTTTTTGCATATTTTTAACATTTTTTCCTCTGCAATATACTATCAGGTCATCTGCGAAAAATAATGTATTTATATCTGTTGCAGTGTCGAGACCGAAGAGGTCTGGAATGTCTGAATTGTAGAAATTAAAGAGTAACGGTGCTGTAACAGTCCCCTGCTGCATGCCATCTTCTATATCGTAAGTATGATGTGAGATTGAACTCTTGCTTGAAATGTAAAATTTCTTATTACTAAGCATGTTGACTACAATATTTAATAAGTGAGGAGGGCATCCTTTATTATGTAGTTTGAACGTAAGTCCTTTAATCCAGACCGTGTCAAAGGCCTTTTCCAAGTCTATTAGGCATGCTGCTACACTCTCTTTCCTAGCTATTGCATAATGTATATCGGATGTTAATTTGTTTAACGCGTGTACAGTACTGAGCTTATGCCTGAATCCGAATTGGTTGTCGGGAATTATTTCCTTTTCAACAAAAAATCTTTCTAATGCATTTTTAATTAAAACTTCAAAGATTTTTGAAATATTTGGAAGAAGACTAATGGGTCTGTAACTTGAGGGATCGTTAGGAACCTTTCCCTTTTTTATTATGGGCACTACTTTTGCTACCTTCCAGGCCTCCGGGAAATAGCAATTGTTGAGGCAATTATTAAATATGATGTTGTAGTCGAGGATAGTTTTAAGTGGTATATGTTTCAAAACAATATTCGGTATGCCGTCTGTACCAGCTGATTTTTTATTACTAATGGATTTAAAAATTTTTAGGGTCATGAGGGGTGTATGGAAATACTCCATGTCTGATTCCCAATGAGGGTCGCTGGCCGTGTTCTCATCAGAAAACTGGACTAAAGACTCATTCCCGGAGGCGAAGGCAACCATCCCATCAACAATCGCATCATATTTTTTTTTCAATTATCTCTGTTAGCCTAGGTTTACCTAGGTTTTTATTTTGTATATAAACTGCTGCGAAATTGGCCCCTACTACGTCATTCTTGTCTCTTTCCTTATTTATTATATAATTACCGTCTTTGTCAGTTTGGAGCTGTTGAGGATCTATATTGGCTTTTGATAGTATATTTGCGAGGTTATTTTTTATTATTAAGTTCGGTAGCGAAATCATTTCTTTTGGTCTGAATATTGAGTTTATTTGGGGGAACATATTTGATGAATTTATTGGTATTTTTTTAATCTTGTTTTCCCAGTACCTGTTCACTGATTTTTGAAATTCCCTTTTGATTTTTGTCTTACATTTCTTTATGCAAGATTTAGTCCTATTAATTATAAACGATGCTAACGAAGTTGGATGCCTGTATTCATTATTTAAAATGGAAATCAATCTACTTTTGGTCCTAAGAAGGTCTCTAATTTTGGCATTTACATATGGGTCTGTAGAGTTAGTACTTTCAACTCTGGGTACTGCTATCTGAATTGCGTTCTTTACTAAATTATTTATATTGTCGAGATACTTATCAATCTCGGCATTGCTCAAATTTCTAATGTGTGGAATGATAAGATTGTCTTTTTCAATCATTACTTTTTGGAATTTTTCCCAGTTAGTTTTATTATAATTAAGTGAGATCTGTGGAGTTACTAAAGCTATTTGATCACTTTGGGTAGGAAGTGAAATTTGAATGCATATGGCTCTGTGGTCGCTGTCTATGTCTAACGTTTGTAACGTATCGTCTGGGTTAAGATTATTCAGTCTCAATCTACTGTCTAAAATGGCTATGTTAAGAATGAATTACTCCTTGGGAAAGTTGGTGTGTTAGTGCCTCTCAAGGACAGTCTGAGATCAATTTCCTAGGGAGCGCTACGCACTGACCCACGCTGCTCATTGGTCATCGGATTCTATCAAATATATATAAGATAACTCCACATTTTTCAAAGTCGATTTTCTCGAATTTGGATGGGAAGCGCGCCTTACTGCTTCGGGAAATTAAAGTCCGAGTGAAGACCTTCACGTATACTAACAAGGGGACCCCACAGCTGAGTCCCCGCGGATTTTAATAAAATTGTAGGGGATGAATCTGGAGGTCACCTCGATTACCCTCTGCTAAATATTTTATGCCAATGAGCATTATTTATAAACAATCGATATGTGAGTCTTAAAAGCAATTCACTTCAAACAAATTTGAAGAAAGTGAGTTGGGTGAGTGCGTACAGCGCTTACTTCCCACCAAAACAAAACACGGGTTCAAATCCCGGTCGCCCTAATTTTTTTTTCCTTTCCTTCAACTCTTATTTTGAATAATTAAATTTTATACTGCTTTGTGTCATAAATATTGTAATTTTTTAACATAAATTTTATATATAAACATGGTAAAAATACATAATTTTTTATACACGTACAAACATAACTGGTACATAACGACTTGTTTCAACTTGTACTATATGGACACTGTAAATTATATATTTAATATGAAATTTTCTTTACAATACATACATGCACGTCTATGTAACTTTACAACTATTTATCTATCTACCTATCCTATTATATATCGATATATATATATATATATATATATATATATATATATATATAAAATTTCATATTAAATATATGATTTACAGTGTCCATATAGTACAAGTTGAAACAAGTCGTTATGTACCAGTTATGTTTGTACGTGTATAAAAAATTATGTATTTTTACCATGTTTATATATAAAATTTATGTTAAAAAATTACAATATTTATGACACAAAGCAGTATAAAATTTAATTATTCAAAATAAGGGTTGAAGGAAAGGAAAAAAAAATTAGGGCGACCGGGATTTGAACCCGTGTTGTTTTGGTGGGAAGTAAGCGCTGTACGCACTCACCCAACTCACTTTCTTGAAACTTGTTTGAAGTGAATTGCTTTTAAGACTCACATATCGATTGTTTATAAATAATGCTCATTGGCATAAAATATTTAGCAGAGGGTAATCGAGGTGACCTCCAGATTCATCCCCTAAAATTTTATTAAAATCCGCGGGGACTCAGCTGTGGGGTCCCCTTGTAAGTATAAACAATTTCTGAGTTTGCCAGTCCTGAAGGTCCCCTTGTTAGCCCGACAACGTTTCTAATGTATCATCACCCACCGCCATATTCCCGCGATTTGTTCCGCGGGCATGCGATAGTTAGCCATGAAAGTTCAGCATTGGAAGCTCGGTGTATCAGCCCAGCGTTTCCGCTGCAACAGGGCCCATTATAATTAACATTAACGGGGCAACAACCCTCGATGTTCGTTTCCGCGTTAAAATACCACCGCCCACGGCTGAGAGGAACGTTTCGCGATATTACATACGATTATCGCGAACAAGCGTGTTCGAGGCTTGTTCGAGCGATAAACCGCGTCGCGGGCCCTCCCTGCGGCTGTTCCCTTTCTTTCTGCCTTCCCTCCCCGGCCGCAACTCCCCTGCGCTCTCCGGGGGTCACCGTGCACACATACGCTTCCGACTAAAACAATTCGACGCGTCTACAGAGAGGCGAGTAATCGCTTTGGAATCCGGTGACGCTCGAAAACGAACGCTGCCTGTGCGAAGATGCCCAGGGGTACGTTCCACGGGGTTCGGGTCCGCGTTCCCGTCGACGCAAATAAGCGAAGGGAAGCGACGGGACGGAGGGAAAATCGGAAATGGCTGGAATAATGAGGGGGCCACTGAGGATGAAGAAATCGAATAGAGGGCGAGCTAATACCGCGCGGCAACTATCAATTTTTAAGGGGGGCCAATATCGCAGCAATCCTATCGCTGGCCATTGTCCGCGCAAAGTTCCGGCTGGTTTATTGTTTGCATAAAATTTTGCTCGTTATTTGCACAGTTTCTTTGTGTTATTGATGTATGAAACTACACGGCGAGGTCTTATTTGTTGGGAGGATAATGACTGAATGTAAAATAAATTTTTCAGAATTGTTTAGGTAATTTTGGTTTGGGCAGTTGGATTAATATTTTACTGTAATGATAGTATTTACTAAATAGTTGAGATGCGCGGATGGGTGTAGATATACAGTAATCGTTCGAAGGGATTTCTTCCAATATGAATATTTGTATGGGGCATAAATAAATTATTGCGAAAAGTATAGGGAAATAAGGAAGCTACGTGGAATAACACGTTATTACCTCCCTCGAGTGATAATAGTCGCAGGAAGGGTAGATATGTTGGAGGTTGATAAGGACCAAGGTCAAACGGAAGATGTCATCACATTCATGGGCACGAGTATTGCAGTCATTTAAAAAACGAAAGCATTATCTCCAGCACTATGTACATAGGGATGTATGTACCTATTACGAGTTACTTTACCTTGTCTTATCTATTCCAAGTGTCTTGATATTGCGCATTTTCAGATAAGGCTTTTGCTGTTTGTAACCAAACGTAATGTCGGAAGCAGGAAATGTAGGTTACTGTGCAACGTACCTCTCACTTATATCATTTTTTCGAAGTATTGTTATAGAAGAATTATAAGTGGCTAAATTATTATACTCGAACAGAAGGGTTTGAAATTTTGTAAGTTTAAGCGATGGAATACATAGCTGTATCTCTGCGAAAAATATTTATTTTAACGCTTGAAGTTTCTAGATTTTTTGAATCGAGGACTCAAATTTTCTTTCATCCATTATGATATTGTTTTATCAAGATGAAAGGCAGGAAACAAGGTTTCAGAAATTTTTGCCTAGCTTGAACGTATGCACGGGGCAAAAAATTTTTTTTTCTGGCAAATCCAACGAAGAGCTCTTATAGAGCGAACATTTCTCTTTAATTTCGTTTGTTTGGTTTTGTTGTGTGATTTTTATTGACCGAGTTATTTGCGATCAAAGGAAAAAAAGGTACTTTTCACTTCGAACGCCTATAACTGATGATCGTAGACAAATTTTCATGAGTGTTTTGGAAAGCTAAGAAAGCTTCCTTTCAGAACCTCTAGTTGCTAATTTAAGATTTTTTTTAATCGTATTAAATCCATTTTAAAATGATCCCAAAAATTGAGGAAAATGTTTTGAGTATAATAATTTGGCCACCCTTTAGGTACATGCGTATACTTTAGAAGAATTCTTTATCAATAACTTCGCAGTTGAGCAAACAATTTGATTTCTTACTGAACGAATATTGGAGATGGGCTGGAATTTGATTTAAATTATAAATGACAAGTAAAAGCGACGACTAATAATTTATTTATAAACGACGAATGAAATGCACGTTTAATACTGCAAAACTAGGTGCAACGTATTTTAAATAACAAGTGGTAAATAAATTTTTCTGTTTCTACATAGAATATAAAAGTGACCACAATGTTACTCGAAATATTATTTAGGTACACAATTATTTAAATAATCACTTAACAGATTAAATTAGCTTCTTATTAGCTACCCATTATTCGAATAAAATTTTGCTCACTTAATATTCGACAGAGGCACATAATACAATTTTACTTAAACAATAATTTATATAAATGTCTAATGACGCTCAATTTGGACAAATAAGGGATCAACTCAGACTGCACTGTACAAACCTAATTTTGTTTGAGTTAGCAACAGTTGGTGCATAATTTATTGCGCATAATATTGCTGTACACAATGCTTCACATATTCACCAACATGCATAGAGTTAAAGAACCACTTCGAATCATAGTTATCACATGTTTGACAAGCAAAAACAGTATCGCGGGGAGTGCCCATATTTACGTATACAAAGGTGTAGGCTAAAATTCAGAAAGCAGGTTAAATTCTAAAATGTATTTCTTCGATATTGTGATCCTTCGAAAGCTAAGCACTCTTCCATACGACAACCCTGCTTTCGAGGCTATATCTGCTGAGAGGCAGAATGGAACGATTACTCCTAACAAAATGATGTGATTGTTTAAAAAAAATTTGACATAGATACCTGGTAGGGGAGAGGTGCTATAAAAGGGACACTTTTGTTTAGCGTCCATTTCTGACAATGTCGTTGTAGGTATTTAAAAAACAACTACATCACAAGAAAGCGTGTTTATTTCCCTTCAATAAAAGTATATTGCGAACTCATCAATTGTAATAGAAAGTAACAAAATCTTCGATTTTCAAAAAAGTGGGAAATGTCCCTTTTACAACTAGGTGGTTTTAAATGGGACAGTATAAGTCATGAAAGGGACACGTTAATAAAAATAAACTTATTAAGTATTACAATTATAATTCTAAATCTTAATGATACAAAACAACGAAATCTACGAAAAAATTAACTCTTTGTAGTATAAGTCATCAATATTTTATTATTAAGGTAGTTCCTGAATAATGTACTAAATTACAGAATTCTTTCAAATTTCGTACTAAACTAATTTGGAATACAAGAAACCATTGTACAAAGTTTAAAATCGATTTACCACATAGTTATCGAGAAATTGTTAATTAAAGTTGATGCATTTTAACACAGTGGCATATGGCGAAAACAAAAAAAGAGGGTTATAGTTTCAGTTTTTCTTCTGAAACAGGAAAACCACATTATAGAAATATACCAAAATTGGCACAAAAGTGCCATAAGAAAATAGGTTTACGTGCAAATTTTTCAGAAACTTCGTAGAGCAATCAACGTGGCAACGTCGCACAATCGATATGTTTAGACATTTAAATAGCGGACGACAATTCAAATTCATATGAATGTCATTTTGTCACAAAATGTCATTTTTCTGACATTTTGGTTATAAAAGACGCTCCGAATGAATGCGATGTTGTCAGATCTGCTGCTCCAATTCACTACGCTAACCAATTTAATATTCTATTTTCGTATTACAATTATTTATATTAACATTGAACTGTTTACAATATATATACATGATGTTAAAAATTATTATTATTATTTCTATAGTATCATACTACTTTACATTTATCGTTTATTACCCAACTCTAATTTGACTAACTTAGTTGGTTAGGAACTACCTTAATGACACATGGAACAGAAAAAATTGAATGTGCCTTTTATTCCGCATGACTCATTGGCCCATTTACCGCAAATTTACATACAACTGTAGCAAATTTACAACTTATAACGAGGGCTAATTTATTGCCACACATATTTTTGACGACAAAGTTAGTCGCATTGAATAGTCACTTTATTAATTCTTAAATTTGAAACAATACGCCGTCAACTAATAATTCATAATTTAAAACACTGTCATCTATGTATCAGATGATACACTACATAACAACTTTACAGGAAAGTATAATACATATAGTCCCAGATGTGTATGAGAGGGACAGCCATGAAACGGTCGTCCCATTTAAGACTTGCTATGCTGTCCCTTTTACGACTATAAGTGAGTTTAATATAAAATAACCGCAAAACAAAGAAGACAATTAATTAAGCTTACCTGTTAAGCGTTTTCGTTTCAGTTGAATACAGGCTATTTTAATGATATAACACTTTAACACTTTGTATATATCTTAATCTCAGAAAACGACACAGAAAACCAATGAAAATTTCACTTTTACCGCCGAAAAACATCAACCGTGGATTACTACTCGCAAGTGAGTTGCAAGTGAGACCGCGATGAAGTTTACGTTAAATGACTAGGCACTAGTGTTGCCATAAACAGGAAAATAACTTGCATGTGTAATGCGTTTAGAATTTTGGAAATTCGATTTGTCCCATTTAAGACGTGTCCCCTTTATAGCACCTATCCCCTACGCGCCGTTAAAACCAACAAACAAAAAAGTATTCGACCACGTATTTAAGAAAAACGACAGCTCCTATCAGGCTTCCGAATCCGCATTGCGAGGCAGACTACCGAGTTCCTTCCGATACCGGAGAATATGAATTATGCAAACAAATCCGAGCGCGTGTCGTGCCGACAGAAACATTCGGATGTTGACCCAGCCAGGCGGGAACAATCGCGTCCGATCGGTATTTTCGCATGAATATTTCAATCAAACCGAGGATCAAAAGCACTTCGGACGAGGGAATGCGTGTTAAGTAAACATTCGCGTAACCGTAAACGCGAGTTCGCGCAACGTTCGTGAATGATAACAACCTTTCCGCAGCGGACACTTTTGCAGTTGGCGCCTGGCGTTCGCGCACATTCTCCGCCTTCTTCAAATCAGCAGCAGCGAAATTTAAATTCCAACCGACCACCTAGCAGTAAAGTGTCCCGCATGATAAAGCCCTAACGGGGGCAAGGAGGCTTGAGAATCGGACCACACTTAAGCAACTCCACCAACCTTGTTCCGATAAGTGCTGGGCAGGCAAGCCCATTGCGCGTAGCTCGTATGAACCATCGCTGAGGAATTTCGTTTTTGTCGCTGGAACACCCTCCTACGCCGTAGTTAAACTGTTCCACTTCCGCGGCTGCAGTCTCTCTCCGCCGGGAGCTAAACGATCCACCAGGGAGGGTGGCCGACGAAAGTCTCGATCGAAGGGGCGCTCGATCGGCGCGCGTCACTTTTCAAACGAAGCTGTCACCGCGCGCCGTGACATTCGGTAATTACTAGCTGCTACCTTTCTCCGTGGTATTGATTACCGCGCGCAGGGAGCGTTATCCGTTTGTTGACACGGCCGCGTCAAGGGACGCGGATAAACGTCATCAGATAAATGGAAAACCGCGCGGGAACTGTCACTCGGAGACGATGCCGATCCCCAGTCAAGAACGAGTAGATGTGCGTGTAATTAGTAGGCGACTGATCGCCGACGGGCCCTCGTTGCGGTGCGCTTCCTGCGGCCTCGTCGCGATAGAGTCCCAGCGCGAGGAAACACGTGCGCGTCCCAAGGCGTAGCCGATGGTACTTGCCGCGCAAAGGATACGTCCCGGCGATTGTGCTCGAGAGCCAGCGATCGCTGCGACTGGCCCAACTCAGGGAACCTCGGCAACCGCTCGCTCCGCGCAGCCGGGGTATACGGGACCCTCAGCTCAGGCCCGTACGCACGGGCCATGTATAAGCCGAAATTTTCAACATTTTTTCTTTCTTCTGTCCGGGAGTAGGGGATAGGCGCTATAAAGGGGAAATGTCTTAAATGGCACAAATCGAATTTCCAAAATTCTGAACGCATTACACATGCAAGTTATTTTCCTGTTTATGGCAACACCAGCCTAGTCATTTGACGTAAACTTCACTGCGGTCTCACTTGCAACAGAGTAGTAATCCACGGTTGATGTTTTTCGGCAGTAAAAGAGAAATCTTCATTGGCTTTCTGTGCCGTTTTCTGAGATTAAGATATATACAAAGTGTTAAAGTGTTATATCATTAAAACAACCTGTATTCAACTGAAACGAAAACGCTTAACAGGTAAGCTTAATTAATTGTTTTCTTTGTTTTGCGGTTACTTTATATTAAACTCACTTATAGTCGTAAAAGGGACAGCATAACAAGTCTTAAATGGGGAGACCGTTTCATGGCTGTCCCTCTCATACACATCTGGACACTATATGTATTATACTTTCCTGTAAAGTTATTATGTAGTGTATCATCTGATACATAGATGACATTGTTTTAAATTATGAATTATTAGTTGATGGCGTATTGTTTCAAATTTAAGAATTAATGAAGTGACTATTCAAAGCGACAAACTTTATCGTCAAAAAAATGTGTGGCAATAAATTAGCCCTCGTTATAAGTTGTAAATTTGCTACAGTTGTATGTAAATTTGCGGTAAATGGGCCAATGAGTCATGCGGAATAAAAGGCACATTCAATTTTTTCTGTTCCATGTGTCATTAATAATAAAATATTGATGACTTATACTACAAAGAGTTAATTTTTTCGTAGATTTCGTTGTTTTGTATCATTAAGATTTAGAATTATAATTGTAATACTTATTAAGTTTATTTTTATTAACGTGTCCCTTTCATGACTTATACTGTCCCATTTAAAACCACCTAGTCGTAAAAGGGGCATTTCCCACTTTTTTCAAAATCGAAGATTTTGTTATATTCTCTTACTATTGATGAGTTTGCAATATACTTTTATTGATGGGAAATAAACACGCTTTCTTGTGATGTAGTTGTTTTTTAAATACCAATAACGACATTGTCAGAAATGGATGCTAAACAAAAGTGTCCCTTTTATAGCACCTCTCCCCTACCTACTTTGAATAGAATTTCGAGGATCTTGGTTAAAAAAACAGTTTATGGGATTATTGGTTGCAGCAATGAATTCAGGTTTAGAGTCTCGGCTTAGAGTCGTTTCGAATGTAAATCGAATTTCAAGAATTTGGGAAAGTTTTCAGCATTATGGATGTTGAAAGGGTTTTTGATTTTTTTGTTTGTTATTCGATTTAGGACGAGATGGTAGTCGGAAATATTCCGAACTTTTAAGGGTTGACGATTTTCAATGTTTTGGAAATTGATTTATTGAAAACTTGTAGCAGAAAGCAACCTGATACAAAACGAGGTAGGGCGTGTATGGGCTACCATGGAGAATACTAACGCTGGTGAACGTATAGAATTCTTTATACAGCACAGCCATAATTGTTCGAATGACAGTGAATCTTAATTTCACCTCATTTCTAACATTGTAACATGATAATTTTGTTACCGCGCTTTTTTAGTACGGTTCTGTCACAGATCTATACAATGGAGTCCATTAAAAATTTACACAAAGGCTTCATTTGAACACATACATAATAACCGAATTTGACCAGCCCAAATTTGGTTATTAATAAAGTTTTTATGAGCGCTGTAGGGTTTGTCGGTTTTTAAAAACCGGTTTTTATTTATAAATTTATAAAATTCGAAAATCGGTTTTATATACTAACATTAAATACTTCATTAAAAACCTTGACATTTTGACTTGAAATCTCCTCGGATGGAAGCATATTGTAATAGGTAACAGTTTACTGTGAACCTAATCTTCATGGGTTCATATTTTCTGATGAAAAAATACTAAATGGAATAAAGATTTATAATTTGGTACCACATTTTAAAAGATTTATATTTTGTACAGATTTTAGTTATTTTTTTTTTTTTTTCATTTGGTTTTGTATACAGTCTATTTTAGTGTATTATATTTTTGTAGATGCATAAATATTAAATGAACTAAAAAATTGTACGCATTTGTACGGATTTTAGTTATTTTAATTTTTTAATTTATTTTGTATTGTATGGATAGAGTATATTTTATTCTGTTATATTTTTGTAATTCCATAATATTAAGGAAACTGAACATTTTTAAAGTAAGTACAAATATTTATTAACTATTTTAATTACATTTTTTTGGTGAAAATTCGAAGACCGGTTTAACCGGATTTTGGGAATAGTAGAATTCGAAAACCGGTTTTGTCAAAAGTCGGTTTCTGTATAAATCCTAGAGCGCTGTAATTTTGAATCTGAATTAGTAATTTTTTAACTTTTGGAAAATCGTAGCACACTAAACACGAGCATACATAATTTCGCGATATTTACAACATAGGATCATTACTAAATATTTTATTTACCTACAATTAATTACATCATTTCAATAAACAGTCCTTTCATTAATTTAAAAAACGTACTTTTATCAGAAAATTGTCTACCTCACTCGGTGCATAAGTTCATTAAAAAAATCATTTACATTACAGTCTGCAATCGCTTCTACAGGACCTTCGTTTCATACCCTACTTGGCCCTATTACATTTTTGTATTTAATACCTTTACGTCTTTTCTTTTGACTCACTATAATAATTTTCGCCGGTCCATAAATATAAATAATATAAGTTACAGTATTTTATGCAGCCTAAAAAGCTTAAACCAGAAATTAGATAATCCATCTCGTTGGATCATATTGAACAACATTTTTAGTGTCAAAATAATGCTTTACTTTTATAGCAATGAGAAGCACAAAAATTTTATCAACCACCTCATCTAAAACGTATGCGCGAGGATAATAAATTGAAACAGGTATTTATATCGTAACAAGATGACATAATTTGTATTTTGATTCTGAAATTCACAGAAGGACGCTTTTAACCCATTAGGCGCCGCCGTATCTATTTCAAGTGAACATACATATTCTGTCTTTCTCCTTACTTTCGTTTTTCTTTCTCCGCTGAGGACACGAAGTATGAAACATACCTAATTGTAATCCTTTTCCATAGAAAAGTTAGTGTTTTATTTTTGAAAGATTGAAGGGAAATTTTTAATTTTATCAAGAATTTATCGATATTCAAAATACATTGGGATGTATTTAAATTTTATTTAAATTTGACGCAAATAACAAACTACAAACATTATAATATGAATGATATTGCTTTCAGTGCTTAGAAAAATGTGTTTACTTAAAAATTCTTGATGTTTTCACGTTTATCAAATACTTAATTTGTATTTGCTATTTTGTATTGAAGAAGAAAACATTTGTGTTTAATAAAATGAAGAAGTTTATTCTATAAACAGTGTAAACTTTGACACTTGTAATTATCTCCAATGTTGATTATTTTATTATTTAATATTTAGATCATGATCATATGATTAATAAAATGAACAGAAAATAGAAATGATTTCTTGTTCACGCACAAGTTCAGTATACGAGTGGCACATGAATTTTCCATTGATTTGGTGTAATACGTTACTAAACAAATTCTGTAATTTGCTATGTTTTAATGATTTTCGACATTGGATACGACTAAACATGAACTTAATGAAACGTAGATTGGAGATCAAACATTTATTCTTCTATTTCATTTAATAGCTAAGCCCTTCAAAACATTTAATACTTTCAAAAGTCTGAATACCTTATTATGATTGACATTCTAGCTTTTTGTATCATCATCTACATTCCAGGATTTTAGCCCTCAAATTGATTTGATTTAAATTTTTCTTTAATATTGCATAGTCTACTCTGTAGTGTGGTGTATGTTTTACCTTCGCTGCACCATTTCTTCTCCTTTTAAAAATAACTTTCCTCTACATTATTATATTTTGTATACTTTAAGCAATGAATATGCAGTTAATTACTCCGATTGTAGTCACTAAGAAAGGATAAACATCGAACGTTAAAAAAAAACACTGAACCTTACTGCATACATTTTTGCCACAGCCACAAAAAGATTAGAATTGTGGACGTTTTTAAGACGTTTATGTATATTCACATCTAAGTGAATAATATAAAATGGCAATAATAAGCCAACGTTACAGTAACTGGATAAATAAATATTTTGCTTACTTATAAAAAATTGGAGTAATAGAAAAATTTACTTTCGTGGATAAGCTCCAGAACTACGCAGCAGCGAAACCAATTCGCTCGAAAGCTCAGAAGCTACAAAGCTCCAAACCTCCACAGCTATCAAACTTGAAAACAATAGAGCTCCAAAACTAGAGCACCCTAGAGCTCCAAAACTTGAAAACCCCAGAGCCTCAAGACTTGAGGACCAAAACTAGAGCTCCAAAACTTCACAACACAAAAGCTCCAGAGCTCCAAGCTCCAAAACCCTGTAGCTCTAAAACTCGGAAGCTTTAAACCCCCAAAGTTCCAAAGTTCCGAAGCTGCAAAACCCCAGACTCCTAAATATCAAGAACTCCAAAACTTAAGACCTCTGTAACGTTAGCTCCTACTTACAAGAGAACCCAATGAAATACTCCCCTACAGATACTCAGCTGTTTATCATTTTCACACACAATTACCGTCAAACTTCCTAAAAGAAAACCTACAATTCGACAACTGAAGCACTACGCCGAGCTAAAAAATGTTATGTCATAGACATTCAAGGTGAAAGGATGGGGTCTAATTGTAAGTAGCACGGGGTCCAGCGTGCGGCTACTAACGTCCCTGAAGAGCGGCTAAGTATCGAGAGGACAAGGCACAGCCGTGTGTTTTCTACGCTTCGCGTTATACGGGCGTAAGCGAGCGTTTCGTTCGAAGGGGGCGAACCGAACCGTACTGCACCGAGGGGAAGGCGCATACTAGCTCACACATGAGTCACCGACTTACCGAGTGACCAATGAACTAAACAGGGCCCCTCCTTGCAACTCGGAATGCACATATATATCAGCAAAGACGGGAGTTACTCGCAGCGTGAGCAGCTCATCAAAATGCTGTTAACGACCGTTTGCCCCCTGCGCTCGCTCAAATTGAAAGCATACGCGCCCTCTGCCGGCGATTGTTCTCGGAACTACGCGGACGTATACACCAGCCAATGGCACTCTGCTCGTTCTCAATAAAGAACCAACGCGATGCTCGAGCTTGCCTTTGGCCTCGGCGAGAGCACTCGAGGATGCGCGTACCTTCGGTGGCTATGATAAAAAGAAAATACTACGAAGCTTTTAGAGGAATGTTTACTGTAACGAGAATCTTCTTTGGTTAGTCTAAATGCGATGGATGGAAGGTAAACGGTGAATTACTGCAACGAGGGAGAATAAGTAACCCTGAGTAACGAGATGAGATGGATCCTCGCTATCCGTTCGGCTGACGGCAGACAGCCGTCTGTCAAAACATTCTTCACTTCTTAGCTTTCTATGAACATCTATGTGTGATCTGCACACTGTCAAAGGAGTTTTCAGGTCTTTCTGAAATTAAGGTAGATCCTAACCAACTGAGTTAGTCAAATTAGAGTTGGGTAATAAACGATAAATGTAAAGTAGTATGATACTATAGAAATAATAATAATAATTTTTAACATCATATAAATCATATATAAATAATTGTAATACGAAAATAGAATATTAAATTGGTTAGCGTAGTGAATTGGAGCAGCAGATCTGACAACGTCGCATTCACTCGGAGCGTCTTTTACAACCAAAATGTCAGAAAAATGTTCATATGAATTTGAATCGTCGTTCGCTATTTAAGGTAGCTCCTGAATAATCTACTAAATTCAAGAATTCTTTCAAATTTCGGGCAAAACTGATTTGGAATACAAGAAACCCTTGTACAAAGTTTAATATCGATTTACCACATAGTTATCGAGAAATTGTTAATTAAAGTTGATGCATTTTAACACTGGCATATAGCGGAGTCAAACAAAGAGGGTTATAGTTTCAGTTTTTCTTCTGAAGCAGGAAAACCATATTCAAGAAATGTACAAAAATTGGCACAAAAGTACATCGAAATGTCAGGAAATGAATTTATCAATTTCTGCAAAACTGACCACATAGTTTCTTCGTAAATGCCCATAAAAAAATAGGTTTACGTGCAAATTTTTCAGAAACTTACGTAGAGCAATCAACGTGGCAACGTCGCACATGTGTTTAGACATTTAAATAGCGAACGACGATTCAAATTCATATGAACATTTTTCTGACATTTTGGTTATAAAATGATGAGGCACCGACTTAAAAAATATGAGAGTCGTAGATTAAATAAGGGAAAAAATTATTTTTTACTTTTTAGTGCAACTTCATTTTTTTAAGTCGGTTTTAATTTTTTTTTTAAATTTTGTTTATTTTTAACTTTTTAGTTTTATATATATTGACACAACATGCTGAGGAAATATGCGCGTACGTACATAAAATAATAATAATTAGGTGACAATAGTCTTTATTATTAACCATAACGGGCAAAATATTGGGCCAATGTTGATGCAGTGTAGGATGGGACCACCGGGGCATCGCCCCCTTTCGAATAAAAAAAAGATCATCAAAATCGGTCCATATGCTGAGGAGTTATGCGAGGACAAACATATAAATTATTATTATTAACCATAACTGGCAAAATATTGAGCCAATATTGATTTAGTCTCGGATGGGACCACCGGGGCATCGCCCTCTTTCGAATAAAAACAAGATTCATCAAAATCGGTCCATATGCTGAGGAGTTATGAGGGGACAAACATAAAAAAAAAAAACATACATACGGGTCGAATACATAACCTCCTCCTTTTTGAAGTCGGTTAAAAAGACGCTCCGAATGAATGTGACGTTGTCAGATCTGCTGCTCCAATTCACTACGCTAACCAATTTAATATTCTATTTTCGTATTACAATTATTTATATTAACATTGAACTGTTTAAAATATATATACATGATGTTAAAAATTATTATTATTATTTCTATAGTATCATACTACTTTACATTTATCGTTTATTACCCAACTCTAATTTGACTAACTTAGTTGGTTAGGAACTACCTTAAATGTCTAAACACATCGATTGTGCGACGTTGCCACGTTGATTGCTCTACGTAAGCTTCTGAAAAATTTGCACGTAAACCTATTTTCTTATGGCATTTATGAAGAAACTATGTGGTCAGTTTTGCAGAAATTGATAAATTCATTTCCTGACGTTTCGATGTACTTTTGTGCCAATTTTTGTACATTTCTTGAATATGGTTTTCCTGTTTCAGAAGAAAAACTGAAACTATAACCCTCTTTTTTTGACTCCGCTATATGCCAGTGTTAAAATGCATCAACTTTAATTAACAATTTCTCGATAACTATGCGGTAAATCGCATTTAAACTTTGTACAAGGGTTTCTTGTATTCCAAATTAGTTTTGCACGAAATTTGAAAGAATTCTTGAATTTAGTAGATTATTCAGGAACTACCTGAAGTCTGGTGCGACTGTTTCGTGGTAAATATCACAATATCAGCTTTGCCGAATAATTAGATACATGGAAGTGTAACTATGTAGATAGTAGTTAAATTAGAGGGGTAGCGTACGTGAGAAAGTGCTTGCGTATGTGTACAATGGTTTGGTTGGAACTTACAATTAGTTGTGGTGAAGACTAACTTTTACTCAAATTTTGTCTCCATCTCTTGTTTGCTGTAAATAACTGACATAATAAACATATAATAAATGGTTTTGATTCAACATCAAGTGGAGAATATTTTTTCCCCTAATTCCCCTACCATATTGTATTTTGTACTACGAATACGGTTATATGTGTAGCGTAAAACGATATTAAAATTGAGGCGGTAACCATATAATTATGAACGAAAGTGTGCGTATAGGTGAATCAAACTGAAAACTCTGCAACGTACAATTAACGATGATTACTGCAGTAGCTATACCAGTGGAACCAGTAATTTGGATGAATATTCCCTTAATAATGACCTGATGTTAGGTCAACATGATAGGCAACTTTCAGGAAAACATAAACAGTTATTCATAGATATAGTTATTACAGATATATTATTCCCCGTATGAATTTTTTTTATTTTTTTTTTTTGTTTGTCCGCGCATAACTCCTCAGCGTATAGACCGATTTTGATGATCTTTTTTTTATTCGAAAGGGGGGCGATGCCTTCAGTGGTCCCATCGTACACTGCATCAATATTGGCTCAATACTTTGCCTGCACTGAGTAAGGGGACTTCCGGTCTAAAGGTCAATTTTTTTTTTATTTGATTCAACTGAAACTTTTTTTATTTTGAAGAATATACTTCTGGGCAGGGGGGGAACCAGAAAAATTACAAAAAATTGAAAATTTATAATTTTTAAAGGTGTTGAAAGGACGAAAAATATAGAGTTCAAGTCTCCTTATTTTCTCAAAAAATGTCATTTTTGTAACTTTGTCTGCCCTAGCCAGAAGTATATTGTTCAAAATAAAAAAAGTTTCAGTCGAATCGGATAATAACTTTTGGAGATACAGGACCCACCGATTTGGATTAATTTTTTGACGCCTTGACTTTATCGACTTCCCAGTGCCGTCTGCAATGATTAATTATAAAACAAAAAATATATTTCTATAATTTAAGAGATCCTTAATACAATGCAAAAAGTCCCATTATATTATACATAGTAATTTTCCTTTAATTAATTCCTAAATATTCCCCTAAAGGTCCCCTTAATTCAAACTTCGCCTCTTTACATAATTTGTATTTCATGTATTCTCGCATTTTAGAGTATTTCCACGCGTTCAGTTGTAGGCCCCATATATCGAATTTGAGACATCTTTATTCTCACTTTTTCAAGTCGCTTATTTTTGGAATCTTCCGTTTCTAGCAAACGGTAAATAAATGTAGTTATACAACTTAAATAACTAAAAAGTAAAAAATATAAAATTTTAAAAAATTAAAACCGACATCAAAAAAATAAAAATGCACTAAAAAGAAGAAAATATTTTTTCCCTTATTTAACCAACGACTCTCAATATTTTTAAGTCGACACCAGATTTACACAGTGCAAATGATGAGGCGCCGACATAAAAAAATGAGAGTCGTAGATCAAATAAGGAAAAAATTATTGTTTACTTTTTTACTGCATTTTTATTTTTTTGAAATCTGTTTTAATTTTTTATTCTGAAAGTCAATGTGATAAACAACCCGCAAGTGACTTCAAACAGTTATTTACAACTCTCCATGCTCGTGCTAAATGGTAGATCCCCAAAATCCATACTGAATCAGAATTTCATAAAACTTTAAAGTACAACACTTTGGAAGAAGTTCCGTGTACAACTTGTGCGGCATGTTTTAATACGAAGTTTCCAAAACGAGACCTTTCCACGAGCAAAAGTTTCTGTTAAAAGGAAACTTTTCGGGCACTGGGTGGGCAATGAAAAACAGTTTAGTTCCGCGATGCTCGAAACACATGCGTCTGCCGACACTGTCGTACTTTTTGCTTGGTCAACTGAAACCAGAGGTAGGTAATTTCCTTTTTATTCAAATTCAGTCTGCAATGTTTCCACTCCGAGTGACGGCAGCGTGTTTACACGCCAGAGGAATTGCATGCTGCGTACGGTTTCGATGCTTTCAGATCGATGCTTTCTGGAAAGCATCAAAAAGTATTTATTTTGAAAACAAATCAGGCACGGAATCCGCAATTCTACTTCACCTCAGCGATTCTTTGCGGGATTTGAATTTCAACATTCTCTATTAGACCTTCGTGAAATTATTGCCGATGGAATCGTGAGATTCTCCTGACGAGAATAAGTCTAAACTCGGCCTACGTCAGCCTATTATGAACCATGCATGTATAGAATTTATTGAGCCATAAAAATACGGCATGTCGTAAAAAATGTAAGGATAACCTTCATATCTCGTAAACGACAGCAGCTGTAAAAAAAATCGTCATTACCATTCCTTGGCCATTTTTATGCGGAACAACTTTTATTGAAAAAAAATTTCTCTCCCTTCCATAGTCCCGAAGATATTCAAGGTGGCAATTCTTATTGCTCCACCCCGTACAATTGGATTACGGAATTCGGAAGCGATTCGAATTACGTATAACTAAAATTATAAAAAAAAAATTTTAAAAACAAGCTTTTATACAAATGTACTAAAAAATAAAAAAATAATTTTGATACCGGCCTAAATGACTGCCTTAGAAGAGTTCACTCATATGACCAACAATAAAAGCGTGGGACGTAAATATTTATTACTTTACGTATTTTTAACCGACTTCAAAAAGGAGGAGGTTTTTGTTTATGTTTGTCCCCGCATAACTTCTCAGTATATGAACCGATTTTGATGATCTTTTTTTTATTCGAATTCGAAAGGGGGCGATGGTGGTCCCATCCTACACTGCATCAACATTGGCCCAACATTTTGCCAGTTATGGTTAATAATAAAGACTATTGTCACCTAATTATTATTATTTTATGTACGTACGCGCATATCTCCTCAGCATGTTGTGTCAATATATATCAAACAAAAAAGTTAAAAATAAAAAAATTTAAAAAAAATTAAAACCGACTTCAAAAAAATAGAACTTCACTGAAAAGTAAAAAATAATTTTTTCCCTTATTTCATCTACGACTCTCATATTTTTTAAGTCGGTGCTTCATCATTTGCACTGTGTAAATCTGGCGCCAGCTTAAAAAATATGAGAGTCGTAGATGAAATAAGGGAAAAAATTAATTTTTACTTTTCAGTGAAATTTTATTTTTTTGAAGTCGGTTTTAATTTTTTTTTAAATTTTTGATACATTAGTTTTCGCATTCTGCTAGAGCGTCTTTGTTGCCCGATTTTTTTCCACTCGATTGCAAGCCGTCTAATTCCTCAATTCAAAGTCTCTCATGAGATCTAACCAGATTAAAAGTCAAGGCAGAATCATACCGTTCAGCAATTAGTTTTGGCATAACTTTTAATATTCAATATTTACGCCCCACGCTTTTATTGTTGGTCATATGAGTGAACTCTTCTAAGGCAGTCATTTAGGCCGATATCAAAATTATTTTTTTCTTTTTTAGTACATTGTAATAAAAGCATGTTTTTAAAATTTTTTTTTCATTATAATTTATTGTATGCTTTTTAGTCTTCCAGAATTTTAATTACACAAGCATTTTGTATTCCATATGTAAAAGTTGTCCGATTTGCATGAAATTTGGTATGATTTTCATCGGAAAAACACAAGGAATCCATCGGCGTCCCTTCCATATCGACACGATGAAGAATGAAGAATAACGAATTTTTTAATCCGCGGAAATGTATATTTCACCCTCGACTGCGGGGCGCCGACCTCGAATCGCTGCGGTCAACCGAGGATTCATACCTGTTTCAAAAATAAAATAATTCTTTATTCTTTATCGTATCGATATGGAAGTGACGCCGATGGATTCCTTATGTTTTCCGATGAAAATCATGCCAAATTTCATGTAAATCGGACTATTATTAACGAAGTCAACTTGAAATGATAAAAATCAATTTTTCATGGAATTTCCTTCATTATCGTCGGAATTGCGTCGTTCTTGGTGTCAGTTTCATCGGCGAAACATAAGGAATCGATTGACGTCGTTTTTGCAAAGATCTGATGAGATATGCGGAAATCCTGGACATTTCTCACTAATGGTATTCCAACATCTTCGAGGGTGGAAAGCCATAAAATTCGGTGAGACACCACGGGTGGTTCGCGCTGTGTAACCCTTTATTATCTGCTTCCGTGATTTCATAATCAGGTCGGAGATATGAAAATATTGTATTGTCATCGTAACTACGTATGTGTGCCAAATCTGAAGTCGATCGGGCATGTGGAAGTGGGTCAAAGTTAGCTTACAAGATTTCATCCTCACAAACTAACGAACTAACTCACAAGTGAAGCTAAATAATAAAAGCTTGTAAAAATAGCCCGAATAAGGTCGAATTTAGACTGATTTTCATCAGAAAACCTCGCCTATCCATGAGTAATATTCTCATGAAGATTTAATAGACAATGTAGAAGTTTACATTCGCAAAATACGAGGCATGCTGGACAAAACTTACATCGCAAAAGCGATCGCTGAGAAAGGTATCTATGTGACCGACTTGAAGGGGCATTTTCAAAACACCGCGCTACTCAAAGTGTTAACCTATAGAGGATGCTCGAGGCTTATAGAAAAAATACTGTAAAACCGATTTAATTTTTAATACAATGTGTATTATCGTGTCGAGGCCATAAAAATAGATGAACTTTAAAAATTAATTAAAAGAAAACTACTACATATAATGTAATGGGACTTTTTGCATTGAATTAAGGATGTCTTAAACTATGGATGTACATTTTTTGTTTTATAATTAATCATTGCAAACAGCACTGGGGAGTCGTTAAAGTGGAGGCGTCAAATAATTCATCCAAATCGGTGGAAACTGTAGCACCTAAACCATTGGTCTGAAGTAAAAAGCAATGCCAGATTATTAAAGGGCATGAAACTCCTTCGCGGGCTGACCAAAAATAAATGACAAAAATGACATTTTTTGAGAAAATAAGGAGACTTGAAGTTTGAAATCACTTTTTCCCTATATTTTTCGTCCTTTCAACGCCTATAAAAATTACAAATTTTCATTTTTTTTTTTTAAATTTTACCGATCTATCCACGAGCGAGAAGTATATTCTTTATAATAAAAAAAGTTTCAGCCGAATCGGATAATAACTTTTGGAGATACAGGTTTCACCGATTTTGAGAACACTGTTTCGAGGAAAACGCGTTTAAAATTTTACGTGAGCGCCGAGTGGCCGGGTGTTACCCATGCATTTGCCGCTACTCAAATGCCTTCGGGCATTTGAGGAAAATCAAAAATTTCTTTCGAACACGTATTACTAAAATAGGTTGATCATTCGAAAAATGAAATAAAAAAATCGATTTTTAGACCGGAACCTCCCTTAAGGGGGGAGACCACTGTAACGGTCCGAAATGTAAGGGTCTTTTCGGGAATTTATTTCAACCAAACAACGCAAGTAAATCAATGTATTGCTCAGTATAGTTAATAGTGTACATATCGAAGGGTAAGAAAATTTTTTTTCAATCAAATTCATAAACCCGTTTCCTGTATACTCTTCGTCAAAATTTGCGCTGCGGCAAAAACATGCTAGTCGCGTTGACAGTGCCCAGGCCGTATGGTTAATCCGAATTCAAAAACACAATAATATTTCAAAAAAACTAGAAACCTGCCTCTATTAGGTGACGATCAAAAAGAGTAAAAATTGTAAAAAATTACAAAATGCGGACCACTGAAAAAAAAATCATGTTTTCGGGGTACAAAATTGGGGAAATGTTAATAAAAAAATAGAAGCAGGTCGAAAATTGAAAAAAACTGATCGTCACGTAATAGCGACGGGTTTGCCGTACAATAAATGTCCTTGATCATGTTAATTGGACGTATAGTTTTCTCTGTAGACTGTCAACGCGGTTGAAAAATGTCATTCTGAGGAAAACGCGTTCAATGTTCCGCGCGGCTCAGTCGCGCGTTTGACACCACTTTTTTTCATAAAATTTGGAGAGAGCATTCTTGAAACCTACGTCTTTCAGAAAATGTAAAAAGGAAAAAATTGATTTTTCAGATTTTTTACAATGGTCTCCCCCCTTAAGGAACATATCTGAAGAAATAAAACTTTCCCCAGTACAATTATTATACAAGATATAATTACACTGTTTTGCAATAACACTTATCGAAACGATTTCTGCCAAATAATAACCGAGGTCAAAGTAATAAGAAATGGATTGCAGCATCATAAACAGTATTATAATTTCCAACGAAACTTATTTGTTAATAACAAATTTCTCCTAAAAGTCTCTTCAGTACAATTGTAGTGCGGGCACAGAGCTATTATTGAAGCAACTTCCAGTACGTAGCTACGATCGTGCAATTTGAAGACATACAAGAACCACAAATGCTTATCGACTCGTCATCTTGCGCTCATATTATTTGTACGAAGAAGTATATGAAATGTACCACTACTTATTGCGCTACATGTAGCAGGCTGCATAATGCGACTCCTGTTTGATACGTCGCTCGTGACCACCATAATGGTAGAGATACACGAGTGGTTCTGTTTAAGGAGATCACCCTCTGTACGACGTAAATCATTCTTCCTCATAACGTTGAACGCCAGAGTCTTATTACGGTCGTGGTAGATTTAATAATTCCCAATGTTTAACATTCTTTTAAGCGTGAAAACGGAATGTATGCGAAGCGCCTGTGAGCGAGCGTATTGCTTGAAGATAATTGGATGGGAGAAATCGAGTATTTTACTCGTTTCAAAAAAATTTGAAATTATGTTTCTTGAAAATTGAAGAATATGATGGTTTTCGAAATATAACTACTGGAATATTTGAAATTTTCACGACTGGGGTTTTTACGGCAATTGCTACGGTGGCCATTATACCTAAGCAGTGGCTACCAGGGACCGAAAAAGTTCTGGAACTCTCGTTTTTAAAAAAATTCTGTCAGAACTTATATGTTTCGTTTAAGAAAATGTCCGTTCCTGTGGAATTTTTATTGAAAGGAATGGTACACTTAGGAACTTCTTTAAAAAGTGTTCTCATGTAACAAATTCCATGGAAACCAGTTATACATATTAGAACATTTATTAAAAATTCCCTAAGACAAAGAAAAGTACTAGACTATTAGGTACTAGTCTTATTTAACAATATAATATATTGTTCATATGTTCGTTTAACAAAAGGTGTGAAAGTCATAACGTAACCCAAATAGCACAAAGACATCTTATGTACGTTCGAAGAACGTCCGTTCCGTCGTACATACTGTACGTTCGGAGAATGTCCCGAGAAGGTCCATATATCCTGTGTAAGTTCTCGTTAAATTCTTTAAATGTCGTAGGAAGGTCCTATTTACAAAGTGGGACGTCCTGAGGACGTGCTGTGTCAACATTCTCAGAACGTTTTCCGAACGTCCGAAAGTAAAGTTAAATACGTCCATAAAGGTCTGCGCACACATATCCGTTCCGTCTCAGTTCCGCGCCAGTGTGCCATTGGTAAGAAGAAGAGACCCTCTACGCCCCTCTTCTTCTTACCAATGGCACACTGACACGGAACTGAGACGGAACGGATATGTGTGCGCAGACCTTTAGGCGTCTTAAAGACGTTTTGCAGATGGTGTAAAAGCGCCTTAAAGACGTCTTCCTCAAGTCTGGGTTAGGATATTAAGAAAAAAAAATTTGGCGGTGACGGGAATCGAACCCAGACTCCCAGATTACGAAGCAACTGCCTTTCGCAACTACTCAAGACACTTCTTTGCAAATAATTTCAATTTCTAGGTATATAACTATTATTAATAGTTTACAAAAATTGTGCATTGACGCGAAATATTCTACAGGACATCATCATTCGACCTCTAGACTCTTTGCTTAAAATTTCACATTCGTCTGAAGACAGATGTTTTAACGACGACTTAAGACAGACGTTTAGAAGACGTCGTATGCTATCTTGGAACATTTCAGCATTTCAGCGTCTTCATTGCATAAAAAAATAGCGCAAAGGCGAGGTTCAGTCGTAAGACTGTTTTGCAATCGCACCTGAATCATCTGCAAAACCTACAAGACGGTTGTTCTTCGAACATCTGAAATTTAGGTCTTCTAAAGATTCACAATACTTACGAGACGAATGTTCTCGGAACATTCGAAATGTAGTCGTGCAAAAGAATCACGTGACTTACAAGATTGTTTGATGTTTCTAGAACATCCGAAATTTAAGTCCTAAGAACGTCCGTAGGACTTAAGAAACGGACGTTCCTAGAACATCCGAAATTTAAGTCCTAAGAACGTCCGTAGGACTTAAGAAACGGACGTTCCTAGAACATCCGAAATTTAAGTCCTAAGAACGTCCGTAGGACTTAAGAAACGGACGTTCCTGGAACATCCGAAATTTAAGTCCTATGAAAGTCCGTAGGACTTAAGAAACGGACGTTCCTAGAACATCCGAAATTTAAGTCCTAAGTACGTCCGTAGGACTTAAGAAACGGACGTTCCTAGAACATCCGAAATTTAAGTCCTAAGTACGTCCGTAGGACTTAAGAAACGGACGTTCCTAGAACATCCGAAATTTAAGTCCTAAGTACGTCCGTAGGACTTAAGAAACGGACGCTCCTAGAACATCCGAAATTTAAGTCCTAAGTACGTCCGTAGGACTTAAGAAACGGACGTTCCTAGAACATCCGAAATTTAAATCCAAAGAACGTCCGTAGGACTTAAGAAACGGACGTTCCTAGAACATCCGAAATTTAAATCCTATGAACATCCTATGTATGTTCAAAATGGACGTAGGACGTTCGGATATAAACTGGACATGAAAAGGACGTTCTTGGGATGTGGGGTGGTATCTGGGAAGTAATTAATAGTTTCATAAGAAGTATTGAACAGAAAAGAGAACTTGTCAAGAATAATACCTAAATAACATTCTTTTATAACTTACCTTACATGAACCGAAATACATAAAAATTATATAATATCTACGTAGGTAAATATTATCTAACATAAATAACACACTCCAAATATTAATTTAACTGTGATAATTATTTAATATTGTTGTAGTATTCAGTATTTGTTGCAACGATTGAGAACTTTTTTAATACTGATGAACAAAATATCTGTTTCTGTTATAGAAAATTTTTTATTTTTATTGTTTATAAGTTCTATTGCAGCTCAAACTTTTATTTTCAAGAACGCTTCTTTAGCGGTTCTCTTAATGCGAGAACGTGTTTTAAACAAGTTCCACGGTCCATGTTTTAAATAGAACATATTGAAAAGTTCCAGAACTCTTTCGATCCCTGGTTGCTACTGTTTGAAGCTTTCGAGTTTAAACAGCATAATTTTGAATATACACGAGGCAACTGGCCTCCTTATCGCATTTAATCGTTAGGGAATGAATAAATATTTCTGAGAAATGCGTAAGAAACATTGACAGGAAGTATGGATTTATCGAGAATATTATGGATATTATTCTTGTTGTTAGTTAGCCTGTTCAATTTTGATATTACAGTGACTTTTACTGGCGACGTAAATTTTTACGACAAAATGACATATTTTCAGAAATTATATGCTGCCTGTTGTCCCATTTATTTATCTACTTGTGTTTATTACAATTACCTTATGTCCGCACTAGTAATTTCCTAATTGTATTCTTTTTATCATAAAGCTCAAACCTATTTTTTGCCGAATATATGATTATCTATACATTAATTGAAACATAAATGCCCAAGAAAAGGCATAAACAATTTTCTTAAAAATCATGTAAGACGTGAATAAGAGAGAGAAAAGAATTTGAATAAAACGACATACAACTGTAGAAAACTTATAACGGGGGCTAATTAATTGCAACACATTTTTTTGACGATAAAGTTTGTCGCTTTGAATAGTCACTTGTTTACTAATTCTTAAATTTGAAACAACACGCCACCTTCTTCTAACGGAGCCGAGCAGCGTTCCCGTTACCCCACCATATCCTTCGGGGGCCTAGAAACTCCAACTGACAAATCCACGATCGTCATATGGTGGTGGTTGATTTCTCCTCGATCGTTGCTCGCGAAAACGAATTCACCGGCCAATATATCTGGCCCCGAGTATAATAATATAATTGATAATTTAAAACAATGCTATCCATGATGATAAACTATTTATTTTACATAAATTTCGTTCAACTTTACCTAATTAAAATCTGTCTGCACTTGTCATAACGAATAAGCTAATAACTGAATATTCTAAATAGCTAAACTATAAAACTATTACTAAACAATTACAAAACTATTCAAGTTTCAGGAAAACTGTTACTAAAACAACTTCGTACTCTGAGGAAAAGTAAATTATTTCAGTAATCCTTATATTAACTACAAATTAAAAAAAATTAGAACATAATTCAATTTATTTGACACGTAATCTAATATCATTTTTATTACATAACGTATCATGTATATTTCCTAAGACATCGTTGTTTCTCTTTAAAAGCTTCACTGATGAGTAAAACTAATATTTACATGTCTGAAACGCCCTCTACATTTCATATGCTCGTAAATGAAACGAATCGTTCATGGGTACATAAACATTAGTAATACGTTGGCTCTCTAACCGTACTACTGTTCACACCCTTATCCATTAACTGTGCAATCATCTGTGTTGATTGCTTCGTCTCATTCTTCACACGTGTTTCCTCAATTTGTGCTCAATTAATCGCAGAAAATTCGCGATCTGATGACTCTCGGCTCTGCTTTGAACATGACAATGGCCACACACAGTGGAGTTTCCCTATCAATATTCTCTACGGGACCTTGGGAAACGCGGCGGAACGTTCTTTGGTCGTGTTCAGAGGTAAAAGTAATCGATCGCGGCGCCTGCAGACTCGCGCAGCAGAACTGCAGCCTGCATGCCCAGCTGCATAAGGGTAGGCGTGACTGAAGCAGCTCTAAATCCAGACCACACAGCTGAACGCGGTGTATAAACGTGGGTAAAAGTGTTTGAATGAGATTTGCAAAATCATGCACACCACTTGACGTCGAGTTTAGATGAAATTTTAATAATCATTTACTATATGGCACATCTATTATGTTTAATTAGTCCAGTGAAATTAGACGGAAATCTGCCCACTCTACGGAATAATTCCCAGCAAGCTAAATTTTTGTATGGGCCTTTATTTGGTCGTTTCAAACAATATATCAAAAGTCCCCATCGATCCGACTGCCGCTAAATTTTTTACCTTCAACCCTCTGTAAAATTTTTGGCGGGGGTCGGATCGATGGGGACTTTTGACATATTGTTTAAAACGACGAAATAAAGACCAATACCAAAATTTAGGTTGCTGGGATTTATTCCGAAGACATATCGTAATTTCACTGGACTAAATTCTTATCGTACAGTTGCAGCAGAAGGTGCAACTGCCAATTCCCTTCGTCTATGCGCAACGCATCGGATACAGAAACGTGCCACGTTTTCTGCCTTGCGAATTATATACATTTTTAAATTAGAGGAACATTTATGAATTATTTTTTATTTTTTATTTCTTACTATTCACGGGATAAACCCTTTGGCACAAAGAGATATAATGTAATGCGAGGAGACATAATATACTTATTAGGGGGTTTCAATTTTCCAAAGGTGCTATTTTCACGTAACTTTGCTCGCCCCCTTGGCTCTATTCATGTAAGTGATCTGTATGCCAAATTTTAGACAAATTTAATAATATTTAGGGGTTGCACAGTTTTATCACTAGGGTAGGCCTGGGGCGGTAGTAACACTTTGACTTTTCAATACGATTGCGCAGGAACTATTACATTTACAACAAAAACTCTTATGCGGAAATGTTACTTATTTATCTGACATCATTGAGTCACAACAGTCTCACTGTATGTCAAGTAATATCCAAGTTATTAATAAAAAATGAGAAGCGGAGTGTTATAGCCCTAACGTTACAGTGTAAAGTGTTGCAACCGTCTCTGACCCCGGATCGGTTGTAACACTGCACGAATTCTATGCGAACAAGACAATATTATTCGCCTTCTTTGACACTATTCGGTTCTGTTGCGGTACAACCGACCCCGACTGCCGATGTTACAATCGCCCCCGACCATGCTTTTGAACTTAAATTATAAATTGTGACTAACGAGACACTTGAAAGTGCTAAGTAACGATCAGTATTACTTTAAAAAAAGGCAAATTACAGATTAAAAAAAGCAAATACTTTCAAAGGGTGTGCTTACATTACAATCATAAGTCAGTAAGAAAAAGTTACTGTAGGGTATCGAAAAGTTATTTTCTTCACTATCCATGTCTGTTGCGTATCTACGCTGCTAGGACATGGATTGCAAATGTCATTGTTTATCATATATCTAAAATTGGTGTTAATATCCATTATATGTTTTGAGATATTAGCGTGCTACATTCACCCCGTTACTACCGACCCCGTTCTACCCTACATATTTTCGCTTTTTCAGGTTTTAAAAATGTAGGTAAAATAATAAGGTACAGAATTTTTATAGATGTGAACAATAATAATAATAATAATAAAATGTAAATTTATCTAAGTCTAAGTCTTCTCCCAGATAGCACCGCACATCCCAATTGTTAGAAAAACATTTTGCAAAAGATATGATTTTATCTGAAGAAATTGAAAAAAATATTAATGGTTTTGTGAAAAAAGTAGTTACAAAGAAGTTAAAAACAGCTGCTGTGCCTCATATATATCCTGGGTTAACACCTGATTTAGAGGATACTGAAAGGGAAGAATGCAGGAATTCTGAACTTCATGAAGCAAAGGGTTTAGATTTACAAGGACCAGAAATGAATGATTGTTTGCAAAATGATTTAATAACTGATTTCATAGAATTTTGTGAACAGCTACCGGAGAAAGAACATATTCATATATCCTGGAATTTACATAGAGATATTAATTTTGTGCTATTTTATAGCTGTGATTTCAATGACATAAGACCAAAGATAGTTAGTAGTATAAAAATATCAAATGATATGACATGCAATGTAGTTGTAAACATGAACATATTGACAAAGTCACAGTTAAAGTGGATTCTACCACAGAATGTAAAAATTACTCGTTGGTCTCAAATAGAAGATATTTTGACCCGTTATAAGAAAGATAACAGTGAAAAATTGTCTGAAACAGTGGAAGATATGGTTTCATTGATTAAGAATACAGTACTCCCTCGCTGAGGGCTCGATTTGGCGTACACGATGTGGACTTTTCGCTATCCCCACCAGTTCTGTCTCGCTCTTGTCCGGCGAAGGTGAGAGCGAGATGGAACGAGAGCGAGTGAGGACGGTAGGAGCAGACGACGCGTTGACGTTTTGTCTCGCTCCCTCCTTCTGACGCATGACATTCCGTCCTTTGCGTGCGCGACGGGCGTGCGCGATGGTCGTGAGCAGTCAACGTGGACACGAAAACAGCTTCTGCAAAAGTTTGACGCAGGCCCGGCTCAAGTCTTATTTGAGCCCCAGGGGAACTTGTCAAATTGCGCCCTTTATTATATTACATTTATTTGAGATTATTTATGACCTTACTGTGAAAAATTAGGCAACTGCCTAGGGCGTAAGGTTGACAAGAGGCGCAAAATGGTGTTTTCATTGTTGGCATTGTTGAAAATAAACTTTTAAATGAAATACAACAAATTGTAACTGCAACTGTTTTAAACTACGAATAAAAATTCAGAGTAAGGTCATCAATAATCTCAAATAAATATATTATAATAAAGGGCTCAATTGGACAACATTCACCTAAGGCGCAAAAAAGGCTCGTGCCGTGCCTATCTGACCGTGGTGCGCATGCGTCGAACAGTCACGATTTCATCTGAGCGCTCGCGCCCGTCGCGCACGCAAAGCGTTCCATCTCGCTCCCCCCTTCGGCCAGAAAGAAGCGAGAAACGAACACTCGGAATTAGGCAATTAGGGCTCCGTTCACGATACGGGCTCAACGCCGGTCCCGACCAGCGAGCCCTCAGCGAGGGAATACTGTAACTGTTTGTATTTACTTGATACCATAAACCATGATGTTAAATATTCAGCTACAAATACTTCAAATCAGCTAAACTTTTTAATGGAACAATTCAATTTGATTTTTTCAAAATCACATAGATATTCAGTACAAACAAAAATATGGTCATTTATGATATTGATGCAGTCCGTAAGTGCCTATCAGTCAATTAGAGAAACAAACTTAATTATTTTACCACATTTAAAATACCTACAGAGACTAACTTCTGAATTTTGTATTTCACCCTCAGCAATTTCAGAAAATAAAATTTTTTTAAAAATTTGTTCAAAACAATTATCTGATAGAGAGAAATATGTTATTCTTCAAATAGATGAAATTTATGTACATCCTCACATAGAGTTTAAAGGTGGAAAACTAGTTGGTTGTGCTGAAAATAATACAGAATCTCCAGCAAAAACAGTGCAAACTTTTTTAATTTCTTCTGCGTTTGGGAAATTCAGAGAAGTTGTAACATTACATCCAGTAAAAAATATGAACAGTATTGAACTGTGTGATATTCTTAAAGATGTATATAATCTACTACTTAATTGCAATTTTTATGTAATAGCCATTATTTCAGATAATAATAGAATTAATAAAAGTCTGTTTAATTGTTTGTTAAATAGTAATAGAGTGGTGACTGATGAGAGTTTTACATTACAATTTGAGCAGTCTACTACAAAAACTTTTTTAACTTACGACTTTGTTCATGTTTTCGAAAATATTAGGAATAATTGGATTAATGTAAAAACGTATGATCAATGTTTCGTTTTTCCAAGTTTCGAAGATTTAGAAGCTGCACCTTTAAAAGCACCATTCACCGATATTAGAAATTTGTATAAAGCAAAATGTGAAAATTATATACTGAAAACTGGTTTTAAACTTAATTATAAAACAGTATACCCTAATAATATCGAAAGACAAAAAGTTAGTCTAGTATGCAATCTTTTTCATGAGTCAACTTGTAGTGCTATACAATGTGAATATGAAAGTGCATCAGAAATCATTAAATACAGCGGTACACACAAATTTTTGCAAATTATTTGGCGTTGGTGGTCCATTGTAAATACCAAATCTAAATATGAAGGTGTTAGAAAGAGAAATGATTTTTCAAAGCCATTTTACTCACTAGATGACTCAAGATTTATCTTTCTAAACCGATTTATAAAATGGTTAGAGAAGTGGAGAAGCTTTAATGAAGGGTGCTTGACTACTGACACATTTTCTGCTTTGTTTCAATGTACATCAGTTTTGATAAAATTCATTGAGTACAGTTTACGTGAATTAAAGATAGAATATGTATTGCCAGGTAAACTGCAAACAGATAACTTGGAACATCGGTTTAGTATGTATAGACAGTTATCTGGAGGAAATTATCAGGTGTCTGTAACACAAATCCTAGAGAGTGAAAAGAAGTTAAGAATAAAGAGCCTGTTAGGATTGAAATCTGCACGCTATGGTGTACTACCATTTTATCCTGAATTAATAATTCATGAAGAAATTGAATATACAGAAGAAGTATCAAACTATGATCAGTTTGATACAATTTTTGAAACTGACTATCTATCAGCTGAAATAGATGACTCCAGTTTATTTTATATATCTGGTTATGTTGCTTTTAAAATGTCAACAAAAATTAGTTGTTCATCATGTTTGTCACTTTTATTATCCTCTGATTGCGACGTAACTGATAAATATTTCCAACAAATATCCAGGGGGAACTTAAAAGTCCCCTCAGAATTTCTTGTGTTAATAGGTCACCACATATTTTGTGTAATGCAAAAATTAATTTCAGATAAGTTTGAAAAATTATTTATATCAATCACAAACCAAAGAAACTTATTAATAAGTTTAGGATATAGTAGCATTTTGCAACATTGTGATGTAACATATGTGATTAAAGAATATTGTGGCTGTGGAATGCTAACTGAGAAAACACTAAAACGTATTTTGCTGCATTTCTCTAATATATTACTGAATAATTATGCAAAATTAAGAAATAATATAAATTATAGTTCCTCGTTGAACCAAAGAAAACTTCAGACGTTACAAAACTAATTAGATTGTTTAAATATATACCTCTGTGTATGTCAAATTTATGAAACTGTTATATTTTAAACTATCAAATACAATACATAATTACAAAATATGTCTACTCAATGAATGTTGAATAGGTAACATTTGTATGCAGTATGTCTCATGCAGTAGTTTGATCGGACCACAGCACGGCCACGGCAGTCTGTGTACGGCCGCCTGGTACCGGTCTGAACATAGTCATCGGCCTCACATGCGGTGTTGCAACATCGTAGGTAGAGGCCTGTATTAGAGACGGCCGTGGTTTGGGGGAATACGTTGTTTGTCCTTATATGAGCAGATTTTGAGCTGGGTGAGGTCTCACTCGAAAGAGGAAGGTCCGATGCAGCCCGCTCTGGTCATGGTTCGACGAGATTGTGTTAATATCTAATAATATGAGTGTTGAAAGTAGAGCAAAAGTCGAAAAAAAAGAGTTTTGTGACTCAAACGATGACGAGAGCGGGCTGTATCGAACCTTCCTCTTTCGAATGAGACCTCACCCAGCCCAAAATGTGCTCATATAAGGACAAACAACGTATTCCCGTGACTGCATTCCCAATACGAGTTCCGCCATATTGGCGATAATACAGAGCAAGTCACGTGACAAATTTAGTTCAGCTAGTGGATTCGAGATGGCGCCTACTCGGGAGGACTGGCAACGTGGAATCATAGCAAAACTGAAGCGTTAGCTGGATACATGAGCCACAGTAAAAGCGTGATGCAGTCAATGTATGCATTTTCGTACGATTAGAGGTTAGGTTATATGCATTTTAGGCATACATTTACTAGGAACTGCTGAGAACTGTATACATTTACTAAATTAATGCCTTTACCGTGGCACATACATCACTTGAAATCGCTGTCGAATTTATGTTATAATTATATGACCACATTATTTAAAGTAAAAAAAGAGAGATTGGAACATTTTTACTAATACTGGAAATACTGATTTACTGATATCATATTTCAGAATGTGGAAGTTACAGCACTTATTTATAATTATTGCTCTTATTATTACTCTTTTTTATTCTTCTGACTATTGTATAAAACATGTAATAAGGAAAAGTCTCCAAACCGGTCAACAGTTGACTCCCTGATTTTTTTGTAATTCTTTACGGTCCAATGCAGAGATGGGCATTATTTAAATAAAAGGATATACTTCCGAATGGCCCCAGTGGCTGATCGACACGAGGTTTGGGGGAGGGGTGTGTACCCTAAATCTAAAATTCTATATAGGTTCGGGTATTGATTAGTTTCCATTGTTTATTCGAAGGCCTTTCATCTTGGGCTTCGAATAATTTTTCTTCTTTCATTATATCTTTATCCTAAGGTCGTATTCAGATATATTGGCCGGTCAATAGCAATCGAGGAGAAATCAGCCACCACCATCTGACGATCGTGGATTTGTCAGTTGGAGTTGCTAGGCCCCCGAAGGGTATGGTGTCGTAACGGGAACGCTGCTCGGCTCTGTCTGAACGTAGCCGTGTGGTTGTTATTTATTTTTAGCGTAATAGTTGCGTGCGTTACGAAGCTATGCGTAGACCACTACGAGATGAAGCTATCGAGAAAGAATCGATGTTCTGACCATAACACTTCTGAATTTTTTCGGAGCTAACACACACCTATTCTGATGTATGTATTTCTACGCTCACAAGGGAACATCCCGAACCCGGAAATTCGAAAAATACTGAAACTTTGTGAATATGGAGGGAATTTCCTCCTGATTACAGCGCAATTTTTTGTTTGCTGCCCAAATTCACACTAAGGGGGTGGAATTGACCGCTGAAAATCCGGTTATTTTCCGATTTTGTGTTATAACTCGTGAACTGTAAAATAATTTTTTTACCAAATTATAGATCTAATTAAAAGAAGGAACTTTTATCTTGAAACTTTTTTTCTATCTCTTACAGTTCGCGAGTTATAACACAAAATCGGAAAATAGCAAAATTTTCAGGGGTTAATTTCACCCCCTTCGAGTGAATTTGGGCAGCAAACAAAATTGCGTTGTAATCAGGAGGAAATCCCCTACATATTCACAAAGTTTCAGAATTTTTTTAATTTTCGGGTTCGGGATCTTCCCTTGTCAGAACTCGGTTGGCCTACACGTCAGTAGCTTGGCGCAATCCCTACCACTTCTGGCCCACTCTTGTTCTGCGAAGGCGAGAGCGAGATGGAACGGGAGCGAGTCAGAAAACATTGAGAAAATGAGCACCGAGGCAGGCCAACGGTATGGTGGGAGAATACTCCTCACGAAACTCACCGGCCAATATACATATGTATCTGAATACGACCTTAGAAGCTCGAATAACGGACGAAAACCTTTGTGGCCCGAGCCGCGCGAGATCGCCGTTGCTCGGCGATGCGACATCGATTATACAGAAGCAGAATTTGTTTATTTTTCATCGCATCAATATGAAAGTGACACCACTGAATTTCTGGCATTCTCCCGGTTATATTGACAGAAAATAATTTAAATCGGACTATTTTTAACGAAACGGGCTTTCACTTCTATAAACAAATTTTTCACGTAATTTTTTTAATTATGGTCCGAATTATATCATTTTTGGGTCCAATTTGGTCGAGAAAATAATTTAAATCGGACTATTTTTAACGAAACGGGCTTTCACTTCTATAAACAAATTTTTCACGTAATTTTTTTAATTATGGTCCGAATTATATCATTTTTGGGGCCATCGATTGGCGCCACTTTCGCAAAGATCTGATTAGAAATGCATAACTGCAGATTCGTCACTGCTTAGTGCGCAACATTGTATGGCCCCACTGGTTTCGAGCACCGAAGCCCACGAAACTCAGCGAGTCGCATGATTGCCAGCGAGACGGACAAGAGGGGACTTTCGATGGCGAAGGAAAATCAGCCTTCTACAGAACTCAAATCGAGAAAGACTTTGCTGGCCGACTTTATATTCGCGTCAAATAAATACTTTAATTGTAAAATTTAGACGATGAAGTATTGTTGAATTTCGCCAGTTCTTACATATGCCCCATTTGGTTCGGAATTCCTGATCTCAGAGTTTCATGCATGTAACTATTGAAATGTTATTTTTTCTTATGAATACATGATTAGGACACACTCTACGTTCACTAAAAATTTACCGAATTGCACCATGTTTGATATCATTTTCATCGGGAAATCCTAAAAAATCCATCGGTAATACTTTCATCAACACTTATCAAAAACATGAACATTTTATTTTTCTGTGCTGGGTATTTTATCTAGCTCGTCGGTTTTATTGCTCTCGACTGTCAACGGGCGGTCTACTAGGGCCCGAAGGTCCTTGCTCGCAGCGAGAAAGCAAAACAGTGGGGTGGGTACGTCTTTCCCGATAATCTGAGCCCAAAGGCTTCTCAACAATTGGAAGACTGTACATATGCTTTCTGATGCTTTTGACGATACGCGCAACCATTTGCGTGCGCAGCTTCATGTTGCGCGTCAAAAAGTATTCTTTTAATTACAATTAGTAATTCAGTGTGTAAGTGCTATTAAATTAGGCGTCATTAAAATAATGCACAGTTCATTAATTTTAACTAATTGACGAATTCATTTATTTTTTAATCCGTTAATGCAGTACTCTGATTAAGAACATCGTAACGCGGAGCTAATATTATAGGCCCTAGAATCTACGGTATTGTCAATGTGCAATTGAAACGCGCCGCCACTTCACACTATCGTTTCTTAGCATCTGTACAAGGTGATTCTTTAGCCGGAGTCGTCAAACGCGATGCTCGCCAGCAATCATGTGTCTCGCTGAGTTTCATCGGCTTCGACGCTCGAAACCAGCGGGGTGTCGTGTACCCGGGAGAAGTGCAAATAACGATCATCTTAATATTCTTAAATATTATTTATTGCGTAAAGTAAATTAAAGTATAGTATAACGTTGGAGAGATGCTTTCGCTTGAGTGTCGGAATACGAAGTGAGGAACGCTGTCTCGTTGACCGTTAGGAAAAGCCTAGACTGTGGGGGTGTGGGAAAAACCCGAGGTCCTTGAGGACCTTGACAAAATCGGCCGTACCTCGATACGTCGCATGGAACGGAAATAACATTCTTAAGATATACTGGGTGGCGAAAAATATATGATGGGGTATCTAACAGGGGCCATACAATGTTGCGCACTAAGCACTGATGAATCTGAAGTTTTGCAATTTCTAATCCGATCTTTACGAAAGTGGCGTCAATCGATTCCTTATGCTTTCTCGATCAAATTGGCCCCAAAAATGTTATAACTCGGATCATAATTAAGGAAATTACGTGAAATATTTGTTTGCAGAATTGAAAGCCTATTTCGTTAAAAATAGTCAGATTTAAATAATTTTCTGTCAATTTAATCGGGAGAATGCGAGGAATCCATTGACGTCACTTTCATATTGATGCGATGAAAAATAAACAAATTCTGTTTCTGTATAATCGATGACAACATCGCAATACCACCGGCGAGTGCATTAGCGCATATGAAAAACCATCGAATAATCAATTGCAATCCAAAGTGACTATTGCACCGGCAAGTGCAATCAGCGCATATGAAGAGCTGTCGAATAAGCAATGTTCCAAAATGTAAGTATAAGCATGTAGTTTACAAAGTATGTAGAAGATACATACGGAGAGTGAAGAGGACCGTCTATGACGGGGGTGGTGGGTCTCTTCACACTTTCCTGATAATAAATACCTGTAGCTATTCTTTCATATCAAGTGGAAATGACATGTATAAAAGCGTAAGTATGACACATACTTTTGTTCTGCAAATAATTGGATTAATTAGAAATCATCATGAATGTGTCTTTCATATATGAATTTGCTTTAGATATTTCCACCAACCAGTATCAAAGGTGAAAAGCATGCTCTATGAAGCGAGGAAAGGAAGACAGTCTTCTCCGCAAGCATAATGATAAGTAAATAGCATACATACATTTACATTTTTATTGCATTCAGATCGATTACAACTCGTTATAACTTTTTATCACAGGTTCTATGACAACTAACTGTAATCGAAAGGAGTAAGTGCCATTCCGAGAAAATATGTATGAGAAATAGGAAACAATAATAATGGATTCTTCAGGAAGTGTAAGTATCAGTTTTTACATTCAAGTGGTATAAACACAAAAAGTAATTTTTATTAAATTCATTTATTTTTACAGATCAAACCAGGGTGTACATATGTACACTGGGTTCAGGAATATCGTTGCAACTACCAAAAATGCAGGGAGCAGGAGGTACCCCTTCCATGACGCCAACCGCGTTAGTGAAAATGCGCAGGTTGGATGCGCATGATTATTATATTGTGGTCCCCTTCTCGAAGTGACAGAAAATGTAACCTATGTATATGCTGTATGACAATAAATGTTGAGCGGCTGTTTCGTTTTGTTGAGCTACATTTGTGAACTTTTTATCATCCTTCCGAAACATTCTTATTACGCCGCAATAGTATCTTTAGGAAATAGGGTCTAACATATAGGTTATATTTTCTGTCACTTCGAGGATAGAAAATCCGCTCCTCCATTTTATATTTTCTATATGCTAGACCCGATTTCCTAAAGATACTATTGCGGCGTAATAAGAATGTTTCGGAAGGATGATAAAAAGTTCACAAATGTAGTGCAAAAGAACGAAATAGCCGCTAAACATGTATTGTCATATAACAGATACATAGGTTATATTTGCTGTCACTTTGAGGAGAGGACCACATAATAATCACGCTCATCCATCCTGCGCATTTTCATTAGCCCCAATTCAACATTCAACACAATTTTATACTATAATGTTTGTTCATAACTGCTTTCTGCATAAGACGTTTAATTATCTTGTAATAAGCGTATTTCATGTTCTGTTTCAATGTTTTGCTAATAAAAAAATGTCTAACCTAACATACTTCATTTTCTGGGGATATCCCCTCATCTATTTTTCCTTTTCACTTATATAATTCCTTACTGCCAACGTAGCATATTGAAGCATAAGCACATTTTAAGTAATTAAAATGTATGTACAATGAATTTTCTACGTTTGCTCTATCAGCAGACATTCCATTTAAATATTTACATGTATGTACAACGCAACAGCTGAGAATTTATTTCCTTATTCAGAATAGAATACGGAAATAGCAAACAGCTCCCTCTCGCGTGCACCAGGCAGCCGCGTATCTATGGGTATTACCATTTCTGTGCAGAAAAATCTGCTGTAATACCGACCTGCCGAATCGGCCAGGTCACGTGACGTGTCTACCCCCTTAAGGCGTTTTTAAACCATCTGCAAAACGTCTTTAAGGCGCCATTTGGATGTATTTACTTTCGGACATTCGGAAAACGTTCTGAGAATGTTGACACAGCACGTCCTCAGGACGTCCCACTTTGTAAATAGGACCTTCCTACGACATTTAAAGAACTTAACGAGGACGTACAGGGGATATATGGACCTTCGCGGGACCTTCTCGGGACATTCTCCAAACGTACAGTACGTCCGGAACGGACGTTCTTCGGACGTACATAAGATGTATTTGTGCTATTTGGGCTTTGAAGTTTAGTTTCTTTTTCAAGGACTTGAGAATAAAAATAATTATCATCGGAAATCGTGTTTCCTTAGCCTGCTACATATTATTTAGTGTGTAAAGTGTGCAACCTCTGAATATTACTCAATCTTCCTAAAATTTGTCAGATATTCTTTTTATATTAATAGGAATCAGGGCATGAGCAAAGTAAAAAAAATTGTAATATTTTAATTTCAACCCTATAATATTGTTGCGAGCACCGGGTATAGGCCCGTGCATAGCCTACTGGTGCTCGCAGCGGAAGAGAAGAAGGTCGGCCTCCGTCAAGAGGACGATCAGGAGGCCGACAAGAGAGGAGTCGGTTACCGTACGTCCTAGCGTTCGGACGTACGCGTACTATAATCGGGACGCATAAATGTATCGCCAATAAAGCAAACGGTCGTTTAGTGTGTACCCGTGTAGTTATTCTACCCGTTGCGTCGGGGTGGCCGGTACGGAAAACGGTGTCCCCAACCACCGGGCGGACGTGCGACGCACGGATCGGTCGGAGGGGGCATCGCGGAGACGGGGCCGCTGACGAGCTGCAACGAGACGGTCCCCTGGAGCAGCACCAGAGGCCAAGAAGAGGAATGGGGCCATCAGAAAGTCAAGGATGGGAAAACTGGAGGCGAAGAAGAGAGAAGAGAGAAGACGAGCAGAGAGTTCCGAGCGGATTGTTCGGGGAGCGAGCCTTAGCACGGTTGTGACTAGCCGCGATCCTCTGCTTCGTGCTCGTCTCGCCTTTCCGTCTTCTCGGTTCTGTCCGACTCCACCAGAGTCTCCCGAAAGAGACAGAATGTTAATGTTCTTTGTCTCTTTTGCAAAGGAACTCCGGAGTCGCAGAAGGACTGAAGTTTCGGAACAGACCCTCGGAACGGCAGCGTCGGAACGACAGCGCCGGAGCGACATCGTCGGCGTGGGACACTCCGGAGCAGCCCCAGGAACGTCACGGGACCCACGGGAGAGGACGAGGACACCGGGGGAATTCCGGAGGAGTTCGTCGCTGGAAACACCGGGGGAGTTCTCCAACACGACGCAGTGAAGATCGTCGTGGGACGTTCCGGAGCAGAGTCCCAGGAACGCCGCAGGACAAGGAGCGGAGGCCCAGGAACGCCGCAAGACAAGGAGCAGGAGAGTCTCGTCGAGGGACATTAGCAGACAGATTCGTCGCTGGACATTTCGAAGAGGAAGCAGATCTACCCCTAAGAGTCCCGTTGTACCCACGCCTTGCTCAGGGTTGTTGGAGTGGTTTTCCCCTGAGCGAGAAGGCAAATGCCGAGGCGGAGGTCTGAAGGAACCACCGAGCTGATACGACCATTTCTTCAGACCGGGGTACGAAGATCCCGAAGAGGAACCACCGCGGTCGGGACGACCGCTTTTCAAGAGGGGGAAGCAGTGTTGCGAGCACCGGGTATAGGCCCGTGCATAGCCTACTGGTGCTCGCAGCGGAAGAGAAGAAGGTCGGCCTCCGTCAAGAGGACGATCAGGAGGCCGACAAGAGAAGAGTCGGTTACCGTACGTCCTAGCGTTCGGACGTACGAGTACTATAATACGGGACACATAATTGTATGGCAAATATAAATAACGGTCGTTTAGTGTGTGCCCGTGTATTTATTCTACCCTTTGCGTCGGGGTGGCCGGTACTGAAAACGCCCCGACGCAACAATATGAAACACCCTAATACTTATGACAAATATACATTCCGAAGAGAGCGAAAAGAATGGCAGATACCGAAATTTAAAAGTGAGCAAAGAGTAACAAATTCTAGAACAGATTACAGAATAGGTACCTGGAAGAGAGCATCTTAAAGATGCTGGGGATTGCCCAAATAAATCGATATTCTGATGGACAGTGTTAGCGTGGTTAGACGTTCGAATCAATCAACTATAACAGCGCTGCACAAGGAGCTGTTTTCGGCGCCTAGCGGCGAGCAACCCACCTATCTCGTTGCTAAGGTTAGAATCGGTGAGGAGAACTGCAGTAGTGTATGTGCGTGAACGTAGGCTCGTAGCATCAGTAAATACAGGGTCATCCATTAAAACTGCAACCTACGCGCGCGCGAACAGCTGAAACTGGCAACACCGCCTCACGGACGCATTCCACTACAACCATGCGCCGATACTTCTGCCATCTATGAGCCAATGATGCAAGTGTACGGTCTTTTAGATGCCAGTAGAGAGCGCAGGGTGCTTTTGGCTTTCACCAGAGGATATTAAATTTGACGTAGCAGACGGGAAAGAAAACGGTAGCCATTTTAAGAGTGCGATCGCACCGATCTCGTTCCGCGTGAAAATATCTGCCTTTACGACGGTCCAGCTGCGGGATTAGTTCACACTGGCGCATTATTGGCCCGGGTAGAAGAATTAGGGTCCTTTTTCGTATAACTTTTGAACTATAAAAGATATCGGAATGCAATTTGCGCCAAAAAATGGGGAAAAATTATCCCCTCTTATTGATGGATAATTGAACATATGTTTCGTTTACTTAATTTTTCTTTTATCAATATTTTAGCCGTAATTGCAGTGAAAAGCGTTTGCAAACTGTTTATTTGATACTTTATTTAGTGCTCAAAATAAAATAAAATTCATGGTGTTGATAAACAATAGGCTAGTTGTTTCTGTATCATTACTTTCATAAAGTGAGAAATTAAATTTTTCTTCAATTATATATTAGTTCTGCAGGCCTCAGAATCTAATGTTCTGGTTTTCTTTTTTATGATTTTATCTTTAAGGGGGGATTCTCGTCTAACAGTCCCAAAAGTAACTTATATTTACGTTTTTTCCCAAAAAAACTGTTCGTCATATTGGATTAAACTCGTTTGGGATATAAGAAGGGATTTTTGAACTTGCAAAAAATATTTTTTTTTTATGTCGATCCTTCTTATTATTTATTAGTTATTGTGGAATCTTGTCCATCTCTGATGTAACTCCTGTTGGCGGGATGTGTAGCACCTGTCACAGTCATCTGATCAACCGATCATAAAAGCGGAGCGCGCGGCTCGCTTACCTGAGCCGGGGAATCCCGAATAGCTCTTTGCGACGTTAAGTTGAAAGAGACCATCCTAAAATTTTCGTAGCTCGGGCATCGCTGCTATCCAGCGGTCGCTGGCAGCTCTGAACGCTGGGCCGGTGCGAGAAGTGGCTTCGAAAAGTGTGCCTCTGTTTGAAAGTCGAACTTCGGCCACACTCGGGCCTCGTCGCGGGCAGACCCCCGTTGCCTGGTTCCTTCGCGCTCGGTGTTCGGCCACGTTCGGAACGCGTCGCGTCACCGATCGTGGGGGGTCGTTCCAACGCGAGCGTCTTCAAATAATAATAACATGTATAGAGAGACGATCAGGTAAGCGAGCCGGGCGCTCCGCTTTTATGGCCGGTTTACCACTCGCACCCCAGATTACTGTAATGAGGTTTGAAAACAATGTGTCGACTGGTCTCGTCCCCGTCTCCATTTCAAAAATTTTAGCTACGACAGGGTTGACCGCGGTGCTATGCCCCCGGACGGAGAGATTTTTCGCTGGCTGCGTGTAAAAGCCACAATAATGACGCATCGTTCCAAAAAATGACATAAACGGAAGCCGGTGCAGGCGTGGCGTTAGGTAGCTAAAAGGTCAAAACATTCACACACAAAAATTGTAGAAAAAATTCAAAGACCGCTACAAACAAAGACACGTCCCGTTAGTTACCCCCTTCGTCCGACCTATGCATGCACTGCATTAAGGATAAAATCATAGAAAACAAAACAAGAACATGAATAAAGTATTTGAACAAAAACGGTGGCTATGTGGCTGATCGTGTGGGTCACGTGTTACAATTTCGTGACGCGATGCGTTCCGAACGTGGCCGAACTCCGAGCGCGAAGGAACAAGGCACCGGGGGTCTGCCCGCGACGAGGCCCGAGTGTGACCGAAGTTCGACTTTCAAACGGAGGCACACTTCTCGAAGCCACTTCTCGCACCGGCCCGGCGTTCAGAGCTGCCAGCGACCGCTGGATAGCAGCGATGCCCGAGCTACGAGAATTTTAAGATGGTCTCTTTCAAATTAACGTCGCAAAGAGCTATTGGGAATTCCCCGGCCCAGGTAAGCGAGCCGGTCGCGCCGCTTTTATGGCTGGTTTACCACTCGCACCCCAGATTACTGTAATGAGGTTTGAAAACAATGTGTCGACTGGTCTCGTCCCCGTCTCCATTTCAAAAATTTTAGCTACGACAGGGTTGACCGCGGTGCTATGCCCGTGTACGCGGAGATTTTTCGCCACCTGCGTGTAAAACCCACAATAATGACGCATCGTTCCAAAAAATGATATAAACGGAAACCGGTGCGGACGTGGCGTTAGGTAGATAAAAGGTCAAAACGTTCAGACACGAAAATTGTAGAAAAACTTTGAAACACCGCTACAAACAAAGACACGTCCCATTAAGGGGGAATTCTCGTGGAACAGCCCCCGAAATTTATGAATTTTTTTAAAAAACTATTGTTAATATTGCATTAAACTCTCTTGGGATATGAGGAGGCATCTGTAAACTTGCAGAAAATCCTTTTTTATGTCGATCCTTCTTATTATTTATAAATTATTGTGGAATCTCGTCGACGTTAAGTGTAGCACTTGTCACAGTCATCTGACTGCAAAGAGAATAAACTTTTCTTAAAGTTAAATAATTTACATTGGGACTGCAGCTAAAATTTTAATTTTAGTTTTTATTTATAATACTTTTTTCGTCGATATAAAGAATAATATGAAAAATTTGTCTAAGGAAAAAACTTACTTTTTCTCTCGAACGCTATAATTCTTTCAATTTTTCATTTTTTTTTCTTTAAAGTGGACCAATTCCCGCGTAAATTATCTAACTTTAAGAAACTTCTATTTTTTTTGCAATCACATGACTGTGACAGGTGCTACACATTCCGCCAACAGGAGTTACATCAGAGATGGACAAGATTCCACAATAACTAATAAATAATAAGAAGGATCGACATAAAAAAAATATTTTCTGCAAGTTCAAAAATCCCTTCTTATATCCCAAACGAGTTTAATCCAATATGACGAACAGTTTTTTCGGGAAAAATAGTAAATATAAGTTACTTTTGGGACTGTTAGACGAGAATCCCCCCTTAAAGATAAAATCATAAAAAAGAAAACCAGAACATTAGATTCTGAGGCCTGCAGAACTAATATATAATTGAAGAAAAATTTAATTTCTCAAGTTATGAAAGTAATGATACAGAAACAACCAGCCTATTGTTTAACAACACCATGATTTTTATACAGAGCACTAAATAAAGTATCAAATACACAGTTTGCAAACGCTTTTCACTGCAATTACAGTTAAAATATTGACAAAAGAAAAATTAAGTAAACGAAACATATGTTAAATTATCCATCATTAAGAGGGGATAATTTTTCCCCATTTTTCGGCGCAAATTGCATTCCGATATCTTTTATAGTTCAAAAGTTATACGAAAAAGGACCCTAATTCGTCTACCCGGACCAATAATGCGTCAGTGTGATCTAATCCCGCAGCTGGACCGTCACAAAGGCAGATATTTTCACGCGGAACGAGATCGGTGCGATCGCACTCTTAAAATGGCTACCGTTTTCTTTCCCGTCTGCTACGTCAAATTTAATATCCTCTGGTGAAAGCCAAAAGCACCCTGCGCTCTCTACTGGCATCTAAAAGACCGTACACTTTCATCATTGGCTTGTAGATGGCGGAAGTATCGGCGCATGGTTGTGGTGGAATGCGTCCGTGAGGCGGTGTTGCCAGTTTCAGCTGTTCGCGCGCGCGTAGGTTGCAGTTTTAATGGATGACCCTGGCTGGGTTCAAGTCATACCAAATGCACGTACACTACTGCAGTTCTCCTCACCGATTCTAACCTTAGCAACGAGATAGGTGGGTTGCTCGCCGCTAGGCGCCGAAAACAGCTCCTTGTGCAGCGCTGAACTATAATAACCGCATACTGTACGATGCAGTTCGGTATGTAACAGAAGGTAATTTCTTAAACCCCTTGACGGTACGTTTAGAGAGAATAATTGAACGATAGCAGGACAAGGTATAACACCATTGACAATTTTGCCTACGAACATGATATCAAACATTATTCTTCTGTTACTTAATGTCTGAAGTTTTATTGTATTAAGAATTACGTCATAGAATTCTTTATTTTTATATTATAGAGAAAATGTAAATCTGATTATTAAGGACCTTGCCAAAACATTAGTGGCATCCTGAAAATGCGGAGGTGGATCTGTATCTCCACTTGTGTTTTCCACAAAACAAGCAAGTATTCGGTGACTTATAATAAAGACGTGTCATTGTAATAAAACTATTTTCAGTCCATTCCTTATGCCTTCCTTTGTAAAATATACATTTCATGAAATTAAACAACTATAATAGCAAATATATAGGTACAGTATGCCCGCTATTATTTTTGTAACTATTGAAAAAGCGAAAAAGTGTTTCATGTGATGGAGGAAACTTAATTATTGAATATTAGGATTTGCGTTTGAGCTGTTATTTACACAGACGATCTGCGGTACATCATACGTTATGAACAAAAGACACTAACCAGACTTGAGATTTGGCACAAATATTCATAAAGATGTCCGGCGAATTCTTGTTCAAACATACGCTTCATACGCATCGTGGAACGCGTCTTGAAATGCATAATAAAGTGGTAATAATAAAAATATATAGTTCCATTTAAAAAAAAAAAACCTTAATATTGAAAGCTCTGTAAACAATAGCTTAAACAATTATTAGTTTCGTTCATCAAATCAAACCAAACAACTTTCCATATGAAACATTTTTTCGCTTTTTCAATAGTTAGAAAAATAATAACACGGGTACGAACAAACCGGACATTCACACTGTATGTAAGTACATATAGGATAAAAGGCTCAAATTTCATCCCCCATTTGTATTTGACTCTGTAGACGGTATATAAAATGTTAGAATGAGTTGGCACTTGGCATGAATTTGCTTTGAACCTTTCTCTATGTATCCACGAATCGCAAAATGTAAATATGTCACGTCAATATGAGATAATAAACAAAATGTGAGACCTGAAAAAAGTGTTCCTAATTTCGTCTCCCAAGAAAATGTTTGTAAAACAGAAATAAATTGAAAAATTAATTCTTTATTGATACAAGCGATCTTACAGTTTATGTGTGCAAGCAATCACGGCAAATAAACGTCTTCTTTTCGCATGGCCTCCTTATTCCACTGTTTTCGTTTCAGCATCTACGTAACCTTAAACATTTCTACTAAAATTGCTTGAAAACCGATAAAAGATAATTCACTCCTTTAACTGTTCACGTTTCAGCCCTGTTTATTTCAAATAACAAATTTTTAGAAAATCGATCTCAATTTTCTTTAGAGTTCCGGGGACGAAATTAGGGCACCTCCTGGGGACGAAATTTGGAATTCGCGCAGTTTCAATATGGTGATCGCTCTAACAGACCACGCGAGTGATGTCCATCAAAGTTATTGCGTATAAGAAGCTACAAGATATGCCCGGAAAAGTGCTACAACATCGAATTCGAAATAATATTCACTTCCACGAGTACCTAACGCGCTATCATAGGGGAGAGCGGGGACAAACGTAACACTTTTTACATTTGGCCTAGCTGCCAATTACCTCTTACAGATATAAAAACGAAAATTATGCCTTAAGATAGTGTGTTTCTTGGTCTATCATTTGACCCCAAATTCAGCCTTCCATGATAAGTAGTCAAAGAGTTATGGCAATTTTCCGCAGTGACTGTCATTGTTACTTTTGTCCTGCAGGGGTAGGACAAAAGTAACATACCATGGGGACGAAAGTAACACTAATTATTTTGAGGAGAATTAAGTAAAAACACTTCTTCCAAAGCAAAATAGGGTTTTTAATTATCAGAAACGATAGAAACAAACATTTAAATAAACATATTTTAAGTATTTTGCTGGGCCTCTTTCTTCATCATTTCCTTGCCTTTACCTTTTCCTTTTGTGGATGTAAAAATTGCTTTCTTTACATTTTTTCTATTCTCGTATTCCTTTTCAATTGCCATTTTTTCTGGAGTATCTGTCAGAATCGCAGTCTTCCGCTTCTTACGTCCCCTATTTGTTTGCAATCTCGGACCAGCTCGTGGAAAAGGTCTAACTTCTTCGGGTGAAAAAACATGTGCATCTAGGGTAGTACTTGGTTCTGGTTCAGCATTGCTGGGTATAAGGTTAAACCCAGCTTCTTCTGTATTTTCTTCAAATTCTATTTGGAAGTTTTGAGGGGAACTTTCTTCTCCAAGGGGTGTTGAATTTTGGACTATCCTGGTATCGTCACAAGGTGGGACTGGTCGATCAGTCACAGTAGAAGGTGCGAAGTCGACTGGTGTAAATATATTTCTGTTGAATGGACTTATTCCAGCACATTTAAATCCCGCTATGGCATTAGTGTCAGTGATTGCAAGAGGAAAGGCAACCTTTACAATACTTGGAATATGGTGAATTGTGATCGTTTTACCGGGATTAGTAAGCATCCAATTATCAGAGGCAGCATTAATCATTTTTTTAAAAGGTCCGAACACCGCGTGCAGTGTGGAGGGAACGATAACAGGACAATTCCATTGTTTTTACAAAAATCAAGGGATTTTATCGATAAATGCGACTCGTGGTTATCCAATAAGAGTAGACATTTCTGTTCAAGCGACGGTTTTGCTTGTTTCTTAAAATGTTCCAAGAAAAGCAGAAATTCTCCTTCTTGCATCCAACCACTTCCATTACCCGCACCTGCAGATCCAACTGGGCCATCACGAATAATGTGATCCTGATATCTCTTAAGAGGAAAAACAAAAAATGGCGGTATATGGCCTCCTTGAGCATTAACAGCTACACACACGGTCACTAATCTTCCACGTTCAGCCGATGTTAGTGCTCCTACTTGCTTTATTCCACGTTTAGCTACAATATTACTGGGCCTCTGAACAGTAGTGACACCTGTTTCGTCCACATTCCATATATCCTTGGCTTCAAACTTATAGCGACCCATCACCACTGCTAGATTATCGAAAAATTTATTTACATTATTTTCATTGAAGCTTGTGGCACGAGCTAAGCTTGTCGCTTGAGGAGATCGAATCGATAGAGACGGATGTCTCTTTAAAAATCCTGTTAACCATTCCTTGCCAGCCTGCTGATTTTCATGCCACGTTTCAGAGAATTTTTTATTATGTTGTATAGCCAATTGATAAGCTAGTCGTCTTATATTTTTCGGCGAAAGTCCGTAATATATATTGGAACATGCTATTATATACTTTTCTAGGATGTTTTCTTCTGCATCCGAAAAAACGCGATGAATGCTGCGGTATCCAATGGTTGGATCTGTGTCACCCGACGATAATTTCTTTATATATCTCGCCAGAGTGACATGGCAAAGAGAAAACTTCTTCGCAGCTGCTCGGACACTTATTTTATTATTAAAATGTTCCGCCGCTGCGTGTTTATATACAGCTAAATCAGTTGTCCCTCTTGTTGTTGTTCTTACTCGGAACCGGGGCATTCTAAAAACAAAAGTAAATTATAATAAAATATGAACGCACTAAAATTTCGTGTGGACGAAAGTAACATGTTACTTCCCACACAACACACAGCCGTCCTAAAAGCGTCCCAGGGACGTCTGTCCCAGTCGTACCGGACGTCCCAGGTACGTCCCGAATTTCCCACGAACGGCTTATATACGTCCCCTGAACAACGAATGTTACCAAAAAAGTGGTCCCGGGTACGTCTCGCACACAGCATACAGCCGTCCTAAAAGCGTCCCAGGGACGTCCATCCCAGTCGTTCGGGACGTCCCGAATTTCCCACGAACGGCTTATATACGTCTTCTGAACGACGAATATTACAAAAAAAGTGGTCCTGGGGGTACCACCACCACCCGTCTTTTAAGCGCATGGATTAGGACTGAACACAGGCGTTCGAAAAACGTAATTAAGACCTAATTTTTATCGATGAATTAAGCCTTTCGCCCGCGTCCCCCACAGGACTTTCCGTCAGTAAGGCTTACCTGGCGGAACCCTGCCTTAGACAAGCTGTATATCAGGACTGGGACAGAACTCTTATATATACCAACCGGAGGGCGATGGAACACCAGCGAGAAACTCTCGAGCCGGGTAGCCCTCTGGTGGCATATGTTGATGAACCTTATCGGATCCCTACAATAGCACACGACGTCCTCAACGCGTCCCAAAGACGTATTTAACACGTCCCAAACGCGTCCCAAATGCGTCCCAAGGACGTCTTTAGGACTTTGTACAGATGGCGCCACTGTAGTTACCGACGTCCCAAAAGCGTCCCAAAGCCGTCTATAGACGTCCCACAGACGTCTTGTTACCAATCGGGACATTCAGACCTAAAGTCCTAAAAGGGACCTAAAACAGACGTCCTCGGGACGTCGTGTGCTGTGTGGGTTTCGTCCCCGTAGTGACGTGTTACTTTTGTCCCCAAACATGTTTTTCAGCATAGAACTGTTATAACGTACAAACTATACCAAACTTATTGAAATCAAATACAGGAACTAATAAAGACATTATCTAAGAACGCGCTAACAAATAATTGGATCAATGTCTATAGTTTAACTATGAATATTAACAAAAAAACCAACAGAGGAGACACTTACCTGAATGATCGAAATAATGAAATCAGCTTGCCCACGGTATACGAACCGTCGTATTGCTCAGCGTCACTCCGTGAAACAAAAGAAACACTATACACGCGTAACTATGTAAAGCATACGTTTTGGAAATTTTTGTGGAAAGCGGGGGAAGGCGTGTTACTTTCATGCAGGGTGCGTCGCTAGCCGGTTGATCCTAGCAATTTTGCCTAATAAAGAGTGGGGGTAGATCCCCCACCATTATACCCCCACCCGACCGTCGAACCAATCAACGCCAAGATGAAAATTTGCCGACACCAGCGCCAACTAGTGAGACCGCGGCTAACCATCGCTGGGGAATCTGTTGTCGACGCTGATTGGCCGCGGTCTCACTCGTCGACAACCGATTCCCCAGCGACGCTGGTTAGCCGCGGTTTCACTAGTTGGCGCTGGCGTCGGCAAATTTTCATCTTGGCGTTGATTGGTTCGACGGTCGGGTGGGGGTATAATGGTGGGGGATCTACCCCCACTCTCTATTAGGCAAAATTGCTAGGATCAACCGGCTAGCGACGCACCCTGCTTTCATGACGCCGTTACGTTTGTCCCCGCTCTCCCCTACGTTTTGGAAATTTTTGTGGAAAGCGGGGGAAGGCGTGTTACTTTCATGACGCCGTTACGTTTGTCCCCGCTCTCCCCTACTGAAGTCTGTAAAAACTCGCCGTGCTCAGAAATATTCTCCTTCGCAAACGCACAAACATGTATATAATCTGTTACTTGCAAGTTTGTCGGAATACTGACGTATACTACTGCAACATTTACCACCAGACGACACTGAAAATGCAACCATAGGAATGGAGAAATGCAAGGGGACGAAATATGGGCCTTTACTCTACGGTGTTCGACTACACGTGGGAATAAATTTAAAGGGTGATTCTAGACACCATACTAAGATGAAAATCAAGAATAACGATGTTGCGGTTGAGGCTTGGTTTGTTAGTTGTATGTGTTTAAAGATACCTACGTATTAGGGTGGTCCTTATTTTTCAACTTTAAAATTTGTATTGTCTGACCCTCTTAAAATCTTCTATTCGACAAAAAAGAAATATCTTCGTGTTTTTTATTTGTATATTTTGATATATTAAGGTCGCTCAAGGACTTTATATTTCGCACGTACCACAAGTTTGGCAACTGCGAATTTCTATAATTGTCACTTGTCAATTTTAATGAGACTGGGCCCATATTTATATATCAGAATCCGAAAGCTTGCTTTTATCCATGTGTTTAAGGGGTTACGTTACTCCAGCGATGCGCAAAACTAGGCAATTTGTAAGTGGCAGTAAAAAAAAAGTAAACAACCCATTAATACGAAACTTTGTACTTTATTTAAGTATAATAAGTATTAAAAAAAACCGCTGCAATATTTAAAAAATGTTTATAACTAAGTCCGTACGACGCCACTTTCCGGAACACCTTTTTTTTTAATGCCCAACTGGTGTGCAACAAAACTTGCAACAAAAACAGAAAAGATTTCATTAATTATGATAAATTCCTAAGCATTGACGATCAAACATTTCAATGTTTGTAAAAATTAACAAAATGGCGGGTATTTCAAATTTAGGGTTCGAATTTCGACGAAAGATGAGTCAATTCATTGTTTATGTTTCGCAAAACAATCAGAAAATTTAAAAAAACGGATCGTCAATGCTTAATAAATGTAATAGCAAGAATAACTGTACATTTTCAAAGCGATTGATCAAATAGAACTCGAGCAATCCTGCACACCGTTTTGAAAAACACGGTTCTGAGAAAAACGTGTTTAAAGTTTGAAAACGTAATTTGCGATGTCGCTTTGGGCTTTGTATCTCCAGAAAAAAAAATTTGTGAACACTGGGACCTTCTACATAACGTGTTAAGACTTTAAACTATTGTTTAAGCCCAAAAAAGAAAAATCGATTTTTTCAAAAATCTAGAGTAACCTAACCCTTTAAGTGTTTAACTCTAAAGTTTTGACATATTTTAACCATGATAGAAACGATTGGATACTTGCTGAAAAAGTTTTACAGTTTGAGGTTTTCTTACTCTGCAGATTAAGTCGAAAATGTTAAAGTGGTGTTCATCCACAAATGTCATTCGTTAATACTGTAATTCGTAGGTCATTAGCCCCTATTGTCTACGGTGTTACAAATTAAACACCTACCGTTAGTAGTTTATTAGATACTTCGGTATTCCGAATTACCAACATTATTCCAAATATGCTGCACTTCCTCTACATATGTTAAGTGAAAATAACCGGCGGCCCACATGGCACAGAACGTATTAAATCTATGGTACCTCTATCACTAAACACATGTATAACATCCCGTCGGTCATAATCGTATCGCACGCCAAGAATATATTTTTTGCAATGTAATCTGAAAGTAATAGTCCGAAACATAAACATCCTCAGATAAGCGTACAGGGTTACATGTCCAGCGAATGAACACTTAAGCTTCATGTCTGTTAAAATTAGTATTCAAAAGTCGTTATTTAATCCCCCGAATGTTATTTCTGTATGCGAACTGTTTCATTACTAGAGTCAGACATCCCGGAACACAATTCTAGCAATGTTTGATAGTTATAACTTTCATTAAAAGTCTGGCAGAGGATTAAATGAAAAATGGGCCAATGACCAGTGAAGGAACAGAAATTTCTAATGAATAAACCGGGGTACCTTAGTGAATGAACGGGATAATAACAGTGGTTAGATTTCCAATGTATTTAGACGATTTTTTGTGTAAATAATTTTTCGTTCTCCAATTGCAATAATATTATTAAGATCATAATTATGCAAAGTTGAAGTTTGGTTTCTGAGGTGGGTTAATCTAACCTTCACATTGACGGCGAAAGTGTGAAGAGAAAAAAGGACCGAGTAACCTATTTCTTCATTGGTAAAGTCAGAAATGTCCAGTTCATTCGTTGGTATTCACTGGTATCTCCCATCCAATGCATACACACCTAACAAACTCGACAAATTCTTAGAAATCCGTTACTTCATACAGTATTTTTCGTTAAAGGAACATCTAAACTATGTAATTATAACAACAAATTTCTCATGGGACCATTAAATGCACCTCAAAATACAAATTGTAGATATCACGTAACAAGACTTACCTTGAACTTGTGGGACCCCATGAAGACAACTTTTCAATAAATCTAATCAATGCCGTATCGGTTATAATAAAACAGAAAAACGCTTTTGCGAGAGATCTGTGGGTCTCCAGTCTAAATGCCAATGTCAGTTTCAACGTGATGCGAGCGCGATACGCGTTAATTTTCCGTATTATATGAGCAACGTTCATTCACTGGGGGGTGTTCATTCACTGGACACGTGACCCTACCTTGCATCCCTTCAAATACAAACGCTCGCACAGCTTGTACTTTCTGTTTTAGTTGAAACAAGTGCCCACGTTCCTTCCACTCATTAAATTCATCCCTTACGTCTAGTCCCGAGAATGTCCAACGATTTGGAACGATTCTGCACACCGCTATGAACGCGTTCGCGCCTAGCGTGTATGTAGCCGCTAGTTAACTGAATTTAGCTGACAGCGGAGCAACCTCCACTGCAAAGGCTTCTCTCGCCTTGCGTCAACGTGAAAAGATTAATTCCTCGGAGTAGGTACGCGGTGAGAAATTTCCATTCTATTTCGGATTTGTAACGGCGCTCGTCAGATATATTCGACGCGTGGGCGTTCAAAGCAATTGGGTTCGCGTGCTTCGAATTCCCTCGCGATGCTCCTGCGATGGTGCTTCGACTCGCACGGCGCTTGCACCCAGCGAACGTCTATTTTTAACAACGCCGGAATTCGAATCACTTCGGAGTTGCACTCCAGATAATCGAATGGGATTACTCCGATTCGAGACGAGGAAGTTTCATAAGCGCAGCTCGCAATGAAAAGAAATGAAAAACGAAACCACAAGGGCGATCGCGACTAACCGAGTGAGCGCGGAAACTCTATAGGTATCCGTTTGTATGCTCTTGGAAGATCGATTCTCTATATTTGATTGCGCGCGACTGATTCTTGGGGATTTTATATTAAACTCGACGGGTACAAGTTGTACTCCGAAAATAAGCCAAGTGACTTTTCCTACGAGCAAAATACACTTACAAAATGCACAAATATTATAAAAAAAATACCACAGTTTTGGTAACTCTGATGAGTAACTCATATGTACCTATATGTATAGGCTTTTGTGATTGACTTTGTGAATTTACTGTGAAAGTACAATTTTAATAACGGCTCTTGTATTTACTGGTAAACACTACTTAGATGTTGTTTGAATAATTTAGAATTCTCTTCGAAATTTTTCTTATAAAGCATAAACGTTAATCATCACTTTAAGCGGGGTGGACGTGCCTTCACGCCGAGAGATTTGCAGCTTGTGCATGGTTTTGACGTGTTTTCACGTTGATATTTTCTAGAAAGCATCGAAAGTATTGCTAGAGTCCCCAAACGTTTACTTTGAGAACAAACGGAGCTTTGAGTTCGCTTTTCCCAGCAGGAACGAACACTCGAAAAGACCTGACCGACTAAATGGGGCATTTTTCAGAACCTTGCGCCACTCAAAGTGTTAATCTCTGCAGCACACGGAACAGCTTTTAAACGCTTCCATAAAAAAAAGCATTAGATCACGCCAACACGCACTTGTACTGTGTATTGGCACAATACAATACTTCCTTTTAATTCTCTGTAACTCGTAATTCATAGCACCGATGTTTATACAGGGTGTTCCGAAAATGGTGCGGTATATTAAAGGGGGTGATTCGGGGGGTGATTGCAAACAACTTTTTCCTTTGCGAAAATGCCCTCCGAGGTTTCGTTAACGAGATATTAATAAAAAGCACCGACCAATCAGAGCGCGAGCCTTCCGCTGGAGGTCCCGCGCTAGCGTGGCCGCGCGCCGGGCCGCGCTGCGACTACGAACAAGCAAGGCGGCATGCATCGAAGGAAATTGCGTAGAATGGCAAATGAAAAAGACGTAACAAAAAAATCGAACCTTTTGCCATGGTTTGTTTGCCATTTAAAGTGAATAATGAATAAAGGATAAATGGATGAAAATCACGTGTAACGTAAAAAGACGAATACACATTTTTTTTCGAAGATTCGAAAATAATAATTATTTGAAGTGGGAGGATAAGGAATACGTAAAATTCCTTGTGTTAATAACATATCCACGAAAAGGTAATGTAACAGGAAATTAGCGAAAAGTGATCGTAGTTCGTTATTGTGATAAAAATCCGTAACTCAATAACGGCCAACACTGTTGTTGATAATGAATGAGTTGGTTTAAAAACTCGGAAGAAAAATTTACGTACGGAAATTTTGAGAATTATCTCCGGAAATAAGCCGTAGCCTGCGTTAAATTTAAAAAATAATAGTCGCCAATAATGTAACTAAAACTCACCCTTTCGGAAATTCACCTGCAGCTTAAAAACCTGGGTGACTAGGTCACTGAACCGATCCTGGTCATCGACAGACGCGTCGAGTGCACAGCTGATCTCAGGTACACGACACCATCCAAAGTTAAGGGTCGCAACGTCAAGTGCGTCCGGGTTAATGCACCGAATATTCACTGCACGGCTACTAACACTGATCACTTAATTTATTTTTCATGGAACGTGTTGTTGCTACGTTATAAAAATTGGTGGAAATGAATTTTTACTTGGCGTTCGGAGCCGTGGGTAATTCCTGCGCAAATTCTCACGCTGCAGCACTTGCGTCCTCGTTGTTTGGGGGGTACACACAGAACATCGCGTAATACTCTCGAGCAGAGAACATTTGTCTGCGACGCGATTGGTAACTGCTGACTGACAAGATTTTTTCCAAGCGACTTCTTCTACCCCCAAATAGTTTCTCTCGTTCCATTATGAGTTGACCCCCACCAGGCCAAGAGGCTTCAGGTAAAAAGAAGCCAGCACATTTTCGGAACACACGTGTTTTGCACAAGTGCAACGAAAACTTTCACAAAAGCCCGCGCTCCGTCCTTCTACTGCCAATGTACCCATTGCTTCGAGATAGAAAACAGATACCACGTGTATCGGTTCGAAAGGGTCCGAAGAGAAGAGAAACAGAAAGTCTTCGAGTTGCTATAAAGAAAAAAATCCTGCTTCCTGTTTCCCTTTTCCGATACCCTGAGTTCCCGTCTGCTACGAGGCGGAACCAAGTAAGTCATAAATTATCCGAAACTGTAGGAAACCGTTCTCTACCGCCGACTTGCGGGACAATACGGTCATAAACCGCGACCCTGGCGAAATGCTCTGGCTGATCAGCCTGATTAATTTTGGAGAACTAGAAATTACAGAGTATTATCCAGCATCAATACGTCTCGCGGAGAGACACAGGAAAAGAAGGGATAGTCCGCTGACTGCGCGTAGTCCCGCCTGCTTCGTCCTACCCTCAAATTAAAGACGGATCCCTTGTCTCTCGAGTATAAACACGTGCTCGAATTTCAAAACACAAGCACGCGTCGACGTATTCGGTGCGAGAGACTGTGGCCTTGAGGTCCGATTGGCCCCAAACTAACCAATCTGCCCTGGATCCCTCCCAAACGGCCACTGTCCTGAAGAGGCCCTCTTCACAGCGATATCTCCCCCACAAGGCCCACCTTCTCTCGCACGGAATACGTCGACGCATGCTTTTGTTTGGAAATTCGAGCGCGTGTTTAGACACGAGAGATAAGCAGGCCCAAATGGCTAGTTCAGGACCAATCGAACTTCAAGCCCGCCTTCTCTCGCACCGAATACGTCGATGCGTGCTTGTGTTTTGAAATTCGAGCACGTGTTTATACTCGAGAGATAAGGGATCCGTCTTTAATTTGAGGGTAGGACGAAGCAGGCGGGACTACGCGCAGTCAGCGGACTATCCCTTCTTTTCCTGTGTCTCTCCGCGAGACGTATTGATGCTGGATAATACTCTGTAATTTCTAGTTCTCCAATATTAATCAGGCTGATCAGCCAGAGCATTTCGCCAGGGTCGCGGTTTATGACCGTATTGTCCCGCAAGTCGGCGGTAGAGAACGGTTGCCTACAGTTTCGGATAATTTATGACTTAATTGGTTCCGCCTCGTAGCAGACGTGAACTCAGGGTGTCAGAAAGGGGAAACAGGAATGGTATGCATTTTCTTCTTTATAGCAACTCGAAGACTTTCTGCGTCTCCCTCCCTTCGGACCCTTTCGAACCGATACACGTGGTGTCTGTTTTCTATCTCGAAGCAATGGGTACATTGACAGTAGAAGGACGGAGCGCGGGCTTTTGTGAAAGTTTTCGTTGCACTTCTGCAAAACACGTGTGTTCCGAAAATGTGCTAGCTTCTTTTTACCTAAAGCCTCTTGGCTTGGTGGGAGTTAACTCATAATGGAACCAGAGAAGCTACATGGGGGTAGCGGAAGTTGCTTGGAAAAAATCCTGTCAGTCAGCTAGAAATCGCGTTGCAGAAATGTTTGCGCTAGAATATCCCAATATCGAAACACCAAGCGAGGATACGTTTCGTCGGTTAGCGTCGCGGCTTTAAAACGTAGGAACAACACGTTCCATAAAAAGTAAATAAAGTGATCAGTGTTAGTAGCCGTGCAGTGAAGTGAGTATTCGGTACGTTGACCTGGACGCACCTGACATTGCGACCCTTAACTTTGGGTAGTGTCGTATACCTGGGATCAGCTGTGCACTGGGCTCGTCCATCGATGACCAGGATCGGTTCAGTGACCCAGTGACACAAGTTTTCAAGTTGCAGGTGAATTTTCGACACGGGTGAGTTTTAGTTACTTTAATGGTGATCATTCATTTTTAAATTTAACGCAAGCTATGGCTTATTTCCGGCGATAATTCTCAAAATTCTCGTACGAAAATATTTATTCGGGCTTTTTAAACAGACTTAATCGCTATCAGCAACAGTGCTGGCCGTTATTGAGTTACGGATTTTTATCACAATAACGAACTACGATCACTTTTCGTTAATTTCCTCTTACATTACCTTTTCGTGGATATGTTATTAACACAAGGAATTTTACGTATTCCTTATCCTCCCACTTCAAATAATTATTATTTTCGAATCTTCGAAAAAAAATGTGTATTCGTCTTTTTACGTTACACGTGATTTTCATCCATTTATCCTTTATTCATTATTCACTTTAAATGGCAAACAAACCATGGCAAAAGGTTCGATTTTTTTGTTACGTCTTTTTCATTTGCCATTCTACGCAATTTCCTTCGATGCATGCCGCCTTGCTTGTTCGTAGTCGCAGCGCGGCCCGGCGCGCGGCCACGCTAACGCGGGACCTCCAGCGGAAGGCTCGCGCTCTGATTGGTCGGTGCTTTTTACTAATATCTCGTTAACGAAACCTCGGAGGGCATTTTCGCAAAGGAAAAAGTTGTTTGCAATCACCCCCCGAATCACCCCCTTTAATATACCGCACCATTTTCGGAACACCCTGTATACCATTGTTCACCTGGCTAAGTGAATAGATTTAGTCCGCGAAATATTGCCGCGAATTTACGGATCATCACCGTTTATAGAATTCGGGCATTCATCTGCGATATGCTTGATCCCATCACTAGTCCCGAGCCTAGCCTTCAAATGGCGTCCTGCTGCGGTGCGCTCTGATCAATTCTTTGGATTGGAGTCGCCCGTCGAGCCATGCCAAGCAGCGGTCCATTCAATCTGCCGAAACTTCTTTCAGGTATTCAAAACAGTTTTGCCCATTTTGAGGCATACCAGCTGCATAGAGGTTCCTAGTACCAGAGTTGGGCAAAAGTTTATCTAAATAAAAATCTCAAATAACGAACAAAAGATAAATAATTTTTATTCGTTATTCGAGACCCGAATAATCGAAGTTATCTTTATTCGAAGGGCACCGAATAAATAATTTTATTGGATGATAATTTTATCGACGAATAAAGATAATTTTTTATTGGATGAGAATTTATTCGACGAATGAAGATAATTCTTTAATTCGATGAAAATTTATTCGACGAATAACGATAGTTTTTTATTCGGTGGGAATTTATTCGACGAATGAAGATAATTTTTTTATTCGGTGGGAATTTATTCGACGAATGAAGATAATTTTTTTATTCGGTGGGAATTTATTCGACGAATGAAGATAATTTTTTTATTCGGTGGGAATTTATTCGACGAATGAAGATAATTTTTTTATTCGATAAATTTTACATCCGTAGCATTTATCTTTTCGAAGCCTTCGAATAAACCCACGAATAACTTTCGTCAGCGTCGAGCGTGTTTATTCGAGCCGCCGAGGGTCGAGCCCGGCCGAGTGGCGAGCGCCGAACACAAAGGACCGGCGGCTCGAATAAACACGCTCGACGCTGACGAAAGTTATTCGTGGGTTTATTCGAAGGCTTCGAAAAGATAAATGCTACGGATGTAAAATTTATTCGACGCATTTATTCGAATAAAACCTTCGAATAAAAAACTATCGTTATTCGTCGAATAAATTTTCATCGAATAAAAAAATTATCTTCATTCGTCGAATAAATTCTCATCCAATAAAATTATTTATTCGGTGCCCTTCGAATAAAGATAACTTCGATTATTCGAGCCTCGAATAACGAATAAAGATAGAGTATTATTTATTCGATCGTTATGTAAATAATTTTTTATCTAGATAATGCCCAACTCTGCCTAGTACATACTTAACTCAATTCGGATAGGGTAAATCGGGGTGAGTCGGTCGCGCAGGAAATTGGTCGAGTCGCTATACTTCAGACTCTATACCAGTCAGGGCCAGGTGGAGCATTTGGGAGCACGAGCATTAGGGTGGAGTGAAAAAAACATTTTTTCAATGATCAAATTCTAATAGTGCGTAAAAGTTGTCTACTTGGCCCAATAAAACGTGTAAAAAATTTGAGCTCGATCGGATAATTTCTTCTGTGTGCACCAAAGGCCTTAACTTTCAAAATTTTAGTACAAAACATAAGAAACTGCAACTTTCTTCAGCTGGTGGATTCTACCTTTTTTTATACCCAAGACTATATTAGTTGCGTAAATGAAGCAAAGAAACACCCGTGGCTGGTTTCGGAACGATAGGAATGGCACTGTAAACTATAAAAAACTGCAGCTCTTCGCTCACTTTCCTAACGGAACAAGTGGCCCAGAACCAACCACGCGGAGGTAGCTGTACGTCGGGCTCCTTGTTTTTTGTATTTTATATTTTTTTCGTTTTTTTTTTAATAATTTAATTGTTTTCTTATGTATTTTGTATTTTATTATTTTTTGGGTTTTTTTTTAATTTTAAGTTTTGTACTAAAATTTTGAAAGTTAAGGCCTTTGGTGCACACAGAAGAAATTATCCGATCGGGCTAAAATTTTTTACACGTTTTATTGGGCCAAGTAGACAACTTTTCCGCACTATTAGAAATTGATCATCGAAAAAAAGTTTTTTTCACTCCACCCTAACGAGCATCCATGGTGTTTTCCAGAGCCGCGCGGAAGGGGAGCTCGGAACCAGCGTGGGGCACGACTGAGTTACTCGATGGGACGTTAGCGGTGGGGCATCTTCGGGACTCATCGGGTCACCACGCATGCGCGCGATGACGCGGCGACCGTCGAACCAATCAACGCCAAGATAATCAACAAGCGCAAGTCAACTAGCCAAGTCAAGTGAGGCCGCGGCCAACCAGCGTCGACAACCGTTCCCCCGGCGACGCTGGTTGGCCTAGTTGACTTGCTTTGGCGCTGGCGTCGGCGAATTTTCATTTTGACGTTGATTGGTTCGACGGTCGCCGCGTCATCGCGCGCATGCGTGGTGACCCGATGGGCCGTTTAGCAGTGGGGGATCTTCCCATCGAGTAACTCAGTCGTGCCCCACGCTGCTCGGAACCAAGGATACCGCGAGCGTACAACGGATAGGGAAAACTGTAAGTAGTAGTGTGTGGTGCAAACTTGTACCCATAGGCTGAAATAACTGGCTGTCATGGGAACACTGGGGCTCCCAAGAATCCCAGTCATTCAAGCCTAACCTACGGGTATGAGCCTGCACCGCATACTACAGTACGCACTCGTTATAAGCCCGACGAACGGGGCTAGTGGCGGGCGTATGGCGCGTTGTGGACACTATTCCGCGCGGCCAACGGCGCGAGTGAGAAAAGAGCCTCTCGCTCGTTCTCGGGTTGTCCCACTCTCGTCCGAAGGATTCCAAGAGATGATGGGGATAGTTGCCGAGCGTAGAACGCATGGTAGACACAGGCTTATAACGAGTGCGTACTGTACTACAGTTTTCCATGGTTATTATTGGCTGTCAAGCTCTCCTTTCGCGCTGCTCTGGTAAACATCGTGGAGGCCTGGTTCCCAAATGCTCCAACTGGCCTTGACTGCTCTGTACATAAAAGCGGGTTAAGGTACAGAACAATAGCTTCTGTAGGAACCAAACAGTTCAAAGAATAGCGTCATTTGGCTTCGTTCTGTGTTTCTCTGGATTTATAGGCTATAAAAGGTAAGTAGAGGTTACGACATCATTTAACCTCTTTCCTCGTATTTAAAATATACTTCTAAGTTAATTTTCGTTTAATATTTTGGATAATAAGATAGTAGAGGTATTGAGGAACAATGCGGCGAAAGTATTTGGCCACAGGTATTAACCGTTCCTTTCGAAACCAATGTTGCTAGAGAGACGATGAAAACCAACGATGAAAACCATTTTTCCCGGCACCTCGGTAGAGGTGGTTAGATATCATGACTTCGGTGTTTAATCCGCTTTTCAGCAAATGTTGTCTTAAAGCAAATATCGACCAGATTTTTGTCTGAAACAGTATACAATTCTGAAGATATTAGGTTTATCCTGATAAAATAAATAATATCAGTATTAGTTTTAATAGCCATTTTATGGTAGCCGGACCAACTGCCCCCGACTTACCCTATTCGTGACAAATAATGCTCAGGACGTGTGCTCCAATTAGCATCCTGGTCACATCTAGGTTCTATGCCAAATCAGTTCCAGTATTCGAGCTACCGTTACACAGTAACTAATCGTTTGCCACGTCACCGGCGTCCTAAAAAGCAGTCGTGGAAATCGGTGTCCTCCCCTTGGGGGTCAACAAACTTATTATGGCATGTAGACCATGCTTCATAACTGTAACAGTGTCAACTAACGCCGGTTGCATAATAATGACGGCAATCTATGGTTCTGATTAGGGTCACGCAGGCCGGCATTGAATAAACGATGGAAATCAATGACAGCCAGCTCAACATTAACAGCATTCGTTACCTATATTTCGTAAGATGCGACTGTGCAGCGAGCACAGTGCACGCGAATCGATGCTCGTTTACCCTTGTGAGGCGAAACACCGTCGGGAGGGACTTTGATCTCTCGAGCGACACACGATCCTCACGTTGGCGTTGATTGGCGGTTCATTAGTCGCAGAGCAGAACGTCTCCTATTGCTGTATGTTATAAAACTACTATTACTATCTAAATTTCTTAAATCGCATAGACGACATCTATCTATCAGGGATCTATCAGGCGAAGGTTAGATGTGCGTTTGTTGCGCTGATAAGAAGCAAATACGACTTGTAGCGCTCCTCGGGCGAATCGTGTACCCTGCCATTTTAATAGCAGTTTGTTAATAAATAGGAGGTTTTTAATGTAGTAAGAACTAGAGGCTCCTGATTGATTATAAAACAATGTTGTACAACCTGAATGTAGGTACATGACAAAAACAGAAGTTGAAGAACTTAAAAATATACAGGATGACCCATATGGGACATTCCACGCAAAATCGGACACTTTTTGGAGTAACATTTGGGATGTGGCTCAAATTTGAATATGTTGTAGTCTTTAGAGATGTATAAACATATCTCGAAGGATTTTTGTAAATGTTTAAAAATGTAGATTTTACAGCTGTTTGAAGGTAAGTGCTAACTTTTTTTCAATAAATTATAACTATGGAAGTAGTAAACGGATGGAGATGAGGTTTACGGTGATTTGTAGAGAAGACATTGAAGTTTTAAGAAAAAAATATTTCAGTTTTTAAAAAAAAATTTGAACCATTTTTGTGCAATTATTATAAACAAATGCAGTTTTTTAACATCGGGCGCGATTTTAAAAACCTGAAAAAAAACAGAATATAGTTCTATCCTTTCCCTTCATGGTCTAATTGTCAAAAATATGGACACTTTAAAATTGGCCAAATGAAAATTAATTGAATGTGACGCTGCGTCGCTCAGCACCGGCTCGACTAGTCGGGCCATGCGGTACTCGCAGCGGCCAAGCGGCTATATCTGCTATTCTTATACAATATACAGTGTTCTCGTAAATGGTAAGTATTTGTAAAAAAATGAAAGAGACTTTTACTGTTTTTTATACCCAACATAATACAGTATCTGAATCTTTGGTGTTCGCAATATTAGGTTATAAATATATTGAAATAGTAGATTGAGTTTATTCATTTCATTCCTAACCTTGTGTGGCCTTGAAGGTCATAGTACACCATATGGTTGAATTTGTCTTGACAGTCACTTTCATATTGGGTAATCAAGTATATAGCATTCCATTTAAAAAACTGAAGGTCACCCACGTTTCAAGGAAAATATTGCGAACACCAAAAATTGAGATACTGTATTATGTTGGGTATAAAAAAGAGTAAAAGTTTTCCTCTTTCATTTTTTTACAAATACTTACCATTTACGAGAACACTGTATAAGAATAGCAGATGTAGCCGCTTGGCCGCTGCTAGTACCGCATGGCCCGACCAGTCGAGCCGGTGCTGAGCAGCGTCACATTCAATTAATTTTCATTTGGCCAATTTTAAAGTGTCCATATTTTTGACAATTAGACCATGAAGGTGAAAGATAGAACTATATTCTGTTTTTTTTCTTCAGATTTTTAAAATCGCGCACGATGTTAAAAAAATGCATTTGTTTATAATAATTGCACAAAAATGGTTAAAAAATAATTTTTATAACTGAAATCATTTCTTCTTAAAACTTCAATGTCTTCTCTACAAATCACCGTAAACCTCATCTCCATCCGTTTACTACTTCCATAGTTATAATTTATTGAAAAAAAGTTAGCACTTACCTTCAAACAGCTGTAAAATCTACATTTTTCAAAATTTACAAAAATCCTTCGAGATATGCTTATACATCCCTAAAGACTACAACATATTCAAATTTGAGCCGCAGCCGAAATGTTACTGCAAAAAGTGTCCGATTTCGCGTGGAATGTCCCCCATGAGGAAATACGCACACTGTATGGCTAGATTTGGAAGGTACAATATTATATTAACAAAAACATGATCCTTGATGCTTGTCAAGATACGTGTGCCAATATTCGCACCGAAACAAATTATATTGTCATCATTCCTGTTACAACAATATGTAGATTTTTCTATATTTATTTTTAGAATTCTAACTATGTTATTTAGATTGCTTTATTTTACAATAAAAATATTATGGAATTCTCCTGTGCCAGGCTTCGATCTCGAAAAAATAAATTAAAAAAAATCTTAAGATAAAATGAAGAATAAACACAAGTGTTTAAAGATTGACAATTCGTGCTTATGTTAATACATAATATGCAGTGATAACTAATGATATGTGACAATGACAGAACGATACATTTATTTATTCATTATATATTGTAGGTAAGGTTTATTTATCTTTCAGAAATAAGTTCAGCTATATGTTTCGAAAAGCCGCTGAACAGTAGGAATGCATTCTAATAGCGGACCAGTATTCAAAGATAATAGCTACCACATAAATAATGTATCTAGATACAGCAGTAGGTACCTATATTTCTGCGAAACGCTAATAATGTATATGTAGGTGTCCTGACCGAGTTACATTCTCATATCTATTTCAGTTGAATTACGGTGTCGTCATCGCCGAACATAATAAGAACACGTGTCCGTAATCACCGAAATATAAATATAAAAAATACAAAATGTGAATTTCAACAATCAAATCCAACTCCCCAATCTCAAACGATACTTTCATTCGAGTGATTCCATCATTTTTTCAATAACATGCACAATACACCATTTGCATGTCGTTTCATCGGAAATAACGATACAATTTTTAGCAAGTCTGCTGTGTGTCACCAGCTCGGAAATCATGTAGGTATTCCTTATTCCTTCTCGTTTCCTACTCTGTCCTGTACGTTTTCATCGTTATCATGTGCATGGTGTACTTTCTTTCAAGATCGTCGTATTGGTTACCAAAAGAAATAATTCGCTTCTTTTTATTGTGCCTAGGGTTTATACAAAAACCGACTTTTGGAAAAAGCGGTTTTCGAATTCCACTATTCCCCCAAAACCCGTTAAATCGATTTTCGAATTTTCACAGTAAAATATAATTAAAGTAGAAAATAAATAATTGTACTCATTTTAAAAATTTTCATTTTTTTAATGTTTATGGATCTACAAAAATATAACACAATAAAATACACTGCATACGAAACCAAATAAAAAAAAACTAAAATCCGTACAAAATATAAATAAATTATAAATCTTTATTTCATTTAGGTAGTACTACATACAATATGCTTGTGTCCGAGGCGATTTCAAGTCAAAATGTTAACGTTTATAATTGCATAATTAATTCATTTTTACATATTAATTCTAGTATATATAAAACCGGTTTTTTTTTTAATTTGAAACCCAGTTTTCGAATTTTACAAATTTATAAAAAAAAAACAGGTTTTTAACCCTGCTTTTAAAAACCGACAAACCCTAATTGTGCCTTGCGATAGTATAGTCACTAACCTGAAAGTCCTGAAACTCACTCACAATGAACAATGGACAATACTTTGTAAGTGGCAGATAGGAGAAGCGTGAGAAAGTCTACTATTCTTGAGACTGAGTTCCGGTTTCACGTTATAAATTAAACTTGAATTAAACTTTTTAAATATGAGTGATTTGAGTGACACAACTTTATACTCGAATGATTAATCGTTAATATATCGTTCGATTTATCTCTACAGATATCAAGTCAGTTAATGCCAATTTCCCTTTATTATCGCATTTCATGTCCAACGATCAATGGAATAGTGGTGGTATTTATACCGTTTCGCGTTTATAGGCACAAATAGGTTATAAAGATCACGTCCTGTCCCTCTATTGAGCGACACTCCTGTGTTTGACACTTCTCATCCATTAGCAGATGAATTGACCGTTTCCTCGTATAAGACGGCTACGGGGATCTTTGATGATTTTGATGGATGACAACACGCACATTGTTTGCAAAGAAAATTAGAAACGTCTTTCTTAAGGGCGGAGGCCTACCTAGAACGGTTAAAACAACATGCTTCTTTGGGAATTTTTTCTAGAAAAGCCGATAAACTTTTATTATTAAACATTAGTCTATTAGAAAGAGTACATCTTACGGATATTTCAGTATTTCTTGCGGTAAAAAATATTGCAAGGTTTGTGAGTTATGTGCGATGTCCGAGACGTCTTTCTTTTTTTAGGCGTTTTCAGGTGACAACGGTAGCTCGGTGCAGAATTATACAAAATTGAAAATGCGATTTTTTTTTAGATAATATATGAAATTATCTAGGCGCTATCGGGCCCGATTTTGGAAAAATTATTTTGAGACAAAATGGCGGCTGTGCAAAGTTGAAGCATCGATTATTTGGCAAAAAATCGCTCGTTTTCCGAGTGTAAAAAAAGATCTAGGTAAAAAAAAAAAGGAAAAACTCCCGACAGCGCTTAGATTTTTAACGCTAAAATAACCCTGCAAAACCTCGACTAAATCAGTTCATTAATATTTGAGTTATGTGTGTCACCGACTTTGAAAACATGATTTTGAGGAAAACGCTCAAAGTTTTGGGTCTGACCAAGGAACACCTATCTACTTACACGCGTATAACTTTCTCCATTTTGGTCGGATTAACTTGACACTTTCAAGGAATATTTGCAAAAAAATATGAAAATCGAAAAATCGATTTTTTGACAATTTCTAGGTAGGCCTCCCTCTTAAGGATACGAAAGGCAATAAGTGATTTCACATGGATGATACTTACAAGGGAACACCGCGAACCCGGACTCGCCGATTGGAACGCAACTTTGTGGGTTTTTAGAGTGACTCAAAACAAGAACAACGGTGTGTTTCATTTGGGCCCTATCGCCCTCTAAGGGGGTGAAAACTAACCTCAAAGTCAAATTGGCGCTTCCACTTTTTCGCGTATAACTCTCAAAGTACAACGGACAGAAAAAAATGTTTCAAACAAAAGTTTAATGGTGCAATAAGCGCTACAAACTTCCGTTAACAAAATATTTGAAAAAAAATTTTCATCAGATATTTTTCTTTTTAAACTCTTTTCAAAATTTTGTTAACGCAAGTTTTCAGCGCTTATTGTACCATTAAACTTTTGTCTGAAACATTTTTTTCTGTCTGTTGCACTTTGAGAGTTATACGCGAGAAAGTGGAAGCGCCAATTTGACTTTGAGGTTAGTTTTCACCCGCTTAAAGGGCGATAGGGCCCAAATGAAGCACACCGTTGTTCTCGTTTTGAGTCACTCTAAAAACCCACAAAGTTCATCCAATATCATCTCTCTTCACAGTTCTTCAATATTACCTAAAATCCATCTTATCGTTAGTCTCTCCTTTGTAAATTAAAGAGAAACAGCATTACCTAATCAGAATCTTTTACGTGCTACATTTTATGGCTATGGGGATAAACAGGTAATTGTAGTTCTAATTTTCTACCACGTATTTACCTACAGCCTTTTGTATCGCCCGCTCGATTTGACTTTTCTATCAAAAATAGAAAGAACAACGAAAGTTCAAGGATTAAATGGGACCTGATGCTCCATGCAAGTTGCTCAGAACCTGGAAAATCGGGAAACGATCATGATACTGGCGATGAGGGGATCTGTCCGTTTTGCACGTGTTTCCTGTGTAGAAGGGCTCACTATTTGTGTTAATTCCACACAGGCGGCACCGGAAATAAGTACAAGCTTACGCGTCACGAAATCCCCCCGATTGTCGCCCGTGCGCCATGTTCCTCGCAATTGCAAAGTCTGCGAAGCATCCCCCTTGTACCGATTGTGGCGTTTCAGGATGTTCAGCTCGTTTATTTATTTTATTACTGCGTACACCAGTGCCCATAAGTATTTGCCTAGCCACGTCATTTTTCTGCTCCCGATAACGTGACAAATTTTTCCGTAAGTAATATCTTTTCATATTAGTATAAGGTCTACGTAGAACCCGAATGCAACTAAAAATTCCTTCACCGAGACATCCTAAAAAGGAAGCAGTTGTAATAAAAAAAGTCGTAGATTAATGTTTTAGGGCCGTACAATTATTTATTCGTTTGGAACTACGATCAGCAATAGTCCTTTCTATTGAAACTTTTGTTTAATATATTTACAAACAATACTCAGCAAAGTGTCTTAAGATTTCCTGCTGGTTTCTGCATTATTCTTGAAGAACGATAAATGATGATGATTATACAAAAATAGAAAATTTATGTTTAAAATAATTATACATCTCTATTGTTGAAAATAGAAATACTGAAAGTTGCTTTTAAATGAATGTAATTTGACATATTTTGTGTTGACTTATTATAATGGGACATTCCACGCCAAATCGGACACTTTTTGGAGTAACATTTCGGATGTAGCTCAAATTTGAATACGTTGTAGTCTTTAGGGATGTATAAACATATCTCGAAGGATTTTTGAAAATTTTGAAAAATGTAGATTTTACAGCTGTTTGAAGGTAAGTGCTAACTTTTTTTCAATAAATTATAACTATGGAGGTAGTAAACGGATGGAGATGAGTTTTAGAGTTTTAAGAAAAAAAATTTTCAGTTTTGAAAAAGAAAAATTTTAACCATTTTTGTGCAATTATTTTAAAAAAAATGCAGGTTTTTAACAGCGGGGGCGATTTTAAAAATCTGAAAAAAAAGGAGAATATAGTTCTATATTTACATTACTATCGTTCTACATTACTATATTATAAGTTTTGTTGTCTGTCACCGTTACAAAGTTATATTAAAAGAAATGAAAAACGCGATAACTTTAAGGGCTTATCTCATCCCTTCAAAATTGATTTACGAAGAAAAAATAAAATTGTTCCTCGCATACTCCAATACCTATGCTCTACATTTACACGAAATTTTATTGAAATCAGAAGTTTCGGGTTGGGAACGTGTCCTTGTTAGTTCCTCAATAAAATTGTAACTATAAATAGGTAGGCGATGTTCCTAATAAATATTCATTTCCTGTAACTACTTTTTTCTCCATTTAATGAATTCCTAAGAATTTAGCTATATCAAGCCTGACGAAATCTATGTGTTACGTAATAACCAATGCCTCATCATCGCGCTCTCCTTGAAATAATTCCTGCAAAGGTCACATTTTTCTGCGTAGAAGATCTGAAATTGAGTTTGGTTTTATGTAGAATAAATGTAATCCAATATGTTGCGAATATTATGTACAAAATTTTATACTGACTCATTGAACATTGCAACAATGCGTCTGAACAATGCATTTAGTGTGTAAAAACGTTCGGCAATTTTCACATATACCTATTATATGTATGTAGGTCGATACATAGGCAAGTCGCTTGGAACTCGAACGATTAGCAAACAGGAATGTTTTCTTCAACTTGCTTCGCAACTATTTCTACCTACTATATAAAAGCGCAGTAGAAATAAATATAGTAAAAAAATTTGGAACAACGTTTCATTATTGGGAAAACAAGAATTTCGATACGCCAACTAGTGACAAAAAATTGAACTACTCAGAGTAGGCTGAAATCCGTCGAAGTCCACATGATTATCAGTGTTTATATAGACATGTTGTGAAAAACGAGTGTTTTTAAATTTTTTGGAACACTAAATTTTTACTTATTCGATTAATAAATACTTGTTCGGAATGTTTGGTGGGATCCAGCCTACTGTCAATAGTTCGCCAACTTACCACCGCAGCGCAGAAATCTAAGCCACGCCTCCACTTGGTTTCCCAATACCCCTACAGCACATTGGTTGCCGAAATGTCTCAGTTACGTTGCGGTTTGATATCTGAAACATTGCACGGAATATTGCCGAAAAGTTGCAAGTAAATTGCTATGTCCGCCCTGTGCAACATATAGATAGGTCTCGCAACTTAACAGCAAGATTTCGGCAATGAATCCGCAATAAATCCGGACTTAGAAGTTTTCACTCGACAATACCGAACTTTTTCATTGCGCATAATAAATTAAATGTCAATGGTAGGGGCACTGGCAGTAATTGGCACGTGTAACACTTTTTCTACAAATATCCTTTGTTGCTGTATATAGTTAATGAATTTGTTTAAACTCTATAGTGTTAATTAAATAATTGTATTCATTATTTATGTCAGATATTGTCCACGTTCGCATATATTCCCTCGGCGATGACCTGTGAAATCTTAGACTGTATTCCGCGTGTCGACATTTCAGTATCGGTCCGCGTAATTCCGGATTTATTGCGGATTGGTTGCCGAAATCTTGCTGATAAGTTGCGAGCGCAATATTGCACGGCAATGGGTGTGCAATATTTCGGCAATATTGCACACACATTGCCACGCTATATTGCACAGCAATGTGTGTGCAATATTTCCGAAATATTGCACAAACGTGGCCATTGCAATATTGCACGGCAATGTGTGTGCAATATTGCCGAAATATTGCTCATACGTTGCGAGCGCAATATTGCACGGCAATGTTTCCACAATGTTGCAGGAATATTGCAATGCAACCTGCAACCAAACGGCAACATTGTAATGTACTGCAACGTGTGTGCAACGTTCCTGCAACAAAGTGTGCTGTAGGGGTATAGGAGTAAATCGTTAAATTTGTCTTAGCGTTCTTCATAATTTAATAATTATTAATACGCATTACTCGGAATATTTGCTGCTTAAAGAGAAAATCCAAATGACGAGAGAGATCCTATGGAAGCAATCCTTGTGTTTTAAATAAATATACGTATAATTTATTATAACATGCGCAGTGTATTTAATCACCGTGCTGCCGTATAAGCAACAGTCCTAACTACATTTTCCGTATATTCTTGCAAAGAGGGCCGTGCGTTGCATTAATTCGCGAACCAATTCGGATTGGCACGTATTCGTGTAATGGACCGTGTACCATATATCAGTTTATGGATCGTTTTTTCGATACGAACACATGGCACCCTCCGCTGTTCGTATATTTCTATGGCGGTTAGATCGTGGAACCAGCATCCATTTATATTCGTAGTAATGTACACTAAAATTTCATGGACGATAATTTCACACAATTGCAAAAATTAAGAACTCCATCTACGAAATAATGATTGCGATTACCAGCGAAGATTAAAAACAATCAGTTGGCATACTTCGGGAATCTCCATAACGAGAGAATTGTCACAGAAATTTGTACGTGCACTGTGTAATTATATGCCAAGAGAAAGGAACAATACTACCGTTTAAGGGGTCCCTCCGATCGAACCCCTTAAAAAATAGTTGATCTATATGAATTTTTTACACGAAGAGGTTATAACATATCTTAAAAAACATTTTTGAAATTTATTGGAACACTCGTTAGGGGGCAAAAAACTTATTTGTTTCGTGCTTTCGGTCTTGATGCATTTTCTATGATAGTGTCTCTAGCGCTGCTAAAAAGGGATACCAAAACGCTAACCACGAAATTTACTCACAGGATCGTTTCAAACGATCGAAATCAAAAATTCAAACAATTTCTTAAAATTTATTTCAGTGGCTATCGCAGCACCTCTTGTTCGGGGAAAAGGGACCAAAACTACGATGTTGGTGCACATTTGAACGAAATGGTGCAACAAAGTGGGTAATTTTCCGCAGAAATATGCAGATAAAAAAACCCGTGTGTCAAAAAATTATGTTATACGGTGCTGCGATAGCGAGTCCAATTAGGAATCAAACGCCTCAAGGTTTTTTTTAATCCTTCATTAGTGTTTCGAGAAATACGTGTTCAAAGTGTTCTCGGCTCATACATGCGCACAGTGGGGTAAAAGTACTTAAAAGTTGGCATCAATTCCTAGGCGTCATGAAAACTTGTGTTAATTAAATAATCAAAAACGATTATTTATAAGTAAATAAAACAAACCATTCCTCTTTTAACATTATTTAATACACTTTTCTACATATTCAATAACACAATCTGTGAAACTGTTATACATATACGATAAATGCAACACCTTTTAATTTTGGATGATAAGGCAATGCCAGTGATCATGTTAATGATTATATGAACTAGCAACACTGTCATCATATTCATTGTCGGACTGCAACGGTGTAGTATGATCATCACTCCTTATAACTGGAGGCAATAATAAGTTTAAAGCTTCTTTGGGCAGAGATCGACGATTTTTTGGGAGTAGGGGAGGAGACCGGGGCAGAGTGAGACGAAAACAGTTTGAAGTCGAATAAAATTTTTCCCTTTCAATAACAATGTGTGGAAATAGATGTATAATATAATTTGAACATTACTATTGATAAATGACGAAATGCAATACTTAAAATAAACTTAAAGTAGATTAAAATTCAACTTGAAAAGAAAAAGCCAATACGACCACTTTACCCCATATATGGGGGTAAAGTGAACTGCAACAAAAGAAGAACTTTAATTAAGTATACAGCTAATTATTAACCCCTTGCGCTGGAATGACGTGTGTAGCACGGCTGCTTCTGTCTTTTTTGCACCGTGGTTGTCAAAAACTATGGAAATTTTTTTGAGGTTAGTTTCTGTTCCACCACGCCGCGTGGCTTTCTAGCCAGCTGACAGGTTAGGCTATTGCGCACATCTCTTGCGCATCTGTTCTTTGCAGCCATTTGCAGCTCAGTTTACCCCGGTCACTTTACCCCGAATATGTACTCAATGGTAAATGAATTATTTAATAATGTTAGGATTAATGGTTTCTCAAACGCGTGTACATGTATGTTTATAAGCTTGTTATAAACACGCAGAACAAATTTGGAGTTAAAATAACACATTTTAGACTCATTTATCCAAAAAGCTAAATTGACAAGAAAACCAATCGGAATTCTTTTTAAATGAATTTCCATTTTTCGATATCTGAATGTGCATAATTATCATTGTGGTATTACACACATTTATTACATTACCAAAATTTGTAAATATATTCTATTGTTAAAGAATAAATTAAGAAAGCTCATTTTACCCCGGGGTTCACTTTGCCCCAGTCTCCCCTAATCGTCTCTTGCTGGTTATTGCGGAATATAGTCAATAACGGAATTTTACTTGCGGCTATTTAAAGTTGACGTCCTGATTCATTTCGCGTAATTTTTGCACGAAAAAATCAGGATTTGAACATTAAATAGCAGGCATTTTGTTTTAAATTAGTATTTCGAAAATTCTCTCCGTTAATCAGAGGATACATTAATATACTAGCGAAATCTTTTTTGTTTTTTGATTTTAGATAATCTGGTTCCGAATGGTAGTGCTCACCGCAAAGCCAAATTTTTAAAAAGGCTTCTTGGATGTCGGTTGTTACTTTATTATAAAAGTAAATATTTTCCTACAAAAAATTACCAAATGTTCTTTAAATGTTACTCTTTTAAGTGCAAGAAGTTCTGTAAAAATATATGCTTCCGCTTTTTCAAAAAAATTCACAAACATTCGCCTCTTTTCGGCCGCCTGACTAGGTAGGTATAAAACGTGGCTATCTCTGCCAAGTGAATACACCCGGTCTATTATGTAGTTGTGAGCCGTAGAAATGTTTCGTGTGAAAAGGTCTTTATGCTGCGCAACTTCTTCCACAACGCCTATATGACACCAAACAATTATCGAACAAGAACCAACGTGCTAACAATATGTAAATACACTGTATTTTTCAAAGACCATGTGAAAACATACATATCTATCCAAGAACTAAGGGCTTTTTCACACGATACATTTTTGTAGATCGCCATTTATATCTCAAATATATTCACACATTTCTTAATCTTTTTTTCGCAAACCGCTCTGCTAAAAGCTAAAAAAAAGCTAAAAACTTTTTTCTGCAAAAAGAAACTTATTTTGAATACCAATTGCGAGCCAGAAAAGTGTCTCGTGTGAAAAGGCCTTAAGAGCAAACAGTCACCTGGGTACTAACAATAAGTGATTTAGAATGTAAAACTCAAACGTCTTCATTACACGGGAATTCATGGTTATTCCGAGTATTATGTCGCGCCATGTTCCGAATGTGCGTATGTTGAGAACATGCTGTCACAACCGAACATTCTGGCGTTACAGAGCAAATTTCATACGTGCTCCCTTGACATTGCCAGCAGCAACAACCGTGACAAATTAATGTCGCGTTGTGCACGATGCACCGCATTAATTGCACGAAGACCTCGAGCTGCACTTACGTCGCACATTTATCCACGGCGTACGTCAGAAAATGGATGCGCCTATTTCGCAATGTTCCCGTAACCTTGAAAGATGACGCCAATGCCAATCCTTCTGAGCTAACAGCGTATACACGCCAATGTTTAGCTTCCGGCGATAAGCATAAATGACTATGTATTCACATTGGTAACAGTCGAAATAAATTTAAATATTTATCGCGGCTGCAAGGTGACCTCACCAAACGTTCCACATCTACTAGACACTTTGCTTTAGCTAGGACTATGCTATACAGGGTGTTAAAAAGTAGGGTTCAATATGTGAGTCCTAGCCTTTACCCGTCAATAGTACTAGGGTAGACAGTACTCACTAAATGGTGTGAAACATATCCAATTAAAATGGAATGGAAAAAGAATCCTGAGAAACAACTTTTGGTTTTTAACCGACTTCAAAAAGGAGGAGGTTATAGATTCGACCCGTATCTTTTTTTATGTTTGTTCCCTCATAACTCCTCAGCATATGGACCGATTTTGATGATCTTTCTTTCATTCGAAAGAGGGCGATGCCCCGGTGGTCCCATCCTACACTGCATCAACATTGGCCTAATATTTTGCTAGTTGTGGTTAATAATAAAGACCATTGTCACCTAATTATTATTATTTTATGTACGTACGCGCATATCTCCTCAGCATGTTGTGTCAATGTATATAAAACTAAAACGTTGAAAATAAAAAAATTTTAAAAAAATTAAAACCGGCTTTAAAAAAATAAAATTGCACGGAAAAGTAAAAAATAATTTTCTCCCTTATTTAATCTAAAATGACTCTCATATTTTTCAAGCCGGCGCCAGATTTACACAGTGCAAATGATGAGGCACCGACTTAAAAAATATGAGAGTCATTTTAGATTAAATAAGGGAGAAAATTATTTTTTACTTTTCCGTGCAATTTTATTTTTTTAAAGCCGGTTTTTATTTTTTAAAATTTTTTTGGGTAATGTTTATCGTAATTTCCTTGCTTCTGTTTCCCTACCACAACTTTATATACCTGTTCATATTGCCTCCCCCTTACGTTTCCATACATAGTACGTCACCTCTACAAATGTTGTTTGTTTGCTCTTTTTTTCTCTGAATAGGTAGTTCGAGTGGCGTCCGCGTGTTTTCACGCCGCGCGCCGCGGGACTACGGTCTGTTGCTGCCTTGGTTTGAGCGTGCTTTCACGTTCATACTTTCTGGAAGGCATAAAAGTATTGTCCGAGTGTTGCCAAATGTTTGTTCGGAGCGAGTTAACCCTTAATTACTAACCTTCTCATTTAATCTGTTATTCCTAACCATGTATTCTCCCTGTCAGTTAAGAAGAAACCTGCCGACCGACGTGTTTAGACCGGTTCTGCGCAGGTTGACGCCCATTGGTCAGAGTTGGGCATTATTCGGCTAAATCGAATAAGTATTCGAATAAATTTGTGCGAATAAATTTTTATTCGAATAATCTTCGAATAAAAAATTCGAATAAAATTACATTATTCGACAATAACGAATAATTTTTTATTTGACTGAATAATAATTTATTCGACTCAACGGACGAATAAAATGATCACGTGATTTCGGCGATGTATCATGACACCACTGACTGACACCCATGAAACCTAATGTTTTAGGTTAAGTAACTCTTGTCATAGCTCGCACTTTGCAGGAAGATGTAAGACCGCGGTACTATACATAGAGTCTAGAGTGGCGTTTTGATTTATTTTAAATAAAATTTGCTCACGGCAATCCATTTAAACTAATGAAAAATCAATCTCTTCAAATTATAAGCGTTCATTGAACGTTTTAAATACATACAAATAGTCATGCGAATATTCACATACAAGAACATGTTGCAGTTACAAGACCTGTAGCCCATGCTCTGAAAATCGGCCGCTGCGTTCACTTAATTCCCAAGCCTGTACCAAGTTATAATTAAATTAGATAACATTATATCGCATTGCTTGAAAAATAACGTGGCTTGGTACTTCCACAATTAGAGACTTATGTATGTTGTGCCCTGGCAATGCCCAAGACACACGTAATACACAATCACATAATCTGATAATTCTTTATCCTAAATATCGCTTAAAACCGATGGCCGACGCCTCCAGAAGAGAATACGTCTTTAAGGCGGGATTTCCTCGGCTCGTTCAGAGGTATACGCACACTTCCAGACACACACGTCCAAACGTATGTTGGACACAATACAGACTTCCATCGATAGATGCCGGGTATCACATTTATTCGTCGTTCATTCAGGTCGAATAACGAATAAATTCTTATTCGAACGAATCTGGCTAGAATAACGGTACAGATTTATTCTCGAATAACGAATAATTTTTCGTCGAATAAAATCGTCCTTTGTTATTCGCGAATAAATCTTGGGGATTTATACGAATCCGTATTCGAATAAAAATTTAGCCGAATAATGCCCAACTCTGCCATTGGTGCCGGGAGAAGCCACTATTGGCTGTATCCCCACCAACGCTTTTTTGGAGCCAATGAGCTCCATTCTACATGCGCGAAACGGGTTCCTTCTTAAATGACAGGGAGAATAACTGTCAAGAATGCAACGAAAAATTCACTTCCGACCTTCGCCGCGTCTCGACTCTCGATGACAACTGAATACTGGAAGCATAGCTTGAACATGCCACGTCGCGCGCTGGTAAGAATCAGCGGGAAACTAAAATTTAGTATGCGTTAAAATCACGCAGGTTTGTGATTAAAAGTTAAGCAAAATTTCTTCGGCATTTCTGCCGGAAATTTTTCCGGCATTTCTCGAAATGATGTTTCGCCAAACCTTACGTCACTGAAACTGTTAATGTATTCTTCGCCACCAAATAATCTGCCAGTGTTACGTCGACACATCCAGAATGTTGTGATTTCTCGTCTCTAATTATAATATCATAAAACAGACACATTTAAAGGACTCTAGGTGATGTGATTATATTATTAGGAACGTCCAATGTCGTAAACAACGTTTCTCTAATTGCTGTTTAGTATATTCTCCTTCAAGATGTAGCCATTCAATAATTTTGTGCGAAAAAGATACTTTTTCCTACGTAATATTGTGCACATACAGGTGTGTAGTTAGAGCCGCGCGCGCGCGCGCAGTAGATGCAAGACAAATCAATAAAATCAAGATAGCAGGAAGTAGTCAAATTCCTCTGTCATGGCAATTTAAGATGTTTTCGTTGAATTGGAAATCTTCTTCGTGATTTCTTTCTTCGCGTACAGCACACTTCGTGGCGGCAACGTTGCAGGATGGTTGCAGTAACCTTGCAGTGTTGCATGGTTGCAGCGCAATGTCGATGTAACGTTGCTGCGACGTTGCCGCGCAACATTGCACGGGGCGGACATAAATAGAATTATTGCTGCATAATTGCATCAATGTTGCGTTGCGATATTGCACTGCAACGATCCTGCAACTTTGCTGCAAGGAGAGTGTGCTGTATGGGTAGTAGTAAACGGAATGTAAATTCGTGCAAGTTGTGAGATAATTTATATAACAATATAAAAAGTGTTAGATACAAAATGTTGTCTATTTTGAACGGGCAATAAATTATCAGTCACCAAAATGTTGACAAAACTCGTGTTTAACGAATCAGGAATATCTTCCAATCTTTTTAAATAAATATGACAAATCGGACGAAAACAGATAAAGATTAATGTAAACAAAATAGATAATGTTTTGTTTGTAAAGCAGTTTTGACAGTGATAAACTTTTGCTGATAACTTCTTTTGTTCCACATATTGTCACAAGTGATTCAATGTGTTAACTAATGTACACCCTGTATAGTTTCAAACTTTAGTAAACTGTGATTTACTATGGTCAGAAATTAATTTATCAGCAGGTAGAGTATGAAATAGTTTTAGAAAATGATAGACCATGATTCTTTGAACTGATAGCCACGCCTTTTATGTATAGCACACTTATTAATTCTGCAACAAGTGCAACAATGAACAAATAGATGCAACTGAAGAATCTAATAAATTTACAACGAAGTGACAACTATGTAAGAAAAATGGTCTATCAATTTGTTCAGAAAACATTTATCGAATACAAATGAAAAAATGTATGCGGAAAATATTTTTTGATTCGGTTTATGATTTGCGATGGAATGTTAAAAACAAATTGAAGAAGGGTTCAGTGAAGACGATGCTTTAACCAAAACTGGATGATTCAGAGATTACCGAGTACTAAAGCTTACACAGGGGCTTAACTGTTTGAAATCGGTAAAATATATGTAAAAAATGTATAACTCTCCAAGAAGCAGAAACATGTATAGTAAAGAACTTTTTGAAAGAAACCATTCAAAATTAAACCGTCGATTAAATGCATCCAAGATTTAAATGAATTAGATTTGCGCAGCACTCAATTCGTCTCTGAGAAGAAGTTACGCTAAAGGAAGTATCGTATTTATAAAACGATTATCACGCTAATTACGTTGGCGCAACGAGGCGTTAACTTGTATTGCGATGACGACAGAGATAACATCACTTAACAGGCAAGCGCATCTTGTTCAAAGCGTGCTGCTCATTTCTCAAGAATGCAAGGATAATTTCGACGTTGTAATTATTTAAAAATAAATTAGTTGTCACAGCCTGTGAAGAAATACTGTTTCGCCAGATGCGTAAAATGCAGAGCAAATAATTCGAGGTCGTTCCATTTCGTTCGACGCAGCATTAAGGGTACCCTCCTATCCAAATTCAAATCTCTCCAAAATTAGGTATGTCATTTGTGGGATTTTATTTAAAAATAAAGGAAACGTCATAAAGTTAACAAACTTTTAGGCTGTACTTGTGTGACGTCCCGGCCCCACCACGGTATCGCGACTTAGTGTCGGCGAGCGCCACCAGAGGTCTAATCTTCTCGCTAGTTCTCAATCTCCCATCCATTCGTATATATACAAGTTCCGAAATCACATCCTCTGTGTCCCCGTATGTGTCTAGGGCAGGGGCCGTGCCCCCTCGACTTAAGGCGTAAAGCTAAGGGTAGCAGAATACATGCAAATTACGTACCTGATAAATATAACTACAAACGCCGTCCAACTCCGGTCTGAGACCGACCTCCCCCCCTGTATATATGTACCCCGCAAAGTAACCATAGCAGTATAGTTTTACATACCTTTCTATACTATCTAATATCGCGCTCTCTTACCACACGAGTAAAAAAAAAAAAAAAAAAAAAAAAAAAATAATAAAAACATAGATTAACCATTGTATCTCAGACAAACCTCGCACAAAGTTAAAGGTGCCACCTCTACCTCAAAAAAAGTGTCTAAGCGTACCTATATCTAGGTCTCTAGTCCATAAGTATCCTTATAAACCTGTAAGTCCTTTATGCGTTAAGGAAAATCTACGTATGTTATCACTGTATCTTTCTACTGGTATGAATAAACGCATACTCAATTTTAAAAAAAAAAGGGCAGGGGCCGTCAGCTGTAGCCCTACTGATGAGTCTAGCTGACGGTCCCAAGACGAAACACACCTCTTCTTTTCCTCCTCGATCCTTTAAAGCCAATCCACCCGCCCCGCACAGTTTACTCCATTGTGGCGTAATCCGACCGGGCGACGGTACGTTGGAGGCAGCGGGGCAAGAACTCCTTGTCATTGTCCTAACCTTTCCACCCAGGACGTGACACTTGTACATCATTGAAGATAGTGAAAACAATTTTTGCATATATTATCTACAATAATACTCCTGTCTGTTGGTGGCTGTGACTGCCTGCTGTCCCTGGCGATACAAATAAGTTCCGCGTCTGCGGAATTTATAACGCCTTGTAGAATTATCTGAAGTCAACGAACCAAGAAAATTCTTAAAGTTTATAATATTGTTCGTGGAATCATCTATTGGCCATAGCAAAATATTGTAATCTCATGTTTTGCCAAACGTTTGAACCACATACTTCGAAGAAACGGGTAATTTTACGCACGGAAATGTTTCTAAAAAGAAAAAGATTGGTGGAAAAGTTATGATCGATAATTCTACAAGGCGTTATAAATTCCGCAGATCGGGAACCTTTTCTGTGTCACCAGGGACACCAGGGCAGTCATAGCCACCAACAGACAGCAGTATTAGATCTTCAATGATGTACAAATACAACCTAAAATGCTTTGTAACACTTTGACGTTTACGTTATTTTTTAAATAAAATCATATGTGCAACGACACAAGTTCGTGTTCGTACATAATATAAGTGATACGGGTTCGGATAATAAAAGCTCAGCAACATGATCGGTAAACCAGGTACTGGGATAAATGAAGTTCTACTGTACATAGTTAATCTAACAAGGGAACTTTCGAAACCTGAATGAAAATTTAATAGATTTTTGTGCTATATAAAACTTTGTAGTAGGGAACGGTTTTTTGTTTAAATTACAAGTTTCAACCAATTTGATTACATACTTTTATTCAGCATAAAATCCATAAAATTGGCATTATAACAATTTTTTTATGTCTACTACAGTTTTCAAAATATAGGTACAAGGAAAATAGGAAAAGACACTACATTGACCTTTAGATTCTTTACCTTTAAACCTTTTCACCCTGAAAAACCAGAAAGTAGCAGGAAAAAATTGTTTGATACTCCGATTGAGGTCCCCGAAAAACCTGCAAATTTGAAGAGAAAAAAAAGAATGTTCGGGTTACCGTAGTTCCCTTGTAAGTATGAATCCGAACGGTTATTCGTCATTAGAAGGAAATCACACGTTATTCATTCTCACAAACTGGACAAAAACTGTTCATAAAATAGCCAATCTCAACAGTTTGTAAAAAGATGGGGTCCTACAAGTACTTGAAAACTTGCGATTGAACATCTTAAGTGTTAAAACTGTCGCCTACTTGGGTATCCGAAATATCATGATCTTGACGTAACCTGAACCTCATGGCCACACACTTAGTACACACTACTCTGCAAAGGCACAATTCGCTATACCTATGACGCTTATGCAAAATTGTAGTTTTTAAAAAAGTTGCAGCAATTGAGCTAGATGAGTTCTTCTTCATTCGCCTTCCTCGCTAAACCCCTCCCCACAGATTATCATCTATGAAGAAGCCTGGCCAACTTTCTGGAGGTAAAGCTACTGGTAAACTAATGAATAATAAAATATTATTCGAAGCGATAAGGGATCTGCTTCCAATTTGAAAGGAAGACGACGCAGGATGGGTTTGGAGTTTACTTGCTTTGCTCCTGCGTCGGCTTCTTCATTTCCCTTGATGCCAACGTGTAAGGGGATCCAGGAATAAAGAATATTTACTTGACACATCTGAGCCTTGAAGTCATTTGAATGATGTTCTGGATTATTGTGTTTTCAGTTTCGACATTGTGTAAAGCCGACACGACGCTTTTGGAATCTATACATGTTTTTTTGCGATATCTGCCACTAGCTGTTGAATTCAGTAGCCGAGACAAGGGTTTCACACTTTATACTGCTTGAGATGTATGCACATATGTACGAAGGGGTTTGCTGTGTTGCGCTCCCTGAATGGCATGCTTCTGGTTTCTCGAGTGGGACTTGGGTCCAATCAGCTGCTCCAACATATCCAAACATAGGTATACATTAGGGTGAAGTGAAAAAAACATTTTTTCAATGATCAAATTCTAATAGTGCGTAAAAGTTGTCTACTTGGCCCAATAAAACGTGTAAAAAATTTCAGCTCGATCGGATAATTTCTTCTGTGTGCACCAAAGCCCTTAACTTTCAAAATTTTAGTACAAAACTTAAGAAACTGCAACTTTCTTCAGCTGGTGGATTCTACCTTTTTTTATACCCAAGACTATATTTGTTGCGTAAATGAAGCAAAGAAACACCCGTGGCTGGTTTCGGAACGATAGGAATGGCACTGTAAACTATAAAAAATGCAGCTCTTCGCTCACTTTCCTAACGGAACAAGTGGCCCAGAACCAACCACGCGGAGGTAGCTGTACGTCGGGCTCCTTGTTTTTTGTATTTTATATTTTTTTCGTTTTTTTTAATAATTTAATTGTTTTTTTTTATGTATTTTGTATTTTATATATTTTTTTTTAATTTAAAGTTTTGTACTAAAATTTTGAAAGTTAAGGCCTTTGGTGCACACAGAAGAAATTATCCGATCGGGCTGAAATTTTTTACACGTTTTATTGGGCCAAGTAGACAACTTTTCCGCACTATTAGAAATTGATCATCAAAAAAAAGTTTTTTTCACTCCACCCTAGTATACATACACATACACATACACATACACATACACATACACATACACATACACATACACATACACATACACATACACATACACATACACATACACATACACATAGGGTAAAGAACGCAATTACTGACACCTAACCAATTACTGTCGCCTTAAGCTATTTTACTTAAAATAACGAATAAAGAAACGTTGTAAAGTCATACACAAAAAGAATGATGTAATTCAACCTATAATCTATACCTACTATAGATTATATGCTATAGTTTATTTATTCGTTATTTTGAGTAAAATAGCTTAAGATGGCAGTAATTGGTTAGGTGTCAGTAATTGGGTCCTTTACCCTAGTTACATGTAAATGTATAATTCGCATTTTTGGAATGGACAAGCATGTATGGAGTGGTGTACGTACTCGAAACTCCGCTAATATTGGCATAAACCAAGAGGATGTCGTAAATGCTGTTATTTTATTGCACACACTCGCACAGAAACATTTGTTTTTACGGAGCACATTTAATTTACCTGAAAGTATTAAAAACAGTTTATCACTCAGCAAATGATTGAAAATTTTACTTCCATACGTCCATCAAATGTTTCCCTGAGAATGCGATAGGGAACGAATTCACTGCTGTGACAGTCACAGCAATACCGATTGCACTATTAATTAGTTTACTTGGCACATCTCTAGAACTATTTATGATATCAGTTGTTTGGATATTTTAAACAAATACTGCAAACTGGTGAAGAAATACCAGTCGCAAGGCGAAACGGCTGTGCGGAAAGTAGTATCACTTTTAGGTATTTTATCTTTGATAGCACTTATGAGAACAATAATAAAGTCTCAAAAAATTTATTCGTAATTTATATTATATTATTAACATCATTTATATACATATACATTAATTTCTAAATAACAATCTTATCTTTAAACTTGCAATTCAATATTTTTTATAAACTATAGAAATATAGTTCCAGAAATTAACTTCATTAATAAATTTACAATTTACTCCTTTTATCAGGCATAGAACTAAAATTTTAAGTTAAAAACACTTTTAATCTTCAAAATTAACATTATATTAATATAAATATAAATTTTAATATATTACAAAACATAATTATACTCAACCAATCATAAAAATATTGGAATACTATACTTCATCTTCGCAATATAAGCAGGTATAATTGGAGCATCATTAAGATTTATTATTCGCATGGAACTAAGAAATCCAGGGAAATGAATGAATAATGATCAAATCTATAACACCATTGTAACCTCACACGCCTTCATTATAATTTTCTTTATAGGTAGTTATGCCATTCATAATCGGAGGTTTCGGAAACTGACTCACACGTTTTTAAGGTAGTTCCAGAATAATCTACTAAATTCAAGAATGCTTTCAAATTTCGTGCAAAACTAATTTGGAATACAAGAAACCCTTGTACAAAGTTTAATATCGATTTACCGCATAGTTATCGAGAAATTGTTAATTAAAGTTGATGCATTTTAACACAGTGGCATATGGCGGAGTCAAAAAAAGAGGGTTATAGTTTCAGTTTTTCTTCTGAAACAGGAAAACCATATTCAAGAAATGTACCAAAATTGGCAGAAAAGTACATCGAAATGTTAGGAAATGAATTTATCAATTTCTGCAAAACTGACCACATAGTTTCTTCGTAAATGCCCATAAAAAAATAGGTTTACGTGCAAATTTTTCAGAGACTTACGTAGAGCAATCAACGTGGCAACGTCGCACAATCGATGTGTTTAGACATTTAAATAGCGAACGACGATTCAAATTCATATGAACATTTTTCTGACATTTTGGTTATAAAAGACGCTCCGAATGAATGCGACGTTGTCAGATCTGCTGCTCCAATTCACTACGCTAACCAATTTAATCTTCTATTTTCGTATTACAATTATTTATATTAACATTGAACTGTTTAAAATATATATACATGATGTTAAAAATGATTATTATTATTATTTCTATAGTATCATACTACTTTACATTTATCGTTTATTACCCAACTCTACTTTGACTAACATACAAGGGAAGTTTGGAAACCCGGAAATTCAGAAAATTATGAAACTCGGTGTGCAAGTAGAGTAGTTCATCCGTAACGCAACTCCATTTTTTGTTGGTGCCATAATGCAATTTTTGGGGGTGAAATCACCCCTTGAAAAAAATGCAGAATTTTCTTTTCCGTGGAATATCTCGAGAGCGGTGAGAGATATCGAAAAATAGTATAAACAAATGTTGCATCTTACTTTTGTATCTACAAAATTGCATAAAGATAATTTTCGAAAAATCCATATTTTTCAAGTTACCTCCACCACCAATCCTTAATTCCCTAATTACTTTTACGCGGTTTAGTAGATATAAAAAAAGGATGCAATTTTTGTTTAAACTTCTTTTCGATATCTCTCACCCTTCCCGAGATATTCCATGGAAAAGAAAATTCTGTATTTATTTCAAGGGGTGATTTCACCCCCAAAAATTTCATTATGGCACCAACAAAAAATAGAGTTGCGTTACGGATGAACTACTCTACTTGCACATCGAGTTTCATAATTTTCTGAATTTCCGGGTTGCCAAACTTCCCTTGTTAGTTGGTTAGGAACTACCTTAAATAGGTACAACTGCGATGGCCTTCGCGTTTGCATTTTTTTTATTCATCTTCAATCTAGAGACGCGGTAGCGTCTCGACGCCAAGTACAGGAAAGACACCCTGTATATGTCGACTGTCGCTACCATAGACTTATATAGACGGAGCGGAAGAGAGGACTGTTGGCGAGGGGACTGTAAGATCGGAGGGGAAAAGGCAGAAACCATACAGGCAATTCGGTAGTCAGGTTCGGATGTATTCGGTTCTTGTCGGTTCGGCATTAATGGCTATGTTCGAAACATAACCACTGTTGCTCAACTATTACTGTTCTAAAGCGTCGTAGTGGTCGTTGTATATAATCATATATTAATTGAGTGTAATAATGACTTATTGCGTAGTAATCGGTTGTGCAAATCGCAGGAAAAATAAAAACTGCGAACAGTTGAAGAAAGAAAATATAAATAATGATTGTATTCGATTTCACATGTAAATAAATAAATATACATACATAACCAACAATTTATATATTATATATATATAATCTTAGAAATTCAAATGTGTTGCTTAATTATCGAATAGATAATATGTTTATAATAAGAATATTTATTTTTTTTCATCAGTTATGTCGCAGCAAATGAGCGATATATATATATTATACTATATAATTATTTATGCATATTAATTATGTTTATGAACTTTTAAGCTTACAAAATCTTTAAAAATATAACTATTATTGCATATATCTATAAGTACGAATTTATTTTAAAAAAGCTTCATTCTATTTACTAATTTTGTTATATATATAACCTACATGATATACGAAATTTTGAATTATGTATAAGTATACCTAACCTTTTCGACTAAGTATCCCTCATATATAGATATATATAACGTCATTGAATTTCCGAATAGCCCCGAGGAGGAACGGAGTTACCCGATTTGCCTGTATGACAGTCCCCTTACCGCGAATCTTACAACCCCCCTCAGACACGCTCCGTCTATATATGTCTATGGTCGCTACCGCTATCATTTACTCGAGAAACGGCTATTCCAACCTAACCTGAAACTTATTTCATTAATATCTCATCACGCCTGCAATATTTTCTAAATTTAAAAGCATTTTTCTTATGTAAACCGCATATAATCTTGCGAATAAGACCAAATTTCAATAAAATCTGTTCACGCATGACAGAGATATCATAATATCGTCTCATGGATCAGTCGGAATCGGTAATTTTTTCTTCTGATTCTTCTTCTTCAACCAAATTTCGTCAAACATAATACGTATACGCGTTACACGCACACCTTCAGCCAACAGAAACTAACACATGTTTCGTTCGTCATACGCGTTACACGCACACCTTCAGCCAACAGAAACTAACACATGTTTCGTTCATTAAACGCTATTACGTTACCTTCACTGTGCAATCTACTCCAAATTTTGACAGCTTACAGTCAGGTTATAAACCTGGCGAGTGTCAAATAAGGAAAGTTGTCAAAATTTTCTGAAATGTGACGAGTTTTTACACCACAATCCACACAATACACTGAATGATTGTCTCAATTAACAAGGTAAGTCGCCAAAATTTTTTAATAGAATTTTTATGGGGATTTGTTTTTATACCAGCAAATTATTTTTAATTTAGGGTTTTTATGTAAAGCTTATCCCCATAAAAACTTCAAAAAAGTAAAAAAATTACGCCAAGTACATGAAATCAAATAAATCACAAAAAATAGAATATAATATAATATATATTAAAAATTATCTGAAGTCATTCCCTATGCAAATTATCTTTGTAAAAAGAAGTGATTTCCCCATAAAAAACTTCAAAAAGTAAAAAAATTACGCCGAGTACACGAAATCAAATAAATCACAAAAAATAGATGATAATATAATATTAAAAATTATCTGAAGTCATTCCCTATGCAAATTATCTTTGTAAAAAGAAGTGATATCCCCATAAAAAACTTTAAAAAAGTAAAAAAATTACGCCAAGTACACGAAATCAAATAAATCAAAAAATAGAAGATAATTACAAAATAAAAAAAGTTGTGAAATCAAAATGAGCTGCAAGTACATAAAGGTGCTTTCCCGCAGCGTGCAAAGGTGACACTGTGTAACGCAATGTAAGATTCGGTGCTTTCCAACTGTGCTTAATAATATTAAGCAGATATATTTTTATAGAAATAAATATTTCAATACCAATAAATATTTTATTCAAAATACTTGGCGCTGCGAAACCGAAAAAATGTTAATTGTCTTATTAATAGTAAATTAATAATTTACAATAACTCCCTTACAATCTAAAATACATAAACATATACATATTAGAAACGCAGTCAGAATTATTCTACATATATTTAATTCTAATATCATACGTAGCATATGCACACGCACCCATACACACATTCACGAACGCACGCACAAGAAAGAAAGAAAAAGATTAATGCAATTTATACATATGTATTCAGTTTAGCAACACCAATTCGGTGAGCAGCGCCAAGTATTTTGAATAAAATATTTATTGGTATTGAAATATTTATTTCTATAAAAATATATCTGCTTAATATTATTAAGCGCAGTTGGAAAGCACCGAATCTTACATTGCGTTACACAGTGTCACATTTGCACGCTGCGGGAAAGCACCTTTATGTACTTGCAGCTCATTTTGATTTCACAACTTTTTTTATTTTGTAATTATCTTCTATTTTTTGTGATTTATTTGATTTCGTGTACTTGGCGTAATTTTTTTACTTTTTTAAAGTTTTTTATGGGGATATAAACTGTACCAAACAACGAAATTTGTACAAGCTTCAGCTTGCCTCGCGCGGGAGGGAGAGGGCGAAAAGAGACATCTCACGATCTCAATTTTTCCTCGTTCGCGTTCGTGCTTGTTGAGCACTGCTCAAGTCTGCACTCGGTCTAACAGACCGCAGACAAGCGTCACATTTCTAATTCGACGGCCCATAAAAGCCCCACCGATATTGCACTAGCAGCGTAGGTTAGGCTATTTGCTAAACCACCCATTCTACGTAATCTCTTGCAACTTCGCTCTTCGTGTACCTACTAATCCCAGTTCAACGGACACGCGTCCGCCTCGTATTTCCCTGACCAAATAAACGTGACTGCACAAAGCGAGCACAGAAATATTAAAACGTCCTTGACCCTTTAGAAAGCGTAATGAAAGCACACGCAAGGGAGGAAGTTGCGAACAATACAGCAGCTATCCATTTAATTATCATAAAGTGAAAAGTATTAATATAAAATACAACTGTGCAAATAAATCTACTTTGGTGCCCAGATAGCACCGCACATCCCAAGGACGTCCTTTTCATGTCCAGTTTATATCCAAACGTCCTACGTCCATTTCTTAAGTCCTACGCACGTTCTTGGGACTTAAATTTCGGATGTTTTAGAAACATCGAACAATCTTGTAAGTCACGTGATTATTTTGCACGACTACATTTCGAATGTTCCGAGAACATTCGTCTCGTAAGTCTTGTGAATCTTTAGAAGACCTAAATTTCAGATGTTCGAAGAATTTTGAAGTCTTGTAGGTTTTGCAGATGATTCAGGTTCGGTTGCAAAACAGTCTCACGACTGAACCTCGCCTTTGCGCTATTTTTTTTTGTGCAATGAAGACGCTGAAATGCTGAAATGTTCCCAGATAGCTTACAACGTCTTCAAGACGTCTGTCTTAAGTCGTCGTTAAAACATCTGTCTTGAGACGAATGTGAAATTTTAAGCAATGGGTCTAGAGGTCGAATGATGATATTCTGTAGAATATTTCGCGTCAATGCACATTTTTTATAAACTATTAATAATCGTTATATACCTAGAAATTGGAATTATTTGCAAAGAAGTGTCTTGAGTAGTTGCGAAAAGCAGTTGCTTCGTAATCTGGTAGTCCTGGGTTCGATTCCCGTCACCGACAAATTTTTTTTCTTAATGTCCTAACCCAGACTTGATGAAGACGTCTTTAAGGCGCTTTTAAACCATCTGCAAAACGTTTTTAAGACGCCTTTTGCACGTATTTAACTTTACTTTCGGACGTTCGGAAAACGTTCTGAGAATGTTGACACAGCACGTCCTCAGGACGTCCCACTTTGTAAATAGGACCTTCCTACGACATTTAAAGAACTTAACGAGGACGTACAGAGGATATATGGACCTACTCGGGACATTCTCCGAATGTACAATACGTCCGGAACGGACGTCCTTCGGACGTACATAAGATGTCTTTGTGCTATTTGGGTGTTGTAGATGCCACAAATTTTCCTGTGTTTAAAACATCCCTACATCGAACGTATACACGGGAAAATAACACATGCTCTGCCTCGGCGTGAGAACACGCCACTGCCAGAGAAAGTGTCAGCGTCTGCAAATTCATAACAACGGTACGCATACAATGAAATCTTGTTGCCCACGACCAAATGTCCATTTCTCTCTTTGAACACGTATCGCGAGATACGCGATATCGTGTCCGAAGTCCCTGCAAACTGACAAAAACTAATGGCCTGCTGAAGCGGGAATCGTTAATTTTCCAGGCGTTTCACAAACACGTTTCTATTATACTTGGGCGCGTTACAAAGGGTAACGTTAGTTAAAAATTTCCTCGCCGTGGATCACGAAAGGTCAAGAAAACGTATTATTCTGCGCTGGCTGGTGCACCAACGATATGCAATTTTCTGATAAATCGCGTGTATGAAAGGCAGTCATTGTGTCTTTCGCCGTTCGTCTCCGCGAGGTGGTCGGCGACAGAACAAAGAACTAAAAGGGGGCTCGAGAAGGACGGAGCTGACATTGTGGAAGAAGACTGCTACCAATTTTTACGGCAATCGACGATATCATAACTACAATACCCTCTACAACATCCACGGAATCCTTCGTAGATTTTTACATCCTCCTTCAGTTAGATAATAATTTTCAATTATACCAGGTGTCCGCTTGAAACAGATCACACTAACTGATCATAGGAGAAGGTAGCCTAATTTGGATCTTTTTATATGTTTCAGTATATAGAGATAAATAAGAAGTGTCGATAAAAATTATGTAGTAGAAAAGAAACTCACTAAGTGTACCTTCAAAAAAATACCATCTATTAAATTTTAAAAAATATTTATAATCCTGAAAAATGAGTTTAAAAAAATCGTGTCATCGGTCCAAATTAGGAAACCGGTTGCCTAAATTGAACCGCTAGGCTCCTAATTTGGACCGTTAGCTTTCTTAACGACAATTGGAACAAAAGAACCTTTTAATTCTAGCACTAACTCCAGCACACCGAGTATGTATCTAAGTGTGGCATTTCATGCATTGTATCATTTCTTCTTCTTTGGTTTCTTCGCACAATCTACAAAACCATGAATCACCAGTTTCTTTTTTATTTTTCTGCATTTTGTTAAAGTTTGGTGAACTAATTTTTTTAAATTTTTGCTTTAACTGCGATTTATAAGGACTGCTGGTTATTTCTACTGCCTTCTGGGCTATTGTATTTGTTTTAATTTTTTTTTTTTGTGTTTTGACATTGTAAACCTGAAAATATTTTTTCAATTTTAATTTGCTTATAAAAGAGCGTTACAAATGTCATTGCCGAAATTGGACCGGTCCAATTTCGGCAACTATTTTCGGTCCAACTTAGGCCACTTGAATATTTAATGTTTAACATTGAACAGAAACCTAAATCGAACATAACCTCTCAAAATTGTAAGTGGAAATTATAGATAAATAAGTAAGGTTTGTAATGAAATAATAAGACTTGTAATTACTTACGTTTAGACGAATCAAGGGCACTCACTCTTACGTCGAAATAACTAGTTGTCTACTTAGACAAACAAATGACTCCTCTCTCAAAGCAACCACGAGGCGTTTCTACCCAAACACAACTGCATTAACCTCGTCTACATCTACGTATAATAAGATGCCTATCCAAAATCGCACAGACTTCAGCAGTCTTTGGATATCATAGTGGTCCAAATTAGGCTACCTTCCCCTATGTCGCCTGGAAAATTTTTATTCCAAGATTATATGTTCCGAATTATTCAAGATACTTATTTCTTTCTGCTGCACGATATAGTTGACAATTATGCATTCAACTAGCCTAGAGCTCCGAAATAAAATTATCACTTTAAAATCCCTTTTCTTTATTCAGCTCACTCACGATATTGCGAAAGTTACAGAATGTCACTAATGGAATAGAGTATTTATTTATGCGTAGAATGCTGCTGGGGAAACCGAAATCATTATACGAAACAAGTTCTACAAGGTCACAAAGAGTCGACAGTGTTTAGTTATTCGAAGCCTACGTGTACAGAATTTCTAAAAATCAGAAAAATGATAGGTCTGAATAGTTCGCAGAAGAAGAATCTTAGGTAGCGGAGACCGGGGCAGGTTGTAACACGGGGTAAATTGTAACATAAGTAAAATCTTTTGAACGACAAATCTGGTAACCCACAGCATGCGAGAGCTGCTTGACCGTCGATTTTAGTGACACAAACGAGCGTTATGTATTCATTTTGTGGTAATAGCCCAGAATTTTAGTATTTTGAGCACGTAAGTAAATGTTCTCTTAGCACTTTTATTTCAATTAACCGTCATTAGGAACCGTTTGAATTTTTGTTTCTTTGTCGCAAACGAATCAGTACACATTGGTTTATTATTATGTGTACGCATTTTAGTGATTTGATGTTTAATTTCTCGTTTGCTGAGATAAAACGAAAAAATTCGACCTCGGGGTAAATTGTAACATGTTACTATACTTACTCCGCTCCAACTTGTGATAAAGCAAGCTATTTGCTGACACAACCGGAAAAAGATGCTCTAGACGAACAACAGAACCAATCGAGAATCCAAAAAAATAGACAAAAAGTATGAAGGCAAAAGTAAAGAAAACACAGAAGAAGATTTTGATAGAATCAGATGAATAAGCAATGATCGCTTAACTCATGTATATCAAATGTTTAATAATGATCTGTGTTTTCATTTATATTGTTTAGAAATGTTTATTTGTATTCATATTTGTATTTAAATAAGTAAAACAGATGTGTTACAATTTACCCCGGACTGGGGCAGATTGTAACAAAGGTTCAGATTTGTTTAAGATGAAGCTAGATGTCTAAGTGTCCAAGATTTTGTCACGTACTTTCATGCAATTAGTTCACCACATATGTAAGTAGTAAATCACGCAAATTATTTCCTGATTGAGAAAAACACTTTCGAGAAAAAACTGTGAAAACTTTTTTTGTTACAATCTGCCCCGGTCTCCCCTACTACACGGCAATAAGCAATGTACAACCTTATATCTGGATCATTTTAATTTTAACTTAAGTAGTTTAATAGGAGATCCATTTCTCGCGAAATTCAATTATACTTTCTTCGAATTTGACATGTGGCAGCTACGTCTCTGCCACCACGTTCTTTCTCTTCGGTACTTTTCTATTCCTACGTTTCAGTAACTCTCACATTTGTAAATTCTCTTCCTGTTTACAACTTCCTGCCTTTTCTTCTACACTTCGTTTCTCGAGGGTTTCGCCTGGGCCTAGCGTTCGTCAAGAACACGTGGCGCCCGGAACCGCACGAGCCCAAGCGCAGCCGTTCCTCGCGTGTCTTTCTCTTTTACCGATCTCAGCATTTCTTCAGTTTTCTGTCTTGCTCTTTTTTTACATATTTATTTCCTTCACTTCTTCCACCCCTTGTTAAGGGTACGGATCGTGAAGAGACAGGCAGTCAGTATCGAGCAGTTCTTGTGCAAACTTTCCGATGACTTCACGCGAGTCTCTGGTTATATCGTCGCGTTTATTTGGTTAAATAAATTGAGTGTGTGTTAGACAGAGTCGTACTTTATTTTACTACGTACCACCTCAGACTGTTATAAACTTCTACATATTCCATGTTTATGTATGTAGCACTTGCGCACATAAATTATACAACTATGCTAAATGAAAAAAAGTTCAGTGAGACTTAACTTTGTAATATGCATACGATTACTGTGCAATTAGAAAACTATGACTAACGCAGGCTAATTTATGGAGGACGTAAATTTTGTCAATTTTCAAAGATGAATTTCGTGCCGTATTAAATTTACATGCACACTGCCAGATGAACCTACGTAAAATTTTTAAGAAATCAACAAAGTAATAAGCCCCGAAATTAAAGATTAAACCAGGGATAGGAAAAGTTGTGGAACTCTCGTTTTTAAAAAAATTCTATTAGAACTTATATGTTTGGTTTAAGAAAATATCTGTTCCTGTGGAATTTTTATCGAAAGAAATGTTACCCTGGGGAACTTCTTTAAAAAGTTTTCTCATGGAACAGATATTTTAGAACCTATATAATAAAAGTTACATGGAAACAAGTTATATTAGAAGATTTATTCCCAGATAGCACCGCATGGACGTCCTTTTCATGTCCAGTTTATATCCGAACGTCCTACGTCCATTTTGAACATACATAGGATGTTCTTAGGATTTAAATTTCGGATGTTCCTGGAAACATCCGTTTCTTAAGTCCTACGGACGTTCTTGGGACTTAAATTTCGGATGTTTTAGGAACGTCCGTTTCTTAAGTCCTACGGACGTTCTTAGGACTTAAATTTCGGATGTTCCAGGAACGTCCGTTTCTTAAGTCCTACTGACGTTCTTAGGACTTAAATTTCGAATGTTCTAGAAACATCAAACAATCCTGTAAGTCACGTGATTGTTTTGCACGACTACATTTCGAATGTTCCGAGAACATTCGTCTCGTAAGTATTGTGAATCTTTAGAAGACCTAAGTTTCCGATGTTCGAAGAACAACCGTCTTGTAGGTTTTGCAGATGATTCAGGTTCGGTTGCAAAACAGTCTTACGACTGAACCTCGCCTTTGCGCTATTTTTTTGTGCAATGAAGACGCTGAAATGCTGAAATGTTCCCAGATAGCATACGACGTCTTGAAGACGTCTGTCTTAAGTCGTCGTTAAAACATCTGTCTTGAGACGAATGTGAAATTTTAAGCAATGAGTCTAGAGGTCGAATGATGATATTTTGTAGAATATGTCGCGTCAATGCACATTTTTTATAAACTATTAATAATAGTTATACATATACCTAGAAATTGAAATTATTTGCAAGGAAGTGTCTTGAGTAGTTGCGAAAAGCAGTTGCTTCGTGATCTGGGAGTCCTGGGTTCGATTCCCGTCACCGCCAAATTTTTTTTCTGAATGTCCTAACCCAGACTTGATGAAGACGTCTTTAAGGCGCTTTGACACCATCTGCAAAACGTCTTTAAGACGCCTTTTGGACGTATTTAACTTTACTTTCGGACATTCGGGAAACGTTCTGAGAATGTTGACACAGCACATCCTCAGGACGTCCCACTTTGTAAATAGGACCTTCCTACGACATTTAAAGAACTTAACGAGGACGTACAGGGGATATATGGACCTTCTCGGGACATTCTCCGAACGTACAGTACGTCCGGAACGGACGTTCTTCGGACGTACATAAGATGTCTTTGTGCTATTTGGGTTAAATAAGGTTCCATAAGATAAAGAAAAGTACTAAACTATTAGGTGTTAGTTTATTTAATAAAAGGTATGAGAATCATGACACAAATAATTAGTTCCAGTAATTAATAGTTTCATAAGAAGTATTGAACAGAAAAAAGAGAACTTGTCAAGACTAATACGTAAATAACATTTTTTTATAACTCACATGAATTAAAATACATAAATATTCAGAATATCAATTAAACTGTAATAATTATTTATTATTGTTGTACATTACTATTCATTGAATAGTATTCAGTATTTTTTACAACGATTGAGAACTTTTTTAATATTGATGAACAAAATATCTGTGCGTGTTATAAAAAAAAATTTATTTTTATATTTTATAAGTTCCATTCAAACTGAAACTTTTATTTTCAAGAATTTTTATTTTATCGGTTCTCATGGGACCTTATAATGTGAGAACAGTTTAGAAAAGTTCCACGGTCCATGTTTTAAATAAAACCTATTGCAAAGTTCCAGAACTCTTTTGAACCCTTGATTAAACAACTCTATACATATTTATGAACCTATGAATTCTCATTGTAAATCTAAGTAAGTAGCATATGTCATGTATTTTTAACCGACTTCAAAAAGGAGGAGGTTATAGATTCGACCTGTATGTTGTTTTTTTTACGTTTGTTCCCTTATAACTCCTCAGCATATGGACCGATTTTGATGATCTTTTTTTTATTCGAAAGGGGGCGATGCCCTGTGGTCCCATCCTACACTGCATCAACATTGGCCCAATATTTTGCTGGTTAATAATAAAGACTATTGTTACCTAATTATTATTATTTTATGTACGTACGCGCTAGTCGCGCATATCTTCTCAGCATGTTGTGTCAATATATGTATATAAAACTAAAAAGTTAAAAATAAAAAAATTTTAAAAAAATTAAATCCGACTTCAAAAAAATAAAATTGCACTAAAAAGTAGAAAATAATTTTTTCCCTCATTTAATCTACGACTCTCATATTTTTTAAGTCGACGCCTCATCATTTGCACTGTGTAAATTTGGCGCTGGCTTAAAAAATATGGGAGTCGTGGATTGAATGAGGGAGGGAATTATTTTTTACTTTTTACTGCAATTTTTTTTTGAAGTCGGTTTTAATTTTTGTAAATTTTTTTTTAATTTTTAAACAGTGAGAGTGTGTTTTCAGGAAATCAGTGTTTAAAGTTAGTTGCTCGTGGGGGAGAGGTGGGATAAAAGGGATATTCTTGTTTAGGACCAGATAGTAAAAAAACTAAATAACCATTCGAGTTCTAATTGGTAAGATTAGAAGGGCCAGTTATCTGGCTATAACAGTACACAGTCCTATTAAGCTTCGCTCTATATTTACATGTCTTATTTTTGTTTTCTAAAAAAGTGTGTTTTGTCCCTTTCATAAATTGACTATACTGAAAGGGACATGGGTGTTTATAAATGGGACAGTGTAATAAAACAAGGTAATATTAATATTATTCCTTTAACTATTATATTTGCCGGTACCGAAATCGCAGTATTGATGTCGACAAGTCTACAAGTCGGCGTTTTTCTTAAGTTACATAAATACCACGGCATTGCCAAAATATTTGTAACAATCTTTAGATTAAGCTTACATATTTAAATATCCAAAAATAATCCTCACATTAAAAAACAATGGATAATAATTTCATTAAAAACCAAACACATAATCCTTAGATTAATCCAAACTATGTTAATTAAAACATCCTAATTGGCACCAAAATTCATCAAAAATATCTTGATGCGTGGTAAATATTCTTTTATTACCAATGTTCGGTTTATCATAAGATTTTGAAAGGAACATTTAGGAAAGGGGTGTGTCCCTTTCATAAATTTTTCTTGTGCCCCATTCATAAATATGACAACACAATTGAAAATCTAATCTCTACACTTAAAATATTAAACAAAAGATTATCTAACATATGTCTTATTGTTCCTAAATAAATATCATTCCAGATGTAATAATAAAGAAATCAGTCACTGGTAACGGCACTTGGCAAAACGTTTAGAACAACCATAAAAAATTTACTTTGAAGCACGAAAAAATTCAACCGTGTATCACCGCCATCTTTGCAGTTAGGCATGTTTGGGCATGAATTAGTGTTGCTACAAAATGAAAATACTTTCGTCCTGGAAAGATCCTTTATCTTTCAGATAATTGCAATGTCCCTTTCAATACGTGTCCCTTTCATTCCACCTCTCCCCTACGTCGTTACGTATTGATATAAGCGTAACGTTACGGGCATGTGCCTCCATGTGAGACAAGAAAGTTGCGCAGTAGCTATGTAGCCTCCGACCTTGGTAGTGACTGACATGCATTCAACTACCTGACACTGACAATCCTTATAGCACCATTGTACTCAGACGTGGCAGAGCTCACAATTGTCTCTAAACTTACGTGAGCCGTTTCAATCTAAATCGGATGGCGTGCGCAAAACTATATTCTACAAGCATTAACTAATTATATTTTTAAATTGACCGAACCAGTGCGCCGAAACTAATTGAATTTTGAATTATCTCATATATACGGTCGAAATTCTAATCAATTTATTATTAACTAATTACAATGCGCAATAAAAGAGAACCAACATGTACAGTTATTCCCCTTAAGGGGTAATACCACTCTAGAGGCAGAAAAAAAGACCTATGACAATTTATTTTGGGAGTATGACAAAAGGAATATAATTTCTTTTCAGAGGGTTTATTTAACACATATTGAAGTACGAAAAACAATTTTTTTTATTGTTATTCTCATACAAAATGGCGGCGACAGAGCCCGTCGTCGAAAACAGCTTTTTTGAAAACACCGCCACGGGAGGACGGATTTCTCGGCATGTATGAGTCCGGGAACAAAAAATAAAAAAAAATTATAATCTGTATACAATTGGCTTTGGAAGTACGTAGGTTTTTTTTAAATCAATTTTTGTGGAAGTGGTGCACTTTCTAAGAAATGAATCGATTTTTTGTCCTAAAAATGAGCATTAAATTGTTTATAAAAAAAAATTTACATTCAATCAAGAAACGGCTACGTACTTCCAGAGAGAATATTGTTGTGAAGCTACAGTAAAAATTTCAAATCGATCCATGCAATAGTCTCCGAGAAATCCGTCCTTCCAGTTTGAAAGAAGTGGTTTCGACGACGGGCTCTGTCGCCGCCATTTTGTATGAAAATGACAATAAAAAAATTGTTTTTCGTACTTCAATGTGTGTTAAATAAACCCTCTGAAAAGAAATTCTATTCCGTTTGTCATACTCCCAAAATAAATTGTCAAATTTAGGTCTTTTTTTCTGCCTCTAGAGTGGTTTTACCCCTTAATACACGGGCATCGCAACGTTTTCACATTTATTTCCTTGTATATGGGAAAAATTTTCAAACAATCAGATTAATTATTTTACGTTGCACTAAGGTAAGTGACACTTACGATATACACCATGGAAGAATATAATGGCTCGAAGACAAGTATGTTTTTTATTAAACAAAACTTTTAATATCGATCTTTTTAATAATGAAATTAGGTTAATTCTTCAGAACTGCAAGAATTTTTAAAATAAGAGTATATGTCGATATGTATCCAGTTTGTTATCCTTGGACCTTAATTTCGTGATTGCATTTCTCGTACTAATCTTAATAAGTCCGATTCAGAATTCGGGAAAAATTTATAGAAATCTATGTATTACAATAAACGAAGATCCAGTAAAACAATAAACCGCGACATGAAGCCATTGAATAAAATGTGCATAGGTATCTGTTTTTATATGAATGTATGCCGTGCGAAATTGATGGATTTCCCGAATAAGCAAGTAGGCCACAAATCCATCGTGGTAATCAAAATACGCGTGTGAAAGCTAGAGCACGTAATGGTGTCGTTTTAATGTGAAACACTATTTAATTCAATGACGTAACCTGTGTAACGTGTGACGGTTTTGGGAATGAATATTACGAAATATGAGTGGCAAAACAGTACCAAAAACTCAATTTTCAAGCGTATCCATTTCTCGCTTCAATTTCATACAAGTCACTTTCAACTATTTGGAACGAAACTGCTCTAAAATGCTCAAAACAATTAGCAGATCATTTTTTACTCACAGTGATCAATATTTTTCATAATTCTAATCCTTCGTGTGGAAATGTGGCCGTTCTGTTATTCGGAAGGATCGAATCACGTGATCACGTGCCCACCAATTATTCATTTGGATAATCGGAGTTTTGCTGTACAGCGATAAGCCGATCTCACGCACTGATTAATTTGTCCCTGAGTAATGGACGTAACTCGGAAAAGACGTAAGTCAAGGATAGACTTGATATAATAATAAAAATTTAAAAAAATCAAACCGTCTTAAACAAAATAAAAATGCCCCAAAAACTAAAAAATAATTTTTTTCCTTATTTAATCTACGACTCTCATTATTTTTACGTCGTCGTCTCATCATTTTCACTGTGTAAATCTGTCGCCGACTTAAAACTATTGAGAGTCATAGATTAAATAACGAAAAAAACTTATTTTTTACTTTTTTGTGCATTTTTATTTTTTTGAAGTTGGTTTTAATTTTTTTATATTTAGTATTATTTACTTTTTAGTTATTTAAGTTATATAACTACAGTTATTTAAAAGCTGCTCGTAATAATAATAATGAAATCGGTTAATGAACCAGATTTCTTACTTTTGGTGTAATTTCAAAACTAGGAACTTAACCGATTTTGATAATTCTTTCTCCATGACCTAAGTTGATTGAAGCTAAACTAAATGCAATAAGTTTCACGAAAATCCGCCCTGAACATATGTACATACATACAAACACATCGAACTGAGAACCTCTTTCTTTTTGAAGTCGGTTAAAAATGACTGTACAGGTCGAGTTTAGCGTGCATATACACTAGGGTGGCTCTTATTTTCGATTTTTGAATTTTCGTCGGGGCACCCTCCACAATAGTTCCAAATAATTAAAAAAAAATCTGTGTAAAGTTTCAGCTCGATCGGATAACGGGAAAGGGTGCCCCTGGGCCGTTAAACATTTAAATCATTATTTAACAGCTCGCAAAGTCGATTTTATTTAACGTCTTCCAAGTTAATGATTAAATAAAAAAATATGCCAAACAAAAGTTGTAGCTCCGGACAAGGAGCATCTTTTTGGTGTATTACTATTTTTCGTGCGACAAACGGTTTTCGAAAAAAATCCGAAAAACTAAAAAAAAAAACTTTTTTTTTTCAAATTTTGAAAGTTTAAATGCTTCTAGAATGCTTTTTATTTATGAAGGTGAACAAAAAAAATGGAATTTTTATTTTCGAGGACTATTTTTTAAACATTTAAGGGGGGGGCATATACCGAAATATGCAAACAAGATAAAAAAAATTTCTTCTTATTTTCAGTGTGTGATATGTGATGAATGTTTCCTGAAAAGTTGGGGTCGAAATTCGCAAAAATATCGGAGATATACGCATTAGAAGTCAAGTATGCTCATTGGTGGCAGAGACGTAACAGCATTAACCTTTAGGGTTGAAAATGAAAAATACACATTTCTTTCATTCTTCATAAATAAGAAATGTTCGATATACATGTAAATTTTCAAAATTTGAAAAAAAATCGGACATGAAATCTTGCACTGTTTAGGCAATAAAAAATAAACTATGAATCAAATAAAATATCCACGCCGTCACAAAACTGAGTAACAGTGTTTCATATAGCCATGCAAAATTTGAAGTAAATCGGTTGAATAGTATTCGAGTAATCGTGGGTAACATGCTAGAAAATCACGATATCCAGAAAAATGCATTTGAATACCTCACTTCTGACGTCTATATCTCCGATATTTTTTGCGAATTTCGACCCCAACTTTTCAGGAAACATTCATCACATATCAAACACTGAAAATAAGAAGAAAATTTTTTTTTTATCTTGTTTGCATATTACGGTATATGCCCCCCCCTTAAATGTTTAAAAAATAGCTGTTAAATAATGATTTAAATGTTTAACGGCCCAGGGGCACCCTTTCCCGTTATCCGATCGAGATGAAACTTTACACAGATTTTTTTTTAATTATTTGGAACTATTTTGGAGGGTGCCCCGAAGAAAATATTGAAAAAAAATTTTACCAAGAGTAAATAAGAGCCACCCTAATGTATACACTATAACAGTGTACAAATCGCTGGTTTGTTGGTAAAACTAACCAAGTCAAAATTTCTTAATTTTCGGTAAATGCAAATTTAAAGTTCAATCTATCAGAATAAATCAGGCAATAATTGAATGCTATTTCAAAATACATAAGTTTTTCCCCACATGAATTTTCATTAAGCGGTTGTTGTAAAAAACATAGAAAGTAATTGCTTCCATTAATCCTTAACGATTTTATGATGGAACGATGGACTTGCCCAGTTTTACCAACAAGCGAACGAAATGTCCATTACAGTATACTCTCGCTATAGGCTCATCTCCGCTATGCGTTAAGCGTTCGCCGCCAGCCCCGAACGCGAGCCCATAGCGAGAGTTTACTGTAAGTTAAATGTCCTCATTTCGACTCATGTACCGATTATTTCTACTCATTTCGTATTTTTCTTATTATTCTAAGCGTTACGTTTGTACTATAGTTAGTAACAAAATAATTCTAAATTATTTGGACATTTACGCAAGTGTTGCACGAGTTTGGGGCTCAACAAAGTGCAGCATAAGCAACGAAAATATTTTAAAACGAGAGACTCTTCAATCGTGTTCTAGCTGTTTGGGGGCAGATAATTGGGCAGAAAATAGTCTTTGCAGTGAAAAATGTTTATTTAATAACAATAACAGATACCGTATTGTGCTCTGGCTTTAGACTTTTTCCTCTTTCCTCTTTTGAACTTTTTTAAGTAGAAAACAGGTGAGTAGGTTTAGGATCAAGTGAATTATCGACATGTCCGCATTTCCACCTCCCCAAAATTTTAGTAACATAACCTCACAATTCAATGTATGTTGTAACCTCTATTTCTATTCGAAGGCATATTATTTTTTATTTATAATTATTTTATGTTTTTCTATTGTGTTATAAAACCTATCCATAAAAGATGTGACTTATTCTTACCCGAAAAGGCAACATTATGTGAGCCGAAATTGGTACAAATTGTGAGTAGAAATACGTATGTATAATTGTATACTTACATCATTATTTTTCGTGAGCAGAAATACGAACATTTAGAACATTGTATTTGATTATGCATTGCTAATCATAAAACATCTTGAAACAACTTTTTTTAATATTTTTTGAATTAGTTGATTTATTATTAAGGAATTAATCAATTATTTTGCAAATTTTGACCACAAACAAATTTTTTACAGCTTCTTTATGACGAGTAAGCGGTTAAATGAGTATAAATTGAGACACTTACATACTTTATGTCACGGATAGAAACGACGTAATTGTGAAATGACGTAATTCGGGTGGGATAGATTTACATATTTCAAAGGAACCACTGTTAGGTGTGTGCGGGTACCCGGAATTACGGGACCGGATTTGCCATTCGGCAGCCGATTTTCTTGCTTAAAAATTCTTTCATCTGATCACACTGAAAAATCAATACAAAATTAAGTTGTGATTTTGCAATGTGATCAGATGTAAGAATTTTTAAGCAAGAAAATCGGCTCCCGAATCGCAAATCGGGTCCCGTAATTTCTAACCACTGCACTATAAATGGTTGTAGGTGAAAGCACTAGTAGTCGGCCACCATCTAGTAGTCGACCACTTTTATTGTTTAGCTTAAACAAATAAGTACTGAAATAAAGCATTTATTAAATGACAATTTTATATTATATTTCGAGTTTCTAACTTTAAAATACGACAAAAATGTGCTCTTCATATGTAAAAAAAATAAATGCTTTTAAAGTGATTTGTAAACTAATTTTGATTCTACATGTGCAATTGCTGTTTTCCAACACGCGGAGCATAAATGCGCTTTGAATAGAAACGACAAATGTAATTCAGTTCTATAGATTTTTTACTGGAAAATGATGCTATTTCACTGAAAAAGCATCTACAATTTTATATACGCTTAAAAAATTTAAAAAAAAAATGGGATAATTTATTTATTTGTGGGAGGTCGCTAACTGAACCATCATTCCCTTTCAATTTTCAATAGTCGACCACAGCGGTCGACTTCTGAAGCTTACTGCATTCACAATGAACGCTAAAAGTCGACCACGCGTTAACTAGAATCTATCTAGTATTAATATAGAATTTAATTCCATGCCACTTTCATTAACGAATCCTAGTAATCCTGCAAGTACACCCGATTATTGTAACACGCCTGTACTCCAACAAAGAGATAACACATTACACATTGAAAAAAATCAAAAGATGGAAGCTCTTAATAAAGCTTTTGGCAAACATCTATTCTATCCTGCTCCTATCCAAAGCAATAAAAAAAGTTCTGCAGAAGAAAAACTGCCAAATGCAGTTTCATCGGCTGAATTTTTAAAAAAAAAACACGAAGTGAGAGAAAATATTGAAATAGCAAAGCGTCAGAAACAGAAGGAAAGATTGAAAAAACAAGAAGAAAAATCCAAGAAAATAGCAATAAAAAAGGAGAAAGTAGAAGAGTGTAGAAAGAAGAAGCAAGAAAAATGTAAAAAATTGAAACAGAGAGTTATAAAACAAGAAAGGATTGAATCATATTTAAGATAATTAAAATTTTATATTCGTTTCTTATGGATTTATGTTCTACAATGTTTATATAATTTATTTAAAGAGTAAAAATACTTTAAAAACTTAAAATTTGTTACTTCTTCCTATCGTAAAAACGAAAAATTTAATTTACATTTGAAAAAAAATAATTTCTATTTCTTATTAAAATTTTGATAAAGTTTTTAAAAGAACTTATTTTAATTACGCATTATTCCTGTCATTATTAATTATTTACCGTTGTTGCACATTATATTTAAAAATAAATTTAATTTGTAATGCGCACATAACCCATTTTGAATTTCATATTAAAAAAAGGTGGTCGACTACTAGCTATCGGACCGGTCGACTTTTAGAGTTAAGAGGTCGATTATTAAAGCATTCGGACACTTTAATTTATTTGTCCCGAACTTTTATACTAACACAAAATTTTTAGTTATACATTAAACACATTTAAATTACTTCAATACATTTTATATATTTTATAACATTGATTGTTTATTTTTTTTTTAGAACTTTTCATTCGAGTTCAGCTTTAAGTGGTCGACTACTAGTGCTTTCACCTATAATACACATTTCAAACGTCATCCCTGTTCCATTCCTTGCTGTGATAAATATACAAACACTTATCAGTCCTGCTCAAGTATTACTGGCGGATACTAAATGCTGCAAACGTGGCTGAATTTAATTAAAACCTACCCGAAAATCAAGGACACCAAAAAACTCCGAACACGCAACTGATGTACATCGAATTTGGAAAGAAACTTTACTAGGTCGTTCGTTTTATGACGGGTAAGTACATCGAACGAGATAAGCCTTGACCGATTAAAGCTCCTTAAAGTTCTTAACCCCTTTACCACTGTCGACTCTTAATCAGCATAAAAAAAGTCCCAACGCGTTAAAAACACACCAATGCTTCTAATAATTCGCAAACACCCACCAGCCTTAAGGGCTTTTCAGCACCTGAAAATGTTTCAAAAGACTGATTTTTTGGGCACGTTTAAATCTTTTCTGAATCCACCAACGTACAGAACTGGTGAGTTTATAATGTTTAAGGTAATTGTTGTCGCTTTCGATCATTAGTGTATGACTGTAAATGTACTCTCTACATACTTTTCCCACGGAAATAATTGAATATTATTGGGTCAACTGCAACAATTAGGATGGTATATATACCTTCCAACTGTAGCCAATGAAATGGGGTTTTCCAAAGGGGGACATATCAGAAAATCTGTCAAATTAGAGATTCGAAATTTACAACAGTATCTTAAGTCAAATGATAAACTCCGATGTGAGTAGAACTAAACTATATTCTACATTAAAAAATCTTATGATTCAAAGACACTTTCACTGATCGTAAGATTTAATATGAAACACACAATCTTTTAGTTCCTCATATTAAAAAAATAGTATGCCTATAGGAAACACTAACCCTGAAAATACGATGAGGTTCTGTTTTAAGCACGTATTCAAAGAATTCAATTTCTGGTTTAAGGAGGGGTGCCACCTTGGACGCACGAAAATCGTAGATTTTATTTAGCAATTGTTGGCTGTACTTCCGAAAGGGACCGGTGGCCGGTCGAGATGAAACTTGGTGGGTATTGCGAGGAGTGTGGAATAGGGTGGAACGAAATATAGGGGAAAAATATTTTTTCATTATTCCTGACTTCTAATAGTGGGCAAAAGTTGGCTTTTATAATGTTATTTAAGCTGCGAAAGTTTGATCTTGATCAACAAATTTTTTGAGATGCCGCAAGCCATTCAAAAGTCACACAATCGGTGAATATGAATTTTTGAAACTTTTACAGCACAAATAACATTATAAAAGGCAACTTTTGCCCACTATTAGAAGTAATGAATAATAAAGAAATATTTTGCCCCTATATTTCGTTCCACCCTGGTGTGGAAGGGCCCCGAATATAAAATTTTAGCTTCGACAATTAATGCGTTCCAAAGCTACAGGGGTAATTGTGCATAAAAGGGTAGACCTTACCGATTTTTTTTAATCACTTTACCACGGTCCCTCCACTTAACAATATTTCTGTTGACATATACCGACGGAACGCTTTCCACTTTTCAACTTGTCCCGGATATTAGTATTGGTTGGGGCTAGATTAGGTTAAAAATGAGACTGTGGTTACAAAATTTAAAAAATAAAGAATAGGGGGCGGGAGGCCTGCACCAACGTCAAATTTTTTTTTAAAAAATTAACAATTTTTTATTAATATTTCGGAAACTAATAAATACCCGAAGCTACAATTTTAGATTTAGGGTTCACACCCCCTCCCCACCCTCCCCCCAAACCTCATCTCGATCGGCCACCGGTCCCTTTCGGACTAATATCCCAATTTTTTTCCTTTAAATAATGAACTCAATAGAAAATCTGATTAATGGCATTTGTCATACATCTTGGGAAGATTAAAAAAAAATTCAAAAGAATGGCGGTGCATCCTTTACAATTGAGGGGCTGCAACCCCGGGCCCAACTTTTCGAAGGGGGGGGGAGCCGTTCTAAGCCTTCCATTTACGTAAAAAAATAATTAAATGAAATTTTGTTCACTGCTCCCCTTTGGAAATAATTAGAAATCGCACTAAAAGTTTATTTTAAAATATCTTTCCGATGTTTGTCTTTTAATTTTATTTATGTATGCCTCATTATTTTTCGTTATGATTACATATTATTTAATCTTATTTAGAATAAATTTAAAATTTTGTAGATTTACGTATTTTATTGCGTGTTTTATTACAAAAAATTTTACATCCCCCTCCTATTTTTCAAGCACTGGGGCCCCCGAAGGTTTTATAGCCTCGGGCTTCAAAAATCTTAATCCGACCCTGTACAGTGTATATGTATAGGGGAAAGTGGGGTAAAACGTAACGGGTGGGTAAAACGGAACACCAATGTTTCTGTTAGATAAGAGCTGCGAATGAGTTGGCACCGCGTGACATGGAACCAAAGGGTTCTCAAGAGCATTTTATGATAGACCATAGACCCCTGCACAAGTTATTTTTCCATTAAGAGAGTTTGAAAAATTTCCGGTATCGACGTTTCAATATTGCGTTGGACTTTCGACCACTTTTCGGTACTTGGACTTCGAAAATTAATAACGGCCAGTACATCGTTGGATTCTATATTTCTTACGCTACATTTTGACGTATATAAAAAGTTCTTTACCTCACGCTGAAGTGTAAATATTAAATGTTTACTAAATGACTGCACGTGGGGCAAAACGGAACGCCTATTATACATGGGGAAGAATGGAAACGTCTCTTAGTACGTGTTTATTATCTCTTTTAATTATTAGATTGTAGATTAAACATTTAATTACTATTCTTATTTCCAAGAAAATTGATTTTGTATAGAAAATTATGATGTATGACATACATCTTTCATTCGATCAAACTGTTAGTTTAAATTGTAATAAATAACATAATCATTTAATGCAGATGTGTTCTCCATGCAAGTATTGATATTCATGTAAAAATCCACGTGTAGGGGAAAACGGGGCAATTGCAGCCAGCGGGTGATTCCGGCCCCTTCTATTTCTTCAAATATAAAAAAATTTAAGAAAAAATTAAAACCGTCTTCAAAAGAATGAAATTGCACTAAAAAGTAAAAAGTATTTTTTTTTTCCTTATTTAATCTACGACTCTCATATTTTTTAAGTCGACGCCAGATTTACACAGTGCAAATGATGAGGCACCGACTGAAAAAATATGAGAGTCGTAGATTAAATAAGGAAAAAAATTATTTTTTACTTTTTAGTGCAATTTTATGTTTTTAAAAAAACCGCGTAACTTGACTCTGTGTGGTACTACCACCGGTTAAGCCACCATATTCATGGTTTCCATGACGATACCAGTCCTTTGTTTCAAATAAATCCGGGAGTGTTTATTCTGCACTTACTTCGTTATCTTATAGCAGTGATCGATTGTTAATCAAGGTAAGTTAGTACATGGAATAGATATAAATTATTAATATTAACGTACACATTCACTCGACCCTCCTCCGTAGAGCACTTTCCATTCGATATTTCCATCGCGTCTCAAACCTGATTCGTCACTATCATTTTTCTTCGAAATTACACAGGCAATTAATTCCAAGATGCCACGGAAGTATGAAAGAAAAACCGAACGGCAGAATTGGTCTGAAGAAAGCATGGCTGCGGCAATTGAGGCAGTCTTAGAGAAGAAAATGTCTCTCCGAAAGGCAAGTCAAGCATTTGGTATTCCTTTAACTACGCTGCACAGAAAAATAGAGAAATCTCAACAGAAAAAATTGCAACCTGTACAAGCTGCAAAGAAAACCCTTGGCTGCTACAGAACTACTTTTACACATGCTCAAGAACAAGAATTAGTTAAGCACCTATTACTTTTAGAGCAGAGAATGGTTGGTGTCACTTTGATAGACTTACGTAAACTAGCATTTGAGTTAGCACAGAAAAATAACATTCCTCATCGGTATAATGTACAGTACAATATTGCTGGAAAGGACTGGCTGTATGGGTTTCTTCGTAGGAATAAGGAACTTTCATTAAGACAGCCTGAGAAGACATCTCTTGCACGTGCAAAGGGGTTCAACCAAGTAGCTGTTAATAATTTCTTTAATCTGTTAGGGTCAATATATGAGAAGCACAAATTGTCACCTAATGACATCTATAACGTGGACGAAACTGGCATAACAACAGTACCTAATAAACCATCCAAAGTGCTAGCCCTTCGTGGGGAAAAAGCAAGTGGGCTCTTTATCGTCATCCGAAAGAGGTGTTCTGGTTAAAGTAGAAATATGCATGAGTGCTGCTGGAAGGTTCCTGCCTTGTATGTTTGTGTTCTCACGAAAGAAGCAAAACCCCAGATTGATAGATGACGCCCCGCCCGGTTCATTTGCTGTAAATCATGAAAGTGGATGGATTCAAAAAGAGAGCTTCATTATTTGGTTTAAAAAATTTATTGAATTCTCCAATCTGTCACCTCAGAAGCCCGTGCTTTTACTGCTGGATGGACATGCGTCTCATACCAAAAGCATAGAATTACTTCGTCTTGCACAACAAAATAATGTTATTCTGTTATGTTTCCCTCCCCACTGCACTCATCGGTTGCAGCCACTGGATGTGTCACTTATGGCGCCAATAAGTGTTTATTATGAACAAGAGGTGCGGAAATGGCTAATTCAACATCCTGGAAGATGCGTAACAATTTACGAGGTAGCGAAATTATTCGGGGCAGCATTTTCAAGAGCCGCCCTAATGCAGATAGCTACTGATGGATTTAAGAAAACTGGAATATTTCCATTTAATAGAGAAGTCTTACCCGATTATATGTTTGCTCCATCACAGACTACTGATAGGCCTGTTGACCACAGTCGACCTCCAGAGACTATAGTGCCCCGTTCACGTGTGAGGAAGGTGAACCTTCAACCTCCAGAGACTATAGTGCCCAGACGTCAACATTTTCATGCACACCTACAATACTAATGCCTATTCCTCAGGAAGAAAATAGGAAAGAGAAAAAAATGAACAGAAGAAGGGGCAAAACTGTGATATTAACTTCAGCTACCTATATGCAAGAGCTGGAACTCGAAAACAACTTGAATAAAAACAAGAAAATGATAAAGCCGAAAATAGTAAAAAAAAAGACAGCCGTTACCAGAAAAAAGGGAAACTACCTTTAAAAAAGGAACCTGAAAAGAATGTAGCCTCAGAGAAATCTCTTAGGGACCGATGCATATTTTGTAATGAACTCTTTGTTCATTCCACACACGAAGAAAGTTGGATACAATGCATCACATGTAAAGGGTGGGCCCATGAGGACTGCACCAGTGCTGAAAAGGAAGATGATGAATTTGTATGTGATTATTGTTCATAAAATAATAACCTAACTGTATTAATCTATCCTTCTTTTCCGATATTATATTTATATTTGATTATTTTCCGCAATTTTCATGTAATCTAATAAAATATTTTCTCTTATATGTATAATATATATTTTTGTTATATTTTATTTGCAATAGTTATACCTAAAACATATATTTATTGATTTTAACATAAATTAATACATTTTAAATCATAAAAATAAAGATTTTGTACGTTTACGCGGTCTTCGAGTGGGTGTTCCGTTTTACCCCACCATTTGAGCGAAGCAAAGATTTCGATACCTCCGGTAAATTTCATTTTCCGTCGTTCCCAAAGATTTTTCGTATCGATAACCATGATTTTCTTATAGTCTAAGGTCCACTGAAGACTCCTGTTGAAGTCCCGTGTCTTTTTCTCCTCCCGATTTTAAGTTATCACCCTCCAAAGTTAAGCGTTCCGTTTTACCCCACCTTCCCCTACATGTTATTTCTCTATCATTTTAATTCTGGACTTGACTATTGCAAGAAAATATATAAATTTACTTAGGGATATTTATTAACGCGTCAATATCCTCGCAGGATTCACGCTGTGGACGCCTTCCGTTTGAGCATGCGCTTTTGAAAACCACACTATTGCGTACCTGTGCAGTGTACATACATTCACTCGTAGAGTTTCAACTTGCTCCGTAACGTCGGATTCATTTCGAGCAGCGTAAGATTTATCACGAATTTATCTAATTGAAACGAAGAAAAATACTTTATCTCGCCTTATATAAAATAAAAATATTCGATAAGACCTATTGCATATGTTACTTCAGGAGCCCAGGTTATATACATACTACTTCATGATAACTTTCCTTTCCTATTTATCATACGATATGAAAATAAGAATCCAATAACATGGGACAGATTTCTGTAAATTGTTTAATACTAGGGAAAACACAAAAAACTGTATTCTTTCCCAAAGAAATTAAAAAATCGTTCCACAAAAATAATGGATCTGCTTGGAACGAACCTAACTGAAACACGCAGTTAATTCTCGGAAGTTCTTTCAAGAAACCATAAACATTATTATGTAAATAGATTTTTTCACACTTTGCGTATAAAAATATGCATATAGGTAATAAAAGTATGCAAGTATGCGAAGCCTTCACCAGAGATTTTGATCTCATGAACAAAATGTTCACTCGTGTTCGTCATAAATTCAATCGTCCTCGAGGTCCCAACAGGATCCCAACGGTATTGGATAAAGTCTGACATTTTTCCGGAGATTAAATTTAGTGACTAACCGAAACGTACATCTACTAGCTGTCATAAAATACAAACAGTATGTCAGAGCATGACAGTAAATCGTAAATACGATGCAGCAAATACAATATCGACAGAATCTATTGAATGCTACACGTTTGACACAGTAAAGCAATTTCCCAAATATTCAAAGCCTGATGTCCTTTTAGTAACATTTTTGTTCTCGAAATGATGAAAATTGAGTGTATACCTAGGGTAGAAGCCCCAATTACTGACACATTAAGGACTGACTCTAATATTATTGCATAGTATCTGTATTTATTGACTAAAAGTATAAGTTTTTTATTTTATTTATTATGGTTTAATATATTTACTTCAAGAAAAATATTTTGTGGGTCTTAGAATTTCTATTTTTATATATAAATTCATAAATCTAAGAAACATATTTCGAGATTCTATTACTGACACCTCTAAAACGTGTGTGACTGACTTACTGACACCTCAATTACTGCCAGTTAACCAAATACTGACACCCCAATTACTGGCAACTAACCAAATACTGACACCCCTATTACTACCAGTTACCCAAATATTGCCATCACATTTACTATCACTTTCCAAAATTCACTTTTTGGCTTTAATTACATTTCAGAATACATTTGCATTATGTTGATCGAGGTATATTATATTTCTCGCTGGCTGCCTTTACGGACATTCCACTTCTGATGGAGATTAAGGCATTCTGTACGTCGTCTTTTGTGTAGCGGCATCTTTTTCCGTTTGAGCTCATTGCCTACAAAATAATATGAACTCGTTTTAGATTACATTTCAATATTTAATATACCAATGTATCTTGTAATTTTATATATAGGTATGTACTTACAAATGTACACGCTAGCTTGGATAGCTTGCCCAGTCAGTCGGAATCGGAACACTAGAATACCTAGGTTAGGTTGCACGCAACTGTAGACGGTATGGGTGTCAGTAATGGCGTCATGCTTTATTTGCCCGACTAACTACTGCCATGGCAGTAATTAAAAACTGATTAAAACGCTTGTGCCAATCACTGTCATCCAAATATTAATTAAAAAGGCGTAATTAATCGTTAAATTACGATCGTTGTGACTTTCTATGATACTTCTATTGTACTAAAAAATTAATGTTTATTATGTAAATAATTTAAATATAGTAATTATAGCCCTTTCTTTAGTGCCCTGTTTTCTGTTTCACTAGTAAGGAAGTAGCCATTTCCACTGTTGTCATCAAATTAAAATTTTGTATCGTCTTATACAAATTAATGAAAAATAAATATTAAGTGGTGCATTTTCTAGCGTATAGATTATAGGTTGAATTACATAATTCTTTTTGTGTATGACTTTACAACGTTTATTTATTCGTTATTTTCAGTAAAATAGCTTAAGGTGTCAGTAATTGGGTAGGTGTCAGTAATTGGGGGTTCTACCCTACCTACAATTAAATATTCAGAACGTGCTCCTCAAGACACCACACCAGTTTAGTATAACTTTATTGATAAATTAATAGGTAGTATCTATGTCCCGAAGTATGATTAAATAGATTGATGAAGAATTAACAAAATGGCAGACGTCCAAAGTTGAATCATCGAAATTAGCTAAATTTTTTAATCATTTTGCAACGTAAAAGATGAGAAAAAAACGAACGAAAATATGTGATCCTACTTAAATAGGGTAAACGATACAGTTATTGACCAGGGTACAGAAGTTGACCACTTCAAATTTCTGCCGCCATAGTCTAATGAACCTGCGCGTTTCCGCATTAATGATGCACTTTGATCAGAAAAGACAGTTCTAGCTTTCGTTTCAACCAACAACCGATGATTTCAGTACACGCGTTCCGTCGTGGGATCGTCAGAAAGGAAAACTCGCAATTTCAACTCTCAAGGAAGGTAAGGGCTTAGCGGGCATCTTTAGAGCGGCGACTTCTTTAATGGCTGTATAATCATTGTTCAATTTTGTTTGCCGTGAATGCCATTGATCATAATAGGTGACAAGGGCCCATTATTAACATTCGGCATACGTCCAGTCCTGTGGAACGTGATTATGTTGTGTTTTGGGGGGTGTTCAATAACTGGTTCGGCGAATGCACAGTAATACAGTTATTGACCACACGTATTTTTCGTGCTGAAAGACCGCGATGAAAATTAATTTGCGTACTCGTAATGCACATAATAAAACTTTGTTTATCTGTTGTCAAATACGTGGTTGACTACGGTCCTTTGCTGTACTCTTGTTGTCTCAAATGTAGGGAAACAAAAATGAGGACGAGTGAGAGAGTCGTCTCTTTTATTTCCTTATTTAGAGAAAGAAAAAGGCAAACAGAAGAAAAGAAAGTGCAGATGAGAGATTCCAAGTCTAAGAAGCCAAAAAAAGTGAATGAGGAGCCAATGCGACCGCGGCGAAGTGCACGGCACACGTCGTGAAGGGTGCACATAAAACTCACCCTGCCCCAAGACAATATGTCTTTGATTTTGGTATATTGACAGATGGTTTTAATAAAAATGATTTTAAAGTAAAAAATATGGCATTTTCTTTTGTATTCAGTAAGTGGTCAACAACTGTACCTGGACGGGTCAACAACTATGCCCCTCAATTGAATTATGTTTCTTTATAATAGCATAACATCGAAACTACTGATTTCTTCAAAGTTTCTTTGCTGTTATAATCATCTACGAAACTTCTCTTTTCGCCTGGTATAACGAAACTTCATTTATAAAATTCAAGTTACTTATTCCATAGCGTTTACCTAAATTGAAGCTCTTAGGTGGTCAACTACTGTATCGTTTACCCTAGTTCGGGGCATAGCGACAGTCGTACTCATTACATTAGAGGAAGTGCAGCATATTTGGAATACTGTTGGTAATTTGGAATACCGAAGTATCTAATAAACTACCAACTAGAGCTGTTCGGGTACTCGGAAAAAGCGAGCCGGGATACACTCGGTTCGAATAACCGATCCGATCCGAGCGCTCGAAAGAACCGAGCGGCTCGAATGAAGCTGTTTCAGGATTATATATTTATTTGTTTATTAACGATTAACACCCATTGTTAATAATAACGCAACACAAACACAATTACGAAGGGAGACCGAAAAGAAAAAGAAAAACAAAGAAGAAGAAGGTAAAATAAAGATAAGTATACTCGAGCTCATTTTAGAAGGAACTTATTTCGCGCATGTTGAATGAGCTATTCAACTGTCGCGAGGTCTCTGTTCCCCCACTTTACCATGCGCAGCCGAAAGACCATTGGTGGTGGCATAGCCAATGAGCGCCAACATGCGCAGAACCGATCGAAACTCGTCGGTCGGCAAGTTCCTTCTAAAATGAGCTCGAGTATATACGAGTACGTTTACAAATACAAAATTAAAAAGATAGTGATCTTAATAAATAAAAATAGTTATTTGATTTATATCGTAATCAGAAAAAGTCGCGAACATAATTGTTACTGCCTAATGGTTTTCAATATAGGTTATAAAAATTCTGGACTCTCCTTAACAATCATTATATCTATTCCATTAGAAACACATACGATAAAATATCCGAAACATTCATATTAAATTTCAATTATCATACTCTACCTGCACGAAAGACGTACATACATTGTACACTGTACGCCAGGCCTGCTCGCGTGCTCGGATCGTTCGAGCCACCCGATTGCTTCCAGCCGCTCGCTTCTTTCGATCCGCTCGCTTCGTTCGAGCCACTCGCTTTATTCGAGCTACTCGGTTCTTTCGAGCGCTCGGCTCGGATCGGAAACCGAGTCCCGGCTCGGCTCGAATTTCGAGCTACTCGTATATACGAGTACTCGAACAGCTCTACTACAAACGTTTTCTAATTTGTAATACCGTAGACAATAGGGGCAAATGACCTGTTAACGAATGATGACGATGAACCACCATTTTGACATAGTCGATTTAATCTGCAGAGTAAGAAAACGTCAAAATGCAAAACTTTTTCAGCAAAGTATCTAATTGTTCCAATCGTGGTTAAAATATGTCAAAACATTAGAGTTAAACACTTAATCTACTCATTTGCGCGTTCCTTCTATGGTTCCGTGTCAGTTTTGCGATAATTCCGAGAATACAAAGTGTGACATGAAATTTTAGGTTTCAATGCCATGTTGCTAATTCGGAATACCGAAGGTGAAGGTAATTTGGAATATTCCAAGGCTTAGCATCCACATTAGAGCATCCCGACGCCCCTACCGATTTGCGACCGATCTGCGCAGCTCCCACTACTACCCACGGTTTGAACCGCACGCGGTTGGTCGTGGTAATTTCCAAGGAATAACTGGTACATCCCAAACGCGGGACCTGACCGTTGTCAACGTAAACAGTCCCGCACGAAAAGTTAACAGAGAGTAGAGGGCCGTGCGACGGAGAAAAACATAGGCTGTTAAGTGAGGAGTCGTAGTGATCCTCTAGGTAGTGATCGGAAAATGTGTTCCGCGTTTTCTATTGGTCGACGTCATTTCTCACCTAAACCGGAAGTAGAGAGAGCAAGTAAATAAGTAGAAAAAGAAAGAGATACTGCTCGCAATAGCATCTACCAATGGGGAAGATGACTGCAACTTTTTCCCACCCGTGACGCCACCAGCACGCATTCCCATTTATACAATACATAAATGAAAAATTCGCGCGCAAACAATTCACACATACGCACTCGGGCACAACCACAGTACATACGCTAGTGGCGTCATCTGCGCCGAGCTTTGCGTCATCTTCCCCATTGGATTCCACAACATTGAGCAAAAAGTGGGATCAGCAGCAAACTTCATTTAATACTGAGTCATGTCAGTTTTTAATGTGCGAACTGTTGCTAACCTTTTAAGTAAAGGTAGAAAACCCTACGTGCTCCGTAGAGATCGAGAAACAGTCTAACAATTAATTAATTGGTACGTTAATGATACATTACCTACTGGTACACCTATTACAAAAACTTGTATTAGGCTGTTACGAAATAATGACAACATGATTTAATTTGAATGAAGAACGGCAGAAGTAAATGGTAAAACTTCAGGTTATTCGGGTGTTTCAAAATGGTAGATAGGAATAGGACACTCTAAGGAGAGCAGTATTCTTTTAAAATTTGCCCGCCGATTTGTGACTTCCGGTTTAGGATAACATGGCGGACACATTTTCCGATCACTACCTAGACGATCACTAGGGAGTCGGGCGTAGCAACGCCTCCTAGGGTCGTGCCTGAGCGAAATCTGTATGCTCTAATGTGAAATGCAGTGTAGGTATATTTACCTAAGATTGTTCCTATATTGTAATTTTTCAGTCTGATTAGATCATAAAGGAAATAATTTTATTATCTAGACGTTTTTCTTAAGTTTATACAGTGAAGTGATTGAAATGCCGGTATTTCAAATTACCTGCACCTTAACGAAATCGATTCTTCCTGTCATTTCTCATTTAGACCAAAGTTTCAGCTACTTTTTGTTTTTTATTATTACTGCCAGTTTGAAATATAAAAGTTCATTAGTTTTCCTATGATATTATGCATTTTGATTTCTTCCCATCCTCTGCCGTAATTTTTTTTCGCCTTAACACTAAACGTACCAAGTGGGGTCAATTGACCCTTTTCAAAATTTACTTTAAAATCGTACATTCATTGTTATTTCTTTCGCTCATCTGACTTTCTGTAAATTCTTATATTATCTGATTATTCAATTTCTCGCTTTCCGTTTTTCTCTTAGCTTATTTTTTACCGAGAAAAATTCTTTCTTCATACCTTATGTACCACGAGGGGTCATTTGACCCCTTACGAAATTTACGTATTTTTCTGCAGGTCTCCAACTGGAACCTTAGTTCTGGACTCAGATACACTTCTCACGTTAGGCCCGGTCCAGATCTGAACCGAACGCCGAACCGAACGCACTTGAGTAGTTAGATGGAGTAAGACGAGTGATCTAAGTACTTGTCTTGCTCCGTCTAACTACTCAAGTGGCGTTCGGTTCGGCGTTCGGTTCAGATCTGGACGCGGCCTTATAGTTTCATTTATCTGAGTCTGATATGTGTGTTTGGTTTCGGCGTGAGCACATGAACGACACGATCAGGTCCATACGACGTAACGCATAAACATAAGAAGAAAAGGAAAACCTACAAGAAGGAACATCAAGCAGCCCAAGCAATAATTCCCAATCACGAAGAAAATGCCAAATAAGATTGTGCACGGGTAATAAAACCACTCAAACTTGCATAATTTGCAAAAAAAATGAGTCTGCGGAAAATGCATGAAGGAGAAACCAGTCATATGTAAAAAGTGTAATTAATTGATTATTTTATTTATTTTATTAGAAAATAGAAGTTATGTTGCGAATTATTTCCTTTAATAAATTAAGAATTTCTTTCTAAAAATCAACGTTTATTTCATAAGGGGTCAAATGACCCCTTATGGTAAGAATAGGTATGTCTAAGTACCGGTACGTTTAGTGTTAAACAAACTGGTGTTCCAAACCCAGATAGCACCGCACATCCCAAGGACGTCCTTTTCATGTCCAGTTTATATCCGAACGTCCTACGTCCATTTTGAACATACATAGGATGTTCTTTGGATTTAAATTTCGGATGTTCTAGTAACGTCCGTTTCTTAAGTCCTACGGACGTTCTTAGGACTTAAATTTCGGATGTTCCAGGAACGTCCGTTTCTTAAGTCCTACGGACGTTCTTAGGACTTATATTTCGGATATTCCAGGAACGTCCGTTTCTTAAGTCCTACGCACGTTCTTAGGACTTAAATTTCGGATGTTCTAGGAACGTCCGTTTCTTAAGTCCTACGCACGTTCTTAGGACTTAAATTTCGGATGTTCTAGAAACATTAAACAAACTTGTAAGTCACGTGAGTATTTTGCACGACTACATTTCGAATGTTCCGAGGACATTCGGCTCGTAAGTCTTGTGAATCTTTAGAAGACCTAAATATCAGATGTTCGAAGAACAACCGTCTTGTAGGTTTTGCAGATGATTCAAGTTCGGTTGTAAAAAAGTCTTACGACTGAACCTCGAATTTGCGCTATTTTTTTGTGCAATGAAGACGCTGAAATGCTGAAATGTTCCCAGATAGCATACGACGTCTTCAAGACGTCTGTCTTAAGTCGTCGTTAAAACGTCTGTCTTGAGACGAATGTGAAATTTTAAGTAATAAGTCTAGAGGTTGAATGATGATGTTCTGTAGTATATTTCGCGTCAATGCACAATTTTTGTAAACTATTAATAATAGTTATATACCTAGAAATTGAAATTATTTGCAAGGAAGTGTCTTGAGTAATTGCGAACAGCAGTTGCTTCGTAATCTGGGAGTATGGGTTCGATTCCCGTCACCGCCAAATTTTTTTTTCTTAATATCCTCACCCAGACTTGATGAAGACGTCTTTAAGGCACTTTTAAACCATCTGCAAAACGTCTTTAAGACGCCTTTTGGACGTATTTAACTTTACTTTCGGACATTCGGAAAACGTTCTGAGAATGTTGACACAGCACGTCCTCAGGACGTCCCACTTGGTAAATAGGACCTTCCTACGACATTTAAAGAACTTAACGAGGACGTACAGAGGATATATGGACCTTCTCGGGACATTCTCCGAACGTACAGTACGTCCGGAACGGAAGTTCTTCGGACGTAGGGGAGACCGGGTATGGTTGTCTCATTTTCCTATTTTGATTTTTTTACGGGTCATAACTGCAGGGAAGTTGATTCAAACTTAGATTACTATAAACTAGGTACGTCCGACTTTATAAAAAAAATTGGTCCTGTGGATTTTGTCAACCAGATTAGGAGATAATTCACATTATTTGCAGGAACTATTTTGTGACAACATACCCCGAGGCCGGGTTGGTTGTCACAGTATCTGGGGTTGATTGTCACACATTTGGTTAGCTAAGTTTATGAATAAAAAGTCGATTCAATTAAGAAACTAATATCAATTCCTGGGACACCTCACCTCTGGACGTCTTCTTCTTATAAGTTTGCGGCATTATTATTGAGAACTGTTGCCAAACAAACAAGAAAATAATATCACATGATAGGTACAGCACGTTACAGCAGGATTAGCTGTCACATGCGGCAAATACCTAACCCCAAATGTTCTGTGACACTTCACCTCTGGACGTCTTCTTCTTATAAGTTTGCGACATTATTATTGAGAACTGTTGCCAAACAAACAAGAAAATAATATCACATGATAGGTACAGCAAGTTACAGTGCGATTAGCTGTACAAGCGGCAAATACGTAACCCCAAATGTTCTGTGACAACTTACCCCAAATGTTCTGTGACAACTTGCCCCAAACCGTTAAACAATTTCACCTCTCTATTCATGTATTAAAAAGTTTAAAAAATGCAAAAAAATCATTACAATAAGATAGAAAAAACTCTTAACTACGAGAATAATGCAACAATGTTATAGTCAATACTAAGGAACAACCTATACTTACTTGATAGAAAATGCGGCATAATTTACTTCGAGTGCACGAAAAGAAAGAATGATACATCGTGTCTCCTTGCGACTCCACAACGACTTGTGTGATGGGAGAGGAGGCGACGATATGTTTATGCATCGCCATGGATTATTAGTAGATTCCTATTGTTTATAGTTTCTTTATTATAGCGCTTGTGACAACCTACCCGTGTGACAACCATACCCGGTCTCCCCTACATAAGATTTCTTTGTGCTATTTGGGAATATACTGCACTTCCTCTACACACCTCCCTGATTCCCCCGCCTCAGATACATGGCTCCTCAAAAAAAAAAAATCGCGCAATCGAGGCACTATTTACCTCAAAGCGAACATTACACTCACCCACTCCGGCGAAAGAAAGCGTTAACAAAATGACAGAAATCCCTTTGCATTCCCAAGACACGCACTAACAAATAGAAAAAACCACAACCTGGCAAACCCATTATTTTTGTGACAAAAAACAGGCCTGAAGACAGGCAATTCCCTAGAGCGTCACAGTGGAAAGATCTCTTAATGCAGAAAAAATTATTGCACGTGTTGGAAAAATTCTGGGAACTGGCGAAGATAATTTTAATTGTTTAAAATTGCCATTGCAATTGCTCGTTAAGTGAAACAATATTTTAGTCTAATAGTAATTTTCTTTTCTTCGCTTAGACAGTAAGTAGTATAGACCCTCCCAGTTCCTGTAATCATCCTGTATGTTGGTACGAAACGGAGACACTAGGCGCCATTTTTTACCAAGCGCCAAGCTGCTCTCGATTTGTTGATTATACATGTATATGTCTAGAACATCTCGTTAAATTATTTGGCCTTAAACACGGTGTTCCGTGCTTGTTCGTGCCAAGTTCGGAATGTATTGGCAACGTTGATAACATTGACGCTTTAGTATTTATAACTCGATGGATTCCAATGGCGCTGCCAGCCAACACCCACCGAATCGACAAAGATGTCGTCGAAATACGTCTTAAAGCTTAAATCGTCGTGTAAATCTTAACTAGACCGAATATATTATAAGCTAATAATTTTTTCTACCTGTTATTCAACATTGGTAGTATATATCCCCAAACTCGACACAAGGAATATGATTCAATATAACGACACGTAACTTTCAAAATACTAATCTTTTCAGTTATATCCCATACTTATAAGAAGAATTTATTGTATGTTTCTAATTTTTATTTGTCCTGCAATATTTGAAAAAGCAACTGGAAGCTTTGTGCAAAAATAAGAAGAAATGCTAACATTTTTCTGGGAGTATTGCAGAAATCACATTTCGAAAGAATCTTGAACTAAAGGTAGCAAATTACTGAAATTTTAGAACTTAGATATACATATTCGTTATTGTCTCGAATTTAATTACAACAGATATTGTATCGTTGAATCATACTGTCTTCATTCGGACGCGCAATATAACCTAAACGTACTAAAGCTTTGCACCAAAATAAATAAAACATTTCTTAATCAATTTATAAGCTGAGACTTCGTATTCGAGATCTGAGTACTAATTAAAGTTTTTCGCGGTCTGACTTCGGCCACGCGCTATTGGGAAACCAAGAATTTCGATACGCCAACTAGTGACAAAAAATTGAACTACTCAGAGTAGGCTGAAATCCGTCGAAGTCCATATGATTATCAGTGTTTATATAGACATGTTGTGAAAAACGAGTGTTTTTAAATTTTTTGGAACACTAAATTTTTACTTATTCGATTAATAAATACTTATTCGGAATGTTTGGTGGGATCCAGCCTACTGTCAATAGTTTGCCAACTTACCACCGCAGCGCTGAAATCTAAGCCACGCCTCCACTTGGTTTCCCAATACCAAGCTATAGAACACTACAAGCATATCTTTATACTAATTGTAAGTACGAAAGTTTAGCAAGATTAGTAAAAAGTACTTCTGCAGTATAGGTAAATAGTTTTATCGAAGAACAACAAAACACTTACGTATTACGTAAAGAACCATTTTCTGAGAAATGTAAAAGCCTTTCTACGCTCTTCCACTTATGTTAGCTATTTATGTGAAACTTCAAACGAAACAAAACGTTCTTGCCCTAAACTCCTGTTTACGCAAAAAACAATAGATTGCTCTAGCCTCCAATACTAATGTGACCAATCGTCCTCCTTTAGGGAGGACAGTCTTTCTTTTGTAGGTTCTGTCCTTCCTCGAAAAGTGTCCTCCTACCTGTCCTCCTTTCCGATATTTTAAAACTAATCTGTTAATCAAACAAATATCACAGGAAATAACAGTTTTCAATGGTGTTTTTTGACTTCGTCGCAAGTAAATTGGGCAGATATTGAAAATTGTGTTGAGGTTGTATCTAAAGAAATGCCTGATATTAAAATCGATAACAATTGTCTGTTCGAAGAAATTAGAAGACTGAATGTATATTTAAATTCTGATAAATTAGAACAATGGGAAAATCAACATGTTGAAATTGATAAAAGACGGGTGGGAATATTTAACCATTTCAAAAATCAACACATTCCATATGAAAATTTAGTTATTCTTGTTGAATTTACGTTGTGCTGCCCTGGAACTAATGCAGCAGTTGAAAGAGTTTTTTTCAATTGGTAATGATTTTTGGACAAGTGAGAAATCAAGATTGAATGTTGATACTGTAGCTACAGCACTTACCGTAACATTCAATACGAAGGATATTTCTTGCTCCGAAATTTCCAATATATTGTTAGAAAATGATATATTGACAAAAAATATTCATTCAATGGAAAAATACTCGTTTAATTAAATAATTCAAAAGGATGTAAACATAATTAGTGTAATTTTGTTTGAATTAATAAAATGTTTTATTTATTTACGTTGTACTTTTTTCTTACATTTTTTCGTCCTCCTTTTCATTGTAAAAAAATTGGTCACCTTACCAATACTAACTAATCTGAACCATCCCCTGTACGCAGGAAGTAACTATTCAAACATCCGAGGCAGTTAAGTAGACCAATAAATACACATCACCATCGTGAATACATTACTCTACAAATATCTTAATATATAAAACAGAAAGTTTTTGTGTGTTTGTCTGTCGCCTAAAAACTGTCGAACGGCAAACTCTGTGGCCAGGAAATGCGTCGCAGCTCATTATGCCTAGCTAATCCAGATGAATGTGACCATTTTCACAGAAAAATAAAAAAATTTTTTTTTTATAAAATCAGAATCTAAATTTCGGTCGAAGCCGGATAGTTAAGCTAGTATCGCTATAAAATGGTTATTACATGCCCCTTTTTAACACAGATAAACTATTTAAAAAACAGAGATTGAACAGAGGGACAATAATTCAGGTGGTGTCGTAGTTTTAATCATTAGCGTGTATCAAATTCATGATCATTTTTAATTTCAGACGAATTAATTTTCTCCTCGTTCTGAACAACTGAGCTATGAAAGGAGCGAATCACTTGTGTGAGGACGCCGAGCGAAATGCTTACGGTTCCGTAATGTAACTTATACGTATATGCAGACTTGAATGAGTATCAATGACTGCATCATCAACGTTCCTCGCCTGAAACGTGACATAAGACTTTTAAGGCCGAACAGCGGTCTCGCGTCATACGCGACGTCCCGTTACTTGCAAAAGCTGCGTAACAAACAGCCACGTAATGAATACACATTGCAAAACCTGCCGCTACTGACTCGACGAACAGAACACAGTTCTGCAGTGTTCAAAGAATAAGTGATCTTTTACGCATTCCTTGTTCGTGCGGCACGTGTGGTACACGATCAATGTCTCGTGTCACGCTTCGTTGCGCCACATGTGGCGCACTGACACCTTATCAGAAAAACGCGTCGTCTGACAAATAAAAAAACAGCAATTAAATTTTTATTAATTCCAGTGTAATCCAAATCAATTTTCAAAATCCTCGAAATCACAAGATCGCGATTGTTTCGCGTTTAAATCTTAAAAGACTGTTTGATAAACATGTCTTCACTTGGGTAAGTGCTGCGTCCAATCAACTCGCGTTTATACGCACGTATAATATAGATTTCCAGCTGGGACCCCACTCGTCGCGAAGCATTTTTATATTTCGGAGCGCAACGTGCGAGCGGGAATTGCTTGAAACGGCAGAGCAGGGGGTAGGCTTACCCTAGAGATGCGTAGGGGTTGATGCAGGTCGTGTCCACCGTGCATACGGAATCCCCAAGGGGAGCCGCCGAATAGGGTGACTTCTCTCGCACTCATCTCGGCTCGTTTCACCAGCTTTCAGTAGCCACTCACCCGCGGTTCAGATCGCACGCGAGACACGAGTTGCCCGCTAGCACAGACGCCACGCCGTCTCGTCCTCCCCCGTCGCAAAGCAGCGAACGAGGTCGCGCGGTTCGCGCTCCGCGACGCAAAATCGCTGCTCACGCTTAAGGGACTGACGCGTACGCGCAAACCGGCGCATCTTCCGAGAACCGTTGCCCAATGTTCGCCGGCATGAATGATCACTGTCAACGCGGTAATCCCGGAGGGTGCACGTCACTTCGACTGATAAGGAGAGATAGCCAGTCTGTCAGCCACCTGGCCTGCGTCGAACCTCGGCCGACTGAATTAACGGTGTTCAGCGAGCGAGCGGCATTAGCGACACGCGTGACGGTAACCTTCCACGATCAATGAATAACGTTAGCGAGGATGGCGGAACGGAAGGCGACGGCACCAACGACAGGACACGGTCGCGAGCGGCGAGCAAAAACGCGACGCGCACCAGTCGATGGTTCGGAGTACACTGACGGCGCATTCCCCCACCCCCGCAATCGTCTGCGCGCCACCCTCGCTTGCCATTCTGTCAAACTCACGGCACCCGCCTACCGGGACACGCGTGCCCTCCCCACTCTTCTGCGAACGCCGCATCAACGTTTCCTAAACTTACGGTTCGGGTTCGTTTCGGGTAAACCACTTGTGGCTGATGGTTCATGTACGATGTCCATTCACATCCCTTAGTTCAACGCTTGTAAAATATGGACAGCTATAAAGTTATTGACCCCGACATTCTTTGGGCTTGATTGTCCGTTTAGTTTCCTTCATGTGGTTGCATAACCGCTTGACACTTTAGGTAAGTTCATGATTGGGGTGATTAAAAGTGTAGAGTACCCGCATATTACTAGAGATGGAGTATAGGGACGGCATTCACAGTCGCTTATTAAGGGGTAAAACCACTATAGAGGCAGAAGAAAAGACCTAAATTTGACAATTTATTTCGGGAGTATGACGAACGGAATAGAATTGCTTTTCAGAGGGTTTATTTAACACATATTGAAGTACGGAAAACAATTTTTTTATTGTCAATTTCATACAAAATGGAGGCGACAGAGCCCGAAAATGAAAATGACAATAAAAAATTGTTTTTCGTACTTCAATATGTGTTAAATAAACCCTCTGAAAAGAAATTCTATTCTGTTTCTCATACTCGTATACACGTAGAGTGGTTTTACCCCTTAAGCGTAAGATCACTGTAAGCATTAGGCGTCCTCTACCAATCTAGTACTACTAATGATAAGGCGATCTTAGGAATAAGTAGCGACTGTAAATACCGCCCTAGGGCCGGTATTCATAGTCGCTACTTATTCTTAAGCAACTGCTTAAGCATGCGGCATCCTCTACTAACCTAGTAGCTAGTAAAGGATGTCGAATGCTTAAGCATTTGCTTAAGAATAAGTTGCGACTATGAATACCGGCCTTAGTGTACCAAGCAATAGTGAGGTTTGTAGGCAAAATTAAGAGGTGGCCTGGGCGTGCTTAGGCGTGTTATCAGATTCTCATTTACTGTTCGTTATACATGTGGCTTCATCCCAGATAGCACCGGACATCCCAAGGACGTCCTTTTCATGTCCAGTTTATATCCGAACGTCCTGCGTCCATTTTGAACATACATAGGATGTTCTTAGGACTTATATTTCGGATGTTCTAGGAACGTCCGTTTCTTAAGTCCTACGGACGTTCTTAGGACTTAAATTTCGAATGTCCCAGGAACGTCCGTTTCTTAAGTCCTACGGACGTTCTTAGGACTTAAATTTCGGATGTTCTAGGAACGTCCGTTTCTTAAGTCCTACACACGTTCTTAGGACTTAAATTTCGGATGTTCTAGAAACATCAAACAATCTTGTATGTCACGTAATTGTTTTGCATGACTACATTTCGAATGTTCCGAGAACATTCGTCTCGTAAGTCTTGTGAATCTTTAGAAGACCTAAATTTCAGATGTTCGAAGAACAACCGTCTTGTAGGTTTTGCAGATAATTCAGGTTCGGTTGCAAAACAGCATTACGACTGAACCTCGCCTTTGCGCTATTTTTTTGTGCAATGAAGACGCTGAAATGCTGAAATGTTCCCAGATAGCTTACAACGTCTTCAAGACGTCTGTCTTAAGTCGTCGTTAAAACATCTGTCTTGAGACGAATGTGAAATTTTAAGCAATGAGTCTAGAGGTCGAATGATGATATTCTGTAGAATATTTCGCGTCAATGCACAATTTTTGTAAACTATTAATAAACGTTGTATACCTAGAAATTGGAATTATTTGCAAGGAAGTGTCTTGAGTAGTTGCGAAAAGCAGTTGCTTCGTAATCTGGGAGTCCTGGGTTCGATTCCCGTCACCGCCAAATTTTTTTTTCTTAATGTCCTAACCCAGACTTGATGAAGACGTCTTTAAGGCGCTTTTCAACCATCTGCAAAACGTCTTTAAGACGCCATTTGGACATATTTAACTTTACTTTCGGACATTCGGAAAATGTTCTAAGAATGTTGACACAGCACGTCCTCAGGACGTCCCACTTTGTAAATAGGACCTTCCTACGACATTTAAAGAACTTAACGAGGACGTACAAAGGATATATGGACCTTCTCGGAACATTCTCTGAACGTACAGTACGTCCGGAACGGACGTTCTTCGGACGAACATAAGATGTCTTTGTGCTATTTGGGATGTGGCATATTCGGATGATTTTTGTTCTCCTAATTACTAGCTGGATGGTAGAGGGCCCGATTTATTCGGATATCTGAAACATTAGTTCATATAGTAACGCTGAGCATTTAATAAACTATAGGGGAAAGTCCTACAGTACCGGCCAAAGCTAGATCTCGCTTCTAATGTTAGTTAACTGCACTATCGATGGAGAAATAAATAAATACCATAGTCCTGAGCAACGTATTCCGGTGACGTTCTTTTTTCTTCAGTATTACTAGAGTTTTAAGACGTTTAACGTTTACCCTGGCTTTCCGTACGACAAAAGTTATTTTTCATAGCTGATTTATTTCTTATTTTTCAGGTAATTAAATAATTTTGTCATATTTCGTACATTATTTTTAGACTATTAGGTATAGTACATAAATGCCCCCGCTTTGCAATTTGCTTTGTACATTACGCATCAAACCTAAAACTTTTTTTACGTGTTTGTCGTGCACTATCTGCCACTAGGTTTGTGAAGTTGGCACCCCCAAATTCGAATTTTTAAAAAAACTCGACGGCATTCGTTTGTCCATCGTTTGTTCACGTTTGTCCAACAAAAATTTTCGTTTGTCCAACCTTAAAAAAAAAGTTATGAACAAAAAAAATTTTTCACCAACACCCCATGAAAACTTTTTAATAATTTAATGGGGGGGAAATGGTTGTCCATCGTTTGTCCACGTTTGTCCACCCAAAAATTTCGTTTGTCCACGCGTACCTTTCGTTTTCGCGATTTTTAATAATAATTCCGTTCTGAAGGGTGGACAAACGAAATCTTGGGGTGGACAAACGTCTTCTACATGTAGACTAACGAAAACCGTCGTTGGACAAACGATTCCATCGATTAATTAATAAAAAAATCGGACTTTTACGTGGTCGGTTCAGGCGTACTTTTCATTTTCGCGATTTTTATTAATAATTCGGTTTTGGAGGGTGGACAAACGAAATTTGTGGTTGGACAAACGTGGACAAACGATGGACAATCATTTCCCACTGTCAAATCATTAAAAAGTTTTTATGAGGTTGCCGGTGAAAAATTTTTTTTGTTCATAACTTTTTTTGTAGGGTGGACAAACGAAAATTTTTGTTGGACAAACGTGGATAAACGATGGACAAACGAATGCCGTCGAGTTTTTTTAAAAATTCGAATTGGGGGTGCCAACTTCACATACCTCCGGCCACTTTATAGCCGTACAGTACCGGTAAATTTTTTTTTAATTTTTTCCTATAATAATTCAAGTCCACAGGTTTTTCTTCTTTGTTTTTCTGCAGAAAAATGTCCGAAATTAAACAGAAAAAAAGGACAATGGGCGTTGAACAATGTGAATGCGGCTTTGAAAATGCTACTATAAAACAAAATTAGAGTAAACAAAACTAAACTTAAACTAGGCTTTGATAAACAAGTCACTGAGTGCATCATTTATAAAGAATCATTCAACGAAGATTATGTGCAGTGCATCAAATGCAAGGATTGGACTCACGAGAACTGTACAGGCGAAGAAAATATCGCTCATTTTACTTGTGATATTTCTAGACATGCCTAAATAAATGTTCGATTGTATTTTTAAACGTTTTTACTAACATTAGTAATTACTTACAAGGGGACACTAAGGTCGACGGGAAACGGATTTTCCTGAACCTTGCAGTATTTGAAGATGTCGCCTCCGAAGTTAATTTGGTAAAGCAGTAGGGCGCGCTTCTCAAGATTTTCCGAGAAAATTGCATTTGAAAATCGAATTATTTTCGCAATTAGCTTTCTTCGAGTTTCAGTTTATTTTTTTTTTTTTTTTTTTTTTTTTTTTACTTTCCCTTTTTTACTTACATGCTAGTGTGACACGAGCCAGGGTGATATTCACCATAAAAGCATGGAAAACAATAATTTTTGCGGCACCTAGCACACACTATAAACGATTTTCAAATGCAATTTTCTCGGAAAATCTTGAGAAGCGCGCCCTACTGCTTTGCCAAATTAACTTCGGAGGCGACATCTTCAAATACTGCAAGGTTCAGGAAAATCCGTTTCCCGTCGACCTTAGTGTCCCCTTGTTAGACCTTAAAATCTACTAACAAGGGGACCCCACAGCTAAGCCCCCGTGGATTTTAATAAAATTTTAGGGGATGAATCTGGAGGTCACCTCGATTACCCTCTGCTAAATATTTTATGCCAATGAGCATTATTTATAAACAATCGATATATGAGCGTTAAAAGCAATTCACTTCAAGCAAATTTCAAGAAAGTGAGTTGGGTGAGTGCGTACAGCGCTTACTTCCCACCAAAACAACACGGGTTCAAATCCCGGTCATCCTAATTTTTTTTTACTTTCCTTCAACCCTTATTTTGAATAATTAAATATTATACTGCTTTGTGTCATAAATATTGTAATTTTTTAACATAAATTTTATATATAAACATGTTAAAAATACATTATTAATACAAATAATTTTTTATACACATACAAACAACTGGTACATAACGACTTGTTTCAACTCGGCATGCTTGGGCGTATATATGTGCGTATTTACGTGTATATATATACAAGTTGAAACAAGTCGTTATGTACCAGTTATGTTTGTGCGTGTATAAAAAATTATGTATTTTTACCATGTTTATATATAAAATTTATGTTAAAAAATTACAATATTTATGACACAAAGCAGTATAAAATTTAATTATTCAAAATAAGGGTTGAAGTAAAGGAAAAAAACATTACGGTGACCGGGATTTGAACACGTGTTGTTTTGGTGGGAAGTAAGCGCTGTACGCACTCACCCAACTCACTTTCTTGAAATTTGTCTGAAGTGAATTGCTTTTAAGACTCACATATCGATTGTTTATAAATAATGCTCATTGGCATAAAATATTTAGCAGAGGGTAATCGAGGTGACCTCCAGATTCATCCCCTAAAATTTTATTAAAATCCACGGGGGCTCAGCTGTGGGGTCCCCTTGTAAGTAGTTGGCCGGTACTGGACGACAATTTCTCGTCCGCTGCGAATTACAAGTTTTTTATTCCAGCGAATTATAAATTTTATGAAGCACAATTTGTGCTACAAATTACTTTTTTAAAATTTGATGTTTACCTACAATAGCCCAAGTTATTATAGTATAAAAACTTAGAGTGGCCGGTACTGCAGGACTCTCCCCTACCATACGAAAGTTTTCCTAATTTTCTACATTTTCTGATTCAGATCAGAATTCATTAATTTACTTGTACATTTGTCGTGTGACATGTAAGCAATTGTTTGAGAACTACATATGTTGCTATTATTCGCGAGTTAGTCCAAATATGTGGGCGTGCATTCTTCAGACCACAAACAAACAGGTAGGCTGGTCAAGTTTTATAACGCGGAACATCTGTTGAAAAAGTAGGTGTACTATATTTGAGTAGCTTGTACTAATATTTTTTCTCTATGAGTAGCTGCTCCACATTAAAGAAACATGTGCAGTGAGTCACAAACTTATTAGCACATACAGATTCTTTGGGCTGAACCCTTCGCCTGGTTTCCTTCATCTTAAGGGGGTAGACACGGGTAATGCAGCGCGCTGTGTATACCGGCACAATGTAGCCCGAAACATGGGTTTGGGAAATTACTATTACCGGGCGAAAAGTAGACTGGTAGCAGGCGGGCTCGGGCTGTGCCGTCCGCCGCTGTGACGATTGGTCGATTCACCTATTTGGGCACACTTTTAAAGACGCGGCACACGTATTTTGTTTATTGGCTGAAGTAGGCACATTGTCGTACCGCGCGACGAAGAGAGCGAACGAAACACATGGAGACCGAGTGGGATAGAGCGATCTGACCGACGATCGCCAAAGCAATAGCGTAGGCATCTCACAAGGAGAGTATTTTAGGTGTCCGCCTCCGATCATTTTGATTTTTGGATATGTTATAGAGGACCGAAAAATAAGAAATGCGTGTTTTTTTATTTTTCCCCGTTTTCATATTTGGGGGGTGAAAACTGCGTTCAAAGTTAGGGGTGAAGAATCATTTTTGTGGACTTTTTGAAAATCTGGTGAGTCAGTCATATTACGCATTCAAAGACACAAAATTCGTCCATTGACACTATTCCCCTATCTCTAATAGTTCTCGAGATATTCCACAAAAATGAGTTTTTAACCCTAACTTTGAACGCAGTTTTCACCCCCCAAATATGAAAACGGGGAAAAATAAAAAAACACGTATTTCTTATTTTTCGGTCCTCTATAACATATCCGAAAATCAAAATGATCGGAGGCGGACACCTAAAATACTCTCCTTGTGAGATGCCTACGCTATTGCTTTGGCGATCGTCGGTCAGATCGCTCTATCCCACTCGGTCTCCATGTGTTTCGTTCGCTCTCTTCGTCGCGCGGTGCGACAATGTTTGTGCCTACTTCAGCCAATAAACAAAATACGTGTGCCGCGTCTTTAAAGTGTGCCCAAATAGGTGAATCGACCAATCGTCACAGCGGCGGACGGCACAGCCCGAGCCCGCCTGCTACCAGTCTTCTTTTCGCCCGGTAATAGTACGTTGTTTGCCCTTATATGAGCAGATTTTGGGCTGGGTGAGGTCTCATATGAAAGAGGAAGGTTCAGTACGGCGCGCTCTGGTCATGGTTCGACGAGATTGTGTTGATATCTAATAATATGAGTGTTCAAAGTAGAGTTTTGTGACTCAAACGATGACCAGAGCGCGCTGCACTAAACCTTCCTCTTTCGAATGATACTTCACCCAGCTCAAAATCTGCTCATATACGGACAAACAACGTAATTTCATGACTGCATTCCCAAATACGAGTTCCGCCATATTGACGATAAACAGAGCAAGTCACGTGACAAATTTAGTTCAGGTAGTAGATTCGAGATGGCGCCTACTCAGGAGGACTGCCAACGTGGAATCATACAGAGGGCTGGGGCACTTTTATCTCAATAAAAAAAAAAACGTGGAATCATAGCAAATCTGAAGCGTTAGGTGGATACATGTGCCACAGTAAAAGCGTGATGCAGTCAATGTATGCATTTTCGTACGATTAGAGGTTAGGCTATATGCATTTTAGGCATACATTTACTAAATTGACGCTTTTACCATGACACATACATCACTTGAAATCGACTTTACGTTTAAATTTCTTCAAGTACAACGCAACAACTGAGAATTTCTTTCCACATTCAGAATAGAATATGGAAATAGCAAACAGCTCTCTCTATCGCGTTTATCAGGCAGCCGTCGATTTATCGATATTACCATTTCTGTGCAGCAAAAACCTGCTGTAATACCGACCTGCCAAACCGGCCAGGTTACGTGACGTGTCTACCCCCTTAATATATAAAACAGAATGTTTGTGTTTAGTGTTTGTCTGTGGCTAAAAAATTTTCGAACGGTAAACTCGGGAGTCACGATATGTGCCTCAGCTGATTATGCCTGGCTAATCCTAATGAATGTGACTATTTTCACAAAAAAAATTATAAAGTCAGAATTTAAATTCCGGGAGAATCCGCGTAGCAAAGCTAGTATTCATATACATACGTTCGCTCGATCTTCGGATATTAAATTTACTTTCATCGTAAATCAGAAAATTGTACGAAAAATCAATATGTAGATATCTACATTTTATATTCTACACTATCTATACTGTACGTTTGAATAAATATTTTGTAAAATTTTAACAAATAAATTGAAATTTCTCAATGTTAATGTCGCGTGCACGAAGTATATGTACACTCAGCTCAAACGATTGTGGCCGTTCGAGATTCGATTGCATTCGATCTTACCTGGATTGATTTTTCTCCATCTCTAACATTCTACAGTATTTCATGAACATGGTGATAGGACTGCCAAGCCACAGGTTCCCGTCTAGAACACTTCTAATTCATGTTGAAAGACCACTGTGGCACCATCTGCCTATGATTGTCATAATTATATAAATCTGCGCGATCGGCTCTGTTCGCGATGCTGTAGCGGAAATGACACCAATAAATGACACCAGGAATAAATGTCAAATGACTTTTATTGCAATGAACCTAAAAAAAATCATAATTTTGACACTGATAAATGATAAACTTATAATGTCCAAACCAAATAACTCAACGGATTTATAATGGAAGACACAAATAAATAAAGCGGGATGGTGGTAACAAGGAAAATAATGGAAATGAATGTAATGTATTTCGTAGAGATGGCAAGGGTTAGGAAACCAGAATACTGAGATGAATAAAGTCTTGTGGTATTTTATTCATAACAGTCTTCATAGATTAAAATCTAAGACGCTCATTATTAGTGGAAATGTGTAGAGCAAAGAAATACGCATTTATTTCAAAATCTCCTATCCGTTATTTTATGTTAACAACGGGAAAATAAACATAACCGAAGCAATGTAAATTAAATTTTGTGACAGGACTGCGCGAACGTGTCGCATATTAAACATCATCCGTTTACTTCACGCTAAAAAAAATAAATAAATTATGAAGTAACATACAAAATTATGACAATCATAGGCAGATGGTGCCACAGTGGTGTTTCAACATGAATTAGAAGTGTTCTAGACGGGAACCTGTGGCTTGGCAGTGCCATCACCATATTCATGAAATACTGTAGAATGTTAGCGATGGAGAAAAACCAACCCTGGTAAGCTCGAAAGCAATCGAATCTCGAACGGCCACAATCGTTTGAGCTGAGTGTACACCAGGGTCGTGACACCTCCATGTATTCTACTGTTAGCGCGAACAGCACCCTCTGGCGAAATGGGGTGGAAAAAAATTACTATAACCGGGAAATTTGAAACGTGGAGTAGGCACTTTTCAGTTATAGCGAATTCGGTACCTCGCACTGACTCTGCACTGGTGCCAGAAAATGATTTGAATTGGTAGATTCTTATAGAGCTATCTTTGTTTCTATCAGAAACAACCAATCCAAGTCATTTTCTGGCACCAGTGCAGAATCAGTGCAACGTACTGAATTCGCTATTAAATTCATCGAACTTCAGAAACGACTAATACAATTTCTGTATGACTACTGGACTACACATAATCATATTGTATGCATCCTATATACAATTTTAGAAGTATGCGTAGTCATGCAGAAATTGTATCTCACATGTTAGTTTTTCAGGGAACAGAAATTAAACCGTACACATTTGTTTGTTTCTTTAATGAACTCTTTTATTGGGTAGTTTGGTCGCTTTACAAACAAGACTATTAAGGACTCCATGTTGTGGTACTTCTTTTCCCTTAATTATATTATTAATTTTTTTACAAAATGAGTTGTACAAAGTATAGTTATTGTTTTAATTAATGTCTCTTCTATCTTTTCGGCATACTGACATTTAAAACTAACTTTAACATAATTATTTATGTAATTTGTAATATTGGAAATCGCCTGTTCATTAATATTTCCATTATTTAACATGTAATTTGCAATCACGCATATTTGTTCAATACATTTGAGAAATGATGGATTGTATCTGTCTCTTTCATTTTGTGCCTTGCAATCTTTAAAAATGTAACTATTGCACAAATTGCAGGTTATGCCGCGCAATACCGCATTATATACATACGTGTATTAAGATATCCATATTTAATTTTTTAACTAAATATCCGAATGTTTATATTTTACGCAAATAGTTTGCGATAGGCGATAGGTGATGATGACATGGTTTTGTGTCAATTAAAGGAGATTTTGATTTCGAATATAACAAACCGTTTTAAACTCGACTGGAACGAAGGTGATACTCTTTCATTAAATCATCTAGGGTGAAAGCACTAGTAGTCGGCCACCCTCTAGTAGTCGACCACTTTTATTATTTTGCTTAAAGAAATAAGTACTGAAATAAAGAATTTATTAAATGACAATTTTATATTATATTTTGAATTTCTAACTTTACAATACGACAAAAAGCGCCCTTCATAGGTAAAAAAAATAAATGCTTTTAAAGTAATTTGTAAACTAATTTTGATTCTACATGCGCCATTGCTGTTTTCTAACCCGAGAAACATAAGTGTGCTTTGAATAGAAACGACAAATGTAATTCAGTTCTATACCTTTTTTACTGGAAAATTATGCTATTCCACTGAAAAAGCATCGACAATTTCATATGCGCTTCAAAAATTTAAAAAAGAATGGGATAATTTATTTATTTATGGGAGGGCAGTAACTGGATCATCATTCCCTTTCAATTTTCAATAGTCGACCACAGCGGTCGACTTCTGAAGCTAACTGCATTCACAATGAATGCTAATAGTCGACCACGTTTATATAATTTATTTATAGAATACAAATACCTACTTTAAAAACTTAAAATTTGTTACTGCTTCCTATCTAAAAAACGAAAAATTTAATTTACATTGGAAAAAAAAATAATTTCTATTTCTTATTAAAATTTTGACAAAGTTTTTAAAAGAACTTATTTTAGTTACGCATTATTCCTGTCATTATTAATTATTTACTGATGTTGCACATTATATTTAAAAATAATTTTTAGTTTGTAATGCGCACATAATCTATTTTGAATTTCATATTAAAAAAGGTGGTCGACTACTAGCTATTGGACCGGTCGACTTTTAGAGTTAAGCGGTCGATTATTAAAGCATTCGGACACTTTATTTTTAACGGTAATTATTTATTTTCCCCGAACTTTCCTACTAACACAAAATATTTAGTGATACATTAAATACATTTGAATTACTTCAATACATGTTATATATTTTATAACATTGATTGTTTATTTTTTTAGTACTTTTCATTCGAGTTTAGCTTTAAGTGGTCGACTACTAGTGCTTTCACCCTATCCTGCTTCTTTGATCCGCGATATAAAAATTTGGAGCATGAATCAATCCACGTGAGACAAGTGATTCGTACAGAAGTACAACGTTTACTTCAAGAGGCACCGGTCCATACAGTTAGCAAAACAAAGTCACGCGGGAAAAGTGCTCTTCAGTTTTTATATGATGAAATTACAGACAATAATGATATAAATATTCAATTTGAAGCGTATATGGCCGAGCCACAATTACGCTTCGACTTAGACCCATTTGACTGGTGGAAGGCTAGGGCAAATAAACACCCGGCGATTTCCCATGTTGCCTAAAAATATTTAACCATTCCAGCAACCTCGGCGATGTCGGAAAGATATTTTTCGTGTGCTGGAAGCATTGTAACCAAAAAAAGAAACCGTTTACTCCCAGAGAATGTTAACACGTTAGTATTTTTACACCAAAACAAAAGATTAATAGATTAAAGTTTATTAACCAAAATCATGATGTTTTTTATTTTCATCTGCAACCTAGTAAATTATGTCTGTACCTACCTATCGCAAACTATTCGCGTAAAATCTAAACATTCGGATATTTAGTTAAAAAATTAAATATGGATATCTTAATACACGTGAAACCGTGTATTATTTCGATACACGTATACCCGTGAATTTCAGTACACGGGTACACGTGTATTTCAATACCCGTGTATCCGTGTATTAAGAAGTACACGGATTAGAACACGGATATATTAACTACACGTGTACACGTGTACAAGTCGTACACGTGAAATCTGAATCTCTAAACATAAGTCGAAAAATCAACCCTGTCACAATTAGGGGCAACTTCCGGTGTTAGTAGTTCAAGTGATTTGATTGTTTCTATTTCTCGCAAATGAAGTGAAACAGATGATTATCTTACCAGACAGTTACTTCAATTTTAATGTATTAATATTAATATGTTTCTATTAGCTACTAATAAGTTACATTCTGAATGTGATCATGAATTAAAAAAAAATTAAAGCCTACTTAAAAAAAAATACAAATGCACTGAAAAGTATAAAATAATGTTTTTGCCGACTTTAATCTACGGCAGGCATGGGATTTAAGTGATCTTTTCGGCCGAGTTTCAGAGGCGACGCCTCCTTTCTCCCGCCGCGCGTCTTGGCCCCCGCGGCGGCCCAGAAGCCTCGAGCGCCTCAGGCCCGTGCCGTATGAACCGCGCGTGGCGCATTGGGGCGCATTAGATTTAGATTTACCCAGCACGTCGAAACGTGCGTGAAAATCTAGTTTTCCCAAACATGTTTAAAATTTTGATAATAAAACGCGCTTTTCCACTCTATTTTTTATCACGCGGCACAGTGAAATAGGCCTACAGGGGATACCACTGACAAAAAAAAACGCATCGATAATAGTACCCCATGGGTGATGTGGAAACCTATTGATACGGGTGTCGCCCCAATGCGCCACGCGCGGTTCTTACGGCACGGGCCTGAGGCGCTCGAGGCTTCTGGGCCGCCGCGGGGGCCAAGACGCGCGGCGGGAGAAAGGAGGCGTCGCCTCTGAAACTCGGCCGAAAAGATCACTTAAATCCCATGCCTGATCTACGGCATTCAATTTTTTTAAGTCGGCGCCAGATTACACAGTATCTACCAGAGGTCCCTATTTCACGTGTATTTACATAGACGTGTACACGTGTAGGAAACGTATCCGAACTTGAATCCGTGTAATTTTTGATACACGGATACCCGTGTAGTTCCGTTCACGGATATCCGTGTATATAGTTCTGTTCACGGGCAACGTGAACGTTGCCATGCCGACGTAACAACAAAGTATGTATTTCTATTTAGTTGTATTTTACGAGGCGGTATTTGACGACCATGCATCCGTGTACTTATAATCCGTGTACACGTGTATTAAGAACACGGATTTTTAATTCCTTAATACACGTTACACGTGTCCCGTGTACACGTGTACTTAGACACACGTGAAAAGCCACGACCTCTAGTATCTACTAATGATGCGGTGTCGACATAAAAAAATTGAGAGTCGTAGATTAACTGATGAAAAAACATTATTTGTTACTGTTTAGTGCATTTTTTTAAGTCGATTTTAATTTTTTTTATTTTTACTTTTTAGTTATTTAAGTTATGTAACTGCATTTATTAAAAAAATATGGGTAGGCCTACAAAAGAAGCTGCTCGTAAAAAAAGAACCGTTTGCTAGAAACGGAATATTCCAAAAATAAGTCGTATGGAGACAACTCAACCCGAGGAAAGGCTCTTTAAAATGCAAGAACACATGAAATACAAATTATGTAAAGAGCCCATACAGCACACCTGGTTGCAGCAGTATTGCAGGGACGTTGCTGCAATATTACGTTGTTGCAGGTTGCATTGCAATATTGTAGGAACGTTCCTGCAATATTGTCGTGCATTATTGGAGTGGCAATGATCCCACAATATTGCAGCAATATTGCCATTTCGTTGCCGTGCAATGTTCCGTTGGCAACGATCCTGCAATATTGCTGCAATATTGCGCCCACATCGTCGTGCAATGTTCCAGTGGCAACAGACCTACAATATTTCTGCAATATTGCGCGCACATCGTCGTGCAATGTTCCAGTGGCAACGATCCTACAATATTTCTGCAATATTGCGCGCACATCGTCGTGCAATGTTCCAGTGGGAACGATCCTACAATATTGCGCGCACATCGACGTGCAATGTTCCAGTGGCAACGGTCCTACAATATTTCTGCAATATTGCGCGCACATCGATGTGCAATGTTCCAGTGGCAACAGTCCTACAATATTTCTGCAATATTGCGCGCACATCGTCGTGCAATGTTCCAGTGGCAACGATCCTACAATATTGCAAGAACGTTGCCGTGCAATGTTCCATTGGCAACGATCCTACAATATTTCTGCAATATTGCGCGCACATCGACGTGCAATGTTCCAGTGGCAACAGTCCTACAATATTTCTGCAATATTGCGCGCACATCGTCGTGCAATACTGTAGTGAAAACTTGGGGAAACATTACAACAATATTCTGAAGCAACTATGACTTTGTCAAAATTTTTCGAAATCTACATTAGGGTGGTCCTTAGCTATAGGGGTCAACATTTTTTATGAGTTCTTTTTTATCGCACCCCCCCCCCCCCCCCCGCCCCTAAATTGTGACACTTGGTGAGAAAATGATATGTGCAAAATTTCAAAGTGATCGGACAATGGCAACCCGTGCCACATTTGAGTTAAAGTTTTTAAATTTTAGTGATTTCTCGTCAATTTCGAACATAATTGTTTTCGGCTATTTTTGAAGTATCAGTGAATATTTTTTAATAAAAGCACAATTTATTAGATGTATAATAATAATATGCATGTTACTTACAAAAATATATACGAAATCTTTGAGTTTTATCTCTTAAAATTAGTATACATATAACGCAGCGTATAAGCTACGGTACGCAGTCGGGTGGTTGTTCGAGTCAAATTATAGTTCTTTTGATGCACAACAAGTGTATTGTTTGTTTTTGTAATAATGATTATAGTATTAGTACTTAGGAATTAAATTTTTTTACATAGTTGTAAACGAAATACTCTCTATTGAAATTTAAGTTATATATTATAGATTGAAGGTAATAAATTAGCATATTATTAAATTCTATGTATTTTTCAATATATATTCTGTGTTTGTAAATTTGTTTACATTAGGGTAAAGTCTCCTATAATCTTCAATTATTTGTAAAATATATTGTTTTTCTTCCTCATTTTTTGTCAGCAGATTATTATATTCTGATATAAGTTTGACATAACGTTCAGTGGTACCTATCATGTGTTACACTTTGTAAAGTTTTCTGATATAACGTGTCGTTCTTCCACAATGAAGGGTCCTTTCCTAAAAAGTCTGTAGGTACATTGTACCTATTAAAAAATTTGGTTTGGAAAAACCAAACAATCCGCCTTTACCAAGTAAAACGCGGTAATATTGCCAGGTAACGATTTTTTTTCTATGATATTAGAAGGTTCTTTCATTAGAAGCATTTTCAGCCTGGAATATTCACGTAGTTGCATACAGTAGCTACACCGCAGCGTTATATGTCAAGTTTCTCTTCCAGATCTCCGTAGTCGTTGGAATCTACGACACAAGTTTTTGAGTAAATTATTTAAAGTTGTGTCTATATATCATTATTATACATATCAGAAAAAACAATAGTTTTTAAGGAACTATTAAGTAATCCTTTATAATAGGGCAGTATCAAATTATTTAAAAAAATTGACATAAAATCGCTAAAACTTCAAAACTTCAATTAAAGTGCGACACGGGTTGCCGACGTCCAATCAATTTGAATTTTTTCAGGGATCATTTTTCCGTCTAGTGTTACAATTTTGGAGGGTGCAACGAAAGAAATCGGAAGTCGTGAAATAAGACTTCACGTAGCCGCGCATAATGGCTCCGACGCTGTTGTACGCTAATTTTAATGGTAAAATTCAGAGATTCTGAGAATACTGTTTGAAGTCACACAGAAATGATACTATTATACACCTAAGAAATTGTACTTTTATTAAAAAAGAATCACTAATTCCTCCATAATAGCGGAACACAATGATGTGCGAAATTGACGTGAAGTCACTAAAATTTCAAAACTTTAACACAAATGTGGCACGGGTTCCCGTTGCCCAGTCACTTCAAAATTTTGCACACATCATTTTCTCACCAAGTGTCACAATTTAGGGGAGTGCGACCAAAAGAAAACGGAAGTTGAAAAATAAGCACCATCCTAATGTACATGACGTCGAGTGGTTTCTATGGCGTGTTTCATTTAACTGGATACGCTAGAATATCTCGTTGGCCGTTGAAGATATGAAAAAAGTGTTATCGCGGGAGTTGTATGTAGGTACATGAACTTATAGAGGAGATTCGAAGATCAATTTAATTATTTTAGATAAAGTAGGTACTATATTTTTTAATGTCTGAAATTATTATTATTATTATTAAACGTCTTTATTGCACAAATACGTATATACAATCTAGCAAGAGAAAAGAGAGAAGAGATAACAAATGTAAAGGTTTAGTCTAAAGACTGTTTTTCCAACCTAACCTAAAACGACACCGGGTGAAATTTGTAGTACGCACCTATAGTGTTACAAAACCCTAATGGGGTTTGTCAAATGAGCCTTCGTTTTTTAATAATTTGAGTTTAAAGTATTGCACGGTAGGAGTATAAGTTCGAATACGTAAGCAATCTTATCAATCAGCGGTTGTAGCTGCGGCGGTAAAGTGTTCGTCTACGATGCTACAGGTCCTCGGTTCGAATCCCCCTTGGGGTAAAAGAATTTTCTATGAGAAAAAGACACACGGACGTTATACTACTACGATTCTGCACACATTCACGTCGTCGCGTCCCTCACTGCCCGAAACGTTGCGGCGGAAATTACACTCCTGCAATATTGTTAAGGCGGACATAGGAGTGAACCTGCAACGTCTCTGCAATGATGCGGTGCAATGGAGTTGCAGGATCATCATTGCCACTATTTTGCCGTTTCGTTGCAGGACTACATATTTGTAATGTTCCCAAAACGTTGCAAAAAACACTCCTGCAATATTGCTAAGGCGGACATAGGAGTGAACCTGCAACTTCTCTGCAATGATGCGGTGCAACATTGCAATCTCGCACCGCAATATTGCCGAAGAGTTGCAGGATCATTGCCACAATTTTGCAGTTTCGTTGCAGAATCATTGCCGGAACGTTGCAGGACTACATATTCGTAATGTTGCCGCAACTTTGCAAAAATACATACCTGCAATATTGCTAAGGCGGATATAGGACTGAACCTGCAACGTCTCTGCAATGTTATGTTGCAATATTGCCATCTTGCACCGCATCATTGCAGAGACGTTGCTGCAATGTTATGGTGCTGTGTGGGAGACGAAGTTTGAATTAACCCGTACTGGAAAAGTATTGGGCCAATATTGATGCAGAGCAGAATTGAACCACCGGGGCATCGCCCTCTTTCGAATAAAAAAAAAGATCATCAAAATCGGTCCATATATCGGACAAACATAAGAAATACATACCGGTCGGTTAAAAATTCTTAACTACGTTAATACCTATAATGGCATCTGCGATATAATTCAAAGATATAGCTACTAAGGAAGATGTAGAAGCAATGGGATATTGCCATTATACGTGGAAATTGTTATTGCTATTATGTATTCATTTCACGGAGAGTAACCAAACACTTACAATTAGCCGATTAAACCAGGGATCGAAAAAGTTCTGGAACTTTTTAATAGGTTCCATTTGAAACATGTACCGCAGAATTTTTTTAAAAATGTTCTCACATTATACGTTGCCAAGGAGAACCGATAAAGTAAAAGCTCTTGAAAATAAAAGTTCTAGTTGGAATGGAACTTATAAAATATAAAAATAAAAATTTCTCTACAACAGGAACAGATATTTTGTTCACCAATATTAAAAAAGTTCTCAATCGTTGGAACAAATACTAAATACTATTCAATGGATAGTACTACAACAACATGTAAGTTATAAAAAAATGTTATTTAGGTATTGTTCTTGACAAGTTCTCTTTTCTGTTCAATACTTCTTATGAAACTATTAATTACTTATGTTATGATTTTCTTACCTTTTAATAAATAAACATATGAAGAATATGATATTACATTGTTAAATAAAACGAGTACTTGCATTCGCTTAATAATTCATTCAGATTACAGTGTGACATCACCGATGAAACTGTACGCTTGGGATATTTCAGTAGTATCTTCAAGATATAGGTCTAAAGGTTTTCAAAAATCGATGAATAATTCAGAAATTTGAAAAACGTCAGCAGCCAGCCTAAGTTTCCTCCAGAAAAATTGTGGTTGGTTAAGTACCAATTCTCCACCCTATGGAGCGCTGTATGCTTATGCGATTGTTGTGACAGTTCGCAAACTCATCAACAGAGGACTGAAAACAGTAATTTGAAATTACACTTCAAACAGGGGAATCCCCCCTTCCAATGTTCCTGTGTCCAACTCTGAGACTTGCCAGGCAACCCTTATTAACTTTAAGGGGTCCTTCTACTTTGATCTGTCGAAAAATTAAGCTATTTTTAAAGATTTTTTCTCCAGACATACAACATATAATGTAATAAATCATTTTGGTGTTTATTAAGCTGCTCCTATATTATACAAAATAAATAAAAGAATTTTTTTAATTTGTTTTAAAACTTTAAACGCGATTATCTCAAAACAACATTTTTTTCAACTGATGCAGGTGAAAAAAAAAATCAGTCTAAAATTTTCACACGTTCAGCACATCAGTGGGTATCGCAGGGACCTCGGAAACGTTTTTTGATTAACAATTTCATACTTTTTACAAGGCAAAATGATTGACAAATTCACCGTATTTCGACACTTATAGCGAATTCGGTAGGCACGCACTGACACTTCACTGATGCCAGAAATTATCATGCATGACTTTGATTGGTTGTTTCTGATAGATACGAAGATAGCTCTATAAGAATCAACCAATTAAAGTCACGCACGAGAATTTCTGGCACCAGTGCAGTGCCAGTGTGTGCTTGCCGAATGCGCTATTAAACTTCAAACCTTCGCCATCTTTTTATGTTTCTATCAGTCAAAATAATTCTGCTCCCAACGATAACCACACTCATAATGACTACAACACACTTTGAATTTTTGGTTTTACATGCGTCGTTCTCCCGAAATCACCTGCACCAGCACTACGTCGTTTTTTCAAGGCGCTCACATCAGTACGATACATGTATATTAAAAAAAAAAACTGTTAATAATTTAAAACAGATTTTTTATACTGTCAATAAGTGTATTAATAAGTAGACAAAATATTATTTACGTTGAACATTCCGTTTACTAAAAAATAAATCCTAAAAAATGACAATTTTTCACGACTTCTCAGTGGAATGACACCTTAAATAGGTATAGTACAAACATAGATCAGCTGCCTGATGAAATATAAAATTCTTTCTTGCACACTCCCAAACATTAATTTCAACTTTTCACCTTATTTTCGGAAATTACATATGTTTTCTACTATAGCTTACGCAACAAATTGTTTTTTTCTAAATTAAAGTCGTAAATCTATAAGCACGAATCATCACAACATAATATACTTATTACAGCTTCGAAAAAACAACAAATGTGAACGTTATATAGCAATTAAGAACTGTTAACTTATTAAACAGTTCCGAACATTTAAGAATTTCTGTTGCAATGCAAAGTTAGAGCTTATTATTTCTATATATATAATTTATCTATTATTAGAGTATTAATTTCCATAACCAAATAAAAAGTAATATTTGAAAAATTCGAATATGGTACATTAAATGTACAATTTCGTAATTGTCCGATATTTCTGTGATATTGTATTAAATTAAACAGTTTGCGAAATATTTCAAAATATGCCAATATATATATATATTATAATTAAATTGTTTCTTCAATAACATCATTCATAATTTCATATTCCAGTAAAAATTACATTTTTATGAAGAAAATAATACATTTTATAACGTACTTATTACATTGAGTTAGAATAATAACCACCGCCAGTATCGTTATTAATACGAGGAATACTAACAGATCCTTGAAGCTTGTGACAAATGATATTTATGCATTCTAGGTGCAGTTTACAAAAATCAAAAGCTTAGAGTACCACTAATTTTAATATTTACCACATAGGAAAATAGGTATGCGCAAAATATATATATTTTTTTCAATTAAAGGTACAAACAAAATATACATTGCATTCTTAACACATAATTTGTTCTGTCTTATTACAATATTTTCGTTTGTTCACAGCCCACACTCGAGTTTTTAATCACGTTACATACTTTATTTTCACAATCCGTAAAATCTTTTTTATCAACGTTAGTAGACGGGTAATCATACATTGAACTGTTTAACATCTTAGATGTGGATACACCGAAATAATACAGTAGGTACATTGCGGTAAACGACGGCTCAAATTGAATACTGGTGTGGTGTTAACATCTTTTATTCGTGACCTTCAACATATGGGGCTGACAAAATGTGAATAATACTTTCAATAATAAATCAATATCAAAATCCTATCGCTAGTACAAATTAAAGTCTTCAATGTTTATTTTAATAAAAAAAAATTATATTTATGTATAAAGTTATATAATTAAACGGAAAATTGTTAAGAAATATGTCAAAATTACGCAATAATTTGCGTTATTGGATATCAATTTCAGGAAAAATAAAAGTTACAAGCTACAGTCAAAAACATATTATAAACAAACACTGCTTGTAGCTTCGATAAAACATGGAACAGAAATCGTATACATATGTATAGCTCGGTACGCAGGGTACCTACATGATAGGTGGATGGTACAACCGGCGATAGGGTGATTCCTTGTATCACCCATTTTCACCCGCTCTTAAACATACATATTCTATGCATAAATGCAATATGGCATCCTATTATTGCTACATAATTCGAAGTAGTAAAATCTAATAAAGCAACAATGATAATTTCGTGCATCTTATAAAAGTATAAAAACCATACGATCCATTCAGTTTATTTTGTTACAAAATACTATCTAATAATATATAACTGTTATTTCTGTGCTTTTAAAATTTCCTGCACGTACAAAATTTCTGTTTGCGACAGTGATCATGACTGGCGTAAATAGTATTCTTACTACAATTATAGTAATCTGTTATTAATTAAATTAGTGCAGTAATCTGAACATTACTTCTTACTCTTCGTTGCCATCTTTCCAAGAATTATATGCTTTTTCCAAGGAGATATATGCCGGTGACTTTTTATCCAGGATCTTCGACTTGTTATCCTTGATCTTCGACTTTTTATTCGTACTTTTATTTTCAGTCAGATTTTCCTTACTTATTGCATGAATCGTATCAAGTATCACACTTGGATTGCCCTTCACAAATTGCGTAGCTTTCATTAACGGCGTAGTCTTCTCATTTTTCGATTGATTGTACAAGGTACGCTTGATTCGTAAGTGAGCATTTGATTTTTTGCTTTCGAATGCTATAATGCTGCTCACAGTGGTCCATTGGATTCTGTCTATGAACTCGTTACTACCCTTTGTAAAAGCAGATTCTAGAATCTGATTCCGATTTGGGTCTTGCCCCGGGCAACGGTAATAATGTTTCTCGTCCTGTCGTTCGTTCTCCATATAATCAGTCACGACAAAGCTTAGAAGGTCTTGGGTGGCGTGAATTTTATGAATAGCGGCACTACTGGGCACGGAACAGAGACCAACGTAGACGGAATTAGCATTAGAAGCATCGGCGCTGAGCTCTACCTGTGCAGACTTAATTGTCTGGCCTAAGGCTGCGTGATACGTTAACGCGTATATGCGCAATGGAAATTGCCACAATTCCAGCTCCGCCTTCTCATTCGGCAGCAACCATTTACGATACGCCGGTAGAATCTGGTAATAATTTAGCTTACAACGTTTTATGCTTGTAACAGCACCTCCATTCACGGAACGAACAACAAGAGTTTCCAACTTCATGTGATTATTATAGAGCATTTCTTCTAGTATAACTATCTTGTGTGCGCCCCTTTCGGTAATATATACATATTTACAACCCTTTGCTAAGAGCAAACCGGGGAAAAACTTGCGATCGTGACGAACCGTATGAACAACATTCAAGTTCTCTTTCTCCCGATACATAAACGGTTCTATGACGTAGTGTGTTCCGTTTAATGTCAGGTGATCTATGAAACGAAACAAACGTCCTGTAATATCGTGATGGTATTGGGACATATAAAGAGTATCAAAACGCTCCTCCGTGAAATATTTCGACGGGAAAAGGCAATAGAGCAAGTAGCGAAGTTCGAAATGAAACTGAACGTCTCCTTCCGGGTTGCGGCTTTGCAGCATTTCACAGAAATGTGACAGTTTGCTCTCGAAGTTATCGTCATTCGATCGCATGTTTTTAGTTAATTTCGTGATGGTCAGGTCACTGAGTATCTGAACGATATAATAATTGCTTCGATTATGCAGCCGGCACTTCGAAAGCGCACCCTGTTGCATTTTACTTCCAGCGAAAATTAAATTCATATGCTTCTTGAGCGATACTATATGCAATAGAAGTAACATAGCTGGTGAAGCAACAGTATACGTGTCCAAAATAATAGTGTTTATATGATTGTAGATCTCGCTGTATTTCAGGGAATATTTCATCAAGTCATAAAGTAGATCAATAACATTCAGATTGACCACCTTAAACATTTTAATTGCGTGATTGTATGGTAAATTGTAGTGGTGCATACAGTAGGATATATAAGTATATCCTTTGATTTCATTCTCTTCAAGCTCGCTCGCTTGATCCCTTCTAAAAACAATACAATCCGTTGAGCCAGTATACTGTGTTGCCAGACAGGACAAGATATTGGTTTTGCCAGTTCCACTTGGGGCATCAATCATGATAATTGTACCCTTCTCGTTTTTAAGCCATTCTTGTATATCATGGTACACTTCTCTTTGATCGTGATTTAGTTCTTCAACTGCAGCGTTGGTCCAATTAATGTCATCATCACGAAATAGAACATGTTTGAGTAGCGCCAATTGAGAACCATGAAAGAAAAGTTGTTGTTAAGATGTTTCGTAATATTGTCTTGTTTGGTATAATCATTGAATGAAGAAATTTCTTTACCTTTCATCGTGGTATATTCCATTTCCATGGACTATGTACCTCTCCACATAGAATTGCTCAGGTGGTTATCAGCGTCTATACTCTTCAGGCTTCAGCTTGAATGGCTGCAATTATACTATAGGTTAGTCATCAAGTTTTTTTCAGTATTAACAGTTACTTATACCATAGACAAGGTATCAGGGGTGTGCGGGTACCCGACGTTTCGGGCTCGGGACGGGCCGGAGAATTTCGGGCGGGATCGGGCGGGGTCCCGATACTTTCGTATTGCTCGAGATCCCGAAGTTCTCGGGATCCCGAGACTTGTTTCGGGCTACAAGCATGCCCGCCGTGAGCGGGCAATTTGATTTCAGGTCGGCTCGGCAAAACTCGGACGCCATCGACCGACAATACAAATCCCCGATTCCGTCTCGATCCCCTCTTAATAGCTGACTTTCGAGCCGATCGCGTCTGAGTTTTGCCGAGCCGACCTGAAATCGAATTGCCCGCTCGTGGCGGTCATGGTTGTAGCCCGAAACGAGTCTCGGCACAGCCGACTCTAGCCGTGCTGAAGGTAAAATGGCAACACCGCACCGGCCTCCCGGCTACAGTCTCCCTCTACCGGCCTTTCGGTTTCCCGTTTACCTTTTAAATGTTTATATTAATGTAGTACTGAAGTCCTCTAAATATCAGAAACGGAGCAATAATCCAGGTGTTTTATTTATTTATATTAACCCTACAGATCTTTATTTTTGTGTGTAGCACATTTATTTAATACAATCTATAGCATTTTTTGACATTTTGTTGTACATATATTTTTTTTTACAAATTTCACATATTCATTAATAATGTCACGGTGTTGGTGTGTTCCCAATTGCAAGGGAAATTAATAATAATAATAAAAATAAGTTTATTTGTACTACAGGCTCACAGCCTATTACAAAGGAGGTTGTTTGGTTCTCTCATCTGCAACCTTACTTTTATCTGTGTTACATTGTACTTAAGCCTAATATCTATACTTTATATAGTATTTATACTCTTATTACATTTCAATTAGTGCGAGTTTTCTTATTTTTATGACTGACTGTACAAAATAAAACATATTCTTTGCTTCCTCGATGTTCCTAATATTTAATACTTCAGGGAACTGTTTTTCCCTAACTTTTTGCGCATGCCCTTGTTGATATTGGGGACATACAGACAGAACATGCTTCAGAGTCTTCCTTCTTCCAATGTTGCATAGTTGACATTCCTCTGCGTCGCTTTACTCTTCCTTCCTTTTCTTCTACCATACTGAATTCATGTCTTCCTGCCAAGAATTGCAAGGGAAATTATAATGGTGCTTTAAAAGATAATAATAATAATTCTATATTTTTATTCCCCAAAGATGAGTAATTACCGAAAAAATAAATGGTTGCTATTCCTCGTAAAAATTGGACACCAACAAAATATTCTGCCGATTGTAGATGATTCCATTAAAATTTACATCGCCGGGTATGGGTCCCATTCTGTTGCTAAAAAATTAAATTGCATTATATGTTGATTATTAATTGTGGAGCATAAATGTAAAACAGAAGGCGATGTATATTTTGATCACTTACAAAGAGACTGAAGAAGTGATAACCTCATTTATTCATTGTATGCCATAATGTGAGCCATAATAGATGATGGTTATTTGAAATCTCAACTTTTGCAATCTGAAAATCATAAACATATTTTATGTAAGTTAACCCATTATAATAAAAAAAAAAGTTACGCGCCATGGTAAATACCCCTAGGGGGGTGAGAAAATTTTGCACAATTATAATACTGTCCTCTAACACGATTTTATAATTAACTGCATAATTGTTCCTTTCAATACCTAATTATGCTAACCATTTTTCCACGGGCACTTACCCTGATAACCAGATGACTGCAATCTGACGTCAGATTGGCAGCAGGGTCTGCCGTGAGAGCGCAGAGCCTGACGTCAGATCCGTAGTCATCTGTGACCGCATTCGGCTGCGTTCTGAGGTACAGGGCCTGACATCAGGACCTGACGTCAGATGGGCAGCAGATCCGCAGCAGATTCTGTCGTTCGCCTGACACGTATAATAGCGCCATCTGAGATTCAGAATTGGCAAACAATTCCCTACGCGTGACGTCACATGGCCGTCCCTACGCACCAACACAAATGTATCGTTATTCGTGTAGGTGTATCCCTCCCTTTCTACTACGCGTGGTGATAGGCAGATAGAAATGGAGCAGTAAATTCTGCTCACATAACCTGCGAGCAGATTCTACAGTTTATTAAAAAAATTTATATTTATTTCTAAAGGTATTTATTTTGTAATCTTACAATTACAGAATAATAAAAGTGGCACATATAAATTATTCAATATTTACATTTAGAAGTGGTGATTCTAGATGCAAACATAAGTCAATTTTTTGGAGAACGAAGAGCGATATCAGAAACTTTTATTCTATATTTCCGACTTATTTGTTTGCGCAGAATCACCACTTCTTCTTCGCTTGTGTTAACTCTGAAAACAACTAAAATATTAGCATACAATTGAAATGATACTGGGAAAGTATCGATCAATGAATATTTTATTAAACGGGCGCTGAAAAGTGCAGATTAGTGTTCATTGCGAACGTCGAGAGGTAGTTCCCGTTGTACTCGGTCGGGGCTGCCGTCGCCTGTGGACCACGCTTCCTGCTGCGACCCTCTCTTTCGCGGTCCGAAGTGCTCGCTGCATCGACACTTGAAAATCCGATCGGAGCGGCTTGTCGAAATGCGGGTTCCCAGACACCGCTTCTGAAAAAGTAATGCACGCAAAGTACGTTAGCATAATTATGTATAAAAACATGAAGATGCTTATTGCTTCGTACCGTAAATCGCCATCGTGATACGGGTGTTGTAAAACGGTCGTTGTCCTGTTCGGCCGAACCACGTGAAGGACGTTGTCACGTCGTCGATGAGGGCCTCCTTCATGCAATAGTCGACCGCAGCCTTCAGGTTGAACCCACCCACGTATTTGAAATATTGAACCTAAACCAAGTAAGTAAATATTGATGTAAGTATGTATTATATAAAAGTAAATAAAAGCATAATTTCGTTTTCACTTACAACTTTGGAATACGTTTCGTCATCGATGGTCTCGAAACAGTCCACCTCCTCCGGTGACGATAGAGGAATGACGGCTGGTTTTCGTGGTAGACCGTTACGGGTGGGCTGAACACATTGGAGAACACTCTCCAACAGAGTATTCATTCTTCTGCAAGCAGAACGGATGGAGACGTAACGTATTAATAAACACGATAACATGCGATACTTACGTCAGCTCCGCCTCCATGGATCCTATACGATCATGCACGCTTCTGCGAACATTAACATTTATAAGAAAATGTCCTTACAGTAATATTTTTATAGCAAAAAAAAAAGAAACGTGTAAATTTACCCATTATCAGGAGGTTGGGTCGGCGCTGTATATTGCTGCAACGGCTCACTGTGGATCACAGTGGCGCGTGCATACGATGTCCCTGGATCGGTGAATCCTTTGAGGACAGGAACAGCGGCCGCATAATTATCCTGAAACAGATACATAGTATTTGCGTTAACAGTAGGAACACACGTTGTTGAACCGTGTTCCTGCAGGACCATCCTCAGACCATGGATGTCCTGATCTATTGGTGGTCTCGGCGTGGTGGACGTCCTTTGGCGTTTCGGAACTTCCTCCTCCGAAGATGTTGTTTGGTAGCGTGTCGGTTTCCCAACCACACGTTTGGTTCGTAGGGACATCACAGCCTGTAAGTAAAAAAAGTTAAGTGCAGCACGGTATCGCACGCGTAAGTTGCTTCGCACTTCGCGCATAACCCTGCTTCTTTGCCTCTCCGATAGCGCGTGTCCCGATTTTCGCGACGTAGATAATTTGAAATTATTAAATTCCATAATTACTTACGTCTTGTGGATGGCTCGGGATAATGCTCTGGATTTAACGCTCTGGAAATTATTTGGTCTGCCGTCGACGACTGTCACCTCAGAATGAACGAGAATTCGAAACAAACGCGAACTGGGAAGTAGAGTCCCGACCAATCACGAATGTCCGCGAGGCGGTGCAGCCAATCCGAGCGTTCGTTTTCAAGCACAAAGGGTACCACGTCGGACAAAGGGTACCACGAGGTAACATTTTGGCGGCACAGTGGACTACGCTCGGATTGGCTGCACCGCCTCGCGGACATTCGTGATTGGTCGGGACTCTACTTCCCAGTTCGCGTTTGTTTCGAATTCTCGTTCATTCTGAGGTGACAGTCGTCGACGGCAGACCAAATAATTTCCAGAGCGTTAAATCCAGAGCATTATCCCGAGACATCCACAAGACGTAAGTAATTATGGAATTTAATAATTTCAAATTATCTACGTCGCGAAAATCGGGACACGCGCTATCGGAGAGGCAAAGAAGCAGGGTTATGCGCGAAGTGCGAAGCAACTTACGCGTGCGATACCGTGCTGCACTTAACTCTTTTTACTTACAGGCTGTGATGTCCCTACGAACAAAACGTGTGGTTGGGAAACCGACACGCTACCAAACAACATCTTCGGAGGAGGAAGTTCCGAAACGCCAAAGGACGTCCACCATGCCGAGACCACCAATAGATCAGGACATCCATGGTCTGAGGATGGTCCTGCAGGAACACGGTTCAACAACGTGTGTTCCTACTGTTAACGCAAATACTATGTATCTGTTTCAGGATAATTATGCGGCCGCTGTTCCTGTCCTCAAAGGATTCACCGATCCAGGGACATCGTATGCACGCGCCACTGTGATCCACAGTGAGCCGTTGCAGCAATATACAGCGCCGACCCAACCTCCTGATAATGGGTAAATTTACACGTTTCTTTTTTTTTTGCTATAAAAATATTACTGTAAGGACATTTTCTTATAAATGTTAATGTTCGCAGAAGCGTGCATGATCGTATAGGATCCATGGAGGCGGAGCTGACGTAAGTATCGCATGTTATCGTGTTTATTAATACGTTACGTCTCCATCCGTTCTGCTTGCAGAAGAATGAATACTCTGTTGGAGAGTGTTCTCCAATGTGTTCAGCCCACCCTTAACGGTCTACCACGAAAACCAGCCGTCATTCCTCTATCGTCACCGGAGGAGGTGGACTGTTTCGAGACCATCGATGACGAAACGTATTCCAAAGTTGTAAGTGAAAACGAAATTATGCTTTTATTTACTTTTATATAATACATACTTACATCAATATTTACTTACTTGGTTTAGGTTCAATATTTCAAATACGTGGGTGGGTTCAACCTGAAGGCTGCGGTCGACTATTGCATGAAGGAGGCCCTCATCGACGACGTGACAACGTCCTTCACGTGGTTCGGCCGAACAGGACAACGACCGTTTTACAACACCCGTATCACGATGGCGATTTACGGTACGAAGCAATAAGCATCTTCATGTTTTTATACATAATTATGCTAACGTACTTTGCGTGCATTACTTTTTCAGAAGCGGTGTCTGGGAACCCGCATTTCGACAAGCCGCTCCGATCGGATTTTCAAGTGTCGATGCAGCGAGCACTTCGGACCGCGAAAGAGAGGGTCGCAGCAGGAAGCGTGGTCCACAGGCGACGGCAGCCCCGACCGAGTACAACGGGAACTACCTCTCGACGTTCGCAATGAACACTAATCTGCACTTTTCAGCGCCCGTTTAATAAAATATTCATTGATCGATACTTTCCCAGTATCATTTCAATTGTATGCTAATATTTTAGTTGTTTTCAGAGTTAACACAAGCGAAGAAGAAGTGGTGATTCTGCGCAAACAAATAAGTCGGAAATATAGAATAAAAGTTTCTGATATCGCTCTTCGTTCTCCAAAAAATTGACTTATGTTTGCATCTAGAATCACCACTTCTAAATGTAAATATTGAATAATTTATATGTGCCACTTTTATTATTCTGTAATTGTAAGATTACAAAATAAATACCTTTAGAAATAAATATAAATTTTTTTAATAAACTGTAGAATCTGCTCGCAGGTTATGTGAGCAGAATTTACTGCTCCATTTCTATCTGCCTATCACCACGCGTAGTAGAAAGGGAGGGATACACCTACACGAATAACGATACATTTGTGTTGGTGCGTAGGGACGGCCATGTGACGTCACGCGTAGGGAATTGTTTGCCAATTCTGAATCTCAGATGGCGCTATTATACGTGTCAGGCGAACGACAGAATCTGCTGCGGATCTGCTGCCCATCTGACGTCAGGTCCTGATGTCAGGCCCTGTACCTCAGAACGCAGCCGAATGCGGTCACAGATGACTACGGATCTGACGTCAGGCTCTGCGTCCCAGATCTGGTTATCAGGGTAACCTGTTTGGCTTCGTACTAGAGGTCCTGGCTTTTCACGTGTTTCTAAATACACGTGTACACGGGACACGTGTAACGTGTATTAAGGAATTAAAAATCCGTGTTCTTAATACACGTGTACACGAATTATAAGTACACGGATGCATGGTCGCCAAATACCGCCTCGTAAAATACAACTAAATAGAAATACATACTTTGTTGTTACGTCGTCATGGCAACGTTCGCGTTGCCCGTGAACAGAACTATATACACGGATATCCGTGAACAGAACTACACGGGTATCCGTGTATTAAAATTACACGGATTCAAGTTCGGATACGTTTACTACACGTGTACACGTGTATGTAAATACACGTGAAATAGGGACCTCTACTTCGTACCAATAATTTTGTCTATTTTAGGTCTCTATTAACTTAAATAAGATGATATTGGCGCGTTGATTCGGTCACTATACAACAATTTATTTTATTATTTGAAAATAAAATAAAGAAAACACCGCTATTTCGTAATTAATTATAGAAAAATCCGACGTTTCGGTTCATGATTTGAACCATCCTCAAGGAAAGTGAGATAAATTATATAAAGTTACGCTTGCTGGTGAAAGAAGTGTCGTAGCATTTATAAAAGCAAACGACTCCTGAGTCGGTTGGAAGCAGACTGAAGTATAATTGGAACCTGAGGATTATTTTAGAGACACTACATATGATTAAACAACCTAGCGTGAATCTCAGGTATGAAACACCTAAGATACAAGAATATTACGCAACATTACTAAAGAAGTAATGGGTTATGATGTGTCTGTCTATTTTACCTCCTTATGATCACTCTACTATTTACATATTCTATGCATTTTATGTATCTTTATTAGCTCTACTACACCTATGAGTAGATATGTTATATTAAAGAAAATTATAAAAATTTGATCACACGAGCTCAATGTTTGGTTTGTTTGCCTTGAATGTATGTTTGTTCAAAATCTTAGGGTTTTTGATAATTTCAAATGGCTAACGGCTTTGTTTTGGCCACAGTCCGTTTCACCTCTAGCTATGTCTGTGTTGTCTGCTTGTTACTTCAGTCTGCTTCCAACCGACTCAGGAGTCGTTTGCTTTTATAAATGCTACGACACTTCTTTCACCAGCAAGCGTAACTTTATATAATTTATCTCACTTTCCTTGAGGATGGTTCAAATCATGAACCGAAACGTCGGATTTTTCTATAATTAATTACGAAATAGCGGTGTTTTCTTTATTTTATTTTCAAATAATAAAATAAATTGTTGTATAGTGACCGAATCAACGCGCCAATATCATCTTATTTAACAATTTCGGTCGAGAATCTCAATTTGAAATTTATCTATTAACTTATACATACCTTTATCAATTTTTAAATCCTTCAATTTGGTTCAAAGATGGTTTTAACTTGTTTCACACTTCTATTTTCTTGAAATCTCTGTAAATATTTCAAATATAATGCATCACAACACCAAACTATTCCGAGAGTCCACAGAATATATACCACATTTATAAATATTAATATACTTCTGTATTACTTCTCCTTACTATAGTTATGATATTTATGTATTCCTTATACATAATTAATAAAAAATACTGTATATTAGTATAATTTTATATCGCAAAATAACGTTAATTATAATGCTGAATACAAAACTCCACTATCGAAAATAGGACTCCCGATCCGCACATGAGCGGTGTTGCCACGTTGTATAGCACGGCTAGTAAGAGTCGGCTGTGGTCTCGGGATCTCGAGCAATACGAAAGTATCGGGACCCTGCCCGATCCCGCCCGAAACTTTCCGACCCGTCCCGAGAGCCAGGAACCCGAGCCTCGGGGCGATCCGCACACTACTACAAGCAGGGATTGTAACCGCCGCCTAACCCTAACCCGAACCCGGTTAACCGAGCGAAGGTTACTGTAACCCGTAGTAACCCCGAAGGAATGGCTCCCAAAGAGTACAGAGAGCCGGTTAACCCGCTCGGAGCGGGTTACAAGTGACATACGACATTCTACGTCCAAAATCCGACTATGGTCGCTCCACGCTCGTCCACCGCTGCGATGCAACTGCAATTTTAACAAGAACCGGGTTACATGCAATGACGTCAATCACTTGCAGGGTTTTGTTTCTCGATCTAATTTGTAATCTCTCGAGGAAAAATGTGATGAATTTTCTTGAATTATACCCACGACATTACATGCAAATCGTTTCTTGGTCAAATTGCATCACCGTGGTGAATGAATGGCCTATAACAAATGTAACAATCCTGTAGAAGTTCGAAAGGTAATTTATTTATTTATAATAAAAATAATATTTTGTAACACAACTATTATAGTATACGAAATTTACTGATTTGTAAGAAAATAGTATGCAAGTGTTAAAATGAAAACACAATGTTTATACTATACGGTCATGGAATATATTAAGTACATTTTTCAACTTTAGAAACATGTCACCCTCGAGGAGAAATTTGCAAAATAAAAATTTGTTTATAATTTGACGTTACATAAATAATTTTACAATTTCAAAAAAATATTATTCAAATAGACAAAATCTTCTGCATTAAAATAAAAAAAGGATGAACCTAATGCGATAGATAGTTTTTAAAATAAAAATTCATAAGTACAGGTCGATTTCACAAAAATAGGGAAACACTACGCCCTCTACCGGATTAGGGTAACCCGCTCCGAGAGCGGGTTAACCGGGTAACTCTGTGCCTAGATGCCTCGGGTTACCCGGTTATGTAAATTAGTCTACGGTACTGAGAACCGAACCGGCCTAGGGTTACGGTTACAATCCCTGCCTACAAGGCATAGGGTGAGGAATAAACCTAACATCTTATGGGGTATTGAGTCTCCAGCGCAACTGTTCTCTGTTACATATCTGTATACATCCTGATCTCAACTGCGTTATGCACAGTCCGTACGCATAGTTTATAAAAATATGGGATTATCGATAACTACATATACATATTCGTAACGAATAAGAGAAATTCGTTCCCGCTCGACCAATTGGGAGGCGTGCAGTAATTTTCTTCTTTGAATGTGGGTGTCTCCACGTCCACACTTATTAATAAATATTTGAAGTCACGGTCGAATAGGAGCACTGTCTCATAATTGAGTTTTACGACATCCAAAATGCGGTGTTCCACTAAACGGGCCGTCTGTACTGCACGAGAGTCAGAACAGGAACGACGATGTATAAGAATCGCGAAAATGTACGAGGCTTAGTGTGATGAAGCTTTTACAATAGTGGGCAGCGAGAATGTGTGGCGTGTTGCTTGCCTTTGCAGAATTTGCAACGCGACTCCTGTATCGCGCGGCAAAGTCTGTAGCGAAAATATAGTTTAAAATCCTAACGGATATAATTTTTTCAATTTTGAGATCGTCCGGTACAATCGATCCATTGAGAGCCACCAGTGGGTGGTATAACGAGAGATTTTACTAATTCCTCCGAAAATAATCTTCTTTTGAATAGATTATAGGTAGAGGAAGTGGTGCAAATATAGGTTAGGGTCTAAATTTGGTCGATTTGGAGCATAGACATATATAGACGGAGCAGAAGCTGGGACTATCGGCGAGGGGAAGGTAAGATTGGAGGGGAAAAGGCAGAGGTTCAGATACAGCCTAGCATACAGGCACGTCGGTTAGCTTCGTAAGCATTCGGCATGCATAACCACTGCGTTACCCGATTTGCCTGTATCGCTCCCCTTACCGCGAATCTTACAACCCCCCTCAGACACGCTCCGTCTATATATGTCTATGATTTGGAGTATTGGGTGCTTCACTCTATCGGAAAAGGTGTAAAGTACGGCAGAGAAACGAAAGGAGGTGTGGGTAACAGATAATGGCTTGCATTTGTTTGGTTAACGTATTGTGTTGCAAAACGTATTAAAAGAACAAACGAACGAATGTTAAAAGATTTTACAGGTAGGTATGTTCGTTTTAATTTTTTTAATCATAATCTGTTGAACTAAGAGTTAATTTGCTATGAGGACAATATTGTTGACATTGTAAGATTGCTTTAGCATAATTTTTTGCAATGAATAGCATCGTGTAGGAATGGCTTTCACAGCTCTAACCGTCCATGAGCAAATGGTGTAAACACTGGCTACAAAGCTGAAGACGATTTCAGCGACGTTTAAATATAGGCTACTATTAAAATAACACAGGACGACAAATTTTTTTTTTAATTTACACAAACTAGACCACCTGTCCTACACGTATTTTGGGTGGCTGAATTCGAATCCGTTGCCCGTTTGGCCCGAATTAGTTTTTCGGTATATTGCAAAAAAACTGTTGTAAACCCGTAAAATGCCATATAAACACAACATATCCTATTTCCACAAACTTATAACGTCAAACTCTCTAACCTACTAACCCCATAAAACCTCTAATCCCATATTTCGTTAACCCTCTAAACCAAAAAACCGTATTTACACATATCGCCACAACCCACTACGGGGCGTTTGTATCTCAAACGCGGAAATAAATATTTTCAAATTTGCTAAATCTTCAAACTCGCATAACTTCGCTAAAATTCACCAAACGTTGATGAAACAAAGACCATTTTAGAATTTGAACTTTCTACTTTTCGATGCTTTAAACCACTTTTATCGAAATGGGTATCGAGGGGGAAAATCCGCCCTTAAAGAGAAGCATGCCAAACTGTAAAAATTTCTTAATGTTTGTCAAGTGCTACGAAGTGCAAGAAATATTTTTTGCAGTTTCTATGTATTCTATCGGAAAGTGCGAGCCTTTGTCTTTACGATAAGCCAAAGCTCGTCGAAAAAGGGTGGTTTTTAACAAAGATACAGCCATTTAAAGAAAACCTGCTAAAATCATAGGACGTCTTTAGGGTGGACCATCCGGTCAACCAAAAAATTACAAGAAGTTATCTTCTTTTTCCTATGTAAAAATACTTCAATACCTTGAATTCTACTTGCAAAAAAGTTGTTTTCCCAAAAAGAAGTTTGTTCGTTTTGTTCTTACAGGTCCCGCATGAATTTTTCGTTTGCAGAAGTGGGCCAAAAGTGGTCACTTTCGCATATCCGCAACACATGTAACAAATGTAACACATGTGAAATTATTAAGTGAACTAGGTACGTATTTCAATTTTGCTGAAACTACGCAGCGAGTAAAGGCTTCACTGTAAAAGATGTGGAAGCCAGCCTTTGTCATTTCAGTGCACAGTGGTCTGGATGGTGGCCAAAATTCAATTTCTCAACTTCAACTTTACAATGTCATTTTTTTTTTATGAATTGACAACCCTCCAGAGCTTTTAAATCCGCATAGTTTTCCCTTTTCAAATGATTCTTTGATTAAATATAATATTACAAAGACAAAATCATGAAATTTTATGTGAATCTAATTGTTTTAATTACTCATTATAGAACATCAAAATACGTGTTTATATCATACAGTTATATAGGTAAGGAAGTATATTTCAGTTATTTATATGTGTTATAGGCATTTTTTAGTCCATGAACAAATAGTGCAATGTTTATATCAATTTAAACTTTGAGAAGGCTTATAAAAAAATGTTTAGAAGTGTTATACATCGGACCTATTTTATATGAAAGCTTAGACAATTGCTGTTCAGATCATGTAAATTATAGCTGCTACTTCCTGCAACCTTTGGCTGTATAGGGATTTTAAAATCCGTCGCTCGAGGTATTTGGGCGTCCCGTACGCGTGTATTTTTAATGTTTTATTTTTTTTAAGTCAAAGATAATGTTAGGTCTGATTCTTTTTCTCTTTTTTTTCTCCAGTACGGCTATGATTTTTAATTTTGGCTATAAAATACCGCTTTCCAGACCACAATGCGCGCCATATTGAATCCGCCATTTTGAATTTAAAATTTTTGGTGCCAAATTCGTTATCAGCGACCTCAAAAACCCTTAATCACCAAGTTTCAGAAAGATCAGAATTTTGGCCACTAAATGTAGATATACCCAGACCACTGTGCAGTGGTGATGACAAACTAGCAGTAAAAAAGTGGGTGTCTGATTTCGAAGACATGAGCGAACTACCGCAGTGGAACGAGTTACAAACGTTCGTTTATGGCAAAAGGATCGGCGAAAAAATTCATTTGAATCGAGAAAGGTGTTACCTCGTTAGATAAATTGAAGAGTCGGTTGATAGGCGAATTTTACGTACGCAAAAATAGTGCGGACGTGCACGCACAGTTGTACCGGCGAGGAAGATTGCCCGGAGAAAGTAGCCATCGAAGAAGAAGCAGTTATACAGTATATTATAGACGGCATACAAGATCACGAGTCTACTAAGGCGATATTGTACAATTCGCCGAATTTGCGAGTGTTGAAGGAGAATTTGGAAATATACGATAGGATGAAAGAGAAAGCAAGTGGGAAGAAGGAAAATATCAAGAAGGACGGAAAGAAGGAGACGAAAGCGACGTTGCCGGTTCGCGGCAAAACCAGGACGTTGTTACGCGTGTGGCTCGAATGAACACACGGTAAAAGATTGCGTTAATAAAGACATAGGACCTAAGTGTTTGAAGTGTAACGGGTTCGGACACATTTCGACCAGTTGTAACAAAAATGTAGACACGGGAAATGATAAAACAACGGTAAACTGGGTGACAAGCACCTATGCGCGATTAAAATACATTACGTAAAGTGCCGCGCTGTAATAGACACAGGCAGTGACGTGAGGTTGATGCGACGGGACATTTACGAGAAAATTAAAGACGCTCCCCTGTGTCGCACGTCGCGTGTGTTAACGGGTTTTGGGCAGGGCTTGAAAAGGTTCGAAAATAACTGTTTCAAACTGTTATATAAAGGTTCTGACTGAAAGAGTTATGAAGAACCTTTATTCTGAATAACCGTTATAAAGAACCTAAATATCAGACTATATAAGTATAAGTTACGGTTCCTATATAGCTCTATAACTTTTATTTTTTAGGTTCTATATAAGTTCCAAACGGTTATAGAACCGATTCAATAACTTTTATTTTTTAGGTTCAATATAAGTTCCAAAGCGGTTACAGAACCGATTCTTGTAACGATTGTACAGAATTTTATAGAAAATGAAATGACAACATATTACAACTATAGACTACCGTGTATAACCAAATTGTTTAAAAATTATTATAAATAAGTAAGTAAATATATATTATGTACACATTTGTACATACGTATACAATTCTTTTGTAATATGAAGTGTTCGTTAATATAAATGTTTGGTTGTTATACCGATGAGGGTCTCGCTCCCCGATTTGAATGATATTTTAATATGTTGTCAGAATCATGATCCTGATGGTGAGGTGGCCCCTAATCGAAAAACTGAACTTGACAAATAAATGTTTCGATCTATGGTATTAAATATTTATTGCACTTTTTGTTATAATACAGAATAGATATTATAAATTATAATTTTTCAAGTGCCCGCTTGTGGTTCATATTACAAAAGAATTGTATACGTATGTACAAATGTGTACATAATATATATTTACTTACTTATTTATAATAATTTTTAAACAATTTGGTTATACACGGTAGTCTATAGTTGTAATATGTTGTCATTTCATTTTCTATAAAATTCTGTACAATCGTTACAAGAATCGGTTCTGTAACCGCTTTGGAACTTATATTGAACCTAAAAAATAAAAGTTATAGAATCGGTTCTATAACCGTCAGTGGCGGATCCAGGGGGGGGGGGCGATGGGGGCGATCGCCCCCTCCCCCAAGAATAATAAAATATAAAAATATTATGTCACATTCTGAAACACTTGTTAGGTATATACTTAATGTGTATTTCATTATTCAGGCTATAGTAGCAGATAGATATATTAAAATATAAATTACAAGCATATTTAAATCTCCTAAAAGAAAATTAAAAAATGTAGGTATGTCCTTTTACACGTTTCGCCCCCCCCCCCCCCCCCCCCCAAGAAAGGCTCCTGGATCCGCCACTGATAACCGTTTGGAACTTATATAGAACCTAAAAAATAAAAGTTATAGAGCTATATAGGAACCGTAACTTATACTTATATAGTCTGATATTTAGGTTCTTTATAACGGTTATTCAGAATAAAGGTTCTTCATAACTCTTTCAAGAACCTAAATCTTTATAATAACGGTTTCAAGCCCTGGTTTTGGGAATGCACAAGTTTTTCCAATCGGACAAATTACCGTGAAGTTACGCGTCGAAGACTGTAATAATGACATTCGCATGCTAGTGATCCAAAAAGACTCGATGACACCGGAAGTGATACTGGGAAGAGGCTCTCTATCGTGTGTGGAAGTAAGCATACGTGCGGGTAAAACGACACTGCGAGTGGTTAACACCGCAGACTCGCGCGAAAAGGTAAGGTCGAAGAAAGCACGGATGAGGAGACTAGACGAAATTGCATGACGCAGACGGATTCGGCCAGTTACTGTTGATAAATTATGTTGAAGTCACGGAGCCAGACGTTTGTCCGTCTTACAGTGAAAAAATAAAAAAAAACTCATCTTGGACTAGAAGCCAGCCGGAAGCATGAACACCTCGGTGGAAACGAAAATCATACTGCGCGACGAAGAACCGATTTGCCAGCGGCCCCGACGATTGTCCATCAATAGTCCAGTGAAATTAGGATATGTCTCCGGAATAAATCCCAGCAAGTTAAATTTTGGTATGGGCCTTTATTCCGTAGTTTTAAACAATATGTCAAAAGTCCCCATCGATCCCACCCCCGCTAAAAATTTAACAGAGGGTTGAATGTAAAAAAAATGCTGTTTTTCGCGAATATCTCGTTATCTAGCAGTTTTGTAACAAAAATAGTTATTATACAATTTTTAGCTTAGGAAATTCTCTACAAAAAAGGTGTCATGGGTTTTTCGTAGGAGTAACCATTTTCATGTATGTCGGGTTACCAAGTTTCAACCCCCATACTTTTGACAAGGGAAGATCCCGAACCCGGAAATTCTAAAAATTATGAAACTGTAAATAAGTGGGGGAAATCCTCCTGAGTACAACGCAATTTCGTTTGCTGCCCAAATTCACTCTAAGGGGGTGAAATTGACCCCTGAAAATCCGTTTTTTTTTTTCGATTTTGTGTTATAACTCGCGAACCGTGAGAACTGTAAGATCTATAATTTACCAAATGATAGTCCTAATTAAAAGAAGTAACTTTTTCCTGAACACTTTTTTTCTATCTTCCACAGTTCGCGAGTAATAATACAAAATGAAAAAAATTTCAGGGGTCAATTGCACCCGCTTGGAATGAATTTGGGCAGCAAACGAAATTATGTTGTACTCAGGAGGACTTCCTCTACATATTTACAGTGTCATAATTTTTTGAATTTCTGAGTTCGGGATCTTCCCTTGTCAAAAGTATGGGGGCTGAAACTTGGTAACCCGACATACATGAAAATGGTTACTCCTACGAAAAAAACTCATAGGACCTTTTTTGTAGAGAATTTCCTAGGCTATACATTGTATAATAACTATTTTTGGCGTAAAACTGCTAGATAACGAGATATTCGCGAAAAACCGTTGTTTTTTCAACCCTCTGTAAAATTTTTAGCGGCAGTCGGATCGATGGGGACTTTTGACATATTGTTTAAAACGACCAAATAAAGGCCCATACCAAAATTTAGCTTGCTGGGAATTATTCTGTAGATTGGGCAGATTTCCGTCTAATTTCACTGGACTACAAGGAGAAGAAAATATTAGTGGAACAGATCAACCAGTGGTTGGAGAAGGGCATAATTCGACCCAGCACCAGCAACTTTTCCAGTTGTGTGGTAATAGTTCCAAAAAAGGACGGTACATATCGAGTATGTATAGACCAGCGCTGCACAAGGAGCTGTTTTCGGCGCCTAGCGGCGAGCAACCCACCTATCTCGTTGCTAAGGTTAGAATCGGTGAGGAGAACTGCAGTAGTGTATTTGCGTGAACGTAGGCTCGTAGCATCAGTAAATATGGCTGGGTTCAAGTCATACCAAATGCACGTACACTACTGCAGTTCTCCTCACCGATTCTAACCTTAGCAACGAGATAGGTGGGTTGCTCGCCGCTAGGCGCCGAAAACAGCTCCTTGTGCAGCGCTGGTATAGACTATCGAAAATTAAACAAACTTATTGTGCTTGATAGATTTCCGATGCCGCTAATAGAAGACAGTATAGATTCATTAGCTGAAGCCCGCATTTTCTCGGTAGTAGATTTAAATAACGGGTTCTTTCACGTACCGGTAGAAGAAGGAAGCCGAAAATACACGTCGTTTGTGACGCATAACGGACAATACGAGTTTATAAAAACCCCTTTCGGGTTGTTGAACAGTCCAACGAGTTTCTTGCGGTTTGTACATGAGGTTTTTAAAGGTTTAGTTGGTCGAGGCATCGTCCTCGCGTACATCATACATGGACGATTTAATAATACCGGGTGTGAATGAGCGAGAGAAAATTGGGAGAAATCGAAATTTTTGCAGCGTCGGGTCGCGTCGAATACTTGGGGCATGCGATAGAGAACGGACGCGTATATCCGTCGCCAGCAAAAACCAAAGCGGTTTGCCATTTTCCATCACCGACGACAAGAAAGAGCGTGCAAAGTTATTTAGATCTCACAGGATATTTCCGGAAATATATCCGAGATTGTGCCAAGATAGCCCGTCCTTTGTCAAATCTCTTAAAAGATGGTGTCAAACTTCAATTTGGCGTTGAGCAATTGCGATCGTTTAACGCATTAAAACAGCCTTTTTAGTTAATAAGACGGTGCTCAATATTTATAATCCGAAATGTATAACGGAACTGCACACAGATGCTAGCAAGGAGGGTTATGGTGCGGTTCTTTTGCAAAAAGATTCTAATGAAAAGTCGTTCCATCTAGTATATTTTATGAGTCGAAAGACGTCTGATGCCGAAAAGAATTATCACTCCTACGAGTTAGAAATATTAGCAGTTATTAAAGCAGTTCAAAAGTTCAGGGTACATTTGTTAGGCTTAACATTCGAACTTGTTACTGATTGTGATGTGTTCTGTAAAACATTGAGCAAACCAGATCTATCACCAAAAATGGCAAGGTGGGCCATAGCCCTGCAAGAGTTTGGCCGTTCAGGGACGCAATTGAGGCACGTCGATGCGTTGAGCAGATATCCTGTTTTCGTAATCGAAGATAAAATGCTGGGCGGTATTGAGCTATTCCACGTCAAAACGGATAGGTGAAAAATTTAGTTAATTTTTAAAACTCTAACATTAAATATTTCGAAAACTATTCGACATAGGCCATTAAAATTCAGTATGCTTTGTTTTTGCAAGGTTATCGACAAATGCTGTAATTTTGAAGAGAATCGGTGAAACTAAATTATCTTGTTTATCATGTTGATCATCTAGGGCCGATGCCAATTACGTCCAAAGAATACAAATACACCCTCGTAATTGTAGACGGATTTGCTAAATTTGTATGGCTTTATTCGACGAAAACAACGAACGCGAAAGAGCCGCAAGAAAACTAACTGCGCAACAGACGGTATTCGGCAATCCGGCCCGAATAGTTTCAGATAGGGGATCAGCATTTACCTGGGCTGAATTTAAAGATCATTGCAATCGGGAGAATATCAAGCATACGCTTATTACCACAGGCCTTCCACGCGGGAACGGTCAAGTTGAAAGGATCCACCGATTAATTATTCCGGTATTGACAAAATTATCTTTGGGTAATCCCGATAGATGGTATCGACATATTGATCGCGTACAGCGGTGCATAAACAGTACGTATCAGCGCAGCGTAGGTACGTCACCATTCGAACTGTTGTTTGGCGTTAAAATGAGACAGGCAGAGGATATAAAAATCACCGAACTTATACAACAAGAAGCGGCGGAGATGTTTGAAATAGAGCGAAATCGACTACGCGATATTGCTGGGAGAAGTTACTAAATTTTCAGGAAGAGAACAAGCGTAATTATAATCGTAAATGTAAACCCGCTGCGAAGTATTCGGAAGGCGACTTAGTTGTAATCAAAAGAACACAATTCGGTCCGGGTTCGAAGTTGCGAGCGAAATTCCTCGGTCCGAATAAAGTAATCGCGGTGAAGCGAAACAATCGTTATGAGGTTGTACGAGTTGCGGATGGGGAAGGGCCTCGTATAACCTCCACGGCAGCCGACTTTACGAAGCCTTATAATGTGACTTCTTCGGGGGTCGAAGAAGATAGTTCAGGTGTGGTCGAGTCAAGGATCGCGGAATAAGCGGGCGCCGAAGTCGCATGTGACGCACCTGGAGTGCGATCGTGTTTTGTCTCGAAGAACGTTCCCGAAAGCAGCGGCGTGCGTTGGGCAGTGCCGTCTTTAGGCATAGGCACGCTGGGCAGTCGCCAGGGGCCCCATGGCAGTAGGGGCCCCTAAGTCTGATTTTAAGGGGGGAGGCCTACCTAGAAATTTTCGAAAAATCGATTTTTCGATTTTTATATTTTCATGAAGTACAACATCTTGAAAATATTCCCTGTAAGTGTCAAGTTAATCCGACCAAAACTGACCAAGTTATACGCGTGTAAGTACGTTCCTCGGTCTACCGCTTGGAGCAAGCAAGACGGCAGAAATGAGAAAAAAGAAAGGCAGCGTCGTAGACAGGAGCAAGTTGGAGTTTTGGAAGCGGTAACTGATGCAGAAGGATTATTGTATGGACCAGGAATCGATAACTAAGTAAGTTAAAAAGTGAATTCTCTATTTAGGTGTAAACTAGACCCAAAACTTTAAACGCGTTTTTCTCGAAACCATGTTTTCAAACTCGGTGACCAACATAACTAAAAAATTAATGAACCGATTTGCTTGCCCCATTGTGGACTTATTTTAGGGTCCAAAATCTAGGCGCTATCGGAGGGATTTCTTTTTTTTCTGCTTAGTTTTTTTTACACGCCAAGAAAGGAACTACTTTTTTTATGAAATTCGATGGTTCAACTTTGCAGCGCCGCCATTTGGTCCGAAAATAATTTTTCCAAAATCGGGCCCGATAGCGCCTAGATAATTTCATACTCTATCTAAAACTATTCGAATTTTTTTATTTCAGATAATCCTGCTACGAGCCATGATGGTCACCGCAAAACGCTTAAAAAAAAGGACATCCCGGTCATCACCTATAACCAGTGTCCACGGGAAATTCCCTGCGTAGTATAATACTCGCGTCGCAGGGAGGGAGAACGCATGCGCGCGATGACGCGGTGACAGTTAAACCAATCAACGCCAAGACGGGACACGCCGTTTCGTTTCCCATCGTTTCCCATCGTTTCCCATCTTGGCGAATCTTGAATCGATTCAAAATCGGATTATAAGAATCGATCCTTCTAAAAAATCGGAACCAAAAAATCGAGATGAAAAGAATCGCCATAAAACTTTTTCCAAAATTAGTACATATATGTAGAAGTCGATTTTGAATAATTTTGAAAGAATCGATATAAAAATTACTTTTACAAGGAACAATTTGGGATAGTTGTTGAAGAGCATTGTATTGAATAGAAGAAATATTTTGATATTCATTTTAAATATTTTATTCATCATGTAATTGCCATTCTTTCACTGATAAGGAATTTGAAAACAATAATTGCTGTAAATGTTCAAGTGATAAACTATTTCTGTGATCAGTTAAAATATTTCCAGCTTTGGAAAAGACACGTTCTGATGGCACAGATGTTGCCATGATTGGTAGATATTTTTTCGCAATGATACTTAATGTAGGATAAATCCTTTCGTACTGTAACCAATATCCAGAACATAAGAATCGTATATAAACTTGGCGCGAATCCTGTATAAATTTGGCGCGAATCCTGTATAAATTTGGTGGGAATCGTGTGTAAATGGCCGGAAACGTATAAGACCAGGAAAACCTACGCATCAAGCAGTTTGATTGGTCCTTTCACTAGTGGCAATTAATTCCGCCAGAGGGCAAAAATCGGTTGTCGATTCATACATCAAAGAATCGATTCTGGGGAAAATCGGATACCAAAGAATCGATTCAAAAGATCGATCTTTTAACCAAAAGAATCGATTTTCTGAAGAATCGAATCGGAATCGAACACCCCTAGACAATCCTCGCCAAGCCACGTTGCGAGAAACTGGCCCGCCGGAACGGAACTGACACGGAACGGATATGTGTGCGCAGATCTTACCGTCTCAGTTCCGTGTTAGTGTGCCATTGGTAAGAAGAAGAAGGGCGTAGAGGGTCTCTTCTTCTTACCACTGGCATACTGACACGGAACTGACACAGAACTGACAATTGTGTTTAGACCTTTACGTATCTTTCTTTTATTAAATATACATTTTTTATTATTCAGTAGAGTGTCGCTAGGGTAGATGTCCCAATTACCGCCCACCTTAAGATTATAACCCAACTTCATTTAATCATTTCGCGTGTTGTGTAACCTAAAAATTGTTTCAGTTTGAAACATAATATTATTTAACATCTCTTTTATTAAAAAAAAATAGTTTTATGAATTAAATATGAAGAATTTATTAATAATTAATTAAAATTCGCGAGCGATCCTAGTGTACCTATAACTGTCACCTCAAAAATCGTCTTGTCCGTATGACTGCCACCCAATAACTGTCGGTCCTAATAACTGTGACCACATAACTGACGGTCCCTATTATTGACAATGAGACCCGATTACAGTCGGTCCTTTTTACTAAGACTCGATTAGGTACTGCCAGTCCTTTTTACTGATTAATAGCCAGTATACGTGCCTTATATGTCTTATATCTTATTATAATTTAATATATGTGTACATTTAATATATATCTATAATTTAATATCACAGCATCACACGCTACACGTGATTTTGCGGTTAAGAATTTGAACTTTGACAGATGACAGTCATGCGTACTTCACGTTTTTTTGTCCTGAATACTGCCAACAGTAATAGGGACAAGCCCAAAAATGTTGTCCCTAATGATGTCACCGTTAATTATTATAACTTAACAATAAATATTATGTATTTTATTCGTTACATCATTAAAGTAATTCTTCTAGACCGGAATAATTCATTTTATGCAATAGATAGAGGTTGAATAGTAAAATTGCGACCCTTTCTTTAGTACGATTTCGCCATCACTTCCTACTAACGTCGTCGCGTTTTTGACGCTCAAATGGCACTTTCATTTTTCAATATTATTTTTTAAGCACTAGGTACATATGTACTCCGTTTCATAATAACATTTTTTTGTACATTTTGTTTCATATGTTACGTTTTTATTACATAAAATAAATAAAGTGGCAGTAATTGGGACATCTACCCTACTCAATTCCGCCTACCACCGCCAATCCCAACCCTACATGTATGTTCCTTTAGTAATGTGTACATGACATTGTTTATTTCTGAATGATAACATTTTCGAACCTACACTATATCGGGGAAACTACAGAGGTACCATTGGGGCAAGAAGTCCCTTACTTATATTTTTAGGTTTTGTTACAGAAGTCATGTTAAAATACTAAAAAGAGTGGTTGCCTTTGTTGAAGCAAACCAATTAGTAAAATCATAAATTATCTATCTGTTTCCCTGTTTTTTATATTAAAATAATTCGAGTTTAAGAAATAAGGCCAAAGTGCTTAAAAGAGAGTTGTATCTTTATGTTGAGCCAAGATTAGTGTGCAATTTTTTGTTCAAGCTGAATCTATGTTCTGTATTTTCATTCTTCTGTTTAAAAAATGCTAATAAAAAAAATTGGTTTAATAAATATTTGTTGATTTCAAAAGAGTGTTTTACTCATTTTGTTTTATGTTACACGAACAGCTGGTTAGAAGATATTAAAGACTTTTTACCCCAAGCAATGGACTTTTTGCCCCGGACATGGGGCAAATTTTGAATTGACACAAATTTTGTGATATAACTCAACGAAAAATAACACTATTAAGCAACAACTTTGTAAAAGTAAAGCATAATTGTTGTAATTTATACAAAATAACACCGTATATCTTTAGATTGTTATTTCTAAATTTTACATAGGTTTATATGAAAAAACGGGACGCACCCTACCACGGCCGTCTTTAATACTAGCCGTGCTGAACATAAATCTGGCAACAGGGCGGGAGTCCGGTTTTGGTATAAACGTAACCCAGTCGATGTGGCTGTCCGCGGGTTTAATAAATGTTTATTTGTGCCATTAATGAAAAGAAAATGTGATATAGTGCAATAAATATAGTGTAGTGCAATAGGATATGTAATGTAGTACAGATTTTTTATTTATTTTATTAATTACGTTGATTTTTCTTCCATTTGTGTGTAGCACAGTTGCTTAGTAGAGGCTAGAGTTTTGTCTTTCTCATTTTAGTTTTTTACAGTAAGATTTTTTAAATTAACAATGCCACGGCGTTGCTGCGTTCCCGGTTGCAAGGGGAATTATGATAGCACTTTAAAATCAAACAATTATTTTTCCGTTTTTTTATTTCCAAAGAATGAAGAATTGCGAAAAAAATGGGTAGCTGCTATTCCGCGAAAACATTGGACACCTACAAAGTACTCTGCTGTTTGTAGTCTTCATTTTGCCGATAATGATATTCTTATATATGAACAAGTTGCTTATTCTAGTGGAATACTTGAGAATATTTTACTGAGGTGTCCAAAGCTTATAGAGGATGCAGTACCTTCTATTTTTCCCAATTTACCAACTTATCTTTCAAAGCCTGTACTGCCACAAAGGAAAGATCCTGAACAACGTAGAAAAGAAGGCATTCAAAATCATGAACGTTTAGTTCAAGAATTTGAAGACTTAGATTTAATTAAAAAATTTTCAGATTTAGTAAGTAAGTATAAAGAGAAACTTGAAATTTCAGAATGTTGGAATATTCAATTAGCGAATTCTAGAATTTATTTTTATAAACTTGGTTTTGACAATGATCTTTTAGTACTTAATATTCAAATTGTAATTAATGACATAATGAAATTACAAGTTTTTCATAAAGGTAATGAAATTACATTCAACGATTTGAAGTAGGTATTGCCTCTTGACATGATATGGTCTAGGTGGTCCCAACTTCAAAATTTATTGGCCCGATATAGATTCGCGCTACTTGATGTACCTGTTAATGATACTAATGTTATTGAAAAACATCTTGACAAATCTTTAGATGAACTCAATAAGGCATATCTTATTGCAGAATCCATTGAATTTCACAGTCCAACAAAATGAAACTTTTTTTCTGTTCCGCAATATCCACTGGGTGATTCTTGTAGAGTTTTTCGCCCTGAACACGAATCCGCAAACCGTTTGTCGCCATCACCCTCAGTTTTTGAGAAATTCGATTTTGAAAAAAAAACGGCAAATTTTCAACTTTGACCATTCTTTGTGTCGAAACGGTAATAGTTATTCGGTTGTTCGTTGCGTCAACTTATTCTACGAACCCTCCCGAATACAACGATATAAGTTATTATTGCATTATGATCATTCAAATTTGTTTAAACAACGATCAAAGGGAAAATGACACCCGAAATACACCCATTTTTGAAGTTATCATTCAATTTATTTCCAAAACTAAGGGTCTAGGAAAAAATCTGACTACTCCACGCGATGCAGCAGACATTTTTCCTTTGGAAAGCATCAACAGAAGTGGTAAGTCGCGTTTTGTTTTCAATACAGAAGCGAAATAGTTTGGCAAAACGCGCGGTGCCAACAGTGGTACTCAGGCGCGTTAAGCGATTGTGTTACGCTGAGCGGCAGTGGATCGCGCGCCGCCGTTGACTACCACTGTCGACACCGCGCGTTTTGCCAAACTATTTCGCTTCTGTATTAAAAACAAAACGTGACTTCCCAGTTTTGTTGATGATTTCCGAAGGAAAAATGTCTGCTGCATCGCGTGGACTGGTCAGATTTTTTCCTAGACCCTTAGTTTTGGAAATAAATTGAAAGATATCTTCAAAAATGGGTGCATTTCGGGTGTCATTTTCCCTTTGATCGTTGTTTAAACATATTTAAATGATCATAATACAATAATAACTTATATCGTTGCATTTGGGAGGGTTCATAGAATAGTTTGACGGAACGAGCAACCGAATAACTATTACCATTTCGACACAAAAAATGTTCAAAGTTGAAAATTTGCAGTTTTTTTTCAAAACCGATTTTCTCAGAAACTGAGTGTGATAGAGCATTTCTGCTTGCGGATTCGTGTTCAGGGCGAAAAACTCTACAAGAATCACCCAGCGGATATTGCAGACCAAAAATCGTGTTGGACAGTGTTTTTAAATGTTAAAAATCTTGAAATAGTAATAGATCAAATAAAACAAATTAGAAACAAAAAATATAGATTCAGTTCAGGAACTATTATTATGGCTTTTATGTTATATTCACAATCATCGGCTGCATATAACTTATTACAAAGTTTTTTTATTTTACCACATAAGAGGTACCTGCAACATCTCTCTTCAAATATGGATATTTCTCCTGAAAATAATGTTAAAAATGAGCATTACCTTTACAATATTTCTTCAACTTTAACCTCTAGAGAAAAAATAGTAATTTTATTAATTGATGAAATTTATGTAACAGCAAAATTAGTTTATAGAGCAAAAAGGGTCGCGGGTTATGCTTTGAATTCCGATGAATTAGCAAAAACCATTTTAGCGTTCATGATATGTTCTGCTTTTGGAAATTTTTCAGAAATTGTCAAATTATTACCAGTTTACAATATTACGGGTGAGCAAATGGTACCAATCACCCATAAAGTCATTGATTTTATTAAAAAATGTGGTTTTGAGTTATTATGCATCGTCACTGATAATCATAGAATCAATAGGAACATGTTTAGTAAATTAGCTAGTAATAGTATAAGTTTTCCTAATCCCTCCCGATCTGACAAAACCATTTTTCTACCTTTTGATACTGTTCATATAATGAAAAATATAAGAAATAACTGGTTAAAAAATTTGGATAAAGCTTTTATTTTTCCTGATTTTTACACGAATGAAGTAAGAATAGCTAAATTGAATGATTTACGTAGGTACTGTGTATGATTCTGAAAAACATTTGGTTGTCAAAAAAGCTTATAAACTAAATTACAAATCATTATATCCCAGCAATCTCGAACGGCAGAAGGTTTACCTTGTCGACAATATTTTTCATCATTCGACAATAGCATCTATGAAAGATTTTAATTACAGTGACATTGCACATTTGTTAGAAATAATTCGGAATTGGTGGGATATTGTGAATAACACAAGTAGTTTCAAAGGTAATATTAAAAGAAATGAATTCTGTAAGCCAATTTCTAATTTTAATGATTTTAGATGTGAATTTTTAAAGAAATTTTTAATTTGGTTGAATTGTTGGCAAAATTTAGAAACAAATGGTCATTTAACGTCAGATACTTTCAAAGCTCTTCATCAAAGTATTACTGTTCATTTATTGCTTACGGAGTATTGCTTTAAAAATTTTGATATATCATATCTTTTACCAGGAAAATTTACGACTGAGAAATTAGAGAAACGATTTGGAAATTATAGACTTTTGTCCGGGTGCAATTATCATATTTCCTATGATGAAGTAATTTATGCCGAAAAAAAAATTAGATTGAAACATATATTTAAAAAATCAGGAAATTCATTTTCTTTTGCTGACATTCAAAATAAATTTCAGAATTGTAACAACAGCAACAATGATTATCATGATTTTTCGGTTGATGTAACTCGATTTTTAGAAGTATTTAATAATGAATGTTTATCTGAATCTGTTTTAGACGATTCAATTAAAATTTATATATCCGGTTATGGATCTCATTCTGTTTCCAAAAAATTAAATTGTAACATCTGTAAATTATTGATTGTAGAGGATAAAGGAAACACTGTAGGAAATGTATATTTTGATCATTTACAAAGAGGAGGCCTTTCTAATAATAATTTGGAATCTCAATTTTTGCGGTCTGAGAATCACAAAAATATTTTATGTAAATTAACATATCTCAGTATCAGATCAGATTCGGATTACTTGCCATTTTCTGAAACGTGTATTTGTGGAAAAGATTACCGCGATATTTTGTTTAAATTATTATCTGTTTTTTCAAATATTTTATTGAATGACTATGTCAAAAATAAAAACAATAATCAGTTAGATATAAATAGAAATGTTGCTTCTAATAAACGAAAATTGAAGACTTTTAGTTAGATTAGTAACAAGTTTAACTCATAAATGTGTATTTTCTTTAATGTATGTATATATGTAGTTTGTTTTATTTGATTAGTACCCTATTTCAAGATTTAACATTCTATTTAATTTATTTCAAAGATTATTTCTGTATATACAAATGACAGTACAAATTTTTTTAAGAAAAACTGACCCTCATGGGTGTGAAAAAATTGCATCCCGTACAAAAAAACACATAACCTTGAAATCAGCCTCCCGCCCACATCTCGAAAACGACAAAAACTACCAAAAATTGCCTAAAGTAGCATCGCGAATTCCGTAAGTACACAATTTATCGAGAAATGATCCGTCACGTACTAATATTGCAATTCTTCAAGTTTTTTTAATTGCGAAACTCATACACTAAAAAGTAAATAACAAAAAAATATATAAAAAAAAATTTTAAGTAATACAATTTTATTCAATTTGATCGAAAATGCACTAAAAACTAAAAAATAAGTCTTTTCTTGTACTACAATTATGATGGCGAAGTCACTTTAATGAAAATAGTGGAGCAGGATACCTATTTCGTAACAGGATACGAATGAATTTAATACAGAATCAAGCATTGAAATGAGCGAAGAAAAGCGAAGCCAAATTTTGCCGCCCTGGGCAGTTGCCCCGCATGCGCCCCCCAAGATCGGGCCCTGATTAGATACACTTTATCATTTATGTTTCATACACTGCTGTTGCAATAACTAATAATCACTGATAATTCACATGATAAGACAAAGTCCTGGGATGTGCAGTATCATTTTTATGTTCTTGATTACTAGTTTCAGTACCTTATATGTACATATATAACATAAAGCAGCGGTTCTTAACCTTCTTTTTTACCATGGACCCTGCTTAAATATATTTTATTGTCACAAACCCCCAAGACTTAAAACCCTAACGTGCATGAAATATTTATTTGAAGCTGCTTATCAACGATCTTCAAATTTGGAAAGAAAGAAGAAATAAATAAATACACGTACATGCTCCTATTATAATATTTTTATTGGAGTGGTTCCCTACGAATGTAAAGAAATAATAGTACCTATATAAATCGCGGCTCCTCGGGGGTCCGTAGACCACAGGTTAAGAACCGCTGACATAGAAAATATACCTACCAAATAAATGATTACTTAATATGTATAATACTGTTATTTTAGTGACTAACAATGGACTAAAGATTACTAACAAGGATACTACAAATATATACGTTTGAGTTGTTCACGAGTATTGAAATAAATATTTGATTTGTTTAAAATAGATAATATTAATGATAATGCAAGTATCGCTATTGCTGAAATATTATTAATAATTCTGAGTAGAGAATTATGAATAAAGATACTCTTGTAAAAATATTATGTTTTTTGTTGATTTCATTCCAGATACAGTAATGGTCGGTTGAATTTGAATGAATCTAGCCCGCACATTCAAATTATCGCGAGTGCGATAGCGTTTCGATTCAAAGAATCAGCCTCATAACAGATGGACAAGGAAAGAGAACAGATACAACGGGAGTAAATGAGATAGATGTAGTAGGTACGTCAAGCAACCACGACCAAGGCCCGATACTTGGAACGAGTGCCGCTCACGTTACAATGTATCGCGCAATGATAAAAATTTAACTTTCCATAATTGTCGCCCTGTGATTCCTATTTTTACGAAAATAATACGAATTGATTGGTGCGGTTCTCCCAATGAAAATAAGGTCAAACACGACATAAAGCAGACTATTTTGGGGATTGTGTACGTCGGTAGAGTACATTCCTATTTAAAAATAGTCCAATTCACTTACTTTTCCGTATCAATATATGTTTTGCTGGGCTCGAAGTGATGAAGGTGAAGTCGCACAAAAAATGGTGGTACCTTGGCATGTATAGTTCGTTCAAGTTTAACCGAGCATCACTGTACCACTGGTTTTTGAGCGCCGTTTACGTTTTCCGAACTGTGAGTACGACAAACACATTGTGTTTTCATTACTGACATTGATGAAGTAGTAAACATGAAAATATTTCTGCTATATCAACGAAAAACTTTAAAAACTGTATTCATATGTCGAGTCCTATACCTCGTTTATGATGTAATACAGCAAATTTTACCATCAAAGTGAATTTTGATCAGTTAGTTAAAAATAAAATTGGGAAAAGAACAATTTTTGATGCCCAACAATGTACGTGACGTTTCCACATTTTCGATGCTAACGAGTAGATCAACAACTAAGGGATTAACTATTTCGAATTAACTAAAAGTGAAAATACAAGTCTTGCATAGCAAAATTAACATGACTTAAAAAATATTGAAAATTTGCAGACAAATTTTTAAATAACTAAATAAAAGAGATTTTTTTACATAAAAACATTTTGTGTTAGAATTTCAATCCAATAATCATATTGGGAGATTCTTTTTTCTCCATTGTATTCAGAAGTTTAATTACGAGAGAATCATAATTTAGAAATCAGAATTACAAACTGTACCGTATATGTCAGACAACAATCGAAGATAATATGCTCGGCAGATCAAAATGATACCAGAAATCTGATTACTATTACCAATAATGGTAACATGAAACTACTACTTACAAAAATATTAACAAACCGTGAGGTATACAAAGGCACATGTATCGTTGCGTACGCGATCACGTCAGATCCGTGCACATTTCACACTGCGACTAAACAGTAGATGAGTAGAAGAACGCTGGCTGGCCGCTGGCGTTGCGTTGCGTTGCGTGCGTGCGTTGCGTTTATACATACATACATACATATATGTCAAGCACTTCTCGCGAATATTTCTTTCAAAATGCGAAAATTGATTCAAACAAGTCAACGTAGACCTGCCCGTGAATGAAATGCACTGTAGATGATGCAATGCCGAACAGAGATATTATCACAACGCGATTGTCTGCTGGAAACTCCTGACTTCTTTAGAGGTTAGAATAGCAATGCATGAATGTGAACGCAATACAGTACGGGGCTTCCCCGGTTGACAAGTATGAGTTTTATCGCACATAGTTGTTACAAATGTCTAGAATTTCTTTTAGTATTGAACTGAAAGTACACATTAAACCGCTATGGAAAACTTACATAAGTTAATACGTAAAGTAATTAACGATAAGCTGAAGTAGATGAGCATATAAAATCGAACCAACTGAGGATAAATTTTGTGCTGAGAAACTTACATTTCGTTCTATATGTCAGGTCTAAGTCCATTTATTTGCACTAACTTTGCATGTAAAACAAAACAAACGTCTGACTCGAAGGAGCGAATTGCGTGGACGATTCCATACGCGTACGTCGTGAAGTTAAATGATCGAATGCATGGCGATAAAGTGATCGCCTGACGCGAGGATATGTACGATGAATCATCTTTAAAGCACCCAACGTGGTACAAACGGCTTTTGTGCTTCGACAAATCAGGGACCAGGATTTATTTCTGCGCGCCAAGTAATTCGTTAATTCGGTTAAACACAAAATATGCCAGCTCCGCCCACTATTTGAAACCAGCGTAACTGTAACGTAAATATGTAAGTACTTACTCTCCTCTGAAGTTACTTATGTTTACAAATATTTCTCGCTTTCTCCTTTTGCGCACACTATGCCACTCTTGCCTGAAACAACGCCATCTAGATCTAAAGCCGAAAACCATGTGTCATCCGTACTCTATGTACCTTACGTTATCGTAAGCTCGATTTTTCTTGAAGCTTGGCGTATCCTATCCCTACTACTATCTCTACCTTAGGGCCGGCGGAACCCATAATGTAACTTCTGCGCCGCATAAGGGCGCCAGCCGAAGGGGGCGCTAAAAAACTATATCGCACGGTTAATAATAAAGGAATCCAACTACCACATAAGCAAAATGTAATTCTTCTTTTTATTGTACCTCGTAAAGACAAAACATATTAAATAGAAAACAGATGCAAAAGTTTGGGGCCGCCGAAAATGTTCTTGCATAAGGGTGCCAACCATCCTCACGCCGGCCCTGCTCCAGCTAGCCTTTCAAACCCCGAGCCAGTTTCCACACTTTTCACCAACGCTCAGAATCTGTCAGGAAGTGAGTCTTGTCACTTATTCGCTGTAAACTTCAGAACGTTGTATTAATAAACTTCTTATTTAAAACGAACTGGTGCTGTTGTTTCGAACTTCCTTGTGTGCATTAAGGTAAATGTACCAATAACGAGCCATGCACCAGTTCCTAGCCATCTGTTGAAATATTAATAAACTATGCACGTAAGATAAAATACATGTTTGGTATAATTCGCATTACTTAATTGTTCGGTTTAATATCTGAAGTTATCTCATCTTGTTTTTTTTGTCTAGATATTTAGAAATACCATTTATAGTCTCTTCTATAGATAGAAAAAATGGTTTTAGAATCTTGAAAAATTTGTAACACATAGAAAGAAAAAATTTGTATATGAGAAATATTTTTTATTTGAATATTTACATGGCTATTTATCGGTGCAAACAAATCTGGTTAGCCCAGTAACTAACCACGTGTCCAATAAATCGGGTGAAGTGAGTTGCAAATGTTAATCGGCATCGCCGGAGCAAAATTACGAAAAAAGTGTGAATTTCTGACTCGATATTTGGAATAAAGCCGGTAAGTATTTTGATCATAAATCATAATATAAACATTATTTTTCTAGATAATAATGATAGCGTTTAATTTAAGTTTATTAAAGTTTATGTATATGTACGGTTTAATGAATTTGTTGGTTGTTTTGAGTCTTATATAAAATAACCACAAACTTCTATTGATAGTGTAACTAAACTTATTGTTTTTTGCATTTAAAGAAATTTCAAAATGGACAAAAAGAAAGAAGAAAATAGGAAAAAAGCTTCTTATACGCAGCAGTGTGTTAATTTAGCATTGAAAGAAGTAAAAGAAGGGCTGCTGCAGTTTCTCATGTACCCAGAAGTACTTTACATACGAAACACAAATCCACGATCCCAGTTGAAGGTGCTAGAGGCCCTGCCACTTACTTAACTTCTGAAGCGGGCAATATTCTTGTACACTGGATTTTATATTGTAGTGAAAGAGGTTTTCCAGTCATGAAGAGTCAATTGCTCGAGTGTGTTCAAAAGTTAGCGAATAAACTAAAAAGGCAAACTCCTTTCAAAGACAATAAGCCAGGAAGGCACTGGTTTGAAAGTTTCTGTCGAAGACACCCAGAAATAACTGGGAGAGTTGCTCAAAATTCAAGTGCAAGCCGAGCATCAGCAACGGAAGAAGTTTTAAGGCAGTGTTTTCAAGAAGTACAACATTTGGAAAAGTTGCAATTATCAAATATTGATCCATCAAGAATTTTTAATCTTGATGAGAGCGCCTTCTCTTTGGTGCCAAAGGCTGACAAAGTTTTAGCGCGTACAGGATTCAAGGCTGTTTACAAAGTAGTAAATGGGGATGAAAAGGAGAATAATTAACTGTTTTGTTTACTGTAAGTGGTAACGGAGTTCTGTTACCACCAATGGTATTATTCTGGTATGAGAGAATACCATTCAGTGTGGCGAGCAGCTTGTCACCAGCATGGATGGCTGGAAGTACAGAGCGAGGTTGGATGACTGGTGAAGGTTTTTATGGACACATAACAACCCAGTTTTATCCATGGCTAGCGAAACAGAACATTCAATTTCCATTACTCCTATACTTACACAAGTAAACATTCACTTATAAGCAGAGGCGGATTAAGGGGGGAAGCCACTGTGACGGTCGAAAATAAAGGCTATTTTCAAGATATTCTTTTATAATGGAATGTAACTTTCTACGAAAAATCTTTATTACCAACTGAAAATACATATATTTGACTAATATTTTATGCTCGCGGATTGACAAAATTTTCGGTTGTATGGCCACAGCATACGATAACCTTAGGCTCTGCAAAAAAAAATTACAAAACGGGTGCACGTATAACTTTCCAATATTTGATCCGAATTGAAAAATTCGAACGGTTTCTTAAAGTATATTACAATAGCTTCAGTTGCACATACCAGTTTTTTGATCGAATAATTCATTCAATAGTAACATTGAAAAAACATGTTGATTTTTTATACTATTTGGTCAAGATTTCTTCTCAACTCCGCCATTTCTTAAAAAATGAATATTTTTTAAATCCGTACGTGCAACTGAAGCTATTGTAATATACTTTAAGAAACCGTTCGAATTTTTCAATTCGGATCAAATGTTGGAAAGTTACACGTGCACCCGTTTTGTAATTTTTTTTTGCAGAGCCTAACGTTATCGTATGCTGTGGCCATACAACCGAAAATTTTGTCAATCCGGGAGCATAAAATATTAGTCAAATATATGTATTTTCAGTTGGTAATAAAGATTTTTCGTAGAAAGTTACATTCCATTATAAAAGAATGTCTTGAAAATAGCCTTTATTTTCGACCGTCACAGTGGCTTCCCCCCTTAAGGCCTGTTGAGGCCCCGGGCGCAAAATAAAATATTGGGCCCCTTACAAAAACGGGAAAGACAGGAAAAATAAAATAAAGTGGAAAGTTGGTTTTTGTGGGGCCCCTCGGAAGTCGGGGCGCCGGGCGCGCGCCCGATGCGCCCGCCGTTAAATCCGCCTCTGCTTGTAAGGAATAGAGTTTCTCGATTTGCAATATATATTCTTAAACTACTCATACTAACTAAGAAATCCTGAAAATTATATCTGCAATGAACCTATTTTACTCATGTTATCGATAACATTCAATATAGCCTCAAGGCGTATGCGAAAAACGGCAAAATCCTCTTATTTGAGAATAACTGGCTAAAACCTGGCATCCGTATGTTTTTTGTGGTGCTGAATCCGAATATGACGTTATTGTTTGCGTAAAAAAAATTCCCAAGGTAGATCTCTTAAGAAAAATCGGTTTTTTTTTTGGAGATACGTACAACTCAACTCTTTGACAACATGCAATTTTTCGGTAAGTGGATTTAGGTAGAAGGGTTTGGCATTAGACACGCAGTGGTGATCTCTCTTGTTCAGGGAAATTATTATTATTATTCTTAAGGGTCTTTATTGCACAACACAAGTATATAAGCAAGAAAAGAAAGAAAGAAAACAGAGAAACGCAAAGGCGAGGTTCAGTCAGAGACTGTTTTTCAACCTAACCTAAACTGGTTATGAATTGGTATCTTGCCCTATGGGTCCCGATACATCTGGGCTACGGCCCGTGGGAGTTAAAAACAGGTTAAAATGGATTTTGAAGTAAATTGGTACGAGTAATCCGAAAGAAATATTTAAAATATTCTTCGGCCTTTCCTTTTTGAGTTACCTCCAAAAAACCGATTTTTTTATTAAGAGAACTATCTAAGGAATTTTTTTTACAGAAACAATAACGTCATATTCGGATTCAGCACCACAAAAAACATACAAATGCCAGGTTTTAGCCAATTATTCTTAAATATGAGGATTTGGCCGTTTTTCGCATGCGCCTTGAGGCTACATTGATTATCACGAGTAAAATAGGTCCATTGCAGATATAATTTTCAGGAGTTTCCAGAATTTTTAGTTACTAGGAGTACTTTAAAAATATATATTCCAAATCGGGAAACTCTATTCCTTATAAGTGAATGTTTCGGTCATGTATCACACTTAACATTAGATTTATCTCAGTTTTGTAAAGCAAAACAGATAGAGTTGATTGCCCTTTACCCAAATGTGACCCACGTACTCCAACCATTGGATGTAGCAGTACTCCATCCATTAAAAGCCAAATGGAAAAGTATTGTTGATGAGTGGAGAGTTGAAAATGCGGGACAGAGAATGGGAAGAGAAAATTTTGCTCCACTACTCAAAAAATCTGTGGATTCAATAAATAATCTGCCTCAAATAATTATAAATGGATTTAAAACGTACGGACGTTCACCTTTCAATGCGAGTGCTGTGGATTTTAATGTCTGAAGCAAAAAAAATAAAACATCTGCAGAAATCACATTTGAAATTGAAAATTCTTCGGGCATTGCAAACAACGATCAAGAGGAAGCTAAAAAACATCTTCAGTTTTTAGAAAATATAATTAGTGCAGATGTTTTAGAAGATTTCCAAAATGCTGTTTTCAGTGGAACCTGGGAGCTTTCCAATAATGACAATAAATGACTATTCCAATATTGGCTGAAGACGAAGAGACTTTCTGGTTTAGTTATTAATTAGATTACTTATTTAATACATTTATATATATCAAACTGTTTCGTAATATTAAATATTAAATATTATGAAACTGTTTCGTAATATTAAATTTTAAATATTAAATATTATGAAACTGTTTCGTAATATTAAATATTAAATATTATGAAACTGTTTCGTAATATTAAATATTAAATATTATGAAACAGTTTCATAATATTAAATATTAAATATTAGAAAACTTTTGTTTTGCAAGTATTATTATAATAAGATATTTAAAGAAAACAAATTTTTGTAGTTTGTTGGAAACTTCTTCCAACCATTAACAACTATATATAAGGTAAATTGGTTATTTGTATTTACTTAATATACGAGAAAATATTAGTAATAATCAATCCACTGAAGATGACTCTGGAGTGCACGAAAATAAAGACTTTGTTGATTCTGTGCCTGGTGTTTCTACAATACTTGATGGCGATTTAGATATTAACAATTTAGAAATAGTTATCTTACCAGAAAAAATGTTTTTTCTGGTAAGATAACTATACATATATATATATACTTTCTTTATACTTGGATTCGATATGTCACTTTTGATTTTATTTTCATCGTTTTCAAGATTCTGATCAACTGTAAATAATATAAATAAAGAATATACATATACATGCACGCAGTTCTCTTTGTTATATATACATATATATATATATATATATATATATATACATACTAGGAATTGCTTAAACTCATGTGAATAAAAACACAAGCATTTGCTTTATCTTGTAGGAATTCCTAAACTGACAAGGAATTACTTAAAGGAATCGCTTTTCCTTAATTTTTTAAGGAATTGCTTACTAATCGAATGAATAAAGTGTAAGCAATTGCTTTTTTTTTTTAAATATTTTACTAGGAATTGCTTAAATTCATGTGAATAAAAACACAAGCATTTCTTTATCTTGTAGGAATTCCTAAACTGACAAGGAATTACTTAAAGGATTCGCTTTTCCTTAATTTTTTAAGGAATTGCTTACTAATCGAATGAATAAAGTGTAAGCAATTGCTTTTTTTTTTTAAATATTTTACTAGGAATTGCTTAAATTCATGTGAATAAAAACACAAGCATTTCTTTATCTTGTAGGAATTCCTAAACTGACAAGGAATTACTTAAAGGATTCGCTTTTCCTTAATTTTTTAAGGAATTGCTTACTAATCGAATGAATAAAGTGTAAGTAATTGCTTTTTCTTAATATTTTACTAGGAATTGCTTAAATTCATGTGAATAAAAACACAAGCATTTATTTATCTTGTAGGAATTCCTAAACTGACATGGAATTACTTAAAGGAATCGCTTTTCCTTAATTTTTTAAGAAATTGCTTACTAAACGAATGAATAAAAGAAGCAATTGCTTTTGCTAAATAAGCAATTCCTTAAGAATTTTTAAGACTGCTGTACCCCATGCTAACATTTGCTTAAAGGACCAATTACTTCATCAGTATGTATTAGAGAGAAAGCGTGTGAATAAATGGTACATGGTACGATAATTAATTGTAGCCATTTTAAATTCATATATGTATTATACAGGGGTGATTTGTGGAGTGAGTCTCGGCTCACGGGCGGCCTACAAGCGTATTCGGGAAACTTCTCGATGGTCGGCGTTTCTCGATGGTCGGCGTTTCTCGAAGTTTCCTTTTCGGCATGCCACAGTCGTAATTGGAAATGGCGCAGTTCTTAAATATCCGGAAAGAAAAATTTTATAATGTGCGAAACAAATGCCAAAATGAAGATTTTCGAAAATTATATCGGTTTAATCGCGAAAACGTTGAATGGCTGGCTAACTATTTTTTGGAAGATACTGGTGAAAAACGCAGTAGGGCATTGCCACCAGTTGACAAAATGAAAATCTTTCTTCGTGTAGTGTCTGATCCTGGTTTCCAGAATGGAGTAGCTGAAGAACTTGGTATACACCAGACCACTGTTTCGAAAACTTTTACTTTGGTGATGAATCAAATTCTAAATAAGGCGCATATATGGATAAGATTTCCAAGAACTTGTGCAGAAATTGTTGAAGCTAAAAACTTATGGACACAAATGTACACATTTACAAATGCTATTGGTGTGATTGACTGCACTCACGTAAGAATTCCCAAATGGAATGGTTTTGGTGATGAGTATGTAAACAGAAAAGAATTCACAAGTATAAATATGCAGGCAACGTGGCCAGGTTCTGTTCATGATAGCAAAATTTTTAAGAACTCTGACATATATGACATACTGAAGAATACAGCCGAAAATTGCCTATTATTGGGAGATGAAGGCTACTCTATTTCGCCTTGGCTTATGACACCTTGGAGAAATCCAGTAACATTTGAGCAACGGCACTATAATAAAATATTTTGTAAAGAGCGCGTTATAATTGAACGATGTTTTGGACAATTAAAAGCAAGATTTCCTGTTCTACAGTATAAAGTTCGCAGCAAAATTGAAAAAGTTCCTTCAATTATAACTTGTTGTGTTGTATTGCACAACATTGAAAAATTCTTGAAAGATGACGTATTTGATTTGCCGGAATAACCTGGTAACTTTGAACAAGATACGCATAATGAGCATACAAATTCAAACTTAGTTATACGTTTAGGGGAGTATCGAGAAAAAGTATCGCGTGCATTAAACTGGAAGATGTACAAACATTATTGGATGCTTTCAACAGTTTTCATGACAGACTTCAATTTACATACGAGATTGAAAAGAATTCGTGTCTAAGTTTTCTCGATACTTTAGTTATCAGAACAAATAATACATTAATTACCAATTGGTATCATAAACCGAGTTGGTCTGGTAGATATATAAATTTTTTCTCTGCTCATCCCATACAACATAAAATAGGTTTAATAAAAGGTTTAATAGATCGGGCCATACTACTTGCGGACCCAAAATTTCGACCAAACAACTTGCTTCTCATTAAAGATACACTAAAACGCAATGGTTATCCTACTGAGATGATCTCGACAATCATTCGGGAACGGGTGTTTGAGATTTATCATCCACTACTTGTGGAAAAGCGTAGAGAAGAGAGAAACAAAAAAATTGGACCAATTAGTTGGAAAAATATTGTGGTCGTACCTTTTATTAACAACTTTTCGAATGACATAAGAAGAATTTTTAGAAAAGCTGGAATACACACCATCTTTAGATTGCCAGTATATACTAAACAATTGTTTCCTCCTATTAAGGACAAAATACCGTTGTCTAAAAATTCTAATGTTGTTTATTCCATTCCGTGTATGGGCTGTAATCAGACCTACATCGGGCAGACATCCAGACTTTTAGAAAGGCGTATTTATGAACACAAAAGGAACATTTTTCTACCCTCCTTTCAACACACTGCCTTAACGAAACATTCGCTAGAATTTGACCACAGATTTGACTTCGACAGTGTCAAGGTTGTTGATAGAGAGACCAAAGTGAATCAGAGGATTCTACTAGAGACATTGCACATGATTAAACAACCTAGCGTAAACCTTAGGTACGAAACACCTAAAATACAAGATTATTACGCAACTTTACTGAAAAAGTAAGGTATAATGATGCTATCTCTCTATTAGAGTTTCTTTTGTTTCCCCTGTTTTATGATTTGGACAATATTACATATTTATATGTAATATGTATTTTTGGTTTTTGACATTTGTTTTTAGGACAAGAATCTGTGTTTTGGCATTTTGTTGAGAGGTGGTTTAGTTTTTGTTTTTCAATTTGTCATAACAACTAACGGTTCTCACTATATGTCGCCGTGTAGACCATACTTGGTTTTACCCTCTGGTGTTCATGCCTGCTGTTGGCTGTTTACCTCAGTCACCCGCCAACCGACTCATGTTTCGCACGTCGAATACGTTGCGGAGTTTATAAAAGTGAACGCAGTTTTCGTTTTAAATTATTATTTCCTTGATAATGGTCTCAATTATGACCGAAACGTTGGAAATTTGAACTTAAAATTGCAAAATAACTTTTATGTAATTGACCGAGCCTACGCGCCGATAACATTTATTTTTAAAAGTTTCGACTAAAGTTACTTCAACTTTTTCCTTACTCGACTAAAACTTACCTGAGTTAACTTTAGTCGAGGCGCCAGAGTTGAAGCTGGTTAGTCAAGAGCCGTTAGTCGTGGGTTGTGAGTAACGTGGTTTCAGCTGTCATTCTATTATTAGTCGAGGAAACGACTAACCGGCGAAAGCCTTTGCGGCCTGACCCGCGCGCGGTCGCCTACCGGTCAAATTCTACAGAATCTGAATTTGTTTATTTTTCATCGTATCAATATGAAAGTGACGCCAATGGATTCTTGGTGTTCTCCCGATTAATTGAACAGAAAATAATTTAAATCGGATTATTTTTAACGAAACGGGCTTTGAATTCTGCAAACAAATTTCTCACGTAATGTCCTTAAGTATGGTCCGAATTATATCATTTTTGGGCCCATTTTCATCGGGAAGACATGAGAAATCGATTGGTAATACTTTTATTAACACTTATCAAAAACAGGCAGATTTTATGTGGCCCGTCGGTTTTATTGCTCTCGGCTGTCAACGGGCGGTCTACTGGGGCCCGAAGGTCCTCGCTCGCAAGCGGAGAAAACAAGGCTTCTCAACAATCGAAAGATTGTACATACATTCTTTCTGATGCTTTCGCCTACAATTATTATGGTGGGTTAATTAACAAAAAAAACAACAGTTTGCCAACGAATATTTAATGTTGGGCCTGCAATTGTTATGGTTGGTTAATTAACAAAAAGTTACGACAGTTTGCCTACGAATATTCAATGTTGGGCCTACAATTACTATCGTCGGTTAATTAACAAAAAATTTACGACGATGATTAAATGTCATCTTACAACGCGTCAGAAAAATTGCTACATCCAGAAACGTGTTATTATATTGCACGTTGTGATTTTTCTGTTCTTATTTATAAATACGTAATAAGGACGTCTGTCTTAAGACGAATGTGAAATTTTTAAAGAATAAGTCTAAAGGTCGAATGTTTTTATAAACATTTAGTACTAGATATGTAACTAGAAATTACAAATATTTTCGAGAAAGTGTGTTGGCTAGGTGCGAATAGTGGCTGGTTCGTGAGCGGAAAGTTTGGGTTCAATTCTCTCCTAACCGCGAAATTTTTGTTTTCCTAAACCAAACCTGAAAAAGTCGTCTTTTGAAGTTCTTTAAGACGCCTTTTGGAAATAAACCTTTTGTTGGGCCTTTACGTTAAGTGACGTTGGGATCAGGTATTCTGAACCAAGTGATGCATATGTAAGAATTGGCGAAATTCAACAATAGTTCGTCGTCTAAATTTTACAATTAAAGTATATATTCGGGGGTTGAAACGGTTCCGAAAATAACTGTTTCAAACAGTTATATATCGGTTCTGACTGAAACAGTTATGAAGAACCGATATTCTGAATAACTGTCATAAGGAACCAAAATTTATGATTATATCGATTTCGGTTATGGTTCAACAGAACCGATATTATATCAGTTCCATTGCGGTTATATATCGGTTCCATGACGGTTATATATCGATTTTATACGAGTAATGTAATTATTCTTTAAAAATTTCACATTCGTCTTAAGACAGACGTCCTTATTACGTATTTATAAATAAGAACAGAAAAATCACAACGTGCAATTTAATAACACGTTTCTGGATGTAGCAATTTTTCTGACGCGTTGTAAGATGACATTTAATCATCGTCGTAAATTTTTTGTTAATTAACCGACGATAGTAATTGTAGGCCCAACATTGAATATTCGTAGGCAAACTGTCGTAACTTTTTGTTAATTAACCAACCATAACAATTGCAGGCCCAACATTAAATATTCGTTGGCAAACTGTTGTTTTTTTTGTTAATTAACCCACCATAATAATTGTAGGCGAAAGCATCAGAAAGAATGTATGTACAATCTTTCGATTGTTGAGAAGCCTTGCTTTCTCCGCTTGCGAGCGAGGACCTTCGGGCCCCAGTAGACCGCCCGTTGACAGCCGAGAGCAATAAAACCGACGGGCCACATAAAATCTGCCTGTTTTTGATAAGTGTTAATAAAAGTATTACCAATCGATTTCTCATGTCTTCCCGATGAAAATGGGCCCAAAAATGATATAATTCGGACCATACTTAAGGACATTACGTGAGAAATTTGTTTGCAGAATTCAAAGCCCGTTTCGTTAAAAATAATCCGATTTAAATTATTTTCTGTTCAATTAATCGGGAGAACACCAAGAATCCATTGGCGTCACTTTCATATTGATACGATGAAAAATAAACAAATTCAGATTCTGTAGAATCTGACCGGTAGGCGACCGCGCGCGGGTCAGGCCGCAAAGGCTTTCGCCGGTTAGTCGTTTCCTCGACTAATAATAGAATGACAGCTGAAACCACGTTACTCACAACCCACGACGAAAGGCTCTTGACTAACCAGCTTCAAATCTGGCGCCTCGACTGAAGATAAGTTACATCAACTTTAGTCACCCTTTGACTAACGACTAACTGTAAGGACCTTTTAATTAGATGTTATCTAGATATTATATTTGCCCAACTCTGCTGGTAACTCCTCTCGCGGCAGCGATGTGCGCCGCGAGCTAACGAGGCAGCTTGCTTCGTGATCAAGACTTCGATGCAAGATTGATACGGCAGAATCTCTTGATATAGTAGGTTTAAGAATAAAATTATATCAAACCTCAACTCACGGTGTAAGTGGTAACGGTTATTCGATGACTCCTTGATAACCTGAGTAAATCGGTCGAGGGACCATAAATGTGTCGTGAATACAAATAAAACCAGGTAGTAAAATGGCTTGGAAAAACTGATGAGATTCATCTGAATTTTGATCTACACTTCTAGATTCTACTTAGAAACAACCAGCGTGCGTCGCTAGCCGGTTACAGCGTAAACATTTCGCCTAATAGAGAGTGGGGGTAGATCCCCCACCATCCCCCACCATTATATCCCCACTCTCTATTAGGCGAAATGTTTACGCTGTAACCGGCTAGCGACGCACGCTGGAAACAACTAAAAATTTGAGTCGATTTCATCCAGAAATATGTGTGTTTGAACATGCATTTACGATATGCAAATCTGTGTAAGAACTGGTAGCAAAATAACTTTAAAAAACCAATAGATTCCATTTTGGTTTGGATCTGGATTTCCAACCAGCTTACAAAATGAACAAAGTTACTCAAGAAGTTTAGTAGTAAATATGCGAGTTACTTCGTGTAAATCCGAGCAGAACCGATGACAAATTGTGATAGGAAATACAGATAGATACCATCAAGATTTTTACATGCATGTCCGGTTTGAAACTGATAGAAAATATTTCATCTGGTTCAATCTGGATTTTACGGGAAGAAAACCGCATCAATCCGGATTAAAAATTTTTTTATGCGGTTCTAACTGGCAGTTCCAGCAGGGAACTTATTACACATCAACTTTTTCATCAAATTTAGTATCTATTTGATTTTGACATGTAAAAACTATTGTAATAAGAAAACTTTTGTACTTTATTAAATATACTTAAAGTTTTTAAAAAAGAAGTACATATGTACATACGTGTGTATGTACTTTACTATATTATTATATTATAATATATACTATATTACTATACTAATACTTAAAGGTTCATATACAATTGTTCATTATTTTCATCGTTTGTTATATATTTCTCTTTCGGCGCTGTTATTAGTTTTAATTGTCGTTTCTCTTTTTCTTACTGCAAACTTATCAGCTCCAATTGCTCCAGCAACACCAATCGTTGTAATTCCGTATTTGACAAATGTTTAGTTTCTGCAGTTTCCGGTAAGGAGATCGATATTTTACGTTTTTTCAATGTTGTAACCGATGGCACCTCAGAAATTTGTGATGGCACATTTGAACCTTTACACTCGTTAAGTACAGATTCGTTAACACCAACGGATACTGCACTTTAAAATACACATTAAATATCAAATAAATATATGTATTACTCATACATACAATTCCACTAAAAATGAAATGCCATTCAATTTGCAAATATTTATACCTGGAACTTTTGCGAACACCGGATTTTTTTCGACGTCTAAAATGTCCATCAACATCTTTTCCCAGGGTTTGTATATAATTTTTTTGTTACCAGTTTTGACATCAATTTTTTTTTTAACTTCTGCCTTCATGTTGCTAATTTTTTTCGAAACTTGTTTCTTGGTTACCGAAATACTAAAAAATTTTCCATAATGCTCTGTAACAGTTTCTAAAGCCATTTCTTTTTCTTTCTTTATTTGTGGTATTTGGGATTTATTAAATAGTACTGTGTTTTCTTTCAACTTATGTATAAAAATTAATTGCTTATCCGATTCCTCGCTGTCAACACTGCTGTCCAACGTGATTAATGGGCAAATAAATACTTTTGTCTATCAAAATGTTTCATGGCAACCCTGCTCACTCCTGTTCTGCAAAGGCGAGTGAGGAGCACTGAACGCGAGCGAGCAGGGGCGCCCAAAAGAGAGTGAGAACGTTACCAGCAGTCACAGGTCACAGCTACCATTTACTTATACGGTTTAGCAAAGCCAGCAATTGCTTATGATTTTTATTCATATGAAAATAAGAAATTCCTTTTTTGTTTAAGTAATTGCTTTTGAAGCAATTGATTTTGCTAATAAGGAATTGCTTGTAAGGAATTGCTTAGTTTTTATTCATCAAGGTAAAAGTCTGTACATTTGAAAAAAATCATAGTTTTGACAAATCTAGTATGTTTGAAACTGATACAGCAGGAGGTAAAAAAATTACTGATTTAATACTTATTTGAATTATTTAGATTTTGATAATAATATCTTCACAGTTTCTGCTGTTAAGTGCAATCAAAATGTAGAAGTTCAAAGGGTTCCATTGCCCTTTAAGAAAGCTTTGATTTGGCCTAATGCAATTCCAAATAAAAAAGTAAAAAAATCAAATAGGATCTCTACGATATTAACGTCTGAAAAATGGCAGATGCATCACACACAAATTCAGGAGGAGAAACTAAGAAAACAAATGGAAATACAAGAAAGAAAAAGACATAGAGATGAAGCAAAGAAAAAAAGTTGAAGAAAAAGAAGCCAAAAAAGCTATTGCCGAGGAAAAGAAAAAACTTAACAATGAAATTAAAATGTTAATAGCCGAAAAAAAGAAAATAATAAAAAAGAAAAATAATTAAGTACATTTAATAAATTATAAAGATATAATTGTAACAATATATATACAACAAAATTATATTACTTGTAAGATAAATAAAATGTTTATACTTTTATTTTCTAATCTGTTTATTATGGCTATTTATACAATAATTTTATATTTCTGTACTTCTTAATTTTCCTTAACAGATTTTTCCATTTAAGACAAAGAATCAGTTTTTAAAATAATTTTTACACGATTATAAAGCCTATGGCTAGGTACTGGGACATGAAAATCGGGACGCTAGGTCAATCGCGTGAGGTTGGCTATATATTGGTACATTTACACGTACAAATATTCTTGTTTATTTTATGTTAAATATATAAAAGAATAAAATTTTGTTATGTAAGTACTGATGAGAAACAACAAAATCTTTATGAATGAAAAAAAGTTTCATTTAAATTGTTAATTTTATACACAATATTCATTATACTTTGTCACCGTTTCCTTAAACGGCTAGTTATTGGTACATTTACCTTACACAACTATGCGCAACGCGTGACGACGATTACTAAAATTTTGATTGAATAAATTATATTTTACCAAGAGTATAGCATCAGATCTTGTGACAATTAATCAGAATGACATTTAATAATACTCGAATGAATTTAGTTTTTATTACATACTCAAATAAACGCAACGTTGTATGTACAGTAGAGCGTCAATTAACCGAACCTCGATTAACCGAACGGTCGATTATCCGAAGGAGGACTTGCCCTACATATTTACAAAGTTTCATAATTTTTTGAATTTCCGGGTTCGGGATCTTCCCCTGTCAAAAGTATGGGGGTTGAAACTTGGTAACCCGACATACATGAAAATGGTTACTCCTACCAAAACAACTCATACGACCTTTTTTGTAGAGAATTTCCTAAGCTATAAATTGTATAACTGTTTTTGTCGCAAAACTGTTATATAACGACATATTCGCGAAAACTGTTGTTTTTTTGTTCAACCCTCTGTAAAATTTTTAGCGGCGGTCGGATCGATGGGGACTTTTGACATATTGTTTAAAACGACCAAATAAAGGCCCATACCAAAATTTAGCTTGGTGGGAATTATTACGTAGATTGGGCAGGTTTCCGTCTAATTTCACTGGACTATAATATAAATTAACGCAGTAGTACTCCTGTATTTAATAAGTAATTTTAGGCGTAATTCCTATGGTTATAAACTGTGTAAAATACACGAATGCTTCATTCTCCGAACTCTTCGATTATTCGAACAATTCGAATTTCCGAACCACCTCGGTCCCAAGCAGTTCGAATAATTCACGCACTACTGTATGTAATATTAGGGTGGACCTTAGTCTCTCTTGTCGAAAAATAATTTTGAGATTTTTGGCGAGGACACCCCCCAGGATTGTGCCATTGGGAGAAAAAATAATGTGTGCAAAATTTGAAATCGATCGGAGAGCGGGAAACCATGCCTCAGCGCATTTGAAAATTTTTTATTTTTGTAACTCGTTTTTCTCCATTGTAGTATATCGTTAATATATATTTTTATATATCGTTAAATGTTCCTTTTTACGCTCTGCAATAATATAGAACCAAAGTATAAGATCACTTAAACAAAAACATCATGACCTGAAATTTAAAAAATTAACCATCAAAAAATATTTTTTTCGTTGGCATTATATTTACGATGTCAAACAGTACAACTGTCGCCTAAATTTTTTTTCATATAATTAAAAATAACAGATTAAAGGAAAAGTACACCCGAAATTCACAAATTTTTGCAGATATTATTCTATTTATTTTAAAAACTATGGGTCTAGAAGAAAATCTGACTACTCCCCGCGATGCAGCAGACATTTTTCCTCTGGAAAACATCAACAAAAGTGGTAAGTGACGTTTTGTTTTCAATACAGAAAACAACAGCGGCGGGCGTATCCATTGCCGCTCAGCGACAGAATCGCTAAAACGCGCGCGACTACCACTGTCGGCGCCGTACGCTTTGCCAAACTATTTCGCTTCTGAATTGAAAACTAAACGTGACTCACCACTTTTGTTGATGTTTTCCGATGGAAAAATGTCTGCTGCATCGTGTGGAGCAGTCAGATTTTCTACCAGACCCTTAGTTTTTAAAATAAATTGAAAGATATCTGCAAAAATTGGTGCATTTCGGGTGCATTTTCCCTTTGATCGTTGTTTAAATATATTTAAATGGTAATAATGCAATAATAACTTATATCGTTGTATTCCGGAAGGTTGATAGAATACTTTGACGGTACAAGCAACCGAATAACTATTACTGTTTGAACACGAAAGATGTTCAAAGTTGAAAATTTGCAATTTTTTTAAAAAAGAAACAATTTCTCGAAAACTTAGGATGATGGCAAAAAACGGTTTGCAAATTCGTATTCAGCGCACAAAAATCTATAAGAAACGGGTATTGAATGTTACAAGTCGAGATGGCTGTTGAATAGTTACAATTAAACTCTTGCATGAGTTTGACTGCTCGTTCGGCCGAATCGTTCACTGCTAAATTATTTACTATATTTAATCAAATATTATAATTGGGATCATTTTCCCATTCTAGAGAATCCATATTTATAAAATCTGTTGGAACAGTGTACTCTTAATGAAAGTATCGGTTATTTCATAAAAAAATTGAAATCTGTTATTTATAAATATATGAAAAAATTTCTTAGACAAAAATTGTACTGTTTGTCACGTCCCGGGTGGAGGTCTTTAGGACAATGACATATTGGGTTTAGGAATCTCAGGCGCGAAGGTCAGCTTCGTAGCACTGAGGGTGAGTAGGATTCAGGCGCGAATGCCAGATTCGTAGCACTGAGGGTGAGTAGGATTCAGGCGCGAATGCCAGATTCGTAGCACAGAGGGAGAGTTGGAATTTAGGCGCGAATGCCAGATTCGTAGCACTGAGGGTGAGTAGGATTCAGGCGCGAATGCCAGATTCGTAGCACTGAACGACCAGGGAAGGGTTAAACAGAATCTCGCACCTGGGCAACACTCATTGGAACACCCGTGGTTTATATTTAGGCTTGGTAATTGAATTTTTTCAACACCTGCATGAAAATGTGTGTTTTTTTACGCTTGCTGAGCGGGAGCAAAATTACCAATTTCAGACGTATTCGCGTTTTCTATTTTTCTCCCAAGGGAAAAAGACTTTACGCGCATGCGTATTCGCATAATTTTTTACTTTCCTCCCAAGGAAACCTTAGAGCATATACTATGGAGGTCTCATTGAAAGCGGGAAACTGTTGCCAACATGGTGCGAGAGAGAAAGACATGTGCGAGCGAGAGAAGTATATGTCCTAATCCACCGTAATGCGCATGCGCCGATATCGTGCGAACGAGAAACCATCGTGCGAACTGGTGCGAGAGAGTGAAGTATAGATTCTCTCGCTCGCAAGATGTGTTTCTCTCTCGCACAATATCGGCGCTTGCGCTTTACGGTCGAATAGGACATATACTTCTCTCGCTCGCACCAGTGGCACATGTCTTTCTCTCTCGCGTGATGTTGCCGACAGTTTCGAGGCAGTCACTCTAAGGCAATGATACCTCCATGTATATATGCTCTAAGAAGGAAACTGGAGTTTGGCGTTACCGTATGGTATGAAGATGCAGTTGTTCGACTAATCGTTATCGATCATGCGTGTTTTATCTTGATATTACAACTGTCACAGTACCATTTTTCATTAAAAGATACAATTAAAAGGTAAAATGAATAATAGTGACAATGATAGCGTCACGGGATACCACACGCCCCCGATATAGCAGAAGCTGCAAAAGCCATCGAAGAAAATTTGCTGCCATCAAAATCGAAAGTAAAATACCAGATGATATACCAAAAATTTATGGCGTGGCGAGATAACCATAAAGTGGAAAAAAAAATTTGTTAGAAACTAAATACACGTATTTATTAATTTCGACAGCATAAACGAGCAATCGAAAATGCATATTTTTTGCAAATCGCTCAACAGGCTTTCAAAAACACACCTTTCATGCAGGTGTTGAAAAAAATATAGTGCGTGAGGCTGTGGTTACAGTGGACGCGTTTTCGCGCGAACTGAGCATCGCGCAACGTCGTCGCGAAATTTCGCGCGAAAATTTGTTTTTCAGAAATACGTGTCTGTAATAAATATATATTTTTACTCGTATATGACGATAGCCAAAATGAATACATCGTTTTTTAGAGGGCATTTCGTCAGAAGAAAGACCTGCCATTACGTTTTTAGCCAAGTGCATACTTTATTTCCTTTTTAATTTATGTTTGTATTTTAAAAATAAGAGGATTTTTTTTTTTAAGTGTTGCTGAAATACATTAAAGAATTAAATGAAAAATGAAATAAGAATGAAACAATAAAATAATATTATTTATTATGTTTGTCTCCTTTTTATTATTCAAAATATTTGTTTGACAGCTGCATCAGATAGTGCGAGGTTAGACATTGTATATGTGTATGTAGTGTGACGTCGTAGATATTGTAGATGTATTGCTGTACAGAGATTGTCGCCGGACTTCGCGCGACCAGAAACAAATTGATTTGATATTGCCAGCGAAAATCGCCTATCGTCGCTAGGCATTTGAAATCAATTTCTGATCGCATATAGATTAAAACTATGGACCCCGACGAATTAATTAATGCGGTGTTCCTACGAAAGCCCTTGTGGGATCAATTTGTTTCTGGTCGCGCGAAGTTCGGCGACAATCTCTGTACAGCAATACATCTACAATATCTACGACGTCACACTACATACACATATACAATGTCTAACCTCGCACTATCTGATGCAGCTGTCAAACAAATATTTTGAATAATAAAAAGGAGACAAACATAATAAATAATATTATTTTATTGTTTCATTCTTATTTCATTTTTCATTTAATTCTTTAATGTATTTCAGCAACACTTAAAAAAAAATCCTTTTATTTTTAAAATACAAACATAAATTAAAAAGGAAATAAAGTATGCACTTGGCTAAAAATGTAATGGCAGGTCTTTCTTCTGACGAAATGCCCTCTAAAAAACGATGTATTCATTTTGGCTATCGTCATATACGAGTAAAAATATATATTTATTACAGCCACGTATTTCTGAAAAACAAATTTTCGCGCGAAATTTCGCGACGACGTCGCGCGATGCTCAGTTCGCGCGAAAACGCGTCCACTGTAACCACAGCCTGACACGGGAGAGAAGCGTTTACGCCTCGCGTGAATTGCTGCCCAGTGTTCACGGGAAAAGGCCTGATAGCTCTCGGCTACCCTCTGTTGCGCATGCCCGCGACGAGCTGTGACGTCAAACCAATCAACGCCAAGCTGGTAAACGAACCGAATCGACGCCAGTGGCTGGCTTCGTTTCCCAGCTTGGCGTTGATTGGTTTGACGTCACAGCTCGTCGCGGGCATGCGCAACAGAGGGTAGCCGAGAGCTATTAGGCCTTTTCCCGTGAACACTGTTGCTGCCCTCGCTACGCTCGGGCAGCAAACTTCACGCTCGTCGGAATCGCTTACTTCTCTCCCTTGTCACGCAATATACTATACCGCTGCATTATTATAAGAAGCCGCCCGTATTTCCGCGAAATTCGTCTAGACCGTATGGTCGTACAAGACCTATACGAAAGTACGCCGTGTAAACACTATAAGAAACCTAGTGGTCGCGAACCGCGATCAGCTGTTGCAGCAGCCTGTTAGGATTTCTATTCTTGTAACCGAAGGAGCAAGACAATAATTCGAAGCGTGATTTAAAATAAGAACGTTATTTATTTTGAAGCACGAAAATACGCCATGCACTATTTATGCGATAGCGGTTGGTTAATATATGAATGCGTTGGACATTAAGCATTAGCACAGAGACATTTATATAAACGATGATCAATAGCAATTTATATGTATGAACATGAGATACATGAGTATTAGCAATGATAACAATATAATGGAATAAGAATTAGCAATGATAACGATATAGAGCAATAAGCATTACTAAAAATAGTAATATGAAGCAATAAGCTTAGCAAAATAATAATATAAAGCAATACGTATTAATATGAAATACGAAAAGCACAAGCAATACAATATAGTATAAATGAGGATGATATGCACTGGTACGATAGTTAATAATAATCGCTTACAGTAGTTGCCGTAGATGAGTAATCCGTTGGACACTGATTTTATGTTCGGATACTGGTTGTAAGAATAAGCGCGACTGATAATTTGTCGCAGATCTTCGCGGAAGTGTTTTCGTAGAAGAGGGCTACGGCCTCTGGGGCTATTGTATTTATGTGTTTCGCCGGAATGTCAGGTATGAGGGGTATGCGCGGTATGCACCATGACTCATGTGCAAAATATGCGGTCTATAATTAGATTGTATTTATGACTAATGCGCGAAATATGCGTCGTAATAGGACTTTCGGGGTTTTTATTTGGGCGTCCGAAAAGGGGATACTTAACCTATTGTGGCGTTGATTTGGTGGGTAGTTGAGGAGGGTTGAGACGTGGCCTCTAAGAGGGTTTGGGACGAGGGACTTGTTTATAACTAAATGTGTGGGAAGGAGATTGTGCCTCGTAGGGCGAAGAGGGGAAGGGAATTTTATAGTTGACCATCTCGAGATGGGGACCGCTAAGGTACATCTTCGGAATGGCCCGCTGTTTGGTAGAAGGGGTAAGAGTTCAGGTTTAGTGATTTTGGCGGAGTTATGGAGTGATTTTTAGGGAAAATGCTAGTTATAACCGCGCGAAAAATAGTGGGACGTCACATGTTTGACAAGGTAAAAATAATGTCAACGAAACCAGTTTTTTCTAAAGGTAAATTTATGAGATTTCAAGGTCATGATTTTTTTAAAGTAATTTTATACTGTGATTCTATATTGTTGCAGAGCCTAAAAAGACAAATTCAACGATATACAAACATGTATATTAACGATATACTACATTTGAGCAAAACGAGTTACAAAAATAAAAGAATTTCAAATGCGACGAGGCACGGTTTCCCGTCCTCCGATCGATTTCAAATTTTACACACATTATTTTACCCCCAATGACACAATCCTGGGGGGTGTCCCGAAAAAATTTGAAAGTCGAAAAATGAGGTCCACCCGAATGTAATATGTATGTAAGTCAGTGGCGCACCTAGAGGTGTTCAAGTACTTGAATATTCGGTAGGGTGGAGTGAAAAAACATTTTTTCAATGATCAAATTCTAATAGTGCGTAAAAGTTGTCTACTTGGCCCAATAAAACGTGTAAAAAATTTCAGCTCGATCGGATAATTTCTTCTGTGTGCACCAAAGGCCTTAACTTTCAAAATTTTAGTACAAAACTTAAGAAACTGCAACTTTCTTCAGCTGGTGGATTCTACCTTTTTTTATACCCAAGACTATATTTGTTGCGTAAATGAAGCAAAGAAACACCCGTGGCTGGTTTCGGAACGATAGGAATGGCACTGTAAACTATAAAAAAATGCAGCTCTTCGCTCACTTTCCTAACGGAACAAGTGGCCCAGAACCAACCACGCGGAGGTAGCTGTACGTCGGGCTCCTTGTTTTCTGTATTTTATATTTTTTCGTTTTTTTTAATAATTTAATTGTTTTTTTTTATGTATTTTGTATTTTATATATATTTTTTTTAATTTTAAGTTTTGTACTAAAATTTTGAAAGTTAAGGCCTTTGGTGCACACAGAAGAAATTATCCGATCGGGCTGAAATTTTTTACACGTTTTATTGGGCCAAGTAGACAACTTTTCCGCACTATTAGAAATTGATCATCGAAAAAAAGTTTTTTCCACTCCACCCTAATATTCGGGTAGCTTGAAATCCGAACCAAGCTGAAACCCGGTTTCCGAGCCGAGCCGAGTACCCGAATGAACCGAGCGGCTTGAAAGAACCGAGCGGCTCGAACAGAACCAAGCGGATTGAATTATTTCAAGCGGGCCGAAAGAACCGAGCGGCCCGAAAGAACCGAGGCGGCTCGAAAGAACCGAGACGGCCCGAAGGAACTGATTGTGAGGCGGCCCGAATGTATGTCTGTAGTGTCTGTACATTGTACGTCGAGCAGATAGGTTAGGAAATAGGTTATGTATACCTAACCCAATTATAATATAGACTGCGGAAGTTTATGTAAATGCATGTTTTTATTGGAATGACTTAAACAAGCGGGACTTTGACAGAACTATGTTTCATCATTAAGAGGATGTTAAAAATATATTTTCGATTTTACACATTTTGCATATTCTAGATATACGTTGCACATTTTGCATATATTTCATATTTTTTGCAGATACGGAATTTGTTTACAAATTAGCTTGGTGAACCTCGCCATTCAAATTTAATAGTTTCATATGTTAAACAGTTTAATAGTGTAATAGTTACATATATATTCAAAAGTTTAATAATTCAATAGTAGGTACAACGCCCATACAGCACACCTCGTTGCAGCAGTATTGCAGGGACGTTGCTGCAATATTACGTTGTTGCAGGTTGAATTGCAATATTGTAGGAACGTTCCTGCAATATTGTCGTGCAGTATTGGAGTGGCAATGATCCTACAATATTGCAGCAATATTGCAATTTCGTTGCCGTGCAATGTTCCATTGGCAACGATCCTGCAATATTGCTGCAATATTGCGCCCACATCGTCGTGCAATGTTCCAGTGGCAACGGTCCTACAATATTTCTGCAATATTGCGCGCACATCGACGTGCAATGTTCCAGTGGCAACGCCCCAGCAAAATTGCGCACACATTGCCGTGCAATACTGTAGTGAAAACTTGTGGAAACATTACAACAATATTCTGAAGCAACTATGACTTTGTCAAAATTTTTCGAAATATGTACATGACGTCGAGTGGATTCTACGGTGTGTTTCATTTAACTGGATACGCTAGAATATCTCGTTGGCTGTTGAAGATATGAAAAAAGTGTTATCGCGGGAGTTGTATGTAGGTACATGAACTTATAGAGGAGATTCGAAGATCAATTTAATTTTTTTAGATAAAATAGGTAGGGGAAAGGTGGGATAGTTGATCAGCGAGGATACACGATCACATCAATTTTTTACTTAATATATTGGCAATTTGTGCCTGCTGTCACGCTAGTGTGGTAATGTTTATATCATCGCAACACTTCACGTTGCAGTTTTCTTTTGGGAGCATAGAATAATGTTGTTATAAGCTTCGATCTTATTTGCAGCCAAAAAGTAAATATTTCGGTCTGCTTGTTCTTCCTCCTTTTCGAGTAAATGTTGCATTTTCAACGATTTGAAATATACTAAGTAAAAACGGCAATTTCGAGTCAATTAATGCTATTTATTGATTTATCTAAATATTTATGGTAAGTTTAATTTTTCATCTTTTTCAAATCGAGTGCATTGAGGGATACATGATCAGTGTGTGAGGTGGGATACTTGAACAGCTGAAAATGCTCCAATAAAGAACCATAGAACGGCTAATGAAACAGAAAAATACGGCAAAGAAAGTGAGAAGGAAAATCTTTTCTTTATCATCATCTTAATCAGATGATATCTAAGTGAAATGTCTTTTAAGAATGCATTTATGTTGTTTTATGTCATAGAGTTTAATTCTTCGGTTTCATTTTTTCAGTAATTCCTTCAAGTTTGTTATAGTTTACTTTCTTTTTATGATATTCCCTTTATTTCATGTTATTGACGAAGATAATAAATATTTTTTAGAAAGTTAATGTGATTTTTTACTCTGAAAGTTCACTGATCAAGTCTCCCTCACCGTTTGATCAAGTCTCCCCTTCAGTGGGGGATACTTGTGCATAACGTCACTGCCAGAAAATGTTGAAATTCTGTCATTAAAAGTAGTTTTCAGCTCTCAAATTTGTCAAAGTATATTGGGAATACTCAAAGAATCACAACTTACATAATTAAATGCAAACAAAGCAAACCATTATTATTATTTTAATAAAAAAGCAAAACTGATCAACTATCCCACCTTTCCCTTACTATATTTTTTAATGTCTGAAATTATTATTATTATTATTAAACGTCTTTATTGCACAAATACGTATATACAACCCCCCCCCCCCCCCATAAACATGACTCATGTATGAAAGAAGCTAATTCCCTTTAATTCACGAAAAAAGTTCACATGCAAAGATTGTGAAATCAACTTTGCAAATTCCAATTGTATTCTCGGTCTCCGCTCGAACACTGATTCCTCTGTCACTTTTTATACTTGACATTCCTTTACTGGCCACAAATCAATTCAGTGCTCAGATTTTCAGCTTCGGTTTTAAGGAATTAGCGGGCGTTGTATAAGAAGGGGAGGGGGGGGGGAGGATTTCATCACTTTTTTCATATAAATTACTAAGTGCTCATACATACAGCTAAATCTAACGTAGAAGTACAAATAATACTGTTTTTTATCCTCGACTTTTTCATGTATTTGAGGGGGGTAGGGCAGAGGAGGGACATTATAAGATTTCTGGAAAAGGTTGACGGAAAGAACCCCGTGGAAAAAAAAAAGTGAAAATTGTACCCAATCAGCAATAATCAATAAAAATATTACCCATTACCACAAATCCAAACGACTTGAAATCAGTCACTCGCGGTTTTACGAAAAAGACAAAACGACGCTGAGTTCGGGTCGCTAGTCGCATCCCGAGTTCCGTAAATCTTCTTTACCATCGTGACATTTCAAAAATGTTAACAACTAGCAGGTTATGATTGAATGACAGCCAAATGACATTTATAAATTATGCTTTCGAGGCGACACCTACTGGCGTCAAGTGGAGGAGAACAACGTGACGTCACGAAACGTCTTAATGAAAAAAGTATCATTTTGATAACTATTAATTCAGAATAAATCTTATATCTTTTAGACAAATAGCTTGATACATTAAGTAAAACGACATATGGGTTCGAAAAAAATAAATGATTCGCTTAATCATGTAAAAACACCGGGACTATGTCATAAAATAAGATAATAAGGCTAAAATAGCTCCGACGACCTGTCAATTTCGCTATCTTTCGTGTATAGAGACATGGTCGCTCAGTGTGCCTATGGGTAGAGGGGGAAGGGGAATTAGCTTCCAGACGCGACCGCGTCTGTTGATAGGGTGGACCTTATTTTTCGACCATCAGATTTTTTTGGTCCCGTACCCCAGAACTGTGACACTTATTGGGAAAATGATCTGGGAAAAATTTCAGCCCGATTGGACCACGGGAAAAGGACGCGCAACGAATTTGAAAATTTTGAACATTTTAAACCTTGACATAAATATACATTATGACATATCGTTGAATTTGTATTTTTTTTGTGTTTAAGAATACATACACAGCATATACGATTGTTAACAAAAAAAACGTCCGTGACCTTGAAAACTCGAGAGAGTGACCTTGAAAAAAAAATTTCCTCCCATTATATTCGCCTCTTTATATACTACAACTTTTGTCTGAAGAGTTTTTTCATATATCCATAAACGATGGAGATATTAGACATTTTTGATTTTCATTATAACGCTCCATTATACAGAAGAAAAGCAGTTCTCAGACTGGAAATAAGTTATTATAGCTATTATGTAAATTACGAATAGAAATGTCATCAAAGTATTGCGTCCCAGACCTGCTCGTGGACGTTCGATAAGACCGAGCAGATCTTGCCATAGACGCGACTGTGTTAACAAACACAGTCTTAAATGCGTCTCAAAAATTCAAATAGCCACGGAGGTATTCATTAGGGGTTCCTTTATATTAAAAATGCTTTAAAAATACTTTGATAAATTCTCTTTTGTGACGTCAGGATACTGCTTTCTATATTCCGTCACATTCTGCAGTATAAATTGTTTCCCCTCTTCATTTTTTGATAATATTTTGTTATATTCTTCTATAAGTTTAACGCCACGCTCAGCGGTGTCATTTACCACTTTTAATCCGTTCACGATGTTTCGCCCAATTTGGAAAGCCTCGTCATCACTCCATGTAGAAGGGTCTTTTTAAAAAAATGTGGTAGGTATTAAAAACCGTTCAAAGAATCGTTTGGAATCAGGAGAAATAAAATGTTCCATTTTTTTTGTTGACTAATTGTTCCACAGCCTTTGGAAGGATATTATATTTTTTAACGCATTCGTTGTCGTCACTGCCTACACTGGCATTTATTGCCTCTATCATTTTTATTTTAGTGTCATTCCCAATGGCACTATCGAAAAATAATAATGCGGCAGTTTCTGGGCTTTCTGGTGCCAAATACCAGAAAGGATTGATCATTTTGTTTATTGCAGTGCGGCTGATTGTATCGTCAATTTGACGTTAAGCAGATCAATTGTTTACAAATTCCAAATCTTGTCGCGGGCTTCTGTTGCGACTGGAGCTTGTATCCACGCTTTTAAATACAAATTGGCGGGGAAAATACAAATGTCGCGAATTCCAATGGCCTTTTAGCTAGTCAAGATAAATTCTTTTCGAAATAAATATATTTTTATACAATATATCGCCTTGGCCATCCATCGAGCGTGATGAAAAACTCCTGGAACTCGAAATGTACAATTTTTTCTAGGAGTTCTTCTCGTGGTCGTTTGATGTTTTTCAAGGTTTGCATTGCAAACTCCGGCAAAAAATATAAAATCCTTCCAAAGGATGTGGAACAATTAGTCAACAAAAAAATGGAACATTTTATTTCCCCTGATTCCAAAAGATTCTTTGATAGGTTTTTAATACCTACCACATTTTTTGAAAATGACCCTTCTACATGGAGTGATGACGAGGCTTTCCAAATTGGGCGAAACATCGTGAACGGATTAAAAGTGGTAATTGACACCGCTGAGCGTGGCGTTAAACTTATAGAAGAATATAACAAAATATTATCAAAAAATGAAGAGGAGAAACAATTTATACTGCAGAATGTGACGGAATATAGAAAGCAGTATCCTGACGTCACAACAGAGAATTTATCAAAGGATTTTTAAAGCATTTTTAATATAAAGGAACCCCTAATGAATACCTCCGTGGCTATTTGAATTTTTGAGACGCATTTAAGACTGTGTTTGTTAACACAGTCGCGTCTATGGCAAGATCTGCTCGGTCTTATCGAACGTCCACGAGCAGGTCTGGGACGCAATACTTCCAGAGTTGGGCATAATCAATTACATTTGTAATTGATTATGTAATCAATTACTTTCATTGCAATTACAGAGTAATTCCGAATAAAAAGTAATTGCAATTACATGTAATGCATTTAGCAATTACATTATAATTTGCAATTACATGTAATTTTAATTACAATGTAATTGATCTGCACAATTACAATTATAATTGTAATTTTGTAGAGCAATTACAGTGTAATCCCAATTACAATTGTAATTGTGCAGAGAAATTACATTGTAATCACAATTACAATTGTAATTGTGCACAGCAATTACATTGTAATTGTTAGATGTAACTGTGGGGCAATTACAATTACAATTGTAATTGTGCAAAACAATTACAATTACAATTACGATTACAATTAGCGAATACTTGTTGCTGCGAAGACAATAGCATTTTTTAAAGGTTTGTTATAGATGCCGACATCTTAGTCAGTCATGACTTCGTGAAACTGGTTTAAAAATAGTAATTTCAGTAAAGGATCATAAATTGTAAACAAATTAAAAGCATTTATGATACCGCCTATAATATTAAAGTAATAACAAAAAATGAGAAACAGAAAAATTTCTTTAGAAAGAAATATTCAATTTTGTATTTGTTAATATCTTGCTCTTAAAAATAATAATATACCTACTTTATATCATTCGAGGAATTTTCTTTCATTCCATTCAAACTTCATACTGAATGAACGCACGACCGGATACGGTCAACCGGTCCCTAGAAATACTATTTTGATGGTACGTGATTTTCGGAATCAGGGGACCATTTTACATAAGAAAAAGATAGTGACATCTGCTGCGCAAATTTTTTTTATTTATTTTGTAAACTGGTGTAATCGGTGGTCGGCTTTAGTTTTTGAGATATTCATAAAAATATTTTGATATTTATTCGGAATCAGGTACATCTGTGTTGATCGTTTCCGAGATATCGGTATAAGAGTGAGGTGAGATCGTAATCATGATTCATGGGCGTGCAAAAACTTACAAGCAGAGGTTTCTAGGTGTCCGCCACCGATTGCTTCGATTTTTGAACATGTTTTAGAGGCCGAAATACTAACAAATACATTTTTTTTTTACCCGTTTGCATATTTAGGGGATAAACCACTCCTCCAAATTCAGAAGAAGAGGCACAAAAGTTCCTATTGTTAGTTTCAAGAATATTGTAACACAGTGTTGAATAAAACTTGATATAAATTTAATTTGCGCTATAACTTGCTGTACGCATGATGTTTTTGTCGTCAGTTACATTTGTACCTTTTCTTATGAACTTTGAGGTGTGGTTTCACTCCCTAAATATGCAAACGGAGTAAAATAAGAAGCATACTTGTTATTTTTCAGTCCTCTAAAACATATCCAAAAACCAAAGTAATCGGAGGCGGTCACCTAAAAACCTCTCCTTGTCACTATCTTTCGTGTGCCACAGTATTGAACCCTCTTCGTAAAAATTAATTAAGGTGAAGGTCTCGTCCTTCGACCGTCCCTTTCGGTCTGTCTCGCGATAGCACTTTCAGACTACGATGCTGGTTCGTATTTCGGAAGCAACTGTCGGATAGTAATATTACTATGTGTTCACTCGACAGCAATCTACAACGCGTCCAGTGTCTGAGAGTTAAAGGCTCCCACAGACCAACGCGAATATTCGCGGCGGCAGCGGATCCAACGCTGTTCAGCAGTTTTTTATACGTGGCGGCTTATGGGCAGCCGCGTCTGATCCGCGTTGGATCCGCTGCCGCCGCGATGGATTCGCAGCACTTTACTAAACGCGGCGGCTTCTGAGTTTGTTCACATCAACGCGAAACATTTCCGCATAGGTTTGGGTGTTGCCTTTAAAAGTCGTTCTCCGATAGTCACTCTCGGACGTAGTGTCCACTTGTGAGAAATACTATCAAGAACTGCTCGCGCGAGTTTTACTCTCAAGTGAACACCTACTTATAAACTATATAAAGTAAGTGGTTCAATCTCCTAGACACATTGAATAAAAGATATGTATTATGTAAGTAATGTCTTTTTAAGATTGTCGGTTTGTTCAATTGTAACTACGATCAAATAGTTACAATTTAATAACTATGGAATTGTCTTGCACAATTGCAATTGCAATGTAATTGCGCTGCAAAATTTCGATTACAAGTGCAATGTAATTACTCTCCAATGTAGTTATCCTGCACAATTACAATGTAATTGTCCTGACATTTACAATTACAATTTTAATTACAGTGTATTTGTCCCGCACAATTACAATTACGGTGTAATTGTCCTCCACAATTACAAATGCAATTACAATTACAATGTAATTGTCCCGCACAATTACAATTTTACGATGTATTTGTCCTCCACAATTACAAATGCAATTACAATTACAATGTAATTGTCCTGCACAATTACAATTACAATTACAATGTAATTGTCTTGCACAATTACAATTACGAACTATATAATTGTAATTGATCAAGACAATTACATGTGGCAATTACAATTGTAATTGTGGTCAACAAAATTAACGATTACGGAAAGTAATCTGTAATTGAATTACACAATTACATTTCAATCGTAATTTGTAATTTGTAATTAGATTACATTTTGCCCAACTCTGAATACTTCGATGACATTTCTATTCGTAATTTACATAATTGCTATAATAACTTATTTCCAGTCTTAGAACTGCTTTTCTTCTGTATAATGGAGCGTTATAATGAAAATCAAAAATGTCTAATATCTCCATCGTTTATGGATATATGAAAAAACTCTTCAGACAAAAGTTGTAGTATATAAAGAGGCGAATATAATGGGAGGAAATTTTTTTTCAAGGTCACTCTTTCGAGTTTTCAAGGTCACGGACGTTTTTTTTGTTAACAATCGTATATGCTGTGTATGTATTCTTAAACACAAAAAAATACAAATTCAACGATATGTCATAATGTATATTTATGTCAAGGTTTAAAATGTACAAAAATTTCAAATTCGTTGCGCGTCCTTTTCCCGTGGTCCAATCGGGCTGAAATTTTTTCCAGATCATTTTCCCAATAAGTGTCACATTTCTGGGGTACGGGACCAAAAAAATCTCGCAAAATAATTTTCGTCAAGAGTAGCTAAGGTCCACCCTAATATACAATCTAGCAAGAGAAAAGAGAGAAGAGAAGACAAATGTAAAGGTTCAGTCTAAAGACTGTTTTCCAACCTAACCTAAAACGACACCGGGTGAAATTTGTAGTACGCACCTATAGTGTTACAAAACCCTAATGGGTTTGTCAAATGAGCCTTCGTTTTTGAATAATTTGAGTTTAAAGTATTGCACGGTAGGAGTATAAGTTCGAATACGAAAGCAATTTTATCAATCAGCGGTTGTAGCTGCGGCGGTAAAGTGTTCGTCTACGATGCTACAGGTCCACGGTTCGAATCCCCCTGGGGTAAAAGAATTTTCTATGAGAAAAAGACACACGGGCGTTATACTACTACTATTCTGCACACAGTCACGTCGTCGCGTCCCCACTGCCCGAAACGTTGCGGCGGAAATATACTCCTGCAATATTGTTAAGGCGGACATAGGAGGTGAAAACCTGCAACGTCTCTGCAATGATGCGGTGCAATGGAGTTGCAGGATCATTGCCACAATTTTGCCGTTTCGTTGCAGAATCATTGCCGGAACGTTGCAGGACTACATATTTGTAATGTTGGCGCAACTTTGCAAAAATACACACCTGCAATATTGCGAAGGCGGACATAGGACTGAACCTGCAACGTCTCTGCAATGTTATGTTGCAATATTGCCATCTTGCACCGCATCATTGCAGAGACGTTGCTGCAATGTTATGGTGCTGTGTGGGCGGCTTGATACGTATAATATACAATTATTACAGTACAATTATTAGTATACTACAGTTTGATAAAAGAGGTTAAATATAACCCCCCCGCCCCCCGTTACCTTTTTCAGCATATTTGCATATTCGCGGCATATCATACTTGCATAAACTTCCGCAGTCTAGGTATAAATAAATAAATAGACGAATAATTTTTGAACAAGCAATATAAATTGACACACAATTTAATTTTTTTATTTAATTAATTTAAGAACACGGTAGTAATCCGTTTGAATGAGGATGGGAAATATTTCTGAAAGAGCGTATGAAATCACAAGAAACTTATTTGCATTACACACATATTTCATACATAATGTAGGGGAGAGGCTTGCAGGTTGCCACCCCTTAGCTTTTTTGTTCATAACTCGTCATAAAATTAACGTATCATTGATTTATGGTATAAGTTGGAAAGAGGAAGTGTGGAGCTACAATCCTGAGCTAGAAATCATAAAAAGAAAAATTATACTGCAAATTCTCGAAAGTATCTAAAATTGACTCCTTGAAATTTTGGCTTACAGGTTGCCACCCCTAGAAAAATTGCTGAAAGTGTATAAAAACTCAAGTAAAGCTTCGCATATCGATGTTGTATGCCTTTGCAGTGCTCTTCCTTGATTTATTGTTGACTTTGATTGCTTTAATTGCGTCGAGCAACGCTTCAAAATCCTTAATGCCGCGTTCAGATTTTCTTGACCTGCGTGCTGTCATACTATAAATGTATCAAAAATGGAATAAATAAACGAAAATATGACTAAAATGCAATAAAAACACTTCACTTCAAACTCAATGACAATAGTAAACATCACATAATCATGAAAAATGACATTTGAGTGTAAACAAGCGGAAAAGAGAGAGGTGGCAACCTGCAAGCCAAAAAAGGTGGCAACTTGCATTTCGACGCATTTTTGGAAAATATGAGAAAAAATTGTCAATTCATATGTTTGGAAATCTGTTTGGCATATGTAAATTAGATAAAAAAAAACAACACAGTACGAATAGTTACCTTGAATTGTCGAAGAAAATGTTCAGTTTACGAGCACAGGGAAAACACACAATTTTAATAATTCAATTTCTTGACAAACACTATATCACACTTCGCTCAGCAAACACAGTGTTATTGCGTCTGTCCGCTCCAGAGGTTAATAAATAGTGACAACTACTCTTTTAACGTCGATGTGAGTCAGAGTTGAGGTTATGACACTGCTAGAAAGTCGAAATACAGCAGGGGTGGCAACCTGCAAGCAGTGGCAACCTGCAAGCCTCTCACCTACGCATACTGCATAGTATGTACATTGTTACGCGCCGACCATTTTTTCTTAAATTTGTAAACACTTATCGGGAGACTAACTACTTTAATAAACACACTCACAAGGGACGTTCGGCAACCCGGAAATTCAGAAAATTATGAAACTCGGTGTGCAAGTAGAGTAGTTCATCCGTAACACAATCCTATTTTTCGTTGGTGCCATAAAGCATTTTTTAGAGGTGAAATCACCCCTTGAAAAAAATGCAGAATTTTCTTTTCCGTGGAATATCTCGAGAACGGTGAGAGATATCGAAAAGAAGTTTAAACAAATGTTGCAGCCTTCTTTTATATCTACAAAACAGCGTAAAACTAATTTTTGAAAAATTCATATTTTTCAAGTTACCCCCACCACCAACTCTTAAAATTAAGTTTTTGTATTTTGTAAATATACGCTGACATACCTCTGGATAATCTCTTTTCATACATATAAATAGTTTATGTGTTATATTTTTTTTGCAAACAAATAAAACCTCTATTACCGAATTTGAAGTCCATTTTGGCAGTTTCCATTAATAACATGGTTTCTTAAAGCCATATTTAAATTCTTATTTATGTGAAGTTCAGACAGCTTTCAATTATTTAAGCAAGGCAGTACGTACCTAAAATTGCATCCAAGGTAAAACTCATTAAAACTAATCAGTGACGTGCATGAATCAGTATGATAACAGCACATTCGTACATGCATTACTTGAAGTGTAATCTTATTAGGCTATTTTGGAAACCACACGATAAATAAATAATGCGTGAAGATTCACAATGACTTTGCAAAATATATATGTTATCATTGAAATGACTCAGAATCGCATTGATGCGGATAACCTTGTCGAACCTTCAGATTTTCCGAATTTTCGGTAAACATGTTTTTGTACTCGCGTCTTTGAGTGATATAAATATTCCCGAGGATGTAGCCAATGACAGTTACATTTTTGGCAGCAGTTACCATCCAATTGAAAAAAGATCATGGTTTGAAAGACTATTTTTTTTAAAATGCAGAGGATTAATGTTGCTAACGTAATACACATGTTAGCCACAACATTTCAAATTGCAAGTATAACACAGACACCTATAATCCCGGTAGAAACGGAACTGCACAATGAAATTCGGGACATTATAAAAAAGTTTCAAAACATACATTCCCTACCATTAATTGAACATGATTATGTGCTCGATTATGCCGATCCATCAGAACCACATGGTGCACAAGTTGTAGAGTACATTATGCCTGCAGAAGAAGAAGAAGACTGTTTTGAACCTGCAGAATGTACTGTTGATGATGAAGGTGGAGAAGTTGACTTAAGTTATAAGAGAAAAGCTGTAACGTTTTGGAAAAGCGGAAAAAAGGCACGTCGAACGCTTACCAGTGTACAGAAAAATTATCGCATGGTTAAATCTTTGCAGCAGCTATACAGGTGGGAGGCGTGTGTAGAGAGAGGTGGAACAAATGCAGATAAATTTGCATTTATTGCAGACTATGTACTGGAAAAGTTTGAAGAAGCTTGTGACAGAAGATCTATTGTTCATGACATGAATTTAAGATTGTGGGCCTTGGAGGCAAAAAACCAGGTGGACCTACCCCAATTCGTGGCAGGTAAATGGTGGATTTGGAACTTTAAGACTGTGCATTGAATTGTGTCCCGCAAGATAACAACATTCAGGACGCAATTTACATTTGAAGATATTGTAACGTTCTCAAACGAGACTGAGCCGTTAGTTGCAGGCGATTCCACAAGTAGAGCGGTTTACCTGTGAAATTATGGGATTGGTTCGGGTGGCGTGCAATTAAGAAATGAATTTCACAAAACGAGAGTCCTTCTTTAACAATAATTAACAGTTGGTTTATTCAAGAATAAAGGCTTTGACTCTAGGTCAAAAATAGAATATAATAATGTTTGAAACTATAACGGTAAGTATAATTATGAATCGACATACAAGTCGATATTAAAGGATATTCCTTTGATTTAGGTTTCGATGCTTGTTCGGAAATAAGTATACGTTTGATTTCGGTTACTATGCTAACCCGGTAACTAAATACAGTTTTACTGTTTGTTGATTAATATGATTGTTGGTATAATAGTACGATACTAAATCGTATTTGAACAATAAGTCTCTTGGTTTAAATAATAATGACGCTTGGTCGATTTGGTATTAGAGTTTTTCTTCTGGTGCCTATGAGCTGGCCCACGCTTTCCAGGAAGGAAGCTGAGGGGCTAGTTAAAGCGACCTCGAAGGAAGTTGAGGGGCTAGTGAAAGCGACCTCGTAGGAATTTGAGGGGCTAGCTAAAGCGACCTCGGAAAGGTGTTGAGGGGCTAGTGAAAGCGACCTCGGAAAGATGTTGAGGGGCTAGTTAAAGCGACCTCGAAGGAATTTGAGGGGCTAGTGAAAGCGACCTCGTAGGAGTTTGAGGGGCTAGTTAAAGCGACCTCGGAAAGGTTGAATGTAGGAATTTGAATGTTGGAGATTGAATGTTGGTAGTCAGGACGTAGTATATATATATAAACTTGTGGAGAGACTTCTATAAGCGGCGTGCTTATTGTTCGGTAGCAGAACCCAGTCTGAATCTAAGCTGCTGGCAGGCTCGTATTTATACAGTTCTGCGATACCTTGCTCCAGCCAATCACTAGTCATCTGGACTAGTGCGCCAATTAGAAATGGGATCCGGTTCCCGCCGGTTCACGTACTACGCTCAGTTTATTTGGTGTCCGGTTGAGTGCACCAATTAGAATTAGCTTCCGGTTCCCGCCGGTTCGCGTACTACGCTCAGTTCGTTCGGCGTCCGGTTAATCGCGCGGTCTGTGCGCGCGCGCTTGGGTTATTCGCGGCAGTGAGTTCGCGGTTAGTTATGCGCATGCGTTGCGCGTTACTTGGTTCGCTGTTTCCCGCCGTATAATGGCGTCGCTCGCCCGCGTCATTAATGCTAGTTTACACTTTAGGTAAATGTAAGTACAATCAAATGGGTTTAACACTTAGTTAGAAAGAGATAGGAAAAATGTACGGCGATTCGTAGCGGTACGTTACAATATTGACAACATCAAAAATATTGCAGAATCGATTGTTTCTCGCGTAAAGTCTAACATCCCAGCTGTCGGAGTTGAAGAAAGTTATAATGCAGACGAGAGTGGTTTCAACCTGGAAAAACATTCTGGGCGAACATTGGCGAAATTAGGAGTGAAAACGGTAGAAGCGACGATTCAATCGGTATCTTCTACAACACATAGCTACACTATAATGCCTATTATATCAGCAAGCGGACGTCTTCTTTCACCACTATACATAGTTTTGAAGGAATCTACAGGAACACTTGGTCCGCTAGTGCAAAGAACTCTATTCCGTCCGGTTAATATTTACATCGGAGCTTCAAAGTCAGGAAAACTCACGTCTGAACATTTTAAAAATTGGTTTAGCGAAGTGTATCTACCGAATACTGGCCGTAGAAGCATGCTCCTACTCGACTTGTGGACGGGACACTGCCCAAATGAGTTACAGCAGTTGATTTCACAAGACAAGGAAGTAACTTTTTCAATGATTCCAAAAAAAAAAACGACGGGCATCATTCAGCCTTTAGATGTGTTTGGATTCCGGATTTGGAAAAATTTCGTGCGGACATTTTCGGATAATGTGATTCTCCAAGAGAGAGATGTCAATTTGCACTTACCTAATGAAATAATTAAATTGCAGTCCCTAACCCACAACCAGTTTTCTTCGCCTAGATTTAAAAACCTTTTTCAATATGCTTGGTTGAAAGCGGATATCTAGAAACGCATCCCAGCGAATTTCAAAATCCTGTAGATTTCTGTTACTTCAGGAATGAAAAGCTTATACCCAAATGTAGTATTTGTGTGGAGCCGGCTTTTATCCGATCTGCATGGTGTGGCAAGTATTTTTTTTTAATCATTTCTATGAAGAATCTCATTATTGTACCAATTACGAACCGTAATTTTCAATGTATCTATCGTCTTCTATTAGTATAATTCTTTCAATGTATAATCAAACAATACAACATGTACACAAAGAGACTGCGAATGTTTAAATATTACTTTATGCGGCCACTTCATTAATGAAAAATTAATGTGCTGTTATCATACTGATTCATGCACGTCACTGATTAGTTTTAATGAGTTTTACCTTGGATGCAATTTTAGGTACGTACTGCCTTGCTTAAATAATTGAAAGCTGTCTGAACTTCACATAAATAAGAATTTAAATATGGCTTTAAGAAACCATGTTATTAATGGAAACTGCCAAAATGGACTTCAAATTCGGTAATAGAGGTTTTATTTGTTCGCAAAAAAAATATAACACATAAACTATTTATATGTATGAAAAGAGATTATCCAGAGGTATGTCAGCGTGTATTTACAAAATACAAAAACTTAATTTTAAGAGTTGGTGGTGGGGGTAACTTGAAAAATATGGATTTTTCGAAAATTATTTTTACGCTGTTTTATAGATATAAAAGAAGGCTGCAACTTTTGTTTAAACTTCTTTTCGATATCTCTCACCGTTCTCGAGATATTCCACGGAAAAGAAAATTCTGCATTTTTTTCAAGGGGTGATTTCACCTCTAAAAAATGCTTTATGGCACCAACGAAAAATAGGATTGTGTTACGGATGAACTACTCTACTTGCACACAGTGTTTCATAATTTTCTGAATTTCCGGGTTGCTGAACGTCCCTTGTCAGTCTAAATCTTCGTAATACTGGTTTATTATCCCGAGAATGTTCTCACGTGCACACCATGCCTTCTCACTCCGCGTCATGCCTCCTATATCTGCCCTCTGGCGGTCGACCTCTTACAGTCGGCCATCCTGTTCAATGATCGTCATCGATCACCTGGTGTACATTCCTTCATACCTTACTATAAATTCTCGCCTTGTTTACTTTTAACTTCTTATAACTAAATACAAATGTAATGCAGTCTACTGCAGATTTGCTATAAAAGTATCGCTCAACATCACCTCTTCCGGATTGCCTACTCTAATCCATGGTTTTAATCGGTCTGGCGATAAGATTGCCTCATACGCTTTCTGGGTTAACTGATACCCCGGTACATCTGTTATCACATAGCGGTTTAGGTCTAATACGTCTTTTACAATATAAGGACCCTTAACCCTTCGGTGGGCGCGCTCTTCAGACTTGCATGAGTGAGCGCGTTGCGGCATTTACACCGCAATCGGAGTTCTCGTTGTTTTACTTCTAAATTTTGACAATTTTAGGTCTCACAGAAGAAAATCGAAAATACATTAGTTGCTTAATAAACACCTATATCTTATTTTTCTGTCCTCTAAAACATATCCAAAAATCAGAACAATCGGGGACGAACACCTGAAAACCTTTGAGGGGTAGTTTCACCCCCTAAACATGCAAACAGGCCAAAATAAAAAAACACCTATATCTTATTTTTCTGTCCTCTAAAACATATTGTTACGACACAACGTCGATGATAAAGGCGTAACTCTTTGACGGGGTGTGCCGCTGCTCTTCTGACTAGTTAAAGTCTCGAGAACTGGTTGAGAAAATAAACTGCACGTTGTACGATATAAAAAGCTGTCACTTTATTTGTGGGTTGTTACTGACGTGAGTGACTGGACAAGAATGACCCGTCAGCTTGTCCAGCTTGCGAAGGAAAACCTCAGGAGGTGGTAGGTCTCTTAAAGGTGGGGTAGTTTTCTTTGGGGAAGGGGGACCCTCGCGGACAACCCTTGATGTGAGTCCCCGGATGGGATTTTCCTGACCCTTAAATTGAGGTAAAAACGGGACTTTGACCTGGGGGTCCTCTGCCACATCTAGCAATGGCCATAAAACAATTAAGGTTTAAGCCGTCGACATAGATGACCGGCTCTAGACCATAAACGGCCACGATGGCTTACAATAAACGCGACGCAGTAACACATATCCAAAAATCAAAGCAATCGGAGGTGGACACATGGAAAACTTGTGAGTACATGGGCGCTCGCCGGCGGGATACGCGGTATACTTTCGTTTTCATTCAATTAGAGACACTTCCAAACTGAATTTGAACCGGACAAGTACGTAGCATGATGCTACAGTGTCCACTGGAAGAATCTTGAGTTGGACATGGATCCAGTTTGAACACTACATATGGTACAATACGAAATGTAAAATTTGCGGCTAACTGCCGCGGGCGCGCCCACCGAAGGGTTAAACTTAGGAATTAACTTTTGGTTCTCGCCCGCCGTATTGCCGTCGCTCTTAATCATAACGAGATCGCCTTTGTTATATTTAGTAGGAACTTTGTGTCGACTATAGTACTGCGTTTTATTGTATGCGCGCGTTTTTTCATCCGTCTCGATCGCTAGCTGTCTAGCCTCCTCTCTACCTGGGTGGATATCTTTGTCAACCTCTGCTAATGCTTTGAAATAGTCATCCAATGCAGTATCCGTCGCGCATCTTTGCTTATACCCTAATAGTAACCCGCTAGGTGTAGAGTTAATACTCTTGTGGAAGGTTGAGTACGTTCTTTCTAATGCCTGGTATCATCCGTTCGGCGCATCCGCCGTCTTCGCCAATGTCGAACGAAGAAAACGATTAACCCTTTCCACTATGCCGTTAGCCCAAGGGGCCGCCACCGTCACTTTAACATGCTCAATACACCGTTCACTGAGAAAGTTCTCAAATTCGTCCGCGGTAAATGCAGTGCCGCGATCCGATATCACTCTCACCGGTACACCGTACATGCTAATTAACAAGTTTAAATGCTTAACACTTTCGCTCGCAGTAGTGGACTTACACGCGAAAAGCCACGTAAAACGAGTGAATGCGTCCACCGCCAGTAATATTGTTGCGTCGGGGCGTTTCTATCGCGGGGCACCCCGACGCAAAGGGTAGAATAACTGCACGGGCACATACATTGCACGACTATTTATTATATTCGAGGTACAATGGTACAGCCCGTACGTCCGAACGCTACGACGTTCGGTACAAGACTCTTTCTTGTCGGCCTCCTGATCGTCCTCTTGACGGAGGCCGACCTTCTTCTTTCTTCGGCTGCGAGCACTAGCAGGCCATGCATAGGCCTATACCCGGTGCTCGCAACACTGCTTCCCCCTCTGGAAAAGCGGTCGTCTCAACCGTGGTGACTCCTCTTCAGGATCTTCGTACCCCGGTCTGAAGAAGTGGTCGTGTCAGCTCGGTGGCTCCTTCAGACTTCCGCCTCGGCATTTGCCTTCTCGCTCAGGGGAAAAACCACTCCAAAAACTCTGAGCAAGGCATGGGTACAACGGGACTGCTGATGGGATCTTCTCGATGTCCAGCGACGATTCCTCAATGTTGTGTCCGGGAGTCCCACGATGTCTTTGTCCTCTCCTGTGGTTCCCGCGACGAAATCCGCGGAGAACTGCGGGCGTGTTCCTCGTCCCCAGTCCGCCAACGACGATCCTGTTGTGTCGTGGATTCCCTCGGTGGAAGTCCAGCGACGAAGCATCCTGGCCTCGCCGAGTGTCCTCGGGAGCAACAATATATATTTATACCCGAACGTGGACTTCTCTAAGGGTCCGAAGTGGTCCACATGTACCGTTCCAAACGGTGTATGGTCTTTCGGAAGGGATTGCATCTGTCGTTCCGGTTTACCTGCGGGTAAGGAGTATACGAGACAGTTTAAACAATCCTCTATATACTCCCTGACACGTACCTTCATACAAGGAAACCAAAATGTTTTCTTTATAGCATGAATGGTTTTATCCAACACTATATGACCCAAACTCGTCATGCTTTGACCTAATGACGTTATGGATCATTGAGTTAGGTATCACAAAAAGTTGTCGCTCGCCCTCCCTGCGATACACTAAACCTTTCTTGATTATAAAGTTCTTGTGCTCATTTACTTCCAGCGTACGATGTAAATTTCTAACGAATGGGTCACTGCTTGTATGCTAATTCGTCCTCTAGACTGGTAGGATTCACTAGCGCAATTTGTCTGCTTAACGCGTCCACATGATACATTTTTCTGTTAGAACGGTTTTCCATGCTGAACTTATAGTTTTGCATAGCCAAGCTCCATCGCGCAATTTTGGGATTCAGTTTAATCTTATTCATAGCCAACGACAGAGCGCTACAATCTGTAATGCTCTTGAAATCTATACCGTCTAAAGCTATGTAAATTCTTTTCTGGCTCATTGGTCGCTCTGCTACAATATGCTATGGGGTGCCACGCCTGCGTGTCCGGTTGCAATTGCAACAATGCGCCTCCGAAACCCCTCGAGCTCGCGTCAGTGTGCAGTTCCGTTTGACGTTTCGGATTGTAAATACGCAAAACTGGATGCGAAACCAACTCTGCCTTAAGCGCCTGAAAAGCCCGAAGGCTTTCATTCTCTATACGGAAATAAACATTTTTACGCATAAGAGTATATAACGGCCTCGCCTTAATCGCATAATCTTTTATGAAACGACGGAAATAATTTGTCAAACCCAAAAATGCTTGAAGCTGCTTTAGATTGGTGGGAAGCGGGTAGTTCTTAATAGCCAACGTATGTCTATCACTGACCGTGACCGTATTTTTTGCGTATACCACCCCAGGTATACCACCTCCGTCCTTAGGAATTCACATTTGGAATAATTGAATTCTAACTTATATCTTTTAAGCCGTATTAGCACCTCTTTCAGAATTTGAATATTGTCTTCGTACGACACACTCGGGATCATGATGTCGTCTATGTAGACTATCATTTTCCCTTCTCTAATCAAGCTATCCATCATTTTTAAAACGCGCTTCTGAAACTCCGCCGGTGCTTCACAATACCCGAACGGCAGTCTCACAAACTCGTATTGCCCGTTGTGTGTCATAAACGCGAAGAGCTTGGTATCCTCTGGGTGTACAGCTATCTGATGAAAGCCATCTTTTAAATCTAGAGTAGTAAAATACGTATAACCTTGTAACTTATCAATCAAGTTTTCTATAATTGGAAAAGGGAAATTTTGTTTGGCGACGCGAAGGTTTAGAAATGTCAGATCGAGACACAAACGAGACCGACCATTTCTCTTTTTAACTAAAACCACTGGTGAACAGTATTCAGACGTACTGATTTTAACAATGTTACGCGACACCAGGTCATCAACTATCTTTTGTAGAGTTTGTTGCTCTTTGTATGACATCTTTCTATTATGATAAGCAACCGGGATGTATCTTTCAGGTAAATTCTTACCCGGTGACCATCTTCAACTTCTTTCACCTCCATTTCGTCGACCAGACGCAGTACCCGTACTAATTCGACCTTTATATCTGACGGCACTACTGCGTCCAACCTCTCCTCTACCCCGCCAAATTTATCCCTTTCCACCACCGTGTCGATGCTCAAAACTTCCTTGGCACATACTTCGGTTGTATTGACATACTGCAATTCCGCCTTGTTCTGGAAACAACTTAATCTAATATTAGAAAAAAATAAAAATGCTCGGCCTAACAACACCTCGCTTCGAATTGCAACCTCTGACACGACATAGAATTTCGTGCTAAGGGCCTTGTCTACGTTTTCGGCTTCAATTAAGTCTGTGAACCACCCCAGGATATTTAACTGTCTTCCACGAACACCGCAGTATTCTTCATTCTCCATATTCTTTGAAAGCACGCAATTTACAAAGTACTTTTCATATGCAGAGTGTTTAACTAAGTTAATTGGAGAACCCAGGTCAACCATTGCCCTGATGGGGCGGTCCTTTTGACCCGCACGCCAAATACCTATGCAGATAGGCTCCAAAGTCTGTCCCGGTCCAGGGTACACTGCGGACACCGATGAAGCTGGGTCCGATGATGCTGCTGCTGCCGTAGTACCCGCAGATGTAGACCTGTTAGTGGTACACTGATTGCTCTTGTGACCTGGTTGGCCGCAGGTGTAACATTTCAGTCTGCTCGTGTTTCTACAGTCCTTTGCGTGTGCCTTTCTTTCTTGCAGGCGAAACATGTGATAGATTTCTTCCTGTCGACCATGGTATTCTTCGCCACTGGCCCCTTGTGCCCTGCCGACGACTGCTCCTTCACCAACATGTTATCCTCCTCTGTGATCAGTCGAGCATGCGACAAGAAGTCCGCCAACTTATTGAAACGCCTATCCGCCAGCAGCTTGCGGTACACAGGATCCTGTATGCCCTGAACCAGCATGTGAATGCGATCCTGATCTGTCAAATTAAGTCCCTCGAGCAGCCTCAGTTTGTCTTCAGCATATCCAATAAATTTGTCAGTACGTGAGCGCCATGTTCTTGCTGAAACTCTAAGCAACAAGGCCACTAAAGGCTCCTTGATGGAAAAGTATTATTTTAAATTACCACGGGCCTTTGTCCAGGTGTCTATGTCCGTTATTGCTTGAATTTTGAACCACTCCCGAGCTCTTTCTTTCAATCGATTCGTGGCAGCCACCAGAATTACCCGATCGTTAACTTGGTACATTTGCTGGATATGTTCAACACGATGCAGCCACTTGTCCACGCTGTCGTTGTCTCGCCCCGTAAACTCGGGTATTTGGTTAGTAATTGCACGTACCTTTTCCCAACGAATGTCTCCTATACTCGTGCCTGCAGCATCATCTGGCGTATTTTGCCTTGAACCCATTGGTTCCTCGACCGCTGTCTGAACCCGTAACACTGTTTCCGGCAACGATATTGGCCCCTGCATTGCCATTGATGCGAAGAAGCGATGGTTCGACTCGATCAGCGACTGCGTCGCTGAGGCAATCGCCGCAGTCACCATAGCGGACATATTGTCCATAGCAGCTTTGTTAGTGGCCACAACCCACTCTTTAAGCTCACCCCATCCTTTTGGGTCCATATTGTGGTCTGATGTCACACTATGCATGTCCATGAGATCCGATTCCACGCTTCCTACGCCCGACGATGGCCCCGGCCTCTCTTCTTTCTCCACGAGGTTCTCCTCAATCAGTAAGCCCTTCTCTGCAAGGCAGTTTACCATTCTTTGCAGCCTCTCCGTTCGGCTGCCCCCCCCCCCCCCCGTATCAAGGTTCACGCCAGTCAGTTGCTGCGTCAATGACACACCCGTCCATTCCTCAACCATACTACGCTTCATGTTCGCTATTCGGCCCACTAGCCACGAACACGTGCTCACCTAACCTCACTTTAGGTACCGTAACTCCGCTTTCAAAACCAAGCGATCTTTTTGGGCATATCCCACTTCTGAAGCTGTAAACACTTATCGGGAGACTAACTACTTTAATAAACACACTCAGTCTAAATCTTCGTAATACTGGTTTATTATTCCGACAATGTTCTCACGTGCACACCATGCCTTCTCTCTCCGCGTCATGCCTAGGGATGAACCGATCCAAGTAAATACGAGTAAATACTCGATACTTTCCTTTCGATACCGAGTAATTTTAGTATCGATACCTTCGGTTGCGATACCTATTCGGAATCGGAAAAAAGTACTCGTATCGAATGGAGCAAGTATCGACATTCGACATGAAAGATGAAAGCAAAGATAGGTATTGGCAAGGAAAACTACCACCGCAGTAATGATGACGCTCATGTTGCGTAACAAATAGACATACTATAATAAGTCTCTAGTAATAAATATGGAAGGTGCAGGTATACACTTTACCATATGTTTATATGGAACCAATAGTATAAAAGTTTATTTAAAAGTCATTTCTTACAGTCAAAATGTTAACAATACATTTAGATACAATATTGGAATATGTAAAAGTATGTAATATGGACAATTTTACTTGCCCCACTTTTTGGCACTTTATGAAAACTTAAATTGAGATCATTGTTCATTGTAGCGTTACAATTTGCTACACAACATTTTTTTCTGCATACAGTTCGTCGATACTGTGAAAATTGATAGACCGCAGTAAATTTTATAAGTGTGTCAGCCATTACTATTAGTTCGCGAACCGACCGCTAGTGTCGGATACTAATGTTAAGAGCACTAAAGAGGTGAGTATGCGCATCCGCCATATTGGGGCCTCTGCAGAGAGAAGATACTGGTACCCGCCGTTTTGAGTATTGTCAAATTCGCTGTATAAACCAAATATAAACTTAAATGTAATATAATACTCTAATAATGTGTCGTGCTACCATGTATCAATATCAACAACGCATATTATGTTTATAAAGTGAATCTGACGATTCTCAAAAAGGCGGGTACTCAATAATCTTCTCTCTTCAGAGGCCCCAATACGGCGGATGCGCATACTCACCTTTTTAGTGCTCTACTAATGATCTACTCCCAATATAAAATGGCGGTCGGGGCCTTCAATTCGTATTTTTATATACTTAATATAATAGAGATCAGTGTCTACATCTCCTGTTTCCATGCCGCGAAACGACTCTGTATATTTTTCTTTCTATTTCGTTATATAAATTAATTATTATAGACTGCCTCTTACTTATTTAGTTACTTAGTTATATGTTTCGTTGTAACTAAAGAGTACTCCCCGTTAAATAAAAGTAAAATAAAATACGTCTTCGTTAATAAAATTATATTAATAAAAAAGAACTCTGTTATACTAATTTCCATTCGATACAAGTAAGTATCGATACTTTTGCTTCGATACTGAGTAGATACCGATACTTTTTTTCGATACAAGTAATGAGTAAAAGTATCGATACCTTGATGGTATCGGTTCATCCCTAGTCATGCCTCCTATATCTGCCCTCTGGCGGGCGACCTCTTACATTACCATGTATCCACTGATGACTTTAGGAGTCTTCTCTGAAAAAATATTCCTTAACATTTTTCAAACATCGTTGGACGTGTCGTGGCGCCTCTTTGCATTCCTTTTTTAATACACAGCGCTCGTAATATTCTCCGCGCCCGGATATCTTCTTCGGTCCTTGCATCTTCTTGTTCTGCTCCTTCTGATTCGTTTTCCTTTACTCCTTCGTTTTCCTCCTCTCCTTCTGTTTTGCCTTCTCCTTCGTTTTCCTCTTCTCCTTCTGTTTCACCTTCTCCTGCGTTTTCCTCGTCACGGGTTTCCGCATTATCGCAGCTCCTTAAATATTCTGCAACCCTGTCTCCGCTTAGATCTTCGCCAGTAATCGCGGTTATTAGTTCTTTCAACTGGGGTTCTGGTGGGTATTCTATTCCATGAATTTCTAATATTTGAGGGGGTTATACATTTCCATGCTTCATCTAAGAAATTAATACAATCTTTGATATTGTATTTTTTATAAAATTCTTGGATATTGCCAGAACTGGTTACTATCTCTGTCAGCATTTTGTGCCGGAAAACTTTTTTTGTTTTTGAGATCACCCCCTGATCCATGGGTTGGATGATGGAGGTAGTATTTGGGGGCAAAAACACAATTTGAAATTGATCGTCCTCCACAAATTCCCCTGGTATCAATTTGTGCCCTGCACAATCATCCAGTAAAAGTATTACTTTTCCGGCCGTCCGACTCTCCAGTTGATACTTTCTCACGGCTGGCTTGAAATGATTTTGGAACCAATCCGTGAATATTCTATGGTCCATCCAAGATTTTTTTGGGCTTTGTACACCACTGGTAGATTGTATAATATTTTTTAGCGGCCTTGGTTTCTTGTACTTATGAATAAACACGGGCATCAGTTTGTGGGTTCCGGTCATATTGGCGCAGAAGCCCACACTCACTCTATCTTTCTTAATTTTTGTACCACTCACTTGTTTTTCATTATTTTGTACTAAAGTTTTGGAGGGAAGAGCTTTCCACGTAAGACCACTTTCGTCCATATTGTTGCGCCGCGCCGTGGCGTTTCCATCACAGGCCACCCCGACGCAAAGGGTTGAATAAATACACGGGCACACACATACGTCGCTACGGCGTTCGGTACTAGGCAGTCCTCTTGTCGGCCTCCTGATCGTCCTCTTGAAGGGGGCCGATCTTCTTTCCTCTTCAGCTGCGAGCACTAGCAGGCCATGCACAGGCCTATACCCCGTGCTCGCAACAGTACCTACTCTATCTAAAAAAATTAAATTGTTCTTCAAATCTCTTCTATAATTTCATGTACAAACAACTCTCGCAATAACACTTTTTTCATATCTTCAACGGCCAACGAGATATTCTAGCGTATACAGTTAAATGAAACACGCTGTAGAATCCACTCGACGTCATGTACATATTTCGACAAATTTAGGCAAAGTCATAATTGCATCAGAATATTGCTGTAATGTTTCCACAATTTTTCACTACAGTATTGCACAACAAGGTGTGCGCAATTTTGCTGGGGCGTTGCCACAGGAACATTGCACGTCGATGTGCGCGCAATATTGCAGGAATATTGTAGGATCGTTGCCACTGGATTATTGCACGGCAACGTGTGCGCAATATTGCTGCAATATTGCTCCAATATTGCAAGAACGTTGCCACTGCAATATCGCAGGAACGTTGCCACTGCAATATTGCAGGAACGTTGTCACTGCAATATTGCAGGAACGTTGCCACTGCAATATTGCAGGAACGTTGCCACTGCAATATTGCAGGAACGTTGCCACTGCAATATTACAGCAACGTTGCCACTGCAATATTGCAGAAACGTTGCCACAGCAATATTGCAGGAACGTTGCCACTACAATATTGCACGGCAACGTTGCAGCAAGGTTGCAGCAATATTTTAAAACAACCTGCAACAATGCAATATTGCAATGCAACCTGCAACAATGCAATATTGCAGCAATGTTGCCGCAACGAAGTATGCTGTATGTGCAGTGGGAGGCAGTGATGCCAGAACCGAGGGATTTCGCCCACGGGTGCTACCACCACTCCACGACCAAGCGTACCCCCTCCTAGCGCCCGTACCGCACCACACAAGCATACCCGTCCCTCTATCCGTGTGCCGCACGCGCTGCCTGGCCAGCGCTCTCGGCGAGAATTCGTTTTCCCGACATCGAAGCGCTTGCGACGCAAGCAAAAAGTCCAGAGTTCAAATCCCGGTGCCGATATTCTACTTTTTTTCTTTATTTATTCTCTAATTTCTCTTTCTATATTCTCAGAAGACTAAAGGCTTAAAAACTGTTAATTTGCAAAGCATTTTTGAAGCGTGATTTGCTGCTAAAGATGCGAGCCCCTTCTGGCTTGTATCGCACCACTACAAGCGTACCCTACCTTCTGTCCGTGTGCCGTACGCGCTGCCTGGCCGGCGCTCTCCACCGAAAATTCATTTCACCCGGACCCAAGAGCTTGGGTCGCATACAGAAAATCCGAGGTTCAAATCCCGGTGCAAAAATTCTACTTTTTTCATTAATTATTCTCTAACTTCTCGTTCTATATTCTAAGTAGAATAAAAACTTGAAAGGTATTATTTTACAAAACATTTTCGCAGATGGCTAATGTACGATGTGGGTATTCTGCCTTTTTATACATAAACAGAAATAATTCCTTGAAATGCTACTTACAGAATAAGCTCCTTTCTAGGATGGACTCTTTAAAATTCATGTCGCAATGGACAGTTACAGAATCGGTGATTTTCGTTTCAGGTAAGCGAGCCGCCCGCTCCGCTATTACGGTCGGCTTACCACTCGCACCCCGAATTACTGTAATGAGGTTTGAAAACAATATCGACAGGTCTAGAAAACCGCACAATTTTCACATTTCTCATTATAGCTTGATCAGAGTATTGCCGATGGATTGGTGAGTTTATGTCGACGACAATAAGTCCAAACAAGAAACAATACGGTCTATTTTGTATTATGAAAACACGTTTAGAATTTCAGTGTTCCCCGCATTAAGGGGTTACCGCAGTCAGTAAGGTCAGAAAACGAACGATTCTTTGGGAATTTATTTCAGAAAGTACATGCATTTTTTATACAAAGGTTTTTGTATTCAGATGAGGAACCGTTTAACAGGTTATTTTAACTGGTTATTACAGCTGATTTCCCGGAAGCTGTTTTAAGAAACAGCGACACACACTATGTTCACTAAAAATGGTCCGAATTTCTCCATGTTTGAACTCATTTTCATCAGGAAATCCTAAAAAATCCATTGGTACTACTTTCACGACCATTTCTCAAATGCATGATCATTTTAGTTTTCTGTACTGGGTATTTTACCTGGCCCAACGGTGTTATTGTTCTCGGCAGTCAATGGACGGCCTACCCGGGACCGCAGGTCCTCGCTCGCAGCGAGGAAGCAAGACTGTGCGGTGGGTAGGTATTTCCCGATAATTCGGGGCCAAAAGCATTTCAATAATCCGAAGAAGACTGAGTGTATCAACCTGATTAACACGAAAAGAGCGTCATTGACTAAGAATGGGTTAGTAAAACTCTTCTGTAGGTATAAATGATATCATTAAGACGAGTACGAAACCTGTCGATATTATTTTCAAACCTCAATACAGTAATTCGGGGTGCGAGTGGTAAGCCGACCGTAATAACGGAGCGGGCGACTCGCTTACCTGAAACGAAAATCACTGTTCATTGTCACGTGAATTTTAAAGAGTCCATCCTAGAAAGGAGCTTATTCTGTAAGTAGCATTTCAAGGAATTATTTCTGTTTATGTATAAAAAGGCAAAATACCAACATCACAGTACATTAGCCAGCTGCGAAACTGCTTTATAAAATAATACTTTTCAAGTTTTTATTCTACTCAGAATATAGAAAGAGAAGTTAGAGAATAATTAATGAAAAAAGTAGAATTTTCGCACCGGGATTTGAACATCGGATTTTCTGTTTGCGACCCAAGCTCTTAGGTTCCAGTGAAATGAATTTCAGGTGGAGAGCGCCGGCCAGGCAGCGCGTACGGCACACGGGCAGAAGGTAGTGTACGCTTGTAGTGGTGCGATACAAGCCAGAACGGGATCGCATCTTTAGCAGCAAATCACGCTTCGAAAATGCTTTGCAAATTAACAGTTTTTAAGCCTTTAGTCTTCTGAGAATATAGAAAGAGAAATTAGAGAATAAATAAAGAAAAAAAGTAGAATATCGGCACCGGGATTTGAACTCTGGACTTTTTGCTTGCGTCGCAAGCGCTTCGATGTCGGGAAAACGAATTCTCGCCGAGAGCGCTGGCCAGGCAGCGCGTGCGGCACACGGATAGAGGGACGGGTATGCTTGTGTGGTGCGGTACGGGCGCTAGGAGGGGGTACGCCTGGTCGTGGAGTGGTGGTAGCACCCGTGGGCGAAATCCCTCGGTTCTGGCATCACTGCTGACGACGGCAACTTTGTGGCGATTGTCGATTATTTCGTTCTCTCTCGCTCGCTCTTGTGTTTTCTCACTCGCGGCATTGGCGGCTCGGAATAGTGTCCGTATGCGGTGTAGGTTAACCGCCAGCCCCGTCCGTCGCACCTATATCGATTATTTACTGTAATCTACAATTGAAAATGGCTCATATTAAAACTAGACTTCAAGTTTCGACACATTTACATCATTTGGTAGGTTCAGGCAGGGAGCTACCTGTAGCTGAACTACCAACTGTCAGGGATCTCATAAGATATGGGTTGCATTTAAGAGAAACCAGTGATAAAAACCGAAGGAATTACACCAATGATAACCTGGTCAATGACCAAACAACTGGATTATTTGCTCAGTGGTGAAAAGCAAATCCAAAACTCAGTGGTTCTGTCGTAAATAGTCGTGTTAGAATTAAAGCGAAGTTGAAATCCATGTGGGAACACGCCAATAAAGTTTCTGTGGGGAGAGTAAAACTGTGGGAGAAAGAGATATTTATGAATAAGCTTGGCCGACTGGTAGACATACTTACCTGCAAGTGTGAAATAAAGGATTGTAGTGAAAATGGATGCAGTCCTTCCTGTGTCAGTGGAATTCACATACTGTGTAACTGCAGCAGAGACAAGAACATTCCTGTGATTGAATTAGACTTTATAAAGGGACAAATAAATAAATTTGGGAGTGTCGGATCTCATCAGATTGGACCAGTTGATGTCCCTGGAACAAAAAAGCTAAACCAACAAATGGAAAGGCAGATAAAAAGGAAGGAGAAAGAAGAAAAGCGAATGAGTAGCGCACAACGAACAACGGAAGCGCAAGAGAATCTGGAGGAATCTAGGCTTGAAGTGGATGAAGATTTAGATGATGTGGCAGAAGAACAAAAGGAGGAAGTCCCTGATGCTCAAGAGAAAGAGAAGAAGAGGCCAAAATAAAATACTGAAGACATAACCAACACAGCCCTGGCCAGTGACACCATACTGGACTGAGAGAGACGGCAGAGATTGCTACTGCAGCCTAGATTGACGCAGGACTCATTCGGACACTGCTAAAGTGATTGATCACAACAAAGTGAAGAGGGCTCAGACAAGAATTATGCAAAGAATTATTGTTCGGTCTGAAGAGGAACTGAAAGAGAATGGCATCAGTTGCATCTTCTTTGATGGGCGCCGTGATCATACGAGGTTCATGTTAAGGGCAGAAGAAAATGGCAAAATGTATGCAGGTATGATGAAAGAAGAACATTACACAGTTTGTATGGAGCCAGGAGGCAAATATTTGTGGCATTTTGCTCCAGAACAAGCAACTAAAGAGAAGACTCATGCAAAAATAATATCTGATCATTTGGTTGTGTGGCTGAGAGAAAGAGGAGGAGACACTGGATCGTAGGTCCTGTCATTAACGTGTCGTTAAGCGATATGCCGCTGCTCAATTTGGCGGACCCGTCGAATACAACACGTGCGAGTCGTGCGTTTGTACCTGATTTAAGTGACCGAGCGAGAGGTATTCTTTGATTACGGCTGAATATTCTTGTCTTATCTGTCTCCGACCTTTGACGAGTTCGCACGGGTTTGTTTACGCTCCGAATACTTCGAAATTATCGTTACCGGTCACATAAGTATTCGAGCCTATTTTTACGCCAATTTTTATTGGACGGGTACCGTAGTGTGTAGTAATTTGTCCGAGTGTAGTTTGAGTTCAGTGGTTGCAGTGTGCGAGTTTTTTGCGCGTTCCAGCCCAGGCAGCACACCAGTCGCGTGATCGCGCGAGTATTTTGATATCACAGTAACTTGTTATCTTGCCGAAACTTTGATCCCAGGGCCATGTCAGTTAAATGCAAAGAGTGTAAGGCGGTTGTTGTGAACCCGACCAGGTGCTCGGACTGTGGTGCAGCCTTCCATACTTGCGAATCTTGCTTGCGTCGTTCCTGTCATCCGTGGTATAACGGCCGTCTGCTCAATTGCAAGACACCTATCATACCATCTGCGGACCCAAAAACGCCGTCTTCACATACCGGCTCGGTAATTACCTCGTTACCGACGCTGGAAGACATCAGAGGCCTCATTCGGGACGAAATGGCAAACTTTCGGAAAGAAGTATAGGCTGACATCAAATCTGACATTACCAACGTTTGGAACTCCGTTACCATACTATCAGATCGGATGCAGCGCATCTTAGATTGCTGCACGACATCAGCCAACTTGCTAGTTGATGCTGGGCCAAGTACGGATGATGTGGTTACCGAACTAAGTAAAAGGGAGAAGAGGTCCTCCAACCTTATTGTTTATGGGTCGGCTGAGGATCCTAATGTACCTGTGCAACAAGCTACTCAGAAGGATGCTGAGGACATTCGTGTTGTCCTCTCTCAGATCAACGCATCGGACTATAAACACATCAAGACGCGCAGAATTGGGAGACCTGCCGGTTCGTCTCTCAGGCCGCTATGTGTGATGCTTCAATCGGCGGACGTCGTCAAGAGCGTCCTGAGGAACAGATCCTCGTACTCCGGTCCGTTGAAAATTGCGGACGACAAGACCCCGATGCAGCGGTCCAATCTGAAGAGGCTCAGGCAACAACTTAGTGAACTCCACGCCAAAGGGGACGCCGATAAGACTATACGATACGTTAACGGTGTTCCAAAGATTGTCCCATTGTCATCCGCGCGTCGTTAAAAAAACTCCCACTAGGGCTCTCCATCTATTACCAAAATGTGCGTGATCTTCGGACAAAAATGCGATATTTGTCTCAAGTCTTGGCTTGCTGTAGCGTTCAGTATGATGTATTAATCCTAGTTGAGACGTGGTTGAATAACGATATTTTAACTCAGGAGCTTGGCTTATCCGATTATTCGATCTTCCGTTTTGATAGAAATCGGAACACTAGCTATTATTCTAGAGGAGGCGGGGTGTTGATCGCTGTTAAGAGGTCATTCCAGTGATCCCATATTAATGTTTCTTGTGATCGAATCGAACAAGTTTATGTTAGGATTAATGCTTCGCCTCTCTCACTCGTACTAGGAGCGGTTTATATCCCTCCTGCGGCTAGAGCGTCGAGTTATTTTGATTACTGTGTGAGCATTGATGAGGTTACCAGTCAATTTCCTGGTACTAACATCATGCTTTTTGGAGACTACAATCTTCCCCGGTGCAACTGGTCTGGTTTTTCTCCTGCCTCTAATGAAGTTGCGCTATCGCGGTCAGCGTCTGGTGACGAGGTGTCAGCTCATTCCATGATCAAGGAAACCTGCTCTTTCCACAACCTTCAGCAAATTAACGCTTGTCCCAATTCTCGTGGGCACCGTCTTGATCTAGTCTTTAGCAACTTCAGTGGTATAACTCTGTCATCTGCATCCGATCCTCTCTTACCACTCGACCTTTTCCATCCTGCCCTGCTCGCGAATCTCCAGTTCTGCGCTACTCAGGTTGCCTGCCGCCCTACGTCCAGGAGGTATAACTTTAGCAACGGGGACTATTCTCGAATCATCGAGTTCCTAAATTCTGTGAATTGGGACAGTAGTCTAAATGGCTTGTCGATCGATCAAGCTGTCTCTTTCCTATATGGTCGCATTTTATACGCGATCGATTCCTTCATTCCATTATCGAGAGGGTACTCCCCTAAATACCCGAGTTGGTTCTCCTCGGAGTTAATCCACCTCGTGAAGGCTAAAAAGCCTGCCCATCTCGCGTACAAGAGTAACAATGACTGGCACGAATATTTATCCTTTTGCCACCCCAGATCAAAGTGTAAGTTCCTTACCAGGTCGTGCTATCGGGGATACATAGAATCCACAGAGGCATCTATCTCGCAGAACATCAAAGTTTTTTTGGAAATTTATTCATTCCAAGCGTCGCACGCACGGTCTTCCTGGATCTATGCGCCTTGATAGCGTGACCTCATCGGACAATTCCGAGATCGCGGACCTGTTTGCGAAGCACTTTGAATCGGTTTACTGCGCAGTTAGTCCTAGCCACACCACGTATGGTAACATTAATTCGCCGCTTAACGTGTCTGATATGGGCATCAGCATAAGTGAAATATATTGTTGCGAGCACCGGGTATGGGCCTATGCATGGCCTGCTAGTGCTCGCAGCCGAAGAAAGAAGAAGGTCGGCCTCCGTCAAGAGGACGATCAGGAGGCCGACAAGAAAGAGTCTCGTACCGAACGACGCGGCGTTCGGACGTACGTGTCATACTAGTCCGGGAGCCAGTGAACATTTTTAGTGTCCCATCGCGACAAGGTTTTTCTATCATTTTTCTACTTAACCTTATGCTGAAAGTCAAGAAAAGCGCGGTCTGGCAGTCGAGACCGGGGACAGGGCCGGAGGGCACGCCCTCGAACATGTCAAGTTTGAGAGCATCCCCGACTCATCGCGACAAGGTTGAAGTTCCACCCATTAATAAACAATTTAATACAAAATAAGAAAATCGCAGTCTGGCAGCGCTCCGCGGGGACCTTCGTCGTCTGGCAGACCTCCAAACATGTTAAAAAAAAAAAAAAAAAATCGACTCATAACGACAAAGCTGAAATTTTCTGGAATAATTGTTTATGTTGTAAAACCAATGGAAAAAATAGTCTGGCCGCCTATAAGCGGTGATAAGACCTTGTCAGACGTTTACAAATGAATCGAGCGTGTAGTCAAATCTACTACCGCGACATTGAATTTAATATTAACTTGTATAAAAGATCGACGTTTAATATGAAGTATGAAGTGGATATGAGTAGGTACTTTACAATTTTATTATAGTATAACGATAAAAAAATTTATTAATAAACTATGTTACAATACTTCACAATCTGAACTCTCGCAATCGGAATTGTCTAATTCTGCTTCACCGTCTTCAGTGGCAGAATCGCTTTCTGACTTCTGGTGCATTTCACTCCTCACGCCATTAGTATCTGCCAGAGATGGGCAAAAATTTACCTAAAAGTTTTAAGGAAAGATAACTTTCGGATATCCTTTATTCGTACTTGTTTTTCTGAAGAATATATTCAACCTAGTTTATCTGTGAGATTTTATATCAGGAAATACATTCGTCACATACAGTTTATTCGAAGCTCGATGTAACGCGTATCCGTATTCGACGCCTCTATAGCGGCGAGACGGTATTCGAGAGGCATTATCCGTGACAGTGTAGCGGAGAGTTTGAGCTTATCTTTTACCATCGACGAAGTATAGAATAGACCTATCACCTTATGGGACTTGGTGTCACCACCCAAACTGTGTTACCGACCCATAATTTCAGGACTGAATTCAGCGGCCTCTGTTCATGAACAGCGTCCAACTCAGCAACTACACTGAAATGTGTTGAAATGCTGAAAAGTGTGTGCGTGCTTGTATACGTGTAACTTGTTTAGAGTGAGAGTTTGACATAGAGGGCAGGCTTTCGTTTGTCGTTACGCTACGCTTTGGCTCGGCTTGTCGAAAATCTATTTCGGTGATCTGAAGACTACATATATGGCGCCGAAATATGGCTCTTCTTAAAAGCTTATACAAACTATAAATTGCAAGATGACATTGATTGTTAGTACTTTACGTGTTGTGGAACATTTAACTAACATTTTCGCGTGTCGTACGTCGAAAAATATTAAAACTTGACGCTGTTACTGACAATCCCGCAAATCTCCGCACTCCGCGCATGTCTAAATAAACGGTGCCCATCCTACAACACGTATAAATCATTGAGAACAAGGAATCCAAACGTTTTTGTAAAATTTTGTAATCGTAGTTTTCGGGACCCGAGGACATTTTGCAATAGTTTATTTATTACTTGGGAACGGTGGATTAGTAGTTTAAACTCTATGTTTCGTTACAAATTGATTGGCCGTTTCCCCTTATTAACTATTTTATATTTTTAGTTTTTTTATTATTCCTAGATATGTACATATGAGAACACAGCTATTGTACTTTTTAAAGCACCAGTGGAAAAAATGGTTCTGGATTTACGGACGTCGCGACTCGCGAGTGAGATGAAATGGGAGGGAATAAGAGAGAATGAAAGCAAGTGAGAAACGGCACGAAGGTCCTTTACGCGACAAACGATCAATCTGGCAGCGGCAACAAAGTATGATACATTGTCTTCTTGCGTTCTCCGTGCGCCTGATTTTCGCATGTCGATGTCGGTCCACGGACGAGCTATGCCTAAACGCCCGTATTGAAGCAGATTTCACTTTCTTCTATAAATTCTGCAAAAGCAGTAATCAGTAGCTAAATGCGGAAAACATGTATGTACAGTGTGCACATGCTAAGCTAATTGTAAGATGAAATTTTTACATTCTCTGTTTCGTCTTTATTCGAGCATTTATGGAAAATTAGTGACAATTTTTTAATAAAAGGAAAATCAAACACGACGTCATTTGGGACAAGTAGGTATGTACATATGAGATGGTGCTGAAAGAAACGAACTATTTCTTATATGAAATATGCCCTTTTTATTTATTTATTAAAAGCTGTCATACAATAGATAAAAATAATATAACTGTATAATATTTGTAAACTCCTTTTCTTCTCACGGCCATAATTTCTTATATAACATCCTAGGCTGTAAAAAGAATAAAATGTATAAAGTGTTAGGGAAGAGATCTTTCAAATAACAATATTAATAGCGTTAGTTAAAATTATCCATTTGGACTATTATACTCTTCGATATAATATATTTTAATTTATAAAGCAGAAATTTTATGTTTGTGTGCTTGTCTGTCGCCTAAAAACTTTCAAACGGTAAACTCTTGGAACACATAATGTGTCTCCACTCATTATGCCTGGCTAATCCAAATGAACTATTTTCACAAAAAAAATTAGATTTTTTTTTAGAAAATCAGATTTTAAATTTTGGGCGAAGCCGAGTATGGAGTAAAGCTAGTGTATGTACAGTGCCTCACAGCCATAATCGTACACTCTTTAAAATCGCATAACATTTTTAAAATTGGTCCAATCGACTTGAGTTTTTTTGAGAAGCTAGAATGATTAGTTTGCTAAGTGACGTGTTTCGTTGTTTTGAAAAAATTGCAATCGGTCGGAAAGAAAAAAAAAATTATAAAGGTCGTTTTTTCAACTTTTTTTTCTCTGACTTCGGGAATTTCGCGATTTTCGACCTTAATCTGCGATCTTTAAAGGTTTGTCGCTCAGAGCAACGTTAACCGATTTTCATTAAATTTTCGGCATGTATACAACTTACTTAAATCTACAAACGGGTTTTTTGAATTTTCATTACAGGCTCAAAAAAAAAGTTGTAAAAGACGACCTTTACTATTCTTCTGCTATTCCGGTCAATTGCAATTTTTTTCAAAACTCGTCGCTTGGCAAATTAATCCTGCTAGCTTCTAAAAAAAACTCAAGTCGTTTGGACCAAATTTAAAAATGTTATGCGATTAGTGTACGATTATGGCTGTGAGCCACTGTATGTATATTTCGGACTGTAGAGTGCAGACAGACCTGGTGTAACGTGTGGAGCAAAGGTCTTTGAACCGTAAGCTGCTAAGTATATAGTCATTTGTTTAAACTTGAAATCGATTGATATCGTCTACGGATTCAAGTACCAGAATACCCTATATATCATATTTACAGAGCTTGAGACCATTACTAAAGTTCTATCAAGTATCGTAACTCAATATCCACAAAAGTTCTGCCTTTCTTTCATCTTAGTTCCTCTATCGCTTTTAGGGCTGGGAATATTCGAATAATTTACTATTCGAATAATTTACAAGTATTCGAATACTACGAATAAACTTCGAATATCTGAGTATTCGAATGTTATTATTCGAATACTATTCGAATACTGATGTATTCGAATACTATTCGAATAGTGATGTATTCGAATACTATTCGAATAGTTCTGTATTCGAATACTATTCGAATAGTGCTGTATTCGAATACTATTCGAATACTGCTGTATTCAAATACTGATGTATTCGAATAGTATGGTGTGAAGTATAAATCGGGTTCTTTAGGTTCATTTTTTTACAAGCTTTTATTTAGTTTCAGTTGTGAGTTCGTTAGTTTGTCAGGGTGAAATCTTGTAAGCTAATTTTGGACCCACTTCAACATATCCGATGGGCTTGAAACTTTGCAGACATACGTAGTTCCGATGACAATACAATATTTTCACTAAAAAGCATGAAATATTTTATAGTGAAATTTAAAAAAAAAAGCTTTTATTAAAATGTACTAAAAAGGAACCAATAATTTTGATACCGGCCCAAATGACTGCCTGAAAAGAATTCCCTCATATGACTAGAAATAAACGCGTGGGGCGGAAATATTGAAATCTCCTATTTATGTAAATATACAAAATGTACGTATTTTGATACATTAGTTTTCGCATTCTGCTACAGCGTCCTTGTTGCACGAGTTTTTATTTCATTTGATTGTGAGCACTGTAATTCCGCAATTCCAAGTCTGTCCTGAAATCTAACCGGATTAAAAATCAAGAGAAAATAATGCCCTTCATGTTTGAGGTCTTCGTACCGAGGATCTAATGCGCTAGCGATGTGCTCATGTCTGACGATACTTTGGCCTTGCTTCCATTCCATTTCAAAGCGTCGCGTAGCATCTGTTGCCACTAATAATTATAAAGATAATATAACTGGATCATCCTCGTCCTGTGGTACAAGATGGACATCATGTAAACTCCTGACAAGAGGACACATCATGGATAGTGTACAACTTTTATTTGAACACATTAATGTGGTCGCCATTTCCAAAGGCTTTTATTTTTACGATGGTCATGGCCATGTAATAGTCCGAGGGCCATCTGGTTACGCGTCTTCAAATGCTTTGGAAACCCTCGAACGACGTTCCGATATTCTAGGAAGTCATGGCACCGATTGGCAGAGGGGGATTTAACAGTAGGCGCACTGGGCGCGCGCCCGGGGCCCCAACTTCTGAGGGACCCCACAAAAACCAACTTTCCACTTTTTTTTAATGACACCAAATTTGATTTCATGAGTACATAATCTGTTTATGTGTTTAAAAATATGGTTAACGTGATTTTATTTTTCCTGTCTTTCCCATTTTTGTAAGGGGACCAATATTTTCTATTGCGCCCGGGGCCCCCACCGACCTTAATCCACCTCTGCCGATTGGCTTTAAACAAATAACGGAAAATCATGGCTAAATCCAGTGCCTGACTGACGGAGGCGCAGTTCATGCACACATTACCACCGCTCCTGTAGGTGTTTCCCCCTCCATCAGTGCAGCAGAATTGTTCCGAACATTGGCAAGACCCCATATTTCATATGTCATATTTCATAGTACTTTCGTGATTCAAGCTACGGCGATACACAGTAAAGCTCAGCTTTAGCGAGACATTTAAGAAAAGTCTTTGAATTGTATATATTGTAAATAGCAATGAATAAGTTGCGAAGCAATATTTGGGACTATTTTGAACGGTCCTCTGATGGACTACAAAGCAAATGCATAATTTGTGATGCAGTTTTGAAATCCAAAGGGGCAACAACATCATTATGGAACCATTTACGATTCATACATGGAGCAGAAGCAGGTGTAAAAGTAACACTAGATAATATGCAACGAGGAAGTAAGAGGAAGTGAGTAATTACGTACAATCGTACATAATTTTCAGTGTGCAATAAACAACTTGAAATCAGCTACTCTCGTTCTTTACAAAAACGACAAAAAGCCGCCGCGTTCAGGTCACTAGTCAATACAAAATTATGAAAGAAAATAAAATCTAAACCAGGGACTCCTACTGGTACGTAAAATACCGGTATTATACCGCTATTATACCGGTATTTTTCGGTTGTATCTTCGTCTGGGACTTAATACCGGTATAACGCTCGTACAGCTATACCGAAACCGATATCATACCGAAACAGATAAAAGTTATTTAAAATATAATATCGACCGGATTTATTAATATAATATGATTTCGGCGCCAGGTTCGGTCACTTTAAAGTCACTTTAAAGTGACCGAACCTGGCGCCGAAATCATATTATACGAAACAGATAAATACTGAAACCGATATTGTACCGAAAAAAATAAGTACCGAATGCGATATCGTACCGAAAACAATAGGTTACCGAAAACCGAAATAAATACCGGTATTTTTTCGGTATTCTTTTCGGTAAATACCGAAATCTACCATGTTACTGAAAAGAATAACGAAAAAATGCCGGGATTTATTTCGGTTTTCGGTAACCTATTATTTTCGGTACGATATCGCATTCGGTATTTATTTTTTTCGGTACAATATCGGTTTCGGTATTTATCTGTTTCGGTATGATATCGGTTTCGGTATAGCTGTACTGGCGAAATACCGGTATCAGCGTTATACCGGTATTAAGTCCCTTAGATTCTAAACTATGAAATTAAAAAATATATAAAAACAAATTTTATGTTAAACGATTTTATTAAAAATGCACTAAAAACTGAAAAATAATTATTTTCTTATATTACAATTTTTTCTATATAAAATCTTGACGTACTTCATGAATTTTGCATTTGCATAATTTCATTATTTTCTTCTAGCCATTCTGATTGTGATAAAGACGCACATGAAGAAATAGATAACTCAGAAGTTCGCTCTACGCAATGTAGTAGTACATTTCCTAAAATATCGGAACGTCGTTCGAGGGTTTCCAAAGCATTTGAAGATAGGCCAGTCAGTTCAGAACGTACAGAACTCATCACGCAAGCTGCAGCAGAAATGATCATAGTCAATCAGCTCCCTATATCATTTATAGAGTCGAAAGGTTTTGAGTTGTTCATGAAAGTTGTGGAACCAAACTACAAAATTCCATGCAAAGGAACAGTTCTAAGTCGAATAAATCTGGTGTATAATGAAAGAAGAAATTTTGTTGAACGGAAGCTTGCTACTGCTGAGTCAATTGCCATAGACACAGATTCTTGGACTTCATTAAGTATGACTTCGTACATAACAGTGAATGCCCACTACTTAAATTCCGATTGGCAGAAAGAGTCATGGAATTTAATAACGGAGGAAATGAGCGAAAGGCACACTATCACAAATCTTATTACTAAATTAAAAACTGTTACTGATGATTGGAAAATAACGGAAAAAGTTTTAGGAATTGTTACAGATAATGCGAGTAATATAACTGGTGCAGTTGATGCATTAGCTTGCGAGGGTGGCGTGCGTTGTTTTGCCCATACGCTACAGCTTAGTGTGCAAAAGGGACTGAAACTAAACGACGTTAAAGAGATATTAGATAAAGCTTCTTCTGTCGTTTTACACTTTCGCCATTCTGCAGTCGCTACGGAGGCACTTCGCGTACGGCAGAAGCAATTGGATCTGCCGAAACAAAAATTAATGCAGAGATGCGTAACCAGGTGGAACTCGGACTATTATATGGCCACGGGCGTCGTAAAAAATAAAAGTGCCATAAATACTGTACTGGGCGACCGGTCAATTACAAAACAATCAGTAAATGAACGACTTCACCTATCGGATATGGAATGGAATGTACTTGAAGGATTAATAATTTTTCTGAAGCCTTTGGAAATGGCTACCACATTAATGTGTTCGAATAAAAATTGTACACTATCTATGATGCGTCCTCTTGTCAGGAGTTTACTTGATGCCCATCTTGTACCACAGGACGAGGATGATGCAATTATATTGTCTTTAAAATTATTAGTGGCAACAGATATTACGCGACGTTTTGAAATGGAATGGAAGCAAGGTCAGAGTATGGTCAGACAGGAGCACATCGCTAGTGCATTAGATCCCCGATACAAAGACCTCAAGCACGAAGAGAACGAGGCACGTAAACAAATTTGGGCTACTATCAAATCTAAATTAACAAACTCTGTTGACGGCAATGAGGATATGAATGATAATCGGAATGATAAACAAGAACACGAAAATCCCCTTGATTTTTTATTTAAAAAAAAATCATTGGGTAATAGTAGTGCTCAACAACAGTGGGCTAATTTCCGAAAAGAACCAGAAATCGAACATAACGCAGATTCTTTGAAATGGTGGAAACTGAATGAGAATAAATTTCCATCCGTGGCCAAATTAGCAAAATGCTATTTAAACATTCCAGCAACTTCTTCTTCTGCTGAAAGAGTGTTTTCTACGGCTGGAAACATTGTCAGCAGAAAAAGAAGTTGCTTAGATCCGAAAAATGTTAATAAATTAGTGTTTTTGTACCAGAACCGCAATGTCAAGATTGTCAACGGGAGTAATACAGGGTGTTCGGATACAGGTGAACATCCTTGTACGGATTCGGAGTGATTTTACATGAAAAGCTAAGTCGAAAATATAGAATAAAATTTTCTGACATTCCACTACATTTTCCAGGAAATTGACTCTGAATTTTAGCCAAATACGCGTACACCGAGGTACAGCTTAAGGCACCTCAGGGGCACGCGTATATGGCTACAATTCAAATTCAATTTTCTCGAAAACGAAGTGCGATATCAGAAGATTTTATTCTATATTTTTGACTTAGTTGTTCATTTAAAACCACTCCCTAAAATAATGTCCACCTGTAGCCGAACACCCTATATATGTATACATATGTACAACATAATATTTTTCTTATGTATACATTTTCACATATAAATATATTTTTAACGTATTGCTTCAATATATTGTCTCCTCTAATTATTTGTATGAGAATAAGCGTCGAGATCATATAAGTTCTTACGTAAAGGACAAACTTAAGATTGGAGTATGAGTGAGTGCGTACTAGTGCGTCCCAGTCAGGAAGTGTTGCGGAGTGAATGCTAATTCCGTACATTTTGTATATTTATATAAATAGGACATTTCAATATTTACGGCCCACGCGTTTATTTTTAGTCATAAGGTAAGTGCGAGTAATAAGCATCTATAATTGAATTTACAAAAACTTGTACATATTTTTGAAAACTTTTGTTTTTATGGAAATCTATGGACATTAAACTATAAACTGTAATATTTGTAACAATATATGAACACAACAAATACGAAAATTAATAGGTTTCTAAAAACTTTGTAAACGGGCTTTGTTTTGTGTAGTGCAGTTAATAAGGCCCACCTATTTAGTATGTACAATTCTTTTTGTACAATTCTCTTTGAATGACATTTCGTATGTAATAAAAGCAATAAATGGCACTACCAGTATTGTAGATTGACCTGCCAAGGATAAATGACAGGTGGGCCTTATTACCTGCTGGGCCTTTTTATCCGCACTTACCTTATGAGGGAATTCTTCTCAGACAGTCATGTGGGCCGATATCAAAATTATTGGTTCCTTTTTAGTACATTTTAATAAAAGCTTGTTTTTAAAAAAAAATTCACTATAAAATATTTCATGCTTTTTAGTGAAAATATTGTATTGTCATCGGAACTACGTATGTGTGCAAAGTTTCAAGCCCATCGGATATGTTGAAGTGGGTTAAAATTAGCTTACAAGATTTCACCCTGACAAACTAACGAACTCACAACTGAAACTAAATAAAAGCTTGTAAAAAAATGAACCTAAAGAACCCGATTTATACTTCACACCATACTATTCGAATACATCAGTATTCGAATAGTATTCGAATACAGCACTATTCGAATAGTATTCGAATACAGCACTATTCGAATAGTATTCGAATACAGAACTATTCGAATAGTATTCGAATACATCAGTATTCGAATACTTAAATATTCGAATAGTATTCGAATGCTTAAATATTCGAATACTTGGGTATTCGAATTATATTCGTCAAATACTTGAGCAACTGAAGTATTCGAATATTCGAATACCGAAAAACTTGACAAATAGTCACAGCCCTAATCGCTTTATAGTCTGTCATGTTAATACAGATTTAAAAAAATAAAGCAATAGAGTTAACGGGGTGGGCCACGCGAAGGCGTGAAAGAAGGTCTTTGCCATCCCAGAGTATGTTCAATGTTAATACAAATCCAAACCATTCACCGAAAAAAAGGAAAAGACAAAAAGAATAACTTATTTTTTAGAAATAAATCCGTCCACCGAATAATGTAACACTGAAAATACTCGAAATCATGCACAAGCCAAAATATACAGCATAAGCCAAAACATACAGCAAAAGCATAAGGTGAAAGATACAGAATGAGCATGAATGAAGATAGAAGCAAAAAGGTAGGGCAGGGACTTGTTAAAAAAAGACAAAGTTTTCAAACATGCTTTAATGTCGATAATTTTGAATAGTTTTTACTCAATGATGCTCCGACACATCTTAATTGCTCGCCGAGCCATACTGTATCTTTGTGTATTTTTACCGTTAAAGCTATAAATCCCATTTCTTTACGATGAGCAGCGCATTCACCTTGAGTAAACCAATTTGGATATTTTTCCTCCACTACACGGGAAATAATCGAAAATAGTTTGTCCAATATGAATGCTTCGCTGCGTAACGCGGGATAATGAACGTCGAAAACTTTAGATATTATACGAAAAATAAACGAAAAATGTTGCGTTGGAACGCAAAGGTGTCCAAAATCAACATTATCTGCAACAATATATGCGCGAAAAGATATTAGCATTTGCTCGTTGCGACAAAAGCTACTATTACTCTCAATGAATGTGGCATAACATATATCACACCGCGACTTTTCGACACAGCAAAATATTCAAGCGCACATGATTCTAAGGAGCACACCGATGTTGATAGTTCATCAATATTAATATCAATGTCTACATCTGTACTAATACTATCATCATCGGTGTGCTCTTCAATATTAAGTAATGCAGCATCAGGTGGCAACGTGGCTGGTTCACATTGTGATATAGAATCTCCCGGTAATAACGGTGCGTCGTAATCTCGCATGCAATTTCCAGTATCTAAACTATGATCTAAACTTAATAAAATATTCTTTTTGATCGCAAGACGCACCGCTTTTACCGAGGGATTATGGTTGTGAGTGCCACCATGCATCCGCAGAACAGAGAAGAAGTTTTCTATGGGATCCGTGTTAAGTCGCGACGTTAGTAAAAATGTAATACCTTCTTCTCTTAAATCATTCCACAGTTGCAGAGTGGCATTGATAGATTGCCGTAACCCCAAGAAACATGGAGGTGCTCTCAAACCTTTAGGAGTCATAGTATACCAATTGTCCATTTCATTTAATCGTGAAATCAAATTATTTTGGACATTGTCATAAAGTCGCGAAAGAGCACACTTGTTTGGGTTGGGATCACGGGCTGATCTACTATTTAAATTATCAAATAAATCATTTAAGGTTTCAAAGAAACTAGCCGTGTGTTGAACGGTTGTTGTTTGTATGCTACCTGTTAATGAAGCGGTGAACAAAGCAGACGACACCCTTTTGCTGAAAACTTGGAGAGCAAGCTTACATTTCATTTTATCGAAAGAATTTGGCCTTACATGCTTCTCGGACAATTTGTAAGCTGCTCGAGTATTTTTGTCCTTTTCTAAATTCCACAAACACGTTACATTGGACCACGAAACTATAGATCCATTAATTAAAAAATCATGATTTAATAAATTGTTTCTAATACTTTTAAATAAATGTAAAAAATCAAACAAAAAAAAATTTTTTGGCCATTTCGTTCAAAATAAGGATTTTGTATAGATGATCGGTCGTCTGCTATGCTCTGATTACTGGTTCCCTGATCGGAAACAACCGCTCTGACTTTTAAACCAGTTGCATACAAAGCATCTAAAATCTCATCTAAAATTGTAGACAAATCGTCTCTCTTGACTCCTGATTTTGAAATAAAGAAAGCCAATGGTTGTTTCCAATTAGTGAATAGCCCGCGTAGCATAAAAACAAGAACCTGTCTACCCACCGCTAAATTTCGACCCAAAGATCCCAAGTCTTCGAAACCTTCAATAATTTGTTTAGTTGGATGGAAATCTAGACATTTTTTGATTGATATACGCAGCTTTAATTTTGAGCGCGGTAAACAAAGGTTGGCATATACCAGGCCAAATATCTATTTTCCCGAACCACCGAATAATTGTACCTGGACTCGGTAGATGAAAACCGAAAACTTCGCGCATCTTATTATACAAAGCTGGCGAAGTGTAGTGCAGCGCCGGTCAGGCTACCGTTTTCAGGGCATGGGCAGCCGCATTTGCCCGGGGCAAACGCTGCGAGCAAAGTTCGGGGCAGTGACGTCAGCTATCGTTAGAGCGGAGTGGGGAGGAATGGTTGTGGCGGGAGTACAGGCTCGTAGATGCGTAGGGAGGCGACGGTCCTTGTTCATCCTAGGCATCTGTACCGTATTGCCCGGGGAGGCGTGGCTTGCGCGCCGCCAGCAAGTGTTTGCCCCGGGCTGTCTGACCAGTTGCCCTACGCGGCAACTCCTGAACGGCGCTGGTGTAGTGCATCGTTATGCATATCTGCTGTTCACAACGGGTATAAATTTGTTTATTGTACTTAAATAATAGTAAAAATATAAAAGTTAAAATAAATCCAGAAGCTTTTTTCGCGATCGCTTTCTTCAAGCATGTATCATCTATACTGCCTGAAGAAAGTTTATGTTTTAAACGATCGATTACTCTGCACTTCGCCCGTACTTGCAAGCGAAGAATATTATATTTATTCTTCTCTTGCTTTAACTGTTTTTCCATTTCCATCAATCGTTAAAATACATTTTAGGCACGGCATCTTTCCGTAATTGCCCGGACACGTAAAAACTACTTTTCAAAAAATGCCGGCTACATATACACTTCTTTCTCAATTCCGCGTTAGTCATTTCCACCCAATCATCTAAGCCACAGTTAACCAGCCACGTTATGCATCTATCATTGTCATTTACCGGGAATGAATGGAATGTAGTACCGTCAGTTACATTACGGTTTACTAAATCGCAATTAGGATATACACATTTTTTATAATGTGTTTTACGAGTCTGATTCTCCATTACTAATAAATATACAAATTAATGAATGAAGAAAAGAAGCAAATGATGCGAATGATAAAGCGTAGAGAAGTTTTACTTACTACTTACTTGGATATTATTTGCCACTATTAGCAAGACTGCTCCGACTATAAATCTTCAAGACGGCTTGTAGGGAACTGACTTTGTTTCGACTGATGATCGTTGAACGGTATCGCCCATAGCCGTCCACCGAACAAAAGAAACGCGTTGCGAGGAAAGAAACTAACAAACGCACTTTTCTGGAGATTCGTTTTCGGGGCGCGGTGTTTAAAATTTAAATCCCAGTCATCTGAGCGCGCGGCCGCACGTGCGCGCACTCACACGCGAGAACCACCGCCGGCGCCGTGGAATTCAACATATTCTTACATTGCTTTAAATCATTCTTCACACAGCGAAACCACACAATTCTTTTACTATCATTGTTTCACACATATTTATTATGCAATCATATCGCAGTGGCCTAACATTTAATCATAGTAGAAAAAATATTTTGTCATGTTACTTCATACAGTCGAACCTCGATAACTCGAATCTCAAGGGAAGGGAAAAAATCTGCGAATTATAGAGGTTTCGGCTAATCGAGTTTTCGAGTAACAGAGGTTCAACATACGAAAATTCGACTTAGAGGCTTTGTGCGACTGTTAGTTTTTTGGCTTGTGAAGCTGTAAAGCAAGACAAATTTAAGGTTTAAAATTCAATTGTTTATTGCATACCTAAATTAAATATACCTACAACTTATGCACTACATATATAAAAATAATTATATGACACATTTTATGCTCGAAATATTACTCTTTATTACATATTAAAAAAAAATGTGATTTTGCTTTGTGCCAGTCTTCTAGTGTATTGTAAATCTTAAAAATTATCCTCAATAGTTTGAGATCTTTATACGAAATTTCGTAATACATATGTAGAAGTAAACTTCGACTTGTAAAGGTCGGAATTCTTCTAAATTCGAGTTATAGAGGTGAAATACATAATTTAACATGCAAAATATAGTTGGAGTTAAGGAAGTTTTATTTCGAGTTGTAGAGGTATTTACAGCGAAGCGGAAGGGTATGAAGAAAATTTTCGTCTTATAGAGGTTTTCGAGTAGTCGAGGTTCGACTGTATTAGCAAATACACTGCCACGGGCATATCAGTGTATTGTAATATTTACAAGAAATATGTGATATACGAATGTTTCTATTCGTTCATTTTATAGAAAATCTAATGAACACTGCTTTCGGGGATGAATCTACACTTCTGATTCGGTGGACATTTGTAAAAAAATTGCCTCAGAATTGGCAGAATTATAGCTGGGCTTCGAAATGAGTGTAAGTTCTAAAAAAAAATTCTAACTTCGTTTCCCTGGAGTGCGAGTTCAAGTCCATGTTGCAGGGTTTAATTGTTTCATTAGTTTTACTCTTTAAAATAATTTTTTAGGGTTTAATTGTTTTTTTTTCAATGTACCTATATCAACAAAAAACGTGCAATCAAAGCAGAAATGTATTCTTGAGATACCGTTCTTACTAGTCTCCAAATATACTTTAAATTCTAATTGTAAGTTATTTAAATAAATTTTTACATTATCACTTAATAATGGGACGTAGAGGAGGAGGAAGTATAAGTAACGGATTCATGCGCAATCGGAGTAATTGTAGGAAGGGCGTCGTGTTTGGCTTTCCTTTCGTCTGGAAAATTTCATACAATATGTTACAAATACTGTGATGAAAATAAAATAGAAAATATAAAATTTTGATTTTTCAATAGTATAGATGATTTTGTCTAACACGCGTTCCCGCTTTTGGCTACTGATCGCTACGTGGGCGCGCGAGCGAGACAATGTATCAACGCATCGTCTGTCTCACGTCTGTCAGCACTCAACCGATGCACCAAACTCATCATTACTTAGCCCATACATACATACAGATGTACATACTTAAGAATGTTAGAGACGGTGCAATTTTAATTGTTAACATCCTGTCAAGTTCTAGCCATCTGCTTGCAAAAAGTGTTATTGGCATATTTGATTTGACAAGTGCTACGAACTGGAAAAGATTCGTTCAGAGCAAGCGCCTGATTTAGCGAGCTCTGCTTGCAAGACATTTCAAGTCGTATCGATTTTTACCTTCGGGTGCATCGCGTTTCTGGGAACGGCATTTGTTTTAAAAAGAAAGACGAACTTTTCGGGGGCCCGGACCTCAACAATCGATGAGAAAAATGCCGCATTTCGACTGAACGTTCGGTATCGTATTATTTGTTGGGCTTTAAAAAAATGTTAATATATTACTTCTCTCTGTACCAATTTTTTGCCGTACCTTCCTCATACCAAACTGCGTCGTAATTGGTTTCATTTTAGTAGAAAAACCTGACATACAATACAGATGTTTGCATAATGATGAAAAAATATAAAAAAAAAAAATTTTTATTAGAGGATAGTGCATATTAATGCCCCTGTATTCCTTCCAAGCGCCGACCAACATGTTGTCATAAAGAGTCGGTAGCTTCTGAACAATTTTAGAAACCTGTGTAAACCTGATACCTATGTTTCCATATTTAGAAGAGTGATAGGAACTAGAGGAAATACTGTATTGAGTTGTCTCAAGCGTAAATGTTGTAAAACGTTTATATGTAAAACCGACTCGAAAAATCCGATCTTACCATATTTTATGGCAGGAAGAAAGTCAGAAAAGCATGTATTTAGACGCGTAATATAACATTTTTAATAGTTTTCTTAACAGGTTAGTCAATTGAATGTCAGGGGGGCTTAAACTAATTATTTAAAATTTTAAAGACTGTTCTTCGAGATATAAAATAATTAATTATGGCTATAGTCCCTAGTAATAATCCGACTAAATATAAACAATTTAATGAAATAACTTTTCTCCCGCTTGGGACCACAAGTCAATTTTCCGCGGAAGAGAAAATGCGCAGGTTGGATGCGCGTGATTATTATGTGGTCCTCTCCTCGAAATGACAGAAAATATAACCTATATGCTATAACCGACTTCATAAATATACTGTTGCGGCGTAACAATAATATTTTGGAAGGATGTTAAGGCATAAAAAGTTTACAAATGTAGCGTAAAAGAACGAAATAGATAATAAACATTTATTGTTATGAAGCATATATGTAGGTTACATTTTCTGTCACTTCGAGGATCCGAAAATCATCTCCTCGAAGTGACAGAAAATATAACCTATGTATATGCTATATGAGAATAAATGTTTATTGGCTATTTCGTTCTTTTACGCTACATTTGTGAACATTTTATCATCCTTCCTAAACATTATTATTACGCCGCAACAGTATCTTTACGAAATCGGGTATAGCATATAGGTTATATTTTCTGTCACTTCAAGGACAGAAAATCCGCTTCTCAAATCCGCTACTGAAAATGCGCAGGCTGGATGCGCGTGAATATTATATGGTTGGCGCGTCAAAGTGACAGAAAATATAACCTATGTATATGTTATATGACAATAAATGTTTATTGGCTATTTCGTTCTTTTACGCTACATTTGTGAACATTTTATCATCCTTCCTAAACATTATTATTACGCCGCAACAGTATCTTTAGGAAATCGGGTATAGCATATAGGTTATATTTTCTGTCACTTCGAGGACAGAAAATCCGCTCCTCGATGTGACAGAAAATATAATCTACATGCTACATGACAATAAATGTTTATTTGCTATTTCGTTCTTTTACGCTATATTTGTGAACTCTTTATGACTTAACATCCTTTCCAAATATTATTGTTACGCCGTAACGGTATTTTTATGAAAATGAGAAATGTAATTATGCGTGGTTAGGAAATTAAAATTTCCATTAGGACAAGAACTGGTGTTTTATAGACGTTTGTTTATTTCTTTGTAGGGTGTTTATTTAGGGCATGTGTCCTTACAATTTTAACAAGTAAATAATTACTCTGTTTAACGAGTTGTGTAGACTTATTTTGTCCAGCCATAACCTTATGAAGTGCACAGATCTGTAAACCTGAAACTTGAAGCCAAAATGAATTAGAATTTGACAACATGCAAACAGATATGAATTTGAGAATAAAAGCTAAAATTACTTACAATCTCGAACAATTCCATAATCCTGCAAACGCGAAAATTGATGCCAAAACCAGCTATAACCTCATCAACCATAGAAATCTGTAAACATGAAAATTGAATATAAAATCAATTAGATTCTAATAAAACGCATGAATTTGGCAAACATAAACAAATTAAGCTAAAACTTACTATTTCGATGTAATGTACTCAGAAAATGACGTTATGAATGGAAATTTTGATATCTTAACCACGAATAATTACACACCTCGACTTCATAAATATACCGTTGCGGCGTAACAATAATATTTTGGAAGGATGTTAAGTCATAAAAAGTTCACAAATGTAGCGTAAAAGAACGAAATATCCAATAAACATTTATTATCATGTAGTATATAGGTTACATTTTCTGTCACTTCGAGGATCCGAAAATCATCTCCTCGAAGTGACAGAAAATATAACCTATATACTACATGACAATAAATGTTTATTACGCGTTGTATTTATATAATATTTCTGATCGAAATGTATGGAAATACCTAAGTGCAAATTATGCTTCAATCAAAATCTATTAGTAAATAGAATTATGCAACATGTTTCTTGAAATTAGTGGTGACATTCAGGCCGTTTTAGATTTTAAAGGTTTCCGATGAGATTTAATTTTAATTCCTACCACTCGTAGCATTGTAATCTTATTTTAGACTGAATCGATAACGTTGGGTGTGACACGAAAATGGTAAGGGGGCTCGCGAGCCCCCCGAGCCTGTGACACAAAATTACATTGGGTGATAGGTCTATTCTATACTTCGTCGATGCTTTTACCATTATTCGACAGTCGAAGGCAGCGCCATCATGTATCTTACGGTTGTATCCGTCAGGATTTGGCTACGGAAGTTTATCTGTGAGATTTCAATAGAACGAGTTCCTTCTTAACCCTTATACGTTATTCGAAGCTCGATATAACCAGATAATTTATTCGACGCTTTTATTCGTAACGAGTTACTCGGAAAGGATAAAATCACATGTTATCTTGATTCGTAATTTTTATTCGTTGGCTTCGAATAACTGGACATTGCGATCCTACGTTGCCAGATTGTAATACATACATATGTATAAATGAACGGTTTAAAAACTATGAAGCTCGAGAATGTTGTAGCTGCTAGAAAGGAAAATTGTAGAAACTGGCCATTTTTGGATCTGTGTGGCAACGAGACATTTTTACAGCATGGGTACAGATCGCGCGAGATAAGTTTGCCTCCGAGCGGCCACTGAGTAGGCCGTGAGTTTGTCGTGCGTGCGGGAGAGTCCGACCGTCGCGTCGTCGTTCTTTTAATTCGATTCGGAAAACATACGATCGCACACGCATGAGTATCACGCCTAACCTGTTACTTTGTATGATACTCGTCCGTGTGCGATCGCACGTTTTCCCAAACGAATTAAAAGAACGCCGACGGTCAGACTCTCTCGCACGCATGGCCTACTCAGTGGTCAAACCAAGTAAACTGATACTTGCTGTCAACTTCTTCCCAGCCGTGATCGATTGGAGATAAATCGGCAGGAAATTTTGAATGGGCGTTTTTCCAAATACTCGTAATATACGAAGCCCTTAACATTTGTTGTTGCAATTCAGGTTTACATGGCGGTATAGTCGCCGCATCGAAGTTCGCAGTTTTTATTTTAAATATTTCGCTGGTATCTTGACAGGCTGATTAAATTGTAATTGTACATTAAATATTCAATATAAATTCAGTTCGTGAAGTACAATTGAATGACTCGTGGAAACATTAGATACTTTGTGGTAAAGATTTAAATTCGTAAAGGTGCCAGACAGTGCCCCTACTGTGTGTGGTTGGGCCCAATTTCCCAGACGGTCGCCGAGTCTGGAAAATGTCACGGCTCTGTTTATAGAGATAGGGCTCTCTTCAAACCGTAATAAACACCCAACAAGTGCTTTCAAACAGCTTCGAAAGGTAAAACTGCAGAATCGCAGATCAGTTCGACCGTAATAGTCTGCCTGAAAGGAAGGGCATTTTATTTTCAACGCATTATATACGCAGAATGTCTTCAGTTAATAGATATTGTTTTGTTTGCAAACTAGGGAAACCAAAAAAATTATTACCTTTAACAGACCAAAAATTACAAATATGTAGAGATATTTTGAAAATTCGTAAAGACCATAATTTGAAATACAGTGATGTGATTTTACAAAGCAATTTGAGTGACAATAGTGACAATAGTGACAATACACTGTGCTACCATGGACAGTGTTATAGACAATTTACAGCTGTAATGGGGAAATATAAGAAATGCGAAGCTTCTGAGAAGATTCCTTCGACTTCATTTGTAAACGATTCCTTCGACTTCATTTGTAAACCTTTGCAAGGTCTTATCACCGCTTATAGGCTGCCAGACTATTTTTTCCATTGGTTTTACAACATAAACAATTATTCCAGAAAATTTCAGCTTTGTCGTTATGAGTCGATTTTTTTTTTTTTTTTTTTTAACATGTTTGGAGGTCTGCCAGACGACGAAGGTCCTCGCGGAGCGCTGCCAGACTGCGATTTTCTTATTTTGTATTAAATTGTTTATTAATGGGTGGAAGTTCAACCTTGTCGCGATGAGTCGGGGATGCTCTCAAACTTGACATGTCCGAGGGCGTGCCCTCCGGCCCTGTCCCCGGTGTCGACTGCCAGACCGCGCTTTTCTTGACTTTCAGCATAAAGGTGGCCGTTCCAATGGGCGGCTGCAGCCGCCAGCGACCGCGGCTGGCGACTGCGGCTGTAGCCGCGTACACTGGTACAATGGAAAGCATTCATCTCAACTCCTATGGGCGGCTGCGACTGCTGCGGCCGCGCCAGGATTGCTATAGCCTATGTGCGTCTGGTTCATGAGCAGCCTAGGCTACTCGAGACACAACACAATGCTACGAGTGTCTGTTTTCCGCCATAACGGCAGAATCTCCTAGTCGCACAGCGGCTGCCGCTCTACTCCTCCAGAAGCAGTCTAGCGACTCTAGCCGCTCTGCTGCGATTCATCGTCACATTCGGACAGATTATCCAGAAATAAGGAAAGAAGTCAGAATTCATAACTTATGGAATTATGTTTTTTTATATACATATTTCTTGTAAACTAATAATATGAGCTCCTATAAAAAAAGGTAAAAATATCATGACGGCTACATCTGATCTGCGTGTAAACACATGTCAAATTTTTTGTTTTGTGCAGAATTTTAAATCGTGTCTTTTAAAGTTTGTTAAAGTAAAGTTAAAGGGGTCAGAAATGATTAGTATCGATTCTGCAAAGTAACAGCAAATAATTCGTTATATACAGTTATTTTTCCATAAGAAACCCATTGAAAAAATATCAGTAATTGTCGGCTTTTTAGTTACCTTCCGCGAACTTGTGTAATCAACATATATTTGTTCTTGCAACTGCGAAAACAAGATTTGACAATATTTTCCAATAATGGAGTAATCACCTGTATTCTATATCGTACAGTGGGCCTGAATCCCAAGAAATAGGGGAAAAATGCAACATTCCATCTTTCGCGTTGAAAATGCTGAATATTATTGAGCAAGTTCATAAAAAAAGTGTTAATATACAACTCATAACAATGTTTGACGTTATTCTGGTACCAATGTAATAGATAGGTTATTCTGGTACCAATGTAATAGATAGGTTATTCTGGTACCAATGTAATAGATAGGTACTGTTCACAAAGTGTTAATACATTCTTACGAAATTATACAATATTTGGGTAACCTTCCAATCGGCTAATTGGGTGAAGCGACCCAAGAAGCCAGAAATAAAGATTTTAATAAATATATGAAGAATTGTAAGCTCAAAATATTCTCATTGCAATATAATCTCATTTTATGTATACAGAAACGGAGTTTCTTTATTTTTCATCGTATCAATATGAAAATGATACCAATGGATTCCTTGCATTCTCCCGATTAAATTGACAAAAAATATTTAAATCCCACTACTTTTAACGAAACGGGCTTTCAGTCCATGCGAATTAATCAATTGAGGCAGAGAGCAAACAACGGACTAGACCACATTATTTTCGAAATTGATTTAGTACCAATAGCGTATTCCAATAGGCTCTACTAATCATATAAAGTAGGCATTATTAGGTCGGTGCATACGTTCGTTCGCTTTATTGATAGAAAGTGTTTATTACAAATATAAATATATTTCATACTTTTCAAGGCTGGCGTTCCAAGGGACTAGGCACTAGTGCAAGGGAGAAACAGATGCATACTTCTCCCTTGCACAAGTGGGACCGTCGCCGGCCGTAGTCGCCGGCCGCACATTGGAACGCCAGCCTTGAAAGGAAACATTTTTCTTCAATATTTATATTTTTTTTGTCACTTTTCTGGCACCTAGATGAACTGGTAAATTTGCCAATTATAACAAAGCGTGTATCAATATATTGATACAAAGTGTTTTCTAAAAATATTGTATAAATATATTTCCAATTATAACAAACCATGTTTTGGAAACACATTCATTTCTTTTACTTTGTGTTTTTTTTAATCCGGTACGTCAATGAATACATTTAAAATTATTTTAACATCAGATACTTCAAATGATAAATTCTGTTATTGTTATTCAATTCGCCTTTTTATGTAGTATAAAAATACAGTAATTCGTCGATATAAACCCGACGATCGGGGCTGGCGGCGGGCGTACGTCGCGATGTGGACACGATTCCGTCCGGCCGAGAAATTCGAAGAGCGAGCGAGAGGTAACGAAACGGTTGCCGTCGACTCTTTCGTTCTCTCACTCTCGACTGAAGGATTCCAAGAAATGGTGGGGATAGTGAGCGGGACTATTACGCATGGTAAAAACGGGACAATAACGACGAATTACTGTATATGGAAATTCTTCAAAGGATTGCTTGTTTGAATGAAGAGAGAGTTTAGATACAGCAAGCGGCCTGACGCCCGTATTGCCAAAGAATAGGAACTCTCTTATACCTGTAATAAACACTTTGTATCAATAAAGCGAACGAACGTATGCGCCGACCTGATGATCACTTATCTCTCGAGTATAAACACGCGTTGCAATATCAAAACAGAAGCACCCGCTGACGTATTGGGTACTAGAAAAGGTGGGCCATAAGGTGCGTATCGACTTTGCGAGGATTCCTCGCGAGGCACGCCTCGCGGAGTTGGATATCTGGAAATTGCATACCGCGATTATGATCACTTTGCGAAACAGCCTCGCGCTAGGCCGAATTTCCTAGCCGCGCAGCGTTCGGGATCCCACTTGGTTTCGAGCACTTGAAATGGTCTATGTGTGTAGTAGTAGAGCAAAATACAACCTGCTATAATATGCAACTAAGTAAATTTCATACCAAGAAGGGTGTAACTATTATCAAGTCAAAAGGCAATTCCACAAATTATTGAAACATTAAATATTTGACACGTATTTTCTTTTATCCGCAATCATCCATATTTGGAGGTGAAAAACACGTTTGCCCCAATATCTCGGAAAATATGCACCATATAGAATAATCTGTTAGGCGAAACTGATGTACTTTTTTATAACGAATCCAGTCACACAATCAGATTCGTAATATATCAAATGTTATATATTAAAAATTACTTTTTATGAGTATTTTTTACTCCTTATAAATTGTTGGTCCATTTTGGTGTAAATTTGTCAACGTAAACTAAAGACCAAACCGTGAAATACGGATACGTAGAATTCTTCAATTTCGACTTTTTAGTAAAAACTAAATACGCTATATTGAACTCGCTACGCGTAGGGAACCTCAGGTGTAAAATTTTAGTATATTTCGGGCCTAATGGAACCAGATGTTTCCAAAGAACTAGCCAGGTTAATCGGCCAGAGCGTCTCATTAGAGTCGCGGTTTATGATCGTATTGTCCCGCACTTCGACGACGGACAACAGTGCTTACGGACCATTTACCTGTACCTGCCATCCGCTGACAGAGCAATATACGGATTAACGAAGAGGCCGCTTTTTATTATATTTTCAAATTTTATTATATTTTGGACCTTTATATTATGTTCTGTATTTTGCCTTTATGTTGTGTCCTCAATTATCCGAAAGGAAGCAGCCTCTGGAAGGAGCAGTTGTGAGCGGAGCGAAAATTCATTTATCGTTTATGGCCGGCAATTTGGTATTTTCAAAGACGGCTTCGACAACATCTGGTTGCCAGATATTCAAAGGATAATCAAGAACGTAACTTTGCCGTCTTTAAGAATTCAGATATTATTCGCGGTGAACAAAAGCGTGATTTTTTATTAACCCGCGGGTGTCCGCGGGAACAGTAAACAGCTGGATATTTCCTAACGTATTGGAGATAAAAAAAATTATTTATACAGGGTGTCCCAAAAATGTCGGACTTCCTTGAAAGGGGTTACTCAGGGGGTGATTTGAAACAACTTTTTCCTTAGCGAAAATATTGTCCGAAGCTTCGTTAAGGAGATATTAAGCAAAAACCCCGACCAATCAGAGCGCGCGCCTTCCGCCTGAGTTCCCGCGGTAGCGTTGGCTACGAGGTAGGCGACCGCGCTTGTGCTACGAACGTACGAACAAGCAAGTCGGCATGCATCGAAGGAAACCGCGTTACACATTTTTTTTTTTAAAGCAGAATCTTAAATAAGAATAATTTGAAGTGAGAGGACAAGAAGTACGTAAATTTCGTTTTTAAATAAGGCATAAACGAAAAGGTAACGTAACAGAAAATGTACGACAAGTGATCGTAATTCGTTATTGAGGTAAAAATCCGTAGTTTAACAACGGCCAACACAACTAAATTTAAAAAATAATATTAGGTGTATGAATAAATTCTTTCCGACTGGAATTTCTATCGCGGTGGTATTCAGAAGCTGCCAGAAAAATGGCAAAAGGTAATTAACAATAATGGAAATTATTTCGATGATCGAGTTGTTTTCATATTTTTTAAATCGAACCGTTATTGTACCCTAAAATCGGAAAGAATTTATTTTCACACCTAATAATCACCAATAAATTAAATAAAACTCACCCTTTCGGACATTCCTTTCCTTGCTTTCCTTCCCTTTTCGGAAACCTGTGTCACTGGGTCACTGTACCGATCCTGGTTATCGGTGGACGAAAAGATTTATGGTTGGGTAGCGCCCAGTGCTCAGCTGATCACACTGCGTCCGGGTTAATGTACCGAATATTCACTTCACTGCACGGCTACTAACACTGATCACTGAATTTATTTTTCACGGAACGTGTTGTTCCTACGTTATAAAAATTGGTGGCTGCGAAAGGGGCCGATTACTGTTAATTACTGGGACGAGATTACTACTATTACCCGGCGAAAAGAAATTGCGTGGCAGACTGTCTCGGGCTGTGCAGTCCAATGCAGCGATCAGATACGGATCCGACCGACGATCGTCAAAACAAAAGCGTAGGCTACGCTTGGTCAAATCGCTCTATCCCACTCGATCTCGTGTTTCGTTCGATCTCTTCGTCGCGCGGTGCGACAATGTATGTGGCAACTTCAGCCAATAACCAAAATACGTGTGTCCCGTCTTTAAAAGTGTGCCCAAATAGGTGACTCGACCAATCGTCACAGCAGCGGACTGCACAGCCCGAGACAGTCTGCCACGCAATTTCTTTTCGCCGGGTAATAGTAGTAATCTCGTCCCAGTAATTAACAGTAATCGGCCCCTTTCGCAGCCACCAATTTTTATAACGTAGGAACAACACGTTCCGTGAAAAATAAATTCAGTGATCAGTGTTAGTAGCCGTGCAGTGAAGTGAATATTCGGTACATTAACCCGGACGCAGTGTGATCAGCTGAGCACTGGGCGCTACCCAACCATAAATCTTTTCGTCCACCGATAACCAGGATCGGTACAGTGACCCAGTGACACAGGTTTCCGAAAAGGGAAGGAAAGCAAGGAAAGGAATGTCCGAAAGGGTGAGTTTTATTTAATTTATTGGTGATTATTAGGTGTGAAAATAAATTCTTTCCGATTTTAGGGTACAATAACGGTTCGATTTAAAAAATATGAAAACAACTCGATCATCGAAATAATTTCCATTATTGTTAATTACCTTTTGCCGTTTTTCTGGCAGCTTCTGAATACCACCGCGATAGAAATTCCAGTCGGAAAGAATTTATTCATACACTTAATATTATTTTTTAAATTTAGTTGTGTTGGCCGTTGTTAAACTACGGATTTTTACCTCAATAACGAATTACGATCACTTGTCGTACATTTTCTGTTACGTTAGCTTTTCGTTTATGCCTTATTTAAAAACGAAATTACGTACTTCTTGTCCTCTCACTTCAAATTATTCTTATTTAAGATTCTGCTTTAAAAAAAAAATGTGTAACGCGGTTTCCTTCGATGCATGCCGACTTGCTTGTTCGTACGTTCGTAGCACAAGCGCGGTCGCCTACCTCGTAGCCAACGCTACCGCGGGAACTCAGGCGGAAGGCGCGCGCTCTGATTGGTCGGGGTTTTTGGTTAATATCTCTTTAACGAAGCTTCGGACAATATTTTCGCTAAGGAAAAAGTTGTTTCAAATCACCCCCTGAGTAACCCCTTTCAAGGAAGTCCGACATTTTTGGGACACCCTGTATGCAATTGCATAGTACGTGGGGGCAAATTTACTAGCGCAGATGAATTTTTTCTTCGATTATTGTTTTAAGATATATTTCCCCAACATGCGATTTTTGCTCTTGCGGCCGCGAGGCACCTTTGATTATGTCAAAAAAACGACAGTCGCCTCGCACGCAAGGCTGCTTTGGAAAGTCGAGGATGGTTTCCATTGCCGAGGGAAACAGTTTCCTGACTTTCCACGCGGCGAGGCTAGCCTCGCCAGGAGTCCTCGCAAAGTCGAGGGTTAATGTGGTCTTCGAGGGTTAATGAATTACTAATAAAAGATGATTTTTATCGCAAATGACTGATCATTAATTTAAACAAAACGATATTCGGCTACTTCCCTTACTATTCGACTTTTCCTTATAACTTGAAAACCGAATGTTTGCCCAACGTGCGACTTAAAACACTAATAAAGTACCAAAAAAACAGTTTTCAATTTTTTATCACGATTAAGTTAAAAAATAGAAAAAACAAATTAATAGATGTAAAAAATATTAAATTATACATCACTAGAAAGGAATAGGTTTATCCTATTTTTTGCCACAAATTTCATTCCGATATCTTAAAAGAAACACCCAAATGTCATTGACTTCTTCAATCCGGCAGATAAACAGAGCACGATGTACATATAAAAAAAGGCTAGTCTTTCACTGTCTTCGACGGTCCTCGAGACCTGATACGACAATAGACCCTTTTTTCAAGTGCTCGAAAAGGTCCTGTGAGGCGCGTCGTTGCACTGGTGGGGCCATGGCGTTGACGCTTAGGTATAGAAAGTACCATTTCCGACGACGCCAGTCGCAGTCGCTTGCGGCTGTAGCCGCCAGCCGCGGTCGCTGGCGGCTGCAGCCGCTCATTGGAACGGCCACCTTAAGGTTAAGTAGAAAAATGATAGAAAAACCTTGTCGCGATGGGACACTAAAAATGTTCACTGGCTCCCGGACTATACCGTCGTGTACCAAATATAGTAAATGGTTATACAATGTGTGTGCTTGTGTATTTATTCTACCCGTTGCGTCGGGGTGGCCTGCGGTAGAAACGCCCCGACGCAACAATATTCAGAAATTGACGATCTAAGCATTAACAAGGAGCCGGGCGATGATGGAATTCCTCCAATATTTCTGAAGAAATGCAAATTTATTATGTCACGGCCGCTCTGGATAATTTTTAACCGTTCTCTGACCGATGGACGCTTCCCCTCCGCCTGGAAGTCTAGTATCATCTCTCCGATCCATAAAGCCGGCGCGAGATCTGACATTAAGAACTACAGGCCCATTTCGATGCTCAATATTATGGGTAAACTTTTCGAGGCCATTGTGGCCAAGAAGATTAGTGCCTTGACCAATAGCATCTTGTCTTTGGAGCAACACGGCTTTATGTCTGGTAGGTCTACCGTCACCAACCTCGCGGTTTTCTGTAACTTTGTTTCCAGGGTTTTAGAGGGTGGGCGGCAAGTTGATGTAATATACACAGACTTCACGAAGGCTTTTGATAGAGTGGACCATTATCTGCTCATCGATAAGCTTGCCTCCGTCGTCGGCTTCTGAGGGCAATTATTGTGTTGGCGTTTTTCTTACATTACGGGGCGCTTCTAGTGATGGGATCAACACAGCAGCTTCAAAATCGATACGAAGATAATCAATCCTGTAAAGATTCGAATTGCTTCGAATCTCATTTGTCATGGTCGCCAAGCAAATCGAATCGCTTCGAATTCTGGACAGAAGTTTCGAATCGCTTCGACTGTTATTCGAAACAAACATTTCTTGAAAGTCTTGATAGGTCTTGAAGGTCTTGATAGGTCTTGACAGTCTTGACAGTTCGAGGTTCGGGAAGCCGAGCTTCGGAACGAGTCGGAAATATTCGGCGGATCGGGTGATATCTCGATACTCTCGATTCGAGTCGCGAGATTCTCTCCATATTCCGGATGAAAGTTTCGGATCGCTTCGACTGTTATTTGAAATAGGATGTTGTGGGACGTCTTAGACATTTAGTATTTCTTTGAATGTTGTAAAACTTGCAAGTACTTTTAAAATAAAAGTTTTAATCATTAAGTAAAATTTTTTTTGTATGTCTCTGTGGCAAATGGGGGGTGGTTGTAAAATAATAACACAAGATTTTATGACAGAAACAGTATATTTTCTTATTGTTTATTTAAAAACAAAATTCGATCTAAACTTTTGCCACTTAATCTATTTCTTTTTTTACTAATTATATTTCCTGCCTTCGAAAAAACTCGTTCGCACGGCACCGACGTTGCAGGGCAGCATAAAAAACTTATTGCGAACTGCGAAAGATATGGATATTTAGATTTATTTTCCTTCCAATATTGCAAAGGATTTTTATTTCTATTCAAATACGAATCCGCAATGTACCTATCAATCTCATTTATTGGTCCAGAATTTCTAGCATTCATACTATTTTTTTCGTGGACATCATTGTCGAACGATGTCCAAAAAGATACTCTATCTTGTGCAAAATTACCCGCATTATTATTATTATTATTACTGTTATTATCACCATTATTTACAGTTTCGTTTAATTGAGGCTGGGCATTAAATAAATCTGTCACCTTCTCCAATAATAATGTTTTAGCTCTTTCAGCATTCTCATACATTTCGAACCCCAACATTTTGAAACGAGGATCGACTATAGTCGCTATGGAATAAGTAGGGTCCGTTTCAATTTTACTGAAATATTTGTGTAAAGTTTCTTGTAGTTTTCTAGCTAGTGTATTGTCGACGTTTGTATTTAGAAAAATCTTTAATTGTTTTACAGAGATAATGACCTTAGAAATTGTTATATTAGATTCTGCACTCATTTCAGTGGTCAGGAGGTAAAACGGTTTCATTATCGGAGTAGAGTCTAATAGCAGTTGCCACTCGCCAGCAGTTAAACCTTCTTCAGATTCAGGAAAATATGACAATGCTGACGTTACTGCTTGCCTTTGTTCTAATAACCTGGATATCATTTCATATGTCGAATTCCATCTAGTGTCAACTTCTAAAATTAATTTATGATTTGGCACTTTCAGGAAATTTTGCATTTCGAATAGTTTATCCTTGGCTAAACAACTCTGTTTGAAAAAAGTTACGATGCTGCGACATTTTTTACGCACAGTAACTCAATCATTCACGGAAGAAATAGCTTTCTTGATCACTAAATTTAACGTATGTGCAAAGCAAGATACGCTAGATATCGAATTGCCCAAAATTCGTACTGCTGCAAGCATATTTGCTGCGTTATCAGTGACAACAGCTCTTACTTTTCCTTCTACGTTCCATTCCGAAAATGTATTTTTTAACGCATTACTTATTACATCGCTGGTATGACTTCCATTCAGTTGGTCTGTCTGCAGTATATATGTTTTTAATTCCAAGTTTTTATTTGTGAAGTGGCACGTCGTACTTAAAAAGTGATCCCTATTCATACTGCTCCACGTATCAGTTGTGATGGAGACATCGGAGGCTTCAGCAAGTTCTTCTTGGATTCTGCATTTCTTCTCATTATACGCATTTTCAATTAGTTTTTTTACTGTTTTCCTACTGGGGATATTGTACTTTAGATCCAGATAATTTATTAATGCTTGAAAACCTGTATCTTCCACGATTCTCAGTGGTTGGAGGTCCAGTACGATTAAATCGACAAGCAACTTGTCAATTGTAATTTTTTTAATGTCAGTATCTAAATAATTAGAGTCATTACTAATTAAGTATCTCAATATATTCGAATACATGGTAGCAATACCGATGTTGGGTATAATTTTATCGGGATAGCGATAAGCGATGGAGCAGAGGCGGCCGCCTCCACGCGTACGTACCAGAATATGGAACCTGGTACGAATTTGGCGAAGATTGTTCTCCATTACTAATTCCGTGGGCATTCAATAAATGTTTTATTAAAACGGTTGTAGATTTGCTTGCTTTAAATTTTTTATCGCAGATTTGGCAATTTGTGAAACCGTCATCAGTCTCGTTACAATATCTCCATACAAATGAACGTTTTGGCATCTAGTACATTACAAGACGATAATATAATCCAATAATTGTATTTTGTTACCGGAAAGAATTGTGTACTTACTGTTAGGTATTGAAGGTTAACTTGGTGAATGCTAATACAAATCTTATCTATATACACTTAGTAATAATGATGTTTTTTACACTTAATAAATAACTAATTGACACTTGAAGACTAATAGTTATTCAAACATGGAAGTCCAAAAGCTGCGAAACGTAAACGCAAGCGTCAAGAAATTAGAAGTCCGAAAGCTGGAATATGGAAGTATTGGTAGTGATGCGGATGGATTGCTTATGTTTTTGCGATGAAAATGATACCAAATTTCATTTAAATCGGAGTATTATTAACGAAATTAGCTGGAGGTTATGGAAATCAATTATTTAATTAATTTTTCATGGAATTTCCATCATTATTTTCCGAATTACGTCGTTCTTGGTGTCAGAAATGCGGAAGTCAATCGTTATTGCTACCATGTATTCGAATATATTGAGATACTTAATTAGTAATGACTCTAATTATTTAGATACTGACATTAAAAAAATTACAATTGACAAGTTGCTTGTCGATTTAATCGTACTGGACCTCCAACCACTGAGCATCGTGGAAGATACAGGTTTTCAAGCATTAATAAATTATCTGGATCCAAAGTACAATATCCCCAGTAGGAAAACAGTAAAAAATCTAATTGAAAATGCGTATAATGAGAAGAAATGCAGAATCCAAGAAGAATTTGCTGAAGCCTCCGATGTCTCCATCACAACTGATACGTGGAGCAGTATGAATAGGGATCACTTTTTAAGTACGACGTGCCACTTCACAAATAAAAACTTGGAATTAAAAACATATATACTGCAGACAGACCAACTGAATGGAAGTCATACCAGCGATGTAATAAGTAATGCGTTAAAAAATACATTTTCGGAATGGAACGTAGAAGGAAAAGTAAGAGCTGTTGTCACTGATAACGCAGCAAATATGCTTGCAGCAGTACGAATTTTGGGCAATTCGATATCTAGCGTATCTTGCTTTGCACATACGTTAAATTTAGTGATCAAGAAAGCTATTTCTTCCGTGAATGATTGAGTTACTGTGCGTAAAAAATGTCGCAGCATCGTAACTTTTTTCAAACAGAGTTGTTTAGCCAAGAATAAACTATTCGAAATGCAAAATTTCCTGAAAGTGCCAAATCATAAATTAATTTTAGAAGTTGACACTAGATGGAATTCGACACATGAAATGATATCCAGGTTATTAGAACAAAGGCAAGCAGTAACGTCAGCATTGTCATATTTTCCTGAATCTGAAGAAGGTTTAACTGCTGGCGAGTGGCAACTGCTATTAGACTCTACTCCGATAATGAAACCGTTTTACCTCCTGACCACTGAAATGAGTGCAGAATCTAATATAACAATTTCTAAGGTCATTATCTCTGTAAAACAATTAAAGATTTTTCTAAATACAAACGTCGACAATACACTAGCTAGAAAACTACAAGAAACTTTACACAAATATTTCAGTAAAATTGAAACGGACCCTACTTATTCCATAGCGACTATACTCGATCCTCGTTTCAAAATGTATGAGAATGCTGAAAGAGCTAAAACATTATTATTGGAGAAGTTGACAGATTTATTTAATGCCCAGCCTCAATTAAACGAAACTGTAAATAATGGTGATAATAACAGTAATAATAATAATAATAATAATGCGGGTAATTTTGCACAAGATAGAGTATCTTTTTGGACATCGTTCGACAATGATGTCCACGAAAAAAATAGTATGAATGCTAGAAATTCTGGACCAATAAATGAGATTGATAGGTACATTGCGGATTCGTATTTGAATAGAAATAAAAATCCTTTGCAATATTGGAAGGAAAATATCCATATCTTGCGCAGTTCGCAATAAGTTTTTTATGCTGCCCTGCAACGTCGGTGCCGTGCGAACGAGTTTTTTCGAAGGCAGGAAATATAATTAGTAAAAAAAGAAATAGATTAAGTGGCAAAAGTTTAGATCGAATTTTGTTTTTAAATAAACAATAAGAAAATATACTGTTTCTGTCATAAAATCTTGTGTTATTATTTTACAACCACCCCCCATTTTCCACAGAGACATACAAAAAAAATTTTACTTAATGATTAAAACTTTTATTTTAAAAGTACTTGCAAGTTTTACAACATTCAAAGAAAGACTAAATGTCTAAGACGTCCCACAACATCCTATTTCAAATAACAGTCGAAGCGATCCGAAACTTTCATCCGGAATATGGAGAGAATCTCGCGACTCGACTCGAGAGTATCGAGATATCACCCGATCCGCCGAATATTTCCGACTCGTTCCGAAGCTCGGCTTCCCGAACCTCGAACTGTCAAGACTGTCAAGACCTATCAAGATGTAACGTACGATTGCCAGGGACAACTGATCGCCACAGATTCTCGAGAGGAGAGCGGCGTCCCCTCGAGTATAGGATAGGTGGGGTTTCGTGATTACAGAGTAAAGGAGTAAAATCCAACTTAACTTTAACAATGGCTTGTTTATTCAATAATAATTATAACAAATCAATAATAACTACAGCTATGATTATGGGGTTCCTATCTTATCTGTATGTATATACAGGGTGTCCCAAAAATGTCGCGTTTCCTTGAAAGGGGTGACTCAGGGGGTGATTTGAAACAACTTTTTCCTTAGCGAAAATATTGTCCGAAGCTTCGTTAAGGAGATATTAAGCAAAAACCCCGACCAATCAGAGCGCGCGCCTTCCGCCTGAGTTCCCGCGGTAGCGTTGGCTACGAGGTAGGCGACCGCGCTTGTGCTACGAACGTACGAACAAGCAAGTCGGCATGCATCGAAGGAAACCGCGTTACACATTTTTTTTTTAAAGCAGAATCTTAAATAAGAATAATTTGAAGTGAGAGGACAAGAAGTACGTAAATTTCATTTTTAAATAAGGCATAAACGAAAAGCTAACGTAACAGAAAGTGTACGACAAGTGATCGTAATTCGTTATTGAGGTAAAAATCCGTAGTTTAAGAACGGCCAACACAACTAAATTTAAAAAATAATATTAGGTGTATGAATAAATTCTTTCCGACTGGAATTTCTATCGCGGTGGTATTCAGAAGCTGCCAGAAAAATGGCAAGAGGTAATGAACAATAATGGAAATTATTGCGATGATCGAGTTGTTTTCATATTTTTTAAATCGAACTCTTATTGTACCCTAAAATCGGAAAGAATTTATTTTCACACCTAATAATCACCAATAAATTAAAGAAAACTCACCCTTTCGGACATTCCTTTCCTTACTTTCCTTCCCTTTCCGGAAACCTGTGTCACTGGGTCACTGTACCGATCCTGGTTATCGGTGGACGAAAAGATTTATGGTTGGGTAGCGCCCAGTGCTCCGCTGATCACACTGCGTCCGGGTTAATGTACCGAATATTCACTTCTGTTAGAAATATTGAAGCACCACCTTGTAAAAGGGGCTGCATGGTTGAGTCTAAGCAGATACGGCCAGCGTGACGCGTACAGCGACGATGGGCCCGACCAGCGCGACGCCATAAACATCGTAAATTGGCATCGGGGTCCTTAGGAGTTTCCCTAAAGGACAAGAGGGGACTTTCCACGGAACGGAAAGGCAGTCTTTTCCAAACCTTGACTCGAGAAAGACCTTCTCGACTCTACTGTTCTTTGGCATTGAAATAAATATACATATATATATTTACCGAATAATTTAGAAAGCGAGTTAACTCCCTTAATTTCTAGTATTTTCTTACACTTCACTGCACGGCTACTAACACTGATCACTGAATTTATTTTTCACGGAACGTGTTGTTCCTACGTTATAAAAATTGGTGGCTGCGAAAGGGGTCGATTACTGTTAATTACTGGGACGAGATTACTACTATTACCCGGCGAAAAGAAAACTCGTGGCAGACTGTCTCGGGCTGTGCAGTCCGCTGCTGTGACGATTGGTCGAATCACCTATTTGGGCACACTTTTAAAGACGGGGCACACGTATTTTGGTTATTGGCTGAAGTTGCCACATACATTGTCACACCGCGCGACGAAGAGATCGAACGAAACACGAGATCGAGTGAGATAGAGCGATTTGACCAAGCGTAGCCTACGCTTTTGTTTTGACGATTGTCGGTCGGATCCGTATCTGATCGCTGCACAGCAGCGGACTGCACAGCCCGAGACAGTCTGCCACGAGTTTTCTTTTCGCCGGGTAATAGTAGTAATCTCGTCCCAGTAATTAACAGTAATCGGCCCCTTTCGCGGCCACCAATTTTTATAACGTAGGAACAACACGTTCCGTGAAAAATAAATTCAGTGATCAGTGTTAGTAGCCGTGCAGTGAAGTGAATATTCGGTACATTGACCCTGCGATCAGCTGAGCACTGGACGCCGATGACCAGGATCGGTACAGTGGCCTAGTGACACAGGTTTCCGGAAAGGGAAGGAAAGTAAGGAAAGGAATGTCCGAAAGGGTGAGTTTTCTTTAATTTATTGGTGATTATTAGGTGTGAAAATAAATTCTTTCCGATTTTAGGGTACAATAACAGTTCGATTTAAAAAATATGAAAACAACTCGATCATCGCAATAATTTCCATTATTGTTCATTACCTTTTGCCATTTTTCTGGCAGCTTCTGAATACCACCGCGATAGAAATTCCAGTCGGAAAGAATTTATTCATACACCTAATATTATTTTTTAAATTTAGTTGTGTTGGCCGTTCTTAAACTACGGATTTTTACCTCAATAACGAATTACGATCACTTGTCGTACATTTTCTGTTACGTTAGCTTTTCGTTTATGCCTTATTTAAAAACGAAATTTACGTACTTCTTGTCCTCTCACTTCAAATTATTCTTATTGATTCTGCTTTAAAAAAAAAATGTGTAACGCGGTTTCCTTCGATGCATGCCGACTTGCTTGTTCGTACGTTCGTAGCAGAAGCGCGGTCGCCTACCTCGTAGCCAACGCTACCGCGGGAACTCAGGCGGAAGGCGCGCGCTCTGATTGGTCGGGGTTTTTGCTTAATATCTCCTTAACGAAGCTTCGGACAATATTTTCGCTAAGGAAAAAGTTGTTTCAAATCACCCCCTGAGTCTCCCCTTTCAAGGAAACGCGACATTTTTGGGACACCCTGTATATATATATATGTTGAACTATGTACAAGTTATCTGTCTGCGTTGCAGTGTAATGCCGCTGCCGTCTCCGGGGCGAGCTCTTACTCTTAGCAACGATAGCTTCAGGAACTGCCGCTTCCGTCTCCGGGGCGAGCTCGATCTCTTAGCTATGTCTACTGTAAGAACGGCCGCTTCCGTCTCCGGGGCGAGCTCGATCTTTTGGTAGATTTTCGTTCTACTAGTGACTTCTCGTATTGCAGTGTACGGCCGCTTCCGTCTCCGGGGCGAGCTCGTACTCTTGGCAATGATAGCTTTAAGAACGGCCGCTTCCGTCTCCGGGGCGAGCTCGATCTCTTGCTATGTCTGCTGCTAGAGCGGCCGCTTCCGTCTCCGGGGCGAGCTCGCTTCTGTTGGCAGAGTAGAAGAAGTGATCACCGTGCTTCGTGCACTCCCTTTTATACCCCAGCCTTGGCGGACTGGCGCATGCGTGTCATATTATTTCCTTCATTAACAATTTGTTTGTTTATCGCTTTATATTCTTAGTCTAGATCTTTGTCAGTATTTATGTTTATTTATTTCTAATCTTATTCTAACATTTGTTTCATTATTACTCGCTTAATTACTAGGTTAGCTGTACATAGGTTAAATAATGCTGTTTTATCGGCGGTGGGTAATGCCGGGTTCGAGTCCGCGTGGGACGTTACAAAGACCTTCAAGACCTATCAAGACTTTCAAGAAATGTTTGTTTCGAATAACAGTCGAAGCGATTCGAAACTTCTGTCCAGAATTCGAAGCGATTCGATTTGCTTGGCGACCATGACAAATGAGATTCGAAGCAATTAGAAACATTGTATCATAGATTCGAAGCGATTCGATCGGTCTTGAGCCCATCACTAGGCGCTTCCAACGTGTCAGAGACGGGGATGTGTTTTCGAGAAAGATTTTTGCATCGTCCGGGGTACCCCAGGGTTCCCACCTTGGGCCCATTCTATTTCTATTATTCATCGACGACATTCGCGAGATGATCTGCAATAGTAAATTTTTTATGTTCGCCGACGATCTCAAATTATTTAAATGCATCTCGTGCTACTCCGACTCCTTAAGGCGGGGTCCCACTAGTGCAATGGCGCGCCGCGCACGTTTTTTTCGACGCGCAAGGCCGATTTGTTGCAGAAAGACGTTCCCACTGGTGCAACTGCGCGCCGCGCACGGGTCAGATTTACGAGTTTCTCGGATTTTCGAGCAGTTTGGAGCACTTGAAAGGGTCGACTTTTACGAGGACGCGCGCGTCGAAAGCGATCGTGTGCGCGCTATGCCGGGATTTCTCTGCCACGCGAGCACGCGAATGCACGCCGCGCATCGTCGAAAAGACTGAAAAAAATGTGTATTTTCCAACGCAAATGTACTTTTTACTTTTACATATCACTTGTACGCGTGTATTTATGGTCTATTACTATTGGTTTATATATCAAAGCAAGCAATAACACGATAATTACTGCTGTAAATAGCAACAATTATACCGCCGCGATAGGTAACTTGTTTCTATATTGCATAATTGTAATCTAGAGACGCGGTAGCGTCTCGACGCCAAGTACAGGAAAGACACCCTGTATATGTCGACTGTTGCTACCGCTATCATTTACTCGAGAAACGGCTAATCCAACCTAACCTGAAACTTATTTCATTAATATCTCATGACGCCTGCAATATTTTCTAAATTTAAAGGCATTTTTCTTATGTAAACCGCATATAAGCTTTCGAATAAGACCAAATTTCAATAAAATCTGTCCACGCATGAAAGAGATATCATAATATCGTCTCATGAATCTGTCAGAAACGGTAAGATTTTTCTTTTCCTTCTTCTCCAGGCCAAATTTTCGTCAACATAATACGTATACGCGTTACACGCACACCTTCAGCCAAAAGAAACTAGTTTATGTATGATCGACGTCCGCCATTGTACATATACCTATGTATACTATTGAATTATAACCTACCAAGTGTCATCGCTTTATAACCTACCAAGTGTCAATCCATCATAACCTGCCAAGTGTCAAATAAGGTAAGTTGTCCAAATTTGAAATGTCACGAGTTTTTACACTACATGGGAGACTGAATTATTGTCTCAATTAACAAGGTGGGTCGCCAAATTTTTTTAATAGATTTTTTATGTAGAGTCGCAGACTTGGAAGTTGTCCGGAGAAGGTTCGACAGAGAAGCATCTTCTTTCGCATAAGTTTCTGGAAATTTGTACCATGCATATACAAAATATATATTATAACAAATTGCATTGCATTTAAATTGACAGATATTTTTATTATACCAGCAAATTATTTTTAATTTAGAGTTTTTATGTAAAGCTTATAGAAATGAAGGGGACGCACAGGACTTAGATAAAAATGAAGGGGACGCACAGGCTTGGATAGAAATCAAGGGGACGCACAGGACTTGGATATAAAATTGAAGGGGACGCACAGGCTTGGAGGTTGTCCGGAGAAGATTAGATAGATAGACAGAGCATCTTGTGTCGCACAAGTTTCTGGAAATTTGTCAAATAAGGTAAATCGGCAAAATTTCTCTAAAGACATAGTATTAAGAATTATTATGAAAATAGATTATGGTGGACTGCTTGCAATGTAAAGCAAGTCACATTAGTGAAGAAAGTACGCTGAAAACACATCTCCCTTGATGCTTTTCAATCTTTTGTGAAAGACATTCGTAATATTTTAATAAAATCCACAGTAGTTGCCACGCTATTCATTAGTTCATTAATTTTTTCGATTCCCGTTATTTCAATTCACTAATAAAAATTCTAAATTAATTCTATTCCAACACCAATGAATTGTGCGTTAAAAATATTGGTTCTCTACGTTCATTTTCGCTGAATTATTACCATTAGGATTTAATTTAAATTTCCTGCAATAAGTTCTACGTTAAGTTGTAGTATATAACTAAAATGTGGCTTTATAAATATATACAGGGTGTAAACGGTATACGTAGCAATATTTTAGGGGGTGGTAGGGGAGGTCCAATGGAACATAAAAGTCCTATGACATAATGTCCGATCGGTCTCCATTTTACAGTAATAATGCCTCAAAGTTAACATGTCTATATGCTAAACTAATAGTCGCAGGATTCCATAATTTTGCACATACATTGGAGATCACCAGTAGGGTAAAATTGTCTGAATACATTTTGTTGTATCTCGTATAGTTTAGCTGTTATAAACGTTTAAACATCGGAGATGTTTGTGGAAAAGATCGTCGCTACACGCACACAGATGAGCCATAGCACAAAGACCGCCCGTTGTGAGCTGTTCAAGATGACCCAGTAACCAAGTCACTACGGGCCCCTTACAGTAGCGGTCCCATTGAGGATCTGTTTGGAGTAGAGATCCCGGCGTAGAACGTGTATTGAAGATACACGTGTACTCGCGTACACGTGTAGTAAAAATATCCGTGTTCTAATCCGTGTACTTCTTAATACACGGATACACGGGTATTGAAATACACGTGTACCCGTGTATCGAAATTCACGGATCGTAGTATCCGTGTACCCGTGTACCCGTGTACCCGTGTACTGAAATTCACGGGTACACGTGTATCGAAATACACGGTTTCACGTGTATTAAGATATCCATATTTAATTTTTTAACTAAATATCCGAATGTTTAGATTTTACGCAAATAGTTTGCGATAGGCGATAGGTGATGATGACATGGTTTTGTGTCAATTAAAGGAGATTTTGATTTCGGATATAACAAAACGTTTTAAACTCGACTGGAACGAAGGTGATACTCTTTCATTAAATCATGTAGGGTGAAAGCACTAGTAGTCGGCCACCCTCTAGTAGTCGACCACTTTTATTATTTTGCTTAAAGAAATAAGTAGGTACTGAAATAAAGAATTTATTAAATGACAATTTTATATTATATTTTGAATTTCTAACTTTACAATACGACAAAAAGCGCCCTTCATAGGTAAAAAAAATAAATGCTTTTAAAGTAATTTGTAAACTAATTTTGATTCTACATGCGCCATTGCTGTTTTCTAACCCGAGAAACATAAGTGTGCTTTGAATAGAAACGACAAATGTAATTCAGTTCTATACATTTTTTACTGGAAAATTATGCTATTCCACTGAAAAAGCATCGACAATTTTATATGCGTTTCAAAAATTTAAAAAAAATGGGATAATTTATTTATTTATGGGAGGGCAGTAACTGAATCATCATTCCCTTTCAATTTTCAATAGTCGACCACAGCGGTCGACTTCTGAAGCTAACTGCATTCACAATGAATGCTAATAGTCGACCACGTTTATATAATTTATTTATAGAATACAAATACCTACTTTAAAAACTTAAAATTTGTTACTGCTTCCTATCTTAAAAACGAAAAATTTAATTTACATTGGAAAAAAAATAATTTCTATTTCTTATTAAAATTTTGATAAAGTTTTTAAAAGAACTTATTTTAGTTACGCATTATTCCTGTCATTATTAATTATTTACTGATGTTGCACATTATATTTAAAAATAATTTTTAGTTTGTACCTAATGCGCACATAATCTATTTTGAATTTCATATTAAAAAAGGTGGTCGACTACTAGCTATCGGACCGGTCGACTTTTAGAGTTAAGCGGTCGATTATTAAAGCATTCGGACACTTTATTTTTAACGCTAATTATTTATTTTCCCCGAACTTTCCTACTAACACAAAATATTTAGTGATACATTAAATACATTTGAATTACTTCAATACATTTTATATATTTTATAACATTGATTGTTCATTTTTTTTTCAGTACTTTTCATTCGAGTTTAGCTTTAAGTGGTCGACTACTAGTGCTTTCACCCTATCCTGCTTCTTTGATCCGCGATATAAAAATCTGGAGCATGAATCAATCCACGTGAGACAAGTGATTCGTACAGAAATACAACGTTTACTTCAAGAGGCACCGGTCCACACAGTTAGCAAAACAAAGTCACGCGGGAAAAGTGCTCTTCAGTTTTTATATGATGAAATTACAGACAATAATGATATAAATATTCAATTTGAAACGTATATGGCCGAGCCACAATTACGCTTCGACTTAGACCCATTTGACTGGTGGAAGGCTGGGGCACATAAATACCCGGCGATTTCCCATGTTGCCAAAAAATATTTAACCATTCCAGCAACCTCGGCGATGTCGGAAAGATGTTTTTCGTGTGCTGGAAGCATTGTAACCAAAAAAAGAAACCGTTTACTCCCAGAGAATGTTAACACGTTAGTATTTTTACACCAAAACAAAAGATTAATAGATTAAAGTTTATTAACCAAAATCATGATGTTTTTTATTTTCATCTGCAACCTAGTAAATTATGTCTGCACCTACCTATCGCAAACTATTCGCGTAAAATCTAAACATTCGGATATTTAGTTAAAAAATTAAATATGGATATCTTAATACACGTGAAACCGTGTATTTCGATACACGTGTACCCGTGAATTTCAGTACACGGGTACACGGGTACACGGGTACACGGGTACACGGGTACACGGATACTACGATCCGTGAATTTCGATACACGGGTACACGTGTATTTCAATACCCGTGTATCCGTGTATTAAGAAGTACACGGATTAGAACACGGATATATTAACTACACGTGTACACGTGTACAAGTCGTACACGTGAAATCTGAATCTCTAGTTTGGAGTAGCGGAGGCACTTAGGTTCGTCAGCTAGAAAATAAGAAACAAGTGAACGAAAACTCTACACGTGTTCTTAGGCCAGGTGCGCAGTGGTGGCAATTTGTTGCGTGACAGTTTTGATGCTCACGAAAAATGCATTGATTTACATGGAAGTAAACTCCTTTGACGATGTGACTGCAAAACGTGTTGTTTTTTTTTCAGGAAGTGATAAAACTGTTTCTTTCCAAGAAGAGTGGGTTAGTAAAATTCTCCTGCAATTCTGTCGATCTGTTTTTTGACCTCACTGAAGAAATGTGGGGTGGTAGCGGTACGGTCAGCTGACTGTAATCGCGCGCGGTTGCTTTACCTGAGACGGGGCGCACCATTGCCTTTAACAGCTTACTGCGACGTTAATATCAGCTGCATTACTCTAGAAATAAGCTTAATTTACAGAAAACATAGCAGCGAATGTGGTAGTAATTTTTCTGATTTTTACAATCGCGACCTCGACGTGAAACGGTAAAGGACATTTCGATGTCTTCTGGCATCAGGATAATACATGTCCCGGATTGTCCCCCAATTCAGGGACAATACGCGTTGACGTATTCCGTGCGAGAGAAGGCGGGCTTGAAGTTCGATTGGTCCTGAACTAACCATTTGGGCCTACTTATCTCTCGTGTCTAAACACGCGCTCGAATTTCCAAACAAAAGCAGGCGTCGACGTATTCCGTGCGAGAGAAGGCGGGCTTGCAGTTCGATTGGTCCTGAACTCACCATTTGGGCCTACTTATCTCTCGTGTCTAAACACGCGCTCGAATTTCCAAACAAAAGCAGGCGTCGACGTATTCCGTGCGAGAGAAGGCGGGCTTGCAGTTCGATTGGTCCTGAACTCACCATTTGGGCCTACTTATCTCTCGTGTCTAAACACGCGCTCGAATTTCCAAACAAAAGCACGCGTCGACGTATTCCGCGCGAGAGAAGGTGGGCCTTGGGGAGGAGATATTGCTGTGAAGAGGGCCTCTTCAGGACAGTGGCCGTTTGGGAGGGATGCAGGGCAGATTGGTTAAATTAGGGCCAATCGGACTTCAAGCCCACCTTCTCTCGCACGGAATACGTCGACGCGTGCTTTTGTTTTGAAATTCGAGCGCGTGTTAACACTCGAGAGATAAGGGATCCGTCTTTAATTTGAAGGGAGGACGAAGCAAGCGGCACCACCAATCAATCACGGCAAGAACGCTAGCTTCTTTCCGGAAGATATGAACATTAATACTGTCGACAATCAAGAACGTGGCGCGGTCTTTAAGAATTTTAGACATTCCTCGGCCTGAGTTAATCGGTATATTGCTGTATCGATGGGTAGTACATGCGATGACTTCGGACCCGCATGTACCGTTGTCGTTCGACGACTCGTGGGGCAATACGGTTATAAACCGTGACCCTGACGAACCGCTTTAGCCGGTCAGCTTAATTATTTTTCGAAACACCAATATATCAATAAAAAAGTATTATTCACCATCAATACCTACGCCTCGCGTTCGGACATAGGAAAAAATGGGTTATTATCGCCGGAAATAAGTCATAGCCTGCGTTAAATTTAAATACTAATAATCACCAATAAACTAACTAAAACTCACCCTTTCAGAAATTCACCTGCAGCTTGAAAACCTGCGTCACTAGATCACTGAACTCATCCTGGTCAGCAACGGATGCGTCCAGTGCACAGCTGGTCCCAGGTATGCGACACCAACCAAAGTAAAAGGGTCGCAACGTCAAGTGCGATCGGGTTAATGTAGATACGGAATATTCACTTCACTGCACGGTTACTAACACTGATCACCTAATTTATTGTCGCACCAGGACAAGATGTTTTAGGTAAAAAGAAGCCAGCACATTTTCGAGACACACGTGCTTTGCAGAAGTGCAACGAACGAACCATCCTACACTTTCACAAAAGCCCGCGCTCCCTTCTTTTACTGCCAATGTACCCATTGCTTCGAGGTAGGCAGCAGACACCACGTGTTTCGGTTCGAAAGGGTCCGAAGAGAAGAGAAACTGAAACTCTTCGAGTTGCTATAAAGAAAAAAATCCTGTTTCCTGTTTCCCTTTTCCGATATCCCGAGTTCACGTCTGCTACGAGGCGGAACCAACTATGTCATAAATTACCGTAAACTGTAGGAAATCGTTCTCTACCGCCGACTCGTGGGACAATACGATCATAAACCGCGACCCTGGCGAAATGCTCTGGCCCATCAGGCTGATTAATTTTTGGGAACTAGCAATTAAAAAGTATTATTCAACATCAATACGGCTCGCGAAGAGACACAGGAAGAAGGAGACCATGTAGTTCGCTGACTGCGCGTAGTCCCGCCTGCTTCGTCCTACCCTCAAATTAATGACGGATCCCTTATCTCTCGAGTATAAACACGCGCTCGAATTTCAAAACACAAGCACGCGTCGACGTATTCGGTGCGAGAGACTGTGGGCTTGAAGTCCCATTGGCCCCAAACTAACCAATCTGCCCTGCATCCCTCCCAAATGGCCACTGTCCTGATGAGGCCCTCTTCACAGCAATATCTCCTCCCCAAGGCCCACCATCTCTGGCATGGAATACGTCGACGCGTGCTTTTGTTTTGAAATTCGAGCGCGTGTTTAGACACGAGAGATAAGCAGGCCCGATTGGTTAGTTTGGGGCCAATGGGACTTTAAGCCCAGAGTCTCTCGCACCGAATACGTCGACGCGTGCTTGTGTTTTGAAATTCGAGCGCGTGTTTATACTCGAGAGATAAGGGATCCGTCTTTAATTTGAGGGTAGGACGAAGCAGGCGGGACTACGCGCAGTCAGCGGACTACCCTTCTTTTCCTGTGTCTCTCCGCGAGACGTATTGATGCTGGATAATACTCTGTAATTTCTCGTTCTCCAAAATTAATCAGGCTGATCAGCCAGAGCATTTCGCCAGGGTCGCGGTTTATGACCGTATTGTCCCGCAAGTCGGCGGTAGGGAACGGTTTCCTCCGGTTCGGATAATTTATGACTTAATTGGTTCCGCCTCGTAGCAGACGTGAATTTTCTTCTTTATAGCAACTCGAAGACTTTCTGCTTCTCTTCCCTTCGGACCCTTTCGAACCGATACACGTGGTGTCTGTTTTCTATCTCGAAGCAATGGGTACATTGGCAGTAGAAGGACGGAGCGCGGGCTTTTGTGAAAGTGTAGGATGGTTCGTTCCTTGCACTTCTGCAAAACACGTGTGTCTCGAAAATGTGCTGGCTTCTTTTTACCTAAAGCATCTTGTCCTGGTGGGAGTTAACTCATAATGGAACGAGGGAAACTACTTGGGGTAGAAGAAATTTCTTGGAAAAAATCCGGTCAGTCAGTTTGCAATCGCGTCAGAGAAGTGTTTTCTACACAAGAGTATTACGCGTTGTTCTGAGCATAAACCCAGAACAACGGAGACGCAATTACTGCTGTACGAGCATTTTGGCGGCCATATCTGCGGCACCGGACGCCAAGTGAAAATTCATTTTCACCAATTTTTATAAGGTATGAACAACGCGTTCCGTGAAAAATAAATTAAGTGATCAGTGTTAGTAACCGTGCAGTGAAGTGAATATTTCGTATCTACATTAACCCGATCGCACTTGACGTTGCGACCCTTTTACTTTGGTTGGTGTCGCATACCTGGGACTAGCTGTGCACTGGACGCATCCGTCGCTGACCAGGACCAGTTCAGTGACCTAGTGACGCAGGTTTTCAAACTGCAGGTGAATTTCCGAAAGGGTGAGTTTTAGTTACTTTATTGGTGATTATTAGTTATTAAATTTAACGCAGGCTACGGCTTATTTCCGGCGATAATTCTCTAAATTTCCGTACCTAAATTTTGTCTTCGGGGGTTTTAAACAGACTTATTCATTATCAGCCACAGTGTTGGCCGTTATTAAACTACGGATTCTTATCACAATAACGGACTACGATCACGTTTTGTTTATTTCCTGTTACATTACTTTTTTGTTTATGCGATATTTGAAAACGAAATTTACGTATTTCTTGTCCTCTCACTTCAAATAATTATTATTTTCGATTCTGTTTTAAAAAAAATGTGTATTCATTTTTTTACGTTTGACATGATGTTCCTCGATTTATCTTTAACTCGTAATTCACTTTAAATGACAACCAAACGATGACGAAAGGTATCGGTTGCCGTCGTTTTCGCAGAGATCTGATGAGAAATGCGAGAGATCTGATAAACTTGCGATGAAGTATCGCGGGGTGTTGTCTTCGCCACGGGATAAGATGCGGCATCTCCTTGAGTCGAGTTGCTGGAGGATCACTCTTAAGAGTCTTTCCTTCCGAAAAACACACCACTTTGGGAATTACATGAAAGATCAGAAGTCAACACCCTGTTTCAGTGTGTTGGTCTCACCAATATGCGCGAGCTACTATCCGTTTCAAACGCATGGTGCAAAATTTAGGGCATTATTACTGTAAAATGGAGACAGATCGGACACTATGTCATAGGACTTTTATGTTCCATTGGACCTCCCCTACCACCCCCTAAAATATTGCTCCGTATACCGTTTACACCCTGTATATTTACAGATAATAGAAGCAGAAGGTGATGCACTGTGATCTACGCCAGACTATGTACGCACAAATTTGCAGGTAGAGTTTTGCATACGTAATTATTCATTCAATGATCTTGAGCATGTGTGATAAATTATAAATAAATAATTAATAAATGTGTCCTATTTTTCAGTTAACGATGCAGACGAAGAGAATTATTTCAACAGCTGAAAGGGAAAGTTACTGAAAATGAAATAAATGTAAATAAAAAGAGTAAATGAAATGTACTGTACACAAAGTACTGTACATATAAAATACATATAGATCAGCAATGCAGTGCGCATGGTTTCATTTCGTAGTTGTTAAACTTACGTAGAATTTATCCTTAATCAAAAAATAAATAAAGTATATATAATATATATACAGGGTCATCGTTTAATCCTGCAACCCGCGCTCGCGCGAACTTATAAAATGGCAACAGCGCCTCACGGGCGCATTCCACTACCACTATGGCTGATACTTCCGCCATCTATGAGCTGTTGATGAAAGCGTACGGTCTTTTAGATGCCAGTAGAGAGCGCAGGGTGCTTTTGGCTTTCGCCAGAGGATATTAGATTTGACGTAGCAGACGGGGAAAAAAACGGTAGCCATTTTAAGAGTGCGATCGCACCGGTCCCGTTCTGCGTGGAAGCTTCACGCTGACGCGATAGTGCCCGGGTTGAAGAATTTGGGGTCTTTTTCGTATAACTTTTGAACTATAAAAGATATCGGAATGCAATTTGCGCCGAAAATGGGGAAAAATTATCCCGTCTTAATGATGGATAATTTAACATATTTTTCGTTTACTTAATTTTTCGTTTATCAATATTTTGACCGTGATTACTGTGAAAAGCGTTTGCAAACTGTTTATTTGATACTTTATTTAGTGCTCTTTATAAAATTCATGGTGTTGATAAACAATAGGCTGGTTGTTTCTGTATCTTTACTTTCATAAATTGAGAAATTAAATTTTTATTCAATTATATATTGGTTCTGCAGGTCTCAGAATCTAATGTTCTGGTTTTCTTTTTTATGATTTTATCTTTAAGGAGGGATTCTCGTCTAACAGTCCCAAAAGTAACTTATATTTAAGAATTTTTTTCGAAAAAACTGTGCGGCATATTGGATTAAACTCGTTTGTGATATAAGGAGGCATTTTTGAAGTTGCAGAAAATATTTTTTTATGTCGATCCTTCTGATTATTTATTAGTTACTGTGGAATCTTCTCCACCTCTTCGACAATGTAAGTCCTGTTGGCGGAATGTGTAGCACCTGTCACAGTCATCTGATTGCAAGAAAAAAATAGAAGTTTCTTAAAGTTAGATAATTTCCGCGAGGATTGGTCCACTTTAAAGAAAAAAAAAATGAAAAATTGAAAGAATTATAGCGTTCGAGAGAAAAAATAATCACCCCCTTTAAGATACCGCAGCATTTTCGGAACACCCTGTATATTTATTTTAATTTTGTACATTATCAGTATCTACCAGCCATGCATTCTTGTGTAGAAACACTAGTATATCTACATTCTTTGGTTTTAATCGTGTTCTGCGATCGGTTATGATTTGCCCTGCAGTGCTAAAATTTCTTTCGCTGGCAGTGGATGACCCCGGAATACACATATACTTACTGTTGGGTCCCGAAGTGGTGGGGAAGTAATAAGTGGAAGCCACAATGAAACAATAACGAGTGTTACGTCCTGAAGGGACAGCCTGTAAATCACCCCGAGCGGCTGGAGTGACTTACCGGGTTCTTGCTCTGTCAAAGGGCTAAGGCCCACCTTGACTATACTTACCGGGGGTAGAAAGGAAGAAAGGGGTTGAAATAATAAAGTAGAAAGGATATAAGGGGAAACGAGAAATAAATATATTGTTACAAGATTAGCTTATCATACCTCGAGACAGCGCTTCGTCTCGGCTGTCGCTCGCTGTGTCGCGCGGCACGCTTGCCGTCTCGCGTTTCGGACGCTCGCCGTGTCGCTGACCCAAGGGTAGGTCGTGGTCGCTCGTTCGTCGCTCGGGTGTCGGCGGCCTGATGCCCGTCGTACCGCACTGACTCTATCCGTCGTATCTCGTCGCGGTCCTACGTCGGTCACGATTTACACTCGAGGGCACTCCCGGCTAGGCCGTTTCCTGTATGTCGGATGGAGTTACCCTTTTCGCGAATTACTATCGGCCGATCGCGCTTCGCGGAATCTACGCGGAGACGTGGTTACGGTATCTAGACGGCCCTCTGATCCGTCGCGACTCCCTAGCTCGAGCTCTCGAATACGAATGCCTGCTATCGAGACCGCGGTTGAGGACCGCGCCTCGCCTTCTCGAAATCGATCGGGGGGAGAAATCGCCCCGTCGGCACCTGGCGGTCGCTGCCTTCTATTTCGAAATATCGGGGCCCGGGCCGTCACGTTGTGCCTACGGTCACGTTGTGCCTACGACGAATCTCCGCGGTTCGTCGACCTGCCTGCCACGCGCGAGGCGATTCCGCTGAATCGCCTTTGCGAAATAAAAGCGACGCGTGGACAGCAAGCACGGGATGGACCTGAAGGGCCCATGTAACAAGAATATAATTGACTCGGTTGACTTATACAAAAGCGTGAGTAAAATGGAATCGTGACCTCTCGTCAAGCGCGGTCCCAGATCTACTGTAGATGGCGTAGCGCTTAGGCGCGGGCCCACCACCGATGGTGGTGCCCTCCGGCGGACGAGCACGGGATGTGCCCCAACATCTCCCTCCTTGAAGAAGTTACCACTGCGCGTACGATTGGGCCCTTGGATCCAGGACCAATCTACGAGGCGGTGCTTTGATGCGAACAGGTCTCATTGGAGTCGCATCCGGAGGCGCCGGTAGGTCCTGGCGTGGAGGATCGGGTTGACCCGTAGGGGTCTGGCTCGGTTCCCCCTGGTGTACCTGTTCTGGCATGGTTGGAGGTGTGCTGGCAAATTGGTCAAAGAACAACCAATCGTCCGCCTCCTCAGTTCCTGGGTCTGGAGGGTTGCTTCCCCCCTTCCAAACGTGGTTTATATGGCGTTCAACAAGCCTGCCATCGTCCAGCAGAATCCTGCAGCGGAACCAGAGATGATCTCCGCAATGCTGCCTTGAGCACGTTTATCCTTGGCGAGTAGCACCACCACGCGGTCCGCTACGACCAAATTACGCCGTCTGGCGCCGTGGTGGTTCTGGAATTGTACTTGAACTCTACTTTGCTTGCTACCCGCACCTTCAGGGAGAGTTGAGTGGTCGGATGATGGCCTCGGAAACAACCTGCTGAAGGGTGAGTTGATCTTGCGGCCAAAGAAGAGTTCGGCCGGGGACTTCCCATCCGGAGCCGAGTCACACGGGGTATAGCGATAACTATACAAGAAATCGTGCCGCTGCTTCTTCCAATTGGTGGGGTCCTTCTTCATGGCTCTCTTGATAGAGTCGACCATTCTCTCCGCCTGGCCATTAGATTGTGGATGGTTGACTGGGGACAGCAGATGAGTTATCTGAAACTCACTGCAGAGGTTAGAGAAGATCTCCGCGGTGAACTGGGTGCCGTGATCGCTAATCAAAACCTCAGGAGGACCATATCTGCAGAAGAACTCGCGGCACAGGTTAGTTGTGCGCTGGGCTGAGATTGACGACGTGACTGCAACATCCAAGAACTTAAAATAGGCGTCGACAAACACCAAGATGTAGTGCCCGTCAACAGGTCTCGCGTAGTCAATGTGCAAGCGCTCTAGAGGCTTCATCGGAATCGGCCAAGGGTTGAGAGGGATCTTGACCGGCAACTTTCGTGTCAAAGCACACGCGTCACACTGACGTACAAGATGCTCGATGTCGTCTGACATTTTGGGCCAATATACTGTTGCGAGCACCCTATGGATAGAATCCATGGCCCGCCGGTGCTCGCGACGAATAGACAAGAGACAGCGAGAAGAAGGCGATCGGAATCGATCGCCTGTCAAGCATTCATTCCTGATACAGACGCCATTGCAAGCAGACGTATTACTGAATAACTTGTCCCCTTTGTCTTTGCATTACTGTTACATATCGTTGATTGTATTACTGTGCGTTCTGTTCATGTTCCAATATACTTGTGTTGCTTTTGAGTCTTACTATGTCTTCCCGAAAATATAACAATACGTATTCGCGAGCCAGTTGCTTCATTCTTCGGATGCCCGGGTGGCCCCTGTGAAGCGAGAGAAGAATTTTGGACTGCATCACTTTCGGTATAATGACTCTGTCTCCCAGCAGCAAGGTCCCGCGACGACGCTCAGCTCGTCGCGACGCTTGAAGTAGTGTTGAGTCACATTGGAATCCTGGTCCTTCTGCCAGTTATCCCGGATGCCTTCGATGACCGCCATGAGGTCTGGATCTTCCTTGATGGACTTCTTGAGGAGACGTCGCAAGTCCCTTCCGAAGCCGTCAATGGAGAGGTTCCTGATTTGATAGACCTCCTGTTCTACCGCTCGGACGGTGGCGACCTGTAGTTCCTTCAAGTTGTCCTCACGAAACCTCTGGATCAAACGTGACAGGGCGTCAGCTTGGCCAAAGTCCTCAGTGCGGATGTGTTCCATATTGAAATCGTATCCAAGCAGTCTGATGGCCCAACGCTTGAGCCTAGCAGCCGTCGTTGGTTTAAGCCCTTTAGTATTTACAGTTTGGAGAAGGGCGACCAGTGGCTTGTGGTCGGTTTGCAGAGTGAACCTCCTGCCCCACACAAACTTATGAAAGCGCTCAACCGCAGTGACCAGAGCCAGGGCCTCTTTTTCGAGCTGCGAGTAGTTGCGTTGGGCGTCAGTGAGGCTCTGAGACATGTGATATACCGCGCGTTCATGACCACTTGAGTCTCGCTGTAAGAGCACGCCTCCGCTGCCGGTTGAAGAAGCATCCGCAGCCACGATGAGACTCTTGGAGGGATCGTAGTGCTCCAGCAATAATGGACTGAGCATGATCTCCTTGATGCTCTTAAGGGCCCGGTCGTGTTTATTTATTTATTTATTTATTTATTTATTCGGTATACGGGTCAAGCCCATTGGTAACAGAGTATTTGCTTGTAAGGTCTGTATAGGCGGGACATAAACAAAGAGTACGTCGTGTACGTGTGGACAATCTTAATTAGCTAATGCCACTGGAAACCAGGGCTCTCTGGATGTTAGTCTTAAAGCAAGGGAGGGATCCAGCAAAGAAATCAATGTCGCCATGGTGCCTATTGGCGATACCGCAAATTCTATGAAGGGGATCAGCGTGCCCTAGCGAAGAGGAGTAATCTGGAGAATTGAACAGGCGTGCTTGCCTAGTAGCGCGCCCGGGCACATTGAAGTAAACCAGTGCCACGACGCCAGGGTTGTCAACCATCCCGTTCAGAATCTTGTATAAAAAGGATAGGTCCGTGACCATCCTCCTGTGCTCCAGAGACCGGATACCCAATCTACCCATGATAGGAGCATAGTCGTGATCAAACCGAGCAAGAGGCTGGCCAGTCTTATATGCTAAAAAGCGCAAGAATCTATGCTGAACCCTCTCAAGCTGAACTTTATATTTGCCCCAACGCGGTGCCCAGATGACCGACGCGTATTCCAGATGAGGCAGGACAAGGGAGTTGTACAAATAACGCAGCGTGGTGGGGTTCGTGAAATCAGCGCAGCTTCTGGTCAGGAACCCTAAGGCTTTATTTGAGACTGCCACGATGTGTTGGATGTGCTGTACGAAAGAAAACGATGAGTCAATAAGGACTCCGAGGTCACGAGTAACGTGAACGCTTGATAGCTGACTCCCAGCGATTTCATAGGGAAAAAGCAAAGGATTTTTACATCGGGACAGCCTCATAACGTGACACTTGCTAATATTTAGCTCCATGTGGTTTAACAAACACCACTCTGAGAGCCTATCCAGGTCCGACTGTAGACTTAAGGAGTCCGAGAGGCCCGAAATGCATTTATAAATTTTAAGGTCGTCGGCGAACAGCAGAAACTCACCACTCAGAAAGACCTGGCGAATATCATCGATGAATAGTAAAAATAGTAATGGTCCCAGGTGAGATCCCTGCGGAACTCCAGATGTAGCAAAGATCTTCCGAGAAAGACAATCCCCAACCCTGACACGTTGGACACGCCCAGACAAGTGTGAAAAGAGCCATTGTAACAGACGACCTCTAAACCCAATACCGGAGAGTTTATCGATAAGTAGGAAGTGGTCCACCTTATCGAAGGCCTTTTTGAAGTCGGTGTAGATGACATCCACCTGCAACTTCCTATCCAGTCCCCTGGACACGAAGTTACCGAATACCGCCAAGTTGGAGACGGTAGACCTGCCCGATAAAAAACCGTGCTGCTCGAAGGACAAGACGTTTCTAGTCAAAACACTAAGCTTTTTGGTGACAATAGCTTCGAACAGCTTGCCCATAATGTTTAACATCGATATAGGCCTGTAATTCGAGATGTCGGACTTCGCGCCGGCCTTTATCATCATTCCAAGACCAAATACGATTTTTTCTAGTAAGATCCTCAAGTGGGTGTTTTATTTGGTGAAGATGAGGGATGAATTTACCATAGTGGTTCACCATGCCCAGTAAACTTTGGACCTGGGTGACACACGCGGGCCTTGGCAACTCTGCGATTGCGCGGGTGGCCTCAGGGTCGGCCGAGATTCCCTTGGCGTTTATTATTACGCCTAAGTACTTTATTTCCCTCAAGGCGAAACTGCATTTTTCAGGTTGTAACGAGTTACGCCGGTGGGACGACGATCTTACCCCCCACCACGAGCCCGACCGAGGTAGCGCGTACCGCGCTACGCCAACGGTCTTGCCCCCCACCACTCGTCCGCAAATACCGAGAACTGGCGCGAGAGGGTCGCGCACCGAGAGACTCTCTCGCTGCCGAAAATGCGCGGACGAGGACATACAGGTCGGGGGTATAGGCCTATTTGGGAGAGACCGCCTCGAGCGTTAGTGTTAACAGCACGCCTCTCCCAGAGACCTCCTGTACGATTCCACGTTCGTGTGCCGACACCAGTACTTGTGCAAGACCAAGCACTCGTGTAGACACCCGCTTTTGTGCGTCGACAGACTGAGTCTCTGTGCCTTTTTCGACTCCACACCTCCACGGTTCCCAGAAGGACAGCGTGAGCCATCCTCTGGACGCAGACCGATATCCGCCATCGATCTCCCGAACAGAGTTATCTCCGTTCTCGAGAGCGTCCTTAACCCTTTGACTACTGTTGACGCCTATTGGCGTCCGACACATGTTGACTTTCCGGTACTGTTGACGCCTATTGGCGTCCGACATATGTTGACTTCCCGGTACTGTTGACGCCTATTGGCGTCCAAATCAAATTTCGCTTGTTTCGCCAGTTTTAAAATTTTATAATTGGTCTTATGGTAATGTAGACCTCTAATGGTAATGTAGATTACCTATTTCGATTAACTTATTTTGATTCATAGCCACGAGAGGCGCCTATAGGAGCTAGCGAAATTTTATCGATCATAATTGTAATAAATCTCATTTGAAACAGACGTAAGTTAATGTTAATTCAACAATTACATATTCCGTTAGTCATATATTAATTAAATAACAGCTTTTGATTATTAAAAAAGAGAAGCAAAATTTAAAAAGACATTTTCGATTAGTTAAATATTACTATCAAGTTAAGTAAATCTGTTTATTTTCAGTTGTTTTCTTCCTTAACCCTTAAAATGAACAAGAGGGATAATAAAAGAAAAAAAAGTGAAGAAATCGCCAATAAAAGTACATACAAACATGATTTAACAAATGATTCATGTTCTGATTCTGAGGAAACTAGTGATTTTGAAGTTCCTTTGTACAAACGTATGACTAAAAAATGTCGTGTCATATCCTCTTCATTAGAGTCAATAGTGAGTACAGTAGCTATACCAGAACCAAAGCAATCGAAACGTAAAAATGAATTTTCCTGGACTCAGAGAGTTTTCAAACCTGTAATTCACAAATTTAATAACAAGAACAGTGGAGTTAAAGTAAATATAAACAGGAAATCATCTATTCTCGATATTTTTGAAATTTTCATTTCGAAAGAGCTTATAGGATTCATTGTTGAACGTAGTAATAAATATGATGAAAATGGCACAAGAAGCAATGTACATAATTTTGCGGCAACTACAGTTCCCGAAATATATAATTTTTTGGCCGTTACTATGCTAATGTCACGAGTACGTAAAGTATCTTTATCAGAATATTAGAGTAAGGACAAGCTGATAAGAACAGAATCATTTGGTGAAATAATGTCAAGGGATCGATATATATTTTTATTAAAGATCCTGAATTTTTGTGACAATAACATTGAAAATGATGATTCAATCAGGAAAATACGTCCAATCCTTGAAAAATTAAAAACATCCTTCAAAGCAGCATTTTATCCATTTGAAAAGTTATGCATAGATGAAAGTTTACTATTATTCAAAGGAAGATGTTATTTTAAACAATATATACCGTCAAAAAGAAGCAGGTTTGGGATTAAATCCTTTGTCTTATGTGATTGCCAGACAGGCTTTGTTCAAGATTTGATTGTATATTGCGGGGCCAACATGATAATATCTGAAGATGTACCGTCAACATCGATAGGAAAGTCTGGCCAGATAGTAATGACGCTTCTAGAACCGTATCTTGGAAAAGGTCATACACTCGTGACAGATAATTGGTACAACAGTCCGAGTTTGTTCTCACTGTTACATAAAAACTTAACTAACGCATATGGAACAGTAAGAAAACACAGATTGGGAAAAAATAGGTCGGAATTAGATAAAAAGATAAACAAAGGAGAATGCATATTTCGTTCAGTGAAGAATGTATTAGCGTTGAAATGGATGGACAAAAGGGACGTGTGGATGATTTCCACCTATCATTGTCCCAATATGATTGAGACCGACAAGATAAACTACGTAACAAAAGAAAAAATAGTAAAACCGCAATGCATACTTGATTATAATAAAACAATGGGAACGGTTGACAAAGTTGATCAAGTTTTATACACTCTAAATTCTACCAGAAAAAGCTTAAAATGGTATAAGAAATTTTTTTTTCATTTATTCGACTTAGCTGTATATAACACATTTATATTATATAACTATGTAACTGGAAGAAATTTAACATTTCATAAATTTCATTTAAATTTAATAAAACAAATATTAAGAAAATACTTAGATGAAATTAATGGATATAAATTAAGAGGTAGAGATTAGAGGTCCCTATTTCACGTGTATTTACATACACGTGTACACGTGTAATTTTTAAACACGGGTACCCGTGTAGTTCTGTTCACGGATATCCGTGTATATAGTTCTGTTCACGGGCAACGTGAACGTTGCCATGACGACGGGACAACAAAGTATGTATTTCTATTTAGTTGTATTTTACGAGGCGGTATTTGGCGACCATGCATCCGTGTACTTATAATCCGTGTACACGTGTATTAAGAACACGGATTTTTAATTCCTTAATACACGTTACACGTGTCCCGTGTACACGTGTATTTAGACACACGTGAAAAGCCACGACCTCTAGTAGAGATACTAACAATGAGCCTTTTCGTTTGACGCAAAAGCATTTTCCGTCTCCATATGAAAGCAATACAGCAATTCGGAAAAGTGCAAGGCGTAGATGCGTAGTGTGTGCAAAAAATGATAAAAGAAAGGATACACATTACGAATGTAAAAAATGTAATGTAGGATTATGTATTCATCCGTGTTTTGAAATATATCATACGTTATTATATTATTAAATTTTATTATTAAACATTGTTATTTAAAAAAATAAAATATTGTTATCTAAAAAAAGCTTAAAATTAATGTTCACTTCAAGTAATATTCGTTTAATGTAATAAATTTCAGTATTTTGAATATTTTAATATACTTCCTCAGAAATGCATGTCTAACGAAAAATTTCGCCGTACCCAGTGGACGTCGCGAGTGAATTCGTACCGTACCGTACGGCCAGTGCGTGCCAAAGTCTCCCGTAGTCAAAGGGTTAAAGTCGCCGATTCACCCGCGGGTTGTGCCCACTGGGTGACCGGATCCCCGACTCTCCGACCAGGGTCCAGTGGCAGGGTTGGCCCGCCAGGACACCGAAGGGTCAAATCGTCTATCCTTTCCACTCTCGCCGAACCGACAATCGAGACCCGCGCCGAGATACGCGCCGCGATACACACCGCCGACCAACGCACCGAAGTACGCGACGCGATCCACACCGAACCACGCGCCGAGACTCGCGATAGACTAAGTCTTAGATTAAGCCGTTCACACACTGTTTGCCAGCAAAGACCTGGCCGGGATACCGATCGGCGGCCCTGGACAACCGTCCTGAGCTGGCGATACGGTTCCTCCACCGTCCCACCGGTAACCCCGCGATTTAACGGTTACAAGTTCTGACTCCAAAAGAGCTGATGCTTGATGGTTTCTAAAACCATCCCTTTTAAATCTGGGATCAAGAACTGTTGCGATTCTGGTCACCGATCTCAACTCAAAAGGAAAGAGTCTCGCCGTTACGGACTGTATAAGTTTTTTACAAATTATTTTGCCCTCTTCACTCTTCAAGTCTGGACAAAGATTTATTAAATAATTATAAATGCCGTAACTTAGAGGTATAATCAATGAAATTGTTATGTAATTAGCTCCAGAAACTTTTGTTGTTGCTTCTTCGAAGCAGTTTAAAATATTTTTTACATCTTCTAAAATTACTGTTCCATCCACCGACAATTGTAAGGGAGCATTCCGTACCTTTAACAGTGATCTGTTGACTGCATCAACAACTTGCAAAATTCTTTTAATCATGTCATAACAGCTGTTCCATCTAGTTGGAACCTCCTGGATTATTTTATAAAACTGTTTACTTATAGCTTGCTGTTCTTTTTTCAAATTTTTATTTGCAACAGTGCTGCTTTTAAAAAATTTAACAATTTCCTTGTACCTGTCTAAAATATATTTTATATCCTTTAGCTTAAGAGAATCTTGCACAGTTAAATTAAGGGTGTGCGCGTAGCAAGGCAAGTGTCTTTTCTTGAGAATGTCGCATGCTTTTATCATATTTGGTGCATTGTCTGTAACAATGCAGGAAATTTTATTTTCAATCGCCCATTCTTTGCAAATTTCCTGCAGTGCCTGTGCAATATTTTCTGCAGTGTGTTTTTCGCACAAAAGTTTTGTGGCTAAGACAACCGTTTTCAATTGAAAACTTGAGTTGATAAAGTGACATGTGACAGTCAGATAAGAATCAGTATTTTTTTATGTCCATATGTCAGTCGTTAAGGCCACATAGTTAATTTTATCCAACATTTCTTTTAATTTTCTTGCTGTGTCGGAATATAGGTTTTTCATGATATTTTCCCTCAGTGTATATTTACTCGGAATTACATACTTAGGATCTAGCTTATTCACAAATATCCTGAAACCTTTATCATTGACTATATTGAATGGTTGGAAATCTGTTGCAAGCAGTAGACCCAATGTTATGTCTAAATCTCTTTTCCTCTCTGAATTGTTATCATATTCCACTGATCTTTTAAAAAACGTGCTTATGGAATTGATGTTGGTCTTTGTTAAACCTGACTCGCTGCTAGTACTTGTTGACGCTTCGGCTAGATCTTTCTGATTGTGCGTAATTTGGGATTTGTGAAATCTTTTTATATGGTCAGCTAAATTGCTGGTATTACCGCTGGTTTTATACTCCTTCCCACAAGTAGTACATTTCGCAAATATGCCATCAGCAGACCTCTTAAAGAATTTCCAAACCAATGAAATCTTGTTTCTTTTATTTTGTACTTTCTTTAATGAATTTACAAAATTTACATCATTATCTTCACTTTCACTTTCATTTTCTTGATCCTGTCTCGTTAAATTGAATTTTTTAAAGCTGTTTCTCTCTATAAAATATTTGTAATATATATATGGTGTCCGAGGGAGACGAGTAATCGACACAGGATTAAGGAAAGGCTGACCTGTTTATTTCACGGCCTCAGCGAGACTGCCTCGTCCGCGCTCGGAGTACATACACAGCTACAATGCTGGCTATGTATATATGTGTACATTGTCGTTGTCCCTGGTCGGTAATACAGATATACCACATCTCTCCCTTTCATATTTAACAACATGCCTCTTAACCTAAACTTAGATTTTAAGTGATCATCGCTACGTTGGTATTTGTTTTACCGGCTAACCGCGCGGAACGTCTTGGCATGTTTACCGCTGGCGTTACGGTTTTCGGCAGGTCTTTATCCTCGCGCACGTATCCCCTGCGCATTTGGTTAAAGTGTCTTTTCGCCTGCCCGCCGTTCGCAATCGCTACTCTAAACGTTACCGGGGAATTTTGCTCGACGACTCTTGCGCGCGTCCATCCCGGTTGATTTCTGCGAAAATCTTTGACCATGATCTCCTCCCCCACGCCAAAAGAACGCTTTTTTGTTACCGGTCCATTTTTGATCTGCGCTTGTTGTTTTTTTTCTACAGTACGTCCGATTGACGGACGCAACAAACTGAATCCCGTGCGTAGTTCCCTGCGATACATTAACGATGCCGGCGTAACTTTCGTCGTGGCGTGTGGCGTTGTTCGATTGTCTAAGAGGAACTTCGCGACTGCTTCTTCGAGTTCGATTCCGCTTTTCATTATCTTTGTTATTTTATCTTTAAAAGTCCCTACCAGATTTTCCGCAGCTCCATTTGACGCGGGATGGTACGGGGGCGTAAACGTATGTTTGATTCCTCTGTTTTCTATGAAACTACCGAATTCCGCGCTCGTAAACGTTGGCCCGTTATCTGAAACGATTTGGAATGGAAATCCGTACTGCGCGAATACTCTCGTTAAGACACGGATCGTTTTCTCTGCTGTGATATTTTTTTTCATGTTAATAACTTCCGGCCATTTGGAATGAGCATCGATTATCACTAAAAACATGTTCCCTTGTACCGGCCCCAATAAATCAACGTGAATTCGAACCCACGGCTGCTCGGGCCATTTCCACGGAGTTAATTTGACTCTTGGAGGATCCCGACCTCCTTCCAAGCACTGTTTACATGACCTCGCGATTTCCTCAATATCTTTATCGAGTGACGGCCACCAAAAAAAAAGACCTCGCTATTTCCTTCATTCGCACTATGCCAAAGTGACTTGCGTGCAGTTCCGCGAGTATTTGAGATTTTAGTGTCTCGGGAATTAGAATTCGGTATCCCCAAAAAACACAGTTACCCTCAATGCTAAGCTCGTTACGTCTGTTATAGAACGGTTGTAGTTCCTGCTTAACGTGTTTGCTATTTTCTGGCCATCCCTCTCGAATTGCCCTTATTACTTGACTGCATACGGCGTCTTTTTTCATTTCTCGACTGATGTCCTCGGCTTTAATAAAATTACTCTCTTGTATATAATTTATGTTAACGTTATGTATGGTTCCTTTCTTTTCTGTTTTTTTTTTGGCAGTGGTAGGCGCGACAGGGCGTCGGCCACTGCATTGTCCTGCGCTTTGACATACTGTATCTGATATTGAAATGCCGATAAATACAAGGACCAGCGCTGTAACCTATTCGCTGCGATTAGCGGTATCCCTTTCTTTGGTCCGAAGATCAACGTTAACGGCCTGTGATCTGTTTTTAACGTGAATTTTCTGTTAAACAGGTACACGTAGAATTTTTCAACGCCAAAGATTATCGCCGCTGCCTCTCTATGTATCTGTGCATATCCTTTTTCAGCATCGCTCAAACTCCGCGACGCAAACGCTATCGGTCGCTCCGTTCCATCTTTCATTGCGTGCGCTATCGTTGCTCCCACCCCATACGGTGAAGCATCGCAAGACAAAATTAATTCTTTGTTCGGGTCGTAATGCGTTAAAACTTTTGATGAAGATAATTCTTTCTTAATGTTTTCGAAGGCGCGCGTGCAATCTGGTGTCCATACCCATTTCGTTCCCTTTTGTAGCAACGCATATAGGGGTTGCAACAAGGTCGCGCGATTTTTAATGAATTTATCGTAATACGTTACCGACCCGATGAACGATTGTAATTGTTTAATATTTTGTGGTTGCGGTGCCTCTACAATGGCTTTTGTTTTTTCGAAGGTTTGATGCACCCCATTTTTATCTACTATGAACCCAAAATATTCTATTCTTTCTGTGTTGAAAACACATTTTTTTTTATTTATTTTGAAACCGTTTTCCCATAACTTTTTGCACAATCGGTCGACTACTTGGAAATGTTGGTCTTCCGTTTTTCCGGTGGCGAACGCATCATCTAAAAAAAAATCAACTTCGTCTAAATCTGCGGTTAAATCGTCCATAATTTGTTGAAATTCAGCCGGCGCTGACGCGATTCCGTACGTTAATCTCGTGTACTGGAATAACCCTCGGTGTGTCGTGATCGTTGTGTACTTTCTACTGTTTTCGTCTAAGAGTATTTGTTGATACGCATTTGCTAAGTCGATCTTGCTAAATCTCTCGCCTCCGGATAATTTTCGCAAAATGAATTCATTACGCGGCAGTGGGTATTGTTTCACAATCAGGTTTGGATTCAATGTCACCTTGAAGTCGCCGCATACGCGAACCGACCCATCTGTCTTCAGTACGGGTACAATCGGCGTACCCCACTCGCTCGTTTCTACCGGAACTATCACTCCCGCCTTGAGCAGTCTGTCTAATTCTGCATTTACCTTATCAATCAGTGCGAACGGTAAGGGCCTGGCTTTCCTAAAGACGGGTCTCACACCTGGTTGCAACGTTAATTCCACGCGTCTTCCTTTAACCCTTTCCGTACTACGGGCGACTATAGTCGCCCTCCACAAAACGCCACGTACATACGACGGGCGACTATAGTCGCCCTCCACAAAACGCCTTGTACATACGACTGGCGACTATAGTCGCCCTCCACAAGATGCCTATGTACATAAGACGGGCGACTATAGTCGCCCTCCACAAAACTATTTTATTTTCCCAATCTGTTCAACAATCAACAACGATCCGCATCCCATAATAATACAATTGTAATAATAATGAAAATATAATGGTTATAAGGCTTTCAATTCAAGCTGTAAAACTACTGTTGAATGATTGTGTCTTCACTTACCGACTACCGATAATTGTTAACTGAGCATCATTAAACAAGTGCGGTTATTCGTGTGAACACAGCGTCTGTTTCCATGACAACGAGATTGTTATGATTCACAGCCATATTCACACCAATATAAACAACTGCCATCAAACCAGTTCATATTACATGGACTAACTTATAGCATAAAAACATCGCATATAATCTTTTTGTATTTATTCGAATAAACATATTTTTATCTGAGGCTATTCAAGTGAACAGCAGTCTATACTAAATAACTACATTAATAAAATATACAAAACCTGTACCAGTCCAAACGGACCGTCTGTACCAGTAAGACTTTTTAGTTTTCTAACTTTTATATTTTTTTCTAATTGTAATATATTTTTATAAATTTTGTAGCTTTCTGAAAATGATTAGACATAATAAACGTCAAAGTAACGAAACAGAGCGGCATAATAATGAAGAGCAAACGGAAGAGGACATAATTAGATCGTCTAAAAGAATTCGAAGAAATATATTAAGCACATCCGAATCCGAAGAACAAAATTTAATTACCTCGGAGAAAAATGTATCGGATATTACGTGGACTTCTGAACCGGCTCAACCTAAAATTCATAAATTTTCTAGACGGCATTCGGGGATAAAAATAACAATAAATTATTCTGCATCAATTTTAGATTATTTTCAATTATTCTTTTCTGAGAACTTTGTCAACTTTATTGTTGAAACGACAAATAGTTATCAGCACCACGTAGAAAATAATAACACTCTGAGAGGTTCACGAGGCACTTCTCTTGCGGAAATGTATTGTTTCCTTGCTATAAAACTATTGATGTCGCGAAACAAAAAATTATCGCATTATGAATACTGGTCTAATGACGAACTTTTGAGAAGCAAAATTTTTGGCGAAATAATGTCTAGGGATCGATTTTTATATTTACTAAAAATGTTACATTTCAATACAAATGATATGAATGTAGGTAGTGACAGAATATATAAAATACGCGAAATCTGTGATATGTTTAGACACAGTTTTAGGGATACATTCTATCCATTCGAAGATTTATGCATCGACGAAAGTTTGCTTTTATATAAAGGCAGATTGTCTTTTAAGCAATATATTCCATCAAAAAGAAACAGATTTGGGATTAAATCCTTTATTTTATGTGATTCTAAATCCGGATTTCTTCAGGACTTCATTATTTACGATGGATCTCTATCAAATGTTGGCTGCGAAATTGCAAATATTGGAAAATCTGGGAATATTGTTGTAGAGCTATTAAGACCTTATTTAGATAAAGGCCATACACTATACGTTGACAACTGGTACACAAGTCCAGCTCTTTTTATTTTTTTACAAGAAAATGGTACCAACGCCTGTGGAACAGTACAAAAAAGACGCAGAGGGATGCCAAAAATAGATAATAAATTGAAAAAAGGCGAAGCGAGTTTCCGCTCGTCGAAACATTTGCTAGCCATGAAATGGTATGATAAAAGGGAGGTAAATATGTTGTCTACTTTCCACACCGAAGAATTTGTTGATACGAAAATTCATTATCGTACAAAAGAAATGATCACAAAACCAAAGTGTGTCGTGGATTATAATCGTTTGATGGGGGCCGTGGAGAAAACAGACATGGTCATAAGCACCATTCATTCCCAAAGAAAAAATCTGAAGTGGTATAAGAAATATTTCTATCATCTATTGGACATATGCGTATGGAATGCTTATTGCTTATATAAGTTGAAAACTGGTAAACATATATCGATGGCAAAATTCCATCTCGAGTTAATCCGACAAATTTTGAAACATTATCAACAACCGGAAATCGCCAACAAATGTACTAAATTTGGTCGTATTAATCAAATGCGTCTTACTGCAAGACACTTTCCATCAGTGTATGTAAATCACAATGCGAAAAGAAAGAATCCATTAAGAAAATGTGTGGTATGTACAAAAACGATAAAAGACGTCACTCGCGATTCGAGTGTAAGATCTGCGATGTTGGGTTATGTGTGTCTCCCTGTTTTGAAAAATTTCATACAGAATACTATTATTAAAAAGTTATTGTTCAATATTATGTTATCTTTGTGTTACTATTGTGTTTTGTTGTGTAAAAACATTCATTTCAATGTTTAATTAAAATTTTGTTTGTGGAGAAATTATAAATATCTTGTTTTAAAGAAAAGTCCCTTTTCTTCCAAAAACATGTCACGGCGGTATTGCTCAGGCGTAAGACGTAAACCTGAACGTCGAAGACTGTCCACACGTAATGTGTACACTTTGGGCGCGGGGTCCCGTTCAGTAGAGGTCACTCGGCGGAGCGGACCGCCGTAGCGAAATGTGTACACTCGTGGCGGGAGGTCTCGTTCAGTGGTAGTGCTCTCGCGGACCGGACCGCCGTAGCGAAAGGGTTAAAGGTCCCTAATCCGTCTGTAAATAGCGTGGGGTACCTGCTCTCTATTCGTTCTCTCATTGTTTTCGTTACTTGGACGTTCGCGATCGTCGGGCGCGCCAAAGGAAATAATTTGAACTGCTCTAGCCACGGTCTTCCGATTAACGGATTGTCTGTTTCGATAACATACAAATCTCCGCTTGCTCGCATTCCCTCGTATTCTATATCTAGATTTCTTATTATCCCTATCGGGACGACCACCGTGTCGCCCGCTGTTTTGAATTTCCTTTGCGTTCTCTCTACTTCTGTGTTTGGCAACAATCGCGCTCTCATTCTCTCAGATATTGTTGACACCGCGGAACCCGTATCTACTTCCATCGACAAATCTTTCCCGTTTACCGAAATCGTAATAAACTGTGGCTCAACGCGCTTCTTACTTACTTGCCCCAGACTATTAATTCTATCCGTCACGCTCGCTATACGATCGTCGTCGTCATCTTCTGTATCCTCTTCTTCCTCTTCGTCGCTACGCTCGGTGTTGACCGTTGTTACTTGTTTCACGGCCCCCGCCGGCACCTTCTGCCTGCAAACCCTCTCCAGGTGGCCCGGCTGGTGGCATCGCCGACACACGAACTCCTTATATTTGCAAATGTTGATTGTGTGTCCGTATTTTCCACAACAGTAACACGTTGGTCCGTTCGGCGATTGTTTACTCGCCTGTTGTGAGCTTCCTCTTGGTTTCGACCCGGGCGCTGAATTTCGTCGGTCTCTGTAGGCTTGTCGCGGTCGGCCGAGTTTATTTATTTCCGACGTTGTCTCGTTTGATGAGTTCGGCGGTGCGTTCGTCTCTGCGTTCTCCTGTGCTGTTTCGATCTCTGTCGCCAGGTTTATTGCTGACTCAAAGGTCAAATTCTTCGCTCTGAATAGCTCGACTCTCGTTGTTGTATCCCGTACTCCAGCAATAAACTGATCCCGGAGTCTTTCTTGGTTATCCGCGAATTTACAGTGCCGTGCGGCCAGTTTGAGCTCCGCGACAAATTCCGCAATTTTCTTTCCCGTGCTCTGCTTGAGTCTCGCGAATTTCGCCCGTTCGGCGACTTCCGACGGCTGTGGGGCAAGATGATCACTCAATGTTTTAACCACTGCCTCATATGTATGTCATTTCTTTCAGCTTCTTAGGCGCTGCTAGATTCCGGAGAAGATTGTATGTTTCCACATCCACTTTTGTCAGCAATACCGATCGCCTTTTCTCGTTCTCTACATCCTCCGCGTCAAAGTAAAACTCCAATCGTTCTATGAATATTTCCCAGTCATCATCACTTAATCTGAACTGCACTTGAATTTTCTCCGTCGAACTCATCCTTCTTCTCCTTGTGTCTACCGGCTCTGACTCAATACTCTCGTTCAGGCTACCATCTTCGTCGTCCAATGATTCCTGCTCGAGTTTTGCTTTCCACGTTGTCGCCAATTGCTTCCGTAGCACGTCTATGCTCTCATTTTTGTTAACGTCATCCACTAACTTTAACAGTTCCGTGATCACTTCCGCTTTTGTTAGCTTGTAGATCCAGCTAGTCCTTCCAGCACTCTTATCGCACCTTTCTTTTTTGCCGGACATTAATTCTGTACTATCATTATCGTTGATTTATCCTCGTCGCCACTATGGTGTCCGAGGGAGACGAGTAATCGACACAGGATTAAGGAAAGGCTGACCTGTTTATTTCACGGCCTCAGCGAGACTGCCTCGTCCGCGCTCGGAGTACATACACAGCTACAATGCTGGCTATGTATATATGTGTACATTGTCGTTGTCCCTGGTCGGTAATACAGATATACCACAATATATATATAGAAAACCAAGTGTAATATACATATAAAAAAAAAAAATTATTAATGTACAACTTACCATTTCTTGTTGAATCCATTATTATAGCAAAAGGCAAACCAGATAAAAAGAAAATTAACTATTGAACTACTACAACACCAGTAAACTATATAATATAAACTATATATATAAAGAAAATAATAAAAATTTATGATTATTTAAGCCACAAATGCTTTGGTACGTAAAATCACACAAAATGTCTTTCTCTGGTATGACCAAATTGAATAACCAAAACACTATCGCTATCGTCAGTTACAGAACAAATGCCTATCAATAGATTATAGTTACCGATATTTATAAATTCGCGGCATTAATTGATATACTTAGGAAATTAAAGTAATACATATATGTGGGGTGCCGATGAGCGCTGGTCGAGGCGTGGCGTGTGACCAGGGGGTGGACACTCCAATGCTTAAGAGCGAAGAAGGATAGACGCCAGTGACGCCATCTAGTGTATACTAGAGCTGTTCAAGTACCCGGAAAAAGCAAGCCGAGCCTAACTCGGCTTGAACGACAGAGCCGAGCCGAGTACCCGAATGAACCGAGCGGCTTGAAAAAACCGAGCGGCTCGGATAGAACCAAGTAACATGAATTTTTCAAGCGGCCCGAATGAAGCGGGCGGCTCGAACAGAACCAAGCGGATTGAATTATTTCAAGCGGGCCGAAAGAACCGAGCGGCCCGAAAGAACCGAGGCGGCTCGAAAGAACCGAGGCGGCCCGAAGGAACTGAGGCGGCCCGAATGTATGTCTGTACATTGTACGTCGAGCAGATAGGTTAGGAGATAGGTTATGTATACCTAACCCAATTATAATATAGGTACAACGGCTTGATACGTATAATATATAATTATTACAGTACAATTATTAGTATACTACAGTTTGATAAAAGAGGTTAAATATATCCCCCCGCCCCCCCGTTACCTTTTTCAGCATATTTGCATATTCGCGGCATATCATACTTGCATAAACTTCCGCAGGCTAGGTATAAATAAATAAATAAATAGACGAATAATTTTTGAACAAGCAATATAAATAGACACACAATTTAATTTTTTTATTTAATTAATGTAAGAACTTCTTACATTATATTTAACCTCTTTTATCAAACTGTAGTATACTAATAATTGTACTGTAATAATTATATATTATACGTATCAAGCCGTTGTACCTACTATTGAATTATTAAACATTTGAATATATATGTAACTATTACACTATTAAACTTTTTAACATATGAAACTATTAAATTTGAATGGCGTGGTTCACCAAGCTAATTTGTAAACAAATTCCGTATCTGCAAAAAATATGAAAAATATGCAGAATGTACAACGTATTGTGACGTCCCACTATTTTTCGCGCGTTTCTATTAAAAAATTCCATTAGTAAACCTCAAAATCACTCCACCAAAGTCCCTCAAACTCAACTCAACTCTTACCCCATCTCCTCAATCGCCGATCACCTTGATGTTGTACCTTAGCGGTCACCAACACAAGATGACCTATACAAAACTCCACCTCGATGATGTATCTTAGAGATCCCCATCACGAGATGATCGTTACAAAACTCCTTCGCCTATTCGCCATATGAGGCACGAATCCTTCCCTTTAAAACGAATTCAAACAAGTCCCTCGTTATAAAAATCCTCTTAAATCGAGACCACGTCTCAATCCCCTCTTTACGACTCACAGAGTCCAAGCCACGATAACCCCTTTCCTATAAAACCCCAAAAACCATTCGACGAGTTGAGTATCTCCTTTCGCAGTCATAAGAACCCCAGAAATGTTACTGCGACGCAAATTTACAAACGTGATCAACACGTGATTATAATTGCGACGCATTTGGCGTACGTGACATAAATACATCTATTAATAGCCATACCGTTTACAAAACTCCAGAAATCTACTGCGTCTTGTTTCCGAAATGTGTCAAGGTCTTTACCGCGCGTACCCCCGCAGTACTCCTGTAAGATCCTATAAATACGAAGGATCGAGAGCCCAGGACGTTCTTTTGTCAATAGGAAGTCTTCCCAGACAGAAGTATAATTAAAACAGTGTTAACGATTCAAATCAGTGAACCACGACGATTACTGTAAGTCCTCTTATTGTGCATATCACCTCCATACCATTTATTATTATTGTTTATCAACGCTTATTGCATACTTATTATATTATTCTTTCATTAATGCTTATTGCATATTTATTATTCTTGTTTATCAACGCTTCTTGCATACTTATTATATTATTCTTTCATTAATGCTTATTGCATATTTATTATTTTGTATCACTAACGTTCATCACTTTCATATTCTTTAGTTAATGCTTAATATATATATATATATCTCGTCATTTATGTCATAATTCATATTATAAATGTTGTGTGTGAATACTAAAAATACCACGCATAATAACCGCCTAAACGATGTAACGTTCGGCTGTCCGGGGACAACTGAGCGTCGACAGATCCCCGAGAGGAGAGCGGCGTCCCCTCGAGTGTAGGAAAGGTGGGGTTCTATTCTACAGACTAAAGAGTAATATCTACGGCTTTTAAACTTAATAATGCTTATTTATTTAATAAAACAATAATTAATATAGTTACAACAATGAAATAATAATTAATATAGCTTACGATCTACGATTATATATACTCTTTTTGGGTTTTATGTTTTTCTGACTCTAACGCTACGTATTTTAAAATATATATATATATGTATATTGCAGAGCTCGGCCGCTGCCGTTTCCGGAGCGAAGCTCGAGTACTCTTGGCAATTTCTGTAGTAAGATCGGCCGCTGCCGTTTCCGGAGCGAAGCTCGATTCTTTTGACAGAGTTCTGTTCTATGCTCTACAGACCTTGTTTTTACCAAGCACTTCGGCCGCTACCGTTTCCGGAGCGAAGCTCGATGGCTTTGCAAGAACGAGGTTCTATGACTTCAAATGAGCAAACCAAAGAGGAGCACCAGTAACTTTTATACACTGGAGATCCGCCGCTGCCGTTTCCGGAGCGAAACTGAATCCCACTGGTTGAAACTTAAGCTGCCTCTGGGTTTGAGCATTCGTTCGTCACTTGAGCGTATTCGTAGCTTGAATGTCCCGCTGTGCTGCGTGCGCCTCTATTTATACAGGGTCATCGATTAAAACTGCAACCTACGCGCGCGCGAACAGCTGAAACTGGCTACACCGCCTCACGGACGCATTCCACTACAACCATGCGCCGATACTTCCGCCATCTATGAGCCAATGATGAAAGTGTACGGTCTTTTAGATGCCAGTAGAGAGCGCAGGGTGCTTTTGGCTTTCACCAGAGGATATTAAATTTGACGTAGCAGACGGGAAAGAAAACGGTAGTCATTTTAAGAGTGCGATCGCATCGATCTCGTTCCGCGTGAAAATATCTGCCTTTATGACAGTCCAGCTGCGAGATTAGTTCACACTGGCGCATTATTGGCCCGGGTAGAAGAATTAGGGGCCTTTTTCGTATAACTTTTGAACTATAAAAGATATCGGAATGCAATTTGCGCCGAAAAATGGGGAAAAATTATCCCCTCTTATTGATGGATAATTTAACATATGTTTCGTTTACTTAATTTTTCTTTTATCAATATTTTAATCGTAATTGCAGTGAAAAGCGTTTGCAAACTGTGTATTTGATACTTTATTTAGTGCTCTGTATAAAAATCATGGTGTTGTTAAACAGTAGGCTGGTTGTTTCTGTATCATTACTTTCATAAATTGAGAAATTAAATTTTTATTCAATTATATATTAGTTCTGCAGGCCTCAGAATCTAATGTTCTGGTTTTCTTTTTTATGATTTTATCTTTAAGGGGGGATTCTCGTCTAACAGTCCCATAAGTAACTTATATTTACGATTTTTCCGGAAAAAACTGTTCGTCATATTGGATTAAACTCGTTTGGGATATAAGAAGGGATTTTTGAACTTGCAGAAAATATTTTTTTTATGTCGATCCTTCTTATTATTTATTAGTTATTGTGGAATCTTGTCCATCTCTGATGTAACTCCTGTTGGCGGGATGTGTAGCACCTGTCACAGTCATGTGATTGCAAAAAAAAATAGAAGTTTCTTAAAGTTAGATAATTTACGCGGGGATTGGTCCACTTTAAGGAAAAAAAATGAAAAATTGAAAGAATCATAGCGGTCGAGAGAAAAAGTAAGTTTTTTCCTTAGACAAATTTTTCATATTATTCTTTATATCGACGAAAAAAGTATTATAAATAAAAACTAAAATTAAAATTTTAGCTCCAGTCCCAATGTAGATTATTTAACTTTAAGAGAAGTTTATTCTCTTTGCAGTCAGATGACTGTGACAAGTGCTACACTTAACGTCGAAGAGATTCCACAATAATTTATAAATAATAAGAAGGATCGACATAAAAAAGGATTTTCTGCAAGTTTACAGATGCCTCCTTATATCCCAAGAGAGTCTAATGCAATATTAACAATAGTTTTTTAAAAAAATTCATAAATTTCGGGGGCTGTTCCACGAGAATTCCCCCTTAATGGGACGTGTCTTTGTATGTAGCGGTGTTTCAAAGTTTATCTACAATTTTCGTGTCTGAACGTTTTGACCTTTTAACTACCTAACGCCACGTCCGCACCGGTTTCCGTTTATATAATTTTTTGGAACGATGCGTCATTATTGTGGCTTTTACACTCAGGTGGCGAAAAATCTCCGCGTACACGGGCATAGCACCGCGGTCAACCCTGTCGTAGCTAAAATTTTTGAAATGGGGACGGGTACGAAACCAGTCGACACATTGTTTTCAAACCTCATTACAGTAATCTGGGGTGCGAGTGGTAAACCGGCCATAAAAGCGGAGCGACCGGCTCGCTTACCTGAGCCGGGGAATTCCCAATAGCTCTTTGCAACGTTAATTTGAAAGAGACCATCTTAAAATTCTCGTAGCTCGGGCATCGCTGCTATCCAGCGGTCGCTGGCAGCTCTGAACGCCGGGCCGGTGCGAGAAGTGGTTTCGAGAAGTGTGCCTCCGTTTGAAAGTCGAACTTCGGTCACACTCGGGCCTCGTCGCCGGCAGACCCCCGGTGCCTTGTTCCTTCGCGCTCGGAGTTCGGCCACGTTCGGAACGCATCGCGTCACCGATCGTGGGGGCTCGTTCCAGCGCGAGCGTCTTCAAATAATAATAACATGAATACAGAGACGAAGTGGGAACTGATTCTTGCATAATTGTTCTGGGGAAAAATTGTAACACGTGAGCCACACGATCAGCCACATAGCCACCGTTTTTGTTCAAATACTTTATTCATGTTCTTGTGTTCTTTTCTATGATTTTATCCTTAATGCAGTGCATGCATAGGTCGGACGAAGGGGGTAACTAACGGGACGTGTCTTTGTTCCCACAGTTCTTAACTCAACTGTCATTGAAACTTTCTGGGACAAAAATTATTGCATTGCAATATCCTTCCAAAATGCTAACATTTATTAATTAAAACGAGGCATAAATCCTTTGGTAACTGTAGTTAACAAAATGCGAGTTCGCAACAGATTTAGCATTTCAACTTTGACCGTTTTTTCGTCGATGTTTTCAGCGATGCATCTTTTAATTGAAAATATATGTAGGTATTGCTTGTAGCTGATTTAACTACGCTTCCCGACAACGTACTACTTTTAAAAAATCTCAAATGTAACGGTTAATGGTGCCCATGTAGGGAATTGTGAGCGATTTGGGATGCAATGGCTGATATGTTTGTTGAGATGATATGTTTGTTGAGATGATATGTTTGTTGAAATGATATGTTTGTTGAAATGATATGTTTGTTGTACAGAGTTATCCTCGTTAACGTTTTTGGTGGCCCTAAAAAGGGCCGTTGGTTGCTGCTGGCCCTGAAAAAGGGCCGATTATTAGTATTTTAAATGTGCTGCTGGAAGTGGCCACCGTTGTGCCTTAGACAGGCGGATGGCCTCTTCACTTTATTCTCGAACACTCGATTTAACGTTTCCCGTGTAACGTTAGCGATGGAAGCGGTGATATTATCCCGCAACTCCTCGATGGTGCGTGGATTAGTGGCGTACACCTCGCCCTTCAATGTACCCCACAAAAAGAAATCGGGAGGCGTCAGATCTGGCGACCGCGGCGGCCACAAACCCTGGGAAATTACGCGTTTGCCAAAAAATTCTTCCAGCATCGCCATCGTTGACAGTGCTGTGTGTGCTGGTGCCCCGTCCTGTTGGAACCAGCACCCCCTTTCCGCGGGTTCCAACAGGGAAATAAGCTGAAACAAAAGATCCTGATACTTACCTGTATTTATGGTGGTGTCGAAGAAGATGGTTGGTTCGGGCAAGGAAGCACAAATTCCTATAAAAGGGTCTACTTTGCGGAATGAAAATGAGTACTGACTAAGCACGGAAGCAGAGCACATCGTGGAGCGACGCATCAACGCCGAGCATCAGTACTCTTCAGTGTTACACTGACAGCACACACCACAATCAGTACTTTTCAGTACTATAGAAAAGCATTCCATACCTATTAAGTAGGAATGCACCTTCTCGTGTAGAGCAGCGAACGTATCTCGTGCAAAATTATTTGCGCACGGGATCATACGTGGCAGCCCAATTGGCATTTCAGGTGAAATACCGGGACTCTCCTATACCCAATAAGAGTACCATCAGCCGTTTGGCACGGAAATTGCGTGAGGATGGGGGCCTGCAGAACAAGAAGCACTGCCGCAAATCAACGGTGCTGACGAACCAGAAGCTGGCCGAGGTGCAGCAAGTTCTCGAGGAAGCGCCCCACACATCATTGGCGAAGCTGCGACAATAGTGCACTTTGTCGTATGGAAGCGTTCATCGTGCAACACAAAAGCTGCAATTGCACCCGTATCGGTACCAGACGGTTCAGCAGCTTAAGGAGCCAGATTATGCGGCAAGACGCAGATATTGTAAGTGGTTCCTTAATTTCCTGCAGGCAGAGGAAGTTTCTGTTCCAGATAGACTATTTTTCACGGACGAAGCCTGGTTCCACCTAGACGGCCAGGTTAACAGCCAGAACAGCAGGAGCTGGTCCGCAGCGAATCCGAGGGAGATCCGGGAGAAGCCCCTTCATTCGGCGAAGATTGGTGTCTGGTGTGCGATATCGCGTAAGCGAATCGTAGGACCGCTCTTCTTCGACACCACGATAACTGCAGTAAGGTATCAAGATATTTTGTTACAGTTCATTTCCCTGTTGGAACCCGAGGAAAGGGGGTGCTGGTTCCAACAGGACGGGGCACCAGCACACACAGCACTGTCAACGATGGCGATGCTGGAAGAATTTTTTGGCGAACGCGTAATTTCCCAGGGTTTGTGGCCGCCGCGGTCGCCAGATCTGACGCCAGATCTGACGCCTCCCGATTTCTTTTTGTGGGGTACATTGAAGGGCGAGGTGTACGCCACTAATCCACGCACCATCGAGGAGTTGCGGGATAATATCACCGCTTCCATCGCTAACGTTACACGGGAAACGTTAAATCGAGTGTTCAAGAATAAAGTGAAGAGGACATACGCCTGTCTAAGGCACAACGGTGGCCACTTCCAGCAGCACATTTAAAATACTAATAATCGGCCCTTTTTTCAGGGCCAGCAGCAACCAACGGCCCTTTTTAGGGCCACCAAAAACGTTAACGAGGATAACTCTGTACAACAAACATATCATTTCAACAAACATATCATCTCAACAAACATATCAGCCATTGCATCCCAAATCGCTCACAATTCCCTACATGGGCACCATTAACCGTTACATTTGAGATTTTTTAAAAGTAGTACGTTGTCGGGAAGCGTAGTTAAATCAGCTACAAGCAATACCTACATATATTTTCAATTAAAAGATGCATCGCTGAAAACATCGACGAAAAAACGGTCAAAGTTGAAATGCTAAATCTGTTGCGAACTCGCATTTTGTTAACTACAGTTACCAAAGGATTTATGCCTCGTTTTAATTAATAAATGTTAGCATTTTGGAAGGATATTGCAATGCAATAATTTTTGTCCCAGAAAGTTTCAATGACAGTTGAGTTAAGAACTGGGGGAACGCGCGACCGACGACGCCGTGACCGGGCGTTGGGCTGTCGGGCGGTTCGTACCACTCGGTCACCGGGGACTTGGAAATCGGAGCTTCGGGACGGACTGGCAAAATTCGGGCGAGATCTCGAATCTCGATACCGCGAGATTCTATTCAAATTCCGGACGAATGTTTCGAAATTGCTTCGACTTTACTCGAATTAAGACGTTTTGGGAAGTCTTAGATATCCTTTGAATATTGTAAAACTTCCAAGTACTTTTAAAACCAAAATATTAATTGCCGAGTAAAATTATTTTCTATGTCTCTGTGTAAAATAGACGGTGGTTTTGAAATAATAACCCAGAACTTCCTCATTCGAATAACACACGAAGCGATTCGAAACGTTCGTTACCGAAAACCGCTGCAGCTGATTGATGTACGATGTTCGTATTCAGCCGTTTTTATACATAAACCGAAACAGTTCCTTGATGTGCTACCTACAAAATAAGCTCGTTTCTAGAATTATCCCTTTCAAATTAAAGTCGCAAACAGTTATTAGGTATTGAAGCGGAGGCCCCCGGCTCAGGTAAGCGAGCCAGTCGCTCCGCTTTTATGGCCGGTTTGCCACTCGCACCCCAGATTACTGTAATGAGGTTTGAAAACAATGTGTCGACTGGTCTCGTACCCGTCCCCATTTCAAAAATTTAGCTGCTACAGGATTGACCGCGGCGCCATACCCCCGGACGGAGAGATTTTTCGCCGGCTGCGTGTAAATGCCACAATAATGACGCATCGTTCCAAAAAATGACATAAACGGAAGCCGGTGCAGGCGTGGCGTTAGGTAGCTAAAAGGTCAAAACATTCAGACACAAAAATTGTAGAAAAAATTCAAAGACCGCTACAAACAAAGACACGGCCCCTTAGTTACCCCCTTCGTCCGACCTATGCATGCACTGCATTAAGGATAAAATCATAGAAAAGAACACAAGAACATGAATAAAGTATTTGAACAAAAACGGTGGCTATGTGGCTGATCGTGTGGCTCACGTGTTACAATTTTTCCCCAGAACAATTATGCAAGAATCAGTTCCCACTTCGTCTCTCTATTCATGTTATTATTATTTGAAGACGCTCGCGCTGGAACGAGCCCCCACGATCGGTGACGCGATGCGTTCCGAACGTGGCCGAACTCCGAGCGCGAAGGAACAAGGCACCGGGGGTCTGCCGGCGACGAGGCCCGAGTGTGACCGAAGTTCGACTTTCAAACGGAGGCACACTTCTCGAAACCACTTCTCGCACCGGCCCGGCGTTCAGAGCTGCCAGCGACCGCTGGATAGCAGCGATGCCCGAGCTATGAGAATTTTAAGATGGTCTCTTTCAAATTAACGTTGCAAAGAGCTATTGGGAATTCCCCGGCTCAGGTAAGCGAGCCGGTCGCTCCGCTTTTATGGCCGGTTTACCACTCGCACCCCAGATTACTGTAATTAGGTTTGAAAACAATGTGTCGACTGGTCTCGTCCCCGTCTCCATTTCAAAAATTTTAGCTACGACAGGGTTGACCGCGGTGCTATGCCCGTGTACGCGGAGATTTTTCGCCACCTGAGTGTAAAAGCCACAATAATGACGCATCGTTCCAAAAAATTATATAAACGGAAACCGGTGCGGACGTGGCGTTAGGTAGTTAAGAGGTCAAAACGTTCAGACACGAAAATTGTAGATAAACTTTGAAACACCGCTACATACAAAGACACGTCCCATTAAGGGGGAATTCTCGTGGAACAGCCCCCGAAATTTATGAATTTTTTTAAAAAACTATTGTTAATATTGCATTAGACTCTCTTGGGATATAAGGAGGCATCTGTAAACTTGCAGAAAATCCTTTTTTATGTCGATCCTTCTTATTATTTATAAATTATTGTGGAATCTCTTCGACGTTAAGTGTAGCACTTGTCACAGTCATCTGACTGCAAAGAGAATAAACTTCTCTTAAAGTTAAATAATCTACATTGGGACTGGAGCTAAAATTTTAATTTTAGTTTTTATTTATAATACTTTTTTCGTCGATATAAAGAATAATATGAAAAATTTGTCTAAGGAAAAAACTTACTTTTTCTCTCGACCGCTATGATTCTTTCAATTTTTCATTTTTTTTCCTTAAAGTGGACCAATCCCCGCGTAAATTATCTAACTTTAAGAAACTTCTATTTTTTTTTGCAATCACATGACTGTGACAGGTGCTACACATCCCGCCAACAGGAGTTACATCAGAGATGGACAAGATTCCACAATAACTAATAAATAATAAGAAGGATCGACATAAAAAAAATATTTTCTGCAAGTTCAAAAATCCCTTCTTATATCCCAAACGAGTTTAATCCAATATGACGAACAGTTTTTTCCGGAAAAATCGTAAATATAAGTTACTTATGGGACTGTTAGACGAGAATCCCCCCTTAAAGATAAAATCATAAAAAAGAAAACCAGAACATTAGATTCTGAGGCCTGCAGAACTAATATATAATTGAATAAAAATTTAATTTCTCAATTTATGAAAGTAATGATACAGAAACAACCAGCCTACTGTTTAACAACACCATGATTTTTATACAGAGCACTAAATAAAGTATCAAATACACAGTTTGCAAACGCTTTTCACTGCAATTACGGTTAAAATATTGATAACAGAAAAATTAAGTAAACGAAACATATGTTAAATTATATGATAATTTTTCCCCATTTTTCGGCGCAAATTGCATTCCGATGTCTTTTATAGTTTAAAAGTTATACGAAAAAGGCCCCTAATTCTTCTACCCGGGCCAATAATGCGCCAGTGTGAACTAATCCCGCAGCTGGACCGTCGTAAAGGCAGATATTTTCACGCGGAACGAGATCGGTGCGATCGCACTCTTAAAATGGCTACCGTTTTCTTTCCCGTCTGCTACGTCAAATTTAATATCCTCTGGTGAAAGCCAAAAGCACCCTGCGCTCTCTACTGGCATCTAAAAGACCGTACACTTTCATCATTGGCTCATAGATGGCGGAAGTATCGGCGCATGGTTGTAGTGGAATGCGTCCGTGTGGCGGTGTTGCCATTTTACAAGTTCGCGCGAGCGCGGGTTGCAGTTTTAATGGATGACCCTGTACTGAGAAATTGGCGGGCTGGCGCATGCGCAGTGAATCGATATCTGTTATTTTACGTTTTGCTTGCTTATTACATATTATTTTGTCTTGCGCTTTTGCTAATACTTATAATTAATTATTTCTAATGTTCTTATAATAATTGTTTGTTTAATATTTATTTAAATCATAAATTATATATAAAAGTCTTATAATATATTTACGTGGTAACAGAATATGGTTATATGGTAACGGAGATCGGTTCCTATATTACCGACTGTCGGTATCTAACGGTTTAAGTCCCCGTGGGACGTTACAACGAAGTAAATAAACCGCTTTGTTTAAAATCTCGCTTTGAATTATTGTGTGCATCCTTTGGTTACAAAGATCCCAAATAAACAGGCTGCCGCAACAGCCGATTTCTGTTCGCGAACGCGAGACGCTTATTCTGTTTACAAACATACTATTGCATGAGCTGTGCAATCTACGGAAATACTAAGCGTAGTTTCTTGTATACAAATGCAACGGTAAATTCTATTACCAAAATCAAAACAAATACAAGGTACTCTAACGGGTGTCCCTCAGATACTAATTCGCTTTAAAAACCTTCCCTGGTCGATTAGAGTGTTGGATTAAAGATTCGCGCCTAATCACCTCCAGAAATTCAAAGTGTGACGGATTCAATATTCGCGCCTAATCACCTCCAGAAATTCTAAGTGTGACGGATTCAATATTCGCGCCTAAGTTCCCTTCAAACCCTCAGAGTGACGGATTTTAGATTCGCGCCTGGCCTTCCCTCAAAATTCTCAGAGTGACGGATTTTAGATTCGCGCCTGGCTCTCCCTCAAAACCTTCAGAGTGGCGGATTTAATATTCGCGCCTGACTTTTCCTTCCCCATAGTCATCGTTCCTAAAGACCTGACCCGGGACGTGACAGTATATCCAGAATATGCAAAATGTATAAAATCGAAAGTATATTTTTAACATCCTCGTAATGATGAAACATAGTTCTGTCAAAGTCCCGCTTGTTTAAGTCATTCCAATAAAAACATGCATTTACATAAACTTCCGCAGTCTATATTACAATTGGGTTAGGTATACATAACCTATCTCCTAACCTATCTGCTCGACGTACAATGTACAGACATACATTCGGGCCGCCTCAGTTCCTTCGGGCCGCCTCGGTTCTTTCGAGCCGCCTCGGTTCTTTCGGCCCGCTTGAAATAATTCAATCCGCTTGGTTCTGTTCGAGCCGCCCGCTTCATTCGGGCCGCTTGAAAAATTCAAGTTACTTGGTTCTATCCGAGCCGCTTGGTTTTTTCAAGCCGCTCGGTTCATTCGGGTACTCGGCTCGGCTCGGAAACCGGGTTTCAGCTTGGTTCGGATTTCAAGCTACCCGAATATTCAAGTACTTGAACAGCCCTAGTGTATACTCAGAACCCCAAGATAAGATAATAGATGGCCGTTCAGATGATGGAGATATTATTCAGATAATGTGATGATATATAATTAAAGAACTTAATAAAATGAAGAGACTAATAGAAAAACATACAGAAATACATAATTAGTTGTTACAGTAACTATTTGTAATAACTAATTATGTATTTCTGCATATTTTTCTATTGGTCTCTTCATTTTATTAAGTTCTTATTCATAAAAGTGTGTTTTATGAATAAGATATAGGTAATGAAATTGTTTTAAAGAATTTTTTTATTATACAGGGTGTCCGCGGGAAGACTGGACAGCTGAATATCTCCTAAAGTATTGGAGATAAAAAATAAAAAAAAAAAGTAAATTAATGGTTCGATGGGGCTGCTTAATTAGCCGCGACGGATTTTTTTTTAGATTATTATTTTAAAAGATACGATGGTCAAGTTCGGTTTTTCAAATGGCACTAACTTTTTCGAAGTCCGGAGTTGATAGTGCGTTCCAAGACGAATTCAATAAGCTTTAATGTATACACTTGATTTCCACTGGTTTTTGAGATATTGCGCTTGCAAATTTGCTGATTTTCACTTGAAAAAACCTCTGGAATAGCAAGGACCGGGGTCGGTCTTGCAGGCGCCACGGGTGGCAGTGCCTGCTGAAATAGATACCTACCTGCCAAAGGTCTACGCAGACCCAAAGGCTGGACAATTCTTTTCCGTCAGAAATGCTACTTAAGGTGCCATTTCCAATGCGCGGCTCGCCGCGGCGGCGAGCGGCGCGGCGCCGCCTCAGCACGCCGCAGGATTCGTCGTGCGGCCGCAGACGGCATTTCCTATACATAAGCGTCGCCGCCAGGGCCCCACGACGCGCCGCGCTGTCCCTTTTCGAGCACTTGACCAAGGTCTATTGTTGTATGAGGTCTCGAGGACCGTCTTCGACACCGAATATGGGTTTCGACCCTCGAAGGGGTTTGTATACCATCAAGAAGAAGTGATAAATGTCCAGGATTTTCGCATCAGATCTTTGTGAAAACGACGCCAATCGATTCCGTATGTTTCGTCGATGAAACTAACACCAAGAACGACATATTTCGGAGCATAATGAAGGAAATTAGACGAAAACTTAATTTATATAATTTCTCGCTAGCTTCGTTAAAAATAGTCCGATTTACATGAAATTTGGTACGATTTTCATCGGGGAAATATAAGGAATTCATCGGTGTCACTTCCATATCTATACGATAAAGAATAAAGAAATATTTTATTTCTGAAATAGGTATGAATCCTCGGCCGACCCAAGCGAATTAAGGTCGCCGACCCACAGTCGAGGGTGAAATATTCATTTCAGCGTATTAAAAAATTCTTTATTGTTTATCGTATCGATAAGGGAATAACAGCAATATATTCCTTATGTTTTTCTGATGAAAATCATACCAAATGTCATGTAAATCGGACTACTTTTACAGAAGCAATACAAATCATAAAAAGAGTAGGCATTTTCTTACCTTATTGCTTGTATAAAATTTGTCCGATTTACAATGGCACAGTGGGCCGGATTGAAAAAGTCAGTGACATTTGGTTGTTTCTTTTAAGGTAGTTCCTCACCAACTATGCTAATCAAATTAGAGTTGGATAATAAAGGATAAATATAAAGTAGTATGATACTATGGAAATAATAATAATAATAATTTTTAACATCATGTATATGATTAAACTATCCCTTTCTAGTAATGTATAATTTAATATTTTTTACATTTATTTTTTCCAATTTTTAACTTCATCATGTTAAAAAAAATTGAAAACTGTTTACAGTAATCATTTGTATTAAACCCTGCGAACGATGCTGGCGACGGACGTACGACGCGTTGCGGACACTATTCTGTTGTGCGGCCGATGCCGCGATTGAGAAAAGCGAAGCGCGAACTAGAGGGAATGAAACAGTTGACACGAAGTTGCCGTCGACTCTTTCGTTCTCTCACTCTCGACTAAAGGATTCCAAGAAATGGTGGGGATAGTCACCGGGCGTACTAATCAGAATAATTTTTTTTTTCAATGGCTATCGTATGACTCGAACCCTTTCGATTACTGTATAATTAAACACTCGTATTTTTTTCTGAAAGGAACTGTGATTAAAAGGAAAGCGGCCTGTAGACGCGTTTAATATTATTGTGCAATATATTGCACAATATTTATGCTGGGTGCCCCTAGACGGGCAATATCGCGCAGTCAGCGGACTACCTTTTTTCTTCCTGTGTCTCATCGCGAGGCGTTCTGCTACTTGTTCAGAGTTATTTCGTTTCTTACCCAATTGCCAGGGAAGAATTCTTCAATCTATGATAAGACCATCTTCTTTTGGTCATTGCGCGGACCACAAGATTAATGTTCGTCACGGTCAGCGCTCAGAACATCATTCGAATTTATTTTTTACACTGTAACGGAGGTTTATTGCCTGCCGAACATAGAGAGATTAGTTAGTAGAGGAGGAAAATGCCACATCTGGTTCCCAAAAATTAATCAGATTGATCGGTCAGAGCGTCTCGCCAGGGCCCCGGTTTATGACCGTTCTTTCCCGCGAGTTGGCGGTTGGCGTTTGACGACGGTACCTGCGCGGCCGAAGCATCGTACGCACTGCCCATCGACAGAGCAATGTGCGGATTTACTCAGACTGAACAATGTTACCATGTTTTTTACTGGCCTTTAGAAATTTGACAAACAGATGTTCTCGAAACGTTCTTGGAAAAATAATAAATTACCCATCGTAAAGAATGAATGAATTTTCGCCTAGCTCTGAGCCCGCTTTTATTTCGACGCACGTAAGCAAAATACCACCAGTATAGCCACTACAAAGTATTATCCACTATCAACACGCCTCCTGCAAAGACCAAACGCACAATAGCCGTCAATCCCAAGAATAGAGAAAAAATTCATCATGCTATTTTTTCCAATCAAGGTGTCGAATCGTATCGGGCTACTTTATAACATAAAGGCAATACTCCTCGTGGAGAGACACAGGAAGAAAAGGGGTAGCCCGCTGTCGACGCGTGGTCCTCTCGAGTATAAACACGAGCTTCAATATCAAAACAATAGCATGCGTTTACGTATTCCGTGCGATTGAAGGTGGGCATTGCTGTGAAGAGGGCCTCTTCAAGAGAGCAGCCGTTTGTGAGGGATGCAAATCCGATTGGTTCTAATACAATCTGCTCCCTATGGTTGAAATTTAGTCTAGCAACTTTCACACCTCCTAACCTATCCAATCGAACTTGCACCCCTCCCAAAATAACCGGCCATCCGAGCGTAGAAGTAAGTGCGAAATAAAAGTAACGGTGCGCTTCTCGATACCGCAGAACCGTCCCCGGTCCTTGCTATTCCAGAGGTTTTTTTCAAGTGAAAATCAGCAAATTTGCAAGCGCAATATCTCAAAAACCAGTGGAAATCAAGTGTATACATTAAAGCTTATTGAATTCGTCTTGGAACGCACTATCAACTCAGGACTTCAACAAAGTTAGTGCCATTTGAAAAACCGAACTTGACCATCGTATCTTTTAAAATAATAATCGAAAAAAATCCGTCTCGGCTAATTAAGTAGCCCCATCGAACCATTAATTTACATTTTTTTTTTAATTTTTTATCTCCAATACTTTAGGATATATTCAGCTGTCCAGTCTTCCCGCGGACACCCTGTATATTAAGATTACAGTCCATCTGTTATTCCTTTTTGAAAAAATGAAAGGAAAATACATGTTTCATATGACTTTCTGTCATAACCTCGTGGATTTCCAAACCGCGCCTCATATATAGGTTATCATAGGTTATGAGGCGTTACGAGGTATTAGGTTTTCAATTAATTGTTTGTTACAAAGTAAAAAAATACCGTATATGATAATTACATGAGATTTACAATGAATACAATTTACTGCACTTTAGCGACAAAAATATCACTGACAATTGCTGATGATTGCTGACAATCAGATACAATGGCAGTGAATGGCGGCCATGTGCAACGTGCAACTGATTTGAACTGATTACTGAGTGCAACGAAGACAGACGCAACCTAGCGCCAGCGGAGTGAGGGGCGGGGGGGGGGGGGGGGGCGAAACAACGCCATCTAGTGTATACTCAAAACGGGATGAACTATGTTTCTTCACGGCGCCTATACTACTGTCCACCCCCTGCGTGTGACGCATCAGGACACACAGCCGAAAAGCGCGTCGGCATTGTCGCGTGGTGAGACGGACAAAGGCAGTTGGGTACCGGTCGTTCAGTAGGACAGTCGCGTGTTATTGTCATTGTCGCTTGTATATATATCTCTTATTTTTATACCACTATCTAACCACTTTTGACCTACAAGTATTAAACATTATCTATTTTAATATTAACTGGACCTTAATTATTTATAAGACCTCCATCTCCGCGTCCCATTCGCCCAAGAATCCGAATAACAACAGGAGAAATCCTACATATATAAGTAATATTGTTGTCACTTAATTAGTTCGAATGATTTATCATGATTAATTGGAAACGTTAAATTTTTACAGGGAAACGAGAAATACAAGCTAACAAATTATTTCTTATTATTCAACAGAATATTTTTTAATCTATGTACTTCGCTATACCATTTTTTATTTATAAAAGTTTTAAAGGTAATCAAAAACGCTTTTCAAATATGTACAATGCAGTTTATTTTTAATACAAGTAATAATATTACAAATTAAACTTGGGATTCTGAATTTTAGCTGTTATTATTTTTGGATTGACTTGAAAAAATGTACATGAAATTTAACATTCTTTTCTTCAATCTTACAAAATTTGATAACTGTATTACGAGTCTTGAGTTTCAATAATTTACAATAAAATTTGAACTTCCAGTAGAGATGATGACGATACATCGATGTTTTTACAATCGATATTTCAAGATCGATATGTTTATTGAAATCACCGATGTTTTTCTAATAGATGTCGATGTTTTTGGATATTATTATGCTAATTAGATATCATTTCTCTGCGATAAAAATGATTTTTTCAAGTTTAATGCCCTATCAGCTTTAGGAGCAGTTCTGGAGCAAAGTCAGAACTGCACGGATTACTAACCTACGATTTTCGATATCGATAACTATCGATAGTGAAAATAAACTATCGATAGTTTTCGATAGTGAGGACCATCGATAACACTATCGATAGTACCATCGATAGTTCTCCACCACTACCGTCACTCCCGAGTACCACCACTTTCCGATAACGGACGTTTATATTTTCGGGTTAACGGGTTAATTAACATAAACATGCCAAAACAAAACCTTTCTAGGGCATCCGCTGGTGTTAGACGTTCTTCTTATTTAAGAAGAAACGAAAGTAGCGAGGGGCATCAAAATAGACTCTCAAAAATGAGAACAAGCTTTTTTTCAAAATACTTAATTTCGTTGAAACATATTATAATTTTAATAACCATGAATCAGTCACGCTAATAATTCGGGCGAAGCCGACACGGGGCAGGCTATTTCCAATAAACTCGCGTCTTCTGATATCAACAGGTTCTCCAATGTGGCATCCTCTTCGTCGCGGTCCTCTTCGAATTCTCTGGGATGGTCCTCTTCAATTTCCTCGACCATGAGTTTCACGCACTTCACCATATGACTCGCATTGTCTGTGTAACCGAATACACACTACGCAAATTCAGTCCATACGTCGATATTATACGCTTAATATCTCTTTCGCGCATAATGTACGCAACACTAATTTACCGTCCTTAACGTATTGCAAATGTAACCCGAGGAAAGGTCGCCCAAGATGCGTCGCGGTATCCACTTTCAAACACACTAATCGGCCTAAAATTTCAGTCTGAATATCCCGCCGAATTCACTGTGCCCGCGCCGTTATTTCTGGCCTAATATTCTCCGCGTTTATAACAATTATTCTGCAATCCTTCGAGGATTGGATTTAATAAGTTTCTAAAGCCGCTGTATTCCATTAACGTAAATGGACGCGCGTTGACAGTCACTAATTCCACACATGCATCCATCACCTCAGGCCCGGTGCAGACGAGCGGTTTGCGGCAGTTTGCCGCCGCGGCAAATTACCGCCGCGTTTTGGCAGAGCATAGATTTATATGAACCAGTTCACACGGGACGCAAATTTGAGCGGCTACCAGGCGGCATGTTTGCGTTCGTTTTGACGAACGCACGTACCGCTTCACCGCGAATGAACGCTGCGGCGAAGCAGTACATTGTTTTATATACAAGCAATTCACACGAGCGTTTTGCGTTTATTTAACGCAAGAAAATGTCCGAACTAGATGTCGAAATATTTATCAGCGAAATAAGAAAATTTCGAGCCATATGGGATTCTGGTTCCGAAGATTACCATAATAAAAATAAGAAGGAGGATGCGTGGGTGCAAGTGTGCACCTCAATAAATCCAGATTTTGAAAATTTGCCCGTGAAAGAAAAAACAAATTTTGGTTATAAATTCCACATATTTTTGATATTATACATACTGTAATATTATTATACATACTGAGAACTACATTAACCCTTAGATTGCCGCTATTTTTTCGTAAAAATAGGGGTCCTTTGTTTCCAAAAACTTTTATGTATGAGTAGTCAATAGGTCCCATAGAATCGAGGGGGTAGAACCGTGCCAATATAGTGGCTATAGCGGCAGCCTAAGGGTTAATAAGATTATACTAAACAATTAAACCATGTTATCTTGCCATGATACTTTCCCAATATCACTTACAAAATAGTTTGTGAATTCTTGTCGGATTTGGTTTAATTGTCGACCTCCTTGCACAATTACTGGCTCGTGTTCTAATTCATAGAAACCTTCAATGGAATAAGTATCTTCCCACACAGCACACAATCGTCCCCAAAACGTCCCGGGGACGTTCGTCCCAGCCGTACCGAACATCCCCAGGACGTCCCGAATGTCCCACGAACGGCTTATATAGGTCCTCTGAATGACGAATGTTACCAAAACAGTGGTCCCGGGGACGTCTCGCATACAGCACACAATTGTCCTCAAAACGTCCCGGGGACGTTCGTCCCAGTCGTTCGGGACGTCCCGAATTTCCCACGAACGGCTTATATACGTCCTCTGAACGACGAATATTACAAAAAAAGTGGTCCCGGGTACGTGGTGTCTTTTAAGCGCATGGATTAGGACTAAACAGACGTTCGAAAAACGTAATACCACTCGGTATTACCACTGCGTTTATCACAATACGATAACTGGCAGAGAAGAGCTAAATATTATGCTCCCCAAGATCAAAGAAAAGTCACCTCTACTCCCTCCACACATCATAACCTATTTAAACCGCATTCCTGACAATGACAATCTAATCCATTCATATATCTTCACAAACATAAAAGTGAAAGATGAACTCTCCCATTAAAGGCGAAGTAATTAATGACAACACTAGAACCATATACACATTTCCCAAGGTAATCTCTAAGAAAACGAGCGAAATTTACATCATTTTAATTACAATAAAAAATTTAGAACTCAATCCCTTAACTTTATACAAAATTTCAACAGCCAACCATAAATTACTTAGAACAATTTCGAATCCATACTCCAAAGACCCCTTAATAAACAACCTCCAATATGAACTATATCAGCATCGTAATATATAGTACTACTCGAGGAAAATCCCGACAACATCCCTCAAACTGAAAATATAAGAACAGAATATATAGACTTGCCTAACCTGGAAATTCCTATCGTGGACGCAAAGAAAACCTCAGAAGAAAAAATCTTAAACAAGTGGAACCTTGATTGGATATCCGACAAAAATGCCAAGCTCCATGAGATTGTTAAGGATGGATATGGGGCGAGCTTGGTAAATGAAGATGATTGAACTTATCACTTCTATCTTTGGTTTTATAAAGTGAATGAATATTGTGCAAAGAATAGCGGTCGGAGCACGTCCCACACAGCACACAACATCCCGAGGACGTCTGTTTTAGGTCCGTTCTAGGACTATACGTCTGAATGTCCCGATTGGTAACGAAACGTCCTCGGGACGTCTGTGGACGGCTCTGGGATGTCTATAGACGGTTTCGGGACGTTTTTGGGACATTGTGCAACTACAGTGGCGCCATCTGTACAAAGTCCTAAAGACATCCTTGGGACGCGTTTGGGACGTGTTAAATACGTCTTTGGGACGGCCTTGGGACGCTTTGAGGACGTCGTGTGCTATTGTAGGGATCCGATAAGGTTCATCGACATATGCCACCAGAGGGTTACCCGGTTCGAGAGTTTCTCGCTGGTGTTCCATTGCCCTCCGGTTGGTATATATAAGAGTTATGTCCCAGTCCTGATACCCAGCGTGTCTAAGGCAGGGTTCCGCCAGGTAAGCCTTACTAACGAAAGTCCTCTGGCGGACCCGGGACGAAAGGCTTAATTTATCGATAAAAATAGGTCTTAATTACGTTTTTCGAACGCCTGTTTAGTCCTAATCCATGCGCTTAAAAGACACCACGTACCCGGGACCACTTTTTTTGTAATATTCGTCGTTCAGAGGACGTATATAAGCCGTTCGTGGGAAATTCGGGACGTCCCGAACGACTGGGACGAACGTCCCCGGGACGTTTTGAGGACAATTGTGTGCTGTGTGTGAGACTTCCCCGGGACCACTGTTTTGGTAACATTCGTCATTCAGAGGACCTATATAAGCCGTTCGTGGGACATTCGGGACGTCCTCGGGATGTTCGGTACGGCTGGGACGAACGTCCCCGGGACGTTTTGGGGACGATTGTGTGCTGTGTGGGGTCAGCGTACGGGGTTATCAAGTTCCCGTGGAAGAAAGGGCACACGGGATTTAATCTTACACTTATTTAATGGAAACTATGTACACTTAGGTTTAATACAATAAACAGATTTTAGTCGAGTGACTCGTTCGACGAACTTACTACTTCTTTTATACTTGGCGGTGTTAAGCAAAGCACACTAGCGAAATCCAAATCCAAGGTGCAAGACGCGAGCGTTGTGTTTTGCGAGCGCGAGCTGAGCGATAGCGTTAAGGGAGCTAAGGAAGCGAACCGAGTTTTGCGAGATGCTTAAGCGGTAACGGTTTAGCGACAACGAGATCGAGGAAATCAGCGCCGATTTCGTCGAAGCGAGAGTGGTCCCCCTTCCATCGATCCGTGATCGATAGGAGGGGTCGATGATCGACGCTCCACATGAACATGCAGGTGTTGCGCGATTTTGTGGGGATTTCTATAAGACTGGTGGGTCCGTGCCCGTGGAGCGCTGAAGCACTCAGCTCACGAGTTTGCGCGGGAATTTCAATGAAGGAAATTAATGAATATAAGACTTCTGAATATTTCAATGTTAGAATTTTAATATGTAGCTCGACGTTAGTTGTTCTACTGACAAGTTCGATCTGTCTTCCTACAAAATAACTCCCCTGACTTGTCACCTCAAAGCGCCCTACTCCTCTAGTTTTGGCGTGTTCTTCCGACTCCCTCCTCGGATCCCTTCGCCCAATCAAGACGGTGTTGTCCCTCAAGCTTCGTTAGTGGGTTGTCCTTCCGCCATCTCTCCGTCCTTGGCCCTTCCTTCGCGTTTCCCTCCACTCTCAGCTGGTGGTCGAGGCACGCTTTCCGTTTACATACAGGGTCATCGTTTAATCCTGCAACCCGCGCTCGCGCGAACTTGTAAAATGGCAACAGCGCCTCACGGACGCATTTCCACTACCACTATGGCCGATACTTCCGTCATCTATGAGCTGTTGATGAAAGCGTACGGTCTTTTAGATGCCAGTAGAGAGCGCAAGGTGCTTTTGGCTTTCGCTAGAGGATATTAGATTTGACGTAGCAGACGGGGATGAAAACCGTAGCCATTTTAAGAGTGCAATCGCACCGGTCCCGTTCTGCGTGGAAATATCTACCTTTGCGACGGTCCAGCTGCGGTATTATACCACGCTGACGCGATAGGGCCCCGGGTTGAACAATTTGGGGTCTTTTTTCTATAACTTTTGAACTATAAAAGATATCGGAATGCAATTTGCGCCGAAAAATGGGGGAAACTTATCCCCTTTTAACGACGGATAATTTAACACATTTTTCGTTCCCTTAATTTTTATTTCATCAATATTTTGACCATAATTACTGTGAAAAGCGTTTGCAAACTGTTTATTTGATACTTTATTTAGTGCTCTTTATAAAATTCATGGGGTTGATAAACAATAGGCTGGTTGTTTCTGTATCATAACTTTCATAAATTGAGAAATTAAATTTTTATTCAATTATACATTGGTTCTGCGGGTCTCAGAATCTAATGTTCTGGTTTCCTTTTTTATGATTTTATCTTTAAGGAGGGATTGTCGTCTAACAGTCCCAAAAGTAACTTATATTTAAGAATTTTTTTCGGAAAAACTGTTCGGCATATTGGATTAAACTCGTTTGTGATATAAGGAGGCATTTTTGTACTTGCAGGAAATAGTTTTTTTATGTCGATCCTTCTTAGTATTTATTAGTTACTGTGGAATCTTCTCCACCTCTTCGCCGATGTAACTCCTGTTGGCGGGATGTGTAGCACCTGTCACAGTCATCTGATTGCAATAAAAAAATAGAAGTTTCTTAAAGTTAGATAATTTCCGCGGGGATTGGTCCACTTTAAAGGAAAAAAAATGAAAAATTGAAAGACTTATAGCGTTCGAGAGAAAAAATAAGTTTTTTCCTTAGACAAATTTTTCATATTATTCCATACACCGGCATAGCGCCGCGGTCAACCATGTCGTAGCTAAAATTTTTGAAATTGAGACGGGTACGGGACCAGTCGACACATTGTTTTCAAACCTCGTTACAGTATTCTGGGGTGCGAGTAATAAACCGATCATAAAAGCAGAGCGCGCGGCTCGCTTACCTGAGCCGGGGAATTCCGAATAGCTCTTGGCGACGTTAATTTGAAAGAGACCATGCTAAAATTCTCATAGCTCGGGCGTCGCTGCTATCCAGCGGTCGCTGGCAGCTCTAAACGCCGGGCCGGTGCGAGAAGTGGCTTCGAGAAGTGTGCCTCCGTTTGAAAGTCGAACTTCGGTCACACTCGGGCCTCGTCGCGGGCAGACATCCGTTGCCTGATTCGTTCGTGCTCGGTGTTCGGCCACGTTCGGAACGCATCGCGTCACCGATCGTGGGGGGTCGTTCCAGCGCGAACGTCTTCAATTAATAATAACATGAATATAGGGAAGAAGTGGGAACTGATACTTGCATAATTGTTTTGGGAATCATTTTAACATGTCAGCCACACGTGAGCCAAAGAAGGGTTGGCAAAATTCGGGGGAGATTTCGATACTTCGAGATTCTCTTCAAATTCCGGACGAAAGTTTCGAATTCGCTTCGAATTTTATTCGAATTACATGTTAAAATGTTTCCTCAAAACAATTATGCAAGAATCAGTTCACACTTCGTCCCTCTATTCATGTTATTATTATTTGAAGACGTTCGGGCTGGAACGACCACCCACGATCGGTTACGCGACGCGTTCCGAACGTGGCCGAACACCGTGCGCGAACGGACCAGACAACGGGTGTCTGCCCGCGACGAGGTCCGAGTGTGACCGAAGTTCGACTTTCAAACGGAGGCACACTTCTCGAAGCCACTCCTCGCACCGGCTCGGCGTTCGGACCTGCCAGCGACCGCTGGATAGCAGCGATGCCCGAGCTACAAGAACTTTAGGATGGTCTCTTTCAAATTAACGTCGCAAAGAGCTATTCCGAATTCCCCGGCTCAGGTAAGCGAGCCGCGCGCTCAGCTTTTATGATCGGTTGATCAGATGACTGTGACAGGTGCTACACATCCCGCCAACAGGAGTTACATCGGCGAAGAGGTGGAGAAGATTCCACAGTAACTAATAAATAATAAGAAGGATCGACATTAAAAAAATATTTTCTGCAAGTTCAAAAATACCTCCTTATATCATACACGAGTTTAATCCAATATGCCGAAACGTTTTTCCGAAAAATTCTTAAATATAAGTTACTTTTGGGACTGTTAGACAAGAATCCCTGCTTAAAGATAGAATCATAAAAAAGAAAACAAGAACATTAGATTCTGAGACCTGCTGAACCAATATATAATTGAATAAAAATTTAATTTCTCAATTTATGAAAGTAATGATACAGAAACAACCAGCCTATTGTTTATCAACCCCATGAATTTTATAAAGAGCACTATAAAGAGCGTAAATAAAGTATCAAATAAACAGTGTGCAAACGCTTTTTACAGTAATTATGGTCAAAATATTGATAAAAGAAAAATTAAGTGAATGAAAAATATGTTAAATTATCCATCATTAAGAGGGGATAAGTTTTCCCTATTTTTCGGCCCAATTTGCTTTCCGATTTCTTTTATAGTTCAAAAGTTATACAAAAAGGCCCCAAATTCTTCAACTCGGGGCCCTATCGCGTCAGCGTGGTCTAATACCGCAGCTGGAATGTCGCAAAGGTAGATATTTCCACGCAGAACGGGACCGGTGCGATTGCACTTTTAAAATGGCTACCGTTTTCTTCCCCGTCTGCTACGTCAAATCTAATATCCCCTGGCGAAAGCCAAAAGCACCTTGCGCTCTCTACTGGCATCTAAAAGACCGTACGCTTTCATCAACAGCTCATAGATGGCGGAAGTATCGGCCATAGTGGTAGTGGAAATGCGTCCGTGAGGCGCTGTTGCCATTTTTCAAGTTCGCGCGAGAGCGGGTTGCAGGATTAAACGATGACCCTGTACTTTACATAGGCTGCGTACAGTATAGTGCCTATACGAGATATAGTAACTTAGGTGTGAAGTCCCTCAGCGGGGTGCTACCCGACACCCTGCTGCGTACTGGCCGCTAAACGTGCCCCCCTACTACCTCTTGCAGGACTGTATTTAGGAAAGACCAGGAAAAAACCGGGGCCCTAACAGAAAATAATGCAGAAATTGAAGATACGGTTTATCATTATTAAAAGACATCAACGGTTTTCGTTTAACACTCTGACTGCCACGGTAAAACCTCAAAAATGACTTCAAGACATGCAGTAATTTTAATTTAAAATAAGTTATTAATATGAGACAATTTTTAATAGCCAGTAGCGAAGGTTAATTGATGTCTTTTAATAATGATAAACCGTATCTTCAATTTCTGCTTTATTTTCTGTTAGGGCCCCGGTTTTTTCCTGGTCTTTCCTAAATACAGTCCTGCAAGAGGTAGTAGGGGGGCACGTTTAGCGGCCAGTACGCAGCAGGGTGTCGGGTAGCACCCCGCTGAGGGACTTCACACCTAAGTTACTACTATATCTCGTATAGGCACTATACATACATTTCTAACAGGTAGGTAAGCGCAACCCCCAGGGTCAAGACGACGTCGCTGGCGCAAGGTTTATGATTTTATGACTTTCAGCCTCTCCCGAGCTGAGTTTTTACCCTAACAGGACATCGGCAATTATTGAAAGGGAAGACAGAGTTTTAAATGCTTTTACAAGACGAGCAGCTGCCCGCTCAACGAAATTTGGCACGCAGATGTGGAAAGAAAAGTTAAGCTATTTATTATCCTCGCCTGGCCTAACTGTAGTTTTGAGAATTACTGAATGCACCCCTAGGTTCTCGTACGCTTTCTGAGTTCAGGTATTAGCTATTAATATTCCACGAGCAGGTTTGAAAAACTGGCAAGGAAAACCTTCGAAAAGCACAACGCGCTCTACGTGTTTATGAGTCCTGACAATAAATTCCTCCTTGTCCCCCGTTTCAAACTTGCTTAAGACTTTCCAGATGTGCCGTTCGCTTCGAATCTAATTATAATATATCTATCTTTCAGTACAAAAGGATTTTGAATTACGCTCTACATCTAACCTCGATATTCCTATGTCTTATAGCTAACTTCACGCAGTCGCACATATTTATACCAGCGGAAACCGCAACACAGGCCGCATCAAGAGTTACTGGGCCGCAACGCGCGCCCGTCCGGGAGATGGCGCTGCGAGGCCCATTCTCTTAATAAATATATTTATTATTAAAGACATGAATTAAAATTTAGAATTACAAATATAGACTTAAATATAAATTGTTCTTTCAACAACGAACTTTCTTTAGACATACTTGGCGAACCGCCATTTCTCTTTCTACTGTGTTCAGTGTTACCAACACACACACCCTCTTCACTTTCATCCATTCAAACCTTCTAACACTCCTCCTCGATTCAGACTTTAACTCACGGTACAACAAAATCAGAATCGTATCTCTATTCTTTGGATGTTCCTATTCTACCCTTAATCTCTATTAACCCTTCACTCAGCATGCTATTAACAAAGCTATAAAATTTATCTTTACACAAACTTATTGTCACCAGATTCGCGTAGTTATCGCTTGAACTTACAAACTCTACCTTTATAATCTCTTTATGCACCAGATCTTTTATAATATGTGCGCTAACGTCAATATGCTTCATTTTGTTTGAGTTTTCAAAGCTTCTTGCCATACAAATTGCACTTTGGTTGTCTATTAGAATTGATGCCTTGTCGTCATCTCCCAGCTGTCTTCGTATCCCTATCAGGTTGAGTATTTCTCGTGCTGTCTGAGCAGCAGCAATGTATTCCGACTCAGCCGTTGACAGAGCAACACATTTCTGCTTCCTCCAGAACCATGTTACTGGATTTTGACCATAGTATATTATTGACCTACTTACGCTTTCTCTATCGTTCTTGGCTCCTGCCCAGTCAACATCCGAGTAGGCCCACAAGACTCTGCTTTTGATTTTTCAAAGATCAATCCTCAATCAATTCTTTTTCCTGCTAACCATGTTTGTTGACTTGGTTTATGTAGATACCTACTCAGGTATGAAACTGAGTATGCTAAGTCTGGTCTCGACGTAACTGTGTGATACATCAAACTGCCTAACAATTCTCGATACGGTACTTTAATTCGCTCTTCCTTCTCTTGCAACTGTAGATTTTTCTACATTGGCGTCCACGCACCTATACTATACAGTCTTCCATGTCAAACCTATTTAAGATTTTCTCAATCAGTGTCGTCTGTTTTATTGTCAATATATCTTTGCCTCTCTCTATTTCCATTCCTAAAAACATTTTCATTTCTCCAAAATCTTTGGCGTTGAATTCCCTTTTTAATCCTTGTATTGTTTTCTGTACGTCTCCCACGAGGATTATATCATCAACGTACACAAGCAGCCAACAATTATGCTTATAATACAAGCAATAGTCATAGTCTGAGCGGTTGAATCCTTTGTAACGTTCTCGAACGAGACGTTGCCGTTAATTACAGGGGATTCTACAAGTAGAGCGGTTTACTCGTAGAATGGTGGGATTGGTTCGGGTGGCGTCCGATAAAGAAATGAATTTCATGAAACTAGAGTCCTTCTTTTAACAATAAATAACAGAAATGGTTTATTCAAAAGAATTGGTTTGGTTTGAACAAGTACGACGCGGTGTCGTGAGATTCTAACGGAACGAAAATGATTACGTGACGACGCGTTGGTCGGTTAAACAGAATATTATTCGATTTTTGCTCGTGACGTTAAGTCGATAGAACAGAAAATTAACTAACCTATATATACAGGGTGTCCCAAAAATGCTGCGGGTCCTTAAAGGGGGTGATTCGGGGGGTGATTGCAAACAACTTTTTCCTTTGTGAAAATGCCCTCCGAGGTTTCGTTAACAAGATATTAACAAAAAACCCCGACCAATCAGAGCGCGAGCCTTCCGCTGGAGCTCCCGCGCTAGCGTGGCCGCGCGCCGGGCCGCGCTGCGACTACGAACAAGCAAGGCGGGATGCATCGAAGGAAATAGCGTAGAATGGCAAATGAAAAAGACGTAACAAAAAAATCGAACCTTTTGGCATGGTTTGTTTGCCATTTAAAGTGAATAATGAATAAAGGATAAATGGATGAAAATCATGTGTAACGTAAAGAAACGAATACAAAGGTTTTTTTTAGAAGAATCGAAAATAATAATTATTTTGAGTGAGGGGATAAGGAGCACGTAAATTTCCTTTTTTAATAACGTACAAACGAAAAGGTAATGCAACAGGGAACGAACGAAAAGTGATCGTAGTTCATTATTGTGATAAAAATGCGTAGTTCAATAATGGCCAACACTGTTGTTGATAATGAATAAGTTGGTTTAAAAACTCGGAAGAAAAATTTACGTATGGAAATTTGGAGAATTATCTCCGGAAATAAGCCGTAGCCTGCGTTAAATTTAAAAAATAATAGTCGCCAATAATGTAACTAAAACTCACCCTTTCGGAAATTCACCTACAGCTTGAAAACCTGAGCCACTAAGGTCGGGGCCAGATATATTGGCCGGTGAGTTTCGTGAGGGGTATTCTCCCACCACACCGTTTGCCTGCCTCGGTGATCCTTTTCTCAACGTTTTCTGACTCACTCTCGTTCCATCTCGCTCTCGCCTTCACACAACAAGAGTGAGCCAGAAGTGGTGGGGATAGTGCCAAGCTTCTGTCGTGTAGTTCAAACCGAGCTGTCAGCGTAGAAATACACACATCAGAATAGGTGTGCGGTAGCTCCGAAAAAATTCAGGAGCTTTATTGGTCAGAACATTGATTCCTTCTCAATAGCTTCATCTCGTATTGGTAAACGCATAGCTTCGTAACGCACACAACTATTACGCTAAGAATAAATAACAGCCAAACAGCTAGGTTCAGGCGGAGCCGAGCAGCGTTCCCGTTACCCCACCATACCCTTCGGGGGCCTCGAAACTCCAACTGACAAATCCACGATCGTCATATGGTGGTGGTTGATTTCTCCTCGATCGTTGCTCGCGAAAACGAATTCACCGGCCAATATATCTGGCCCCGACCTTAGGTCACTGAACCGATCCTGGTCATCGACAGACGCGTCGAGTGCACACTGATCTCAGGTACACGACACCATCCAAAGTTAAGGGTCGCAACGTCAAGTGCGTCCGGGTTAATGTACCGAATATTCACTTCACTGCACGGCTACTAACACTGATCACTTAATTTATTTTTCATGGAACGTGTTGTTGCTACGTTATAAAAATTGGTGGAAATGAATTTTTACTTGGCGTTCGGAGCCGTGGTTAATTCCCGCGCAAATTCTCACGCTGCAGCACTTGCGTCCTCGGAACACACAGAACATCGCGTAATACTCTTGAGCAGAGAATATTTGTCTGCGACGTGATTGCTGACTGCTGACTGACAAGATTTTTTCCAAGCGACTTCTTCTACCCCCAAATAGTTTCTCTCGTTCCATTATGAGTTGACCCCCACCAGGCCAAGAGGCTTCAGGTAAAAAGAAGCCAGCACATTTTCGAAACACATGTGCTTCGCAGATGTGCAACGTTTTTACAAAAGTCAGCGTTCCGTCCTTTTACTGCCAATGTACCCATTGCTTCGAGGTAGGCAGCAGAGACCACGTGTTTCGGTTCGAAAGGGTCCGAAGAGAAGAGAAACAGAAAGTCTTCGAGTTGCTATAAAGAAAAAAATCCTGTTTCCTGTTTCCCTTTTCCGATACCCTGAGTTCACGTCTGCTACGAGGCGGAACCAACTAAGCCATAAATTACCCAAAACTGTAGGAAACTGTTGTCTACCGTCGACTAGCGGGACAATACGGTCATAAACCGCGATCCTAGCGAAAAGCTCTGGCCGACTGTTTGGGAACTAGCAATTAAAAAGTATTATTCAACATCAATACGGCTCGCGAAGAGACACAGGAAGAAAGAGGGCATGTAGTTCGCTGACTGCGCGTAGTCCCGCCTGGTTCGTCCTATCTTCAAATTAAAGACGGATCCCTTATCTCTCGAGTATTAACACGCGCTCGAATTTCAAAACAAAAGCACGCGTCGACGTATTCCGTGCGAGAGAATGCAGGCTTGAAGTTCGATTGGTCCAAAACTAATCAATCGGGCCTTTCTTCTTTATAGCAACTCGAAGACTTTCTGTTTCTCTTCCCTTCGGACTCTTTCGAACCGAAACACGTGGTGTCTGCTTTCTATCTCGAAGCAATGGGTACATTGGCAGTAAAAGGACGGAGCGCGGGCTTTTGTGAAAGTGTACGAATGGTTCGTTCGTTGCACTTCTGCAAAGCACGTGTGTTTCCAAAATGTGATGGCTTCTTTTTACCTAAAACCTCTTGTCCTGGTGGGGGTTAACTCATAATGGAACGAGAGAAGCTACTTGGGGGTAGAGGAAGTTACTTGGAAACAATCCTGTCAGTCAGCTAGCAATCACGTCGCAGAAATGTTCACGGCCCAAGAATATTACGCGATGTTCTGGGTGTACGCTCGGAACAACAGGGACGCAAGTGCTGCTGCGCGAGAATTTGCGCTAGAATTCTCCGCGCTGAAGCATGCATCGACAATGGCGGTGGTCACGTGGAGCAGTTCTTGAATTGACAACAATCGGCCCCGAAGGGGGCCACCAATTTTTAGAACGTAGGAGCAACACGTTCCATGAAAAATAAATTAAGTGACCAGTGTTAGTAGCCGTGCAGTGAAGTGAATATTCGGTACGTTGACCTGGACGCACCTGACATTGCGACCCTTAACTTTGGGTAGTGTCGTATACCTGGGATCAGCTGTGCACTGGGCTCGTCCATCGATGACCAGGATCGGTTCAGTATCCCAGTGACACAAGTTTTAGAGTTGCAGGTGAATTTTCTACAAGGGTGAGTTTTAGTTCCTTTAATGGTGATCATTCATTTTTAAATTTAACGCAAGCTATGGCTTATTTCCGGCGATAATTCTCAAAATTCTCGTACGAAAATATTTATTCGGGCTTTCTAAACATACTTATTCGTTATCAGCAACAGTGCTGGCCGTTATTGAGTTACGGATTTTTATCACAATAACGAACTACGATCACTTTTCGTTAATTTCCTGCTACATTACCTTTTCGTGGATATGTTATTAACACCAGGAATTTTACGTATTCCTTATCCTCCCACTTCATATAATTATTATTTTCGATTCTTCTAAAAAAAAAAACAACTGTGTATTCGTCTTTTTACGTTGCACATGATTTTCATCCATTTATCCTTTATTCATTATTCACTTTAAATGGCAAACAAACCATGGCAAAAGGTTCGATTTTTTTGTTACGTCTTTTTCATTTGCCATTCTACGCAATTTCCTTCGATGCATGCCGCCTTGCTTGTTCGTAGTCGCAGCGCGGCCCGGCGCGCGGCCACGTTAGCGCGGGAGCTCCAGCGGAAGGCTCGCGCTCTGATTGGTCGGGTTTTTTTGTTAATATCTCGTTAACGAAACCTCGGAGGGCATTTTCGCAAAGGAAAAAGTTGTTTGCAATCATCCCCCGAATCACCCCCTTTATGGACACGCAGCATTTTTGGGACACCCTGTATATATATCGCTCCGATCGGTAAGAGTCCGAAATAACGCTTCGAACGAAAGAAAATAGCATTTAACGCTCGGTCGAAAAGAAATAGTAATAGACGCTTAGTCGAAAAGAAATAGTAATAGACGCTTAGTCGAAAATAAATAATAATAGACGCTTAGTCGAAAAGAAATAGTAATAGAGATAGGATATAAATTTGACGCTAGGTCGGTATGTATAAGGAATGACACTTTGGTCGATTTAGAATGTTTAAGTCAAGATAATGAGAGGGTTCCTTCTCTCAGGTTTCGATAGCTTCCAGTTGCCTATCAGCTTGCCCACGCTTTCTAGGATTGGTGCTAAGGTGCTCCGTTAAAAGCCTCCTTAGTTGTAGATTCCACGTTGCTCAGGTGCTTTGTCAAGAACAGCCTAAGATGGTAGCTGAGGTGCCTAGTTGAGCGCCCCAGATGGTAGCCAGGTAGCTTGATTAGAGCATACCCAGATGGTAGCCAAGGTGCCTATTTAAGCAGCCTTAGATGGTAGATTGCGAATGATATTGGATGTCTTTGATAACCCAAGATGCCGGTTCAAGCGTCTTGGTGTGAAATTTGGTTTGGATGTGGAATTTTAAGCGTGGTGCCTAGTCGAGCGCCTCGGAGAGAATGTTAGTTGGTTGGGTTGTTAAAATGGTGCGTCCTTATGGTATCTCGAGGATCTCTGCTGATCTCTCTCTGCCTTCCTGCTGCTGGCGGGCCCATATTTATACCTAACAATTGAGTTCAAGTTTTGAAATAATAGTGATTTCTCCATATATTTGCATTTTTACGAAAAGTTGTTTATCTATCACGAAATCGCTACACAGTATCGGCTCGTCATGGCTCGCAAGCCGCCAGGCGCCAAAACACCGTGCACGCGTTGCCGATGGATATTTTCTGGAACAGTCCGAGTTAAAAACCGTTCCGACATTTTTCGTGGATGGTTTCTTCTTCAGAAATGTCTACAGAATCCGATACTCTGTAGCACATTCGGGCTAGATAAACAACTTTTCGTAAAAATCCAAAAGTGTTGCGTAGAAATCATGCACATCGGCACTTTTTTAAACTTTGACGGCCGTTTACAATCATATAAAACCATCAAATTTAATAACTGTATACACCGATATATTCAGGAAACTCTCCTCTATATTTTCAGACTAAATTCAACTTTCTAGCATTATTGGTTTTCACGTAATACCTCATTCTTGCCCAAAATCGTGCGCTTTTTACAAAAAATCATGTTTTTCAAAAACTGAGGGTGATAGAGCAATTCTATTTACGGATTCGTATTTGGGACGAAAACCTCCACTAGGATCTCGGAGTGCATATTGCAGATCCAAATACGTGTTGGATAGTGTAGTTAAGACTCCCGGTTGCCTATTATGGCCTATACGCTGCGTTGTATACTAATTTTAAAAGATAAAACTCAAAGATTTCGTCAATATTTTTCAAAGTAATACGTACATATTATTATTATACATCTAATAAACTGTACTTTTATTAAAAAATATTTACTGATACTTCCAAAATAGCCGAACACAATTATGTCCGAAATTGACGAGAAAGCACTATTATTTCAAAACTTCAACTCAATTGTGCCACGTCTTCCCGATGTTCGATCGATCTCAATTTTTGCACAAATTATTTTTTCATGAAATGGAACAAAATTAGGGGGCGGCGTGCAAAAAATTTTATGGTCGAAAAATAAGGACCACCCTAATGTAGGTACATGAACTTATAGAGGAGATTCGAAGATCAATTTAATTTTTTTAGATAAAGTAGGTACTATATTTTTTAATGTCTGAAATTATTATTATTATTATTAAACGTCTTTATTGCACAAATACGTATATACAATCTAGCAGGGGTGTGCGGATCGTCCCGAGGCTCGGGTTCCCGGCCCTCGGGTCGGGTCGGAAAAGTTTCGGGCGGGATCGGGCGGGGTCTCGATACTTTCGTATTGCTCGAGATCCCGACAGTCTCGGGATCCCGAGACTCAATTCGGGCTACAAGCATAGCCGCCATGAGCGGGAAATTTGACTTCAGGTCGACTTGGCAAAACTCGGACGCGATCGGCTCGAAAGCTATTAAAGCTATTAAGAGTAGATCGAGATGAAAAGAATTATGTACATCATTTATATCAATACCAGAGTGATAAGTTTTTACCTTTCTGTCTCCTGTTGAATCATAATTCAATGAATATACATATATATATATATGTAAATAAATAATAAGATACAAATTATCACTCTGGTATTGATATAAATGATGCACATAATTCTTTTCATCTCGGTCTACTCTTAATAGCTTTAATAGCTTTCGAGCCGATCGCGTCCGAGTTTTGCCGAGTCGACCTGAAGTCAAATTTCCCGCTCATGGCGGCTATGCTTGTAGCCCGAATTGAGTCTCGGGATCCCGAGACTGTCGGGATCTCGAGCAATACGAAAGTATCGGGATCCGGCCCGATCTCGCCCGAAAGTTTCCGGCCCGTCCCGAGCCCGAAAAGTCGGGTACCCGCACATCCCTGCAATCTAGCAAGAGAAAAGAGAGAAGAGAAGACAAATGTAAAGGTTCAGTCGAAAGACTGTTTTCCAACCTAACCTAAAACGACACCGGGTGAAATTTGTAGTACGCACTAATGGGGTTTGTCAAATGAGCCTTCGTTTTTGAATAATTTGAGTTTAAAGTATTGCACGATAGGAGTATAAGTTCGAATACGTAAGCAATCTTATCAATCAGCGGTTGTAGCTGCGGCGGTAAAGTGTTCGTCTACGATGCTACAGGTCCTAGGTTCGAATCCCCCTGGGGTAAAAGAATTTTCTATGAGAAAAAGACACACGGGCGTTATACTACTACTATTCTGCACACATTCACGTCGTTGCGGCGGAAATACACTCCTGCAATATGGTTAAGGCGGACATAGGAGGTGAACCTGAAACGTCTCTGCAATGATGCGGTGCAATGGAGTTGCAAGATCATTGCCACTATTTTGCCGTTTCGTTGCAGGACTACATATTTGTAATGTTTCCAAAACTTTGCAAAAAACACTCCTGCAATATTGCTAAGCCGGACATAGGAGTGAACCTGTAACTTCTCTGCAATGATGCGGTGCAACATTGCAATCTCGCACCGCAATATTGCCGAAGAGTTGCAGGATTATTGCCACAATTTTGCCGTTCCGTTGCAGAATCATTGCCAGAACGTTGCAGGACTACATATTTGTAATGTTGGCGCAACTTTGCAAAAATACACACCTGCAATATTGCGAAGGCGGACATAGGACTGAACCTGCAAAGTCTCTGCAATGTTATTTTGCAATATTGCCATCTTGCACCGCATCATTGCAGAGACGTTGCTGCAATGTTATGGTGCTGTGTGGGAAACAGGGACTTGGCTCCCCACTACAGCTGTTCCTTGCCGTTGCGTATCGAAGAAGAGCAGAGCGTCTCGAACCATTGTGAACAGCACCTCGTTATACCGTCATATATACATATATTATTATAATAAATGTTAAATCACTTTAAACAACACTTTCATTACTTTTATTATTATTAATATTAATATTTTAGAAATAAAAAATTAATGTCCTCTCCTGCCTCGCTCCCCCCCCCCCCCCCCCCTCCTCGCCCAGTTAAACTCCGCGGAGCTGAGTTTAAGGAGGAATTCCATAAACTGCTCTTGCCGCCTCCCTCGCCCGGCTCTGGTGCCTCGATCTGAAATGATAAATTAAGTGAATTTAATTATAATTGTTAAATTGATTAAACCACAGTTTTTATTACCTTTTCAAAATCTAAAGTTATAATATTATGTTATTTCATTACTATAACCGAATAAAAAAACTTTAGAAAAGTAATGAAATTACGCCAAGTAGATAAAAAAGTCGAAGACAAAAAAGAATACCCGCAAATAAATATAAAAAGAAAGACTCATAAGAAAATAAATAAAAAAATCACAGAAATCACTGCTTAATTTTGGTATAAAAACACTTACACGTAGCCCATCTGCGGTGCACGGACGCTGGGGCAGCCCCCGCTGCCGGCGCATGCCTCGCTGCCGGCCCATGCCTTGTTGCCGGCCCATGCCTCGCTGCCGGCGCAGGCCTCGCTGCCGGCGCAGGCCCCGTTGCTGGTGCTGCTCCAACTTTTGGTGATGGTCGTGGCAGCGCCGTGTCCGTAGGTGTTTCGGCCTTCATAATAACTAGAGCTGTTACTACCCGACCCGCCGGGTACCCGAGTACCCGTGAAATACTTGGGTAGACAAAAATTACCCGTGAGATACCCGGCTACCCAGGTAGACAAATATTACCCGGCTATTCGGGTAGACAGAAATTACCCGGCTACCCGGGTATGCATGAGATACTCGAGTAAATGAGTTAGTGGAGAATTCCGATTTGACAGCCTATAAACTCTTTCGACTATCGATCATTTTCGGCTAACATCACTAATGAACGGAATAAACTTCAAGCAATTAAATGTGATATTGTCTGCGCGTTATGATTATGAAATTATGACTATGATACATAAAATGTCTTTTGATCAGAATGTGAAAATTGCGAACTGTCGACGTTTTTTGCACTTACAATAGGGTAGTTTGCCCTATTACAGTGCCTGCCCCTATTAGCTTAAGAGTAGAGGAGTCAGTCTCATCTAATCCCAACCACCTCCGTCAGTCGATGCAAAGCAGAACTCGGAAAATCCTAGGAAAATGCACTCGTTCTGGGTTTTCGTTCGCATCGTTAATCGGAGTTTGTCGGGGATCTGTTTACCGGCTTCCCCTGAAGGGGGCCGCCAACTTTTATGAGACTTAAGATGAAAACATTTATTTCAGAAATAAGTAAAACAACACGTTTATTTGTTTGAAATGAGAATTTCAATTTTTTATGTTTCATTTCTAAATACATGCTTTGAATTATACAATAACGCAGTGGTGAGCAACCTTTGGTCTAAAGTGCAAAATTCATTCCGATATCTTTTACAGTTCAAAAGAAATACGTAAATGTTCAGGCGGGCCGCAGGCCAGCGGCTGGCGCGCCGCGGTTTGCTCATCACTGACATAATGGTACATTTGTTTGATCAACAAAACTCATTCTTACAAATCATATTTACAAATATTTAATTTCATCGTTTTACATACAATTCCTGTCTTCTCCGAGGGCGCGTACTCAAGGTATCGGGGGAAAAAAATTATACACTTTGCACATAGTTCATGGAAGATCGTCATTCGGTGGAGAATTTAGCCATCATGTTTAAGGTAATTAATAAAGATTGGAATGTCAGCAGTAGAGTGAAGGCTATGGTCCATGACAATGCATCTAATATTATAAGTATGGCTGTAAATCTGTTAGATACTGTAACGAGTTAGAACCGGTGGGACGCGGATCTTCCCCCACCACGCGCGCCTAGTGCGGCCCGACGCTACCGAGCGCGGCCGCGAGATGGCTGCGCGCCGAGCGGCGCTCTCGCTCGCGAAGTTTGCGCGCGACCGCCTATAAGCCGGCACGACAGGCCCGTGAGACTGAGCAATTTAAAAATGTTTTGGTAACGTCCTTTGTCAATAGATTTAATTTACGATCACATGTTCAAAACTGTACATCGTTTTGCTTCGTTTGCCGATCCAAGAAGTAAGCAGATGTCGTTTGAAAACAATGAAATGAAGAATCTTACTACAATTTCCATTAGTAATATGATATAGAAAACATTTTGTTTGGGAATGAATAGTTTACTCTGCCGCCGCACGCTCGATCACCGCAGCACCTCCTGGGCAGCGGAAGTCACGGTCGATACGCAATCAATCGACCAATAAGGTTCCGTCTTGTCGATCGACGCTCGAGAATGTTCGAAAAGACGCCAAGGCGGAAATGCGCATCCATCTTGAATTTCATTCTGATCACAGCCGTGCGCAAAGTATCACGTGTTTTGTTCATTGTTCTTTTAAAGTTTTGCTCAACAAGCAAGTTCAGTATTAACCTTATCTTTGTTCACAAGTAGACTCAACACGGTGTTCGCGACACAATTGGCGCATGTAAAATCGACTGATTGCGCATTCACGATTGTGCGTGTCCGCGTGTCCACGTTTTTGATACGTGTTCATCATTGTGCAAGAGAGTGTACGGGGGCTCATCCTCTATTGTTCAGTGTGCACACCGGCTCATCCGTTTGTACACTTTTTAAATAAAGACCTCACTTTATTGTGCAAAACAGTGTTTTGGTGGCACATCGCCGTTCATAACCTTTCCGGCAACCTCGTGTTCACAATCCATCACGAATATTTTACAGTTTGGTCCTTCGAGCCGGATCGGTGATTGTGCACCACAGTGCTGTGAAGTTTGAGAGAGGGCTCACAAGCTCACCTCCGGTGAATTTCAATGGCTGACCAAGAGCAGCCGAAGGTCACCAAGTCGGCGGGCTCGTCAAGGGCGACCTCCCCGACACCAACAGTGCTCACCGTCCCCACAGATATGAGTGGGGATACTGGAAAAACGAGGGCCACCTCACCATCAACGCTGCCCTCGGAGCTGGTCTTCAAGGCTAAGACCCAGATGGGTCGCTACGATTCTCTTTTAGCCTTGAAGGCGCAGCTCCCCATGCATGCTCACACAACATCCGTCGACGAGGTAGAGCTTTTCGCAGCCCATGTAAATGAGTTGCACTCAGCCTTCACCAAGGAGCATGCATACTTTGAAGTCACTTGACCTGTGAAGTGCATCGACCACCCGTACTTCGCCGCAAATATGGCGGTGCAGGAGGCTCAACTGTACCTCACCACCAGAATCCAGATCAACCGCCTGCGAGAGGATGTCAAGGCGATGCAGCAGCGTCCACTGGCAGCATCGAGTGCAGCACCATCGAGGGCCTCGAAGCTGCCTGAAATCGCATTGCCCACATTTTCTGGCGCATACACAGAGTGGCCGGCATACAGCGAGCTGTTTACATCATTGACCATTAATGATCAGCAGCTCATGGAGATAGACAGGCTGCATTATCTGCTATCCAGCCTCAAAGGTGAGCCATTGAGACTCGCAAACTCTTACCCGCTCACTGGGGCGGCATTCCAATCGTGCTGGGACGAGCTGGGTAAGAAGTACCCAAATAAGCGTGTGCTCATCGAAGAGCAGCTAGACAAGCTGCTCAACTTGACGCCCATATCCACACGTAGCGCAAAAACGCTGAATGAGCTTGTGTCTAACATTCAAGAAGTGCATAAGTCGTTCACAGCCTTGGGAGCAGTCGAGGATATGTGCAACTGCTTGCTAGTGCACCAGGCGACCAGCTGCCTGGACAAGTCCACCAGAGAAGCGTGGGAAACGTCAGTGGGCGCATCAAAAGAGTATCCTCGGCTGACTCAGCTCGAAGCTTTCATCGCTGCCAAGGTAGTGGCCTTGGAGCGGCTAGAGGCGGCTGCTCAACAGAAAGCAGGTAAGAAGGCTCACACTCCTGCTCAAGCTCCGACTAGGTCATACCCCAGCAAGAGCGCTGTGCACACTGCGTCGAAGCCGCCCAAGCCGAAGGTGCAGCCATCGTCCTCGCCGTACAGCTACCCTTGCAACTACTGTAAGGAGGACCATTATATTGTAATGTGTCCGAGGTTCAGGGAGCTGTCGGTGGAGGACAGGCGAAAAATCATCACCATCAACAAACTGTGCAGGAATTGCTGTGGCAGGCATCGCACCGAAGACTGTAATTCCATCCGTCGGTGCAAGACGTGTGCAGCAAATCACCACACGATGCTGCATCTCACAAAGCCGTCTGCTCACACCGCTGCTCTTGTGAAACCTCACGCAGTAGAGGAAGCTTCACCAAGTAGCTCAACCCATTGAGACATCGGTGCAGTCGTCCAGTCACCACCACAGTTGAATGTCTTTGGAAATCCAAGATGCCGGTTCAAGCGTCTTGGTGTGAAATTTGGCTTGGATGTGGAATTTTAAGCGTGGTGCCTATTCTAGCGCCTCGGAGTGAATGTTAGTTAGTTGGGTTGTTTTAAGTGGTGCGTACTTATGATATCTTGAGGATCTCTGCTGATCTCTCTCTGCTTTCCTGCTGCTGGCGGGCCCATATTTATACTCATTTGGTGAACCTGGCTCGGTCCAATCACCTGTCGCACTTTACGCGCACCAATTAGCTTTCGTATTTAGCTGGCGCCAATCAGGCGTTACACTCGCGTTTCACTTGCCGTTCGGCCGATCGTGCGTCTCACGCATGCGCACTTGATCCGCTCGCGGTCCGCACTCGGTTCACTCGCTGGGTTGAATGACTTTGCGCATGCGTTCACTTCACTTGGTTTGTTCACTGACCACTAGGTTGCATTCGTCCATACTTGCATTCCCATACGTGCATTCTTGTCTTACTACTAATACAAACGTTTGGTATATGATATAATATAGAATAATAAGAATTAATATAATAAAAGAAAGAATTTTTAATGGCGGCTCGTCGCAGGACGTTACACCTTCTTGTATTGCGAATTGATCAATTTTCTCGTTCCAGCACTTTGGTGATTCTGCCAGGCCATACAATGCATTTTTCAGTCTCAGTACGTTATTTCTTGATTGCGTGTTTAGTCCTTGTGGTATTTTTATATATATATTTCTGATTTCACCTCTCCATTTAAGAATGCTGTTGGAATGTCCATTTGTCTTATGGACACATCCTCGTGCACTGCTTTCGATATTAGCATTCTCACCGATGAAATTCTTGCTACCGGTGCATACATTGTATCAAATTTATCTTCTCTTGGAACCTGGAACCCTTTTGCAACTAACCTCCCCTTTTTTGTTCCATTTTCTTTTGTTTTAAAGACCCATTTGGTTTCTATTGCCTTCTTGTTTTGTGGTAGTTTTACTTCTTCCCATGTTTTCATCTTCTCTAATGCATTTAATTCGTTGTTTATCGCTTCTTGCCAACCTTCGTCTTTTATTGCCTGTTCGTACTGAATTTGTTCATGCGTTTGTGTTATCATACAATATGCTACGTATGTCTCATACTCTTCTAGGTACTCTGGTTTTTTAACTTGTCTTCCTGATCTTGTATACTCCTCCAGTTCATCTGTTTTCCATTCTTCTTTTTCCTCTTTTACATTTGGATTTTCTTGTTCATTATCTTCTCTTACTTCTTCACTTTCACTTCTTACATCTGCGTTTTCTTCTTTTCCTTCTTTACTTTCTTCTTCGGTTTCTTCTTCCTTTACTGCGTATTTATATTTGCTCACAGACGATAGCCTGCTTTGTTGTATCCTACAAATCTCATTAGTCTTGATTTAGGTTGTAATTTGTTTGTTCGTGTCAGGTCAACTACCAATGCCTTACTACCAAAAATTCTTAATCTTGACAAATCATTTCGTCCGTACCAGATTTCTGCTGGTGTTCTCGCTTGTGTTGTCACTTGTTGTCGCTTCACCCCAAAGCTGCTTTGGTAGATCAGTTTCCGCAAACTTTGTTCTGACCTTTTCCAAAAGCGTCCGGTTCATTCGCTCTGATTTTCCATTTTGTTGCGGGCTATAAGGATTTGTGTATTCGATTTGTATACCCTCGGATTTAGAAAAGTTCCAAAATATATTGGACACGAATTCTCCTCCATTGTCCATTCTTATTCTCGCTGTTCTTAGGTTAAATTGAGCCTTTATTTCCTTTATATATGAGATCAGATTCTCTTCTGCCTAGTTTTTCTTTTTCAATAAATATACTTTGGTAAAATGCGAATAATCATCAATAATGACTTGAAAATACTTATGTCCTTCCAATGATTCTGGCATTATTGGCCCACATAAGCCTGTATGTATTAATTCTGCAATTCTGCGTGTTGTCTTGTAGTTTCTAGTAAATTGGAGTCTGCACGCTTTACCTTCGATTTGTTGCATTTCTCGTTACTATATGGCAGGCCTAGAATTTTCATATTATTTCTATTCAAGTGCCCCAGTCTCCTATGCCACATTTCGGCCCTCACAATCAGTGCTTTATCATACACCTCCAATACATCTCTATCTATCCTTATCTTAAATCCTTTATTTGCTATTCTTGATACTGATAGTAAATTAAATTTCAAGTATTCAACAATTAGTGCATTTATTGTAATTTCTCTGTCTTCAGTTCTTGCGGTCAGTTGTCCCTTCTGATATGACTTAATCACTTTGTTATTGGCGACCAATATGTTTACTGGCATCTTCAGTTCTTCAATGTATTTCATGTGTGAGGCTAAGTCTCTTCTTATTAAGTTCTCAGTCGCACCTGTGTCCAATATAAAAGTTTCCACAGACATTTAAGTCTCCACGTTCAGAGCCACAAATGAGACTGACCCGATGTGGTTTGCCCAAACTTGGTTCTGTGTTCTTGACTGTGGTGAGTGACCACTTCGTTGATTTCCTCTACCATAACTTCTTGTTCGTCCTCGTCCTCTAAAGCGGCTCCAAGCTTGTGCTTGTCCTCGACCGTGAGGATAGTTCTGTGAACACTCGTTTGCAATATGCCCCTGTTTATTACATTTGTAACATGTAATTGTCCTAAACGCAGTTTCATTTGACGATGACATTTTCTCTCCATCTTTACTGCTAATCTTCAATTCATCATCAAGTAAACGTGAGTTTACAAAATTCAATGAACAATCCCCTTGCATCGTTTCTGTTAGAATTTTAATATTATTTTATTTTACTTTTACTAGATTTGCTCTTAGTATATGGGGATTGGGAGGATTCAGCGGGATCAGTTACTCGACACGTGTTTAATTATGTATAAAGTAAAGAAAGATGTATTTATATATTTTAACAAAATAACGCGTGGTAAATTACTATCTTTTACATCATAAAGATGAGAATTTTCGCTAATATAGATTTGTTTGAAACGGCTCTTATTTCTCTATTAATACTGATCTATCTCATACGCTTAGCGTTGTTAACGCTTTCTAATTTTATATTAAACCCTTAACGGTGAGCTCACCTCTACTCTATTCGACAGTTCGGCACCAAAGAGGACGAGGCCGTTTCGGCACTCGTCCGTGTCTACATGTATGTACTCTATTGTTATTTTTACCGACTAAAATTAAGGCGCGCGATTTAACTTATTCTGTATAGGTATGAGACAGATCAGAATTACCTTTTTGAGATTCTATTTTCAACAGTTTCTATTGCTGTTATCACAGTATCGTACTTATCATTAAGGGGGGAGGCCTACTGTAACCTCTCCTCGTGGAGGTTACTCGGTGTGCGGTGGATGAACCGCGATTATGCCGGCTCAGACCGGGTGTCCAGGGCCGTCGAGTGATTGACTCAGGTATCGAGGGTAAAACGGGCTTTATTGGTAAGGCTAGCGCGTGTACAAATGTCCCCGCCAGGTCCAGCTGGCTTACAGGGTCTGTGCGGCTTAATCTAACTCTTAGTCTACGGTGTCGTTCGCGTCGCTCGCGTCGTCCGCGTCGTCCGCGTCGGTCGCGTCGGTCGCGTTGTGGAGTTCGAAGGCTCGAGCGGTTCGTCAGTAAGGTAAGGAGTAGGGGGCAGTGGTCGTTCTGGTGCCTTGGCTGTGGTCTCCACCAATGGCCCTGACCGGGAAACCTTGAGTCCGCTCGTCCAGTGGGTAAAACCCGCGGAAGATACGGAGGCTATGGGATGTCCTCCGGGGCAAGCGAAGCTTGTCCCTAAGATTGACAGCGGATATCGACCTGCGTCCAAAAGTCGGCGTACTTGCGTTCCTTTGGGAGCCGTGGAGGTAGGAGGAGTCAAAAATACACAAAGATGCAGCCTGGTTATACAGGAAATCTTTGGGAGAGGCGCAACCGTTAGCTCGTACCGCTCGTGGCTGACTCTGGCTAATGGGCCCATCGCGCCAGCTTATAGGCGGTCGCGCGCGAACTTCGCGAGCGAGAGCGCCGCTCGGCGCGCAGCCATCTCGCGGCCGCGTTCGGTAGCGGCGGGCCGCGCTAGGCGCGCGTGGTGGGGGAAGACCCGCGTCCCACTGGTTCTAACTCGTTACACTACCTAGAAATTTTCGAAAAATCGATTTTTCGATTTTTATATTTTCTTGAAGTACAACATCTTGAAAATATTCCCTGTAAGTGTCTAGTTAATCCGACCAAAACTGACAAAGTTATACGCGTGTAAGTACGTTCCTCGTTCTACCGCTTGGAGCAAGCATGACGGCAGAAACAAGAAAAAAGAAAGGCAGCGTCGTAGACAGGAGCAAGTTGGAGTTTTGGAAGCGGTAACTGATGCAGAAGGATTATTATATGGACCAGAAATCGATAACTAAGTAAGTTAAAAAGTGAATTCTCTATTTAGGTGTAAACAAGACCCAAAACTAAAGTAGTTATGATATCGACCGTATTTGTAGAATAAACGAAAAGTGGTTTCGGCGCACTAGTTCGGTCAGTTAAAACAGAAAAAAGCTAATTTGTAATTTTAGAAATTATAAATTCCGACGTTTCGGTCTATGGTTGAGACCATTTTCAAGGAAAGATATAAAGAATACTGCGTTCGCTTTAAACTAAGTCACACGTTTGCTACGACGTGTAACCCGCGAGTCGGTTAGAACGTGACTGAAGTAAACAATATACAAAAAGAACATTTTTCTACCTCCCCTCCAACATACTGCCCTAAAGGAAACACGCATTGGAATTTGATCATAGATTTGACTTCAACAAGGTTAAAATTGTTGATAGAGAGGCCAATTGGAATCGCAGAATTCTGTTGGAGAATTTACATATGATTAAACAACCGAGCGTAAACCTTAGGTACGAAACACCTAAAATACAAGAGTATTACGCAACTTTATTGAAGCAATAAGGCAATGGAAATTCTGCTTTGATTTAATTTTTATGATCAGATTATCGATACATAATACAACAACATTATGTAATTGTATTTTCATATATCCAAGAGTGTTTCGGGCTTTTACCACATGAATAACAACCAGTGGTATTTTTGACAGTGTGTCATAAGGTTTAAAATGTCGTTTTCCGTCAATAATAATTTTTGAACATGTGTTTAATAGTCAACGGTCTTGCACTTGACTTCGTTCTAGCCACAGTTTGTTTCACCTTTAAAAGGTCCCCATGGTATATTGTTTACTTCAGTCACGCTCTAACCGACTCGCGGGTTACACGTCGTAGCAAACGTGTGACTTACTTTAAAGCGAACGCAGTATTCAACCATAGACAGAAACGTCGGAATTTATAATTTTTAAAATTGCAAATTAGCTTTTTTCTGTTTTAACTGACCGAACTAGTGCGCCGAAACCACTTTTCGTTTAGACCCAAAACTTTAAACGCGTTTTTCTCGAAACCATGTTTTCAAACTCGGTGACCAACATAACTAAAAAATTAATGAACCGATTTGCTTGCCCCATGGTGGACTTATTTTAGGGTCCAAAATCTAGGCGCTATCGGAGGGATTTCTTTTTTTCTGCTTAGTTTTTTTTACACGCCAAGAAAGGAACTACTTTTTTTATGAAATTCGATGGTTCAACTTTGCAGCGCCGCCATTTTGTCTCAAAATAATTTTTCCAAAATCAGGCCCGATAGCGCCTAGATAATTTCATACTCTATCTAAAACTATTCGAATTGTTTTATTTCAGATAATCCTGCTACGAGCTATGATGGTCACCGCAAAACGCTTAAAAAAAGGACATCCCAGTCATCACATATAACTCTCAAATCTTTTAATATTCTTTAACGCAAAAAAGACTGAACTGTCCTTTAGATGTACTCTTAACAATATACTAATAGTTATTAATAAAACTGTAACAGTTTTTTTAGAAAACAATCCCAAAAAGCGCATTGTTTCGACCGCTCTAAGTAGGCGTCCCTCCTTAAGTCCCACCAATAAATAGCAAATCTTATCCATGTCTTCTATCTTAACGCCTGTGCACTCTAGTTCCCTTATTAGGTTGTCAAACTTAAAAAAATACTCTTCTAATTTCTCGCTCTCTTGGCACTTTAGTGTTAATAATTTTCGCCTTAAATGTAGATTTGTTACTACGCTTTTTCTTTGGAATAGCTTTGTTAAAGTTTCAATCGTCTCTTAGGCTGTTTTTGTATCTTTTATTAAATTTAGGTGTTTGTCCGTCACACATTGCACTATCAGAGATCTTGCTTTCGCATCACTTATTCGAAATGCTGCAATCTCACCTTCGCTTAGCTTCGCTTCTGTCTTTTCTACGGTTTGTTTTAGTTGCTTCTCCTCCAGCAAGCATTCTTCTCTAAACAGCCAGTTGCCGAAGTTCTCTGTCTTCAATTGCGGATAATCCAAGCTCGCCATGTTTTTTTTTTCAATCTTGTTGGCACGTGTTCTGGGCCCATAACCTGTTAAGGATGGATATGGGGCGAGCTTAGTAAATGAAGATGGTTGAACTTATCACTCTTTGATTTTATAAAGTGAATGAATATATTTATTATTAAAGACATGAATTAAAACTTAGAATTACAAATATAGATTTATATATAAATTGTTCGTTCAACAACGAACTTTCTTTAGACATACTTGGCGAACCGCCATTTCTCTTTCTACTGTTTTCAGTGTCACCAATACACACACCCTCTTCACTTTCATCCATTCAAACCTTCTAACAGAGATAAGGGACAATATCTTCTCCCCAAACTCTTCCCTATCTGTATCAAGGAAGATACAAAGAATTATAACGAGACTGCGAATTGGCCACACAAAATACATACACCAATTCCTAATAACAAAAATGGAACAGCCACTCTGTGACCACTGTAATTCTAGCCTAATTATGAAGCATATAATGCAAGACTGTCCATCGCTCACAGACCTAAGACAAAATGAAAAAATCCCATCCACAAGTATAGAATGTTTGAACAATACGAAGTATATTGGGAATATAATATCCTTTCTAGAACAACTAAAAATAACCAAGGAAATATGAACTAGGTAAGAGAAATATAAAAGATAAAATCACAATGTTAGCTCAACTAGGCAATACTCGCTATACTCCGTGTATATTGTAAATATTGTAACTGTGGTCGCTAATAGCTCTAAGCTGATGCGACATTAAATAAATAAATAAAAAAAAAAACGATAACTGGCAGAGATTTTGGGTGTTCACTGAGGCGTTGCCAAAGTGGCTCTGCCCTTGTGGGACAAATTTCGTTAATATATAGGTAAACGCAGAACGTTTCGTATTGATTATTGAAAAGTTGTGGAGGGCAAGTAAGGGTATCCCATCCTTTCGAAGAAGGAAGTAAGGTGGGTGATAGTTTTATGACATGTACGGCTGCATGGCCCACGTTAATTAGCCCGCCGGTAGACGCTCCATTTAGGATCATATACTGGTCATCGTTTGAACTTCGACAGGGAAAAGCATAGCGAGGGAAATCTTAATTCTAAAGTACACTTTCTTCCCTCGTTTTGGTAGAGGTCATTCCATCCCAACTCGATCACTTTTTGCACTTGATGTCAGAGATTTTGTTTAAGAGGTTACATACACCGGGAACCGCGAAAAGAGAGGAGACGGGGTTAAGGGGGTAGGTTACCTTCCAAATTTCCGAAAATTGGTTTTTAGGATGTTTGCACATTCCGCTAGCTACACCTTCGTATTTTAAGCGCAACCGGGCCCCGAAATTCAAAAAAATGAAAGAATTACAGTAAAAAATTAGAAACTACGTTTCCCAGAACGGTGAACTTAAAATCTCGAAAACCGCTCCACCGATTTGAATGAAAATTTACAGTACGCTGCAGGAAACTATTCCCCTGCATGTATTGGGAGCACATTTTCAATATAAATTCTTAAAAAAGGATACAAAATATTATTCCTTAAAAAAAAGAGGATAGGATAAGAAACATCAACATAAAAATTGTATTAATTTGTTTATCAAAATTTTGCTTCCTGCACAAGATGGAGATCGTCTTACTGATTATAAAAATGCCTTTACTTTGTGTTTTAGGTAATTCACCTGTTCGGAATCGTGTTCACCATCAAACGGTGCATCGCGTACACGCTCTCACATTTATATTAATAACATTCTTTCCTATATATCTATTTAAAATTTTCTTTTTGCGCATTAAAATCAACGAAATGACGCTGAAAAATTAAATAAAAAATTATCTCTATATTCATGTATTACTTCAGAATATGCGTTTGAAGAAGGGCCTGATTTTGGGCTGTTGAGGGTAACCTACCCTCTTAAGGGTTGCAAGTAAAAAAGCATATTGCTAGCTTAGAAGCTCGCTTTGCAGCAGCATTAGCATACCTATGGCACTGAATTATAACATTATATGGAACAGGGACTTTTGGGGATAATCCCTATTAAAGTTCAAACAAAAGTAGTTAAAGAAACTCTTTCGCAGGCATAAATGATACCATTAAGGCGGATACGGGACCAGTTGATTTTATGTTTCGTCCTGATTGAAGTAATACGGGATGCGAGAGGTACGGTGGACCGTCCGCAATAGTGCAGCGCGCGGCTCGCTTACCTGAAACGGGGCGCACCGCTGCCTTCGAAAATACCATCCTACGAAAAACCTTATTTTGTAGACAGTAGGCTAGAAAGATGGTCATACTTATTTAGAATTTAAAAACATATGATGTTGCAGGCAAAATTGGGAAAATAATAATTTGCCTATTCAATCAGAAGCTAATAGCGAGAGCGAGGTGCGGGAATATGAGGAGTGGAACAGATACTGGTTGGATGAGGAGAGCAGGAGGTGTGTATTGTGTAAGCAGGGTCGTGGTACGTGAAACATTTAACGGGGTAGACACGTCACGTGACCTGGCCGATTTGGCAGGTCGGTATTACAGCAGGTTTTTCTGCACAGAAATGGTAATAGCGATAAATCGACGGCTGCCTGATAAACGCGAGAGAGAGAGCTGTTTGCTATTTCCATATTCTATTCTGAATGTAGAAAGAAATTCTCAGTTGTTGCGTTGTACTTGAAAAAATTTAAACGTAAAGTCGATTTCAAGTGATATATGTGTCACGGTAAAAGCGTTAATTTAGTAAATGTATGCCTAAAATGCATATAACCTAACCTCTAATCGTACGAAAATGCATACATTGACTGCATCACGCTTTTACTGTGGCACATGTATCCACCTAACGCTTCAGATTTGCTATGATTCCACGTTTTTTTTTATCGAGATAAAAGTGCCCCGGCCCTCTGTATGATTCCACGGTGGCAGTCTGTTGGCTTACACCAAACACCGTTGGGCTGAATACTTAGCCATTTACCCCAACGGAAGAAAGGACGTGAAAGGATTGAATAATATCCAGGACACGCATTAAACTCAAAATACGTAATATATATTTTACTCTGTGAGAGCAGGACTCGAGACTCGAGACCTTCTGCTCAAGATGGCTGACTAGCGTTGCCACGCAGAGCGCGCCGTTACGCTTAACCGCCCACTCTCCACATACCGGAGGTGGGGGAACAGAGTAGAGGGAGACGGACAACCGCGCTCCCCACAAGTCCTGAGTAGGCGCCATCTTGAATCCACTACCTGAACTAAATTTATCACGTGACTTGCTCAGTTTATCGCCAATATGGCGGAACTCGTATTTGGGAATGCAGTCACGAAATTACATTGTTTGTCCTTATACAGGGTGTCCCAAAAATGTCGGTTTTCCTTGAAAGGGGTGACTCAGGGGGTGATTTGAAACAACTTTTTCCTTAGCGAAAATATTGTCCGAAGCTTCGTTAAGGAGATATTAACCAAAAACCCCGACCAATCAGAGCGCGCGCCTTCCGCCCGAGTTCCCGCGGTAGCGTTGGCTACGCGGTAGGCGACCGCGCTTGTGTTACGAACGTACGAACAAGCAAGTCGGCATGCATCGAAGGAAACCGCGTTACCCAGTTTTTTTTTAAAGCAGAATCTTAAATAAGAATAATTTGAAGTGAGAGGACAAGAAGTACGTAAATTTTGTTTTTAAATAAGGCATAAACGAAAAGGTAACGTAACAGAAAATGTACAACAAGTGATCGTAATTCGTTATTGAGGTAAAAATCCGTAGTTTAACATCGGTCAACACAACTAAATTTAAAAAATTGTTGGAAGCAATTTCGTATTGCCCGCGTCTGAATGTATCGAGTGAATGCAGAGCATGATTGATGAGTGTGAAGTGTGAATGTGTGAGGTATGCGAGAGGCACACTCTGTAAAAGGTCTCTGCCAAGAACAGACGTATGTACAATAAAATATTAAAACAACAGGTTATGGGCCCAGGTACGATCGAACCAAAAGTCTTGTTTTAAAATTAAACACACACACACACACACTAAGAAGAAGAGGATTAATTAATCCACCTAAAAAAAAATCAAAACCAGTAAAACCTACAAGGAGGAAAATGCCTGCGTGAAACAACGGAAAAGATGACGCAACCATCGGATACAGAGATCGGCCACGTGGAGAAGCTTCTAGATGCCGAAAACTATAACGTCTGGAAATTTCAAGTAAAAGTCTTGTTGAAAGCAAGTGACTTAATCAAAACCGTGGAAAGTAATACCACTGAAGAAAACAGAACCGCAGATTGGAATAAAAGGGACTCCAAAGCTCAAAAAATAATCGTAATGTCGTTGGATAAGAAAGTGCTACCGCACATCATGAGCTGCGAAACGGCTTTTGAGATGTGGGAAAAACTGACGGCAATTTACGAGCAAAAGAGTGACCAGCAGAAATACACTCTAATGCAGGAATTCTTCTCATTCCAATTTCAGGAAAATGAGAATCTAGCGACGCATATCACCAGACTTGAAAACCTAGTCCACAGACTAAAATCTCTAGATGAACAAATTGGTGAAAAACTACTGATCTCTAAAATCCTAACAGTTCTTCCTAACAGATATAAGCATTTTGTGACAGCCTGGGAATCCACGGATGATAAAGAGAAGACCTTGGAAAATCTAACAGCAAGGCTACTACTGGAAGAAAAAAGGGAAGGTCAAGATGAAGCAAAGGAAAGTCCAGTGGCATTCACAGCACGAGGAATAAGGTGCTACAAATGTGGCAAGAGTGGCCACATGGCAAAGAACTGCAGGCATAAAGGAGGCAGCGTAATCAGACAGTCAGGTAACGCCCCATGTAATATTTGCAAAAAAAACTAACCACACGGACAAAGACTGCTTCTTTAGAAATAAAACAGAGAAACAGAAAAATACGGGCAAGATATCATTTCTCTCCAGTGAACAACGCACTGCACCAGATTGCTGGATTGTTGACTCAGGTACTACGTCTCATATAACAAATGCACTAAATATATTAAAAAACTTTAAAGGCAAAAAACGGAGATTAATGTGGCAAAAAGGGACCAAATGATGATAGCAGAAGGTTTTGGAACCGCTGAATGCGAGGAACTCATCCTAAAAAAGGTACTGTATGTACCACAATTAGAATCTAACCTACTTTCTGTGTCTGCAATAGAGGAAAATGGCGGAAAGGTGATTTTTGAATATGGTGAGGTAAGAATAAAATATAACAATGAAGTCGTATTGAAAGGAAAAAGGGCAGAAAACAATCTGTACCAGATAAAATAAAAAATGGAAATTGGTGAAACTTCCTGCCTGGCAAGCGAAGCTGCAAAAGCAAGACTCTAGCACAAAAGGCTTGGACACATGCACCCAAATGCAATGAAACAGTTGCTAAAAATATCAGAGGGATTAAACTACAGCACTAAGGAGGTCGACATGCTGACGGAGAAATGTGAAGTCTGTATGAAGGCAAAGCAGACACGTCTCAAATTCGATAATGACAGAGAAAGAGCAAGTAGACCGTTGGAGATTATACATACAGATCTCTGCGGCCCCATTAAACCCAGAACATGGGACAACAAAAACTACTTTATAACACTGTTAGACGACTACACCAACTTCACCACTGTCTACCTACTCAAGAACAAAAGTGAGGTTCCAAAAATAATAAGAACATATGTGAACGAGGCAGAGACACAACACGGACTGCGAGTAAAGAAACTAAGAAGTGACAACGGCAGAGAATATGTGAACCAGACTCTGCAAAGCTGGTGTCAACAAAAGGGAATAAAAATGGACTACTCAGTCCCTTACACACCACAGCTGAACGGAAAAGCCGAAAGGCTGAACCGTACCATAATGGAAAGGGCCAGAGCTTTAATCTTCCAATCGAAATTGGCAAAACACATGTGGGGAGAAGCGGTCTACGCGACAGCCCATCTACTGAACAGATCGCCCACCAAAGCCACAGATGTCACACCAACTGAAAAACTAAACGGTAAGAAACCTAACCTCAAATATGTGAAATTGTTTGGATGTGACGCATATAGAAAAATAACAAAACCATTGAAGAAGCTCGATGAACGAAGTGAAAAGCTGAAACTAATAGGATACGCAACCAATGGCTACAGACTCTGGGACGAAAAGAAAAGAAAAATAACAATATCAAGAGATGTTATATTCGACGAAACGCCCAAGGAAACGGATAAGGAACGAAAGACTGTAGCAGTTCGAATAATAGAAGAGGAGACGAATAATAACTTTGAATGTGAAACTGAAGAGGAAGACACAAGCATGGATGACATCGAATCCAACGACCTAAAGGAAGAGCCAGATCAGGAAGAACCACCCGAAGAATCCATTCAAGAGCAAACTCCGAGGAGAACACAAAGAGAAAGCAGACCACCAATGAGACTTAATTATAATGCCTTTTTGTCTTATGAACAAGCTGTTACAGGTGATGACAAAGAAAAGTGGACTGCAGCCGTAGAAGAAGAAAAACAAGCAATGAAGGCGAACAAAACATGGACTGAAATAAACGCAGATGAAGTATCAGATGTAAGGCCACTAACAACCAGATGGGTCCTAAAAATAAAAGATGATGGAAGATACAAGGCTCGACTAGTAATAAGAGGATGCGAACAAAAGGAAGGAATAGACTATAATGAAATATACAGCCCAGTGGTGAGTACTCACTCATTACGTATATTACTAGGTCTAGCGACAATAAGAAATTACCATTTAATAACCCTGGATATAAAAACGGCGTTCCTATATGGAACTCTAGAAGAGGATATATATATATATATATATATATATATATATATATATATATATATACCCTCCAGTGGGATACAAATACAACAACAAACTATTAAAACTGAACAAAGCCATATACGGTTTAAAACAGGCGCCCATGAGATGGAACGATAGATTTACATCCTTCCTAGTAAAGACAGGTCTGAAACCACTGAAAGCCGAGCCATGCATCTTTAAAGGGGAGAACAGCAATCTGATTCTAGCGCTGTACGTAGACGACGGACTGCTGGTCGGAGATAATCAGAAGGAAATGCAAGAGTTCCTGAAGGAACTGGGAAAAGAATTTCAGATGACCACGCACATCAAGCCAAAGACGTTTCTAGGATTGCAACTGCAAAGAACAAAAGATGGTCTGGTGACTGAACAAGCAAACTACGCAAACAAAATACTGGAAAGCTATGGAATGGAAGACAGTAGACCAGTGAATACTCCGATATACAAAGCGGAAGAACAAGAAGAAACAGAGGCATCGAACCTAACCTATCCGTATCGGGAAGTAATTGGAAGTTTACTCTACCTGTCAACAAAAACAAGACCCGACATTGCGTATGCGGTCGGATACGCCAGCAGGTATGTTGAACACCCCGATGACAGTTGTATAACAGGTGTAAAACGTATTTTAAGGTACATAAACGGGACAAGGAAGGACGGCATAACCTATAGGAAAGACAGTAGAGATGACACACTAGTAGCCTACAGCGACTCGGACTTCGCTGGAGACCCGATGACGAGACGCAGCACAACAGGATACGTTATCTACTACGCAGGGGGTCCTGTCCTATGGTCATCAAGGAGACAGACACTGGTCGCCACTTCAAGCACGGAAGCTGAATTCATCGCAGCAGCCGAATGCTGTAATGAGGTCCTCCACTGTAAAATGGTGTTAGGTGAACTGATAGACAAGACAATCAAAATAACTCTTAAAATGGACAATCAAAGTGCAATAACGCTGATTAAAACTGGAGCAATAAATAAGCGTTCGAGACATATCGACGTGAAATATCGAGTCGTTCATGAAACTGTTAAGAAAAATAAAATAAATGTAGAATACGTGCCCACGGGAGAGCAAATTGCTGACATATTCACAAAGTCTCTAGGGGCAACAAAATTTAACTATTACAAACAGAAACTGCTAAATGGAAATGCAGAGTATGAAGCAAGCGTAGCGAAAGACATTGGGCAAAGCTGAAATTGAGAGGAAGTGTTGGAAGCAATTTCGTATTGCCCGCGTCTGAATGTATCGAGTGAATGCAGAGCATGATTGATGAGTGTGAAGTGTGAATGTGTGAGGTATGCGAGAGGCACACTCTGTAAAAGGTCTCTGCCAAGAACAGACGTATGTACAATAAAATATTAAAACAACAAAAATAATATTAGGTGTATGAATAAATTCTTTCCGACTGGAATTTCTATCGCGGTGGTATTCAGAAGCTGCCAGAAAAAATGGCAAAAGGTAATGAACAATAATGGAAATTATTGCGATGATCGAGTTGTTTTCATATTTTTTAAATCGAACTGTTATTGTACCCTAAAATCGGAAAGAATTTATTTTCACACCTAATAATCACCAATAAATTAAATAAAACTCACCCTTTCGGACATTCCTTTCCTTGCTTTCCTTCCGTTTTCGGAAACCTGTGTCACTAGGCCACTGTACCGATCCTGGTCATCGGCGTCCAGTGCTCAGCTGATCGCAGGGTCAATGTACCGAATATTCACTTCACTGCACGGCTACTAACACTGTTCACTTAATTTATGTTTTACGGAACGTGTTGTTCTTACGTTATAAAAATTGGTGGCCCCGAAAGGGGCCGATTACTGTTAATTACTGGGTCGAGATTACTACTATTACCCGGCGAAAAGAAGACTCGTGGCAGACGGTCTCGGGCTGTGCAGTCCGCTGCTGTGACGATTGGTCGCGTCACCTATTTGGGCATACTTTTACAGACGGGGCACACGTATTTTGGTTATTGGCTGAAGTTGCCACATGCATTGTCGCACCGCGCGGCGAAGAGATCGAACGAAACACGAGATCGAGTGGGATAGAGCGATTTGACCAAGCGTAGCCTACGCTTTTGTTTTGACGATCGTCGGTCGGAACCGTATCTGATCGCTGCACAGCAGCGGACTGCACAGCCCGAGACAGTCTGCCACGAGTTTTCTTTTCGCCGGGTAATAGTAGTAATCTCGTCCCAGTAATTAACAGTAATCGGCCCCTTTCGGGGCCACCAATTTTTATAACGTAAGAACAACACGTTCCGTGAAACATAAATTAAGTGAACAGTGTTAGTAGCCGTGCAGTGAAGTGAATATTCGGTACATTGACCCTGCGATCAGCTGAGCACTGGACGCGGATGACCAGGATCGGTACAGTGGCCTAGTGACACAGGTTTCCGAAAACGGAAGGAAAGCAAGGAAAGGAATGTCCGAAAGGGTGAGTTTTATTTAATTTATTGGTGATTATTAGGTGTGAAAATAAATTCTTTCCGATTTTAGGGTACAATAACAGTTCGATTTAAAAAATATGAAAACAACTCGATCATCGCAATAATTTCCATTATTGTTCATTACCTTTTGCCATTTTTTCTGGCAGCTTCTGAATACCTCCGCGATAGAAATTCCAGTCGGAAAGAATTTATTCATACACCTAATATTATTTTTTAAATTTAGTTGTGTTGGCCGTTGTTAAACTACGGATTTTTACCTCAATAACGAATTACGATCACTTGTCGTACATTTTCTGTTACGTTAGCTTTTCGTTTATGCCTTATTTAAAAACGAAATTTACGTACTTCTTGTCCTCTCACTTCAAATTATTCTTATTTAAGATTCTGCTTTAAAAAAAAAAATGTGTAACGCGGTTTCCTTCGATGTATGCCGACTTGCTTGTTCGTACGTTCGTAGCACAAGCGCGGTCGCCTACCGCGTAGCCAACGCTACCGCGGGAACTCGGGAGGAAGGCGCGCGCCCTGATTGGTCGGCGTTTTTGGTTAATATCTCCTTAACGAAGCTTCGGACAATATTTTCGCTAAGGAAAAAGTTGTTTCAAATCATCCCCTGAGTCACCCCTTTCAAGGAAAACCGACATTTTTGGGACACCCTGTATGAGCAGATTTTGGGCTGGGTGAGGTCTCATTCGAAAGAGGAAGGTTTAGTACAGCGCGCTCTGGTCATCGTTTGAGTCACAAAAATCTTTTTTTTTTGGTCGAATTTTGCTCTACTTTGAACACTCATATTATTAGATATCAACACAATCTCGGCGAACCATGACTAGAGTGCGCCGCACTGAACCTTCCTCTTTCATATGAGACCTCACCCAGCCCAAAATCTGCACATATAAGGACAAACAACGTAATTTCCCAAACCCATGTTTGGGGCCATATTGTGTCGGTATTCACAGCGCGCTGCATTACCCGTGTCTACCCCCTTAATAGAAGACTGCGTGGAACTAGAGCGGTGCGAACTCAGACTGGAAGAGATAGTAGCGGGCAGCATAAAGGAGGAAGTAGGAAGATGGCTGGCGGGTGTGGAGAAGGAAAAGCGGGAGAGGAGAGCGCGGGGAGAGGAAAGGGAAGCAGATGGAATGGAGGAATGAGTGTGATTAAGAAATTATTGTAAACCAAGTCCTTTTCGAGGCCGCGAAGGCTGGAATTAATAAATAATACAATACAACACAATAATAATTTGCCTATATTTTTTTATGTGTGACGAAGTCACGTCACGCGCCGCGCAGGCGTACGGCGCCGCGGCCGCGAGCTGTCTCGCGGGCGAAGATGTACAGGCTCGCGATATAAGGACCGCGGCGAGCGAAACTGACAGCTCTTGTTCCGCACGAATTAGCCATTACCGCTGCCGTACCGTACGCCAAGACGCTCATATTTTTGGATTCCGTGAGGTGTGCACGCGTCGACCGATCGTCACGCTGTGCCATTAACCTGCCTCTCTCCTAAATAGGCCGAGTGAAATCTTGTGCTTTACCTCGCCTGTAAGGTGTCTCCGCGCCGCTATCGGCCAGAGCCCTATTGTACACGGGAACGCCACTATACGACTCTCGTACGATCGTGCCTGTTAAGGCCCTTCCGAGCAGAACGTTCCACAAAACTCCACATTCTTGATCCCCCAGCTCGTCGCCAGCGCCGCCGCCGCGAGAACCACGCCGCCGCGATTTCACCGAGTCGAGTCTCCGCACCCGCAACCGTTACGCGGAAATCAATGTAAACAAAATCTTACAGGGTAATAAACATTGTTATTGTTTAAAAAGCCTTTACTCATTTGACGAACCCGGCCTTACCGACTGAGTCGGCAATAAACTCCTTCTCCGTCCCACCGGCAACCGTCTCGCAAACCGGAGACGGTCACAGATGTTACAAAAATGAATTTCATAAAATATTATGTGAATAGGCAAAATAATTTAAATTAAAAAAGAAAAGAATGAATGCAATACGATAAATAGTTACAAAGATAAAAGTTTATAAGTATAGCGCAGTTTCAGAAAGGGATATGCAAAAAGTAATCAATTCACAACTGTGGTTCTGAAACAAATTCGGAACCATCAAAATAAGAACTAACTCCCTCTAATTTCACATCGACTAGGTACACCATGTTTCCTTTTGATCAAAATTCCTGACATCGACGTCAAAAAGTGATCGAGTGGGATGACCTTCCTGCTATGTTAGTCGAAAAATAAAAACACATAGTATTGTGTTTGTAATATTGAAAACATCATAAATGTTTGCAATTTCGTTCATTATATCAATTGGTCAAAAAATTCCCTTTCTTGTACAATATGCATAGGTACATTATAAATGGAGAGAATTTTATTAACATTAACGTTTTACTTTTGAAAAAACTTTGGCGTTACCAGCGTGCAAACTTCTGAAAATTGACTGTTGTTGTTTCCAAAACAAATTGTTAATCCTTAAAACTTGTTGCGGCCGCAAGCAACGCGTCACGCCGCGCGATTCGAACGTGTGCCCGCTGACCAGAGTTGGGCATTATCTAGATAAAAAATTATTTAAATAACGTGTCGAATGAAAGATACTTTATGTTTATTCGTTATTCGAATCTTCGAATAACACGATTTCTCTATATTCGAAACACCACGGATAAATAAATTTATTCGAAATGAATTTATTCGACAGCGAAAGATAATTTGTTTATTCGAAGTGAATTTATTCGACGGTGAAAGATAATTTTTTTATTCGAAGAGAATTTATTCGAAAGCGAAAGATTATTTCTTTATTCGAGGAAGTTTTATTCGAACCGTCGAATAAGGTTTTCATCTTTATCCGTAATTTATTCGACTTTTATTCGAAGGCTTCGAATAACTTTCGGCAGCGTGTTTATTCGAGACGCCCCACAGTGGTTCCAAAGTGACTTTTTGCGGTCAAAATTCCGTATTTCCGTCAATTCTCAACCGATTTTTGATTTCTTTGGCTCGTTTTGTCGGGGATTAAATTTGCTAAAATGTCACACAGTAGTTTTCCAAAATTTTCTTTAGGGATTGAAAAAACAAATTCTGATCTCTTGGTTCCGAAACAACGAGTTTATTAACCATTTTTGTTCCTACATCATTAAAAGGAGATAAAATAAAAAATAAATATAAATTAAACAATTCAAATTTAAACAAGATTGTCTTCTTCCATATATTCCACATCATTATAATTAGACAAAAGATATTCTGCGTCTTTTTCAAGATCAACAGACGGAGTTGGCCATTGTGACCTCAAAATGGAAATTAAAGGATCCGATGTTATTAATAAATTATGCATTATATCCTCATTTATCGAAAACCTCGAACTTTTTCTGGTGTTAAATTGTCGGAATCTTTTAAAATCTTTGTTCCTACATTCCTGGGCTTCTTCCGACATCTGGCCAATCGGCAGAATAGTGGAGTATAAAACGTCTTTTCCGTAAATTAAAATTTTATGTACTGATGATGGCATAAAATACCATCCATACTCCCTAACAAAAATTTTGGCCGTTTCGAGAGAAGAAGATTGGAACTTTGACGGGTCTACGCTGTGTCCACACGCCAAAACTTGTAAAATTATAAAAAAAAAATTAATAAGTTCTTCATTCACCTCGGTGATTTCCGCTACTGTCTTCCAATTGCGGAAAAATCGTCGCGCTGTATTCCCATCATTGGAAGTACCAGAACCTTGTCTTGGAACATCCACAGCTTTTGTTTAAGCATTAACTGAATTCTTTTTTTGGACTCCTCCATGTAAATTTTTTCTTCCGGTTGCCTTGCGCTCCACTTTTTAAATTTAAGTCGGTAACATATATGTAAAATGCATTCCATGAACCGAATCCAGGCATGCAGAGTAGATAAACCGTATTCCAACGATCCTTCCTGGATAGATTTATTCCGGACTAATTTCAAATTGTTCATTTCAGACGGTTTGGCCCCACAAATATAACAGGAGGCTGCGGAAGGAGTTCCAGTCATAGCTTGGTGGACTTTACCATCCAGCATTGTCAAATGTAGGCTATGCTTTATAGTAAAGCGTTTTCTTTCAATTTGCACTTTTGTTGGGGACAACTTTTCTATGTCATTCTTTATAGCGTTTATTTCTTCAGTTATTTTGGCACTTGTTTCCTTTGCAAATTCAAATTTAATAGGCCTACAAAGTCTTGTTGAAGACGGATGAGGGTTAATCCAACATGGAGTGTTATTCGGGGAAACTGAATTGATTAACTGTAGTGGAACCAAGGATATTGTAACGTTCGGCTGTTCAGGAACAACTGACGTGAGGTCCCTGAGGGGAGAGCGGCGTCCCCTCAAGTATAGGATAGGTGGGGGTTCTACTCTACAGATCAAAGATTTGAATCTAAGGCTTTTTAAACTCAACAATACTTATTTATTTAATAAAACTTACTCTAATAACAATAACGATTAATTAATATTGCTTACAGACTATGAGTAAATATTCTTATTTTTTGGGTTTTCTGTGTTTTTTATGTTTAATACGCTAATTAATATGTAATATATGTATTGTGTTATGTACTTCTGCAGTAAGATCGGTCTGCTGCCGTTTCCGGAGCGGGTCCCAATTCTTTTGGCAGAGTTTTTAGTCTAGGCTTCTGCAGTAAGATCGGTCTGCTGCCGTTTCCGGAGCGGGTCCCAATTCTTTTGGCAGAGTTTTATTCTAGAGTTCTGTAGACCTTGCCTTCGCTAAGCGGTTAAGCTGCTACCTACTAATAGGAGCAACGCTTGAAACCTCCGTGAAGACAAAGTTCTCAACCTTCAAATGGTAGGTCCAAAGAGGAGCACCCGTACCTTTTTAACACTGAGAACCAGTCGCTACCGTTTCCGGAGCGTGCTGAAATTCTGCTGGATGGTACTTAAGCTGCCTCCAGGCACTAGCATTCGTTGGTCGCAAGAACGTATTCGCATGAGCGCGCTCTGTGCTGCGCGCGTCACCTTTTATACCCGAGAATTGGCGGGCTGGCGCATGCGCAGTGAGTCGCTATTTATTATTTCATATTTTGCTCGCTTATTACATTATAGTTTGTTCTATGTTTTTGTCAGTATCTATAATTAATTATTCTTAACACCTCTATAATATTTGTTTCTCCAATATTCGCTTAAATTATAAATTATGTACAAAAGTCTTTACAATGTGTTTGCGTGCTAATGGAATACGGTTGTATGGTAATGAAGATCAGTTCTGTTTTACCGACAGTTGGTTTTTACCGGTTTGAGTCCCCGTGGGACGTTACAATATCATAAACACGGTCTCGTCGGAATCTTCAGGGTTATCAAAATTTTGTTTGTAATTGCTGTGCCCGGACGAACCATCACAGCCCCACTTAGAAATTAAAACTAAGGTTTTTTTTGGTGGTGTTGCGGCCGTAAGAAGCGCGTCGCGTCACCGGTTTAAACGAGTGCCCGGTGACTCGTCCTCAACAGCTGACGAGTCAGCTGAGGCCGTTGGCATTGTTGTGATTTACGACACCGATCGTTTCGGAGCGCTCGCCCGGCAACCGTTAGTCGGTTGACAGCATCGCACGTCCTACCACGTTTTGAAAGCTGCCTTCTTTTGCGCCCATTGCGCGACGAACACCACAGAGTTTGGCTCTGTGCGCGAACCTTATTCGCATCCGCCCACGCGTTTTGTGTGACTATTGTATATTCGTGATTGTGACGTCCGTGGTCAGTGTGTGACCACGTGGAATAAACTGTGTCTGTGTCCGACGACTGGTCGTTGCTGACTGTTCCTTTCCATCGACCCACCCCAGAGCCGGCATTTTTCTTTCCTGCCCTTCGGCGGAAAGAGGTGGGAAGATTCCCAGATTTGTGTAATGATGAAAACAACCTCGAAACAGTACAGTCAAGTAAGCATTGTAAAGTTACACTTGCTCCTCTATCTGAAATTGTTATTGGAGGATAACATTATTTCTTCACTTCAAGAATGTTTTTGTACGTAGGAAAAATAAAAGAATCTTTTTTTATGGATTCAGAGCGAATTCTGTTGTACTGAAACTTAGTAAGCTTGACATCAAAATATAAGGCCAAAGCTTCTTCTTTGGACAAACATTTAAAAGGCTGACGTTCGTTTATCGATCATTAGAATCTACAGACAACATTAGGTCATGGAGTATATCAGCAATGTTCTTGTGACCTGAGGTTCGCAAACTGTATTCGAGAACAAATGACGTTCGGAAAGAAATTACGCCTTCGTCGTCGATCCGATTTTGTTTTGTAGGCAACAACGCTAGTGGCTGCAGTCATTTGTTTGTTAGGAGACATTGGGAGAATATTCGTCAACGATTCAGTGTCTTGGCAGTTACAATACAATAAAATGGTGCACATAAAGGTTAAAAATATAGAGTTAGCGAACATTATGCTCTCTGGAAAAAACCATGATGTAAGTTACTTAGTTAACTGCCTTTCGGAGACCTTTCTAGTCAAAATGGAACACAGAACATCATTGGCTAACAAAATAAGTAAGCACTTTTCATACACATTTAAAAAAAAATGGATCGACTCTTCGCGAACAACAAAAAGAAAAGTTGTCCCCAACAAAAGTGCAAATTGAAAGAAAACGCTTTACTATAAAGCATAGCCTACATTTGACAATGCTGGATGGTAAAGTCCACCAAGCTATGACTGGAACTCCTTCCGCAGCCTCCTGTTATATTTGTGGGGCCAAACCGTCTGAAATGAACAATTTGAAATTAGTCCGGAATAAATCTATCCAGGAAGGATCGTTGGAATACGGTTTATCTACTCTGCATGCCTGGATTCGGTTCATGGAATGCATTTTACATATATGTTACCGACTTAAATTTAAAAAGTGGAGCGCAAGGCAACCGGAAGAAAAAATTTACATGGAGGAGTCCAAAAAAAGAATTCAGTTAATGCTTAAACAAAAGCTGTGGATGTTCCAAGACAAGGTTCTGGTACTTCCAATGATGGGAATACAGCGCGACGATTTTTCCGCAATTGGAAGACAGTAGCGGAAATCACCGAGGTGAATGAAGAACTTATTAATTTTTTTTTTATAATTTTACAAGTTTTGGCGTGTGGACACAGCGTAGACCCGTCAAAGTTCCAATCTTCTTCTCTCGAAACGGCCAAAATTTTTGTTAGGGAGTATGGATGGTATTTTATGCCATCATCAGTACATAAAATTTTAATTCACGGAAAAGACGTTTTAAACTCCACTATTCTGCCGATTGGCCAGATGTCGGAAAAAGCCCAGGAATGTAGAAACAAAGATTTTAAAAGATTCCGACAATTTAACACCAGAAAAAGTTCGAGGTTTTCGACAAATGAGGATATAATGCATAATTTATTAATAACATCGGATCCTTTAATTTCCATTTTGAGGTCCCAATGGCCAACTCCGTCTGTTGATCTTGAAAAAGACGCAGAATATCTTTTGTCTAATTATAATGATGTGGAATATATGGAAGAAGACAATCTTGTTTAAATTTGAATTGTTTAATTTATATTTATTTTTTATTTTATCTCCTTTTAATGATGTAGGAACAAAAATGGTTAATAAACTCGTTGTTTCGGAACCAAGAGATCAGAATTTGTTTTTTCAATCCCTAAAGAAAATTTTGGAAAACTACTGTGTGACATTTTAGCAAATTTAATCCCCGACAAAACGAGCCAAAAAAATCAAAAATCGGTTGAGAATTGACGGAGATACGGAATTTTGACCGCAAAAAATCACTTTGGAACCACTGTGCGCCCGCGCCGAGCGCCGAGCGCCGAACGCAGAGGACCAGCGCGGCGCGGTGGCTAGTGGACTATGTAACACACGCGTTACAATGTAGTATCAGGTTACCAGGGTCATTCTCCGCAGAAATCAGATAGTCTTTGAAATAGCAGTTCGGATTTGGTTGAAGCTTGGATAATGGATATGTTGTAGTTTTTAGTAATATACAAACATTACTCGAAGGATTTCTCAAATCTTAAAAAATTGTTGATCTTACAGCACTTTGAAATATAGTGTTGACCTTTTTTCAATAAATTATAACTGTTGAACTAATAAACTGATAAGAATGTGCTTTTGGTGCTTACAGTGGAGACATAATACCACACCGTCATCCCCGGGTGTGACGAAAAAAGATTACAGAAGAGGGGATTATAGAGAAATTAATAACTACCTCTGGTCTATTAACTGGGATAACTTACTTTGTAATGTGTCTGTGGACGAAGCTGTCGATATTCTATACTTCCATCTCAACTATGCAATTGACTCGTTTATCCCGTCTTACACTTCACGTACCTCCTCGTACCCTGTATGGTTTTCATACGAACTGATTTCGTTAATCAAACGTAAAAAACTGGTACACCGTCGGTATAAAAGCACTAACTCCTATATTGACTACTTAAACTTCTCTGAACTAAGGGGAAGATGTAATGCATTGTCAAAAAAATGTTGGGCAGTCTTCGTCCATAACACTGAATCAGCTATCCCGCATAATGTGAAATATTTCTGGAAGTTCATTAAGTCACTAAAGCATACCAGATCCAGGGCTTTTCATATACAGCACGATAATACAATCTTAGACGACGGTTTGTCCATTGCTAACTGCTTTGCCTCATATTTTGAATCCATATATGTAAACAACAGCGAGTGCGATCAAATGTTTAACTACTCACACGATGTAAATACTTCTAATTTATCGATAGATATTAGTGAGGTCTATGAGTGCCTTGACATTCTTAGAACAAACACTGGTCCTGGTAGTGATGGTATTAAGCCTGTATTCTTAAACTCGTGCAAATTTGTTATGTCCAGAATACTTTGGTTAATTTTCAATAAATCTTTAAGTACTGGCATCTTTCCTCAGAAGTGGAAATTATGCATCATTACCCCTATACATAAAGGAGGCGATCAATCATTGGTCTCAAACTATCGGCCTATCAGCATTCAGAACGTGATGCCTAAACTTTTTGAAAATATTGTGTGACGAAGTCACGTCACGCGCCGCGCAGGCGTACGGCGCCGCGCCGATAAAGGTCTCATTTCCAATGCGCGGCTCGCCGCGGCGGCGAGCGGCGCGGCGCCGCCTCAGCACGCCGCAGGATTCGTCGTGCGGCCGCAGACGGCATTGCCTATACATAAGCATCGCCGCCAGGGCCCCACGACGCGCCGCGCTGTCCCTTTTCGAGCACTCTTGACCAAGGTCTATTGTTGTATGAGGTCTCGAGGACCGTCTTCGACACCGAATATGGGTTTCGTCCCTCGAAGGGGTTTGTATACCATCAAGAAGAAGTGATAAATGTCCAGGATTTTCGCATTTCGCATCAGATCTTTGTGAAAACGACGCCAATCGATTCCGTATGTTTCGTCGATGAAACTAACACCAAGAACGACATATTTCGGAGCATAATGAAGGAAATTAGATGAAAACTTAATTTATATAATTTCTCGCTAGCTTCGTTAAAAATAGTCCGATTTACATGAAATTTGGTACGATTTTCATCGGGGAAATATAAGGAATTCATCGGTGTCACTTCCATATCTATACGATAAAGAATAAAGAAATATTTTATTTCTGAAACAGGTATGAATCCTCGGCCGACCCCCGCGAATCGAGGCCGGCGCCCCACATTCGAGGGTGAAATATTCATCACAATGTATTAAGAAATTCTTTATTCTTTATCGTATCTTTATCGATCTATTCTTTATCGATGTTCCCTTGTAAAGGTGAAATCAGACGACACGTGGATTGCGAGTCGGCGTGCCATGAGCGTTCTCACGACGCGTGGGCTCGGCGAGTCCCGTGCCGTCTGAATTCACCTTCAGTTAAGTATTTCATTGTGTGGAAGGTCGTAAAATGGTGAAGCCACGGAGAATGAAGTGAACGGTAGACTCGACATTAGAATTTTGGAAGGCGCCACCAGAACCTTAATTGGCCTTTTTTTGGAAGAGGACGAACCTTCCCTATGCGATTTCGACGGTGGTGGAGGAACTTTTTCCCTCTTGGTGATGTACAGGAGGAAAAACCGGACATCTGCCTACCAAACTTTTTGTTAGCCAGGTAGATCGGCCCGAGTGTTTCGCCAGGGTCGTGGTTTATGACCATATTGTCCCGCGAGTCAGCAGTTTAAGTCGCCGTGTATACCACCCGTCAGCAGAGCAATCAACGGATTAACACAGAGCGAATAAAGTCGAAATCCATGAAAAACGGCACGGTGTCGATTGTCCCTTTACAACATCTGGGGGACGGATGTTTCCCGACGAACGCTTCGAGAACGAATAATTGCCTACTTAGTCGTAAAGAAATAAAGAAATTTCGTTTCAAAAATACTAAATTGCCAGCTATAAAAGCTAACTGAATTCAGACGCGCAGGTAGCGTTGTCAACCCCCGACGTGCGGGACAATACGCTCGGGACGAGATGCTCTGGCCCAGTGACGAGCAACCCGCGTCCTGCGGGCCACATGTGGCCCACCTGAACATCGTCGCGTGGCCCACCTGAACCTCGTCATATCGGTTTTTCATGAACGATGTTATATTTATGTATTTAATATTGTTTCCACTTGTGGCCCACTTCTGACAAAAGGTTGCTCGCCACTTGAGTCTGGCCGATCAGCCTAATTAATTTTTTGTGAACCAGATGTGGTAAGCGGCCTGTAGACGCGTTTAATATTATTGTGCAATATATTGCACAATATTTATGCTGGGTGCCCCTAGACGGGCAATATCGCGCAGTCAGCGGACTACCTCTTTTCTTCCTGTGTCTCATCGCGAGGCGTTCTGCTACTTGTTCAGAGTTATTTCGTTTCTTACCCAATTGCCAGGGAAGAATTCTTCAATCTATGATAAGACCATCTTCTTTTGGTCATTGCGCGGACCACAAGATTAATGTTCGTCACGGTCAGCGCTCAGAACATCATTCGAATTTATTTTTTACACTGTAACGGAGGTTTATTGCCTGCCGAACATAGAGAGATTAGTTAGTAGAGGAGGAAAATGCCAAATCTGGTTCCCAAAAATTAATCAGATTGATCGGTCAGAGCGTCTCGCCAGGGCCCCGGTTTATGACCGTTTTTTCCCGCGAGTTGGCGGTTGGCGTTTGACGACGGTACACTAAGGGACATAATCGGCTTCCCTTCGGAAATTTGGCAACGTTGCATGTCGAGTAGCTATGTCGAAGAACCACTGAGTTATGCCTAGTGACAATGGTGACAATTTCACAAGTTATTATTTTGTTTGCTAAAATGAATTTTGCTTGATAAAACATTACACGTAAGAGGATGATGGGCTCGATTCCTCATCTATTTGGCAAAGAAGTAGCATGTATCGTAGGTAGAAAGTGAGGACCATCGATATTGCTCCTTCGTAAGAAATAACTAGCCAAATAACGCGTCAATTCGCTGCACGGGAATGACGGAGAGCATGCGGTAGACAGGGATGGTGTTAAACAAGGACAGAGCTTTATGTGCAAGTGAGAGGGTCTTATGCGGCCGGCGGCTACCTGGGGGTCGCGGCGGCCAAAACGCCTTCCCTCGCCTTCCCGTGCTGGAACACCGATATAGGGATTTCGTGCGTTTACCTAGACTTCGGCCTGGCAGTCTAAAAACTTTCTACCTACGATACATGCTACTTCTTTGCCAAATAGATGAGGAATCGAGCCCATCATCCTCTTACGTGTAATGTTTTACCAAGCCAAATCCATTTTAGCAAACTAAATAATAACTTGTAAAATTGTCACCATTGTCACTAGGCATAACTCAGTGGTTCTTCGACATAGGGGGACCCGACATGCAACGTTGCCAAATTTCCGAAGGGAAGCCGATTATGTCCCTTAGTGTACCTGCGCGGCCGAAGCATCGTACGCACTGCCCATCGACGGAGCAATGTGCGGATTTACTCAGACTGAACAATGTTACCACGTTTTTTACTGGCCTTTAGAAATTTGACAAACAGATGTTCTCGAAACGTTCTTGGAAAAATAATAAATTACCCATCGTAAAGAATGAATGAATGTTCGCCTAGCTCTGAGCCCGCTTTTATTTCGACGCACGTAAGCAAAATACCACCAGTATAGCCACTACAAAGTATTATCCACTATCAACACGCCTCCTGCAAAGACCAAACGCACAATGGCCGTCAATCCCAAGAATAGAGAAAAAATTCATCATGCTATTTTTTCCAATCAAGGTGTCGAATCGTATCGGGCTACTTTATAACATAAAGTTTTTGTTTCTTTTTTTGCAAAGATGCCTAGAAAACTATCTAGTACTAGATCCGAAGAAGTCGATAAAAAAGTTTAAAACATCTTCGTGTGTATTGCAATGAGTATATTTTAAAATTCTGCACAAAAAATATACAAACTTTGACACATGTTTACACATACAACAGAAGTAGCTGCCATGATATTTTTACGTTTTTAAGACCTCATATTATTAGGTTGCAAAAAATATATAAAAACATAATTCCATAACTTTTAAATTCTGACTTGTTTCCTTATTTCTGGGGATTCTGTCCCATTGTGGCGATGGGCCGCGGGGCGGCCAGTCGCTACACTGCTTCTGGAGCAGTGTAGCGACTGGCAGCCGCAGGCCGTCGAGCGGCTAGTAGATTCTGCCATAATGGCGGAAAACAGACACTCGTCCCATTGTGTTGCTTTTCCAGTAGCCTAGGCTGCTCCTGGAGCAGACTTGCATACACTGTAGCAACCTGCCGCAGCCGCGCGCGGTCGAAGTCGCAGATAGGAGAACAGATGAATGCTTTTCCATTGTACCAGTGTACCGCGGCGTGCTGAGGCGGCGCCGCGCCGCTCGCCGCCGCGGCCGCGAAGCCGGGAGCTGTCTCGCGGGCGAAGATGTACGGGCTCGCGATATAAGGACCGCGGCGAGCGAAACTGATAGCTCTTGTTCCGCACGAATTAGCCGCTAACGCTGCCGTACCGTACGCCAAGACGCTCATATTTTTGATTCCGTGAGGTGTGCACGCGTCGATCTATCATCACGCTGTGCCATTAACCAGCCTCTTTCCTAAATAGGCCGAGAGAAATCTTGCGCCCTACCTTGCCTGTAAGGTGTCTCCGCGCCCTATAGGCCAGAGCCCTATTGCACACGGGAACGCCACTATACGACTCTCGAACGATCGTGCCTTTTTAAGGCCCTTCCGAGCAGAACGTTCCACAAACTCCGCATCCTTGATCCCCCAGCTCGTCGCCAGCGCCGCCGCCGCGAGAACTACGCCGCCGCGATTTTACCGAGTCGAGTCTCCGCACCCGCAACCGTTACGCGGAAGATATTGTAAACATAATCTTACAGGATAATAAACATTGTTATTGTTTAAAACGCTTTACTCATTTGACGAACCCGGCCTTACCGACTGAGTCGGCAACAAACTCCTTCTCCGTCCCACCGGCAACCGTCTCACAAACCGAAGACGGTCACATTGTAGCACGCAAACTCTCTTCTCTCTGCAGTAACCTAATCATAATGGAGTAACATGGATTTGTTTCTGGCCGTTCTGTTCCCACTAATCTGTTGACATACCATCATTACCTAACTAATTCTGTTGAAAAAGGCTATCAGGTTGACGCTGTATACACAGATTTTCGGAAAGCCTTCGACTCCGTAAACCACTCTATCCTCCTGGCTAAATTAAGGGCCTACGGTATGTCCGGTAGCGTACTATCATGGCTGTCCAGTTTTATTTCAATTAGGACCCAGACCGTAAAATTTAATAATTCTCTCTCCAGGATCGTCGAAGCCAGCTCTGGTGTTCCACAGGGATCTCACTTGGGACCTCTACTTTTCAATCTATTTATAAACGATATTGGTGAGGTCTTCGAATTCTGCAAATATCTATTATACGCGGATGATTTGAAAATATACCTCAGCTTGGACAGCCCGGATAGTACGCAGCTGATACAAAACAACCTCAATAGACTTCAAACCTGGTGTATGAGAAATAAGTTACTCTTCAACACACTCAAATGTTGCGTATTAAGATTCAGTTTAAAAAAGAATATAATATCATATAGCTATACTATCAACGGGGAGCCTCTGACACCAGTTAATAGTGTACGAGATTTGGGTGTTCAATTTTCATCCAATCTTTCCTATGCGGATCACTTTCGAAATATTGCAAGTCAGGGGCTAAAGACCCTTGGCCTTATTAATAGGGTTTCCAGATATTTTAAAGGTGCAAACACAATAAGGATGCTGTACTGCTCCCTGGTTCGTCCTATCTTGGAGTTCAGCTGTATAGTGTGGGCTCCATATTATAAGAATCATATTGCATCAATCGAGAGAGTTCAACACAAGTTTCTTCGTTTGGCGGCTTTTCGTGGAGGTTATCCTTTACAAATCACGTGCCATAATTATGATCCGGTGTTATCTAGACTAGGTCTCCTGTCACTCGAGAAACGACGTGTGATGTACGATGCAATGTTTGTGTACATGGTTTTGCGTGGATGCGTGACGTCATCTGATATTCTCGAACAATTCAAATTTTATGTTCCTACCAGGGAATTAAGACGGCATGCCTTATTCTATCTCGAACCTCATCGTACACTGTATGGGAAATTTGGTTGTATTGATCATATTTGCAGACATGCCAATAACATATGTAATTCCGTTGATTTCTTTTGTGACAGACCGGCTGAATTTAAGAGATCGGTTATGCAAACTCTGCATTGTCACTCTCGTGCTTAATGTGTTTTATATACTTTTATTATGTTAATTTGTCTCTTACATGCGTATACTTGTACTTTACTAAAGGGTTTTTCTTACCCGTGAATAAATGATAATAATAATAATAAGGGTACATAATAAAAATTATTTCTGTTAAAGAAGACAAATATTTGACCATTGATTTTGCAATTGTTCTTAACAAATACAATTTTATAATAGCAGAGCGCTACTGAAAAAATTTATTTGCATTTTCTAGTAAACAAATGTAAGAAACATCATCGTTTTTTTCACAATCTATCTAAAGTTAACCAATAAGTAAATTAATGCCCATAAAACTTCCAAAACCCTAGCTTTTTTATAGTATTCGAAATTTGTCAGTTATATTTGTACGAAGACTTTTCCGACTTTTAAAATTTATGGATTGTTAATAAAGTTGTGAGATCCATTCGATTAACATGAGTGCAAACACGGTATACATCGGATTATTTCTAGAACTATAGATAATTAAATATGAATGTAACATTTCTAATGTAATAATGCTAAAAATAATCCGATTTATATCGTGTTTAAATTCATTTTCATCTAAAAAAATTCAGTAGTATGTTACTGAATCGTTCATGCCGATACGATAGAAAATGTGGAAGTTTTACATCCTATTAATATAAGTATATTCCACCGCAAGCAACAATGTATGGCTCTCGAGCCGAGGCTCGAACCAAAATCAGAAGTCGCCGCCGAAGTCCTCAGCTGGAGGCGTGATTGCGCCGGTTCGGTAAAACACGCTGCCGAATGTTATTCGAAGCCTTCGAATAAAAGTCGAATAAACTACGGATAAAGATGAAAACCTTATTCGACGGTTGGAATAAAAGTTCCTCGAATAAAGAAATTACCTTCGCTTTCGAATAAATTCACTTGGAATAAAGAAATTATCTTTCACCGTCGAATAAATTCACTTCGAATAAAAAAATTATCTTTCGCTGTCGAATAAATTCAATTCGAATAAATTTATTTATCCGTAATGTTTTGAATAAAGATAAATCGTGTTATTCGAAGCTGCGAATAACGAATATACGTAAAGTATCTTTTTTATTCGAGTTTATTCAGATATTATCTTTTCCCATCTCTGCCGCTGACTCATCACAACAGCTGATGAGTCGGCCGCGGGGCTGTGTAACGTTTTTAACCGCTAACTATCTTCACGGAGCGCTCGCCCGGCGACCGTTAGTTTTGAGAACAGCACCGTCGTGACAACAACGTCTACAGAATAGCTCTCTTTTTCTTGCGCCCATTGCGCCCTGTTCAACACCGTTGAATCAGCGACCAGTATCGCCACGCGCCCACGCGCCGCTGACCGTATTTGTGTGATTCGTTGTCTGTGTCTGTGAATTGTAACCCGAGCCGTACGACGTCAGTGTGGTCACTGAATGACGAATAAAGAAGAAGTGTCGTCCATTTGCGAGAGCATTGATCACCCGTCATTCTTCCTTCGAGTCTATCAGCACCGGCAGTTAAAATCGCTCTTGGCGGCAACAAAATTTATCTATCATTAACTTTGTTTATTTATAGCTAAACATTTTATTGATAAAAATATAAATTATTTCTGAAAATTATTTATAAAAATATTTCATTGCGATTATAAAAGTAATATTTCATTCATAAAAATATTTAGAGTAGGTGTTTATAAAATTATCTATAAAATTTAATAAATTTAGAAAAAGACGTAAATGTATTTTTAAGAATTTATATATAAATTAAATTAATTGATTTTATTTATTATTATAAATTTGTTTCATTTATACTATGTATTTCGCTGTGGATTGCAACATATGCAAGGCCAGGTTACTAACGTGATAAAAAATAATTCAAATAACCTACTAAATAATTTTAGTCACGCTTTCCGATTCGCAACCGGGATAGTAACAATTTGTTTCACAAATTTTAATCGAGCGTATTTCTATTTTCTTCCTATTTTTCACGAGGTGATGAATTCTAGTTGCCCGCATTTCTATCACTCCCGACTTTGCGTCAACCGTATTGCAATCGATCGAGACTATCGGTTGACCGTTTTGCGAACCTCTCTATACCAGGGATCGAAAAAGTTCTGAAACTTTTCAATAGGTTCCATTTAAAACAAATGCCGCGGAACTTTTTTAAAAATGTTCTCACATTATAAGTTCTCAGAAGAACCGATAAAATAAAAGTTCTTGAAAATAAAAGTTCTAGTTGGAATGGAACTTATAAAATATAAGAATAAAAATTTCTGTATAACAGGAACAGATATTTTGTTCACCGATATTAAAAAAAGTTCTCAATCGTTGTAACAAACACTAAATACTATTCAATGGATAGTACTACAAGAATATTAAATAATTCATACAGTTAAATTGATATTTTGAATTTGTTATTTATATGTAATACTTACCTACGTAGATGTTTTAGAATCGTTATAATAAAAGTTCCATGAAAACAAGTTATATTACGACGTGCGTTACGAAAAGTAGCACGTTTCAATTTTCTTACGAAAAGTAGCACGTTTGCCTTCGTTCTCACGAAAACTATCACGTTTCGGTTTTCGCTGCGAAAACTATCACGTTTGAGCGGTTTGCCACGAAAACTATCACGTTTCGGTTTTCGCTACGAAAACTAGCACGTTTGAGCGGTTTGCCACGAAAAATAACATGTTTCGTCTTTCGCTGCGAAAACTAGCACGTTAGAGCGGTTTGCCACGAAAAGTAGCATGTTCGCGTTTACCCCGCGTTCGCAATTCCCGCACCCTCCCTTACTTAAATTATGTAGATTAAAATTTTCATATGTGTTGTCTTTTGGAGATTAGATGGAATTATTATTTATTAAACAATATTTTCAACAGTTGAATTCTTTTAAACTGCCCACGCGCTGAAACGCGATAGTTTCTGCAGTCTGCAGTATAATCCAAAACGAGCTATTCTTCGTGGCCAAACCGGATAATATGTTAGTTTTCGCCATAAATTCCCAAACGTGCTATTATTCGTGGCGAAACAGTATAACGTGTTAGTTTTCGTCGCAACAGTACGAAATGTGCTATTCTTCGTGGCGAGGCAGTCAAATGTGTTAGTCTTCGCGGCAGAAGACCAAACGTGCTAATATTCGTCAGAAACGATGGAACGTGCTTCTTTTCGTGGCAAACCAAAACGTGCTACTTTTCGTAAGAAAATTGAAACGTGCTACTTTTCGTAACGCACGTCGATTAGAACGTTTATTAAAAAAGTTTTCATAAGATAAAGAAAAGTACTAAACTATTAGGTACGAGTTTTATTTAACAATATAATATCATATTCTTCAAATGTTTATTTAATAAAAGGTATAAAAATCATAATATAATTAATGGTTTCATAACAAGTATTGAACAGAAGAGATCTTGTCAAGAATATTTAATTTAATTTTACATTTAATTTAATTTTACGAGCAAAATATTGTCTAGGTTTGTAGAACTTAAATTACATCTATGGTCGTTTAATATAAACTTCAATAGTTTAGTACTTTTCTTTATCTTTTGAAAACTTTTTTAATAAATGTTCTAATATAACTTGTTTTCATGGAACTTTTATTATATAGGTTCTAAAATATCTGTTCCATGAGAACACTTTTTAAAGAAGTTCCTGAAGGTAGCATTTGTTTCATTAAAAATTCCACAGAAACAGATATTTTCCGAATCAAAACAAATAAGTTCTAACAGAATTTTTAAAAAACGAGGGTCCGAGAACTTTTTCGATCCCTGCTCTATACATTAACTCGATCCTCTCCATAAATTAACGCGACCGTATTCCTGACCGGTCTAGACCTTCGGTCGACCATAAGTCTGAGAAAAATTCTCTCTCGGTTATCGGTTGAGAGAAAACTTCGCAACGCTCGTCGCTCTCCAGTTTGGTCGACTGAACCGTAAATGCCATATCGGTCGTCTCACTGACCCCGACCGCGACCGTAACCGAAATTCTATCGGTCTCAACTCCCTGTTATGGAAGCAGGACGTCAGAAATACAGACAGAGACTGTACACAGTCGTTCACCTCCCCCGCGTCAGCGAAGTGGGCCCGTAACTTGAGGTTCCCCGTCAGTCGGCCGTACTCGCCCCAGTCTGTAGTGCGCACTCAGTCAGGGGGACGCATGACGGCTCCGGAAGGGCTCAACACGACCGGCCTATGGCTAGTACCGAAGTCGCCAGTAATCTCACAGTCAAACCCTTTCCCACTGTCAACCAGGAATATGTCGAGAATCGAGGGATTCTGCCTAGGGGTACCGTGGAAGGTACACTCATCAGGGGCGACTATTCTGTAGGTGTTGAGCAGGGAATGCCCATGCAGTGCAACACCGCACGCGTTATTGGATAGGTTTCTCCAAGAAGAATGCCGGGCATTAAAGTCGCCACGGACCACCAGTGGGCTGCCGACACCCGTGATGGCATCCAGGTCAGCTCCGCTGAAGACATTCTGGGGAGGATTGTAGACAACCGCTATGAAAACTGAGGGGCGAATGATCTTTATAAACGCGACCTCGTAGGCTGTCCCACTCGCAACAGGTAGCAGCGAGAATTTCAGGGAGGAATGGATCAAATGGGCACACCGCCTCCACGGCCCCCAGCACGGTCAGAACGGACAACACTATACCCAGGGACAGAAAAGTCAACCCCGCCACTGAGCCAGGCCTCCGTGACGAACGCAACATGTACTCCAATCTTTTTCAGGACGACCATGAGTTCATTTTTCTTTTTAGCCACAGAGCCAGCGTTCCAGAGAAGAATTTTGGGAACGGATCCATCTAATCAACAGACTGTGCTGCTTCCAAGAACGCAGCGAGCTGCTGCGCCTTGGTGGCACAACTTATGAGCTTCACAAGTAGGCGATTTGCCGCGTCCAAGATCAGAAATCGAACCAATTTCCCTGCAGATATTTAGGGTCTCGAGGACCGGAGCAGCATCACCATATGCGGAACGGGGGACCCCAGGCTCTTCGCTTCGGGCAAAACCCCTGGGATTACCGGCGAGAGCGTCACGATACGAAGGTTTAGCCCCCGATTTCCGGGCAAGGGGTGGGAATCCAGAGAATTCCAAGTGGGTGGGAGGTTTGTAGTTGTTGGCGTCAGTAAAGGCAGCCGCGACAGGAGTGAGAACCTGCTTGTTTCTGCTGTGCTAGATATTTCTCGAGGGCCGGGCACTTCGAATAATTAGCAGTATGGGGGCCTGCGCAGTTCGCACAGGTGGGGCTAATTTCGAGAGATAACGCACTCACGCGAGCGGTGCGACCTAGCGCATTTGACGCTCCTCGGAGGAAGATTACAATTTGCCGACGAATGCCCGAAAAACTGACACCTGAAACATTGGGTGAAAGGCCGCTGGGACAGGAACTTCTCCCAATAAATCCTAGTGTGGAAAATGTGGCCTATTTTATTGACCGCATTTAGGGACGTTCCTTGGGGAATACAACTTTATACGAACAGTACAGGGAGTTTTTTCTGTTACCAGGATTCAGGGGGACACAGGAGATACGGGCCAGTCCATGGATCTTGATCTCAGCAAGGATATCCTCCACAGGGACCCTTGACAGCCCCTTTATGACGACAACCAACACCTTCTAGGAGTTGAGTGTGAAGGTGTGGAAGGCCATGTTACCAGAGAGAAGTCTACTTTTGAGGTCATCAAAGTCCTCAACCCCGAAGACCTGGATCCTAACTCTGTTCCCCAGGAACTTCAAATTAAAGTCCTTCCCGTAACTCTCCTCGAAAGACCTGGAAAGCTTGAGCAGGTCACTGTCGAAATTCTGCACGTAAATCGGGGGGGGGGGGGGGGCGTGGCCCTGGGGACGGGCGATGAGTGACCTGGAGCCGCCAGGCATCCTGGATTCAGTGTTGAAGATTCAACTTGAAGTACTAGTCTTCGTGGGGAGGAAGGAGGCCGGGCCCTCTCCCGCTGGGCTGGCCTCGAAGTCGCGTTGAAAGAACGAAAGTATGCTAAACCTATTTTTAACAGAGACGCTCGGGGAGGATTCCATATCCATTCGGTTATCAACCGCCTGGGGCACAGTGGAGCAAGAACGAGAGGGGGATCCCTGCATACATGCGGGGAGATTTTTTAGTACAGGGGTAGGTTTGCCACTCGGGAACCCTAGCTGGGATGACCCGTGAGAGGGAGGGGAGGGCGCTACCTGCGGGTCGGGAGCGCGACAGGGTTTAGCAACAGGCACCACACCTGGATTTGAAAAGCCAGCAGGGCGAACAGAATGCATAACAGTATCGTTAACCAGTACACATATCGGAACATGATCCCATATAGACCCGGGAGAGGCTCGCCGTCTGAACGGCCCTTAAGAGAGGACGGTACACCGGAGGCGTCACAGCACGATGCAAGTTCCAGGAGGATGCCAGGTAGATGTTTACGGACCTTCGAGGAGGAGCAGTCCTTGAACCGGGCAATTCGACCTTCCGGGGTGCGCTGGACTCGAATACTTTTCCGGGGAGTAACAGCAGAGGGGAGAGAAGTTCAATCCACTTGCTGGAAGGAAAACGGGACTTGGATCTTGTCACATGACTCTTGGATCTTGACTCTTGGATCTTGACTCTTGGATCTTGACTCTTGGATCTTGACTCTTGGATCTTGACTCTTGGATCTTGACTCTTGGATCTTGACTCTTGGATCTTGACTCCTGGGTCTTGCGTACTTGGTTCCTGACTCGTGAGACTTGCGTCTTGGGAGCTTGTTTCTGGAACACGATTAGAGAATCGCGGCATTCACGAATTCACGACGTAAAACCAGGAGGGCGGGAAGCACCGGCTCGCGCGACATGCCGTCAGTCGTCCTGGCACACAGAGCGAGATTCTAGGATTTGACACCAGATGACGCCAGAGGTCTACATTGTGTGGAGAGTGCCGTATCCCCTCTCCGAGATCCGCTCGGGAGTGGGGATCTGTGGCGTGAGCCGAGCGTCGCCATGTCGCACTTCACTTCGTTGCGAAACCTTGTATCGCGTGGTCACTGTTTCAGCCATAAAATACCCTTTTGGTTAACCGTTTGGATCGAGTTGCGTCTAAGCAATTTATCCAGTTGTTATACTGGTGTTTTGGTTCTGCTTGGCAGAACTCTTTGAAGACCGAGATTAGTCTGGAGACCAGTCTCGAGTATAGCTGGTTCATTGTATGTCGGTTGCCCGACGATTGTGGGGCCAGCACATTTACAATAAAATTGATCCGAAAATTGACTACGCACTCATTTCATTGTTTGGAGAATCCGGCAGTGGGCCGGCAAGGAGGAACCTAACTTGGTGGCATCCTCCTATAACCCCACAACTGCACGACTACTGGGCAGCGAATGCAGAATGTCTCGGTATGATGGCAGAATCCTCGACTGAATGACTGGAAGTCTGCTTCTCTCTGCTGGCGGGCCTATATTTATACTCCTCGGTGGTTCGCACCAATCACGAGCTACACTCGCGTTTCACTTGGCGTTCGGTTGATCGTACGTTCTACGCATGTGCACTCGATCCGCTCGTGGTCCGCACTCGGTTCACTCGCTCGGTTGAATGATACTGCGCATGCGTTTGCGTCATTTGGTTCCTTCACTCGCCGCCAGGTCGCACGCTGTTCGTACGCACGCTTGCGTGTGTTTTATACTAACTTATTGCTGACACTGAAAGGCTTAGGTATAATATAAGAGAATAACAATCAATGGGCTAAGAAAAAGGAAAAATTGAAGGCGGTTCGTAGCGGTACGTTTCAACCGTAATAGCGGAGCGGGCGGCTCGCTTACCTGAATCGGAAATCACCAATTCTGTAACTGTTCATTGTGACGTGAATTTTAAAGAGTGCATCCTAGAAACGAGCTTATTTTATAAGTAGCATTTCAAGGAATTATTTCTGTATATATAAAAAAGGCAGAAGACCAACATCGTACAATAGCCAGCTGCGAAAACGCTTTGTAAATTAATAGTTTTCAAGTTTTTATACTAGTGAGAATATAGAAAGATAAATTATAGAATAATTAAAGAATAAAAGTAAAATCTCCGCTCCGGGAATTGAAGTCTGGACTTTTTGTTTGAGACCCATGCGCTTGGATGTCGGTAAAGTGAATTATCGGCGCCGGCCAGGCAGCGCGTACGGCACACCGACAGAGGGAAGACTATGCTTGTGTGGTGCGGTACAGGCGCTAGGTAGGGTTACGCTTGGTCGTGGAGAGAGAGTAGAGCCCGTGGGACAAATCCCACGATTCTGGCATCACTGCAGTGTAAGGAAGTCAAAGTTGGACCGCGGCCCACGACTGTCGATTAAAATGATTAAGATATCGCCTGTGATGTTAGGTCTATAAGTCTTTTTTTTCTTTTATTTTTTTTTACTTCGAGGAAATCCCCACGGATGCCCCCGACCTTCCCCGAGTTATGTGGGACTCGAACCCACTAAGACCTCCAAGGTGGTCGTCCTCTGGTGCGGAGCTGCGCGCCTGAGGGGCGGATCTTGGCACGGGCTCAAGCTAGCGATTTCATCCGCTTGCCTTCCCTCCCTGCGCATATACAGCTTCGCACGCGACAGCCCCGTAACGGGGTCTTCCCTAGGGAGGTCTATAAGTCTATTCTACACCTCGTCTGCTACGTCACCACAAACAAGGTATAGAATCTATACGTCCATCCGTGTATACAGGGTGTTATTCTACTGATAGTCAATATTCTAGGCCAGCGCTGTCCAACGTAGGGGCCCCTCACGCGTCTACTTCCCCTTCCAACCTTCCTTTCGAGCAGCGTGACTTGTCGTCAAGGAAACCGCGCGACGCTGAAAAGGAGACCGCGACATTTCCGTAGACACGGAAGCTCAGACGACGCGCGCGACGCCGACGTTCACTGTTACTTTGAATCGGCCGCGTCTGTGCGCCATGGCAACGGCGAACGATGGTGGGGGACAGCTTTTGCCTCTCAAGGAGTAAGTTGGACGGCGCTGCTCTAAGCCCTAGGGCAGCGTTGGCCACATCGGGCCATTTGGGAGTACGGTCTCCATGATGTTTACCATAGCCGCGCGTAAGGCCGCGTCCAGATCTAAACCGAACGGCGAACCGAACGCCACTTGAGACTCCCTATGCCCCGTTCCTACGTGTGGAACGTATACAGGGTGTTCCGAAAATGCTGCGGTATCTTAAAGGGGGTGATTCGGGGGATGATTGCAAACAACTTTTTCCTTTGCGAAAATGCCCTCCGAGGTTTCGTTAACGAGATATTAATAAAAAGCACCGACCAATCAGAGCGCGAGCCTTCCGCTGGAGGTCCCGCGCAAGCGTGGCCGCGCGCCGGGCCGCGCTGCGACTACGAACAAGCAAGGCGGCATGCATCGAAGGAAATTGCGTAGAATGGCAAATGAAAAAGACGTAACAAAAAAATCGAACCTTTTGCCATGGTTTGTTTGCCATTTAAAGTGAATAATGAATAAAGGATAAATGGATGAAAATCACGTGTAACGTAAAAAGACGAATACACATTTTTTTTAGAAGATTCGAAAATAATAATTATTTGAAGTGGGAGGATAAGGATTACGTAAAATTCCTTGTGTTAATAACATATCCACGAAAAGGTAATGTAACAGGAAATTAACGAAAAGTGATCGTAGTTCGTTATTGTGATAAAAATCCGTAACTCAATAACGGCCAGCACTGTTGCTGATAACGAATAAGTCTGTTTAAAAAGCCCGAATAAATATTTTCGTACCAGAATTTTGAGAATTATCGCCGGAAATAAGCCATAGCTTGCGTTAAATTTAAAAATGAATGATCACCATTAAAGTAACTAAAACTCACCCTTGTAGAAAATTCACCTGCAACTTGAAAACTTGTGTCACTGGGTCACTGAACCGATCATGGTCATCGATGGACGAGCCCAGTGCACAGCTGATCCCAGGTATACGACACTACCCAAAGTTAAGGGTCGCAATGTCAGGTGCGTCCAGGTCAACGTACCGAATATTCACTTCACTGCACGGCTACTAACACTGGTCACTTAATTTATTTTTCATGGAACGTGTTGTTGCTACGTTATAAAAATTGGTGGAAATGAATTTTTACTTGGCGTTCGGAGCCGTGGGTAATTCCCGCGCAAATTTTCACGCTGCAGCACTTGCGTCCTCGTTGTTCGGGGGGTACACACAGAACATCGCGTAATACTCTTGAGCAGAGAACATTTGTCTGCGACGCGATTGCTGACTGCTGACTGACAAGATTTTTTCCAAGCGACTTCTTCTACCCCCAAATAGTTTCTCTCGTTCCATTATGAGTTGACCCCCACCAGGCCAAGAGGCTTCAGGTAAAAAGAAGCCAGCACATTTTCGGAACACACGTGTTTTGCAGAAGTGCAACGAAAACTTTCACAAAAGCCCGCGCTCCGTCCTTCTACTGCCAATGTACCCATTGCTTCGAGATAGAAAACAGACACCACGTGTATCGGTTCGAAAGGGTCCGAAGAGAAGAGAAACAGAAAGTCTTCGAGTTGCTATAAAGAAAAAAATCCTGCTTCCTGTTTCCCTTTTCCGATACCCTGAGTTCACGTCTGCTACGAGGCGGAACCAAGTAAGTCATAAATTATCCGAAACTGTAGGAAACCGTTCTCTACCGCCGACTTGCGGGACAATACGGTCATACACCGCGACCCTGGCGAAATGCTCTGGCTGATCAGCCTGATTAATTTTGGAGAACTAGAAATTACAGAGTATTATCCAGCATCAATACGTCTCGCGGAGAGACACATGAAAAGAAGGGATAGTCCGCTGACTGCGCGTAGTCCCGCCTGCTTCGTCCTACCCTCAAATTAAAGACGGATCCCTTATCTCTCGAGTATAAACACGCGCTCGAATTTCAAAACACAAGCATGCGTCGACATATTCCGTGCGAGAGAAGGTGGGCCTTGGGGAGGAGATATTGCTGTGAAGAGGGCCTCTTCAGGACAGTGGCCGTTTGGGAGGGATGCAGGGCAGATTGGTGTTGTTTTTCCGATGAAAATCATACCAAATTTCACGTAAATCGGGCTATTATTAACGAAATTAGCTTAAGGTTATGGAAATGAATTGTTCATTTCCTTCATTATTTTCCGAATTACGTCGTTCTTGGTGTCAGTTTCATCGGAAAAGCATAAGGAATCCATTGGCGTCACTTCCTTCTCGATACGATGAAGAAAAGAAGCAAACATTTGAAATCCTGTACATTTTTCACTTCTTAATGATATTCCAAACCCTTCGAGGGTCGAAACCCTTCAATTCGTTACGTTCGGCCCAGGATTCGTACCTTTTTCCGAAAAAAAGCCATAAAAATCGGGCGAGGCACTGCGAAGGGCTATCCTCGTCACGGGGTACCAGGCCGCATCTCCTTGACGGGCGTTGCTCCAGAATTGTTACCCTGTATCAATTGTGCAGTGTGTGACACCCGACTACCCTCCGCGTAATCGGTCTGCGCGAAGTGGGGCGCAAGTTCGATCATTATCAGTACTCCTGCCCGAGAGGAATACGATTTACTTTAATTATAGTACATGTGTGTTTTGTAATAAAGTGTTTCTATCGTCTCCTGAATTCAATAACTGGCATCCAGATATCTACGCTCCTACAATCCATCAGCAATACTCCTCGTGGGGAGACACAGGAAGAAAAGGGGTAGCCCGCTGTCGACGCGTGGTCCTCTCGAGTATAAACACGAGCTTCAATATCAAAACCTAAAGCATGCGTTGACGTATTCCGCGCGAGAGAAGGTGGGCATTGGGGAGGGGACATTGCCGTGAAGAGGGCCTCTTCAAGAGAGCAGCCGTTTGTGAGGGATGCAAATCCGATTGGTTCTAATACAATCTGCTCCCTATGGTTGAAATTTAGTCTAGCAACTTTCACACCTCCTAACCTAACCAATCGAACTTGCATCCCTCCCAAAATAACCGGCCATCCGAGCGTAGAAGCAAGTGCGAAATAAAAGTAACGGTGCGCTTCTCGATTCCGCAGATGTACCTACCAAAGTAGCATTTCTGACGGAAAAGAATTGTCCAGCCTTGGGGTCTGCGTAGACCTTTGGCAGGTAGGTATCTATTTCAGCAGGCACTGCCACCCGTGGGGCCAGCAAGACCGACCCCGGTCCTTGCTATTCCAGAGGTTTTTTTCAAGTGAAAATCAGCAAATTTGCAAGCGCAATATCTCAAAAACCAGTGGAAATCAAGTGTATACATTAAAGCTTATTGAATTCGTCTTGGAACGCACTATCAACTCAGGACTTCAAAAAAGTTAGTGCCATTTGAAAAACCGAACTTGACCATCGTATCTTTTAAAATAATAATCGAAAAAAAAATCCGTCGCGGCGAATTAAGCAGCCCCATCGAACCATTAATTTACTTTTTTTTTTTTAATTTTTTATCTCCAATACTTTAGGAGATATTCAGCTGTCCAGTCTTCCCGCGGACACCCTGTATATAGTTAATCTCTAGTGCAGACAGACAATGTATATGTAGCCAAACTTTCATGTTGATCGGATAACACTGTCCAACACGATTTTTGGTCTGCAATATCCGCTGGGTGATTCTTGTAGAGTTTTTCGCCCTGAACACGAATCCGCAAGTAGAAATTCTGACACTCAGTTTTTGAGAAAATCGATTTTGAAAAAAACTGCAAATTTTCAACTTTGAACATCTTTTGTGTCGAAACGGTAATAGTTATTCGGTTGCTCGTTGCGTCAAATTATTCTACGAACCCTCCCGAATACAACGATATAAGTTATTATTGCATTATGATCATTTAAATTTGTTTAAACAATGATCAAAGGGAAAATGACACCCGAAATGCACCCATTTCTGAAGATATCTTTCAATTTATTTCCAAAACTAAGGGTCTAGGAACAAATCTGACCATTCCACGCGATGCAGCAGACATTTTTCCTTTGGAACTCATCAACAAAACTGGTAAGTCACGTTTTGTTTTCAATACAGAAGCGAAAGAGTTTGGCAAACCGCGCGGTGTCGACAGTGGTAGTCAACGGCGGCGTGCGGTCCACTGCCGCTGAGCGTAACACAATCGCTTAACGCGCCTGAGTACCACTGTTGGCACCGCGCGTTTTGCTAAACTATTTCGCTTCTGTATTGAAAACAAAACGTGACTTACCACTTCTGTTGATGCTTTCCAGAGGAAAAATGTCTGCTGCATCGGGTGGAGTAGTCAGATTTTTTCTAAGACCCTTAGTTTTGGAAATAAATTGAAAGATAACTTCAAAAATGGGTGCATTTCGGGTGTCATTTTCCCTTTGATCTTTGTTTAAACAAATTTAAATGATCATAATGCAATAATAAGACCTGAAGGCGGCATTCGACTCGGTGGATAGGGAGGTACTCATAAAAGCGATGAGGAAGAGAGGGGTGAGGGAGGGGTTAGTTAAAAGGTGTGAGGAGGTGTTGAAGGAAACGGTATGTAGGGTGAGAGTAGGGGAGGAGGAAGGGAAGGTGTTTTGGACGGCTAGAGGAGTGAGGCAGGGGTGCCCACTTAGTCCGAGTATGTTCACCCTGTTGTTGGCGGATTTAGACGAAGAGCTGGAAAAAGGAGGATGGGGTGGGTGAGATTGGGGGGGGAAGAAGGTATATACCCTGGCGTATGCGGACGATATTGCGGTGTTGGCGGAGGATGAGGAAGGGATGAACGGGATGTTAGGAAAGTTGGAAAAGTATATGGATGAGAAGGGGTTGCAGTTGAATGTGGAGAAATCGAAAGTGATGAGGTGCAGGAGGGGTGGAGGTAGATGGAAAAAGGTGCTTTGGAGGTGGAAGGGAAAGGAGCTGGCGGAGGTGAGAGAATACAAATATCTGGGATATACTTTGATGGGAAATGGAGGGCAAGAGGCTCATGTAAGAGAGAGAGTGAGGAAGGCAGCGGCTGTGATGGGGCAGGTGTGGGGGATTGGTAAAAGGAGATTTGGAAAGGATTGGGGGAGAAGGGTGTGGTTGTTTGATAGGTTAGTGTGGGCAACGATAAATTATGGGGTGGAAATTTGGGGCTGGAAAAGTAGGGAGAGGGTGGAGGGGGTACAGGACCGGTTTTTGAGATGGGTTTTGGGGGTGGAATGGTGTACGCCGGGATATTTGGTTAGGGAAGAGTTGCAGCGGGAGATGTTGAAGGGAAGGGCGGGGATGAGGGCGTGGGAGTATGAGAGAAAGTTGGAGGAGGGGCAAGGAGGGGAGGTGGCAAGGATGTGTTGGGAGGAGATTAAAGGGCGGGCAAGGAGAGGGAGGGTCCTGGAGGGATGGGAAGAGGAGAGGAAGGGGTTTTATGAGGAGAGGGGAGGGACAGTGGAGGAAGTGGAAAGGATGAGGGGTGGGGGAGAAATGAGGGGGGAAGAGCTGGTAAGTGTGGAGAAGAGGTTGCAGGAGGGGGATAGGTGGGAAAGGATTAGGGTAAGCTAGGTATAATAGATGGTATGGGACGGTAAAGGGGGTGGGGGTTCCTGGATACCTAAAGAAGGGGTGGGGGGAGAGCAGATGGAGGAGGGTGGCTAGGTTCAGGTTGGGGAGTGAGATGAGGGGGGGGGGAAGATATTGGGAGGATGAGGAGAAAAGGAGATGTAGGGTTTGCGGTTGGGGGGAGGAAACATGGGAACATATATGGGAGGAATGTACGGGATGGGGAGAGGGAAGGGGTTGGCAGGGGATGTTGGGGGAAGTGTTGGGAGATGATGGAGAGGGGGAAAGTTGGATGAGGAGGGTGGAAGAGTGGAGGGGGGTGCAAGATGGTGGAATGAATGGGTAAGGAATGAGAGTGAGAGGATGCGTGCGGAAGCGGGGGTCCGGAGGGGGGCGAGGCGGTGGCGAGCGAGCGAGTGGGCGGTTAGGTGTAAGGATTAGATGTAAGGAGTAGTTGTAAGGAATAGATTTAAGGATGCGAGAATAGGTTAAGCGAGAGAAGAGAGGAGGAGTAATATGAATTGTAATCCCCAAGGGGCACAATAAAGTACTACTATCATAATGCAATAATAACTGATATCGTTGTATTCGGGAGGGTTCGTAGAATAATTTGACGCAACGAGCAACCGAATAACTATTACCGTTTCGACACAAAAGATGTTCAAAGTTGAAAATTTACAGTTTTTTTCAAAATCGAATTCCTCAAAAACTGTGGGTGATGGCGATAAACGGTTTGCGGATTCGTGTTCAGGGCGAAAAACTCTACAAGAATCACCCAGCGCAGGCTTGGGATTTAACACGTTGACTGCCCACGAAATCTGGAGGTGCTATGCTCGACGCCGAAAACGCCCCGATGGGAGTGTACTGTTTAAAGAAGGGATGGGGGCTATAGCGGTTTTACAGGGGCAAGAGGTACTCCGCTCCCTCCGCCTGTGATGTGACAGTTCAGCCAATAACAAAAATACGTGTGTTTTGTTTTTATGATTAGCTACGTTGTAAATTGATTTAACCTTTCAAAACCATCCAATCGGTGAAGTATCAAAACAAGCGACACTCCGATTGGCGTGCTCAGCATCGGCCTACGGTCAGCCCGTACCCGCCCGATTGCTCCGATCGGTGTAGTCGGCGTTGGTCAAAGAACAAAAAACACGCCGATCGGTGTGGTGGGCAGTCAACGTGTTAAGTGATCTTTTCGGCCGAGTTTCAGAGGCGACGCCTCCTTTCTCCCGCCGCGCGTCTTGGCCCCCGCGGCGGCCCAGAAGCCTCGAGCGCTTCAGGCCCGTGCCGTATGAACCGCGCGTGGCGCATTGGGGCGACACCCTTATCAATAGGTTTCCACATCACCCATGGGGAACTATTATCGATGCGTTTTTTTTGTCAGTGGTATCCCCTGTAGGCCTATTCCACTGTGCCGCGTGATAAAAAATAGAGTGGAAAAGCGCGTTTTATTATCAAAATTTTAAACATGTTTGGGAAAACTAGATTTTCGCGCACGTTTCGACAATTTAGATTTAGATTTACCCAGCACGTCGAAACGTGCGCGAAAATCTAGTTTTCCCAAACATGTTTAAAAATTTGATAATAAAACGCGCTTTTCCACTCTATTTTTTATCACGCGGCACAGTGGAATAGGCCTACAGAGGATACCACTGACAAAAAAAACGCATCGATAATAGTACCCCATGGGTGATGTGGAAACCTATTGATACGGGTGTCGCCCCAATGCGCCACGGGCGGTTCATACGGCACGGGCCTGAAGCGCTCGAGGCTTCTGGGCCGCCGCGGGGGCCAAGACGCGCGGCGGGAGAAAGGAGGCGTCGCCTCTGAAACTCGGCCGAAAAGATCACTTAAATCCCAAGCCTGACCCAGCGGATATTGCGGAACAGAAAAAAAGTTTCATTTTGTTGGACTGTGTAATTAGTTTTCGAGATATCGCGGTTACAGATGTGATCAGGGATCGGCCGGCTCGCAGTCGACGCAGGCGCAGTTCATGCACACATAACCACCGCTTCTGTAGGTGTTTCCCCCTCCATCAGCGGTAGCTGTAGCCCGCCGATCCCTGGATGTGATTTTGAAAGAATCGCGTCCTCTTTGTCCTGGGATAGGGGTGCCATCCGTCCGGGTTTCCTCGGATTTGTCCTCTTTTGTAGGGTGTCCGGGGATGTCTTGAGGGATTTTCTGTAGTGATTCGGGTTTTTCGATGCTGTTTGCTGAAAAAGTCATAAATATTTTATCTTTATTTCTTGATTGCGGTTAAAGTTTATAATTTACAGAAATTTTTGTCTTGGGATATCGTAGCTAATATAAGAAACAATTAAAAGTGTCCGGGTTTCACGTGGAAATGTCCGGGGTTTTAATGCTCTCTGTTTTAGATGAATGATTTTACGGATAGCAGCTCTATCCTGGGAGGGAACATCCTTCCCTTTTTCTGTAGCAACTTAATCAATCAATGTTGCAAATATTCCAAAATCAGTGAATATAATATGTTTATATTTACTGAATTATAGTCAATATAATAAATATAGAAGTTCAATGACCAAAACGAGGGTAACAGCTTTTTCCGAGAATAGAATGTCAGAAGGGTGCAACGAGCGCATGACTTCGTTCGCACACACTACATTACTCAAAGACTTAACAAGCTATTTAATTCTTCGAATTGTAACATTTTAAAAGTGTAATATAAGTGAATAATTGAAAGGTGTACGTAGCTGCGAATCCAGGAGCCTTTCTTGAAGGGGGAGAAATATGTAAAAGTACACAAGTACATTTTTTAACCTTCTTTTACAAGATTTAAGCTTGTAATTTATATTTTATATCTGATACTATAGCCTAAATAATTAAATTCACATTAATTATTGATACAGAATAAAAAGTCAGAATAATTACGGTACCAGGCTCGGCTCGAGCCTTTTTTCTGCCCTAGCCCTAGTAGCATTTTCGGTTGGCATACAGTTGGGCCACGCACATAATATTAGTTGGCCAACAGTTAGATTTGGCACTTTTTTTTCAGGTTGGGCCAACAACAGATGGCCAAGGTAGGCTTTCCTACTGTTGCCCAACCATTTATAAGGCCTACCGTACTATATGTAACAGTAATCCAACGGTAAGCAAACGGTTGGATTTTAAATTGTACTTATTATTTATAGGTAACGGGAAAATGTTAGAATTTCAACTGGCAAAATTAAAAAGTTAGGTGGACTCATTTTAAACTAGTTCTCTTCGTATATGCTGTGACCGTCTCCGGTTTGCGAGACGGTTACCGGTGGACGGAGAAGGAGTCAGATGCCGGGTTCGTCAAATGAGTAATTCTATAGGGCGCGGAGACACCTCACAGGCAAGGTAGGGCGCAAGATTGCTCTCCTCGGCCTATTTCGGAAAGATGTTGGTTTTCGGCACAGCGTGACGATGGTCGACGCGTGCACACCTTCACGAAGTTAAAAAGAACGTCTCGGGTGTTAGGTCCGGCAGTGTGACCCACTAATACATACGGTACGAGAGCTATCAGTTTCGCTCGCCGCGGCCTTAAATCGGGAGGCCGTACATCTTCGCTCGCGAGACAGTGTAGGGAGCGTCGTTCCCCCTCTCAGCGGATCACGCTGGAGTAGGGAGTTGGCCAGTTGCCAGCGCGGCGACGCGCACTCCGCGACAAGAGTCAGTCGTTAACGCTTCGCAGTTAGACTCACTGCGAGCCCTCCGATCAGGTGTCTCGTTCAGACGTAGACCGAACAGTCTCCGAAGGCTCTCTGGGAGAGTTCATTCTGCTTGCGACTCATATATACTCGTGTGTGGAGTGGAGGCACGTAACCTCATTCCTGCATTGTTATTTACACGCCCGAAGGCGTGGGGTTGTATTCTCGTCCGCGTGGGCGATCCACGCGGGAATAAAGAGGAGCTGTTCAGCACGGAAATCGATTGTATTGTCTTGATCCCGAGATCCGTCGAATACGCAGCGGCAGTAGGGCCGCGGAGAAGATTGGTATATTCTACTACCTCCACTCAATCCCTACATCTGGTGACCCCGACGTGATTTTGGGACCATCACGACGACCGTTCCTGACGGTGTTTCCGTTCCTGGAGGGACCGTTCCTGACGGCGTTTCCGTTCCTGGAGGGACCGTTCCTGACGGCGTTTCCGTTCCTGGAGGGACCGTTCCTGACGGCGTTTCCGTTTCTGGAGGAACCGTTCCTGATGGCGTTTCTGTTCCTGGAGGGACCGTTCCTGACGGCGTTCCCGTTGCTGTGGGGATCGTTCCGGACGGCGTTCCTGTTCCTGGCGAGCCACGTTGGATCATCAATTGCCACGTGGACGGCGTAGGACGAAGAGTTCCGGCGAAGCAGCGGCGTCCGACCTCGCCTAGATGACCACCTGGGACGCTATTTTTACGGTCAGCCGGCCGGATTTGCGTCATTGTAGGATTTGCGGTAAGCGAGTTGGCAACTTCCGGTGCTAGTTTTTGCGTGCGAGATGGTTTCGTGCTCAGGGCCGCGTTTACGTCCTTGGTTGGTGTTTACGGACGTTTGTGTTTACTTGAAGGCAGACCGCGGCGAGACAGTTACGCTCGACAGCGTTGCCAAACGTTCCGATAGGTATCTACCCTGCGTAGTATTTCTCGGTTTCGAAGTACCGGCAACCGCGCGATCCTGCTGTTGTCACGGATTTCTATAGAACTTTTTTCTGCGAGGTTCACGGTCGCCCAGTTCTTGTGTGGAACAAGATGGTAGCTTAATAGCTCTTGTATATATGTATATGTAGCGGGTAGTGTAGGCGCGTATTTTATATCGAAGTGGTTTTACGGTATTAAAAAGTGCGCAATGCCGCAATCATCCGATGAGGAATCGTCGGCGGCCGCCTCACCGCCGGCCGCGGTGCCTCCGGCAAATGCGGATACTCGCGTAGGTGAAGGTAGAATCGATAACTACCGCATTCCGAAGATCCCGACATTTTTCAAGGCAGATCCGGCATTGTGGTTCGTGCAAGCCGAGGCTACCTTGAGGTCGGCACAGATCACCGCGGAAGCGACGAAAGCCGATATAATTATAGCAGCCCTAGATTATGAAGTCGTCACGGTGATAAGGGACATAATCATGCGAGTTCCGCGTCCGGCAAACGTATACGAATTAATAAAAAGGCGCGTTATTGATACGTTCGCGGTCTCGCCAGAGGCCAATCTAAGGGAGCGAAGTATCCAGATCGGATGTGCCGTGCCCGTGTCCTGGCATTGCGCCGTTCACGGGAGGATTCTGGCCATCATTGCACGATCTGGATGCCCTGGAACGGCACCCCTTCGGCCGTCGGCTTGCCGGCGCATGGCCGTTGGGGAACCCCAATGGGTTCCATGTTCTCTCAACCGGGTTGCCGGTTCTGGTGGTACCCCCGGGCCTTCGGGCCGCGTGGGGAGGATCCAGGACCAGCCCGGGGCGGAGAATTTGGACGAAGTTGGGAGCCCGACCGGGGAAAGTCCATGTACCGCACCTCCAAGTTGGTGCTCCCGGGGTTCCCGCGAGACATAGTCTCGTTGGGGGACGCGGACGCGGACATGGCAACTTGCGTTCCCTTCGGATTTATCCGGAGGGTGTCCTCCCTGGCGGGACGCCTCCCGCCAAGGGTCGGACAGTAGCCCCGGGTGTCTCCGGGGTTATGGTGCCACCCCCGCCTTAGTGGGGAAGCCTGGAAGCGTATCGCTTCCAGGAGATCCGTAGCCCGCGCGGTGGAACAACGACCCCTCGGGAAGACTCCTCCCGAGGGTACGCGAAGCCGCACGGACCGGAGGTCTTGCCTTAACCGGCCGGGCCGCGAGGTAAGGAAAAACCTCTATAATGAAACCCCCAACCCTGAGCCCCAGCGGTGGTGCCAGGGGACGTGTTCCCTCGTGTCTGAGGGGCACGTGGGTGGAGCGGGTATGCTCCACCTAACCGCGATCCGGCTGGAGTACTGCCGCCTCCAGCTGTAGCCCGCGCCCTTAGGGGCCCGGGTACAGGCTTCACAACGGCAGGCCGCCTCTACCGTTGTGCGACCTTCCTAAGCGGTTCTGCGTGGGACCTACATGGAAGGAAACAAAGAACAGGACAGTGTCCTACAAACACTCCCGGGAGGCGTCCGGGTACCAACGCCAACGGCCGACGACCGTACTTCGTCGATAGTGGACCGGTGTTCGATCGCTGTTAGCGGGTCACCGGCCACACCAGCACTGGACAGGCTACCACCTGCAGTTACGCGGGTGGCTAGTCTGTGGGAGGAGGGAGGCTTGGAGAGCGCGACGAGCGGGGGCGGCATGCCAGCCGCTTCCTGCGGCGAGCGCTCCGCGGCAGAGGCGGGGGAACACCCCACTGCAGACGGAGAGGCGCGCTGCGTCTCTCCAGTTTTGAGGATGCTGCGCTCTGGCACAGTTTATGGGGGTAGGGGGACTGCCGGGGGTGCGCCGTTGCCGACGCCTCCCACCACGCGAGGAGTCCCATACGTGAGGAGCATAGTCGAGGTTCGGCCACCAACTGGAGCGGCTGGCACGCTTGAAGTGTGTCGTGAGGTGGCCGAATTGATTAGTCGGCTCGACGGGGGCGCTGCTACCCTGGTCCCTGGGAGGGCCTCGACGGGGGCCTCCGTCGCGTCGGCGCGGACGTCGCCGCTGCGTCCAATGTCGCAGTACCCTACTGCGACAGTGCTGGAGGAGGCGCGGGTGTCGCTCCTGCGCTGCGATGGGATGCTGCCCAGCGCCGGCGCCGCGGCCGACGCCGACGACGCAATCGTCCTCTCCTCTGACAACGAGTTAGGGGGGAGCGGGGGCGCCAGGGTTTCCGGGCCCCGAGGACCCTTGGGGAGGAATGCTGGGTCCGGGATGGAGGTCGACGTCTCGACCGGGGGGGACGGCAGTGGCGGCGAGCCCGTTGCCGCGACGCGGCTGTGCGTCGGGGCCGCCCGCCGTGCGAGCGACTCCGATGCGGAGGAGGACCGCGCCCCCGGTGGGTGCTACACCGGGGACACCTGCTGGGACGCCCACCTGCCGTCATCTGGCGGCGATACCGACACCGGCCGGAGACCGGGCTTCGTACCCGGCAAGAGGGGACGGAAGCCCGGCGTTTGGACGAATCCGGTCCGATTAGGACCGGGGATGAAGGCCCTTCCGAGCCGCACCGAGCTCAGAAACTGGGCCGAGACGCTGCCGGTGGGCGGTCTCGCTGGGCGGGCCCAGGAGGAGCTGGACTCGGTCGCCGCGACTATTAGCGCGGCGAAAAACCTAAAAACGACCGACGCGCGGGCGATCAGGATCGCCATCCGTCGCGCGTCGGCCGTGGCGGCCGAGTTGACCGGAAGGGCCGAGCGGGGGGAGAACCCGGATAAACCGGCGCGGGAGGTGGTGTACCGTCAGGGTGCGTGGGAGCGAAGATCTGTGAAGCTCGCCACGCAGAATAGAGCCCTGACGGATCAGGCACACACGTTGGGGGAGACCCTCCACGTGAAGGAGCGGGATCTCGAATTCCTGCGGGGGAAATACGCGCGCCTGGCGGCGCGCGCGTCAATGGCCGGCGTGGACGTGGCGGAGTCAGAAACTCTGGCGTTCCGTCCCGCCGTGCCCCTCCCCACGCGTGCGGAGCTCCTGCCCTCGTGCCTGCCCCCTTGGACGGACTCGTGCGTCCAGGTGGAGGTGGCTCCAGTGCCGGGTCCTTCGGCTGCGGCCAGGTCCTCCCCCCTGCGAGATGCACCGGGGAAAGCGAAGAAAAGGAGGAGGGCGGTGTCCCCCCGTCACCCCCCTGTGAACTCCTCCCGTGACGCCGGCTCCGGGGCCGCTGAGCAGCCCTGGGACGCCGTGTTGCGCCGGATGGAGGAGTTGGAGAGGAGGGTGGATGGCCGCCTCCTCCACCTAGGCAAGGTGTTCGGTCGAGGAGGACCGGCACTGGCGCCGACGCTGACGCCGACACCGGCGCCGAGACCAGCCGACCCGCCGTCCGCTCTTGCCCAGAAATGGGCCAGGATCGGCGGCGGGCGGTCTTTTGCGGCGGTTGCCGCGGCTCCGCCCCCCAAGAAGGTGGGACGGGAGCGACGTCTCGCTGGCAGTCCGGCGAGCTTGCCCGCGGGCGGACCGGGGGGAGGTGTTCCCCCTCCCCCCGCGACTGCCTCCCCCGGGGTGGGGAAGACTGCGCCCGTTCCGGCTCCCCCGACTCCCGCGCCCACTAAGGGGCGCAAGAAGCGCAGGGCGGCACCGACCGCCCCCGCAGCGTCGGGGAGCACGACGACGGGAACCGCGGCGGGGAGGGGAGTTGGCGCTCCCCCTCCGGTAACGCGGCCGGGCGGCCCCGCTGTAAGGGCCGTCAAGAATAAGAAAGCGGTGGCGGTTGCGCCGGCGCCGGTGTCGATCGCTTCGACCCGGACGCCTGGTGCACCCGCGGCCCCGCAGGGCACGTGGGCCCAGGTTGTAGGCCGAAAGGCTAAGAGGGCGGCGAAGGCGGCTGCAGGTGGCAGCGCTGAGGTGGTGGTGCGGGGGAGGGGCGCAGTGGCGCCGGCTCCCCAACGGTCGGGCGCTCCCGGGAGAGCCCCGGTTGCGATCCCGCGCGCCCCCAGATCCGCGGCGGTAGCGATCACCGCTCCGGCTGGGGGGGAGAAGGATTTCTCCGCGCGGGTCGCCGGCGCAATGGCGGCCATTAAGGTCGCCGACCTCGGCATCGCAGCGATGCGACCGAGGCGCGCTGTCACCGGGGGCCTGGTGCTAGAAATCCCGGGGGCCCAGGGCCCGGCCAAGGCCGCGGCGCTGAAGGCCAAGCTCGTGGAGCAGCTGGGGGACAGTGGCATCAAGGTCCACTGCCCCCAGAGGATGGCTGAGTTTCGCGTCGGCGGCCTCACGGAGTTGGCGTCCGAGGACGCCATCCGCGCCACCATCGCGACGCAGGGGGGGTGTGCGCCGGCTGATGTGACGGTCGGCGACAAGCGGCGGGACCCAGCGGGGCTGTTCTCCGCATGGGTCCGCGCGCCCGCGGCGGCGGCGTCAGTACTCGTTAAGGCAGGGAAAATTGTCATAAATTCCCTTGCCGCGCGAGTGACGCCGCTCGCACAGAGGAGGCTGCAGTGCTTCCGGTGCCTGGAGTACGGCCACGCTCAGGCCAAGTGCTCCAGCCCGGAGGACAGGCGCCTCCTCTGCTACAGGTGCGGGGTAGCGGGACACACGGCGCGACTGTGCGTCGCCGTCCCTAGCTGCCCCCTATGCACCAGCGCGGGTTTGTCGGCCGGGCACCGAATGGGTGGCCCGGCCTGCCGCCCTCCCCCTGTGTCAGAGAAGGGCAAGAAGAAGAAGGGCGGCGGGTTTCCCGGGGGGGTTGCTCCCCCCGCGCCGGCGGCGCCCCGAGTGACGTCGCCCCCCCCACCCACGTCCGCGTCCGTTTTCGCGGTGGCTTGCCCCGCTGCGCCCGCCCTGAATATGGAGACCAGTGCTCTGGTCTCCACCTCGGCGGCCGGGTCCGGCGCGGGTAAGCGGAAGGCCCAGGAGGATCCGGGTGCCTCGTCGCACTCGATGCCGTCTTCGCCCGGGGGCTCTCCCCGCAAGGGGTCGAGAAAGAAGAAAGAGAGGGGGGGCAGCCCAGTGCTCCCCCTCAGCGGTCCTCGACCCGAGGGGAGAGCGGCCTTTTTAAAGGCCGGGAAGGCGACTCCGCCCGTGCTAACAACCGGGGGGGGGGGGGGTGGAGACGGCGATCGACGCCGAGGAGGCACTACTCCTCGCGCAGTCGGTCGCCGCGTCATACGGTGGGGGGCCCCCTGCCGTGGAGAGTGCAGACGGGACACCCGAGTCATCGGGAGTTGCAGCCCGACCTGAGCAGGATCCGGCGGAGGCCGCTGACAAGGCTTTGTAATGCCTCGCGGCCCGCCGATCCTGCTCGCCAACTTAAACCACTCTATGCGAGCGCACGACCTGCTTACGCAGGCTTGCATAGAGATGGAGGTCGGGCTGGTCATCGCCACCGAGCCGTATCCGCTTGTGGACCGATGTTTTCGGTCCACGAACCCGGATCGGCAGGTGGCGATGATGTGGGACGTAAATCGCGGATCCCTGCCGTGCTCGATCGCCCGACACGGCAGGGGATGGATGGCCGCGAGATGGGGGGAATTCCTCGCGGTGGGTGTTTACCTTGCGCCGAGGTTTTCCGTCCCGGAGTTCGAGGACCGGCTGCATGAGTTGGGGGCTTTTCTCGCCCCCCTCAGAGCTCAGCCGGTAATACTTCTGGGGGACTTCAACGCCCACGCTTCCGAGTGGGGCGCCCCCAGAACGGACTCCAGGGGCGAGGTGCTTCTCGAGTGGACGACGGCGATGGGGTTCTCGTTGAAGAACCCCCATGCAGTCACGACGTTCCGCGGTCCGCGGGGCGAGTCGATTATCGACTTGATCTGGGTTAACCCCGCGGCCGCCGCCAAGACGTCGGACTGCTGGGTGGCGGAGGATTGTGAGCCGGCGTCGGATCATATGTACGTGATGCTGGCCACCTCCGCCCCCCCCCGCCGCGTCCCCGAGTCGGCAGACACCCACCGCGGTGGGCGCTCAAACAGCTTGATGCTGAGCAGGCCGCACTAGCCTCCTCCGTCGTCGCCTGGCCTCCAATGCCGGGCGACGTGCTGGACGATCCCGCCGCCGGCGCGCTCTGGTTCCGCGGCGCGTTGCAGTCTGTCTGCGACGCGTCAATGCCGCGGGCCGGGCCGCCGGGCGGGGGTCGGAAGGCGGTGTACTGGTGGTCGCCAGAGATCGCGCAACTCCGCGCGGCGAATCTCGTGGCTAGGCGCCGGTACACCAAGGCCCGTCGTCAAGACCGACGACGGGTCTCGGAGGAGCAGCTCCTCGAGTTGCGCCACGCCTTTGCGGCGGCGCGACACGAACTTCGAGGAGCTATTGCCCGGGCGAAAGATGATTCCTGTCGGGAGTTCGTCGCTACCCTCAACGAGGACCCTTGGGGGCGTCCGTACAGGGCCGTGAGCATCAAGCTCGGACCCTGGGCGCCCCCCGTCACAGAGGGCCTCGATCCCCGGCTCCTACACCAGGTTCTAGAGGCGCTATTCCCCCCTCCCCCGGTGCACGGGGAGGGTGGCGCCGACGAGTCCGGGGATCCTTGGTTGAGCAGGGGCGCGGATACCTCCGACGCCCCTGGGGTTAGCGACGAGGAGCTCGCGACCGCTGTGGCGCGAATGCGCAAGCGGAACGCGGCTCCTGGTCCCGACGGTGTGCCCGGGCGAGTGCTGGCCTGCACTATGGGCGCCCTAGGAGCCGGCCTCAAGCGGTTATTTAACGCCGCTCTGAGGACCGGTAGATTCCCCCCTGCTTGGAAGGAGGCGAGGCTAGTCCTCCTTCGCAAGCCCGGAAGACCCGCTGAGTCACCCTCGGCGTACAGGCCGATATGCCTCCTGGACGAGGCGGGCAAGCTGCTCGAGAGAGTTATAGCTGCCCGCCTGTGCGATCACCTAGAGGCCGTGGGCCCAGATCTATCCGACCGCCAATACGGCTTTAGGCGGCAGCGATCGACCATCGACGCCATTAAGATGGTACGGTCGCTGTCGCGCCGGGCGGCCGAGGGAGGCGGTGTCAGCGTGGCGGTGTCACTAGACATCGCCAACGCGTTTAACACCGTCTCCTGGGCGGCGATCGAGCGGGCGTTGCTCTATCATAACGTCCCGCTCTACCTTCGCCGCCTGATCTGGGACTTTCTCCGCGGCCGTGTGGTGACGTACGTCGGCCAGGAGGGCGACGGGGTGACTCTCGTGTACCGCGGAGTCCCGCAGGGGTCCGTGCTAGGGCCCCTGTTGTGGATACTCGCATACGACGCGGTACTGCGGGTCGAGCTGCCATCGCTAAGGGTGTCGTTGGTATGTTACGCCGACGACACCCTGGTGGTAGCTGCCGGGCAGAACTGGAAGGAGGCGATAAGCCTCGCCGAGGAAACGCTGCGACGCGTCATCACCTCGATCGGGACGCTTGGTCTGCGAGTCGCCTTGGACAAAACCGAGGCGATGTGGCTCGCGGACAGGGTTGGGAGCGGTGTCCCCAACAGAGCGTCCCTGAGGATCGGGGATGCCTGCATCAGGGTCGGACGTTCGATGAAGTATCTCGGTCTGACCCTGGATACCTACTGGCGATTCACGCGCCACTTCAAAACCCTCGCCCCCAGGTTGGAGAAGCAGGTATTCGCCTTCGGGCGAATCATGCCCAACCTGGGTGGGCCACACGAGGGAGTTCGGCGACTCTATGTGACGGTCGTTCGGTCCATGGCGCTGTATGGCGCGCCTATATGGGCCGGCGACCTGGAGGACTGCCGCGTTGGGCGTGAACTCTTGGCCAGAGTTCATCGCCGCGCAGTCCTCCGAGCCGTGCGAGCGTATCGCACGGTGTCACACGCCGAGCTGTCCGCTCTGGCTGGGTCCCCCCCATTCCATCTGCTCGCGGAGATGGAGGCGGAGGTTTATTCCACCGTCCATGATCTCCGCGAAGCTGGGAACCCGAATGCCATCGGACCAGAAGTGGTGCGGGGCCAGGCCCGACAACGCATGGGAGCCAAGTGGCTCGAGTGGTTAGCCCTCCCGCGACATCGGGAGGGCCGCGTTGTCGGGGCGCTCCTACCCATCATGAACGAATGGGTGGGGCGTGGGTACGGCAGGCTCACCTTCCGCCTGACGCAGATATTGACCGGAGTTGGATGCTTCGGCAATTATCTGTGTCGCATAGGGCGGGAGGAGTCGTCGCAGTGTTTCAGCTGCGACTCGGGCGATGAGGACACGGCCGACCACACGCTGGCGGTTTGCCGGTCGTGGTCGGACGAGCGGCGTGTCCTCGAGTCGCGGCTGGGTCCCGATCTCTCGCTACCGACGGTCGTGCGTCGGATGGCGGGAGATCGGGAGTGCTGGAAGGCCGTCTCCGCATTTGCGGAGGCGGTAATGTTGAAGAAGGAGGAGGCGGAGCGGGACAGGATCCGCACCGGGCATCCGTCCCGCGTAGCCGCCCCTCGGAGATCCGGTAGGATCGGGAGGAGGAGATGACCCGGGGCCGGGGGAGGTAGGGCGGTGACGTAATTTAGTGCGTCACCCCCGCTCCCCGTCGGCATCAACCCCGGGTCGGAGGCGCCCTTTTCAGGGCGCCTCGGGAAGGAGGCGGCCTTAGCCGCGAGTTGCCGTCGGCGTCGCGTCGTGGTAGGGCGCGACGCGCGACGGCGGAGTTACGAACAGGGGGTCCTCGTGTCAGAGGGCTCCCCGGGGAGCAGCCGACCATCTGCTGCTCCCCCGGGAGCCGCGCCATTGGCGCCGTTTTTAGCGCGCTCCCGAGGAAGGCGGTCGAGCAGGTAAAGGGTGAGTGCGGCGGTCAATTGACCATATGACCAAGTGCCGCCTCCCCGCCCGGCCGCGACCCTTCGGGCCGCGTCCGGGTCACTGCTCGACCGCGGGGGGTCGCGGGGTGGGGGTGCCGGGGGGCACGCTCACCCCTCCACCACATCGTGCGACCCCCCCAGAAGTGGCGACGCGGCCGCGTGGTCCGTCTCGCGTCGCCGGAGTTTTGGGAAGACCCCGCGCGTTGCCGCGCGGGGTTGTTGAGCGCGGAGCCAGCATTTGCGCTGAGGGGGGGGCAAGCGAATGTATCGCTAGTTTGCTCTCGCACAAGTCCTCCCCCTCGAGCGTGCGACTCCGCGCCCGAGGACGACCACCGTGGAGTTTTAGTGGGTGCAAGCCCCACATAACCCCGTCCCTCCCCCGGGGGGCGGGGTATCCGTTAGGGATTTCTCCACGTCAAAAAAAAAAAAAAAAAAAAAGAGGCCAATCTAAGAAAACTGTTAAAGGGTCAAGTCGTGACCGACGGTAAACCGTCGCTAATCCTAAGCCGCTTACGCAGTTTAAATGACGGGCGTTGCGATGATGCGATCATGCGGTCGATATCCGTAGACCAGCTACCACCTGGTACGCGTGCAATACTGGCCGCGTCCGGTACCGTAGAATTAAATCAGCTGGCCGAACTCGCGGACAAGGTGGTCGAAAATTCCGCGAGCCCGGATTCGCAAGTTGCGGCATTATCGCGTTCGTTGAGCGCACGGACATCAAGTTCGGTTCCGGCGGACATAGCGAGTGAGCTTAAGCGTTTGGCCGACGCGGTAAATTCCCTCGTCGTTAGGAAGTCTCGCGATCAGCGCGTGAGCGGACGCCGAGCGTTTCAATCGAGGTCTCGCGATCGTCGCGGGCGTGATCTGTCGCGCGAGCGCGGCAAGGACAAATTATGCGCCGCGCACACAAAATATCCCGACAACCCGACGTCTTGTAAGAGCTGGTGCTCGAGGTACGCGGCATGGAAGTCGGGAAACTAGAACGACCCTCTGTAGTAGAGACGGCCGTCGAGGGTCAAATTAAAACCAGACGTCTCCATATCAGGGATAGAACGTCCGGCATGCGATTCCTAATCGATACCGGCGCGGATATATCATTGCTACCGGCCGATCCGAGAATTCGTGGCGAGCCGAGTGCATATAAATTATTCGCTGCAAACGAAACGCAGATTAACACCTACGGTGAATCATTTAGGACTCTCGATTTAGGGTTTAGAAGGCCAATCAAATAGAATTTCACCATCGCCGCCGTGCCTTACGCGATACTGGGTGCGGACGTTCTAACGCAGTACGGCCTCGTGGTCGACTTGCGCAATAGCCGACTAATCGATTCCGAAACCGGGATCGGGGTATCTGCGGTATTCAAGAATGTTCCGATTTCGAGGGTGGGAACGATTAACCCCTCGTCGAGATACGCAAAATTATTAGCGGAATTTCCGGAAATAACGGGCGCGTCCCGACTAACGCCTCCGGAGGGGGGTGACGTTTTCCACCACATAATAACCTCGGGACCCCCGGTGTCAGGCCGTGCGCGTCGGTTAAACCCCGAAAAATTACGGGCGGCAAAAGCCGAATTTAAAGCATTGGTCGAGGCAGGAATATGTCGAAGATCGTCGAGTCCATGGGCAAGCCCAATTCATTTAACGCGGAAAAAAGACGGGTCGTGGAGAATCTGCGGGGATTACCGCGATCTTAACGCGATCACGATTCCGGATAAATACCCGACACCGCATTTACACGATTGTTCAACAAACCTAGCGGGAAAAACAATATTTTCATCGCTAGATCTATACAGAGCATATAATCAGATTCCTATGGCGCCCGAGGACGTGGAAAAGACGGCAGTTATCACGCCATTCGGATTGTTCGAATATGTATATATGACGTATGGCTTGAGGAACGCGGCACAGTCTTTTCAGAGATACGTCGATCGTGCTTTGGGAGATTTAGACTTTGTATTTGTATATATTGATGACATTCTTGTGTCATCATCAACGCCCGAAGAGCACGCGGCGCATTTACGCACCGTGTTCGAACGGTTGAAGGAATTTCATCTTAGATTAAATATAGGGAAATGCGTAATGGGGGTCGCAGAAATTGAATTTCTGGGCCACCTGATAAATCGCGACGGTATTCGTCCTACCACAAAAAAGGTGGAGGCGATCGCGAGCTTTCCTAAACCAAAAAATATGGTGGAGCTGCGTAGATTCCTAGGCATGCTAAATTTTTATCGGCTTAGTATCCCTCAAGCCGCGTCCGAACAAGCACCGCTTAACGCGTATCTTAAAGATTCGCGTAAGAATGATAAGCGCGAAATATGTTGGACCGACGAGGCGGAAGAGGCTTTCCAGAAGGCGAAATCCAGCCTTGCGAGGGCTGCCCTTTTGGTCCACCCTCGGGCGTCGGCGGAAACACGGATTATCACGGATGCATCGGATGTCGCGATGGGCGCAGTCCTGGAACAATGCTCCGTGCCCGGCAAATGGGAGCCGTTAGCATTTTTTTCTAAAAAACTATCGTCCGCGCAGACGAAATACAGCGCGTACGACCGCGAACTCACGGCTGTGTATGAGGCAGTGAAATATTTCCGATATTTTATCGAGGGTCGAGATTTTAAGGTCGTTACAGACCATAAGCCCCTGGTTTATGCGTTCATGCAGCGCGCCGAGAAGGCGTCACCACGCCAGGTGCGTCAATTGTCTTACATCGCGCAATTTACAACGCGGATTGAATTCATTCCGGGAATCGACAACGCGGTCGCGGATTCACTTTCGCGAATCGAGTCATTAAGGTTACCTCTTGAAATAAATTTAAAAGAGCTCGCCGAGCAGCAGGAAGTTGATCTAGAGCTAAAACAGCTCTGTAAGAATTCTAATCCACCGTTAAAATTGATAAAAATTCAATGGGGCCCGGCCCATACTACGGTATTTTGTGAGATGTCGGGGGAATCCATTCGTCCGTACATCCCCGGATCGCTGCGGGAAAGAGTATTTAATATGTTTCACAAGCCCGCGCATCCGGGCGCCAAAATTACTGACCGGGTGATTCGTCAAAGATACGTGTGGCCAGACATGCATCGCGATGTTACGCGATGGTGCAAAGCATGTCTGGACTGCCAACAATCAAAAATATCGCGACATGTTCGTCGCATTCCGGAGCAGTTCGTGGCCCCAGATGGGCGTTTCGACCACGTACACATGGACATTATCGGCCCATTGCCACAGTGCAATGGATTCAGCTATTGTTTAACCATGTTAGACCGGTTCTCGCGATGGGTAGAGGCCGTGCCTTTAGTCGAAACGTCAGCTCAGACGGTAGCAAGAGCATTTTTTGATGTATGGATTTCCCGTTATGGGTCTCCAAAAATTTTAACCACGGACCAGGGCGCCCAATTCGAGTCACGTCTTTTTACAGCCCTTTTAGCATTAGTAGGGACCGAGCGAATTCGTACTACCGCTTACCATCCGGCTTCTAATGGAATGCTGGAACGATGGCATCGCGTGGTAAAAGCTGCACTTATGTGCCACAGCGACAAAGATTGGACCCGAGTTCTCTCTACAGTCCTGTTAGGGCTGCGCTCACACGTTCGTGTCGACACCGGTGCGTCTCCGGCAGAATTCCTGTTTGGCACAACGCTACGTCTTCCGGGAGAATTTTTCTTGCCCGACGACTTGACACCGGACCCGAACATATTTTTGGAGGAATTTCGAGAGTATATGCGGCAGGTACGACCGGTACCCGTAGCTCACAACTACAAAAAGCGCGCATTCTTTTTCAAAGAATTGAAGGTTTGCACGCATGTATTTTTAAGAAATATGGCTAAAAAAGCGTTAGAGCGTCCGTATTCTGGTCCCTATAAAGTCATTAGACGAATTTCCGAATCAATTTATGAGATACTAATAAACGGTTCGCCGCGAAGCGTCTCCACGGATTTACTAAAACCGGCATATTCGGTATTGGAAGTCCCCGATGATTCACCGTCGGATCAGGCGGGTCCATCGGAGGACAAGTCAGCGCGTTCAAATGCGTTGCCACAACCCGTATTGAAAACGTATTCGAGAAAAAAGGTATCATTAGCACCCGGCACGAAACTATCATAATAACTGCCAATCTCGTTTGCGCCTACGGAAAATGTAAATAATGTACATAATGTAAATATGTTTATAACCCTTTTTATTGTAATAGATAGTAAGTAGTGTTAGAAAAAGTATCGTGCTTGCACTGCGTTGCACTCGGAGGGGAGTGTGTAGGGAGCGTCGTTCCCCCTCTCCGCGGATCACGCTGGAGTAGGGAGCTGGCCAGTTGCCAGCGCGGCGACGCGCACTCCGCGACAAGAGTCAGTCGTTAACGCTTCGCAGTTAAGGTGGCCGTTCCAATGAGCGGCTGCAGCCGCCAGCGACTGCGACTGGCGTCGTCGGAAATGGTATTTTCTATACCTAAGCGTCAACGCCATGGCCCCACCAGTGCAACGACGCGCCGCACAGGACCTTTTCGAGCACTTGAAAAAAGGGTCTATTGTCGTATCAGGTCTCGAGGACCGTCGAAGACAGTGAAAGACTAGCCTTTTTTTATATGTACATCGTGCTCTGTTTATCTGCCGGATTGAAGAAGTCAATGACATTTGGGTGTTTCTTTTAAAATATCGGAATGAAATTTGTGGCAAAAAATAGGATAAACCTATTCCTTTCTAGTGATGTATAATTTAATATTTTTTACATCTATTAATTTGTTTTTTCTATTTTTTAACTCAATCGTGATAAAAAATTGAAAACTGTTTTTTTGGTACTTTATTAGTATTTTAAGTCGCACGTTGGGCAAACATTCGGTTTTCAAGTTATAAGGAAAAGTCGAATAGTAAGGGAAGTAGCCGAATATCGTTTTGTTTAAATTAATGATCAGTCATTTGCGATAAAAATCATCTTTTATTAGTAATTCATTAACCCTCGGAGACCACATTAACCCTCGACTTTGCGAGGACTCCTGGCGAGGCTAGCCTCGCCGCGTGGAAAGTCAGGAAACTGTTTCCCTCGGCCATGGAAACCATCCTCGACTTTCCAAAGCAGCCTTGCGTGCGAGGCGACTGTCGTTTTTTTGACATAATCAAAGGTGCCTCGCGGCCGCAAGAGCAAAAATCGCATGTTGGGGAAATATATCTTAAAACAATAATCGAAGAAAAAATTCATCTGCGCTAGTAAATTTGCCCCCACGTACTATGCAATTGCATATTAATATTTTTTTTTATCTCCAATACGTTAGGAAATATCCAGCTGTTTAGGGTGACTGTACCTAATATCGCCAGGCAAAAGTTAAATCGCTGTGGATTGAATAATAATTGATATTTTTCCATGCAGTTCGTTTCAAAGTAAAGAGAAATTATTCATCTTTCATGTAGCATATGTTAGAATCGTTGAAACCTACAAATTGTTAATTAGGACTCAAAAAACGTAAGACATGCAAAAATCGGGTCCTGAAAAAAGTGTACCTAATATCGCCTACTCAAGAAATATTGATTAATTCATGTATATATGAGTTTTTAAAGTCATTTTCACATGTGCTTTTATTATTTCTTGCTCTATAAATGTCTTTTTATCCATCTTTGATTTCATTTTTATTAGAATAATATAGAAATTTGAAAATATAGATTTTTAAAATATTTTATTTTTTACGTTCCGATGTACATATTGGACAAATAAATTTTATTTCGGTTGCTCCGCACATTTCGTGACCTCACCTGTAACAAGCATTACATCGAAACCATTGTTCTCCGGTAGGCGGTATTGAGAACACGCATACTGCTAAAAGAAAAACGCTATTTTCATTATGAAAAATATTTAAATCGATTTCATTTCTTAAGTACATCATTAATTAGGTATTTCTAGTAGATATTCTTGCATTCACAGATTTATTAGACTTACCTTTTTCGAATGTGACGTAAAATTGTGATAGTCCAATAAATTTTTACACTATTAAGATTCTCTAAAATCCTTCCCTTTCTGTAATTGTTGATCACATGATGCTGCAATTATAGTATGTCTTCCTACATATGTTTAGGTACTAATTCAGTGCATAACCGATAAATTTTAGAGCTTACTTTAAGAGATATAGCGAGTGGCGATATTAGGTACAGTCACCCTACTGTTCCCGCGGACACCCGCGGGTTAATAAAAAATCACGCTTTTGTTCACCGCGAATAATATCTGAATTCTTAAAGACGGCAAAGTTACGTTCTTGATTATCCTTTGAATATCTGGCAACCAGATGTTGTCGAAGCCGTCTTTGAAAATACCAAATTGCCGGCCATAAACGATAAATGAATTTTCGCTCCGCTCACAACTGCTCCTTCCAGAGGCTGCTTCCTTTCGGATAATTGAGGATACAACATAAAGGCAAAATACAGAACACAATATAAAGGTCCAAAATATAATAAAATTTGAAAATATAATAAAAAGCGGCCTTTTCGTTAATCCGTATATTGCTCTGTCAGCGGATGGCAGGTGCAGGTAAATGGTCCGTAAGCACTGTTGTCCGTCGTCGAAGTGCGGGACAATACGATCATAAACCGCGACTCTAATGAGACGCTCTGGCCGATTAACCTGGCTAGTTCTTTGGAAACATCTGGTTCCATTAGGCCCGAAATATACTAAAATTTTACACCTGAGGTTCCCTACGCGTAGCGAGTTCAATATAGTGTATTTAGTTTTTACTAAAAAGTCGAAATTGAAGAATTCTACGTATCCGTATTTCACGGTTTGATCTTTAGTTTACGTTGACAAATTTACGCCAAAATGGACCAACAATTTATAAGGAGTAAAAAATACTCATAAAAAGTAATTTTTAATATATAACATTTGATATATTACGAATCTGATTGCGTGACTGGATTCGTTATAAAAAAGTACATCAGTTTCGCCTAACAGATTATTCTATATGGTGCATATTTTCCGAGATATTGGGGCAAACGTGTTTTTCACCTCCAGATATGGATGATTGCGGGTAAAAGAAAATACGTGTCAAATATTTAATGTTTCAATAATTTGTGGAATTGCCTTTTGACTTGATAATAGTTACACCCTTCTTGGTATGAAATTTACTTAGTTGCATATTATAGCAGGTTGTATTTTGCTCTACTACTACACACATAGACCATTTCAAGTGCTCGAAACCAAGTGGGATCCCGAACGCTGCGCGGCTAGGAAATTCGACCTAGCGCGAGGCTGTTTCGCAAAGTGATCATAATCGCGGTATGCAATTTCCAGATATCCAACTCCGCGAGGCGTGCCTCGCGAGGAATCCTCGCAAAGTCGATACGCACCTTATGGCCCACCTTTTCTAGTACCCAATACGTCAGCGGGTGCTTCTGTTTTGATATTGCAACGCGTGTTTATACTCGAGAGATAAGTGATCATCAGGTCGGCGCATACGTTCGTTCGCTTTATTGATACAAAGTGTTTATTACAGGTATAAGAGAGTTCCTATTCTTTGGCAATACGGGCGTCAGGCCGCTTGCTGTATCTAAACTCTTTCTTCATTCAAACAAGCAATCCTTTGAAGAATTTCCATATACAGTAATTCGTCATTATTGTCCCGTTTTTACCATGCGTAATAGTCCCGCTCACTATCCCCACCATTTCTTGGAATCCTTCAGTCGAGAGTGAGAGAACGAAAGAGTCGACGGCAACCGTTTCGTTACCTCTCGCTCGCTCTTCGAATTTCTCGGCCGGACGGAATCGTGTCCACATCGCGACGTACGCCCGCCGCCAGCCCCGATCGTCGGGTTTATATCGACGAATTACTGTATTTTTATACTACATAAAAAGGCGAATTGAATAACAATAACAGAATTTATCATTTGAAGTATCTGATGTTAAAATAATTTTAAATGTATTCATTGACGTACCGGATTAAAAAAAACACAAAGTAAAAGAAATGAATGTGTTTCCAAAACATGGTTTGTTATAATTGGAAATATATTTATACAATATTTTTAGAAAACACTTTGTATCAAAATATTGATACACGCTTTGTTATAATTGGCAAATTTACCAGTTCATCTAGGTGCCAGAAAAGTGACAAAAAAATATAAATATTGAAGAAAAATGTTTTCCTTTCAAGGCTGGCGACTAAAGAAGTATGGCCAAAATTTCTACATATCACTAAGTGGACATTTTTTTTCCGGAGTAGTTTTATTACTCATTTTTACATAGTGTAGAGCAAAAAGAAGTAGAATTGAAACCTGTTGTCAGAATATAACAATATCTCCAAGAATACCGAGGTGTTTTAGAAATCACCATTTTTTTCAGGTACCTCCGTCTACCTCCGCAACGAAACTGGAAAGGTTTGAAAGTACATATTTTGAGGTACAATTCGCATTAAAAAATTTCACCGTCAATCACCGTCTGTACCGTATGCAAACGTTTTTGTAAGTTTTTTTTCGTAAAAACAGGTTAATACCTAATTGCTACTGTTGACCGTCGATCGCTCTTGTGGGTGTCGCCTTTCAATAGAAAATTTTGCGCTGATTCCAAATATATACCATGTTCCTATACCTAAAATAAACGATTCATGTGTTTTTTGGCCAAAAACCATGAAAAATCACGTTTTTTTACATATTTTGCGATATTGAGCAGTTTTCTTCTGCCTCCATGTAATTTTGTCCAATAGAAAAGTTGTATAGAATTAAAATATGCGTCAATATTCGTTTTTTGAACGGATTTTGTACTTGTACAATGTTTAGACAATTTTGTCGAAACAAAGTACGTAAAATGATCACTGATACTAACCTTGATCGTTTTAATTCTGCAATAAACATTTTGCCTCTTCACTCAAAGGAAGTTTCCTTATTTTTAACTCCGGTCGTAATTTTGATATAAATGGATCAGAAGAAATTAGTAACGTATGCATTATGTCCTCATTTGTTGCCTTTCGAGATGATTTCCTGGTATTAAAAGTTCTGAAGTATTTGTACTCTTTGTTTCGCGCTTCCTGGGCTTCTTCCGATAAGGTTCCAATTGGAAAAACGGCTTGTTCGATTATTTCCTGGCCATGTAATAAAATTTTGTGCACCGAAGCTGGCATATAGTACCAGGGGTACAATTTTATAGCCAACTGTGCGGTTTCGCGAGCATATGCACCAAATTTAACTGAATCAACTGCATAATTGCTCGTGATTAACTCCAATATTATTTTAAATCTTTTAATAAGATTTTCATCAATTTTAGTTATTTCTGAAGTTATCGCGTAATTTTCAAAAAATCGCCTTGATGCATTTCCGGTGTTAGTTGTTCCTGTCCCTTGCTTAACGATATCTAAAAGTAATCCAAGATTTTCTCGAAACTGATTTTGAATTTTAATTTTATTTTCTTTTTTTATGCTTTTTGTCGATTCATTGACCCTCCAACATTTCAACGGCAAATTATAACTCAGATGGAGAACATACTCCATAAATTTGATTCTGGCATGCATTGTTGACATTCCGAGTTTAAGGGCTTCAACATTTAATTCTTTTTTCATAAGTTTTGGCCATTTGTTCATTTCCGAAGGCTTGGCCCCGCAAATCACACAGTTGCTTGCAGAACTTGTTTCGGTCACAATTTGAGCTACTTTCCCGTCAAACATTGTAAAATATAATTAATGTTTTACACGTATAGTGTGCCCATCCGACGGGATTAGATAATCTCGTAAACATTGTATTTCATTCTCCATTCGATATTTTTCTCCTATAACAATATCTGGAGTCTCTTTCGTGCAGGCAAATCTTACGGGTCGACAAAACCTCGTGGACGAAGGTCTAGAGTTCTTCCACAACTCAACCTCTTCGTTTCCTATACACGTTAACTTCAATGGTACGATCGCAGTGGAAAAAACATGGGCATCTGAAACACTGGCAGATTCTTCTGTGAGTTTTTGTGAAAACTGACCCTGTCCAGAAGCACCATCAAATCCCCATTTGGTGTGCAGCACCAGGTCATAAGTATCGGTGCCTGTCATGCTCGGACAACTTTCGATGATCCTTTTAGTGGTGTGATCAAACAAGTCCTGAAGCGGAACACTGGCTGAATGTTCAGTCAACGATATATTTTCTGGATAACATTTTTTTTTCCGCCTCGAGAATCTTTTTATACGATGGGAAAATGTTATGGCCGATGTCTTTCACCATTTTTTTAATGACTTCATATTGATATTTAGAAAGTTTAGCCTGAGTCATCATGGCTAGTGCCAAATCGGGATCCATTTCCGAATCAGAGCTACTCTGAAAAGAATGTGCATCGGCTGGCTTGGAAGAAGCGGCATCAATTAAATCTTGTGAAAATGTTTCTCGGTGACTCTGAACTTTGTACTTTTTGGCACGATTGGAACATTCGTCGAACGATTTACATGGCCTCCCACGTCTTATGATGTTTAATGATTCAGATGCTGAATTGTCAGACGTGCCAGGTAGATGAGATAATGATACCTCGAAATAACCTTGTAGCCAGACTTGAAACTTTGAAAGAAATTTCTTTCTGCTTTCATAGACTGCTTTGAATTTTTTATTGAAATGGAGTAGGAATATCTTCTGGTATTGCTGAATAATATACGCGCACTGCTCATCACTTAAGTAATGGTAATTAACTTGTAACAAATTGTCAAAAGAGTCGCGATTAAAAATTATATCGCACAAAACTTTGTGTTTAATTGCAAATTTCTCCATGTTCACTATTCAAGTATACAAATAATACTAATCAGGTAGCTGTGAAGTCGCTCATCTGAATGGGCACTATTGCCGTGCTAGACGCATTGTTGGACACTAGTGCATGGTCACATGCATTTGTTTTTCCGCGCCGCGTGTAAAAATCACCATGGTGCCCGCCAAAAGACAACCGAAGGCGAGTGCGGGCGTGCATTGCGCCTCAAGTCTAGTAGGCTCAGGCTAAACTTTATAAATATCAATATGAAGTCATTAGAAAAATGGTGAAAGACATCGGCCATAACATTTTCCCATCGTATAACAACATTCTCGAGGCGAAAAAAAATGTTATCCAGAAAATATATCGTTGACTGATATATTTAGATATATTAGACAAAATTGTCTAAACATTGTACAAGTACAAAATCCGTTCAAAAAACGAATATTGACAGTTACAAATAAATTTAAAGAATTTAAAAAAACGCATATTTTAATTCTATACAACTTTTCTATTGGACAAAATTACATTGAGGCAGAAGAAAACTGCTCAATATCGCAAAATATGTGAAAAAACGTGATTTTTCATGGTTTTTGGCCAAAAAACACATGAATCGTTTATTTTAGGTATAGGAACATGGTATATATTCGGAATCAGCGCAAAATTTTCTATAAGAATACATAGAGAACCCAATTTTTTTCCAAAATTTCCCATTTTGGAACCACTGTGCGACGGTCGCACTTGTGCAAGGGAGAGGTATGCATCTGTTTCTCCCTTGCACTAGTGGGACCGTCGCCGGTCGCAGTCGCCGGCCGCACATTGGAACGCCAGCCTTGAAAAGTATGAAATATATTTATATTTGTAATAAACACTTTCTATCAATAAAGCGAACGAACGTATGCACCGACCTAATAATGCCTATTTTATATGATTAGTAGAGCCTATTGGAATACGCTATTGGTACTAACTCAATTTCGAAAAGAATGTGGTCTAGTCCGTTGTTTGCTCTCTGCCTCAATTAATTAATTCGCATGGACTGAAAGCCCGTTTCGTTAAAAGTAGTGGGATTTAAATATTTTTTTGTCAATTTAATCGGGAGAATGCAAGGAATCCATTGGTATCATTTTCATATTGATACGATGAAAAATAAAGAAACTCCGTTTCTGTATACATAAAATGAGATTATATTGCAATGAGAATATTTTGAGCTTACAATTCTTCATATATTTATTAAAATCTTTATTTCTGGCTTCTTGGGTCGCTTCACCCAATTAGCCGATTGGAAGGTTACCCAAATATTGTATAATTTCGTAAGAATGTATTAACACTTTGTGAACAGTACCTATCTATTACATTGGTACCAGAATAACATGGATACAGGTTTGCAGATATTTCTGCACTTTCCATAGTAATTTATCAAATTTTTTTATTTTTATTGAAATTGTTGACGTTATTTTTTTAAATAACGGCAAACTTTGTTATGAGTTGTATATTAACACTTTTTTTATGAACTTGCTCAATAATATTCAGCATTTTCAACGCGAAAGATGGAATGTTGCATTTTCCCCCTATTTCTTGGGATTCAAGCCCACTGTACGATATAGAATACAGGTTATTACTCCATTATTGGAAAATATTGTCAAATCTTGTTTTCGCAGTTGCAAGAACAAATATATGTTGATTACACAAGTTCCCGGAAGGTAACTAAAAAGCCGACAATTACTGATATTTTTTCAATGGGTTTCTTATGGAAAAATAACTGTATATAACGAATTATTTGCTATTACTTTGCAGAATCGATACTAATCATTTCTGACCCCTTTAACTTTACTTTAACAAACTTTAAAAGACACGATTTAAAATTCTGCACAAAACAAAAAATTTGACATGTGTTTACACGCAGATCAGATGTAGCCGTCATGATATTTTTACCTTTTTTTATAGGAGCTCATATTATTAGTTTACAAGAAATATGTATATAAAAAAACATAATTCCATAAGTTATGAATTCTGACTTCTTTCCTTATTTCTGGATAATCTGTCCGAATGTGACGATGAATCGCAGCAGAGCGGCTAGAGTCGCAGAGCGGCTAGAGTCGCTAGACTGCTTCTGGAGGAGTAGAGCGGCAGCCGCTGTGCGACTAGGAGATTCTGCCGTTATGGCGGAAAACAGACACTCGTAGCATTGTGTTGTGTCTCGAGTAGCCTAGGCTGCTCATGAACCAGACGCACATAGGCTATAGCAATCCTGGCGCGGCCGCGGTCGCTGGCGGCTGCAGCCGCCCATTGGAACGGCCACCTTTAGACTCACTGCGAGCCCTCCGATCAGGTGTCTCGTTCAGACGTAGACCGAACAGTCTCCGAAGGCTCTCTTGGAGAGTTCATTCTGCTTGCGACTCATATATACTCGTGTGTGGAGTGGAGGCACGTAACCTCATTCCTGCATTGTTATTTACACGCCCGAAGGCTTGGGGTTGTATTCTCGTCCGCGTGGGCGATCCACGCGGGAATAAAGAGGAGCTGTTCAGCACGGAAATCGATTGTATTGTCTTGATCCCGAGATCCGTCGAATACGCAGCGGCAGTAGGGCCGCGGAGAAGATTGGTATATTCTACTACCTCCATTCAATCCCTACAACAGTTCGTGGCTTCGCGGCCGCGGCGCGAACTCGGCTTATCGGCTCGGCGCCGTACGCTTGTGCGGCGCGTGACGTGACTTCGTCACAATGCTCTAAGATCCAGTATTGCCGTAGGGCATTATTAGTTGGCCCAGAATTGGTTATTCGTAGACAAATCACCGGAAGATGAGTGCAATATTAAACAGTTGGCCCAATAGATGGGGTTTGTACGCGAAACTACTAACCACCTCCCAATTGTTTCCCAACCGTAGTCAAATTGTCGGGATGCAAATGCAACATTCAACGGTTGGGCCCTGTAAAGAAGGTTTGTAGGCGAAACTACTAACCACCTCCCAACTGATTCCCAACTGTTGGCTACCGTTGGCCAACAAAAATGCTACTAGGGAGGCGAACGTGTCAAATTGCGCCCTTTATTTATAACTGGCTGACCCATTACCTGGTTTCACCCGGGAATTACTTATGATGTTTCCAAAATAAAAAAGCGTAAAAAATAAAATAAATAGCCTATAATCTAATCTAGGACGTGTGTAATGTATTCAGAATTTTAATGAAATCCGTTCAGCCGTTTAGGCGTAAAAGAAGGACAAACAAACAGACAACGTTTCACTTTTATATATTAAGTAAGGATAAGGATTAGTAAGGATACAATTTATTTGAGTTTCTTGATGACTTTACTCTGAATTTTTATTCGTAGCTTATTAAAACATTTCTAGTACAACTTGTAATATTTCATATTTAAAACTGTATTTTAAAAAATGCCAACGCAATGAAAAGACCATTTTGCGCCCCTAATTTTGCCTATAGAGACGATCGACATACATTTGTTTCAAGAGGGGACAGGGGCCCGATTCTGAACACGACCGCGACGTGTACTTGTCATTCTTTCGTACGATTCGTACATACAGGGTTGCCAGATCTCCGGCATTCAGCCGGAGTCCCAGGTTTTAAACCGTTGTCTCAGGCCTCAGGCAGGCACAATAAAAATCTCCGGCAGAATAGAGAGTATGTTGAAGCATACCATCTATCGGAATTAGCGTTTTTTTATTTAATATAGTGCAACGAATTCTCTCTATTTCTATCAGTTCGGCCAATACCGAAAGAATCTTTTCTCTTATGTATCAGACCTGGACAGATAATAGGAACAGAATGAATGTCGATTTAGTGAAAGCAGAGAACTTATAATAAAATCCAATTTGAAATATAATTGTCAAACATTTTTTAACGCATTTAAAAAAATAAAAAACTACTAAAATCTGTAATGAATTCGAATAAATATGCATAATACTTTTATTACTATTATTATGATTACTCCTTTATAATAAGTCATTATTATAATGAATTTTAGATGCCTGTCTTTCTATTGGCCCTTATTTGCTCCCCCCCCCCCACTCCATCCCTCCGCACTCCCGAAATTGAAATCTCCGGCAAATGATCAGGCCTGATCTGGCAACCCTGCGTACATACCTAGTACATAAAATTATTTCTAGACATTTTCAGGCGATATTCTGAAATCGTTCTAAAAACATCCATGCACTAGCGAGCACTCCCGCTAAACATGCAAATCGTAAACAGCTCGGCAAATATACATTGGTACATTAAGTATATACCTAACAAGTTTTTCAGAATGTGGATCTCGTTCCATGTCTTAAATCTTAAGAACCCATACAGCACACCTCGTTGCAGCAGTATTGCAGGGACGTTGCTGCAATATTACGTTGTTGCAGGTTGCATTGCAATATTGTAGGAACGTTCCATCAATATTGTCGTGCATTATTGGAGTGGCAATGATCCTACAATATTACAGCAATATTGCAATTTCGTTGCCGTGCAATGTTCCGTTGGCAACGATCCTACAATATTTCTGCAATATTGCACGCACATCGACGTGCAATGTTCCAGTGGCAACGGTCCTACTATATTTCTGCAATATTGCGCGCACATCGACGTGCAATGTTCCAGTGGCAACGGTCCTACAATATTTCTGCAATATTGCGCGCACATCGTCGTGCAATACTGTAGTGAAAACTTGTGGAAACATTACAACAATATTCTGAAGCAACTATGACTTTGTCAAAATTTTTCGAAATATGTACATGACGTCGAGTGGATTCTACGGCGTGTTTCATTTAACTGGATACGCACCGCAATATTGCCGAAGAGTTGCAGGATCATTGCCACAATTTTGCCGTTTCGTTGCAGAATCATTGCCGGAACGTTGCAGGACTACATATTCGTAATGTTGCCGCAACTTTGCAAAAATACACACCTGCAATATTGCGAAGGCGGACATAGGACTGAACCTGCAACGTCTCTGCAATGTTATGTTGCAACATTGCCATCTTGCACCGCATCATTGCAGAGACATTGCTGCAATGTTATGGTGCTGTGTGGGAAAAAGCAAAAAAATTCTTTTAACCCCGATTATGAAATTATGCCGTAAACGCGTCCACCAGAAAAATCATGCTTCCTATTATACAATGTCCTCCTTCGAACTGAATATTCATCGTATAAATAATTTTCTCATACGCTTTCCTATATCAGTTTATAAGAATCACCCTATATAGAATCGTGATACACGTCATGATTTAGCAGTGATGATGTCGTTCCACTTGCGCAGCATCGATGACGTAAGCAAAACATGACAAGTCACACTTAAATATAAGCATGGAGTAGGGCGGTGCCATGTATCATCATTTCGATCGATAATCGTTTCTGCGGTAAGTAGTGCTCAAGTTGATTCCTTGATCTCACCTATTTCTTGTTGTGGACAAACCCCGTCCCGCTTGTCCACTGTGCTTTACCTTCCGAAGGTTGTCTTCAATTATGCCCAGCGCACGAGGAAACGTTGCCTGGACGGAGCAAGGAGGTTATATGCAGTTCTTATTTTGACAGGCGCAAACTGGGATCCGTGGTGGGACAGTAAAGAAGTCGGCTAAAAAGCTGTGCAGCAGTCAGCGACTGTTCGTCGGTGAAGCAGACGAGTCCGTGCCCGTCGGTTCCTTCGCATTAGACTTCAGTGTATCTTCATATTAGCAGTGTTTTGTTTCCTACTGCTGCGATAAACAAGTTACTTATCTCAACGTAAACACAAGCGGAGGCGAGCAACGTCCGAAATGGGTGATAATACGACAGGTGAAGGTGAAAAAATTACAGTTATTTTTAAATACATGCTTCTCCAAAAGCAAATATTTAATAAATCCCATTTTCTCGTAATGCACGAACTGCCGTGTTCCGTGATAACAGCTGGCAGCTTTATAACCATGTCTCGAGCTTAAGATACGTTTAAACTCTCACTCGCGATCGTTTAAACAGAATAATAAGCGAACCTTTGTAATTCCCTGAAAATAATTCTTCGTGTATAATAATAAAATATTGGCCACTTTTCGTTTTATTGATTTCCCTCGATTCATTTGTTAGAACACATTGTCATGACTCCAAAATGCAAGACCACGAATTCCACGACGATAATAATAGAGAGGCAAGCTTTAAAGCCGCCGACAGAGAATGGAAATGGAAACAATGTTCATATCGCCGGAGGGGATCATACAGGAATAGTTATTAATAAGCAAGCCGTTGCTGGTACATATATTTTCACAAAATATTTACAACGCTGGCGTATCGTCGCTAACGACAGGATGAATATTGTAAACGTTTTACAGTTGCGAACGGGGAAGTGCACCCGCCGCATTTGTGCTTGCAGTTCAGAGTGTTCTTGGTCAGCGCCCAAACTGGGAAGCACACCCAAGAATCTAGGACTCTACAGTTTTGGTTTGCAGACACACTTTCCGAGGCTGAGCATCCAAGCGTGGCACAAGAATTCTTTAGGGAATTAGTTAGTCCTCAAGAATTTCCACGAGGTAAGAGAGTATTATCGTTAAACATGTTTATTGACAATTCATTTAAATATTTGTGTATTTATGACGTTTATTATAGGGTTTCAGCTGTTTCAATTAGGGCTGGGACTATTTGTCGAATTTTTCGGTATTCGAATAATCGAATACTTCAGTTGCTGAATTATTTGGCGAATATAATTGGAATATCCAAGTATTCGAATACTGATGAATTATAAATCAAGTTCTTTAGGTTCATTTTTTTACAAGATTTTATTTAATTTCAGTTGTGAGTTCGCTAGTTTGTCAGGGTGAAATCTTGTAAGTTAATTTTGGCCCACTTCAACATATCCGATCGACTTGAAACTTTGCACACATAGATAGTTCCGATGACAATACAATATTATTCGAATACTGAAATATTCGAATAGCATTCGAATACCGAAATATTCGAATAGCATTCGAATACCGAAATATTCGAATACTCAAATATTCGAAGTTTATTCGTAGCATTCGAATACCGAAATATTCGAATACTATTCGAATAATAACATTCGAATACTCAAATATTCGAAGTTTATTCGTAGCATTCGAATACCGAAATATTCGAATACTATTCGAATAATAACATTCGAATACTCAAATATTCGAAGTTTATTCGTAGCATTCGAATACCGAATTATTCGAATACTATTCGAATAATAACATTCGAATACTCAAATATTCGAAGTTTATTCGTAGCATTCGAATACTTGAAAAATATTCGAAGTTTATTCGTAGCATTCGAATACTTGTAAAATATTCGAAGTTTATTCGTAGCATTCGAATACTTGTAAAATATTCGAATATTAAATTATTCGAATAGTCCCAGCCCCAGTTTCAATAGATACGTAAGAGTTAATCCCGATTATTATGCTCGCTGTATACGAGCGTAAAAGTTTCTGACCACGCGCACTTCGTAATGTTTCATGCCTAGTCGTTTTACTATTTCATTCTCAATGTGGATGTGTAAAAGATTTGTAAAATTGTGCTTTATAATTTTATTTACGTGTACCAATAATTTACTGTGATTTAATTATTATCGTAACAATATTACATGGTTCCTTACAGATTATATTGGTTTTATAAAGAAAATAATGAAGTTAATGTTGCACAAGTATGTTAACATCAAAAAGATAGAAGTGGAATTAAAACAGCTCGAGGAACCCATCAATCTTCCAGCGAGGCCATGTAAGTAGAATATCCTTTCCTTCGTACAGTTACATTTAATAAATATCCCTGTTTGTTTAATCAGTGATAGAAGATACATAAATAATTTATAATTAAGCACACAACATAAGTATATTACTTTTAAATGGAAATATTACACCTTGTGTGTGATAATTATTCTAGCGTCTAATGCTTCGTATTTTAATAACAATATGTTATATTTGAATATAGCATTATTAGTGTAGGTAATTGGTTCGGTATAAATTAGTGTATTTATACTGTACTTTCCTTTTGTTTTAACCTTTAGAGGGCCGGGCTGGTCACTATAGTGGCCACTGAATATGTTAAAATTTGTTTCTAAGGGTTTTTGATATCGCTAATCACGATTCTATGGTCAGAGTATCGAAATTTTACGCAGAAACAGCGTTGCCAACCTATGAATAACAGCAGTTACATTCATATATTATTCTTTCCCTTGGCGTTACCCAGGGCTAACGACGTGGACGTAGAAATTTTTGTTGCTCTTTTTTTGTTTTTGGGGTTTTTTGTGTTATTTTTCGATTTGTTTTTTTTTAGTTTTCTGATTTTACTATTTATTATGCGAGCTGCAGTCGCGCAACTCACTAATGCCCCTGCATTATACAAAATGAATAATGAACGTGTATCCTTTCCTTCGTTTCGTTTACAAGTGCTTAGGGATTTACTGAATCTTGGTCCGAATGACTCCACTTCTCGTCTGCCCAAACCCTCTCGACTAATAGGTCGTAATTTTCCAAAATTACTGGATAAAAACCGTCGATTCAATTTGTGTTTATTACCACAAACTAGACGTCGAACTCTTTATATATGCTCAACATGTGACACTGCATTGTGCATAACACCCTGTTTTGAGGATTTCCATACGAAACAATCAATACCGTAAATTCGAATTTCCGACATAGAAATTCATTTTTTTTTATTTGAAAGGACAAGAAGTGTGAACAAACAGATAAAAAAAACGCAACAGAAAGATACACATTCATTATTCATTTTGTATAATGCTGGGGCATTAGTGAATAAATAGTAAAATCAGAAAACTAAAAAAACAAATCCAAAAATAACAGAAACAACACCAAAAACAAAAAAAGAGCTACAAAACATTCTACGTCCACGTTGTTAGCCTTGGGTAACGCCAAATGAAAGAATAATATATGAATGTAAATGCTGTTATTCATTTAGGCTTGTTTAGGTTGACAACACTGTTTCTGAGTAAAATTTCGATACTCTGACCTTAGAATCGTGATTAGCGATATCAAAAACCCTTAGAAACATTAAAGTTCAAATTTTAAAAATTCCAGTATATGCCATACCGTTCGCGGCCGGGCTGGCCACTATAGTGGCCACCTAAGAATTTGGATACTTTGCCGGCCATTTTGGTGGTATATATGCATAAATTTTATATAAATAAAATTTACAATTTCAATGAAAAAATTCCGGCCCTCTAAAGGTTAATGAAACGACTGTCAAGTCAGCAGTAGCGTCAAGATTTATTTGATTAGGCTCATTGAACTTAATGCTTCTTTATTGAAAGATATTGGAGCAGTGTGTCTTAAGTGCGCATTGTAACTGAAACCGAAGGAAATACACACTTAACATTTATACTGATCTTTTACATTTACATGATTACACTCTCCTATACGCGATGTATATTCTTATTGATCTTCCACAATAGAAATTTCATTCGTAATGTCTGTTATTCGCAGCTAATACTGGTCATATACAGTTCACATTTTCGCCATGTAAGAGAATTATTTGGAAATCAGGTTGGAAATCATGAAAAATTACAGACATTATTTTATCGCAATGTGTTTGAACGATTTTTTAATACACACGCTAATATACAGGGTGGTCCGTTATTGGCGTTATAATCGGATAGGAGGCGGTTCTCCAAAAAAAAATAAATCGAAAATGTAGAAATAAATTTTTTGATTTGGAGTTTGTTTAAAGAAATTTGTAAATTCAACTGCCAATATGGTATAACTGCAGGTCAAATGAACCTTTATAAAAACACGAGCCAAAATTGTAGAACGATCTTTTTCCTGATGAGGCTTTGTTTCCGAGACAATTGCTTCTGAAAATGCGTCAGTCTTGTGCACCTGAGTTAATGTCGGCCTCATTTTCCAAGCCGATTTTCTGGGAAACGGAACATCGGTCGGAAAGAAAATATTTCTACACTTTCGACTTATTTTTACACAAAGATTTATTTTGTCCACGGTCATATTGTACTGCTGTATTTTGCCATTCTGCTAGGTCTTAAGTGAAAACACATTATTCTACTTTTTTGACTTATTGTTCTTATGGAGAACCATCGCCTACGCGGTTGTAATACCAATAGCGGTCTATACCCTGTACATAGATAACAATTTAATATTTACCGGTCGAACATTTGATTAGGAAGCTGCCGTCCTTATGTGACTTTAACATCATTTTATTGTGAATTTATTTGATTCATCAATCTTCCTATCATTTAAGTAACAATGCAAAGTAAGGGGTATTTTGAGAAAAATGAATAAGGTTCAAAGTGTAGTGAAGAGAAAGAGAACGCAATTGAATATACAAGAGAATGTTTGTTATGTTGACCGGTAAATGTAGGTTTTACGGCTTCACATAGCAAGGTGGTAACCATAACAACATTGGCTTAACACAGCCTGTTCCTTGGTTTTTGCATTACATAATAATACGAATAATAAATTTCTGCTACATTTCTAACGTTTATTTCAGTGAGTAAATAAAATCGAAACTCGCGATGATCCTATTTTTATTATTCTTTTTATCGATAGTTTATTAATGAATAAAAATATTCCGTGTTTAATTTCATTTAAAGAATATATCGACGCGCGTTACGAAGAGTAACACGTTTCATTTTTTTCTTACGGACAACTGCATATAGAAAAAATGAAACGTGCTACTCTTCGTAACGCGCGTCGATATCATGTCTTGTACGATGTATGTATGTGCATCATACATTAATAAGTGCATGGCTACTAATGCATTGGTATTATTTTCGTTTATGTAGCTCGAGATGTTAATATTGGTTGGAATTAATTCACTTTAATGATAAAAAAAATGCTTGTGTTTCATGTTACATCATTGTAATCAAATCGTAGTTTTCTGGAAATTTTACTATTTATGAAACAAAAGTTATATTTTACATTAACATTTATATATGGTACTGGCTTATCCAGCGTGTAAGTTATGCAGTGTCCTTTCATCGCTATTTTTTATGCAACACTGACATATTTGTACAAAGCATTCACCTTGTACTCATGGTTACTTACTGCTATTTAGCTATGTAGATTTCTGTATCAGTACTTCCACAAAAGGAATTATGTAGCAGTGTAAATTGTGCCCTACTAAATTACAAGTATTGCTTCACCATTTGTCAGATGGTAGACACGTATTTAGTACATACAAATACGCAAATTATAGTTACTTACTCACCAGAAATTTGTTATTATTTTAAAGCTAATCACATGTGAAACTCATATCACATAGCATTTATATAGTTTGCAACTGTATTAAACATGTAGAAAATATATTTTAGTATCTAATTTTCCTATTTAACAGTATCCACAGATGAAACAGTGGTCGGTCAGGTGGTTGAACTGACGTTGGAAAAAGTATTGGAACTAATTGAATCTGCTTATCCGAATCCAGTAACAGTAGTTGATTTAGCGAAGTAAGATTTCTATTATTTGAATAATAATATATTATAGATTTTTAATCTATTTTTTATTAAAAGATCATGTTAAATTAATCTGATAATTCTGGCTTATAGAGAACATGGATGGGATGCTTCTGCTGTTGAAACAAAATTGAAAGAATTACAAGCGAAGGGTGTTGTAAAAGCAATGGAGCATGGAGCTTTTACAAGAGTTGTGCACCAAGATACTCAGATTCAAGTAAATTTCATTTAAACGTTATGGTATTTTTCTAAACGTCACTATTTTAAGATAAACTAATAAGAAATTATTTGATGTATTCTTAGGTCGTGAAGCAAATGCCAACAATGGCGAGTGCAAAGCAACCTACTATAGCTATTATTACGGCCCAATATTGTGAAAAACTTGCAGTTGACTCTATGATTGAAAACAAAGAAACATTTGTTCGGTACACTACTGTCGGTAAGATATGTCTTGTTTAACATTTCTAACTTACCTGTTTTTTACACCACCATTGGTGAGGTGTAACTTAATCTCCGTTGATTATATATATTTACGTGTAAGGAGCACAAAATCTTATTAAGAACATTTTTCCCCCAAATACTATCAACTTCTATATAAAAAAATGATGATATCGGTAAAATGAAATGTCTATTTCCATTTCTCGGCATCGTGTAATTTTTAACAACTACTACACGTGGAAGTTACTCAAAGATACCCTATTTCGATAATGTAATAGAATTATAAAGTCATACATAAGTGTCTTACATATACAGGTTGGTCCATTTAAATAGGGCCACCTAAATATCTCTTCCAATTGTAATGGTACAAAAAATATTTTATATGCAATTTGAATGCTATCAACGGACCAATATGCTGCAAGGATATTTATTTCAAGCTCATTCTTTTCGAAGTTTTCAAGGTCATCATGTTATCATGAGTTATCATGTTGCTAATGTTAAAATACCTGCAGATATGTGTGATGACATGACCTTGAAATGATCTTTGACTCAGATACTTGAATAATATAATTTAAATTTCGACCGTAAAAATTGTTCCAATTAAAAGAAATGATTTCGGCGCACTGGTTCGGTCAGTTAGTAATTAAATAAAAGCTATTTTGCAATTTTGAGAATTACCAAATTCCAACGTTTCGGTCAGTGGTTTTGACCATTTTCAAAGGAAAGAAGAAAAATACTGCGTATGCTTTTATACATTATCACGCTTCTAGCAAGCTTCTAGCAAGCGTGATAATGTATAAAAGCATACGCAATATTTTTCTTCTTGGAATTTGATAATTCTCAAAATTGCAAAATAGCTTTTATTTAATTACTAACTGACCGAACCAGTGCGCCGAAATCATTTCTTTTAATCAGATACTTGAAGTTAAACGTGAAATTTATGTCTATCGATTGGTGGACAATTGGATGAGATATTTAAGTGGCCATATTTAAATGGACCACCCTATATATTATACATATATACAGGAGGATTTACCTAATGTCATCATCTTAATAAAAATATTTTTTTATAACACTAGGGCGCGAAACATTTTATTTGGGAATTATACAAAGTCGGCCTCCGTCACTATCTCCGTCCACCTGAAATACTTTTGTTATTCTGAACATTAGGAAGAAATTAGGGATACAGGGTTTAATGCTTCCAAGGAACGCAAAATGCGAGGGCAATATGGATGCGATTTTTTATACTAATATTTGATAGAGTCGTGATTTCTGAGGAAGGGAGTAGTATTAAGGTACATATGTGCTAAAACCAATAATTTCTGTAAGTTATAAGATGGTGTTCATGATGCTTCGTTTAAACTGCAATGGCGGTCTTAACTACTGACGTGGAGAATTCGAATACTTTTCGCAAAGTACGCATAGTATTTTATAAAACACCATTAATACAATCTGATTATTCTCCATTTCCTGTCTATACGTCCATGTTGGTAATTGAGGTCGCTATTGCGGGACAAAAGAGAGCATTATAGACATGTCTTAAATTAAAAGTAATATCTCCGAAATTATTCAATTTAGGACGCATGTTCCCTAATACCTTTTTCCTTGGAATTGACTACTCTATTGAATATTGCTGTGAAAATGACCAGTTTCATAAAAAAAATCTGTTACTATCACATTCTGTGCTGCTTAAAATCATGAAACCCTAAACATATCTTCCATTTCTTCCTAATGTTTAGAATTGCAGACATATTTTAAGTGGACGGAGTTATATAGTAACTTACTCTGTATAGTCCCGAGATCAAAAGTGACATATAAAGTATTTCTGATGGCAGTGTCCGGTGGATAACACTGTATGAGATGAAGGAAATCATATTAACCTACTTTGAACATATCCACCACTACTGCCTCAGACACAAATAGGTTTTGCAAATAGTGTTACGAATTGTTGTATTATTTTTACAATTAGTTTCTGTAGTATTATTTTTCTATTATATTGATATTTTATTGTTTCCTCATCACGAATTGAAATCTAAGTTTAGATTCGAGATACTTACAAAGAAACTTGATTTACAAAGTTTTCTGCTGAATAATAGGTATTATTAGGTTCTAAACAGAAGGGTGCAGCGTTACCTTCGAATTTAGTTTTATTATTGTAAACTTGTTTCCCCCTTTAATTTTTACAAAAAAATTTGCGGTAATTCTGATATTATATGCGAATCAACGGTAAAAATGCGAAACGTGTTTCGAATATACGTATATTTCACTAAGCATGAAACTTCAGGTACGGCAAACCCATCAGACGCAACAGACGGAGTACCGCGAGTGACATGCCGTTTTGGTAAAGTAGTTTGTAATATAGTTCCTGTTCCCTTTTAATGTCATCCTAATGTTATAGCTTGTCAATTGCTTGTATTCAAGAAACGTCGCAGAGCCATTGTGCTGCAAAAAAATGTTTATTAAGAGGCATTATTATTTTCACCACGGCAGAAACAATACTCTATCATCGTACAATGAATATCATTAGATCCTATTCAGAATATCATCTCACATGTTATGTCCTCGTGTTTAAACATTTAAGTACTCTTTCAGCAATATTAGCAAACTGAATTTAATACATTGCACATACATATTGGACGGGCATGGTTCAAGATCATCCACAAATTGTGTATTTCTTTTCATGTGTCTTTTGTGCCTCTTTGTTTGTTTTGTTTGTGTGAAATTTCTTACATAACATTGTTCTGTTTCTGTTCTTCGTGACTGGTATTAATCTTTTATAATTGTTTCTTTATCTTAATTCAAGAATTCATTAGTAACGAAAAACAAAAATGAAAATTATTTATATTCAGTATTTTTTGGTTATTATTATTGTTTATTATCAATATCTTATTTACTTAATTTTCTGGTAAAAGTAATAACATCATGCCATACATTTTCAACACGTCAAAGTAGATAGTTTGAATTTTAAAGTTATACGTATTTATGAATTGAAACCTAAGTAAATTGGTGATAATTTTTTTCATCAAAAATAAGAATAAAAATATTTACAAACTGATATTGCTTTTAGAATTCATAATCACGTTTTTGCATAAAGTAGCATATAAGTTTTGTAATTTTTAAATGCAAGTTATGCTCGTCATCTATCACTTTAAAAAGATTCAATTACTTCGTACACTAATAAGTCTTTAATTAATTTAATTCTGTATCTGGTGACAGATACTGAACACAATTGCATCTGTATGGAATGATTCGATTTTTAATCAATTTATTCACATATACCACAGGTTCGATACCAGTCTGCCAATAGTAGCACAGTGCACATGTATCATACACAGACTTCGGAATATTTAATGGTGTACAATTTTTATGATGCAAGACGCAGGTATTTTCTGTTATAGGAGAATCAAACGTCTATACATTAGGCAACATTGGTGCACACAGAATTGTGTGCACAAAACTGCCAACTGTAGGTCATACGAGAGAAGCAATGACTGCAGCAGGAAATACAACTACTAGATTATTAGGTAATATTTGCAATATTTTCCTTGTTTGTTAGTAAACATATTTATATGTAAACTTCATGCCTAACTATCCTGCATATCATTCAGGCACATTCCAAAAAGTAGATTTCGTTTTTCTCATTGGAATTGGAGGAGGTGTCCCTCACTACACAGATTACAATAAACATGTACGACTCGGCGATGTAGTTATTTCACATCCTACTCCGCTTAACAAAAAGTACATTTATGTGTATTGTGAAAGTGCAAAGATAAACGAAACTTGTGAATATCATTTTGAAACCAAAGAGTACTGTCCACCAAATTTATGCCTCCAAGAAATCGCTGCTAATCTTAAAGAACAGGTAAGATGGCTTCTGCTAATAACATTTATACATAGAGTAGGGATAGATTGTGATTATTTATGAACTTTCGGGTTTTCCAGTCGGAGAATGAGACAAGTCCTCCATGGCAAGTGTACCTGAAGGAAGGTTTAGATATTCTAAGCCATCAAACGGAACATGATTTTAAAGCGCCTCCACCAGAGTCTGATAAGTTATACATGGCTATTGGCGAAAGAGACGTTATCGAAGTGGCACATCCTACCGCACCGTTGGACGCAGCAAATAAGAGGTTACTATCTGTTGTATACACACTAAATAGAGTTTCCGTACGACGTACAGCGAAGGTGTCCAAATCAAGGTTTAGAGGTTGGGCACCTTTTCCCACTCTGCATTTGCTGGCATGGAAATGAACGCTAGCTGATGCTACGTTCTGCATACATTCCCACATAATCAAAATAGGGTCATATAGAACGGACAAATACCTTTAAGAGACCCCGTGAACATGGCTGCCGTAAATTAATCTGAATGACTGAATCTTCAGGCCACTGGAAATAAATCCCCAGTACAGAGATGCGACGAGTTCATAACGGAACGGTCTATGGCAGGCCTGCCCCATCGGGTGCAAATACCTCCTGAATTTCTGGGACCCGGGTAACAGCCGAGCGCGGGACTGTTCCATTGCTATCCGTTGCGAAATTTGTGAGAGAACTGTATGGTGGTACGAGCCCGCATGGACGGCCGCAGACTCATGCAGTTCTCCCGCAACCCACGCTGTGGTTAGCAACGTAACCAGTCCCGCGCTCGGCTGTTGCCCGGGTCCCAGAACTTCAGGAGGTATTTGCACCCGATGGGGCAGGCCTGGTCTATGGACAGCGCGACGCGTTCCTCTTAATTGCGTGTGCCCCTCAGACGCACAAAACTATATTCCGCTGCACGCGTACTCGCTTAAAATTTATAGTCAATTTTCTCGGAAACGAAGCGTGATATTAAACAATTTTATTCTATATTTTCGTCTTATTATGGCCTGTAGAATCGCCCCTTAAAATAATTGCGACCTGTAGCGAAACACCCTGTATATCACGTATGAGATACAAATTATTCATTCTTTTCCGTGCAACATTTAATACGCGAATTGCAATCATTTATGTTCCGAACTTTGGGTTGTTGTCCTTTTGTCAGCGTATTCCTTTTTCAGAATGGACGGTTGCCCTCGCATTCATTTAGCGCCGGTAGCATCTGGCAGACACATTGCACGTGACGATCAGCTGAGGCAAAAATTTTCAGCCCGTTTTGGAGCACTCGCGTTTGATGCAGAAATGGATGCCGTGGTTGAGAGTATTTTGGGTAATTGCCGCGAAAGTTTCGCCGTTATTCGAGGTATTTCTGACTATAAAGATGGTTCGCGTATAAAAGAATGGCAGCCCTATTCATCCTTGGCTGCTGCTAGCGTAATGAAATCTATCATTTGTGCCATGGATCCACCGACTAATGTGTAATAGCATTTCTGATGCATTCAATGCAATAGGTAGTAAAAATTGCATAACTTTTTGTTGGCGTTCTGAAGATCACGCAGCTTTGTCTTTATACGAGGTGGACCAACTACTTTAATTAGTTAAAGATAATGGTGATTTAAATTTTCGCACAAAGTGCACAAAAATTATTTAATGAACAGTATAATTTAATTATTCTTTCTTTCGTTTATATTTTTACGTCGCATTTAATGCGACATGTAACAGTTACTTATTGTTTCTACGATTAACGATTACGATTACGATCGTAATCGAAACATATGATACGTAGTCAGAAACTGACCGCACGAAGTGCGTATTCTAATTAACTAATTCGAATACGAATTACCTTCTTAGCAGTAGGAAGCAAAACAAATTCAGTACACTGATGCTTCGAAATTATTTATACATCGCTCAATAATTCTATTCTTTGACTGGCGAAAGTGCCAGTTCCTTTTATAAATTTTACCGCGACACGACTGTTTAAAGAACACTTTTTACAATTTATATTTCTACACGCAACTTTTTCAAGTTAATAGTCTAGCATTTGCATGGATTTACTACGCCAATTAATTTTGCAACATGATCCAATACCAATTTGATATAATTTTATGCATTTTATAGATTTTTTCATATACACTTTGTACCTTTAATATCAGATCTATTACTCTTTCGTGTTAATTAAGTACGACGTTGAAAAATTAATATACGAGAGAAATCGGTTCAATGATTCTAAGACTGGTGCCATTCCCATTGTACGTCGCACACGCGTAGATTTCATGAAATTCTCTTCTACAGAAACAGAGGAGCTGCGTAAAATAAGAAATTATAATTTTGCAATAGTTATGTAGTTTAAATATTATTACGATATTGAGGCTTTGAAATATCAAATCTTTTCGGACGGGATCCGAGGTAAAATAGATACGCAAACCACTGAAAGCTTTAAACGAAGCCTCGACGTAGCAAGACAGTTTAGGTATAGGACATGATACCTGAGATTGAAGGCAGAAAGTACATTTGGCAGTATTTGTCGAAAAACGATCAAATCATTGTTACACTATTATCCTACTAAATATTACATGTTTCTCAGAGTATATTGTCGTTTTAAACAGATTTATCTACTCCATTTACGAAGCAGGTAATAAGTACATCTTTTGAATTCAGTGAGAAAGTATAAACATACACTACTGTCCAAAAGTTTGATCGTATTCTTGAGGACATTCAAGCCATGGTTGTTCCAAACACACATCTGGATAATCGCGTGAAAATTTAAGATACGTGTAGGATAGAATGGTGTCTTTATTATGGGGTGATGTATTCCTTTATTTTTACGTAAGCAGTTGTTAAATCGGCGCAGTATGTACTGCTTGTGTAGACTTCGTTTTTTAAAGTGCTGTTTAATGTAAAAAATTATTCATACACAGATTTTTCTTTACATGTCTCCTGGTAAAGTAAAATCCTCTTTCCGTTTACTCTACAAAATACAGCACTATATTATAATGTACATGGACCTGCACAAGTCCTAGCAGCAAGCCAATATTAATATTAATAATCTCCCACTATTCATAGAAATCACTTTGTGATTTTTATTTATGTTTAGGACTGTTATAATTTCATATTTTATTTTGTATTATAATTTACGAAAAATACAACATCGAGTGAAGCTCGGTGCAGGATTATGAATGTTGATTTTGAAAACTAGACTGTAATTCGGAACAGTTCAAATAGTTCCTATTCGAAATATGGCGGTACCAGTTGATATCGAGAAGCAAGAAATAGCTCTAAATTCAAATAATAAACTGGAGCTTTTCCTACCGTTTTCAGGCCAATTTAAAAGCCGCAGACATTTTCATATTATATAATGTTGTGGCCATTTAGTTCTTCCAACATTTGTTCTGTTTGTATCGTATATAAGTTTAATGCTTCCGTGTCAATTAAACTTTAATTCGTCTGTTTATAATACGTGCTTCTAGTCTTCACTACAATAGTATTAAACGTGGCGTTTTCTCTTGGCTGGTCTTTCCATTTATAGTTCTACTTCGATTAAACGCCCTTTAAGAATCTTTAGCATTAATTGCATAATAATTATACGTTTAAGGAATATTCCTCGCCTGTTAATGTAGTTTCTCAACGAATTTGCGATGTTTCTTATTCTTTTCTTTTTCAGCTTTTACACATTTAAAGTGTTAAATATTTTTGTAAATGCTTTACCTTAGTTCGGTATCTAAATGTTTCGTTCTCCTACTCTATCATAGAATTCTCTATTTTGTAAATCATAACTATTGATTATTTAATTGGATCTAGCATATTGTAGAGGTCTACATTTAAATTTAAATTTTACATTATTAGTTCTTCGTAATGTCACGAAGATTATCTCAATCTTGATGGGCGCGATTAAACCTTTGGACGGCAGTATACGAACCAAATATCTTTAAAACTGTACAATTAATTAACATTAGTTAAAGTGCCAATGTGTTCAATAAATTTGGCGAGGGCGAAGATGAGAATTTTTCTAAAAGACAAATACGAGATATTTTGGATATTCATTAATGGTTAATAGAATTATTCGGTAGTTTTACTTAAATACTAAAATAATTAATTTATTCTGTTCTGAGAAGAAAATCGTCATTGCAATTATTTTTCTCCTTTAAATCATGTAGGTAGTTATTAATCTTCTCGTGTTTGTAGTAGCAACTTGTATCACTGTTCCATAATAATATCGATAACCAGAATACTAATAAACCAAGATGATTTTGCTTAAAACTGATAATTAGAATTAGAGTGTATACGAGTTTTCGAATAAAAATCGTTCTTTTCGTGATCTCCATTTTGTATCTTTTAGGGTAAAGTTCTCATTGTCTGAATATAAAGTATAAAGTAATACGAAATTCCACTGCCTCTTCAACGTTCGGATGTGAATTTTGAAATCTTCGATAATTCCCTTGGACAGTTTCAATAACATCGTAAAACTTCGTTAATGTGTGACAGTAAACACAACTTCCTCGCATTTCAACGTCTTTACAGATTCTAAAGCACAGGGTAGCATACGAAAGCTTTATATTTAAGTGACATTTATATATCGGACTCGAGCATAAATCTAAATACGTAGGAAAGTAATATGTACATCTAAATATATACATATTGTGAATAACGTAAAAAAATCTTAAAATTTTATTAGTATCAAAGCCATCCTCGAGTTTCAAATATGTCATTGATTGTATTTTAAGCGGCACTTAATCGACGATTGAAAGTTTTTATTTGTTTATTTATCTATTCGTTAATTGTAATATATAATGTTAATATATAATTCCGATGTGTCTCCATTTTACAGTAATAATGCCTTAAAGTTTGCACCATGGGTTTGAAACGGATAGTAGCTCGCGCATATTGGTGAGACTAACACATTAAAATAGGGTGTTGACCTTGGACCTTTCATGTAATTCCTAAAGTGGTGTGTTTTTCGGAAGGAAAAGCTCTTAAGGGTGATCCTCCAGCGACTCGACTCAAGGAGATGCCGCCTGGTTCCCCATGGCCCAATGTAAGGGGTCCGTACTTTCTCGGTTACTGGGTCATCCTGAACAGCTCACAACGGGCGGTCTTTGTGCTACGGCTCATCTGTGTGCGTGTAGCGACGATCATTTCCACAAACGTATCCGATGTTTAAACCTTTATAACAGCTAAACTATACGAGATACAACAAAATGTATTCAGACCCTTTTACTCTACTGGTGGTCTCCAATGTATTTGCAAAATTATGGAATCATGCGACTATTAGTTTAGCGTATAGACATGTTAACTTTGCGGCATTATTACTGTAAAATGGAGACAGATCGGACACTATGTCATAGGACTTTTATGTTCCATTGGACCTCCCCTACCACCCCCTAAAATATCGCTACGTATACCGTTTCCACCCTGTATTATTTATATATTTCGTAATAAATAATATAATTTGGAATAAAATCCATTGGCCGTTTAAATCGTGGTAAACTAGCATAGAATAAAGATAAAAGTCATTCAAAATGGCAGAGTGACCTTAAATTGGCAGTTGATTTTGTTTCGACTATGCCCTTAAATTGTAGTACATGTAAAAAAGATTTTCCATTCCTTTCGGAAATCTTATTTATTCTTCATTGTATTGTGAATATTATATTGAAATATTTAAAAAAAGAGAGAAAAGTGGAAGGTAAATAGATTTCTAAGGTGGAAGGACCTCAGATCAATTTAATTGATGAAGAAAATCACTTGTTGCGTAGAAGCATATATTTAGAAATTCTATGAATTATTATAGAGAGTAACTATCGTATATACGTATTATATTATGAATATACGCAGATACGTACACATAGATGTACACCTATTTAAAGTATTTAATGTATAATGTATGAATTGTGAATTCTGTTGTGTCGTAAAAACTTTAAATTCAATTTACCTGATGACAGATTCCTACGTGAGGCCTAAATATTACTCATGTGTCGTACGAATGAACTTTGTTATTATGTTTAGCCGAGGCTTTCGAGCTTTCAACTGTGCATTTACATATATTTTCGTTAGCATATCGCGCTTTCAACGCTAGTCGCACTATTGTGTTTTCCGTCTATTTATATGTAGGGTGTAATGTTAAGCGTGAATAACACATTCTGTACGTCCACTTACAAGGAGAGGTTCCCAGGTGTCTAGCTCCGATTGCTTTAGTTTTTGGATATGTTTTAGAGATCCAAAAAATAAGATGCTTTTTTGTAGCGACCCGTTTTCATATTTAGGAGGTGAAACCATCCCTCACAGTTATAAGATTTTCAGGTGTTCGTCTCCGATTTCTTTGGTTTTTGGATATGTTTTGGAGGACCGAAAAATAAGAAATACGAGTCTTTTTATTTCGACCCGTTTGCGCGTTTAAGGGGTGAAACCACCCCTCAATTTTCATAAGAATAGGAGGTGGTGCCTGCCTCCGATTGCTTTAGTTTTTGGCCAAAGCAATCGGAGACGGACACCTGAAAATCTTACAACTCTGAGGGGTGGTTTCACCCCCTAAACATAAAAACGGGCCGCTATAAAAAAACACGTATATCTTATTTTTCGGTCCTCTGAAACATATCCAAAAACCAAAGCAATCGGAGGCGGACACCTGGGAACCTCTACTTGTTAGATTATATTTAAAAGAAATGCTGGCTTCCGTAATTAACGATCGTACTGGATTTGGATTTTATTCACTCAGCAGTTTGAAGCCAATATCTTGTACATTAATTGAGGTCGTGACGAATGTTAATACTTTAGAAATATCTCTGATAATTACACCCAATTTCCATTCTGAATGTCTACAATTCCGACCCAAGGACTGACAAATGTACTTGAACGCTATTAGTAAGTACGTAGTATATCAAAGGGGAAAGCCTCAGACACGAAAATTAACGCTTCAAGCTTTGTAATCGAATAGTCTTCCTACCAACGAAACAGTTCATTGTCAACGTCTTAAAATACTTCGAATATGAACACTTCGATATTTCATTGTCAATGTCCGTTTGTATCTGACGCAGATAAATGTTTGACGTGGATAATATTGGGTTGAGCTATAAAGAACCTTCGTCTTGTTTTTCTTTCAACTTAACTCTTGCACTGTGAGTGGCGTCGGCATGTTTTCACGCCGAGGGATTACCATCCCGAACATATCGATGTGAAAACACGTCAAAACCGTACTGCACACGATGCAAATCCCTCGGCGTGAAAACACGCCGATGCCATCCATTGTCAGTGTTAATTTTCTATTATCTTCATAAAGGTCTTATGAATGGATTGATAATTTAACGTAAAACTTGATCGCATTCGGGCTATGTTTAATTATAAATAATTTTTCAATCTACTGTCTTTTACTGACAATATTCTCACTTGTGGTTCTACTTTTCATTGTTAGCAACAATTTTGTTCAGAAGTGGTTTATTTATAACTCAACCTCATAATATGGGTGCAGCCAGTAGTTATCCGTCACACGCTTTTCCGGTATACATATTTGTGTATTGTCTGCCGATCTGTTTGTGTTTGTCACAACTCCGTTTGGTCGAGCTTGTGATTATATAAATTGGTGATGATATGATTGGAAATAGTACAGTAGTTCAATGCGCTTACTTTAGACACTAATCATTTGTAATTTTATTATTGTATAAATTGTTAGAAACCAAAGTTGTGTCTCACTAAAAAGGGAAAGAGAAAAAGTCAATAGCATTTTAAGAATGCATTATCGTATCTGCGAAAACGGTGTGTCAGAATATAATACATCATGTTAAATAATGCCGCATTTTTCCCTTACTTAAAAAGGATCTGTAATTTGTCCCAGTTTTTATAATTACTCTATACAGTGTACATGTTGCTATGTACAAAAAAATTATGAAATTAACTTAAGCGCAAAAAAACTGCTCAGGTTGAATTAGCTAACTAAATCGCTTGTGCAGTTGCGTTTTTGTTTGGTGAACGTTCTGGTTGCACCTATGGCTAGTAGCGTTTTATTAGGGTTGTAATGTTGACAGGAGAGAGGGAAACAAAGTGTTGTATCTAATTGTAAGTTACTTTAACGCGGAAGGTAAACTGTGATAATATCGGGGTTTTTCCGCGTGAAGTAAGGAAATACGTGGAGAGCCATAATATAAATAATCGATTTCTTAGAACATCGTTTTCTTGTGAAATAGATAGACAAGAAAGTATGTAAAACGAAAGAGAATATAAAACAGTTCTGGAAGTAAAATACCGAGCGATTACTTCCATTTGTCACGATCCCTCCCTAAAAATATTCATACTTTAAAAGGTGCAATAATATTGCTATAATCTTTATGACTGGAACATTATACAGAGTGTCTTGTTGTGTCCCCACTTTCTACTTTCCGCGAATCTCGGGTTTTCCCGTGGTTGGAACGCACATCCGGGGAATTTGTTTTGCGTTTCCAGCAAGTCCTGGGATTTATCGCTCTGGAATAGGTGAGGCGGTTTCAATATGTTCACTCACCGATATCTGCGTGAATTGGGTGATAGAGCAGCGATAAATTATAGCATAACATTTTTCTGCGGTAATTACCTTTTTATGGGTCAAGGGCTACCCGCCTCATCAGAAGGTGATTGTCCGGAATTCCTCGGATTTCCGCTGTGAGATCCGTTCTGTACTGCCCAGTCAGCCGCGGAGATGGTAATCCCTGGTTGTTCAGGGCTTTTAGTGTCCACTATGTACAGTAGGGGTTTTATTAATCTCTAAAGGTAGGATTTCCTAGACGCGATTCGCCGCGGCGACGGATCGCGGCGGCCAAATCCTGAGCACCGCTCTTATGGAGAAGCGTGCATCTGTTTTCCTAGGCGCGTTTTCCGACCGCTGTGTCAGTGCGTCTGCCTCGGCAGCTACCTAGGGTACTCGAGACGTAACACAATGAGATGAGTGTCTGTTTTCCGCCATTATGGCGGAATCTCCTAGCGGGCGGCTAGCCGCGGCGGCCAAAAGCTTGACTCCTCCAAACTGATGATAGCGGCGACCGCCGCGCGATCCATCGCCACAGTGGGACTGAATCCCAAGAAATAGGGAAACTAGTCGAAATCCAAAAGTTATGGGATTATGTTTTCTATATATATTTCTTGTAAACTAATAATATGAGCTCCTAAAAAAGGGAAAAATATCATGGCGGCTACTTCTGATCTGTGTGTAAACACGTGTCAAGGTTTGTATGTTTTTATTTTGTGCAAAATTTTAAATCGAGGCTTTTGAATTTCGGTGATATAAAAGAAAAAATTTTTTGGTAACCGAAATGAGTAGTATCGTTTCCGATAAGCAGTAGCAAATAATTAGTTACATATAGTTTTTTCCATAAGAAACCCATAGAAAAAATATCAGCAATTGGCCTTTTAGTTACTTTCCGGGAACTTTCAAGCCAATTTTTTTTTGTTTTATAATAAACATATATTTGTCCTTGCAACTGCGAAAACAAGATTTGGCAATATGTGCCAATCATGGAGTAATTACTTGTATTCTATATCGTACAGTGGGGCTGTATCCCCAAAAATATGGGAAAAATGCAACTGTCACGTCCTGGGTGGAGGGATTTAGGACTGAGACACGTTGGGGAAGTACAGGAATTTTAGGCTTCGAAGACTAGCTTCGTACCGCAAGGTAAAAGGAATTTGGGCTTCGAAGACCAACTTCGTACCGCAAGGTAAATGGGAGTTTGGGCCTCGAAGACCAGCTTCGTACCGCAAGGTAAATGGGAATTTGGGCCTCGAAGACCAGCTTCGTACCGCAATCAACCAGGGAGGGTTCAGCAATGATCGCTCACCAGAGTGACACCCGTTAGAGCACTGGTGGTTTTTGTTAAGCTAGGTAATTGGATTTACTACTGCATAGAGATAAGGAGCCAAGCTTAGTATTTCTTTCTTGTAGATGTGCGGGACGGTAAGCGAAAGTAAGGCTTGTAAACACAGTAAGAACTCCCGGCGCTCGCGACACAATATCTGCCGTTGCGATGGGTTGTTATGACTTGGATATTTGCTGGAGTAATGCAATAAGTCGATAGTTGTGTAATCTTAAAAGCGTTATTTATTTAAACGCTTATGAACATGACTTGCGTACCTCATGCGATAGCGGTGGAAGTATTATACAAAATGCGTGGGACGTTTAAGCATTAGGACAAACATTTATATAAACGGTATTAATAGTAATATATATATGAGCATGAAACGCGTAAGTATTAGCATTAACGCAGTGGACGTGAATGCAACAAGCTTAACCAATGCGTACAAGTAATACAAAGCAATTTAATTAGATAAGCGTTAGCAAGATAATAATGCGAAAGAATATAAGGATAACAAAATAAAGCAATAAGCGCTAGCAATGAATAATAATGGAGGCGATATGCACTTATATTATGGTTAGTAATAACGTAGTAATCGCTTAGAATTGATGAGTAGAGGAATGATCCTTTTCACACACACACTCACTGATCTTATATAATAACTGATAAATTTGTTATAATGTGGCTGTTGCCGAACTGAAGGTGGCTGTTGCCGAACTGAAGGTTTACTGAATTAAGGTGCGCAGTAGAGCTCTTACTACCCGCCCGCCCGGGTACTCGAGTACCCGGTGAGACCCCGGGTAGAAAAAAATTACTCGGGTACCCGGGTACCCGTAGGATACCCGACTACCCGGGTACCCGGGTAGACAAAAATTACCCGGCTACCCGGGTAGACAAAAATTACCCGTGTGTCCATGAGATACCCGAGTAACTGAAGTGTGATGAGATAGTTGAGAATTTCGATTTGACAGCCGATCGTTTTTCGACTTTCGATCATTTTCGGCTAACCTCAGTAATGAACGGAATATACTTCAAGCAATTAAATGTGGTACTGTCCGCAGAACACATTCTGTATCAGAATGTGAAAATTGCGAACTGTCAACGTCCTTTGCACTTACAATAGGGTAGTTCGCCCTATTGCAGTGCCTGCCCCTATTAGTGTGTCTTTATATTTAAATAAATTTCAGAAATAAATAAAACAGCACGTTTATTAGTTTAAAATGAGGATTCCAATTTTGTATATTCGATTGTTAAATACATTAAATACATTTGTTTGATCAACAAATCTTATTCTTATGGTTCAATTTACAAATATTTAATCTCATTGTTTTACATACAATTTTGTATATTCGATTGTTAAATACATTAAATACATTTGTTCGATCAACAAATCTTATTCTTATGGTTCAATTTACAAATATTTAATCTCATTGTTTTACATACAATTCCTATCCTCTACTAGGGCGCATACTCCAGGTATCGAGAGAAAAAATTATACACTTTGCACACACTTCATGAAAGATCGTTTTTCAGGGGAGAATTTAGCCATCACATAATAGAGAATGAAATATTGGCAGTAGAGTGAACGCCATGGTCCATGACAATGCATCTAATGTAGGGTAGATGCACCATTTGTGGCCACTTTAAGGATTTCAGTGACTTTCATCGTAATTATCTTTACTATTAATATATAAGTTACCATTAACTAGAGAAATCGTTAAAGAATTAAGAAAATTAAAAAATATAAGAAATCCATTTTTCACCGTTTGTGGCCACTTGTCACTTTTCGCGTAAACAATAAATGTAATCTTATATTTCTGGTGGTATACTAAACAAAATATTTACGGTTTGAAATTCTACACATAATTATGTGTCTGCAAGCAATTTCAAGCTAAAAAACGCGATAATTATGCACATGGTCAAAAACGGTACAATGGCCACAAACGGTACATCTACCCTATGTATGGCTGTAAGTCTGTTTGATAATGTGCAATACAGCATTTCTTATGCAGCACATAATGTATAATTGAGTGAGAAAGGTTTGGATACAGTTGACAATTTGAAACAAGTGGTAAAAGAAGGCAGTGTTACATGGGCCCTTTTGGCCCATCTCGTGCTCACTGTCCTCGCGTCGCTTTCCTCCGAATCGGCGATTCAGCGGAATCGCCTCGCGCGTGTCAGGCAGGTCGACGAACCGCGGAGATTCGTCGTGGGCACAACGTGACCGTAGGCACAACGCGACGGCCCGGGCCCCGATATTTCGAAATAGAAGGCAGCGACCGCCAGGTGCCGACGGGGCGATTTCTCCCCCCGATCGATTTCGAGAAGGCGAGGCGCGGTCCTCAACCGCGGACTCGATAGCAGGGATTCGTATTCGAGAGCTCGAGCTAGGGAGTCGCGACGGATCAGAGGACCGTCCAGATACCGTAACCACGTCTCCGCGTAGATTCCGCGAAGCGCGATCGGCCGATAGTAATTCGCGAAAAGGGTAACTCCATCCGACATACAGGAAACGGCCTAGCCGGGAGTGCCCTCGAGTGTAAATCGTGACCGACGTAGGACCGCGACGAGATACGACGGATAGAGTCAGTGCGGTACGACGGGCATCAGGCCGCCGACACCCGAGCGACGAACGAGCGACCACGACCTACCCTGGGTCAGCGACACAGCGAGCGTCCGAAACGCGAGACGGCAAGCGTGCCGCGCGACACAGCGAGCGACAGCCGAGACGAAGCGCTGTCTCGAGGTATGATAAGCTAATCTTGTAACAATATATTTATTTCTCGTTTCCCCTTATATCCTTTCTACTTTATTATTTCCACCCCTTTCTTCCTTTCTACCCCCGGTAAGTATAGTCAAGGTGGGCCTTAGCCCTTTGACAGAGCAAGAACCCGGTAAGTCACTCCAGCCGCTCGGGGTGATTTACAGGCTGTCCCTTCAGGACGTAACAAACTGGTGTCAGAAGTGGGATTTGATTCTTCTAATCATTTCCTTTCAAGAGATCGCGCCGTCGCGTATAAGCGCTACCTGCCGCAATCTTATCTGCTCGTAACTTGACTACGCTTCCTACTACTCAAAGTCCCTTGCTGAGCATTGCATAACAATGCCAGGTGGTGTATCGAGGTCCCCGACCGCGGGACTGTCTTCTACCGCACGATCCTCTGCTGCACCTCTTCCGGCTATTCCTCCTCCTCCACCTCCGCCTCAGGGCGGTGGACTACCCTCCGGCTCACGAACGAACGACCCAATGACACATATAATGGACGTATGGCAATACCGAGAAGATGGGGAGAGAATGTATCAGGAGCTCGACAGCGTTCCCCGTTTTGACCCTGACTTAGTAACTTTGAAGGACTTCGAAGACGCGATACAGCGCGCCGCGAAACGTATACCGCCAGGTCTAGAGGACAGGTTCCGGGATGGCCTTATATTCAAATTGATTGATCCCGTTAGATTCTATGTCGAAGGGAAAGGTTGTGGGAGCGTGGCTGAGCTGCTCTCCCTCTTAAGGACCCGCTACTCTCCATGTCGTAGTTATGAGGAGCTTCGGCCACGAGAACGTATAATAGACTCTACCCACTTTACTCGCTTACTAGACTTTATTCGCGTGGTCAGAACAGAGAATGAAAAGACCGTGAGGAACGTTGAGCGATTGGCTCTTTCCTTGTTAATCCCGGGATCACCTCAAAGGATTTCGTGTAAGGTATCGCTACAAACTCCAGAGACGTTAGACGACGCGTTCGATTTAGCGTTGCACGCCCAAAGGCGGGAATTAGAAAAATCCGGCTTGCCTCGCGACGATGTGTACGGGCACGCTCGGAGCGCGCGCACCCCGGCCCCATACGACCCCCAGCGAAAATGGACCGAATGGAGGCAGCCGAGAGCCCCATCTGTAGGGCCCCATACCTCGTTTTCCGCTTATAGCTCCCCTCGCTATCGAGACGAAGATTTTAGCAAAGATTATCCTCGCGAGCCGAATTATCGCGACCCAACACCGCCGCGCCGGCCAACGACCTTGCTGACGAGGCAAGGCGAACGATCGCTGGACGTCGGAAGTAGCCAGCTCGGTCCCCAGCAAAGACCTCAAGACGATAGACAACCGCGACCTCGCGAGCTTAGAGCGTATGAACCCCGGACCTTAGGTATCGAGCCTAGGACATACGAACCTCGCGAACCGAGAAGATATGAAACCCGCGAAGCGCGAAGGTCAACAGATCGTGACACCTACCTCGAAAATGGCGACCATTTAAACTACCTGCGCGCCCGCTCGCCCAACCGGAACGAGGCGGGCGCGTCCTTTCCGCAGGTCCTTACAAGATAAAAGCAATCACCGAACTAAACAATGCCATATTAATTTCGGATGAGGGCCAACAGACCCTAGAACATTTCGATAAACTAAAACATGCTTATATTAAAGAAGAACCACCTTGACGCCAATGCAGCGTATGTGCACAATGCACAACGTGGTTTAAGCTTACAACGGACCGGCGGGAGAGCTCAAATAGCCGATCCCCATAATCCAGGTCCCACACTCCGTAAATCGGACTTGTCCCCTTCTTTTCTCCTTCATCTCACTTGTTTTTCGTAAACAATTACTTAAAACAATAGAATTCCTCCTCCCTAGAACCCCTCCCCCTCCCTTTATCTCACTTGTTTTTGTAATTGCAGTTAACATTTACATAGAACGATAGAATTCCCCCGCGAAAGACATTTCCGGGAAATGCTCGTACTGCGGCCACCATGGACAGACATGGGCTGCTTTGTTTGCGTCCCTGTGGACGATCGTTAATAGTAACATCATCGACGGAGACTACCGGATATCGCAGTTGACCCACAACCCGGGCTTGTACTACGAAAGAATCCGACCCCTCCGAGTCTTCCATACCCAATGGAGGCTGGTCACGGGCATAGGAGTCGCCGAAGTACTAGCCTCGAGACCACAGACTCAACCCCGGATAGACCGGATGAAAACAATATGTAAAACACATAGCTGGATGCCTTGCCCAGCCGACGCCCTAAACGCGGCCCTACAACGAAAACTTCGCGACGATAAACGTTACGACGAACTGCTACTCAGCATACTCGGAAAACCACCGCTACGCCGTACCAAGCGATCGGTACCATTGGGATTCATCGGATCGCTGAGTAAGGCCCTTTTCGGAACCTTGGACAGCGACGACGCCCAATACTGCAATAAGGAAATAGCGGCGGGTACACTACAATTAGACGAACGCGAAACGAAAGTAGAATTAGAATTAGCTTTTTCGACGTAAACGTATATGATGACCAGGCACGCGGACGAATATGTAACCGCGCTCATTGTAATTACGGACGCGCTCACGTTCGCGAAACTCGGTATTGTACATCCGGCCGTATTGTCCCCCAGCCAGCTTGCGCAAACTTGCGAACGAATTCGCGAAACCACGCCGTACGAATTCCCGCTGACCCCGGAAGAATTGAATTCCGAACAACTACAAGGGGTGACCAAATTGAACGTAGCTTACATACAGGGTCGAATCATCTTGTCACTCGACATCCCTTTGCTAGACCAAATTCCCTTCGACCTTTATTACCTACAACCGTGCCCATCGTTCCAATCTATATCAACCAACGTGTCTACCCCTATATTCATGGTACCAAGAACACAATATTTAGCGATCAGCCAAACCAACTCCCAATACTTCATGCCCAACGAGAACTACATCTCAGGATGCAGGAAACACCCTCGGATGTACATGTGCGAACTCAGCGTGCCACTCCAGGACTTGGAGAAAGCACCAAGCTGCGAAAAGGATGCGTTGTTGAAACCACAGAATATCAAGTGGTCCAGTTGCAACATCAAGGCCCTTCCCGGAAGCCGAACCTTCCTCAAGAAAATGGTTGCACCCAACACCCGGTTATATTCCATTAAAGACACCCAGGCCCTGCAGATCCAATGGAACAAGCACGCGGCCGGATATGAAATGCTACAGGGTGCAGGAATATTACAACTGAAGAGAGATTGTCAGGCTAAAATCGGGACCGACCAGCTCTGGGCATCCGGAGTCGACACCGAGGCATTGACAACCGTCTACAAGCCGTCTATCGACATAAACATCTCGGAGTTCCTGCCAACACTCACGGAACATCACGTGAAAATTTTGGTCAACCATCAAGAAAAGGAACCCCAGGGGACCCTTCATGAGGCCCATGCGAAAGCAAACGCAATCGCCCTGGAGGACATCGAAAGACAGGCAAGGGAGCTGGCCACCCATCATCGAACCGAAAACCTAACAACCTATGTTATTGCCCGGACTGGGAGGAATCTTCATCATCCTCCTTACTATTTGGAGTGGACACCGTTGTTTGAAGTCACGCTGCACCCAACATCGCCAGTCCCCAAGGAAAGAGGCAAAAGTGGAAATAGAAATGGCACCACACCGTCCCCTTCCCCCCCCCCCCGCAAATAATTTCAAAACCCCATCCTCTTGCCATTACATCCCTTCCTCCCGACCTACCCGTTATACCGTCCACGAGGACAAGTGATAGAACCCAGGTAGAGAAAGCGAGAAGTTTCCCAGGTACAGAGCCATGCTTCGAAATATGGTAAGGCGTGGTTCCGCTGATGGCAGCAAAACACCACGACGAGTCGCACCGTCTAGACCGCGTCTTCGCTTCAGTGTCCAGCCTCGCGAATCGCGCTCGGTCGATCAGGTTAGGCGGAGTGTATCTCCATCCGACACACAGGAAACGGCCTCGCCGGGAGAGCATTTACGCGCCGATACGAACCACCGCGATCGCGAAGACGAAGGACGGAGCGAGCGATACGACGGACGCCAGGTACAGCGACTTCCGAGCGTCATCTCTAATCGCTAATTTTACTACACGACCGCTTTCAATTTTTTTTGCGATATCATTATTATTCTTGTTTTCAATTTTTGATATATTACTATATTCCTCTTTCATTTTTTGCTACATTACTACTACTATCATATTCTTCCTTAAATTTTAGGGTTATATTATTATTACTATAATTTTCTTTGCTTTGCGTTACAATGTAACAATATTTTATTCAACTGCTTCGCCCAACTCCGATTCATTTATTGTAATTCCCCTTTCGGGTCCCCTTAGATTTAGTTGCGACATTCGTAATTTTAAGTCGTCGGACGAAAGTGCACGCGCGGACAGCATCACACGGGTAACGACGAAACGGACTCACGAGACCGTTTCGTGTCTAAGTGGGGAGGTGTTACATGGGCCCTTTTGGCCCATCTCGTGCTCACTGTCCTCGCGTCGCTTTCCTCCGAATCGGCGATTCAGCGGAATCGCCTCGCGCGTGTCAGGCAGGTCGACGAACCGCGGAGATTCGTCGTGGGCACAACGTGACCGTAGGCACAACGCGACGGCCCGGGCCCCGATATTTCGAAATAGAAGGCAGCGACCGCCAGGTGCCGACGGGGCGATTTCTCCCCCCGATCGATTTCGAGAAGGCGAGGCGCGGTCCTCAACCGCGGACTCGATAGCAGGGATTCGTATTCGAGAGCTCGAGCTAGGGAGTCGCGACGGATCAGAGGACCGTCCAGATACCGTAACCACGTCTCCGCGTAGATTCCGCGAAGCGCGATCGGCCGATAGTAATTCGCGAAAAGGGTAACTCCATCCGACATACAGGAAACGGCCTAGCCGGGAGTGCCCTCGAGTGTAAATCGTGACCGACGTAGGACCGCGACGAGATACGACGGATAGAGTCAGTGCGGTACGACGGGCATCAGGCCGCCGACACCCGAGCGACGAACGAGCGACCACGACCTACCCTTGGGTCAGCGACACGGCGAGCGTCCGAAACGCGAGACGGCAAGCGTGCCGCGCGACACAGCGAGCGACAGCCGAGACGAAGCGCTGTCTCGAGGTATGATAAGCTAATCTTGTAACAATATATTTATTTCTCGTTTCCCCTTATATCCTTTCTACTTTATTATTTCCACCCCTTTCTTCCTTTCTACCCCCGGTAAGTATAGTCAAGGTGGGCCTTAGCCCTTTGACAGAGCAAGAACCCGGTAAGTCACTCCAGCCGCTCGGGGTGATTTACAGGCTGTCCCTTCAGGACGTAACAGCAGTAAGATTGTGCAATATTTTAACTCTCCGTGGTCACACCTTCTTATAATCCCAAATTGGTCACATGGAGTTCATTACACCCCAGCGTCATTTTTGAATTAACATTTTCGTCTAAGGTCTAAAAATTTAGAATAATCTGGGTAAAGATATCCTGGGGTGCGATACATTCCGTGTGCCCACGAAGGGTTAATCATTCCAATTTGTCTATAATTGCTTTAACCCAAAAACAGGAGCTAGGTTTAAGCTTTAAACTTTAAGGGGGTAGGCCACCTTGGAGGCATGAAAATCAGATGTATGTTTCAGATTTTTTTTGGGCGAAATTATAATGTAAGTGAAGAAACTGTTTTAAGGGCTCTATTCTACATGCCTTATGGTAGGTAAAAAACATTACCTACTTTTTTAAACAAAACGGCGTTGTTGGTGCTTTATTCACGTAGAATAAAACCTTTAAAAACCAAAAAATTCTCATACGTACATCTGATTTCCATACCTCCAAGGTGCCCTAACTCCGTAAGTAAACAGAAATTAATTTAAAATTGTCCTACAAGGTGGAATTCCTATTCACTTAACTCAGTAGCTCAGGACGCGCACGCGAGAACAGATGCTTCTCTTGGCCTCTTTCAGATAATCGCCTCGACATTTGTCCTTTGGGTCAGGGGATAACGACGCCGAAACCCTAAGCAAGGTGCTGTTAGCTGTTACATCCAAAATCCAATTTCTTCTTTAGGACAGTGACTCACTCGGTCATTTCATCTGTTCTTGCGCACGCGTTAAGTTAAGTTCTGAGTTAAGTGGATATTCCTGTATGTGTGAGCGACTTGTGAATAATAGAAACGCAATTACTATTGCCCGATGAGAAGAAAGAAGACTACCCACAAGCTGAAATGTCACAGGGGCAAGGGGAATCGCCCGCTCGCTCCACGTTATCCCCTCCAAGAAGTCCTTCTTTTCGGTTCTTAGCGGCTGCCCAGTGTCCATATCCCCCGATTGTCGCGATTGGTTTCGTTCGCGTCTACGTCACGGGACGAACCGTGTTGGAGAGGATAGGTTTACGCGTGTGAACGATTCCCCTTACCCCTGTGACATTTCAGCTTGTGGGTAGTCTCCTTTCTTCTCATCGGGCAATAGTACAAAATTTTGTGTTGCCTTAAACCTTGAAAGGTCAGAATATCATTGGTTAATAATGAGTGATATTATTACTCTGTTAAAACTTTTACAAGTAGCAACTACTGCATTATGCTCCGAAAATACTATAACTATTTCTTTTGTACTGCCTATTATCCATGGCATTGTTAATATTAATAACCATTTGACAGGTAATAATACGGGCAGAGCTGAGACTCAGCAATTTAAAAATGTTTTAGTGACGTCCTTTGTGAATAGATTTAATTTATATTCACATGTTGAAACTATACATCGTTTTACTTCGTTTCTCGATTTAAGAAGCAAACAGATGTAATTTGAAATCAATTATATGAAAAAGATTACTACAATTTCCACTGGTAATATGATAGAAAACATTCCATAAACGAAACTATAGAAATTGATAATTCTATGCCAACTGCACTAATGAGATTTTATATTCAAAATTTCACAATCTAACAACGATATCAGTTCCGAACTGCAAATGTATGTATAAAAGGCACAAATAAACCGTAATTTATGTTCATTAGTGGAGAACAACGCGTGGAAGCAAATACCCTAGACTTTCAGAAATGGCTAAAATATTTAAAATGTATACCTACTTGCGACTTCTGTCAGTTCTAAACGAGTATTTTCAACAGCTGGAAATAATGTTAGCACAAAGCGTAGCACCCTACTACCTGAGAATGTTGATTTGTTGGTATTTCTTACATCTCTACACGGTTCTATTTTGATGTAAAAATACTAATAAATCTACATTTTCAGGTAGTAAACCTGTACGTTTTGTCGTAACAATATTTCCAGCAGAAGAAAATGTGCGCTCCGAACTGGCAGACGTAGCCGGAATACTTAAATATATTTTTGCCAATTCTGCCAGTCTTTTATATTTGCCCGCATGAGCCTTCCACCACGGCAATGGGTCTGAATTATGATCTATTTGTGGTTCTAATAAATACATGTCAATTTCTAAATCACTATTGTTAGAATTTTGTTTTTTTTTGTATATAAAATCCAAAGCACTTGGCATTGTTTTATCATTATCAGTATTATTTTCATTTATTGACAAATTTCTAATCCTATCCCGAATAGAATTTATAATTATGTTTTTTGTTTCAATGTTTTCAAAAGTCAAATCTTTGCTTCTAGGATCGAGAAAACAAGCAATTTGATGGGCACTCTCAATATATGAATGTATATCGAATCTACGAACAAGGGAGGTTCTTAAAATATTCTTAAATTCCTTAGCTTCTACAGTGTCCGTATTAATGTCATTTAAATGATTATTAATTAAGCCATGAATGATTGGCAGGACTAAGGAAATAGTTACCTTAGTTTCGGAACATAATACTTCGGTCGCTAAATGAAATGGTTCTAAAATTGCGATAATTTCACCCAGAACTTCCCAATCAGATAATGCCATATCAAGCTTCAAGGCTACGTTTAATTTTGTTAATTTTCTATCACTTAAAACAGAATGAATTGCTTCCCGATTACGTAAAAGGCGCTCACACATACTGTACGTCGAATTCCACCGGGTTGGGCACGATTGAATTAATTTCAGTTCAGGTAATTTGTAGTGCTTCTGGGCCTCTTGCAATGCAGATGTCGCCAAATTGGAATGATGGAAATGTTGCACGATTTTACTGCCTTTCTTTATCATATCTGTAAATTTACCAATTGTATCAAGGGCGTCTTTTATAGCTAATTGTAGAGTATGTGCAGCACAGGAAACGCTGTATTTTAAATTATCTAATAAATTGGCTGCTGCATGCATGTTACTTGCATTATCATGCACTACAGCAATTAATTTCTCTGCTATGTTCCACTCTTCTTGCATTGCTATTGTGACTAGAGCTCTTACTTTTTGACCCGTCGGGTACCCGGGTACCCGGACATTACCCGGGATAACTTCAAGCAATTGAATGTAGTATTGTCTGTGATTGTCTGTGGTATAGTCTGATGTTAGCCAAAAATGATCGAACAATACCATATTCAATGGCTTGAAGTTGTTTCGGGTAGACGGGTACCCGACGGGTCAAAAAGTAAGAGCTCTAATTGTGACAGCTGTGATGTTTTCTGCCGTATGTCTTCCCTCTATATCCTGAGTACAAAGTGTATAACTTCTCATCTCCCAATCGCCTGTAATGAAATGCACTGTAAGTGAAAGATAGGAGTCCTGCTTACGCGATGACCATCCATCGATGGTCACCGATACCGATGACGCGTCCTCAATTTGTTTAATAATGTTCTCCCTCGTTTCCTTATACACGAGTTGCAGTCGCTTTAAAATTGTGGTCGGGCAAGGGCATTGATATTGTGGTTCAACGACTTCCATGAATTTTTCAAATCCGGAGCTGTCCGCAAATGAGATTGGCAACATGTTGGTACTTATCAACCGCGCCAGTGCCTGTGTTATTTCTTCTTGGCGTTTAGCCGAAAATGGTCCTTTTCGCAATACCTTGCTGGGTGTAGGCGCACAATCAGCAACAACGTTATCCTCGTTGCTACCTTCGCCTCTCACACATTCAAGTGCTGGTTCATTAGCTGATGCACCAGGGCACTCTTCAATGTGCTTCGAACGCAGATGTCGCGCACTGGCCGATGTTGAGCCACCATAGGATAATTGTGCACGGCACAAGTCACAAATTACATGACTTTTATCGTCGGATAAAGATACAAAACTCCAGACCCAGCTTTTACGTTGAGCGGGTTGGGCCATATTCTTTGATTATAATCTGTAAATAATTGCCAATACTTTTTAACTTAAAATCTAATTACTCTATATAAAATACACAATTAACAAGATACAAACCAGAAATACGATTACACCACTGCAAAATGCAAACAAATAGTACAAATACAATTATTTTATTATTAAATTTAACAATAATTCCTGTTCATTGACCAACTAAATTAACTTAATTAACTAATATCTATTATATATAGTAACTAATAACACAAATAACGAGAATAATATAAGTTATAAATAAACATATAACAAAACAAACTAAAGGAACAATGTAACTTAATTGGAACTTAGAACACGGAATTGAAATTAAACTTTAATAATGACAAAACTATTTCCAGATATGAGTATGTACTATGTAATGTATGCGATTTCGTAGATTTCGATAACACGTCAGTAGACTTTGGTTTGCAGATGCAGAATGGACGCTTTACAAAATCGATTGTGTAAAACATGTTTTGTTAATTTCACAATGTCCTTAGATACTAAGAGCCAATTAGAGATTTATTAATATTAATATATAAATTCCCATTCGTCCATACATTTCCTTTCGATAAGTGTTTAACTTCTCGGCACAGAAGAGAGTTCAAATTTTAAAACAATTCTTTTATTAACGAATCTCAGATTGCCTCTTATTAATCTTATCCAACTATCCACTATCTAACTAAGGACATTTTGTAATTAACAAAATATGTTTTAAACATTTAAACGATCGATTTTGTAAAGCGTTCATTCTGCAGCCGCAAACCAAAGAGTACTTACGGACGTATTATCGAAATCTACGAAATCGCATACATTACATAGTACATACTCATATCTGGAAATAGTTTTGTTCAAAATTAAAGTTTAATTTTAATTCCGTGTTCCAAGCTTCGAATTAAGTTAAATTGTTTCTTTTATTTGATTTGTTGTACGTTTATTTATATTATTCTCATTAATTGTATGGTACTAAGTATAATAGATATTAGTTAATTTAGTTGTTCAGTGAACATGAATTACTGTTACTTTAATAATAACCATTGTACTATTTGCAATGATGTAATCATATCATATTTCGGATCTGTATCTTGTTAATTGTGTACGTACTGTACATAGAGTAATTAGTTTTTCAGTTAATAAGTATTGACAATTATTTATAGATTATTTTCTTTGATTATGGGTCAATGTAAAATGTGGGTATGGTCCTCCGTATTAACATTTAACGCTGTCCGAACTCCGAAGATAAGAATCATGTAGTTTATGACCTGTGCAGATTAAACTGTCGTGATTAATCTGTGAGAGGTGATTATAGTGATTGTGTACCCAATAAGGTACAGACAAAACACTCATTTTCGGCGAAACAAGAGGAAGAGATAACTCAGGCATTGGCAAGGGTCGTTGCGGCAAACATGCTGCCTATTTCATTTGGCAATAGTGCGGGTTTTAAAGATTTTATGATCGTGATGGATGCCGATTATCGATGTCCGTGCCGCAAAACTCTTCTGAAACGCTTGGAAATTCCAAGCTATACGGGGGAATCGAGAGGAAATTGAACAAGAGCTTGCTAAACTGTCCTCGATGTCTGTGGCCATCGATGAATGGTCATCTCGATCGTAAGATTCCTATTTATCCCCAACGACGCATTTTATAACAGATAATTGGGAGATAAAAAACTTCACATTTTCCTCGCATGATATAGAGGGACGACATACCGCCGAAAATGTCACAGCCGTTATAATAGGAAATGGGAATGTAGGAAGATTGGAACATAACAATATTACAAATAAATTAATTACTCTAGAACATGACAATGCGACTAACATGAATGCAACAACCAATTTATTAGAGATTAAAAAATACAGAGTGGAAATATATCAATTAATTAAAATAATACACATAATGATAATACCATTTCAAGTTCTTGAGAAATTGATATGTATATGGACGAATATAAAAACCTGGCAGAATTGGCAAAAATGTATTTAAGTCTTCCGATTACATTGGTTCAGCTTGGTTACTACCTGGAAATGTAGATTTATTAGTATTTTTACATCAAAACAGAAATGTGTGTAAGTTGCGAACAGAATCGTGATTCGACGTCACACACTATTTCTTGTATAGAATTTATTATTCTACTTACCGTTGCGCACTATACTACGGTGAGGTGCGGAAGTAACCTAGTGCCACCGACACCGACGACTCACCGATCCCTCGCAGCAAAAGACATTTTACCATAATATTCATAACCGAGATGGTATCGGCGCACTGGTTCGGTCAATTAAATTTTAAGTTAGGAATTACGGTCGAAATTTAATTTAAAAAGTTTTAATATTCATAACCGTAACGCGCACACAATACAATATACATTGAATTGCTTGAAGTTCATTCCGTTCATTACTGATGTTAGCCGAAAATGATCGAAAGTCGAAAGACGATCGGCTGTCAAATCGAAATTCTCAACTATCTCATCACACTTCAGTTACTCGGGTATCTCATGGACACACGGGTAATTTTTGTCTACCCGGGTATCCGGGTATTGCACGGGTACCCGGGTAGTCGGGTATCCTACGGGTACCCGGGTACCCGAGTAATTTTTTTCTACCCGGGGTCTCACCGGGTACTCGAGTACCCGGGTACCCGGATACCCGGGCAAAAACAATAGCTCTAGTGCGCAGTCCACGTGGCGCTTGTATTTATAGGAAACGCTGGAATGTTTGGTATGCATGGAATTTGAGGTATGCGCGATGACTCATGTTTAAAATATGTTCTATAATTAGCTCGTGTTGATGAGTCATGCGCGAAATATGCGCCGCAATAGCATATTCGGGGGGGGGGGGGGGGGGTCCTTTGGGCTTTGAACGGTATACTCAACCGTTGGATGGAGTTTGCGGGATTTTGATTGGTCATAAAGAGGGGTGAGACGTGGTCTCGAGTAATGTGGGTTTTTAGGACGAGGGACTTGTTTATATAAAATATGTGTGGGAGGAGATCGCGCCTCTAAGGCCGAAGAGGGGAAGGGGATTGCGTGTTTGATCATCTAGAGATGGGGACCGCTAAGGTGCATCGTCTAGATGATCTGCCGGTTGGGAAAAAGGGTAAGAGTTGAAGTTAGAGGTGGTTTTGGTGGAGTTGTGGAGTGATCTATAGGGAAGATTCTAGTTATGACCGCGCAAAAATAGTGGGACGTCACACAACATCCCATTTTTAGCACTAAATATGACGAACATTATGAAGGAAATTCATAAAGGAAGAGATAACATACAACTCATATGAAGGTCCGACGTTATCTAAAAAAAATAACGTCAATAATTCCAATAAAACTAAAAGAATTTGATAAATATATATTAGGGTGGTCCTTAGCTACTCTTGGTGAAAAATTTTTTTCAAAATTTTTTTCACGCCGCCCCCTAAAATTGTTCCAATGGATAAGAAAATAATTCCCGTAAAAGATGAAGTTGATTGGATAAGAGGAAGACGTGGCACATTCGCGTTAAAGTTGCAATAAATGTGAAATTTTGTATGAACGGAAAGGTACGAAGAAAAATATTATAATGATGGTTAAGCGTTCTTTTTGTGCCCAAATATTTACGATAATAGTGCTACAGTATGATCTTTTCAACATAATAACTAATTAATATTTATATCTTTTTAATTAATTATATTAAATTTTACGTATTTTAATGAAAGTGACCATTCTTTTAATTTCTTTCTTATATTATTTGCAAGTTAATAATAATATTAATTTTAAAAATGGGGGTATGTTCGACATTAATATTTTATATTTAATAAGAAGATAATATTTTTAATATGAAATGGTGAATATTATATCATAAATAGGTGAAGAAAAGAAAATACGGTTATTGAATTTACCCAACAATTGAGTTGAAGTTTTGAAATAATAGTGATTTCTCAATATATTTGCATTTTTACGAAAAGTTGTATCTATCACGAAATCGCTACACAGTATCGGCTCGTCATGGCTCGCAAGCCGCCAGGCGCCAAAACACCGTGCACGCGTTGCCGATGGATATTTTCTGGAACAGTCCGAGTTAAAAACCGTTCCGACATTTTTCGTGGATGGTTTCTTCGTCAGAAATGTTTACAGAATCCGATACTCTGTAGCGAATTCATGTTAGATAAACAACTTTTCGTAAAAATGCAAAAGTATTGCGTAGAAATCATCCACATCGGCACTTTTTTAAACTTTGACGGCCGTTTACAATCATACAAAACCGTCAAATTTAATAACTGTATACATCGATATATTCGGGAAACTATCCTCTATCTTTTGAGACTCAATCGAACTTTCTAGCATTCTTGGTTTTCACGTAATATCTCATTCTTGCCCAAAATCGTGCGCTTCTTACAAAAACTCATGTTTTTCAAAAACTGAGGGTGATAGAGCAATTCTATTTACGGATTCGTGTTTGGAACGAAAACCTCCACTAGGATCTCGGAGTGCATATTGCAGATCCAAATACGTGTTGGATAGTGTAGTTAAGACCCCCGGTTGCCTATTATGGTCTATACGCTGCGTTGTATACTAATTTTAAAAGATAACACTCAAAGATTTCGTCAATATTTTTCGAAGTAATACATACATATTATTATTATACATCTAATAAACTGTACTTTCATTAAAAAAATATTCACTGATACTTCCAAAATAGCCGAACACAATTATGTTCGAAATTGACGAGAAATCACTATTATTTCAAAACTTCAACTCAATTGCGACACGGGTTCCCGTCGTCCAATCACTGAAATTTTACACATATCATTTTCTCCCCAAACCTCATATTTTAGGGGGATAAGACCAAAAAAAAATCGGAAGTTGAAAAATAAGGACCACCCTATGCTACAGGTCAGTTAGGCTTAGTGTAAAATAGTCTTATATTGTACAAATGGAAATTGGGTTTTAATGCACGTACGAATAGAACAATACTAAATAAGTAAAGAATTATGTTATAGTCCTCAAAATATGAAATATTTCATTGAAATTTTCAGAAACACGCCACTCCTTACGCTTAGCGCGCGGTTACTTCTATTTCAAAACTTCGCATGCGATGTGCCACGTCTTCCCGACGTTCAATCGATCTCAAATTTTGCACAAATTATTTTTTCATGAAATGGAACAAAATTAGGGGGCGGCGTGCAAAAAATTTTATGGTCGAAAAATAAAGACCACCCTAATATACATACTATGGAATGTGCAGAAAAAATTGTAAACCTGTATCCATGTTATGCCGGTACCAATATACTAAATAAATAGGTACTGTTCACAAAGTGTTAATACATTCCTACGAAATTGTACAATATTTGGGCAACCAAATCGGCTAATTGGGAGAAGGGACCCAAGACGCTAGAAATAAAGATTTTGAAAAGTATAGAAAAGATTGTATGTACCATACGCTCAAAATATTCTCATTGCAATACAAACGAAGAAGTTTAAACTTTTTATCGACTTCTTCAGATCCAGTACTAGATAATTTTCTAGGTATCTTTGCCAAAAAAAACCAAAAACCTTACAAACAATACAGAATTTCTTAATACGCAGAAATGAATATTTCACATTTTCATTCTCGACTCGAATTGCAGCGGTCGACCAAGGATTCATACCTGTTTCAGAAATGAAATAATTCCTTATTCTTCATCGTATCGATATGGAAGTGACACCGATAGTCAAAGAGATGCCGGCTGGCACCACGTGGCGAGGTCAACCCTCCGTGGTGCCTCACCGAATTTTATGGCTTTCCACCCGGGGTTGCAATCAGAGATGGACATTATTTAAATAACAAATTATTTAAATGACGTATCAAATAAAAGATACTTTAGTCTTATTCGTCATGAATAAGACTAACCCAAGTCAATTTTTAATCGAAGCGCCCATGATTGAAGTAGGTCAATCATGGGGATTCAATCGTCGGCCATGATTGAACTACTTCAATCATGGGGATTCAATCGTCGGCCATGATTGAACTACGTCAATCATGGGGATTCAATCGTCGGCCATGATTGAACTACCTTCAATCATGGGGATTCAATCATGACTGAATGAACAGTGTTCTCGTATTCAATCGTAGTTCAGTCGATTGAAGCTCGACTAACCTTGGCGAGCCTCGAGACTCGCGAGAGCCTTTGATCGATGCCGCGCGAGGCCCGAGCCGAGCGACATTGTATCGTTCACCCGTCTATACTGGCGCCTGGAGTTTAACGATATTATACATAAAATTTATTTGCAGAATTGAAAGCCCCGTTTCGTTAAAACGAGTCCGATTTAATAGTATATTGCGTGACAAGGGAGAGAAGTAAGCGATTCCGACGAGCGTGAAGTTTCACGCGAGGCGAAAACGCTTCTCTCCCGTGTCACGCACTATATTTTTTTCAACACCTGCATGAAAGGTGTGTTTTTGAAAGCCTGTTGAGCGATTCGCAAAAAATATGCATTTTCGATTGCTCGTTTATTCTGTCGAAATTAATAAATACGTGTATTTAGTTTCTAACAAATTTTTTTTTTCCAATTTATGGTTATCTCGGTACTCCATAAATTTTTGGTATATCATCTGGTATTTTACTTTCGATTTTGATGGCAGCAAATTTTCTTCGATGGCTTTTGCAGCTTCTGCTATATCGGGGGGCGTGTGGTATCCCGTGTCGCGGCTCCATATCAAAATGACACAGTACAAAATCACACATGCAATGTAGGACACATCAGAATAGTGCACAGCAAACAGTGCACATGCAACTTAGAGCACACGAAATTTACAGTGCACATACAATTTAGGACACATGCGATTTAGGACACATACCATTTAGGACACATGCGATTTAGGACACATTCAATTTATGACACATGCGATTTAAGACACATGCAATTTAGGACACATGCCATTTAGGACACATGCAGTTTAACGCACAGCAAGATTTTACACACAAGAGAGTACACAGAAAATAGTGCACATACAATTTAGAACACATGCGATTTATAGTGCACATACAATTTAGGACACATGCGATTTTGGACACATACAATTTAGGACACATGCGATTTTGGACACATACAATTTAGGACTCATGCGATTCAGAACACATGCGATTTATAGTGCACATATAATTTAGGACACATGCGACATTGGACACATACAATTTAGGACACATGCGATTCAGAACACATGCGATTTATAGTGCACATACAATTTAGGACACATGGGATTTAGGACACATGCAGTTTAACGCACATTTCTTTTAGTGCACATCAGGATAGCGCACAGCAAGGTTTCGAACACAAGATAGTACACAGAAGATAATGCAGATAAAATTTGGAACACATGCGATTTATAGTGCACATACAATGTAGGACACAAGCGATTTAGGACACATACGATTTAGGACACATACAATTTAGGACACATGCGATTTAGGACACATACAATTTGGAACACATAAAATATTTTAATTAATTGTAGTTATAATTTGGCGTATATTCACTTTGCTACACGATAAGATTTCGTACAGTAGAAGCAAGATGGCGCGGTATGCAATTAAGCCTACAGTATATTTAAAAATCGGCGCGCGTACATTTTTGCTTTGAAGCAGCAGTTTAATATTAATATTGTTGCTGCTGTGGCGGACGAAAGAAAGTTTACAATTTTCAAAATCGCATAACTTTTTTAGATTGGTCCAAACGACATGAGTTTTCTTTGAGAAGCCAGAAGGATTAGTTTGCTGAGTGACGTGTTTCGTCGTTTTGAAAAAAAAATGCAATTGGTCGGAAAAGCAACAAAAATAGTAAAAGGTTGTTTTTTTAACCTTTTTTTTGTGAGACTGTAATGAAAATTCAAAAAACCTGTTTGTAGATTGAAGTAAGTTGTATACTTGTCTAAAATTTCATCAAAATCGGTTAACGTTGGTCTGAGCTACAAACTTTTAAAGATCGCAGAATAAGGTCGAGAATCGCGGAAATTCCCGAAATCAGCGATTTTCGACCTTATTCTGCGATATTTGAAGGATTGTAGCTCAGAGCAACGTTAACTGATTTTGATGGAATTTTAGACACGTATACAACTTACTTCAATCTACAAACGGGTTTTTTGAATTTTCATTACAGGCTCGCAAAAAAAGTTTAAAAAACAACCTTTACTATTTTTATCGCTATTCCGGCCAATTGAATTTTTTTTTCAAAACGACGAAACACATCACTTAGCAAACTTATCCTTTTAGCTTCTAAAAAGAAAACTCATGTCGTTTGGACCAATTCTAAAAAAGTTATGCGATTTTGAAAGTTGTAAACTTTCTTTCGCCCGCCACTGTACATGTATAACTAGCCTAAAGCGATGGCTGAGTGGTCACGAATGTACCCTGCTCACGGTGACGGAAGGCGCTTGAAGTTCTGGGACGTGTAGAAGGGACAGTGTGTATTACACTTGAATAAAATAGATTTCCACATCACCCTAGAGGTTCTATCGTCGATGCGTTTTTTTTTTAAGTGGTGTCCCCAGTAGGCCTATTCCACTAGAATTGAATATCCTCCCCGGTTTTCAGTTTGTTCCTGCAACGATGTTATACCATATTATGGTAACTATGCAGTTTTTGACATACGCATGAGAAGGTATTGTAAACAGTATACCTCAAATTACGTTGAAATGGTTTTTACGACCATGTCGTAGCCCGCACGGCAAACGGGGCACTTTTTTCGCTTTAATTTTGGCAGGCATTCTGCACATACGCATAAATGCCCGCATGGTATGAATATGTGTGTCGCCCATGCACAAAGGCACACACAGCACGCACCGCCGCGGTCTGGTCGATTGCCGTCATCTGCGAAACAAATGGTAAGTAATAAATTTGAATTGAAATCGAAGAAATTGGGGAAGGTAGTAAATATAAAGCGAAAGGTACGCCTTCGAAGGAATTTGTCTGTACAAGTACAGCATAAAAAGATGAACAAAGGGACATTCCATGCGAACTCGGACAGATTTCGGAATAAGTTTTCGTAGATTGCTGAAATTTGAATATGTTGTAGTCTTTAGTGGTATTTATACGTACCTCAAAGGATTTTTCAAATTTTTGATAAATGTCGATTTTACAGCTGTTTGAAGTGAAGTCCTAACTTTATTTCAATACATTATAGCTATGGAAGTAGTAAACGGATGCAGATGAGCTTTACGGTGCTTATAGAGAAGACATTGAAGTTTTAAGAAAAATTATTTCAGTTTAAAAAAAAATGGGAACCATTTTTGTGCAATTATTTTAAACAAAATGCAGGTTTTAATATCGGGCGCGATTTTAAAAATCTGAAAAAAAAGTAGAATATAGTTCTATCCTTCCCCTTGAAGGAAAATTTTAAAAAAATACGGACATTTTAAAATTGGCCCTGTAAAAATTGCCGAAAGTTGACGCTGCGTCGATGCGCACCGGCCAAGCGGCTATACCTGATATTCTTAAACACGATTCTCGAAAATGGTTATGTATTTGAAAAAAAAACTGAAGGAGGAAAACTCTTACTGTGTTTTATATCCAACAGAATACGGTATCTCAAGTTTTGGTGTTCGCAATATTTTCCTTGAAACGAGGGTGACTTTCAGGTTTTTAAATTCAATGCTATATATTTGATTACCCAATATGAAAGCGACTGTCAAGACAAATTCAACCACTTGGTATACCTTGACCTTCAAGGCCACACAAGGTTAGGAATGAAAGAAAGAAACTCCATCTACTAGATAGATAGTTCAAAATATTTACTTCATTCCTAACCTTGTGTGGCCTTGAAGGTCATAGTATACCATATGGTTGAATTTGTATTGACAGTCGCTTTCATATTGGGTAATCAAATATATAGCATTGAGTTTAAAAACCTGAAAGTCACCCTCGTTTGAAGGAAAATATTGCTAACACCAAAAATTGAGATGCCGTATTATGTTGGATATAAAAAACAGTAAGAGTTTTCCCCCTTCAGTTTTTTTTTCAAATACTTAACCATTTTCGAGAATCATGTTTAAGAATATCAGGTATAGCCGCTTGGCCGCTGCGAGTACCGCACGGCCCGACCAGTCGAGCCGGTGGGCATCGACGCAGCGTCAACTTTCAGCAATTTTTACAGGGCCAATTTTAAAATGTCCATATTTTTGAAAATTTGTCCATCAAGGGGAGGGATAGAACTATATTCTACTTTTTTTCTTCAGATTTTTAAATTCGCGCCCGATGTAAAAAACCTGCATTTGTTTAAAATAATTGTACAAAAATGTTTCAAATTTTTTTTAAACTGAAATAATTTTTTCTTAAAACTTCAATGTCTTCTCTTTAAGCACCGTAAAGCTCTCCTCCATCCGTTTACTGCTTCGATAGCTATAATGTATTGAAAAGAAGATAGCACTTAACTTCAAACAGCTGTAAAATCGACATTTTTCAAAACTTTGAGAAATCCTTTGAGGTACGTTTAAATATCACTAAAGACTACAATATATTCAAATTTCAGCAATCTACGAAAACTTACTCCGATAACTGTCCGAGTTTGCACGGAATGTCCCCAAAAGAAGTTTTCTAAAGTTGTCGGCAGCTTGTGAGAGAGATGACGCGACGGGCAGAGGGAGCTCATTTTTGACAACGTATTCTCATTTCCACTAATATTTCATTTAGAAGGTGTAACAAGACATGCATGGTAAACAATTTTGGTGGAAAATACGCCAATTAAATTTTACGACGCACGCGTTTATATTAATGACAAAATGTAATTATTCAAATTCTCCTCATGTTCGTAGCCTTTAAAATGGTATAATTATCATTATTATTCAGGTAGACAAGTGAGATTCTGTGCATGTCTTATGTACTTCCAACTGCATCAGGAATAAGGTGCAATACAATCAACGATAATTGCAATTATCAATTACGTACTGTTACGTCCTGAAGGGACAGCCTGTAAATCACCCCGAGCGGCTGGAGTGACTTACCGGGTTCTTGCTCTGTCAAAGGGCTAAGGCCCACCTTGACTATACTTACCGGGGGTAGAAAGGAAGAAAGGGGTTGAAATAAGGCTTGTACAAGGGAATTGAGAGGAACAATAATGATCGCTTATATTCTTAATAAAGGTTAGTTGTTAGGTACATACCAGGAGACGGCGCTCCGTCTCCGTCGCTGTTCTCGGGGCGTTCGCTTTGCCGCCGGACCTGTCGCAGGTCGTGTTCGCTCGCGTTTCGGGCTCGGATGACGCAGAGATGTCGCTGGGCCTGGCGTCCGTCGTCTCGCTGCGCTCGCTCCGTTGGGGTTCTTCGCGATCGCGGTGGTCTGTATCGGCGCGTGAGTGCTCTCCCGGCGAGGCCGTTTCCTGTGTGTCGGATGGAGATACGCTCCGCCTAACCAGATCGACCGAGCGCGATTCGCGATACCGGACACTGGAGCGAAGACGCAATCTAGACGGCGACGCTCGCCGTCGCTACTCCCTAGCTCGAAGTCTCAAAATCGAATGCTGCTATCGAGTCCGCGGTTGAGGACCGCGCCTCGCCTTTTCGAAATCGATCGGGGGGAGAAATCGCCCCGTCGGCACTTGGCGGTCGCTGCCTTCTATTTCGAAATATCGGGGCCCGGACCGTCAACGGTCACGTTGCGCTTACGACGAATCTCCGCGGTTCGTCGACCTGCCTGACACGCGCGAGGCGATTCCGCTGAATCGCCGATTCGGAGGAAAGCGACGCGAGGACAGTGAGCACGGGATGGACCAGAAGGGCCCATGTAACATCTCCCCACTTAGACACGAAACGGTCTCGTGAGTCCGTTTCGTCGTCACCCGTGTGATGCTGTCCGCGCGTACACTTTCGTCCGACGACTTAAAATTACGAATCTCGCAATTAAATCTAAGGGGTCGCAAGGGGAATGACAATAAATGAACCGTAATTAAGCGGGGAAAAATAAAAGAGGTCGTATATTGTTACAAGATAATATGTAGATTTAAAGGAATTATACTGTTAATAAAAAGAGAAAACGGGGAACTCCCGGTGCGCCTCTGCTGTTCTGCTGCGAATATAATAGAACGAACGCGATTACAAATCTGTCAGTTGGTACCGAAAGTAGTTAAAATTTAGGTAATTACCCAAGGCGAGGGGGGGGTGTCTCCTTATTTCGCCCCCGCGGGTACAATCCAGGGCGTGTCCCGCTCTTGGGGGGGGGGGGGGGGGGCTCCAGGGGCCTGGGCGCCTGGATGACTGGAAAGGCCGGCAAAAAGCGGGGGTTTGTTTCCAATATGGCTCGAATACACCCAGTGCAACCCTCCGGTGTCTCCCGGGCGAGGTGTTGACGCCGGCAGATCGTGCATCGCGCCAGATCCATAGCCCTGTTTTCCACTGCGAGCCAGTGAACCGGGGTCCGTCGGTAGTCTCCGAAGTCCGTGGGTGGTCGGAGCCACGCGCATGCATCGCAGATGGTTTGGGTTTTTTGGGACCTGTGCGTCCATGCCTGCCCGTTTCCTCCGGTGTTGCTTCTGTTCACCCTCACACAGATTCGTCGTTGGAACGGTACGTGGAGGTGGCGGGGAAGGATCGCCTCCGCTAGCGAAGATCGCACGAACTTCGCGTCGTTGAATCTTGGAGTATCCATTTGCAGTTATGTTGTTTTTAAAATTGTATGTAAAATTCTATAACGACTGTGCCTCGCCTTGCTTAATTGATGTCTTATATGCTACTATCCCTACTACCTAATTATCGCAGCAGATCGCATTGCGGGGGTCGGTTCGACGGGTGTCGCGTGGGGTGTTTTGCTGCCATCAGCGGAACCACGCCTTAGAATATTTCGAAGCATGGCTCGGTACCCTTGAAACCTCTTGCTTTGTCTACCTGAGTTTTGTCACTTGTCCTCGTGGACGGTATAGCGGGTAGGTCGGGAGGAAAGGATGTAATGGCAAGAGGACGGGGTCTTGAAATTATTTGCGGGGGGGGGGGGGGGCGGTGTGGTACCATTTCTATTTCCACTTTTGCCTCTTTCCTTGGGGGCTGGCGATGTTGGGTACAGCGTGCCTTCAAACAACGGTAGCCAATCCAGACCATAAGGAGGATGATAAAGATTCCTCCCAGTCCGGGCAATCCATAGGTAACATAGGTTGATAGGTTTTCGGTTCGATGATGGGTGGCCAGCTCCCTTGCCTGTCTTTCGATGTCCTCCAGGGCGATTGCGTTTGCTTTCGCATGGGTCTCGTGAAGGGTCCCCTGGGGTTCCTTTTCTTGATGGTCGGCCAGGATTTTCACGTGATGTTCCGTGAGTGTTGGCAGGAACTCCGAGATGTTTATGTCGATGGACGGCTTGTAGACGGTTGTCAATGCCTCGGTGTCGACTCCGGATGCCCAGAGCTGGTCGGTCCCGATTTTAGCCTGACAATCTCTCTTCAGTTGTAATATTCCTGCACCCTGTAGCATTTCATATCCGGCCGCGTGCTTGTTACATTGGATCTGCAGGGCCTGGGTGTCTTTAATGGAATATAACCAGGTGTTGGGTGCGACCATTTTCTTGAGGAAGGTTCGGCTTCCGGGAAGGGCCTTGATGTTGCAGCTGGACCACTTGATGTTCTGTGGTTTTAGCAACGCATCTGTTTCGCAGCTTGGTGCTTTCTCCAAGTCCTGGATTGGCACGCTGAGTTCGCACATGTACATCCGAGGGTGTTTCCTGCATCCTGAGATGTAGTTCTCGTTGGGCATGAAGTATTGGGAGTTGGTTTGGCTGATCGCTAAATATTGTGTTCTTGGTACCATGAATATAGGGGTAGACACGTTGGTTGATATAGACTGGAAAGATGCGCACGGTTGTAGGTAGTAAAGGTCGAAGGGAATTTGGTCTAGCTAAGGGATGTTGAGTGACAAGATGATTCGACCCTGTATGTAAGCTACGTTCAATTTGGTCACCCCTTGTAGTTGTTCGGAATTCAATTCTTCCGGGGTCAGCGGGAATTCGTACGGCGTGGTTTCGCGAATTCGTTCGCAAGTTTGCGCAAGCTGACTGGGGGACAATACGGCCGGATGTACAATACCGAGTTTCGCGAACGTGAGCGCGTCCGTAATTACAATGAGCGCGGTCACATATTCGTCCACGTGCCTGGTCATCATATACGTCCACGTCGAAAAAGCTAATTCTAATTCTACTTTTGTTTCGCGTTCGTCTAATTGTAGTGTACCCGCCGCTATTTCCTTAATTCTATCGCCCACCTTTTGTACGGCACCCGTTACAGATCTTAGAGTGTCGTGTATATCCTGGAATTCGGATTTTATAATGTGAGTTTGATTTCCTAACAATTTGGCTAAACGATTTTGATCTTTGTACAGTTTATCTATTTCCTTATTGTAATATTGGGCGTCGTCGCTGTCCAAGGTTCCGAAAAGGGCCTTACTCAGCGATCCGATGAATCCCAGTGGTACCGATCGCTTGGTACGGCGTAGCGGTGTCTTTCCGAGTATGCTGAGTAGCAGTTCCTCGTAACGTTCGCCGTCGCGGAGTTTTCGTTGTAAGGCCTCATTAAGGGCGTCGGCTGGGCAAGGCATCCAGCTATGTGTTTTACATATTGTTCTCATCCGGTCAATCTGGGGTTGAGTCTGAGGTCTCGAAGCTAGTACTTCCGCGACTCCTATGCCCGTGACCAGCCTCCATTGGGTATGGAAGACTCGGAGGGGTCGGATCCTTTCGTAGTACAAGCCCGGGTTGTGAGTCAACTGCGATATCTGGTAGTCTCCGTCGATGATGTTACTATTAACGATCGTCCACAGTGACGCCAACAAAAGCAGCCCACGTCCGTCCATGGTGGCCGTAGTACGAGGGTTTCTCGAAAATGTCTTTCGCGGTAAAGTCTACTGTTATATGTAAATGTTAACTGCAATTACAATACAAAACAAAAAATAAGTGAGGTAAAGGGAGGGGGAGGGGTTCTAGGGAGGAGGAATTCTATTGTTTTAAGTAATTGTTTACGAAAAACAAGTGAGATGAAGGAGAAAAGAAGGGGAAAAGTCCGATTTACGGAGTATGGGACCTGGATTATGGGGATCGGCTATTTGAGCTCTCCCGCCGGTCCGTTGTAAACTTAAACCACATTGTGCATTGTGCACATACGCTGCATTGGCGTCAAGGTGGTTCTTCTTTAACATAGGCATGTTTTAGTTTATCGAAATGCTTTATGATCTGTTGGCCCTTATCCGAGATTAATACTGCATTGTTCTGTTCGGTGATTGCTTTTATTTTGTAAGGGCCGATATAATGCGGGTCGAATTTATGGAGCCGTGGCTCTTTTTGAACGTAAACGAGGTCATTTGGCGCGAATGTGACTTGATTACTTTTGTGGGATCAGGAACCCCCATAACATAAGAGGCGGATACGGAAGAACGAGGACGGGGAAGTCGGCGGTAGCCGAGGTGGTTAAGGCGGGCTGGCCAGCGCGCAAACCTAGAGATCGCGGGTTCGAGTCCCGTTGAGGCGACTTCCTTTTTTCCGTGATCCTACATTTGGGGGCCCCTCCGGGATGGGGGGAGCACCGATCGCCACACGGAGCCGAGAGATGGCGTTTGAGGTCGTTGTCTGCGACGCGAAAAATAATAGACTTGTGGTCGTTGTCTGCGACGAGAAAAATAATAGACTTGTGGTCGTTGTCTGCGACGCGAAAAATAATAGACACTGTGGTCGTTGTCAACGACGCGAAAAATAAGTGACACGCCGAAGAGTTGTGCGACAATGACATTCGAGGGCGAATGTCGTCGCAGGAGGGCCGAGTGTGGGATCAGGAACCCCCATAACATAAGAGGCGGATACGGAAGAACGAGGACGGGGAAGTCGGCGGTAGCCGAGGTGGTTAAGGCGGGCTGGCCAGCGCGCAAACCTAGAGATCGCGGGTTCGAGTCCCGTTGAGGCGACTTCCTTTTTTCCGTGATCCTACACTTTTGCGGTCGTAAATATTTTTCGAACGCGATTTACTAGTATCCAAATTTGATCGTGTAGTCGTTCGGATTTCGTCTAGGCGCTCCACTAGGTTCTGTACGTATCCCGGGTATGTTAGTGATTCGTCGCGGGACATAGGCGTAAACGGATCTCGAGCTAATTGTCCCAAAACTACTTCGTATGGGGTGAACTTCGTTGCTTCGTGCACCGAGGTATTGTATGAGTACATTGCGAACGGGAGGAGCAAGTCCCAGTCTTCGTATCTTTCCAGATAATGTTTTAAGTATTCTGTGAGGACTATGTGACTTCTTTCGAGGGAACCGTTAGTCTGCGGTCTATATCCCGATGTGGTTACGTGTTTAATTTTGAAAGTCTGGGCTATTCCCTGTATTATGTTATTAATAAAGCTTGTCCCGCGATCCGTTAGTATTGCGCGCGGCGCGCCGAAGATCGCGATAAAGTAACGCGATAACGCGTCGGCCACGGTTACGGCTCGTATGTCAGGTAACGGGACGGCCATGCAAAATTTTGATAATTGGCATTGGATCGTCAATGCGTGACGGTTTCCGCTTGGTGTTGGAGGGAGCGGTCCTACTGTGTCCAGGGCTACCTTATCGAAGGGTCTGGCTGGCGTATCGGTGATTAACATTGGCTCCCGTGTTTTGATGCGCACGAGCTTTTGTTCTTGGCAGCTCTGGCAATTTCGTACGAAATCCTCTACGTCGCGGCGTAGGCGCGGCCAGTCGAATAGGCTGCGTATGCGTCGATACGTCTTCGTCACGCCCTTGTGCCCTCCTATCATGCTTTCGTGATAGTGCCGGATGATTTCTTCCCGTTTATCTTCCGGTGGTAGTTGGATTTCGCCGGTGCAGATCGTAATTGTAATAGTTGTATGTTTGAAAATTATTTGGCAGTATTTCTGGAGCGCCGTGGCGTCGAAACGGTGTAAGGTTTCGCCATACGTCGCTACTCGGAGCGTGCGGACGCGTTCGGTCTCTACGGCGTCCCTGAGTGCTGTTAATGCCGACGTGAGCTCGTCTTCTCCCATTTCATGGTAGAAGCTTCTTGCTCCGACAACGCTAAAAACTTTTCCCTCCTCATTGCGGGTGATTATTACGCGGTTTCTGATTAGTTCTTCGGACGATAATTTAGTTTCGTCGAAAAGTCCGATAGCTTTTAGAGTTTTGCAAATTGGACTAGTTAATATTCTGTCGGATGATATAAAATGGGCATAGTTATCGGGGGTTGACGCGAACGTGGTCTTGACGATTTTTACTTCGCATCGCGTTGGGTGGACTTCGTGTTCCGAGGTGTCCTGCCTGTATCCCGATGTTCCCCGCATGGTTGTTGGCAAATTTGGCGGGTCCACGAATGGCCCGCATACGGTTTCTTGGAACTCTGATAGGTCAGGCATCTTAGTCACGTTAGACCTTCGGCTTGTGCTGGGTTTCTGCCTGGGGGGCGATTGGTCTCTCTGCCCCTTCAGGGTCTTGTTCTCTGGACAAATCATGGTCGACTGCGGGATGTCCAGGGCTTCCGCGTGCAGAGGTATTCCCCATGACACTCGCTTCTTTGGAATGGATTGTAGGTCCCCTGTTTTCTGGGGACTGGAGTTATCGGGGGTATTCAATGCCTCCCCTTCTTCTTTTGATGGGTATTCGTCGTCAAGACTCTTCAGGATGGTGAGTTCTTCCTGTGTAATCGGGCCTATGCACGAGTCATCGCTTAATATGGCGGAATCTTCGTTGCCTTCTTCTGGATCGTCGTTTTCCGGGTCTAGGAACTCGGGCATTCCTGTCTGTCCTTCTGTTGTATCCAGAACGGTAGAGTTCGCCCTGCTCTCCAGGCCGGACGTGTTGTCTGGCGGTTGTAACTCTTGTTCGAGTTCGTGTCCTTCAAGCGTTGAATCTTCAAGGAGGTCGAACGAAGGGGGTTCTTCATAATTTGGTCTGGGCGCTCCTTGACGACGCGTGCTAACGCGTGTTCCTATACCATCCTTTTCGCTCTCCTGGGCGGTTTCCTTCGAGGTAGTCGGGAACGCGTGTGAGACAGGGTTTCGCGATAGTGCGTCGGCGTTCGCGTTTACTCGGCCGGGCTTATAAATGATCTCGTATTGGTAGTCGGCGAGCGTAATCTTCCATCGGGCGAGTCGCGACACCGGGTCTTTTACCGACGAAAGCCACTGAAGCGGTCGATGGTCGGTTACCAAAAAAAATTTTCGTCCATAAATGTACGTGCGGAATTGTTTTACGGCGTAGACTATCGCGAGGCATTCCTTTTCGGTGGTTGAGTAGTTTTCTTGGCAGGGATTGAGTACCTGCGAGGCATACGCTATTGGCGGATCTTCGCCTATTTTTCCTTGACTTAAAATTGCGCCGACCGCTACGTCGGAGGCGTCAGTTGTAATTATGAATGGTTCATCGTAATTTGGGTAGCGTAAAACCGGCTCTTTGCAAAGTGCCTGGCGTAAATCTTCGAAACTCGCTTGATGACTCTCTGTCCAAAAGAATGGAGTTTTGATGCTGGTTAGCTTCGTGAGTGGCCTAGCGCGTCTAGCCATTTCGGGGATAAAGCGACGATAGTAATTCAGAAGTCCCAGGAATTGCTTTACGTTTTTTCTGGTTTTCGGCACGGGGAAGGCGGAAACGGCTTTAATTTTCTCGGGGTTAGGTCTTACTCCGTCTGCGGATATTATGTGCCCCAAGTATATGACCTTGTCCTTAATAAACTTGGCCTTTTCCGTCTGTAGCGTCAAGTTATGCTCGCGTAGGCGTTCAAAGAATCTCTCGAGTCGGTTTATGTGCTCCGCGAGCGTGCGCGAGTATACAACCACGTCGTCTAGATACACGAATAACTCTTTACCGATAAGCCCGCTCAACACCCGGTTCATTAAACGCTGAAAGGTGGCTGGGGCGTTCTTTAACCCGAACGGCATGCGGAGGTATTCGTAATGACCATCGAGGGTGGTAAACGCGGTTTTCGCGCGATCTTCGGGGGCCATAGGGATTTGATGAAAATCGTTCGCTAAATCAAAAATCGAGAAGAGTTTGGCCCCGCCTAAGCGATCGAGGATATCCGAGATCCGCGGAAGGGGAAAACGATCGTCTATCATTTTGGCATTCGTGAATCTAAAATCTGCCACCACCCTCCAGAGTTTCTTTCCATCGGGGCCCGATTTCTTGGGGACCACGTGCAGTGGTGAGTTATGTGGCGATGACGAGGCTGCGATTATTCCCAGTTCTTCGAGATTGCGTGTCTGCCTGGTGATTTCCTCGTCCAGCAACGGGGAGTGCGGGTATTGTCGGGTAAATACCGGCGTGGAATCGGTCATCGGGATAGTGTGCTCTATCGTTGTCGTTCCGCCGAGCGGGTCTCCGGGTACGAAGAACCTGTCTGAATGTCGTGTAACTAAATCCTCGATTGCCTGGCGCGGTTCCGGTTCCAGCTCTTCCAGTTTCAGCGTTTCGACTATATGTTTTAATCGTTCTTCAGGGGGTTTCTGTTCGACGCGGTAATCCCCGAGATCTTGATCCTCGTTGGCGTCGAATTCTTCTTCGAAAATAAAGGGGGTACCCATTTCGTCCTCCATGAGACCATCGCGATTTTCGGGGAAGGAGATATTTACTTCGCTCTCATTTAATCTTAGTTCCGGATTTTCCATTAGGTGCGCACGAAATTTCTCATGGCTCCTTTTGCATCCCTCTAGCGTATTTTCTAGTTCTTTCGCATTAGAGAAGATTATGGGGTTGATCGGGCGGTTCGCCGTTACCATCGTGTGTTGGTGGTAAGATATTATGGCTTCCTCCTGAAGCAGGTACGGGCTCCCGACTAGGCCCGCAACCCCTTCAGGTAAATATGGCATGCTTATGACGTGGAATAGAGCCCAGTTGCCGTTGATTTTCAGGCGAGTCGTCCCCATGGTCATAACCTTTCCGTTCAAACCGCCGACTTCTATGGGGTCTCTACTTAAGACGGGGGCCTCCGAGCTCGCAGACCGTATTTCGAGCAGATTTAGCGCGGAGCCTGTGTCGACGATGAATTCTCCCTCACCGTTTTCCAGCTGTTCGGCCTTAACCCGGATGCGGGGGGAATCTGCGCGTCCGAGGACCGTCGCGGGTTCGGACTTCCCCGGGGGAATCTCGGTGATCCTGGGGCCAGCGAGAAGGACGCGCCCGCCTCGTCCCGGTTGGACGAGCGGGCGCGCTGGTAGTTTAAATGTTCGCGATTTTCAAAAAATGTGTCGCGATTTCTTGATCTTCGCGGTACGCGAGTTTCGTATCCTTCCGGTTCGTGAGGCTCGTATAATCTTCGTTCGCGGGGCTCGTACGTCATAAGTTCACGAGATCGCGACTGCCTATCGTGTCGCGGTCTCTCCCGTTGAGGTCTCCGCTGTGGAACGAGCTGTCTGCTCCCGGCGTACGGCGGCCGTTCGCCCTGCCTTGTCAGCAAGGTCGTCCGCCGGCGCGGCGGTGTTGGGTCGCGATCTTTCAGGTCGCGGTAATACGGCTCGCGATGATACTCCTCGTCAAAATCTTCGTCTCGATAGCGAGGGGAGCTATAGGCGGAATACGAGGAATGGGGCTCGTCGTACGGGACCTCCTCAATCGGCTGTCTCCACTCGGTCCATTTTCGCTGGGGATCGTATGGGGCCGGGGTGCGCGCGCTCCGAGCGCGCCCGTACACATCGTCGCGAGGCAAGCCGGATTTGTCTAATTCTCGCCTTTGGATGTACAACGCTAAATCGAGCGCGTCGTCCAACGTTTCTGGATTTCGTAGCGCTACCCTAGCCGAGATTCTTTCGATCCAATCGATCAATGTCCCTCAGGGTCTTTTCGTTATTAGTCCCGACCATTTCTTTTGCCCTTAAGGTCACCTGCCGGTGCAGGCGGACTACACGGTGAATAAAGTCAATTATACGTTCTCGCGGTCGCATGCTTATATCCTCCAGGGCCGTCCGAAGCTCCTCGTAATTACGACACGGAGAATAGCGGGCCCGTAAGAGGGAGAGCAGTTCGGCCACGCTATTACAATCTCTCCCTTCGACGTAAAATCTAACTGGCTCATCTAACTTGAATATGAGGCCGTCCAGGAACCTGTCCTCCTGACCGGACGGTATACGTTTTGTGGCGCGCTGTATCGCGGCAGCGAAGTCCTCCAAAGTTACTAAGTCAGGGTCAAACCGGGGGACGCTGTCTAGCTCCCGATCCGTTTTTTCTTCGTCGGCTCGAGATTGCCATATGTCCATTCTGGACGATTCCATGTCGTTCGTTCGCATGCCGAAGGATACTTCACCGCCCTGAGGCGGCGGGGGAGGAGGTATAGCCGGAAGGGCTGCAGTAGAGGATCGTGCGGTAGAGGATAATCCCGAAGTCGGGGACCTCAAAACACCACCTGGCATTGGTATGCAATGCTCAGTAAGAGACTTTGAGTGGTAGGAAGCGTAGTCAAGTTACGAGCAGATAAGATTGCGGCAGGTCGCGATTATACGCGACGGCGCGATCTCTTAAAAGGAAATGATTACAAGAATCAAATCCCACTTCTGACACCAGTTGTTACGTCCTGAAGGGACAGCCTGTAAATCACCCCGAGCGGCTGGAGTGACTTACCGGGTTCTTGCTCTGTCAAAGGGCTAAGGCCCACCTTGACTATACTTACCGGGGGTAGAAAGGAAGAAAGGGGTTGAAATAAGGCTTGTACAAGGGAATTGAGAGGAACAATAATGATCGCATATATTCTTAATAAAGGTTAGTTGTTAGGTACATACCAGGAGACGGCGCTCCGTCTCCGTCGCTGTTCTCGGGGCGTTCGCTTTGCCGCCGGACCTGTCGCAGGTCGTGTTCGCTCGCGTTTCGGGCTCGGATGACGCAGGGATGTCGCTGGGCCTGGCGTCCGCCGTCTCGCTGCGCTCGCTCCGTTGGGGTTCTTTGCGATCGCGGTGGTCTGTATCGGCGCGTGAGTGCTCTCCCGGCGAGGCCGTTTCCTGTGTGTCGGATGGAGATACGCTCCGCCTAACCAGATCGACCGAGCGCGATTCGCGATACCGGACACTGGAGCGAAGACGCGATCTAGACGGCGACGCTCGTCGTCGCTACTCCCTAGCTCGAAGTCTCAAAATCGAATGCTGCTATCGAGTCCGCGGTTGAGGACCGCGCCTCGCCTTTTCGAAATCGATCGGGGGGAGAAATCGCCCCGCCGGCACTTGGCGGTCGCTGCCTTCTATTTCGAAATATCGGGGCCCGGGCCGTCAACGGTCACGTTGCGCTTACGACGAATCTCCGCGGTTCGTCGACCTGCCTGACACGCGCGAGGCGATTCCGCTGAATCGCCGATTCGGAGGAAAGCGACGCGAGGACAGTGAGCACGGGATGGACCAGAAGGGCCCATGTAACAGTACTTTCCATAACGCCGGTCGAGGTGCTGGGCATCTCATCGGCGCTGGTCGGATGATCGGCAGCAACACCGCCGTCGCTATCGCCACGGCCGCGAAGGACCGTAGTCATTCCTTCGGACGCTTCACCTAATTGTGGTAAGTTTAAAATGTAATAACAATCTTTTTAATTGTATCGCGATATGCATTTTGCACTTGCCGAACTGATGTAAAATGTGCTGGCAGGCGAAAAAGATACGTGATACTTTACAAATACCCGTAACGTGTTTATCAATACATCTCAAATAAGCCGGAATCTATTGTTGCTAATTGCCTGTATGAAACACTTTCATACCAACCTCGACTGTTGATATCGGGCTCTGCCGCACGGGTTGCCGATTGGTTTTCACCATCGGGTGAAACCCGCGCACGACCGCGACATCTTCGTCGACCTCGTCGCAGTGGCTGGGCAGCTGGTGCTTCTTCACCGCTTATAGGAGAGCGTGCTTCTTCTGCCGGTGCAGGATTTACATCTGCATATAGAATACCGGAATTGAGAAAAGCTTACAGTATGCATGAAATACATAAAACGACAATGCCTACATATCTACTGCGCGTTGATGAGAAGAAGGCTAACGTGACAGCACAGGGGTTTTGAAGTACTCGGCTCTCTTCCTTTGCTTACAAGGGAAGATTCCCAACCCGAAAATTCTGAAACTTTATGAATATGTAGAGAATTTTCTCTTGATTACAACGCAATTTTTTTTGCTGCCCAAAATCACACGAAGGGGGTAAAATTAACCCCTGAAGATTCGGCTATTTTACGATTTCATTTTCTAACTCGCGATCTGTAAGAGATAGAACAGAAATTTCAAGACAAAAGTTACTTCTTTTAATTAGATCTATCAAATGGTAAAAGTTTCATCAATTGTTTAAACAATTAGAAAAATAAAGTTATAAACAATAATAGTAATAATGTTTTCTCAAATTCGTTGTTTCTCGTGAAATCTGAACTGAATGTTTAAATAATTATGAAACAGCATAATCCATATTTTTTCCCATACAAGTTCAATTTTTATTGTATTGCGGAAATATGCTCCTCGACAATCGAATAACTTTTGGATCCCATTGTAACTGTAACATACCTTAAGGGGGAGCAGCATTATGCTGGCCGGAAAAGTAAGTCATTTGTAAGAATTTTTTTCAGGAATAATTTACTGTTTGCGTTAAAAAATTGCATTACCTATATATTTTATATATAAATTTTAATATATTAATTAATCTTTTAGACCCCCCCCCCCCACCCCCCACCCCCCCACCCCCCACCCCCCACCCCCCCACCCCCCCACCCCCCCCGGTAAGCTGGTCGAAGGTATAACTATAGAACAGCAGGTCCGAAATCAAATTTCATTTTTTTTTTATAAACTACATGAGTGTAGTTTTCATTGTACTTACCGATTTCTTAAACAAATTATTTTTGTAAAAAACGGTGTGCTTTAGGAGAAACGTTTCGAAAATCCGCGAATAGGATGGACAGTTTGTCGAGCACATTTCAAAAATTTGTTTCCAATCACAGAATCCGTACGTACATCGGAAACTACACTCATGTAGTTTATAAAAAAAAATGAAATTTGATTTCAGACCTGCTGTTCCATAGTTACACATTCGATCAGCTCGCGTGGGAGGTCTAGAAGATTAATTAGTAAATTAAAATTGATGGATGTTTTTCTATATTTTTTTTTGTATAGTCTCTTAAGACAGTGTACTAAAGATAGGTAATACAAATTTTCTATGAAAGCTGAAAATTATTCCTGAAAAAATTCTTAAAAATGGCTTACTTTTCGAACCGTCACAGTGGTGTTCCCCATGAAGCTGCACGACGAGCAACGTTTTCTAACATTTATTTGGAAATAATACGTGACACGTAGTAAGAAAGTAAGATAATTTATATGTATACCTATATTTGTTTCCCATCAAAGTGTTATTTCATGTCTATTGTTCTGTGGAGCATTGATAATGAGAATAACTTTTATCAGTAACGTATTTCGATGTATTCGCTTACGCATGGTATAGGAATGGATATACCAATTGTTGAGAAACCAAATAATTTTGAAAATCCAGTAGATTTCGCTTTTTCACAACAAGAGTTCATGTGTGTGAAGTTAGCCCCCATTTTGTGAAAAATTAAAAAATCATTGTTGTACTAGTTTGTACTAGTTGTGTACCGCGTTGTAGTACCGTTGAAAGTTTTCAAAAATTCGATACCGTTTTCGAAAAATTGAGAAAATCATATTTAATGATAGCCCCTCCTTTCTTAAACACATCGTTTTTCTTGATTGTACAGCATTGTAGTAGTTGCAGCGAGCATTGTACCGTTCGAATAAATACTGTAACAACATTGGTTTATAAGAAAAAGAAAATGGATACTGTCCCAAGTCACTTATTATTTCCTAATAAATGTTAGACGAGCATCCAAAAATTATTCGATTGTCGACGAACATCTTTGAAATGGTATGGGAAAAAATATGGATTAAGCTGTTTCATAATTATTTAAACATCCAGTTCAGATTTCACGTGAAACAACGAATTTTAAAAAACATTAATATTTTTGTTTATAACTTTTTTTCTAGTTGTTTAAACAATTGATAAAACTTTCACCATTTGATAGATCTAATTAAAATAAATAACTTTTGTCTTGAAATTTCTTTTCTATCTCTTACAGGTTGCGAGTTAGAAAATAAAATAAAAAAATGACCGAATCTTCAGGGGTTAATTTCACCCCCTTAGTGTGATTTTGGGCAGTAAAAAAAATTGCGTTGTAATCAGGAGGAAATTCCCTATATATCCACAATGTTTCATAATTTTTTGAATTTTCGGGTTCGGGATCTTCCCTTGTTAGTCATTTGATCATCAACGCACGGTATATCGAGAAATTTTTTGCATCAGTCGATCCGATCGAATTGTAGTCGTGTAGTTATCGGTAATGTGATAACGTGTATGTGTTTCAAAGTAATACGCTGCAGCTGGTATGTGGTTACTAAAGTTCCTTTTCCCGAAGTTTCTTTCCCGTCTCATAAGGAAAACAAATAGTACATCTCGGTGTGAATTCGTGTTTGTTGTTTTATAATGCTATTATAGCATATCTTATACCGGTACCGCTCTTTACTAAATCAAAAACTGAACCATGTGCAAAGTAGTTCCTTCTAAAAGGTTGAGCAAAATGAACCTTAATATTCTAAAGTTTTAATTATGCCACACGTTCAAAATCTAGGAGAGCAGGTTAATCGGAGAAACGACTCGTGTCCGTAATTGTAGAATATAGTTTAATTCTTTCGAAAACAGCGTTTCGAGCGCGCACAGTGGAAACAATTCCCGCTGGTATTAATTATTGAAGGCTCGTTAGCCCGAAACCTTCGTTCTAATTATACCCTCGTTCCAGTGGAAAACGAGGATTCTCGCGGTTCAGAGGTCGCGAGACAACGGTACGTGTTGTCACTTTTGAAAGCGCGCGAACAAGATATCGGCACGTAGGCCGCAAGATACCAGCACGCCGAAAAAGATCATCCCCGCTCCGCCGATCCCGAGGCCCGAGCTACTCGGTCCACCCAAACCACGGGAGCGACGAGAACGGCAATATCAACTCTCATTGGGCGTACGAGAGCGGGCAAATACAAACTTAAGTTAAGACACGCTTAAGATTACGGGTTATGAAACTGTACAATATTAAAACAATAAAGTGAACGTCTCACATATTCGTCACAAACATGCCGCCCGCCTCGTCCGAGGGCACGACGACGAAACCATAAAAGATAAACGAATTTATACAAAGGGAAATGCGGCCGGGTTCGAAAGACTAAGCATGTACTAATGCTTCCCCAGTGCAGCGATAAGAGGCCTCACCGCCCGCCGTGACGACCGAACACCAGGGGGCCCTAGTGCGTGTCGGACACGGCAGTATTGGGTTCCCGCTCCCGGTCCAGTGGTTCGTTTGGTGTGCAGTCCGGTAGAGGGCACAACGTTCCAATAGAGCGTGTCATCGTTTTCGTGGCGGTACGGACCTTGACGACGCGTACTAATCCGTCCTTCCCCGGATGGACCTCCAGGAGTCTGCCAAGGGCCCACTTTGTCGGAGGTAGGAGCTCGTCTTTGACGAGAACGAGAGTCCCAACCTTCCAATTGTGTTGGCGTCTCCTCCATTTAGGCAGTTGTTGGAGTTGGTGAAGATACTCCTGGGTCCATCTACGCCAGAAATGGTCACGGAGGTTAGAAATTAGCTTCCACCTTGCCAACCCATGGATCGAAATATCCGAGGTATTTTGTTCAGGGATGGAGATCAGGGGCTCGCCGACAAGGAAATGACCGGGTGTCAAAGAGGAAAGGTCAGACGGATCATCAGATAGGGCTGTGAGCGGTCTGGAGTTCAAACACGCCTCAATCTGACACATCAAGGTTGTAAGCTCCTCGAAGGTCAACGTGTGGTCTCCAACAACCCGTCGGAGGTGGTACTTTGCCGACTTTACGGCGGCCTCCCACAGACCTCCAAAGTGAGGCGAGTAAGGCGGGATGAACGACCATTTCGTCCCGTCCATTGCCAAGATCTCAGCGGCCTCCTTATAAAAGCTGGACGCCGCCTTGAAAAGGTTCCTCAGCTCCCCGTCGGCTCCTCGAAACGTGGTGGCATTGTCACTTAGCATTTCAGCGCAGTGACCCCGTTGTGACACAAATCTACGGAACGCTGCAACAAAGGTAGTGGAGGTAAGGTCTGAAACCACCTCCAAATGAATTGCCTTTGTACAGAGGCACACAAAGACAGCGATATAGCCCTTATATGCCTTGTGACCTCTTCCCTTTGTTGTTCGTAGTGAAAGTGGTCCAGCATAGTCTATGCCACTTTTTAGAAATGGCCTCGAGGGCTGTAACCTCGAAACCGGAAGATCACCCATCTGTTGGCGCCCGGTGGCGCCCCGGAATCTCAGACATCGCAGACAGCTGCGAAGGATCTCCTTGATTAAAGGACGTCCTCTGGGAATCCAATATCTCTGCAGTAAGTAACTACGAGTTAAAGTAAGACCACCATGAAGTGTGGCCAAGTGAGCATCAGTCACTAGAAGTCTCGCCAAAGAGGAATGTCGACTAATAACGACTGGATGCTTGTAGTCCAACGAGAGGGCAGCTTGACGCAGCCTGCCGCCGACCCGAATGAGTCCTTGCTCGTCGAGAAAGGCTCGAAGAGGCGCCAAAGGAGAGGCCAGTTTGATTGGCCTTCCTTTCCGTAGATCGTCAGCCTCGTCTGGATAGGTTTCTGATTGACTCAGCCTGCAAATCAAATTTCGCGTCTCCGACAACTCAACTGAGGTAAGAAACCCGGTTCGCTTTTGACCTCTATGTCGTAGATTAAAGACAAATCTTCGGACCAATGAAATGACCCGACAAAGTCGAGGGAAGTTGGAGAAACGAGCTAGCAACTCATTTGGTTTACTTTCCTGTACAGCATTAACGACCACCGAGTTTCGTTGTTCCGGAGCCTCAACCAATTTCAGGTCCAAATCAGAAGCAGGCCACTCCTTTGGACAGCGAATTAGCCACTCAGGGCCGTGCCACCAAAGAGGGAGTGATTTAAAGGAAGAGGAGTCCATTCCTCTTGTCGCAAGATCGGCGGGATTGTCCAAGGAGCGAACGTGACGCCAGGGAATGTCAGGTAGTAGTCTCTGAATTTCCGCCACTCGATGAGCCACAAAGGGCTTCCAGCGTGACGCGTGTGATCGGGTCCAGGCCATCACAACCGAGGAGTCGGTCCAGACGTAGATCCGTGCATCTTGAAGAACCAGCTCTCGTTGCGTTTGGTTTAGCAACCGAGCAAGGAGAATGGCACCACAAAGCTCGAGACGCGGCACGCTTATGACCTTTACCGGCGCAACCTTAGTTCTAGCGACCAAAAGATGGGAAAACGTTTGTCGTTGGCTCGTAATATGGACCCGGAGAAATACTGTTGCACAGTAGGCCCTTTCCGATGCGTCGCAAAACCCATGGAAATCGACCTGGGCCTGATCCGGTATATAGGAAACCCATCTTGGAACTCGAACGTCACCTAGCTCAGGTAGACTCTCCCTAAAAGAGTTCCAAGAGGCGTCCACTGGCGGAGGGATCGGATCATCCCAACCTACTCCACAGAGCCAAAGGTCTTGCATCAAAATTTTACCCCTCACCAGCACAGGGGCGAGCCAGCCCATAGGGTCGAAGAGGCGAGCCAATTCGGACAGCACTTTTCGCTTGGTCCAGCAACCGTCCAGCTGGACTGGTAAGAACGCCGGCCCTTTGATCGATAGCGTGTCCGTGATTGGTGACCAGAGAAGTCCCAACGCACCGTGAGTGTCCGGCTCGTTGAACAGCTTCGTTCCCGCTGAGTCCTGCAGATCTAATAGAGGATGACTGGTGGCCCACTTACTTAGGTGGAACCCTCCAGCACTCAAAAGGTCGATGAGCTCCCGTTGAACCGTGACTGTGTCCTCTAGGTGATGGCCGCCCGCCAGGAGGTCGTCCACATAGGAATGCTGCAGGAGGACTTGAGCACCAAGCGGAAAACGCTCTCCCTCATCCATCGCAAGTTGTCGCAGGACTCTCAACGCCAAGTACGGCGCTGGAGCAGTTCCATAAGTCACCGTGGCCAGCCGATACGTGTCCAGTGAGTGACTTGGGTCCGGACGCCATAAGATGCGTTGCCAATCTCGATCAGCTGGGTGAATCAAGATCTGCCTAAACATCTTGACAATGTCCGTCGAGAAGGCATATCTGAAAAGTCGCCACTTCGTTAACACGCTCCAGAGCGTGGTTTGCAGTTTCGGCCCAGGGGACAACAAGTCGTTCAAGGAGACTCCCGAAGAGGTTGTACAGGAGGCGTTGAAAACTACTCGAATCTTAGAGGTATCCCCCTCTCCTTTCCACACCGCGTGATGGGGTAGGTAGTAGACCGGCAGTGAAGCGGTCGACCCCTCCGATAATCTCTCCATATGTCCAAGACGGTGGTACTCCTCCATGAACTCCACATAGCTGCGGCGTAACCTTGGGTCCTTCTGCTGTCGACGTTCATTAGTGAGCAACGTGCTCATGGCAGCTGGCCTGGAAGAGCCAAGTGTGGACGCGCAATTACGTCGAAAAGGTAGACGCACGATGTATCGTCCTGTTTCGTCCCTCGTATGGGTTTCCACGAAGTTGTCCTCACACCAAACTTCCTCAGGGCTCACAGGCGACGTCTCCGGAATCTCCTCCAGTTCCCAAAATCGCTGCAGCTCAACGGACAAGGGATCCTGTACACGCGTGTGGAGCACACGACGCTTGGAAGACATAGCAGTGTCAGCCTCCTGGGGCACTGGCCCGAAGATCACCCAGCCGAAAGGCGTATGCGTAGCGGCAGGCGAACCAAATGGACCTTGGCGCGTCTCTCCAAACAGGGACGCGCAGACATCCGCACCGAACAGAATGTCGACCTGGGAAGGCTTGTGGAAGTCCGCATCCGCTAGGTTAAGATCCCTCAAGTGAGGCCAGTCAGTTATTGTAGCCAGGCGTGAAGGAGTCGGAGGAATCACCTCGCGAGTCACCAGCGCAAAGAAGGAATGTCTGAAAGAGGAATCGAAATCAGCTGTCACGCTCAATTGGACCTCGTGTTTTGCTACGCCGACGTCTCGTCCCTGAAAGCCGGCCAGAGTAACGTGAGTAGGCCTCCTCTTTAGATGAAGGGTTTGGGCCACCCATTCACTGACAAACGACGCATCAGCGCCCTGATCAAGCACTGCGCGAACCGAAATGTATTTCCCATTCGGGGCCCATAGGCGTACCCGGGCCGTTGTCAATAAAACCAAACGTTTGGCGCAAATGGAATTAACCGCAGCTCTGGAGATAGATTCCTGTGGAACACTGGCGTTGTTTTCCGTCCTTTGGTCTGAGGTCACATAGGCATCATGTAGGAGTGTGTGATGCTTCGCTTCACAGACCAGACAGCGAAAGGCGGAAGGACATTCAGCCACCATGTGTCCCACGTTTAAACAAGATAAACAAACGCCTACCTTGATGGCCTGGATCTTACGATCGCCCGCGCTCATCCCCTTAAATTGCGGACAGTAATTTAAGTTGTGAGTGCCCTGACACATTGGACACTGACGAGTGCGTTTGCCCCTTTTAGGTGGAGCCTCAGCCTTTACCGGGAGCGCCGTCCTGGAGCGGTCGGAAGATGGCTTCGTTCCTTTTGCGGCATCGCGACGCTTCTCGGGCACAGTCGACTCCTTGGTGTGAGCAGCGTAGAGGGCATGGACCCTATCCTCGAAGAAATCCTCGAGAGTAGCGAAGGAAGGGCTGAAGGTTCGGTCCTTTAGTGTGACCTCCCATTCTAGTCGAGAAGTGGAGTCCAGCTTCTCCGCGAAAAGGAAGACGAACCATTCGTCCCACTCCTTCACTGGTCGTTCCAACGCGGCAAACGAGTCGATGGCCTGGCGGAATTCGTCTAACAGACGTTTGATTTCGTCAGGGCTTCCTTTCGTCACCGGGACACAATGCACTAGTCTTCTCATATGCGCCGCGGAAAGAATCCGTTTATTTTCAAAGCGTTTTTGAAGGCTGGTCCAAGCACCGTCATAGTTTGCATCAGTGATCGGAGTGCGCTTCAACATAGTCGCAGCCTCACCAGTCAGGCTCGACTTCAAATACTGAAGTTTCCGCACCTTGGAAAGACGCGTGGAATCGTGGATTAACGATCGGAATCTATCACGGAAGCTCTCCCACTCTAGCAGATCACCTGAGAAGGTGGGTAACGGTATTTTAGGAAGAGTAGAGTCTTCCTCGTTGTCCACTCGTCTAGAGGTCGAAGGGCTCCTGGTTTCGTCAATAGTTGACGGATTCAGCTTTCGAATCATGTCCTTCAATACCACCGAATGTTGGAGATAAATTTCCTCAACATCTGCATACCGATCGTTAGCAATATAGTCATTGTCTCTTGCATCCGGTTTCCGAATTACTTGGCGATGTCCCTCGGTGAAGCTCTTCCAGTATGACTGTAGGAGCTCCTGTCGAGTTTCCAGCACGGTTAGTGTAATATTATTCGTGCCTAGCTTGCGAAGATTAATTAGGAACCGTTCAATTCTTCCAGCGGTTTCGGCTTGATCGGCAATCAAATCTTCCAGCGTAGTCGCCATTTTCAACCGGCAACGAGGACAAAGTTAAACCCAAAGTAAAATCGGAGCAAGCCCGAAATAGTGCGGGCTCACAGTCGGAAGGCACTCCACGCACTTTTCCTAACGCACAGAACGGGATTCGCGCTCAGAGTTGCGAAACCTTGTCGCGTACTTCACAATCGCACTATCACCTCGTGTCGCGAAAGCGCGCACAGTGATCGCGAAACTTGCAAGGACGAACACGAATCTAAGAATCCGACGAATCCACTTAGCACCGGTTAATCGGAAGAGTCCGAATGATCCGGCTCGAAGGACCAGAAAATGAGCAAAATGAACCTTAATATTCTAAAGTTTTAATTATGCCACACGTTCAAAATCTAGGAGAGCAGGTTAATCGGAGAAACGACTCGTGTCCGTAATTGTAGAATATAGTTTAATTCTTTCGAAAACAGCGTTTCGAGCGCGCACAGTGGAAACAATTCCCGCTGGTATTAATTATTGAAGGCTCGTTAGCCCGAAACCTTCGTTCTAATTATACCCTCGTTCCAGTGGAAAACGAGGATTCTCGCGGTTCAGAGGTCGCGAGACAACGGTACGTGTTGTCACTTTTGAAAGCGCGCGAACAAGATATCGGCACGTAGGCCGCAAGATACCAGCACGCCGAAAAAGATCATCCCCGCTCCGCCGATCCCGAGGCCCGAGCTACTCGGTCCACCCAAACCACGGGAGCGACGAGAACGGCAATATCAACTCTCATTGGGCGTACGAGAGCGGGCAAATACAAACTTAAGTTAAGACACGCTTAAGATTACGGGTTATGAAACTGTACAATATTAAAACAATAAAGTGAACGTCTCACATATTCGTCACAAACAAGGTAATATACCAGCTGCGATGTAGCAATAGAAACACATATAGGTATTGAGTAGGGGAGACCGGGGCTAGTTGATACGTTTTTCAGTTTTCAATTTTTTCATTTTTGTTTGAATTAATTACTTAATAACAAATATGCCAAAATATACTTTGGTCCTTCCGCTTTAATATATAGTAAGCGGAAACTTGAGAAAATACATATAAAATGAATGAAAAAATGTTATTTGGAGGATCAATTTGGATGTATCAAAACTATTTACTTTTTCTCTATATAAACGAAAACAGTTAAAAAGCGATTGTTAACATCAAGGTACACACACGTACGCTGGATCGTAGGAAAGAATTGAATAACAATCTTCACATATCTCGCTCAAGTTGGAGTTACATATATACGGTGTCGATATAATTCGTCTGTATCAACCTGCCCCTGTATCAACTAGCCCCGGCCTCCCCTACCCAAAAATTTAGAAAGCAAGAAGGGCCCTAACACTGATAATAGTACCTGGATATTTGCACATACACTTATTCTTAAGATAACGTTCATTATCATTTTTTCAACTTCTGAGCAAAAGAAATACATATCGTTTGCTCTATTTATCCCAGCTAAATACAGGGTATCTCAGAACTGGTGATACAAGCGAGAAGATAGTAAAAAAAATAAGTTGAAAACATGGAATAAAATTTTTTGAAATTGAGCCTTGCTTTCAAGAAAATTAACTTAGAACTTTAGGGTCGTGTGCTTGCACTGAAATACGGGTTAATACGTCTGAGAGGTATGCGGAGTAAGGGGAATGCGTCGGACTAGTAGTAGATGGAGACAAGGTTCAGACAACGAGTGTTCTTTGTATCCCCGCGTACTCTGCTAGTACCGCGAACCGAGTCGAAATTCAAAGTCAATTCTCTCAGAAACGAAGCGTGATTTAAAAAAAAAATTATTTGGTATTATCGATTTATCGTTTTATGTAGAATTACTCCCGTTTCGGTTGTACCATCACTTCTGAGACACCGTGCATACACATCACTTATTCGTTTAAATGCATATGTATGTAAAATATTTAACGTATGGTCAACGGATTTGAATTTTATTTAAAAAAAACAAGCAACTGTATAATATTTACGTATAGAAAATGTACATTGTAAGTAAAAATCGACAGCGTTTAATATTTTATATATTACTAGCTGTAATTAATGATACCGTAATATACATATCGTACCTGACTGATTAACTGGGGACCGATCTTCGACGTCGGCCGTTGGAGGATCAAACTCATTATCGTCGACTGAAACATATATGAATGTTGAAATCACACGTACATAAATTTCGTAATATTAACTGATACTTGTATTACTAAAGAATGATTCACCTTCGGCATTTCTGGCCAATTCTTGGAATGTATAATCCTCTTGGAAGCGGTTGAAGCTTCGCAAGAAATCGTGCAGTGATAATCTATAAATTTAAAAAGAAAAATCACACTTCGTTTATATTTAATAGAGAAGATAATAGTAGGATGGATTTATATTTAAAGATAATACTGGAACATAGGACTGGAAGTAGCAATACGTGGTCTTATAACAAAGATTTCAGTCACCTTCCGGTAGTTAAGGCAGTTTGCGCCTTCAAAATCGCCTTATCTCGGCTGACAAATTGGCTCCTCCGACCCTCTCGACTGACGATCCCATGTTGCAGTCGGGAAAAGTTTATTTCCTCATCCTTTATTAAGTCACGCAGCTTATCTACGGTTATTAAGAATTAAAATTCGAGCTTATCCACAAATATGACGACACATTCAATCTGGTTAATCGTTCATTAATAATACTTACATAAAAAAATCCATATGGTCGGATGCGTGCCGCCTAATTTTTTCCATGCAATACCATGGAATGCCTCGACAAAGTTGTTCGTGCGAAGGGGGCTTGTATATACGCTGACTAAAGGAGCTCGCGACACCCAGGTTCGTCGTACATAGACAATAAATGATAAAACGGCAGGATATGCCTCCGCTATGCTGTCGGCCAGGTCACCTATTATGACCAGACCATCATGAAAACGATCTGCCGGGGCCAATGGCAAACTCATCGTCATCGTTAACACATCGCGGGGAGCATGATTTAAACCTAGACTGCGCCACTTACGTAACACGGCCTACAAAGACATGTATAACATATATAGTCAGTTCCACTCTGGCCGTTGACGAGAACAGACGTATTGACAACGACTACGTGTTTATGTTTTCGTTTAGTCCGTGACTCTGCAAGTGGTGCAAGTGAGAACATTAGTGATCGCGAGTGAGTGAGTAGAGGTGGCACTTCTAGTGGCTGCGGAAACAGCGGAAGCGCTGCTTCCCAGCGACAGCAATATGAATGCCTCTACACATGGAGGCCCATATAACCAAGAAAACCTATTACAAAAGACCTCTGACTACAGGAGTCTCCAAACCGATTGTATTAACCCTACGAACAACTATACAAAACCATTGACACAGGAGAATGTAACACCTAACAATAGAACCTACGCACATGCAACATCACACGATACCTTTCCCAGAAAAGACCAAGCCATAGTTATAGAGGCTAAAAACGACATCACCATCAAGGAGTATGTCACCGCCTTAGGAAAGATAGTCAAACCCAACGACATCAGATTCGTTTCGCGAATATCAAATAACCGTATATGCATATTCATGGCTAGCAAAGAAGTAGCCGACAATCTAACTCAAAAGTATAATTCACTAACAGTTCGTGACACACAGGTGGAGTTGCGACCTCTACTTAACAAACACAAAAGAATTGTACTATCTAATGTGTGTCCAATTATACCACACTATATAATCGAGGAACACTTTAAGAAACTAAAAATAAACCCTACGTCAAAAATCTCATTTCTACGCGCGGGAATTTCCGACCCAGGTTTTTCCCACATTCTAAGTTTTAGAAGACATCTGTACATCAACCCAGGAGACGAACTGCTTCTCCCTGACAAAATCCCAATAGAGTTTGATGGTACGCAATACTGGATATACGTTTCGACAGATACGATGACCTGTTTCACCTGTAAACAAATAGGCCACATAGCACAAAACTGTAAAAATACAACCCATAAGAATAGTAATGAACCAGTGATTTCAGCACAAAACATTTCTGCTCAAGTGGAAACCACTACAATAGGCACTCCTCAGGTTTTCACTACAGAAGTCATGGATACAGAAAATATACAACCTACAAACAGAAAACGACCGTTATCGACTCAAACTAACTCTACTAAAAGCGTGATACATATGTTCGAAAACTCCAGTACCCAGAACACTGAATATGAAGAGACAAGCGAAGAAGAAGAAGACCCCACGACTAAAAACAATGCAGCATGTAACAGTAGACTTCTCAAAGACCATAACAAGGCAAAGAAAAAGATCAAATGTAATGAATCAAAAAGAACACCTGGCATACCTCTGGATTACCTGCTCGACCCAGCGAGAGCAGAAATTGAGGGCAAACCAGACTACTACATTTTAAACTTTACCCAGTTTAAATCATTTCTAGAAAATGTTTTCGGATCAAGCAATCCATATGAAATAGCTATCGAGTACACTACTAACATCGAGAAATTAAGGGAGATGATCCTTGAAATCTACCCTCTTCTTACGGATCGTGGTATCAAAAATAGATTCAGCAGGCTGTCCAAGAAACTGAAAACGAACATCAATACCACAGAAGCAACAATCCAGCACAGTACTCAGACCCTCACAGAAATCGAAACCAATAAGCCCGCGGTAGATTCAGCGGGTAATAATTAAGAATAATACAAAATCTTACGAAGACAACCATGAAAACTATAATACAGTGGAATATAAACGGATATTTCACCCACTATGAACAATTACAGCTGATAATTAATGACTATAAGCCAGACCTTCTATGCCTGCAGGAAACTAATTTTAAACAAAACCAAACAGTCAAGTTAAAAAACTATTCCATCTACTCCAAGAATAGATGCAATCCAAATTATGCAAGTGGTGGAGTAGCCATTCTAGTAAATAACAAACATAACGCCAAGGAAATCCCGCTCAGTACAAATATGGAAGCTGTATTAATTGCTCTACATATCCCACATAAAATGTCTAATATACATGTTTGTAATATTTACATACCAAACTGCTATAATCTAAATATTACTGAGTTGCAAAATCTCGTAAGGCAAATCCCAAAACCGTTTATAATATTAGGTGATTTCAACAGCCACCATCCACTGTGGGGATCTGTCAGAATTGATGGTAGGGGACGAATTTTAGAAAAACTACTAGAGGACCCTGGGCTCATTCTCGTTAACAATAAAAAACCAACTCATATTAACCTGGCACACCACACGTTTAGTGCCATAGATCTAACAATATGCAGCACTCAACTGAAGAACAGGATCGAATGGGACCCATTACCAAGCTTGCATGATAGCGACCATTTCCCAATTAAAATAGAATATGAGGATTGTGCTCCAACAATAATACCTCACCGTATGCCCATGTGGAAATTTAAATCAGCCAACTGGGAACTGTACAAAACTGTAGCCACCAATAATATCCTGCAAATGAAGGACCAAATCTTACCAGATCCAAACAATATCAATAAAACAATCGACACATTAGAAACTATAATCACACAAGCTGCAGAAATAGCTATTGGCAAAACATGGTCTAAGACAAGGAAATCAGTTGTTCCATGGTGGAACGAAGAGTGTCAAACTGCCCGCAGTAAGAGCCACCACGCATTTAATAGATACAAAAAGCATCCAACTGTAGAAAATTCCATTGAGTTCAAAAAATTACGTGCAATATCAAGAAGAATAAATAAAGAGAGCAAGAAACAATCCTGGATCACCTACACCTCTACAATGACACATGGTACACCCGCCTCAGAAATATGGAACAAACTAAAACGTATATCAGGAAGAAGCAAATCATCCACAATTATTTCACTCATCAGAGAAGACAATACCACTGCTCTCCTGCCCAAGGACCTAGCCGATACTCTAGCCGCAAGATACGCAACAAATTCAAGTGACAGCAACTACAAACCAACCTTTTTAAAATATAAAAGTAAACTTGACTCTTCTCCTATCGATAGTGAAGAAACAAAAGGAAATTCCCAAATTTTTAACAAGGAAATAACGTATGATGAATTAGTAACGGTTCTCAAACGAACAAAAAACACGGCACCAGGACCAGACGGGATACCTAATCTGCTTCTCCATAACCTACCGGTACTAGGGAAAGAGCTTCTCCTAGAGATATATAACATAATCTGGACTAAGCAAGTCTTCCCAGACAATTGGAGGAACGCTATTGTTATCCCCGTCCTAAAACCGGGTAAAGACAAAAATAAGGCAGAAAGTTACAGACCTATATCACTAACGTGCACCATGTGTAAACTACTAGAGAAAATAATTAATCTGAGACTACGATGGTATCTTGAAGCTAATAAAGTATTATCTCCATCTCAAAGTGGTTTCCGAAACTACCATAACACAATAGACCACCTCATAAACTTAGAAACCAATATCTGCGATGCATTTATTAACAATGAGAACCTAGTAGCCGTATGTTTAGATATCGAAAAAGCATACGATATGGTATGTCGAAGTAGAGTACTTAGCACAATACAGGAACTAGGAATCACTGGCAACATGTTCCATTTCATCCGAAACTTCTTAAAAGAAAGATGGATACAGGTCAGATTATATAACGAACTATCCAACCCAACTATCATTGAAAATGGCATTCCACAAGGATCGGTCATAAGTGTGACCCTATTCTTGATCGAGATAAACGATATAGTCAAAAATATCAGAAACCCCATAAAACACTTCATATTCGCCGATGATCTTACGATTATATGTAAAGGAAAGAACCTCAATACTATCCAGGAACTTCTACAAATTGCACTGAATAGTATCCAACAATGGTCAGACCGATCTGGGCTTAAAATATCTGCCCCAAAAACAGAGTGCATTTTATTCACAAGAAAACGGAAGCCTCAAACTCCACCAAAATTATTCATAGACAACCGTGAACTTACATTCGTCAAAAAAATAAAACTACTAGGAGTTTACTTCGACCAGAAACTCACTTGGGCTGCACACCTAAAAGAAGTGAAAATTAAATGTATGGAAAGACTTAACATCATAAAAATTCTAGCACACAACAAATGGGGAGCTGACCAACTAACCCTGCTTAAGACTTACAAAGCTATCATAAGACCTATTATTGACTATGGGTGCATCGCATATAATTCAGCCAAAACCCAAACTCTTAAAACGCTCGATTCTGTACATAATACAGCTCTCAGAATGATCTCTGGCGCTTTTCAAACTAGCCCTATAAATAGTATCCTGTTCGTAACAAAAGAAATGTCATTAGAGCACAGAAGAATGCTACTCAGCCTCAGATACGCCGCTTCAATTGCAACCACGCCTGGCAACCCAGCATTTAAAAACACGTTCGATAACAGATTCGAAACACCCTACAATGATCACCCAAAATATCCGTTGCCCTTCTACAGACGAATCCGCAAATACTGCACCGAACTAGACATCCACTTCCCATCATTTCTTGAACGAAGATGCTATGAAATAGCACCATGGACCATCAAACTCCCAATTATTAACACTTACCTAGCTACACACGATAAATCACAAACCAGCCCAGCAGAGTACAGATCCCTATTTCATGAAATGTGTGAGAAATATGCAGGATATCTACCAATATACACCGACGCATCTAAATCGGAACAAAAGACAAGTATAGCAATAGTGACACCATCTGGAATCTTCAAAACCAGCACCCCACATGTATTCAACATATTTACGGCTGAATGTTATGCAATACTTAGAGCGCTACAACATATTGAGGATATGCAGTATAGAAAGTGCATCATTCTCAGCGACTCACTAAATGCAGTTAAGGAGACACAAAATGTGACAACCACTAATACAATAACGAGGAACATTCTGGAATTATACAATGATCTGCTAGACAAAGAAATATCGGTGATAATTATATGGATCCCTGCCCACCAGGAAATATCGGGCAACGAAAAAGCGGACAAGGCTGCCAAAGAAGCACTATATATGCAACCCACCGAAGTAACCTCAGCCGTATTCCATGACTTTTCGAAATACCTTAACTACCGTACCAAGCAGAAGTGGCAAGAAAAATGGATTAACGTTATCCCGGACAAAATATGTGATACTACGGATGACTTTTATACAAACCACGCCACAGCTAAATTTAACAGAAAAGATCACATAGTACTAAACAGACTAATGATTGGACACACTAAGATTACACACGAATTCATTTTCAACAAATCAATCCCACCACGCTGCGAAACCTGCCAACAAAACTTAACCATCAAACACATCCTATTAGATTGCAGAAATTCAGAAGACGTCAGAAGGCAGCTCCAACTACCTAATAATTTAAAAAAGATATTCGAAACAGAAGAAAACCTGAAGAAAATACTCGAACTTGCCCGTAGACTAAATATATACTGTGAAATATAAAATAATCCCCGACTGTGGTCGCTAATAACCACGGAGTTGATGCGACCTAAAATAAAAACAAAAAAAAAAAAAAAAAAAACATATATAGTGTCCTCAATATATATGCGTGCCAACATGAAATAGATATTATGTATGTAATAAAATACTAACAATGTTCAAGCACAAAATATTTATGTTATAAAGTTTGTTTATGGCTAAAGAAAAGTGGACTTCAAATTTTCCTTTGACATTTCACGTTGACACTTTTTCCTTGAATATGATGTATATTTTGTTAGAATGCATAATACCTGCTTAAAATGGAACCAGCAGCCGTGAATTTCACTATTTGGGAATGTCTCCTGCAGGGTCCGCAGTGTCGCCTGCTCAAAATCGCTCATCGTGTGACGCACTGTTTCCCGCAACCCAGGGCAGAGTTCCAATAATTTTCCCCATAACGCTTGATACGTTGCCCTTGTCCGCGCTTCACACAGGGCGAAGATCGTGACGATGCCCTGTATTACACAACATTTTCAGTTATTTACTTTTCTTATTACAAAGTACGTGGTAATCAAAGGATTCACGACCGTATTAGTTTACAGTTACAGGGGATGCGTTTTCATACGAATGATGTTCTGCCGAATACGTTTCAACTGTTTTATCGCATACTATGAAACGGCGTGTCTGTCATTATATACATTCGTTAATATTTTTATTTTTCGAGTGGGATATAAAAATTACGAATCTGTTTGAAATTCTACCATATGCATTTTTTCAAAAACAAAAGAAATATGAATGACAAAACTTTAGTAAACGTAGTATTATTCATGTGCATCTTACCGTATCCATATGCCGTGCATGAACAGTGTATAATTGAGCAATAGATGGCACTGTCGGAACAACCTACGAGTAACAAACATCACATTATGCGAGTGTCACAAACGGTGTGCTGAGGTACTTAAATTTAGAAGAATTTATATCGGTAAGAGTTGACGTGTAACCTACGATACCTTTCAACCTCGGGCGTATATATGTAGATAGTTTAAAATATGTGTGTACAACACGACTTATGTTATAATGTTAATAACATTAACGACTTACAGAAAATGTGCCATTCCTATATAAATCGGAGGATTGCTGCAACGCATCGAGCAATGTATCCGACGTAAATAGGATTATCCTGTTTCCGTCTTCAGCGTCGATCATGCAGCGAAACGTGTCCTGCAGAGGCGCTGTTTACTCTAATGCCTGGTGGAGGCGGTGTGGATTGCCACTGGGACAGGCCAGGGAAGGGATGCACTCCAAACGTTCAGTGACGGCACGTTTATTGGCCGAAAGTGGGCGTCGTTGACAATAAATACGAGCACTCCACAGAAATATCACGAAACAAACACGACTCACAAAACACGCAACGGAAACTAGGTATAACGCTATGTACAATGGGCGCTGGGCGCGAATGGCTCGAAGGGCCGTTTAAATAGTCGTTAAACTGTTGGGTCGCAGGGCGACAAAGAACGATGTTTTGGTGCGTGCGAGAGCGTGTATGTCTTAGACGGGTGTTCTGACGACTAACTGCCGGATTCTTGGAAGCGCGCAACGCTCGAATCCGGGCAAAAACGTGTGACGTAGCTAACCGTCTTACCGGACGGTGTGTCACCGTGTTTACACGCTCTCGCACGCACATTTAAATCCGCGCAACAGCTGAGCGGTGAATCTCGGCTGCAACAGGCGCGTACTCGCATAGCGCGAGACCAAGCGCATGCAACGATCGCGGTAGTGTCGGCCATTGTTTGGCTCTTTCTCTATCCAGAGATTGCTTAATGCTTCTGTAGGACAGCTTTTGTCCTACAGTAGGATTTCTAAAAGAAAAAAACCAATAATATATGAGTCTCAAATTTAACCATAATCTCTACTACACTGTAACATGATTTATTTTTGCTGTTTCTTAGTTTGTGCTTACACAAGGTGTCACCCTTAGAGATTGTGGGGCCCGGGACAACTAAATTTCCTATCTCGAACAAACAATCGAGATATAAGTTCTGAACGTATGTTAAAAAATGGAATGCGTCGTTTATTACCATTATATTCATTTAGAAAAAACTTTCGGCTAATTACATTGAAATCTACCTATACAGACGTTACTAACACAACCATCTTCTCGTCACCGTCGACTGTTTATAGTAATCCCAAACTCATATCGGTTCGGTACCATGCTTTACGCGCCCGCAAGCGCCCCCCCCCCCCCCCCGCACTGGCCTAACCCAAACCAATACTAATACCCGGGAGAAGTGGGAAAGTGGAATGCGTTGTGTCGAAATAAGTCAACAGCAATAATATCTGAATTTGTACGCAAAACCTAACTGAAAAGTAAATCTGACAGATGTTGGAAATGATCGACATAGTAATAAATATTGAAACGGTTAAACTGTTAACTGACAAAACAGCAAAGGCCGCAACAACAATCGCACTTGGCTTGGTGAAGACCGTTCGCGTCCAGTTTCAGTTACCGTATCCCTATACATTGTATCGTCGGCTGCGAAGCAGCTCGGCTCTCCCCCTCCCGCCCAATCCCTCAAAATTTCAATTCATTCCGTTGGTTGGGTCATACCGTAGGACAGCCGATAATTTTTTTCTTCATTCCCGTCTTTATTCGATAAAGTACTTTCGGCTACACGACCGCTCAATTGAGCCGCTGCGTTGAGCGGCGAGCCGATAACCGAGGACTCTCGGGGACTGGCGCGCGCGTTACAATGTTAGTAACGTACAACGACGAAAATTTCAATCTTCATCCTATCTTTTTGAAAATAGTGCCAGAGGACATTTTAATGCATCGGCAGACTAGTACTATATAAAGGGAACGATCAGACAACGTGTGTTCAGATTTGATGTTCAAAATTCAAAGCCAATTTTCCCGAAAATGAAGCGCGATTTTAAATAATGTTATTCTATGTATATTTCCGATTTATTATTTTATGTAAAGTCATTCCCTTTCCACTTGTATCAGTAATTCTTGTACACCCTGCATATGCAAAATGTAATCCCTTCAACTACAGATTTACCACAAAATGTTCTATTTATGTTTAAATACAGAACAGTGACTTACCGACGGCATACCATGTCGAATATCTCTTTCGGCTGCATCATTGTTTCCCGGCACAAACGCATCATGTCTTGTCGCATTTCTTTCTCCTCGATCACTGTGGTTTTTGGTGGGTGGCAGTGCGTCCCTCTTTCTTCCACAGTTCCATCACTTCTTTTTAGGATGGTAGCATTACACGTAAGTGCGGTTCGCGACGTGCACCGGTAAATGCCCTTGCAGCGTTTGTCTTCGCTATACGAATAACCATTGTTCACGTGTACGTACGAATTCGCTTTATTTCTCGGCACACGCTGCATGATGTATGCGTACACTTTCCTTTTTTCAGAATAAAATCTTTGTAAAGAATTGCAGAAAGCTGCGTAAACAAACTTCGTAAAAAACGGTACAAGCACGCTTTAATGGAATTAAAGAATACAATCCGGAGAACCGTACATTCGCTTCGCAACAAGTCTGTCTACTGACGAACCGTTTTCGGCTGGCGCGACGCGAACGACCAACGATGTTCAGATTTTTCATCTCGCGACACGCGGCGCACAGAAGCTAGAGCCGCCCCTAGAGATGCGGGGCTCGGACGAATTAATTTATCTAATTCGAACAAAAAGTCGATAATATTGAAAACGTCTAATTAGGAGCAAATAATTTCATCTGTATAGCGAATGCTTTCTCTAGTCAGGCTTACAAGGGGAGGACACCATGTGATAGACACCGATTTTGATGAGTCTAGGCACGATGGATCTATGTAAAAAATAAGTAAATAGGTGTCCGAGCGTGTAACGTCCCACGGGGACTCGAACCGTTAGAAACCGACCGTCGGTAAAGTAGGAATCGATCTCCATTACCATATAACCATCGACGAAGTATAGAATAGACCTATCACCCAATGTAATTTTGTGTCACAGGCTCGAGGGGCTCGCGAGCCCCCTTACCATTTTCGGGTCACACCCAACGTTATCGATTCAGTCTAAAATAAGATTACAATGCTACGAGTGGTAGGAATTAAAATTAAATCTTAGGAAGCATTTAAAATCTAAAACGGCCTGAATGTCACGACTAATTTCAACAAACATGTTGCATAATTCCATTTATTAATAGATTTTGATTGAAGCATAATTTGCACTTATTTCCATACATTTCGATCAGAAATATTATATAAATGCAACGCGTAATAAACATTTATTGTCATGTAGTATATAGGTTATATTTTCAGTCACTTCGAGGAGATGATTTTCGGATCCTCGAGGTGACAGAAAATGTAACCTATATACTACATGACAATAAATGTTTATTGGATATTTCGTTCTTTTACGCAACATTTGTGAACTTTTTATGACTTAACATCCTTCCAAAATATTATTGTTATCTCTTTCCGCGCGTCGAATGCCTCTTTCCGCGCGTCGGATGCATCTTTCCGCGCGTCGAATGCCTCTTTTCGCGAGTCGAATGCCTCTCTTCGCGCGTCGAATGCCTCTCTTCGCGCGTCGAATGCTTCTTTCGCGCGTCGAATGCCTCTTTCCGCGCGTCGGATGCCTCTTTCCGCGAGTCGAATGCCTCTTTTCGCGCGTCGGATGCCTCTTTTCGCGCGTCGAATGCCTCTTTCCGCGCGTCGGATGCCTCGTTCCGCGCGTCGGATGTCTCTTTCCGCGAGTCGAATGCCTCTTTCCGCGAGTCGAATGGTTCTTTTCGCGCGTCGAATGCCTCTTTCCGCGCGTCGGATGCCTCTTTCCGCGCGTCGAATGCCTCTCTTCGCGCGTCGAATGCCTCTCTTCGCGAGTCGAATGCCTCTTTTCGCGCGTCGAATGCCTCTTTTCGCGCGTCGAATGCCTCTTTCCGCGCGTCGGATGCCTCTTTCCGCGAGTCGAATGCCTCTTTTCGCGCGTCGGATGCCTCTTTTCGCGCGTCGAATGCCTCTTTTCGCGCGTCGAATGCCTCTCTTCGCGCGTCGAATGCCTCTTTTCGCGCGTCGAATGCCTCTTTCCGCGCGTCGGATGCCTCTTTCCGCGAGTCGAATGCCTCTTTCCGCGCGTCGGATGCCTCTTTTCGCGCGTCGAATGCCTCTCTTCGCGAGTCGGATGCCTCTTTCCGCGCGTCGGATGCCTCTTTTCGCGCGTCGAATGCCTCTCTTCGCGAGTCGAATGCCTCTTTTCGCGCGTCGAATGCCTCTTTTCGCGCGTCGAATGCCTCTTTCCGCGCGTCGGATGCCTCTTTCCGCGAGTCGAATGCCTCTTTTCGCGCGTCGGATGCCTCTTTTCGCGCGTCGAATGCCTCTTTTCGCGCGTCGAATGCCTCTCTTCGCGCGTCGAATGCCTCTCTTCGCGAGTCGAATGCCTCTTTTCGCGCGTCGAATGCCTCTTTTCGCGCGTCGAATGCCTCTTTCCGCGCGTCGGATGCCTCTTTTCGCGCGTCGAATGCCTCTTTTCGCGCGTCGAATGCCTCTTTCCGCGAGTCGAATGCCTCTTTCGCGCGTCGAATGCCTCTTTCCGCGAGTCGAATGCCTCTTTCGCGCGTCGAATGCCTCTCTTCGCGCGTCGAATGCCTCTTTTCGCGCGTCGAATGCCTCTTTCCGCGCGTCGGATGCCTCTTTCCGCGAGTCGAATGCCTCTTTTCGCGCGTCGGATGCCTCTTTTCGCGCGTCGAATGCCTCTTTTCGCGCGTCGAATGCCTCTCTTCGCGCGTCGAATGCCTCTTTTCGCGCGTCGAATGCCTCTTTCCGCGCGTCGGATGCCTCTTTTCGCGCGTCGAATGCCTCTTTTCGCGCGTCGAATGCCTCTTTCCGCGAGTCGAATGCCTCTTTCGCGCGTCGAATGCCTCTCTTCGCGCGTCGAATGCCTCTTTTCGCGCGTCGAATGCCTCTCTTCGCGCGTCGAATGCCTCTTTTCGCGCGTCGAATGCCTCTTTCCGCGCGTCGGATGCCTCTTTTCGCGCGTCGAATGCCTCTCTTCGCGTGTCGAATGCCTCTTTTCGCGCGTCGAATGCCTCTTTCCGCGCGTCGGATGCCTCTTTTCGCGCGTCGAATGCCTCTTTCCGCGCGTCGGATGCCTCTTTCCGCGAGTCGAATGCCTCTTTTCGCGCGTCGGATGCCTCTTTTCGCGCGTCGAATGCCTCTTTCCGCGCGTCGGATGCCTCGTTCCGCGCGTCGGATGTCTCTTTCCGCGAGTCGAATGCCTCTTTCCGCGAGTCGAATGGTTCTTTTCGCGCGTCGAATGCCTCTTTCCGCGCGTCGGATGCCTCTTTTCGCGCGTCGAATGCCTCTTTTCGCGCGTCGAATGCCTCTTTCCGCGCGACGGATGCCTCTTTCCGCGAGTCGAATGCCTCTTTTCGCGCGTCGGATGCCTCTTTTCGCGCGTCGAATGCCTCTTTTCGCGCGTCGAATGCCTCTCTTCGCGCGTCGAATGCCTCTCTTCGCGCGTCGAATGCCTCTTTTCGCGCGTCGAATGCCTCTCTTCGCGCGTCGAATGCCTCTTTTCGCGCGTCGAATGCCTCTTTCCGCGCGTCGGATGCCTCTTTTCGCGCGTCGAATGCCTCTCTTCGCGTGTCGAATGCCTCTTTTCGCGCGTCGAATGCCTCTTTCCGCGCGTCGGATGCCTCTTTTCGCGCGTCGAATGCCTCTTTCCGCGCGTCGGATGCCTCTTTCCGCGAGTCGAATGCCTCTTTTCGCGCGTCGGATGCCTCTTTTCGCGCGTCGAATGCCTCTTTCCGCGCGTCGGATGCCTCGTTCCGCGCGTCGGATGTCTCTTTCCGCGAGTCGAATGCCTCTTTCCGCGAGTCGAATGGTTCTTTTCGCGCGTCGAATGCCTCTTTCCGCGCGTCGGATGCCTCTTTTCGCGCGTCGAATGCCTCTTTTCGCGCGTCGAATGCCTCTTTCCGCGCGACGGATGCCTCTTTCCGCGAGTCGAATGCCTCTTTTCGCGCGTCGGATGCCTCTTTTCGCGCGTCGAATGCCTCTTTTCGCGCGTCGAATGCCTCTCTTCGCGCGTCGAATGCCTCTTTTCGCGCGTCGAATGCCTCTTTCCGCGCGTCGGATGCCTCTTTTCGCGCGTCGAATGCCTCTTTTCGCGCGTCGAATGCCTCTTTTCGCGAGTCGGATGCCTCTCTTCGCGCGTCGAATGCCTCTTTCCGCGCGTCGGATGCCTCTTTCCGCGCGTCGAATGCCTCTTTCCGCGCGTCGGATGCCTCTTTCCGCGAGTCGAATGCCTCTTTTCGCGCGTCGGATGCCTCTTTTCGCGCGTCGAATGCCTCTTTCCGCGCGTCGGATGCCTCGTTCCGCGCGTCGGATGTCTCTTTCCGCGAGTCGAATGCCTCTTTCCGCGAGTCGAATGGTTCTTTTCGCGCGTCGAATGCCTCTTTCCGCGCGTCGGATGCCTCTTTTCGCGCGTCGAATGCCTCTTTTCGCGCGTCGAATGCCTCTTTCCGCGCGACGGATGCCTCTTTCCGCGAGTCGAATGCCTCTTTTCGCGCGTCGGATGCCTCTTTTCGCGCGTCGAATGCCTCTTTTCGCGCGTCGAATGCCTCTCTTCGCGCGTCGAATGCCTCTTTTCGCGCGTCGAATGCCTCTTTCCGCGCGTCGGATGCCTCTTTTCGCGCGTCGAATGCCTCTTTTCGCGCGTCGAATGCCTCTTTTCGCGAGTCGAATGCCTCTCTTCGCGCGTCGAATGCCTCTTTCCGCGCGTCGGATGCCTCTTTCCGCGCGTCGAATGCCTCTTTCCGCGCGTCGGATGCATCTTTCCGCGCGTCGAATGCCTCTTTTCGCGAGTCGAATGCCTCTCTTCGCGCGTCGAATGCCTCTCTTCGCGCGTCGAATGCTTCTTTCGCGCGTCGAATGCCTCTTTCCGCGCGTCGGATGCCTCTTTCCGCGAGTCGAATGCCTCTTTTCGCGCGTCGGATGCCTCTTTTCGCGCGTCGAATGCCTCTTTCCGCGCGTCGGATGCCTCGTTCCGCGCGTCGGATGTCTCTTTCCGCGAGTCGAATGCCTCTTTCCGCGAGTCGAATGGTTCTTTTCGCGCGTCGAATGCCTCTTTCCGCGCGTCGGATGCCTCTTTTCGCGCGTCGAATGCCTCTTTTCGCGCGTCGAATGCCTCTTTCCGCGAGTCGAATGCCTCTTTCGCGCGTCGAATGCCTCTTTTCGCGCGTCGAATGCCTCTTTTCGCGCGTCGAATGCCTCTCTTCGCGCGTCGAATGCCTCTTTTCGCGCGTCGAATGCCTCTTTCCGCGCGTCGAATGCCTCTTTTCGCGCGTCGGATGCCTCTTTTCGCGCGTCGAATGCCTCTTTTCGCGCGTCGAATGCCTCTCTTCGCGCGTCGAATGCCTCTTTTCGCGCGTCGAATGCCTCTTTCCGCGCGTCGGATGCCTCTTTCCGCGAGTCGAATGCCTCTTTCCGCGCGTCGGATGCCTCTTTTCGCGCGTCGAATGCCTCTCTTCGCGAGTCGAATGCCTCTTTCCGCGCGTCGAATGCCTCTCTTCGCGCGTCGAATGCCTCTTTCCGCGCGTCGGATGCCTCTTTTCGCGCGTCGAATGCCTCTTTTCGCGCGTCGAATGCCTCTTTTCGCGAGTCGAATGCCTCTCTTCGCGCGTCGAATGCCTCTTTCCGCGCGTCGGATGCCTCTTTCCGCGCGTCGAATGCCTCTTTCCGCGCGTCGGATGCATCTTTCCGCGCGTCGAATGCCTCTTTTCGCGCGTCGAATGCCTCTCTTCGCGCGTCGAATGCCTCTTTTCGCGCGTCGAATGCCTCTCTTCGCGCGTCGAATGCCTCTTTTCGCGCGTCGAATGCCTCTTTCCGCGCGTCGGATGCCTCTTTTCGCGCGTCGAATGCCTCTTTTCGCGCGTCGAATGCCTCTCTTCGCGCGTCGAATGCCTCTTTTCGCGCGTCGAATGCCTCTCTTCGCGCGTCGAATGCCTCTTTTCGCGCGTCGAATGCCTCTTTCCGCGCGTCGAATGCCTCTTTCCGCGCGTCGGATGCCTCTTTTCGCGCGTCGAATGCCTCTTTTCGCGCGTCGAATGCCTCTTTCCGCGAGTCGAATGCCTCTTTCGCGCGTCGAATGCCTCTCTTCGCGCGTCGAATGCCTCTTTTCGCGCGTCGAATGCCTCTCTTCGCGCGTCGAATGCCTCTTTTCGCGCGTCGAATGCCTCTTTCCGCGCGTCGGATGCCTCTTTTCGCGCGTCGAATGCCTCTTTTCGCGCGTCGAATGCCTCTTTCCGCGAGTCGAATGCCTCTTTCGCGCGTCGAATGCCTCTCTTCGCGCGTCGAATGCCTCTTTTCGCGCGTCGAATGCCTCTCTTCGCGAGTCGGATGCCTCTTTCCGCGCGTCGGATGCCTCTTTTCGCGCGTCGAATGCCTCTCTTCGCGAGTCGAATGCCTCTTTTCGCGCGTCGAATGCCTCTTTTCGCGCGTCGAATGCCTCTTTCCGCGCGTCGGATGCCTCTTTCCGCGAGTCGAATGCCTCTTTTCGCGCGTCGGATGCCTCTTTTCGCGCGTCGAATGCCTCTTTTCGCGCGTCGAATGCCTCTCTTCGCGCGTCGAATGCCTCTCTTCGCGAGTCGAATGCCTCTTTTCGCGCGTCGAATGCCTCTTTTCGCGCGTCGAATGCCTCTTTCCGCGCGTCGGATGCCTCTTTCCGCGAGTCGAATGCCTCTTTTCGCGCGTCGGATGCCTCTTTTCGCGCGTCGAATGCCTCTTTTCGCGCGTCGGATGCCTCTTTTCGCGCGTCGAATGCCTCTTTTCGCGCGTCGAATGCCTCTCTTCGCGCGTCGAATGCCTCTTTTCGCGCGTCGAATGCCTCTTTCCGCGCGTCGGATGCCTCTTTTCGCGCGTCGGATGCCTCTTTTCGCGCGTCGAATGCCTCTTTCCGCGCGTCGGATGCCTCGTTCCGCGCGTCGGATGTCTCTTTCCGCGAGTCGAATGCCTCTTTCCGCGAGTCGAATGGTTCTTTTCGCGCGTCGAATGCCTCTTTCCGCGCGTCGGATGCCTCTTTTCGCGCGTCGAATGCCTCTTTTCGCGCGTCGAATGCCTCTTTCCGCGCGACGGATGCCTCTTTCCGCGAGTCGAATGCCTCTTTTCGCGCGTCGGATGCCTCTTTTCGCGCGTCGAATGCCTCTTTTCGCGCGTCGAATGCCTCTCTTCGCGCGTCGAATGCCTCTTTTCGCGCGTCGAATGCCTCTTTTCGCGCGTCGAATGCCTCTTTTCGCGAGTCGAATGCCTCTCTTCGCGCGTCGAATGCCTCTTTCCGCGCGTCGGATGCCTCTTTCCGCGCGTCGAATGCCTCTTTCCGCGCGTCGGATGCATCTTTCCGCGCGTCGAATGCCTCTTTTCGCGAGTCGAATGCCTCTTTTCGCGCGTCGGATGCCTCTTTTCGCGCGTCGAATGCCTCTTTCCGCGCGTCGGATGCCTCGTTCCGCGCGTCGGATGTCTCTTTCCGCGAGTCGAATGCCTCTTTCCGCGAGTCGAATGGTTCTTTTCGCGCGTCGAATGCCTCTTTCCGCGCGTCGGATGCCTCTTTTCGCGCGTCGAATGCCTCTTTTCGCGCGTCGAATGCCTCTTTCCGCGCGACGGATGCCTCTTTCCGCGAGTCGAATGCCTCTTTTCGCGCGTCGGATGCCTCTTTTCGCGCGTCGAATGCCTCTTTTCGCGCGTCGAATGCCTCTCTTCGCGCGTCGAATGCCTCTTTTCGCGCGTCGAATGCCTCTTTTCGCGCGTCGAATGCCTCTTTTCGCGAGTCGAATGCCTCTCTTCGCGCGTCGAATGCCTCTTTCCGCGCGTCGGATGCCTCTTTCCGCGCGTCGAATGCCTCTTTCCGCGCGTCGGATGCATCTTTCCGCGCGTCGAATGCCTCTTTTCGCGAGTCGAATGCCTCTTTTCGCGCGTCGGATGCCTCTTTTCGCGCGTCGAATGCCTCTTTCCGCGCGTCGGATGCCTCGTTCCGCGCGTCGGATGTCTCTTTCCGCGAGTCGAATGCCTCTTTCCGCGAGTCGAATGGTTCTTTTCGCGCGTCGAATGCCTCTTTCCGCGCGTCGGATGCCTCTTTTCGCGCGTCGAATGCCTCTTTCCGCGAGTCGAATGCCTCTTTTCGCGCGTCGGATGCCTCTTTTCGCGCGTCGAATGCCTCTCTTCGCGCGTCGAATGCCTCTTTCCGCGAGTCGAATGCCTCTTTCGCGCGTCGGATGCCTCTTTTCGCGCGTCGAATGCCTCTTTCCGCGCGTCGAATGCCTCTTTCCGCGCGTCGGATGCATCTTTCCGCGCGTCGAATGCCTCTTTCCGCGAGTCGAATGCCTCTTTCGCGCGTCGGATGCCTCTTTTCGCGCGTCGAATGCCTCTTTCCGCGCGTCGAATGCCTCTTTCCGCGCGTCGAATGCCTCTTTCCGCGCGTCGAATGCCTCTTTTCGCGAGTCGAATGCCTCTCTTCGCGCGTCGAATGCCTCTCTTCGCGCGTCGAATGCTTCTTTCGCGCGTCGAATGCCTCTTTCCGCGCGTCGGATGCCTCTTTCCGCGAGTCGAATGCCTCTTTTCGCGCGTCGGATGCCTCTTTTCGCGCGTCGAATGCCTCTTTCCGCGCGTCGGATGCCTCGTTCCGCGCGTCGGATGTCTCTTTCCGCGAGTCGAATGCCTCTTTCCGCGAGTCGAATGGTTCTTTTCGCGCGTCGAATGCCTCTTTCCGCGCGTCGGATGCCTCTTTTCGCGCGTCGAATGCCTCTTTTCGCGCGTCGAATGCCTCTTTCCGCGCGACGGATGCCTCTTTCCGCGAGTCGAATGCCTCTTTTCGCGCGTCGGATGCCTCTTTTCGCGCGTCGAATGCCTCTTTTCGCGCGTCGAATGCCTCTCTTCGCGCGTCGAATGCCTCTTTTCGCGCGTCGAATGCCTCTTTCCGCGCGTCGGATGCCTCTTTTCGCGCGTCGAATGCCTCTTTTCGCGCGTCGAATGCCTCTTTTCGCGAGTCGAATGCCTCTCTTCGCGCGTCGAATGCCTCTTTCCGCGCGTCGGATGCCTCTTTCCGCGCGTCGAATGCCTCTTTCCGCGCGTCGGATGCATCTTTCCGCGCGTCGAATGCCTCTTTTCGCGAGTCGAATGCCTCTCTTCGCGCGTCGAATGCCTCTCTTCGCGCGTCGAATGCTTCTTTCGCGCGTCGAATGCCTCTTTCCGCGCGTCGGATGCCTCTTTTCGCGCGTCGAATGCCTCTTTTCGCGCGTCGAATGCCTCTTTCCGCGCGACGGATGCCTCTTTCCGCGAGTCGAATGCCTCTTTTCGCGCGTCGGATGCCTCTTTTCGCGCGTCGAATGCCTCTTTTCGCGCGTCGAATGCCTCTCTTCGCGCGTCGAATGCCTCTTTCCGCGCGTCGGATGCCTCTTTTCGCGCGTCGAATGCCTCTTTCCGCGCGTCGGATGCCTCTTTTCGCGCGTCGAATGCCTCTTTTCGCGCGTCGAATGCCTCTTTTCGCGAGTCGAATGCCTCTCTTCGCGCGTCGAATGCCTCTTTCCGCGCGTCGGATGCCTCTTTCCGCGCGTCGAATGCCTCTTTCCGCGCGTCGGATGCATCTTTCCGCGCGTCGAATGCCTCTTTCCGCGCGTCGAATGCCTCTTTTCGCGAGTCGAATGCCTCTCTTCGCGCGTCGAATGCCTCTCTTCGCGCGTCGAATGCTTCTTTCGCGCGTCGAATGCCTCTTTCCGCGCGTCGGATGCCTCTTTCCGCGAGTCGAATGCCTCTTTTCGCGCGTCGGATGCCTCTTTTCGCGCGTCGAATGCCTCTTTCCGCGCGTCGGATGCCTCGTTCCGCGCGTCGGATGTCTCTTTCCGCGAGTCGAATGCCTCTTTCCGCGAGTCGAATGGTTCTTTTCGCGCGTCGAATGCCTCTTTCCGCGCGTCGGATGCCTCTTTTCGCGCGTCGAATGCCTCTTTTCGCGCGTCGAATGCCTCTTTCCGCGCGACGGATGCCTCTTTCCGCGAGTCGAATGCCTCTTTTCGCGCGTCGGATGCCTCTTTTCGCGCGTCGAATGCCTCTTTTCGCGCGTCGAATGCCTCTCTTCGCGCGTCGAATGCCTCTTTTCGCGCGTCGAATGCCTCTTTCCGCGCGTCGGATGCCTCTTTTCGCGCGTCGAATGCCTCTTTTCGCGCGTCGAATGCCTCTTTTCGCGAGTCGAATGCCTCTCTTCGCGCGTCGAATGCCTCTTTCCGCGCGTCGGATGCCTCTTTCCGCGCGTCGAATGCCTCTTTCCGCGCGTCGGATGCATCAGTCAGCTGTTATCCTCCGAAGAGTTCGGACGCCTTTGTTTACACTCATCGCACTTCAAATCTGATCGTTGGGATTAGTCGGCTGTGGCGTTGCTTTCATTTTAGACGATTTCTATTGTCCGTTTTTGGTTCCCGCAAGTGTTGAGTGCTAGTCCGAGTCGCTGGCCGTTGCGGCACACTGTTTTCGTGTGTTTTCTGGCTTTTTTCGAGTGTTCACCGGTGCGTATTGCGTTATTGCATCGTGGTTTTCCTGCAAGGTCCAGTAGCTTGCTGCATAACTTGAATTCCTTGACCATGTCTGTGAAGTGCAAAGGGTGCAAGGCGATAGTAGCTAACCCGCTCAAGTGTCCTGATTGCGGTGCTACCACCCACCACGCGGACTCTTGCCTGGGCCGCTCTGGACACCCCTGGCATAACGGTCAGCTACTTAATTGCAAATCACCCATCGTGCCATCTGTCGCCTCGAACTCGCCGTTGTTGCGGAACAGCCCCGGTGCTACTGCTTTACCATCGCTGAGTGACATCAGAGACCTCATCCGAAGCGAGTTTGCCGTCCTGCGGAAGGAAATGTTGACCGAAATCAGATCTGATGTCAACGAGGTTCGGAATTCTGTATCCGCTTTAACGGAGCGGATGCGGAGTATAGAAGATCGCTTCACATCCTCGGCCAACACGTCCTTGGATGCGGGCTGGGGTACTGACGACGTTGTGGCGGAGTTGGCTGAAAGAGAGAGAAGGTCCGCCAACCTAATTGTGCATGGGCTGACGGAAGACTCCAGTTCGCCGGCGCACCTAGCGGCTCCTAAGGATGCTGAGGCCGTTCGTACGGTCCTCACCCAAATTCATCCCTCGGATTTTGGTGGTATCAAGACACGCAGGATCGGAAGACCAAATGGAGCATCTCCTAGGCCGGTGTGCGTGACACTCGGCTCTGCAGTCTTGGTAAAGGAAGTGTTGAGGAACAAATCCTCCTACTGCGGTCCGCTAAAATTTGCGGACGATAAGACCCCTCTGCAACGATCGTGTCTGAAGCGTCTCAGGGACAATCTCAGCGAACTTCACGCAAACGGTGACATCAACAAGACTATCCGTTACGTCAACGGTGTCCCCAGGATTGTCTCGACCTCCTCTACGCGTCGTTCAAAAAACTAACTATGCTACATAATCTTAATATCTATTTCCAAAATGTGCGCGGTCTTCGTACCAAGTTGAATGACCTGTCTCAATGACAAGTCTGAATGGCCTGTCTCAGGCCGTGGCGTGTGGGGGCTCCCAGTATGACGTAATTATTCTAGTCGAGACGTGGTTAAATAGCAATATTCTGTCTGAGGAACTCGGTTTAACTGACTATTCTGTCTTCCGTTTTGACAGAAGCTTGAGATCTAGTGATTGTTATAGAGGAGGCGGGGTACTGATTGCTGTTAGGAAATCCCTTCAGTGCTCGCGTATTTATACTTCGTGCGATCGCGTTGAACAAGTCTTTGTCAGAGTCAGTGCACCGCCTCTGTCTATTATATTGGGAGCTGTTTACATTCCCCCAGGATCGAGACCTTTAAAGTATTCCGAGCACTGTGCCAGTGTCGACGAGGTGTCAAGGCAATTTCCGCTGGCCAAAACACTTCTATTTGGCGATTATAACCTTCCCAGATGTGACTGGGATGACCTATCCCCGGAGTTAACGCCTGCGGGTCTACCGCGTGCATTATCTGGCGAGGAACTGTCTGCGCACGAGCATATCAAGGAAGTCTGCTACGTACATAACCTTCGTCAGATTAATTCGTGTCCAAATTCTCGCGGCGATTTCCTTGATATTGTTTTCTCTAATTTTAATGATGTCACGCTGTTAGTCGCTTCCGATCACCTCCTACCACTCGATCCCTATCATCCTGCCCTACTCGCTAATCTCCAGATCTGTGCTACTCAGGCTGCCAGCCGTTCCGTGTCCAGCAGGCTTAACTTTTCAAAAGCGGACTACCCGCGAATCGTCCATTATCTTAATACGGTTGACTGGGACGGCGGCCTGTATGATTTGTCTACGGAGCAATCTGTTGCCTTTCTCTACGAGCACATCTTTCACGCTATACGATCCTTTGTGCCAATAACGAGAGCCTACTCCTCTAATTACCCGATTTGGTTTTCCAAAGAGCTTATTTCGCGAATCAAGGCTAAAAAGGCAGCGCACCTCGCTTACAAGAGAAGCAACGATTTTAACGATTACCTAACCTTTTGTCATCTGAGGTCCGAATGTAAATCGCTTTCTAGATCGTGTTATCGGGGATACGTTGCATCCACGGAAGCAGCTATTCCATTAAATATCAAAGTTTTTTGGAAATTTATCAATTCTAAGCGCGCCGCCCAAGGTCTTCCTGGATCAATGTACCTTGACAACACGAACTCATCCGATAACTCTGAGACTGCAGACCTGTTTGCGAGGTTTTTCGAGTCCGTATACACGTCAGCGCATCCTAGCTATACTGCATCCACCGGCGCCAACACGCCGCTGGACATCGCTGGTCTTAGTATTAGCATAGGCGATGTCATGGATGAAATTAACAACTTGAGTATCTATAAAGGTCCCGGCGACGATGGTATCCCTCCGATCCTTCTGAAAAATTGTAGATTCATCTTGTCTAGACCGCTCTGGTTGATCTACAACCGATCTCTGTCCCATGGTCACTTTCCCTCAGTCTGGAGATCCGGCATTATCACTCCAATCCACAAGGCTGGCGCGAAGTCCGACATCTCTAACTATAGGCCAATCTCGATGCTTAATGTTATGGGCAAGATGTTCGAGGCTATCGTCACTAAGAAACTTAGTGCCCTGACAAGGAACTTTTTATCTGACGAGCAGCACGGATTTTTGTCTGGTAGGTCTACCGTCACCAACTTGACCGTCTTCTGCGGCTTCGTGGCCAGGGGTCTGGAAAGGAATTTGCAGGTTGATGTCATCTACACCGACTTCAGGAAGGCCTTTGACAGGGTGGACCACTTCTTGCTTATCGACAAACTCTCGGCCATTGGGATTAGGGGTCCACTGCTGGCATGGCTCTTCTCGTATTTAACCGGGCGTGTCCAGCGGGTTAGAGTCGGTGACGTTCTGTCTCGTAAGATTTCCGTCACGTCAGGAGTTCCCCAGGGATCCCATCTCGGACCTTTACTATTTGCGCTTTTCATAAATGATATTCGCCAGATTATCTTATGTAGTGAGTTCCTGCTGTTCGCGGACGATCTCAAAATCTACAAATGCATCTCGTGCCCTTCCGACTCCTTAAGACTCCAATCGGACCTTGATAGACTCTCGGAGTGGTGCTTGTCGAACCAAATGGAGCTAAACATCAGTAAATGTCACATTTTGAGATTGTCTCGCCGCAAAAATCCGTCATTGTATCCTTATCAAATCGCTGGCACCCAACTATCCAGCGTTGATATTGTGCGTGACCTCGGAGTTCTTATCGATTCATCGTTCTCGTTTATACCGCATATTCAACATGTCGTTGCGATCTCAAACAAAGCTCTAGGGTTTATATCCAGAAGTAGCGCTGACTTTGTAAACCCCTCCACGCTGCGATATCTTTACAATACCCTCGTGATGCCTCACCTCGAATACGCTTCGGTGATCTGGACGCCGCGTTGGAACAAATACAGAGTACAACTCGAGAGGGTTCAGCATAGGTTCTTGCGCTTACTGGCTTACAAAACTGGCCAGCCTCTTGATCGTTTCAACCATGACTATGGCCCCATTATGAGCAGAATGGGTATCCGGTCTCTGGAGCACAGGAGGAGAGTCACTGACCTGTCCTTCTTGTACAGGATATTAAACGGGTTGGTTGATAACCCTTATGTTCTGTCGCTGGTCAACTTCAGCGTGCCTGTACGTGCTACAAGGCATATTCTCCTTTTTAGATCTCCTGGCTACTCCTCCTGGGTCGGACATACGGATCCCCTACACAGAATATCCGATCTCGCGAACAGGTATCATGGGAGCATCGATTTTTTTGCCGATTCCCTCTCTAGTTTCAAGACGAATGTTCAGAAAGCCTTGTTACTTGATGGCATTATTTAGTGTAACCCAGACCTACACTCCAGACCTACGCCTGACCGACACGCCGAACTCTTTATACTCTTTAGAAAGTATATTTTTACTTGTTTTGTTTTTTTTTTGCTGATTCGAACATGGTGTTTGTTCTTATATTGTCTGTGCAAACTACTGTACTGCACATACTTGTTGTAATGGGCTTGTCCCGTAAAATAAATATTATTATTATTATCTTTCCGCGCGTCGAATGCCTCTTTTCGCGAGTCGAATGCCTCTCTTCGCGCGTCGAATGCCTCTCTTCGCGCGTCGAATGCTTCTTTCGCGCGTCGAATGCCTCTTTCCGCGCGTGGGATGCCTCTTTTCGCGCGTCGAATGCCTCTTTTCGCGCGTCGAATGCCTCTTTCCGCGCGACGGATGCCTCTTTCCGCGAGTCGAATGCCTCTTTTCGCGCGTCGGATGCCTCTTTTCGCGCGTCGAATGCCTCTTTTCGCGCGTCGAATGCCTCTCTTCGCGCGTCGAATGCCTCTTTCCGCGCGTCGGATGCCTCTTTTCGCGCGTCGAATGCCTCTTTTCGCGCGTCGAATGCCTCTTTTCGCGAGTCGAATGCCTCTCTTCGCGCGTCGAATGCCTCTTTCCGCGCGTCGGATGGTTCTTTTCGCGCGTCGAATGCCTCTTTCCGCGCGTCGGATGCCTCTTTTCGCGCGTCGAATGCCTCTCTTCGCGCGTCGAATGCCTCTCTTCGCGCGTCGAATGCCTCTTTCCGCGCGTCGGATGCCTCTTTTCGCGCGTCGAATGCCTCTTTTCGCGCGTCGAATGCCTCTTTTCGCGAGTCGAATGCCTCTCTTCGCGCGTCGAATGCCTCTTTCCGCGCGTCGGATGCCTCTTTCCGCGCGTCGAATGCCTCTTTCCGCGCGTCGGATGCATCTTTCCGCGCGTCGAATGCCTCTTTTCGCGCGTCGAATGCCTCTCTTCGCGCGTCGAATGCCTCTTTTCGCGCGTCGAATGCCTCTCTTCGCGCGTCGAATGCCTCTTTTCGCGCGTCGAATGCCTCTTTCCGCGCGTCGGATGCCTCTTTTCGCGCGTCGAATGCCTCTTTTCGCGCGTCGAATGCCTCTCTTCGCGCGTCGAATGCCTCTTTTCGCGCGTCGAATGCCTCTCTTCGCGCGTCGAATGCCTCTTTCCGCGCGTCGGATGCCTCTTTTCGCGCGTCGAATGCCTCTTTTCGCGCGTCGAATGCCTCTTTTCGCGAGTCGAATGCCTCTCTTCGCGCGTCGAATGCCTCTTTCCGCGCGTCGGATGCCTCTTTCCGCGCGTCGAATGCCTCTTTCCGCGCGTCGGATGCATCTTTCCGCGCGTCGAATGCCTCTTTTCGCGCGTCGAATGCCTCTCTTCGCGCGTCGAATGCCTCTTTTCGCGCGTCGAATGCCTCTCTTCGCGCGTCGAATGCCTCTTTTCGCGCGTCGAATGCCTCTTTCCGCGCGTCGGATGCCTCTTTTCGCGCGTCGAATGCCTCTTTTCGCGCGTCGAATGCCTCTCTTCGCGCGTCGAATGCCTCTTTTCGCGCGTCGAATGCCTCTCTTCGCGCGTCGAATGCCTCTTTTCGCGCGTCGAATGCCTCTTTCCGCGCGTCGGATGCCTCTTTTCGCGCGTCGAATGCCTCTTTCCGCGCGTCGGATGCCTCTTTTCGCGCGTCGAATGCCTCTTTCCGCGCGTCGGATGCCTCTTTTCGCGCGTCGAATGCCTCTTTTCGCGCGTCGAATGCCTCTCTTCGCGCGTCGAATGCCTCTTTTCGCGCGTCGAATGCCTCTCTTCGCGCGTCGAATGCCTCTTTTCGCGCGTCGAATGCCTCTTTCCGCGCGTCGGATGCCTCTTTTCGCGCGTCGAATGCCTCTTTCCGCGCGTCGGATGCCTCTTTTCGCGCGTCGAATGCCTCTTTTCGCGCGTCGAATGCCTCTTTCCGCGCGACGGATGCCTCTTTCCGCGAGTCGAATGCCTCTTTTCGCGCGTCGGATGCCTCTTTTCGCGCGTCGAATGCCTCTTTTCGCGCGTCGAATGCCTCTTTTCGCGAGTCGAATGCCTCTCTTCGCGCGTCGAATGCCTCTTTCCGCGCGTCGGATGCCTCTTTCCGCGCGTCGAATGCCTCTTTCCGCGCGTCGGATGCATCTTTCCGCGCGTCGAATGCCTCTTTTCGCGAGTCGAATGCCTCTCTTCGCGCGTCGAATGCCTCTCTTCGCGCGTCGAATGCTTCTTTCGCGCGTCGAATGCCTCTTTCCGCGCGTCGGATGCCTCTTTTCGCGCGTCGAATGCCTCTTTTCGCGCGTCGAATGCCTCTTTCCGCGCGACGGATGCCTCTTTCCGCGAGTCGAATGCCTCTTTTCGCGCGTCGGATGCCTCTTTTCGCGCGTCGAATGCCTCTTTTCGCGCGTCGAATGCCTCTCTTCGCGCGTCGAATGCCTCTTTCCGCGCGTCGGATGCCTCTTTTCGCGCGTCGAATGCCTCTTTTCGCGCGTCGAATGCCTCTTTTCGCGAGTCGAATGCCTCTCTTCGCGCGTCGAATGCCTCTTTCCGCGCGTCGGATGGTTCTTTTCGCGCGTCGAATGCCTCTTTCCGCGCGTCGGATGCCTCTTTTCGCGCGTCGAATGCCTCTCTTCGCGCGTCGAATGCCTCTCTTCGCGCGTCGAATGCCTCTTTCCGCGCGTCGGATGCCTCTTTTCGCGCGTCGAATGCCTCTTTTCGCGCGTCGAATGCCTCTTTTCGCGAGTCGAATGCCTCTCTTCGCGCGTCGAATGCCTCTTTCCGCGCGTCGGATGCCTCTTTCCGCGCGTCGAATGCCTCTTTCCGCGCGTCGGATGCATCTTTCCGCGCGTCGAATGCCTCTTTTCGCGCGTCGAATGCCTCTCTTCGCGCGTCGAATGCCTCTTTTCGCGCGTCGAATGCCTCTCTTCGCGCGTCGAATGCCTCTTTTCGCGCGTCGAATGCCTCTTTCCGCGCGTCGGATGCCTCTTTTCGCGCGTCGAATGCCTCTTTTCGCGCGTCGAATGCCTCTCTTCGCGCGTCGAATGCCTCTTTTCGCGCGTCGAATGCCTCTCTTCGCGCGTCGAATGCCTCTTTCCGCGCGTCGGATGCCTCTTTTCGCGCGTCGAATGCCTCTTTTCGCGCGTCGAATGCCTCTTTTCGCGAGTCGAATGCCTCTCTTCGCGCGTCGAATGCCTCTTTCCGCGCGTCGGATGCCTCTTTCCGCGCGTCGAATGCCTCTTTCCGCGCGTCGGATGCATCTTTCCGCGCGTCGAATGCCTCTTTTCGCGCGTCGAATGCCTCTCTTCGCGCGTCGAATGCCTCTTTTCGCGCGTCGAATGCCTCTCTTCGCGCGTCGAATGCCTCTTTTCGCGCGTCGAATGCCTCTTTCCGCGCGTCGGATGCCTCTTTTCGCGCGTCGAATGCCTCTTTTCGCGCGTCGAATGCCTCTCTTCGCGCGTCGAATGCCTCTTTTCGCGCGTCGAATGCCTCTCTTCGCGCGTCGAATGCCTCTTTTCGCGCGTCGAATGCCTCTTTCCGCGCGTCGAATGCCTCTTTCCGCGCGTCGGATGCCTCTTTTCGCGCGTCGAATGCCTCTTTTCGCGCGTCGAATGCCTCTTTCCGCGAGTCGAATGCCTCTTTCGCGCGTCGAATGCCTCTCTTCGCGCGTCGAATGCCTCTTTTCGCGCGTCGAATGCCTCTCTTCGCGAGTCGGATGCCTCTTTCCGCGCGTCGGATGCCTCTTTTCGCGCGTCGAATGCCTCTCTTCGCGAGTCGAATGCCTCTTTTCGCGCGTCGAATGCCTCTTTTCGCGCGTCGAATGCCTCTTTCCGCGCGTCGGATGCCTCTTTCCGCGAGTCGAATGCCTCTTTTCGCGCGTCGGATGCCTCTTTTCGCGCGTCGAATGCCTCTTTTCGCGCGTCGAATGCCTCTCTTCGCGCGTCGAATGCCTCTCTTCGCGAGTCGAATGCCTCTTTTCGCGCGTCGAATGCCTCTTTTCGCGCGTCGAATGCCTCTTTCCGCGCGTCGGATGCCTCTTTCCGCGAGTCGAATGCCTCTTTTCGCGCGTCGGATGCCTCTTTTCGCGCGTCGAATGCCTCTTTTCGCGCGTCGGATGCCTCTTTTCGCGCGTCGAATGCCTCTTTTCGCGCGTCGAATGCCTCTCTTCGCGCGTCGAATGCCTCTTTTCGCGCGTCGAATGCCTCTTTCCGCGCGTCGGATGCCTCTTTTCGCGCGTCGGATGCCTCGTTCCGCGCGTCGGATGTCTCTTTCCGCGAGTCGAATGCCTCTTTCCGCGAGTCGAATGGTTCTTTTCGCGCGTCGAATGCCTCTTTCCGCGCGTCGGATGCCTCTTTTCGCGCGTCGAATGCCTCTTTTCGCGCGTCGAATGCCTCTTTCCGCGCGACGGATGCCTCTTTCCGCGAGTCGAATGCCTCTTTTCGCGCGTCGGATGCCTCTTTTCGCGCGTCGAATGCCTCTTTTCGCGCGTCGAATGCCTCTCTTCGCGCGTCGAATGCCTCTTTTCGCGCGTCGAATGCCTCTTTCCGCGCGTCGGATGCCTCTTTTCGCGCGTCGAATGCCTCTTTTCGCGCGTCGAATGCCTCTTTTCGCGAGTCGAATGCCTCTCTTCGCGCGTCGAATGCCTCTTTCCGCGCGTCGGATGCCTCTTTCCGCGCGTCGAATGCCTCTTTCCGCGCGTCGGATGCATCTTTCCGCGCGTCGAATGCCTCTTTTCGCGAGTCGAATGCCTCTCTTCGCGCGTCGAATGCCTCTCTTCGCGCGTCGAATGCTTCTTTCGCGCGTCGAATGCCTCTTTCCGCGCGTCGGATGCCTCTTTCCGCGAGTCGAATGCCTCTTTTCGCGCGTCGGATGCCTCTTTTCGCGCGTCGAATGCCTCTTTCCGCGCGTCGGATGCCTCGTTCCGCGCGTCGGATGTCTCTTTCCGCGAGTCGAATGCCTCTTTCCGCGAGTCGAATGGTTCTTTTCGCGCGTCGAATGCCTCTTTCCGCGCGTCGGATGCCTCTTTTCGCGCGTCGAATGCCTCTTTTCGCGCGTCGAATGCCTCTTTCCGCGCGACGGATGCCTCTTTCCGCGAGTCGAATGCCTCTTTTCGCGCGTCGGATGCCTCTTTTCGCGCGTCGAATGCCTCTTTTCGCGCGTCGAATGCCTCTCTTCGCGCGTCGAATGCCTCTTTCCGCGCGTCGGATGCCTCTTTTCGCGCGTCGAATGCCTCTTTTCGCGCGTCGAATGCCTCTTTTCGCGAGTCGAATGCCTCTCTTCGCGCGTCGAATGCCTCTTTCCGCGCGTCGGATGCCTCTTTCCGCGCGTCGAATGCCTCTTTCCGCGCGTCGGATGCCTCTTTCCGCGAGTCGAATGCCTCTTTTCGCGCGTCGGATGCCTCTTTTCGCGCGTCGAATGCCTCTTTCCGCGCGTCGGATGCCTCGTTCCGCGCGTCGGATGTCTCTTTCCGCGAGTCGAATGCCTCTTTCCGCGAGTCGAATGGTTCTTTTCGCGCGTCGGATGCCTCTTTCCGCGCGTCGGATGCCTCTTTTCGCGCGTCGAATGCCTCTTTTCGCGCGTCGAATGCCTCTTTTCGCGCGTCGAATGCCTCTTTCCGCGAGTCGAATGCCTCTTTTCGCGCGTCGGATGCCTCTTTTCGCGCGTCGAATGCCTCTTTCGCGCGTCGAATGCCTCTTTTCGCGCGTCGAATGCCTCTTTCCGCGAGTCGAATGCCTCTTTCGCGCGTCGAATGCCTCTTTTCGCGCGTCGAATGCCTCTTTCCGCGAGTCGAATGCCTCTTTCGCGCGTCGGATGCCTCTTTTCGCGCGTCGAATGCCTCTTTTCGCGCGTCGAATGCCTCTTTCCGCGAGTCGAATGCCTCTTTCGCGCGTCGAATGCCTCTCTTCGCGCGTCGAATGCCTCTTTTCGCGCGTCGAATGCCTCTCTTCGCGCGTCGAATGCCTCTTTTCGCGCGTCGAATGCCTCTCTTCGCGCGTCGAATGCCTCTTTCCGCGCGTCGGATGCCTCTTTCCGCGCGTCGAATGCCTCTTTCCGCGCGTCGGATGCATCTTTCCGCGCGTCGAATGCCTCTTTCCGCGCGTCGAATGCCTCTTTTCGCGAGTCGAATGCCTCTCTTCGCGCGTCGAATGCCTCTCTTCGCGCGTCGAATGCTTCTTTCGCGCGTCGAATGCCTCTTTCCGCGCGTCGGATGCCTCTTTCCGCGAGTCGAATGCCTCTTTTCGCGCGTCGGATGCCTCTTTTCGCGCGTCGAATGCCTCTTTCCGCGCGTCGGATGCCTCGTTCCGCGCGTCGGATGTCTCTTTCCGCGAGTCGAATGCCTCTTTTCGCGCGTCGAATGCCTCTTTCCGCGCGTCGGATGCCTCTTTTCGCGCGTCGAATGCCTCTTTTCGCGCGTCGAATGCCTCTTTTCGCGAGTCGAATGCCTCTCTTCGCGCGTCGAATGCCTCTTTCCGCGCGTCGGATGCCTCTTTCCGCGCGTCGAATGCCTCTTTCCGCGCGTCGGATGCATCTTTCCGCGCGTCGAATGCCTCTTTTCGCGAGTCGAATGCCTCTCTTCGCGCGTCGAATGCCTCTCTTCGCGCGTCGAATGCTTCTTTCGCGCGTCGAATGCCTCTTTCCGCGCGTCGGATGCCTCTTTCCGCGAGTCGAATGCCTCTTTTCGCGCGTCGGATGCCTCTTTTCGCGCGTCGAATGCCTCTTTCCGCGCGTCGGATGCCTCGTTCCGCGCGTCGGATGTCTCTTTCCGCGAGTCGAATGCCTCTTTCCGCGAGTCGAATGGTTCTTTTCGCGCGTCGAATGCCTCTTTCCGCGCGTCGGATGCCTCTTTTCGCGCGTCGAATGCCTCTTTTCGCGCGTCGAATGCCTCTTTCCGCGCGACGGATGCCTCTTTCCGCGAGTCGAATGCCTCTTTTCGCGCGTCGGATGCCTCTTTTCGCGCGTCGAATGCCTCTTTTCGCGCGTCGAATGCCTCTCTTCGCGCGTCGAATGCCTCTTTCCGCGCGTCGGATGCCTCTTTTCGCGCGTCGAATGCCTCTTTTCGCGCGTCGAATGCCTCTTTTCGCGAGTCGAATGCCTCTCTTCGCGCGTCGAATGCCTCTTTCCGCGCGTCGGATGCCTCTTTCCGCGCGTCGAATGCCTCTTTCCGCGCGTCGGATGCCTCTTTCCGCGAGTCGAATGCCTCTTTTCGCGCGTCGGATGCCTCTTTTCGCGCGTCGAATGCCTCTTTCCGCGCGTCGGATGCCTCGTTCCGCGCGTCGGATGTCTCTTTCCGCGAGTCGAATGCCTCTTTCCGCGAGTCGAATGGTTCTTTTCGCGCGTCGGATGCCTCTTTCCGCGCGTCGGATGCCTCTTTTCGCGCGTCGAATGCCTCTTTTCGCGCGTCGAATGCCTCTTTTCGCGCGTCGAATGCCTCTTTCCGCGAGTCGAATGCCTCTTTTCGCGCGTCGGATGCCTCTTTTCGCGCGTCGAATGCCTCTTTCGCGCGTCGAATGCCTCTTTTCGCGCGTCGAATGCCTCTTTCCGCGAGTCGAATGCCTCTTTCGCGCGTCGAATGCCTCTTTTCGCGCGTCGAATGCCTCTTTCCGCGAGTCGAATGCCTCTTTCGCGCGTCGGATGCCTCTTTTCGCGCGTCGAATGCCTCTTTTCGCGCGTCGAATGCCTCTTTCCGCGAGTCGAATGCCTCTTTCGCGCGTCGAATGCCTCTCTTCGCGCGTCGAATGCCTCTTTTCGCGCGTCGAATGCCTCTCTTCGCGCGTCGAATGCCTCTTTTCGCGCGTCGAATGCCTCTCTTCGCGCGTCGAATGCCTCTTTCCGCGCGTCGGATGCCTCTTTTCGCGCGTCGAATGCCTCTTTTCGCGCGTCGAATGCCTCTTTCCGCGCGTCGAATGCCTCTCTTCGCGCGTCGAATGCCTCTCTTCGCGAGTCGAATGCCTCTTTTCGCGCGTCGAATGCCTCTTTCCGCGCGTCGGATGCCTCTTTCCGCGAGTCGAATGCCTCTTTTCGCGCGTCGGATGCCTCTTTTCGCGCGTCGAATGCCTCTCTTCGCGCGTCGAATGCTTCTTTCGCGCGTCGAATGCCTCTTTCCGCGCGTCGGATGCCTCTTTCCGCGAGTCGAATGCCTCTTTTCGCGCGTCGGATGCCTCTCTTCGCGCGTCGAATGCCTCTTTTCGCGCGTCGAATGCCTCTTTCCGCGCGTCGGATGCCTCTTTTCGCGCGTCGAATGCCTCTTTTCGCGCGTCGAATGCCTCTTTTCGCGAGTCGAATGCCTCTCTTCGCGCGTCGAATGCCTCTTTCCGCGCGTCGGATGCCTCTTTCCGCGCGTCGAATGCCTCTTTCCGCGCGTCGGATGCATCTTTCCGCGCGTCGAATGCCTCTTTTCGCGAGTCGAATGCCTCTTTTCGCGCGTCGGATGCCTCTTTTCGCGCGTCGAATGCCTCTTTTCGCGCGTCGAATGCCTCTCTTCGCGCGTCGAATGCCTCTTTTCGCGCGTCGAATGCCTCTTTCCGCGCGTCGGATGCCTCTTTTCGCGCGTCGAATGCCTCTTTTCGCGCGTCGAATGCCTCTTTTCGCGAGTCGAATGCCTCTCTTCGCGCGTCGAATGCCTCTTTCCGCGCGTCGGATGCCTCTTTCCGCGCGTCGAATGCCTCTTTCCGCGCGTCGGATGCATCTTTCCGCGCGTCGAATGCCTCTTTTCGCGAGTCGAATGCCTCTTTTCGCGCGTCGGATGCCTCTTTTCGCGCGTCGAATGCCTCTCTTCGCGCGTCGAATGCCTCTTTTCGCGCGTCGAATGCCTCTTTCCGCGCGTCGGATGCCTCTTTTCGCGCGTCGAATGCCTCTTTTCGCGCGTCGAATGCCTCTTTTCGCGAGTCGAATGCCTCTCTTCGCGCGTCGAATGCCTCTTTCCGCGCGTCGGATGCCTCTTTCCGCGCGTCGAATGCCTCTTTCCGCGCGTCGGATGCATCTTTCCGCGCGTCGAATGCCTCTTTCCGCGCGTCGAATGCCTCTTTTCGCGAGTCGAATGCCTCTCTTCGCGCGTCGAATGCCTCTCTTCGCGCGTCGAATGCTTCTTTCGCGCGTCGAATGCCTCTTTCCGCGCGTCGGATGCCTCTTTCCGCGAGTCGAATGCCTCTTTTCGCGCGTCGGATGCCTCTTTTCGCGCGTCGAATGCCTCTTTCCGCGCGTCGGATGCCTCGTTCCGCGCGTCGGATGTCTCTTTCCGCGAGTCGAATGCCTCTTTCCGCGAGTCGAATGGTTCTTTTCGCGCGTCGAATGCCTCTTTCCGCGCGTCGGATGCCTCTTTTCGCGCGTCGAATGCCTCTTTTCGCGCGTCGAATGCCTCTTTCCGCGCGACGGATGCCTCTTTCCGCGAGTCGAATGCCTCTTTTCGCGCGTCGGATGCCTCTTTTCGCGCGTCGAATGCCTCTTTTCGCGCGTCGAATGCCTCTCTTCGCGCGTCGAATGCCTCTTTTCGCGCGTCGAATGCCTCTTTCCGCGCGTCGGATGCCTCTTTTCGCGCGTCGAATGCCTCTTTTCGCGCGTCGAATGCCTCTTTTCGCGAGTCGAATGCCTCTCTTCGCGCGTCGAATGCCTCTTTCCGCGCGTCGGATGCCTCTTTCCGCGCGTCGAATGCCTCTTTCCGCGCGTCGGATGCATCTTTCCGCGCGTCGAATGCCTCTTTTCGCGAGTCGAATGCCTCTCTTCGCGCGTCGAATGCCTCTCTTCGCGCGTCGAATGCTTCTTTCGCGCGTCGAATGCCTCTTTCCGCGCGTCGGATGCCTCTTTCCGCGAGTCGAATGCCTCTTTTCGCGCGTCGGATGCCTCTTTTCGCGCGTCGAATGCCTCTTTCCGCGCGTCGGATGCCTCGTTCCGCGCGTCGGATGTCTCTTTCCGCGAGTCGAATGCCTCTTTCCGCGAGTCGAATGGTTCTTTTCGCGCGTCGAATGCCTCTTTCCGCGCGTCGGATGCCTCTTTTCGCGCGTCGAATGCCTCTTTTCGCGCGTCGAATGCCTCTTTCCGCGCGACGGATGCCTCTTTCCGCGAGTCGAATGCCTCTTTTCGCGCGTCGGATGCCTCTTTTCGCGCGTCGAATGCCTCTTTTCGCGCGTCGAATGCCTCTCTTCGCGCGTCGAATGCCTCTTTCCGCGCGTCGGATGCCTCTTTTCGCGCGTCGAATGCCTCTTTTCGCGCGTCGAATGCCTCTTTTCGCGAGTCGAATGCCTCTCTTCGCGCGTCGAATGCCTCTTTCCGCGCGTCGGATGCCTCTTTCCGCGCGTCGAATGCCTCTTTCCGCGCGTCGGATGCCTCTTTCCGCGAGTCGAATGCCTCTTTTCGCGCGTCGGATGCCTCTTTTCGCGCGTCGAATGCCTCTTTCCGCGCGTCGGATGCCTCGTTCCGCGCGTCGGATGTCTCTTTCCGCGAGTCGAATGCCTCTTTCCGCGAGTCGAATGGTTCTTTTCGCGCGTCGGATGCCTCTTTCCGCGCGTCGGATGCCTCTTTTCGCGCGTCGAATGCCTCTTTTCGCGCGTCGAATGCCTCTTTTCGCGCGTCGAATGCCTCTTTCCGCGAGTCGAATGCCTCTTTTCGCGCGTCGGATGCCTCTTTTCGCGCGTCGAATGCCTCTTTCGCGCGTCGAATGCCTCTTTTCGCGCGTCGAATGCCTCTTTCCGCGAGTCGAATGCCTCTTTCGCGCGTCGAATGCCTCTTTTCGCGCGTCGAATGCCTCTTTCCGCGAGTCGAATGCCTCTTTCGCGCGTCGGATGCCTCTTTTCGCGCGTCGAATGCCTCTTTTCGCGCGTCGAATGCCTCTTTCCGCGAGTCGAATGCCTCTTTCGCGCGTCGAATGCCTCTCTTCGCGCGTCGAATGCCTCTTTTCGCGCGTCGAATGCCTCTCTTCGCGCGTCGAATGCCTCTTTTCGCGCGTCGAATGCCTCTCTTCGCGCGTCGAATGCCTCTTTCCGCGCGTCGGATGCCTCTTTTCGCGCGTCGAATGCCTCTTTTCGCGCGTCGAATGCCTCTTTCCGCGCGTCGAATGCCTCTCTTCGCGCGTCGAATGCCTCTCTTCGCGAGTCGAATGCCTCTTTTCGCGCGTCGAATGCCTCTTTCCGCGCGTCGGATGCCTCTTTCCGCGAGTCGAATGCCTCTTTTCGCGCGTCGGATGCCTCTTTTCGCGCGTCGAATGCCTCTTTCGCGCGTCGAATGCCTCTTTTCGCGCGTCGAATGCCTCTTTTCGCGCGTCGAATGCCTCTTTCCGCGCGTCGGATGCCTCTTTTCGCGCGTCGAATGCCTCTTTTCGCGCGTCGAATGCCTCTTTTCGCGAGTCGAATGCCTCTCTTCGCGCGTCGAATGCCTCTTTCCGCGCGTCGGATGCCTCTCTTCGCGCGTCGAATGCCTCTTTTCGCGCGTCGGATGCCTCTTTTCGCGCGTCGGATGCCTGACAAGCGGATTTTGGACAAGCGGATTGGGCAAGCGGATTTTGGACAAGCGGATTTTGGACAAGTGGATTGGACAAGCGGATTTTGGACAAGCAGATTTTGGACAAGCGGATTGGACAAGCGGATTTTGGACAAGCGGATTGGACAAGCAGATTTTGGACAAGCGGATTGGACAAGCGGATTGGACAAGCGGATTTTGGACAAGTGGATTCGACAAGTGGAATCTCGGAGTCGAATCTCGGAACATTGGCTTGCTCTCGTCTTTCGGACGTCTGATACTGCATCCTTCACGTGCGCGGCGGGCCTGATCGCTAATTTAATCGAAAAAAATTATTCGTGCCGCAGCTCGCTCGCGCGGCCAGGTAGCGATCAGTAACCATAAGCGGGACCGCGTGTTAGACAAAATCGTCTATGCTATTGAAAAATGAAATTTTTATATTTTCTATTTTATTTTCATCACAGTATTTGTAACATATTGTATGATATTTTCCAGATGAAAGGAAATCCAAACATTCCAAACACGACGCCCTTCCTACAGTTACTCCGATTCCGCATGAATCCGTTACTTATACTTCCTCCTCCTCTTTGTCCCATTAAGTGATAATGTAAAATTTATTTAAATTACTTAGAATTAGAATTTAAAGTATATTAGGAGACTAGTAAGAACGGTATGTCATGCATACATTTCTGCTTTGATTGCATGTTTTTTTTATACATATAGGTACATTGAAAAAAAAACAATTAAACCGTAAAAAATTAGTTTAACGAGTAAAGCTAATGAAGAAATTAAACCGTACAACATAGACTTGAACTCGCACCCCAGGAAAACGAAGTTAGAATTTTTTTTATAACTTACACTCATTTCGGAGCCCAGCTATATTTCTGCCAATTCTGAGGCAATTCTTTTTAGAAATGTCCACCGAACCAGAAGTGTAGATTCATCCACGAAAGCAGTGTTCATTAGATTTTAATATATAAATAAAAAGGGCATATTTCATATAAAAAACAGTTCGTTTCTTTCAGCACCATCTCATATGTACATACCTACTTGTCCCAATGACGTCGTGTTTAATTTTCCTTTTATTAAAAAAATGTCACTAATTTTCCATAAATGCTCGAATAAAGACGAAACAGAGAATGTAAAAATTTCATCTTACAATTAGCTTAGCATGTGCACACTGTACATACATGTTTTCCGCATTTAGCTACTAATTACTGCTTTTGCAGAATTTATAGAAGAAAGTGAAATCTAATTCAATACGGGCGTTTAGGCATAGCTCGTCCGTGGACCGACATCGACATGCGAAAATCAGGCGCACGGAGAACGCAAGAAGACAATGTATCATACTTTGTTGCCGCTGCCAGATTGATCGTTTGTCGCGTAAAGGACCTTCGTGCTGTTTCTCACTTGCTTTCATTCTCTCTTATTCCCTCCCATTTCATCTCACTCGCGAGTCGCGACGTCCGTAAATCCAGAACCTTTTTTTCCACTTGTGCTTTAAAAAGTACAATAGCCTATTTTTAAAGCCGGGGATAGTGCGGACGTGAAGAACTATAGACCAGTGTCTATCCTATGCTCAATGGGCAAAATTTTTGAGAAAATTGTCACGGCAAAGATTACCTTTTTCACAAAAAATAATGTAATTTCTTTGTACCGGGTCGTTCGACTGTCACTAATTTGGCACTTTTTGGCAATTACGTCGCTACCGCTCTGGACAGGCTTGCGCAAGTTGATGTCATATACACGGACTTCTCGAAGGCGTTTGACTCTGTAAACCATGGGTTACTTGTTCAGAAGCTCGCGCTTCTTGGGTTCTCAGATGGCATGCTGGAATGGATCAGGAGTTACCTGCACGGCAGGACGTTCGCGGTCAAGGTTCAGGGCACTCTTTCGGAGTATTTTCCAATTAATTCCGGGGTACCACAGGGGTCTCACATTGGGCCTCTATTATTTATCCTTTTTATAAATGACATGGCACAGCAATTCCTTTTTGCTAAACCGCTTCTGTACGCGGATGATCTAAAGGTTTTCGCGGCAGTGGATTCTCTATCGGATGCGCTGAGTATGCAAGCGGACTTGGATCGTCTCTCTGCATGGTGCAGTGTGAACGGCCTCAGGTTAAATACATCCAAATGCCACATTATGTCCATGACCCGACGGAAGAGTGCTCTGACCCATGATTACAAGGTCGGTGACACCATATTAGGTAGGGTCTCTTGTATCTGCGATTTGGGGGTTACGTACGATTCGAGGTTGTCGACGGTCCAGCATGTCAGAAATATCTGTGGAGCTGCCTCTAAAACTCTTGGTCTTATCAAGAGATGTGCAGTGGATTTTAAGGGCACACACGTGCTGCGTTTGTTGTACAACACACTGGTCAGATCGCGGTTGGAGTATGCTAGTGTTGTTTGGACGCCGCACCAGGCGAAATATAGGCAAATGATTGAAAGGGTACAGCATAAATTTCTTCGGGCTGCTAGCCACTCGATAGGTAGGGGCATGTCCTTTGACGATCACGATTATGCACCTGTTTTGTCGTGTCTGAATATGGACACTCTGGGGGACCGCAGGACTGCTCTGGATCTCACCTTTTTGGGTTTGGTTGGTTTTAATGCTCAAGCCAGATCGCTCCGCTACAAAGAACTTTTTCAATGGCGTTACTTTAGGACGAATCTGGCTGAGTTGGACCCGTTGAACAGGGTGTGTAATATAGCAAACCGCCTATCTTTAAATGCGGATATTTTCTCCGACTCTTTGGGCACATTTATATCGAAAATTAAAATGGCGTTGAGAGGTGTAGCTCAGTAGTATCACAAAATGTTAATTTGATGGGTATCCGCGATGTCGTTGACTTAGGCTTAAGGGCTTTGATGCCATTTCTTATGTACAAGTGGAATTCAGTGCCGTTAATAAACAATTATTATTATTATTATTATTATCATATGTACATATCTAGGAATAATAAAAAAACTAAAAATATAAAATAGTTAATAAGGGGAAACGGCCAATCAATTTGTAACGAAACATAGAGTTTTAACTACTAATCCACCGTTCCCAAGTAATAAATAAACTATTGCAAAATGTTCTCGGGTCCCGAAAACTACGAATACAAAATTTAACAAAAACGTTTGGATTCCTTGTTCTCAATGATTTATACGTGTCGTAGGATGGGCACCGTTTATTTAGACATGCGCGGAGTGCGGAGATTTGCGGGAATGTCAGTAACAGCGTCAATTTTTAATATTTTTCGACGTACGACACGCGAAAATGTTAGTTAAGTGTTCCACAACACGTAAAGTACTAACAATCAATGTCATCTTGCAATTTATAGTTTGTATAAGCTTTTAAGAAGAGCCATATTTCGGCGCCATATTGTCTTCAGATCACCGAAATAGATTTTCGGAGAAAAATCCACGTGAATCCACGTGAGTCGTTGACAAGCCGAGCCAAAGCGTAGCGTAACGAAAGCCTGCCCTCTATGTCGAACAGTCACTCTAAACAAGTCAGACGTATACAAGCACGCACACACCTTTCAGCATTTCAACACATTTCAGAGTAGTTCCGGAGTTGGACGCTGTTCATGATCAGAGGCCGCCAGATTCAGTCCTCGAGTTATGGGTCGGTAATACAGTTTGGGTGGTGACACGAAGTCCCATAAGGTGATAGGTCTATCCTATACTTCGTCGATGATATAACCATATTCTGTTACCGCGCAAACATATTTATTTAATTTATTTATTTATTTAATTAACGGGCGAACCCTTTAGTTTACACAATATTTCCAGACTAGTTCAGATATAATACAGATATAGCTTAACCTAATAAGAACATAAAAGAGAACTTATTTAGTAACAATAAAGCTAGACAAAAACAAAAACAAAACAAAAACTTGACAGTCCTCATGGGCGACGTCACAGTACACAGCTATTTCATGGCAGTCTGCTGAGCAACTTGCCCCTGAATGACGCAAGGGAGGGCGTGAATAAGTCCAAATCCAAGTCGGCAGTACACTGATTAAACTCGTCCATAGCGCGATTGATGGGATCAGCTGTGTAATGGTGGTAATCAGGGACTCGCGGTGCAAACAAAGGTCTCGGGCGCAGTGACCGTTGCGGAGCTTGGATGCAGATCAAAGAAACCAGCTCTTGGCAGTTTATTTGCCCATGGAAAATCTTGTATAAAAATAAAATATCTGAGCAGACACGGCGGTCACTGAGGGTGGTGAGTCTAGTCATTCGCAAGGCTGGACTATAATCGTGGTCATCAAACCGCATGGGGCTACCAGACGTCCTCATGGCCAATCTAAGGAACTTATGCTGGACCCTTTCCATCGCACTGTCATACAGTGTATGCTTAGGGCTCCAAATAACCGATGCATACTCGATCAGCGGCCTTACCAGTGCGACATACAACAATTTCAGTGTCCTGATCCGTTTAAAATGCTTCCCAAAACGGGCAATAAATCCAAGGGTTCTCATTGCCTTACAACTGATGATACGGTAATGACTGCGAAAATCAAGGCACCCCTTAAACGTAACCCCGAGGTCTAAGACCTCCGCTACCGCGATTAAAGAGGTACCACATAGCGTATAAGACGAGGGAATACCGTTAGCAGACCTGTGAGACCTCAATAACACACATTTCGCGGTATTTAGCTTCATCCTATTGACGGTACACCACTGCTCGAACCCCCTGAGATCAGCCTGGAGCAGGGCCACATCCGAAGCCCCACTTATAGTGCGGAAAATTTTCAAATCGTCCGCGAACATAAGGAATCTACTATGGAGGAGAGCTTCCCCAAGATCATTAATAAAGAGCAGGAACAAGAGAGGACCCAGGTGCGAACCCTGGGGGACACCCGAGGTCACATCAACTGGATTCGATAACTGGTCCCCCACCTTGATAACCTGCACTCGGCCTTCGAGGTAACTAGCTATCCAAGAAAGGAGCGGACCACTAATCCCAATTGAGGCTAATTTATGATGCAGGATAACATGATCAACAGAGTCAAATGCCTTACGGAAGTCGGTGTAAACAGTGTCCACCTGAAGGCCCGCATCCAGCGCAGCAGAGACTGAGCAATGGTATACCGACAAGTTAGTTGACGTCGACCGCCCGGGAACAAATCCATGTTGTTCGTCGCAAATAACGTTCGTAAGGCTTGGTGTTAGCTGCTCAGTAATAATCTCTTCGAAGATCTTCGGCATGACCGATAACTTGCATATCGGCCTGTAGTTACTAACGTCCGAGCGGTCGCCAGCCTTGAATACCGGTGTAACTAAGGTAGTCTTCCAAGCTGCCGGGAACGTCCCCCTAGATAGTGAAGAGTTAAAAATATGCCAAAGAGGCCTAGCCAGAATGAAACGACACTCTCTTAACAACCTAGGAGGGATCCCGTCATATCCTGGGCCTTTCGACATATCGAGCGATTCAAGCTTGGTAAAGATTTGACTAATAGAGATGGATATTGAGTGAATATTTACGTCGCTATGCGATGACGGAGCAGGATTCAAGGCCGGTACCGCCCCGACATGAGGGCTATATACTGAGCCAAAGAAATCAGCAAAAAGATTTGCCGCTGTCGTATGCGTCGAAACATATTTACCATCGAGATGAACCTTGCCAGGAATTCCATGGCCCGCTCGCTTGGTATTAACAAATCGCCAGAAGCAGGATACATCATCCTGTACCGCATCTTCTACACCGTTAATATAAGTACGGTGGTCTCGCGATAGAGCCAGCTTACATTTAGAACGGAGACTAGAAAAATTTATAAAATCGCTATAGGTGCCGGACTGTTTAAAGGCTTTATGAGCTCTTTTCTTTAGTCGGATAAGGGATCTCAAACTAGGGGAGAACCACCGCGGAAATGCGGATCTGGCAACGGACCTGACCGGAATAAAGGCTTCGATTGCCTGATTGATGTGTTCGTATAACCGCTCTAGGGCATCACCCGGTTCCATGTCACCAGTCTCTTTATCCCAATCAATTGAATTAAGATATTCGCACACACTGGGGTAATCCCCCCGCTTAAAATCCCTGTATTCGAAGTACTCGCCAATAAGATCAGGACCAACTGCTAAGCCCCTAAACATAGCATACAAAGGTGGGTGATAAGCGTCAGGTTCAATAAGGGCATCAATGACTCGGTCTATAGTGACAGTGGGACAAGAGACGAAGATGAGATCGAGCATAACGTCGAATTGGTTAAAAACCGTATTCATCTGGGTGAGATTACAGTACCCCGCACAACCAAGGAGGAGGTCAATAGCAGCCGACTCATTAGCTGAAACCCCCGATCTTCTAAAGCACGCTTGATCCGAGTTGTTATACCAGACTGCATGAGGGAGGTTAAAATCGCCATACAAACAAAATGTGTCCTCGCTATACCTATGAAATAATTCCATGACTGAGTCGACATGACTGGCATAAAGTGCCGGCTGGGAAGTAGAGCTGTTCAAGTACCCGGAAAAAGCAAGCCGAGCCAAACTCGGCTTGAACGATCGAGCCGAGCCGAGTACCCGAATGAACCGAGCGGCTTGAAAGAACCGAGCGGCTTGGATAGAACCAAGTAGCTTGAATTTTTCAAGCGGCCCGAAGTAAGCGGGCGGCTCGAACAGAACCAAGCGGATTGAATTATTTCAAGCGGGCCGAAAGAACCGAGCGGGCCGAATAACCGAGGCGGCCCGAATGTATGTCCGTACATTCAATTGTACATCGAGCAGATAGGTTGGAAATAGGTTATGTAAACCTAACGCAATTATAATATAGAGTGCGGAAGTATATGTAAATGCATGTTTTTATTGGACTGACTTAAACAAGCGGGATTTTGACAGAAGTATGTCTCGTCATTAAGAGGATGTTAAAAATATATTTTCGATTTTACACATTTTGAATATTCTGGATATACGTTGCACATTCTGCATATTTTTCATATTTTTTGCAGATACGGAATTTGTTTACAAATTAGCTTGGTGAACCTCGCCATTAGAATTTAATAGTTTCATATGTTATAAAGTTTAATAGTGTAATATTTACATATATATTCAAAAGTTTAGTAATTCAATAGTAGGTACAACGGCTTGATACGAATAATATATAATTATTACAGTATAATTATTAGTATACTACAGTTTTATAAAAGAGGTTGAATATAAGTCTACGCATAAATAAATAAATAGACGAATAATTTTTAAACAACAAACACACAATTAAATTTTTTTATTTAATTAATGTAAGAACACGGTAGTAATCCGTTTCAATGAGGCTGGGAAATATTTCTGAAAGAGCGTATGAAATCACAAGAAATGAAATAAATTTAGTTGCATTACACACATATTTCATACATAATGACGCATACTGCATAGTATGTAAATACTACACACACTCTATATTCATGCTATACATACATATTACTTATTATATACACGGATTATATAATATAGACAATAATAGACATACAATGAACTGTCGACCCTACACACATACTAGATACTTTCGACGACTCTACATGCAGTTGTCCGTAAGAAAAAACTGAAACGTGCTACTCTTCGTAACGCGCGTCGCTATATACTATTAGATTATATTACAGGTGGGGGACATATCATACTGGTGTTTGACCTTGCGATGACCTTGAAACGTCCTGCAAAGGTCCCGTGCCGCCGGCATTAGCTTTACCCGATGTACACCGCGGGGAGGTTGCTCGGTCGGACTTTGTACATCATGGTGGCTCTGAAAAGAGCCGATTTTGTGCCACATAGACCTGCTGCAACGAGATAAACACAATTGCAGCGTCTGATAGATAGTTAAAAGTCAATGGAGTTCGTAGATCCCACATTAGTAAATTAATATGGTTTCTTTACACTTACCAATGTTATTGGCGCATATTCGCCGACAGAAAACATATTTGTTCTACCCTCTGTGACAGGAGGCATGAGCGTTTTTCTGTCACTATATTGCCGGCACGCGAGAATAGCCTCTCGCTATACGCCTGCGATGCCGGCACGCCCAAAATGTGGTTTGCCACGTGGGCCAGTTTTGGATATTTCGCCGTGTTTTGCCTCCACCACTCCAGAATACATGTATCTCTCGGCTTCAGTTTTTCCTCCATATAATTATGTATTTCTTTTTCGACGGTGTCGGTTGGTCCATCCACTTCGTTTTTACCAATATCGTCGTAAAAATCCATTAGCGTATCTGGCGCTGGTATATAGAAACAAAATATATATCGGACAACATTGAACACAGTATCACATAAACTTATTACTGTTTCACACTCACCTGACGTTTGGTTCAATTGTACATTTTCCCCACCCACATCGCTTACGTCGAGGTACTCGGAAGCAACTGAATACAGGACTCTGTGAGCCGCCGTTTTTTTGTCTGCCGACAATAGACGGTCTTTGGTGCGAGGGTCCAAAATCATTGCGAGTATCAATGATTCTGAATCATTAATAAAATCAAATCTGTTATTCAGTTCTTCCAATAAATTTTGTCGGAAGTCTGAGCAGTCAGTGTCGGCCGTTTCGTCATTCTGCAATGGGATTGGGTTAACCAGTCTATTCCGTATGTGGAGCCGATGTATTCGATCCCCCGCCGTGCGACGTTCGCCGAGGAAATGATACCTGATATATACCGAGCCGAACGGAAGAAAATTCAGGACGTAATCAGCGAGGATGTGAAAACTGTACGTATAATTTCGTACGTACGATTAGTCGAAAAACTGCATCTTGATACCACAGGGTAACGTCAAACTTCAAAGTCCAACTTTCCTTGGGAGAAGTAAGAGATTGCGAATACGCATGTCCGAATACGTTTGAAATTAGTTACGCTCCCGCTCTGAGGCGTAAAAAAAACACACATTTTCATGCAGGTGTTGAAAACAACACGTTTCTGACTCGATTAAAGGTATTCATATCTTTTAACTGTTTTGGATTAGAAACGAACGTTTGCATTCACGACCGACGGCTGGACGTCGCGGACACTGGAAAAATACGTGTCGCTGACGGTCCACTATCTTAATGGAAATTTTATATTAAAAAACTATACGCTGCACATCCTCTGCGTAACTGAAGCGCAAACGAGCGAGAACCTAATCGCGATGCTCAAGAGCTGTTTGAGCGAGTGGGGGTTGAACGATAGGGAATCCAAAATTTACTTTACCACCGACAACGCCTCTAATATTGTAAAGGCAATTAAATTGTGCGATACGTGGGAGCGTATCCCTTGCTACGCTCATACTCTGCAGGTATATAAACAGGAGATATTTAAATGCAAAAAATGAATAATAAATCATTAACATTTCATATTTAATGCAACGAGTTCTTTTCAGTTGGTCATAAACGACTGCGTGAACAATTCCACTGATCTGACAACAATAATAAAAAGATGCAAACAGATTGTAGGGTTTTTCCATCGCTCAGCATCGGCAACCGAAAAACTTAAAGCTGAACAGAGGAAGAGAAATCCGGACTCGAAGCCCCTTAAATTAATTTCCGACGTGAGCACGCGCTGGAACTCCCAGTTCGACATGCTCAATCGCTTACTAGAGGTAAAAAAAGCGCTTGATGTGGTCCTCTGTGAGCCACGAATGCCGGACCATTTGTCAAAGTGCGAGTGGTCCAAAATCCAACAATATTGCGATACAATGCGAGTTTTTAAAGAGGCGACGCTAGTCATGACGCAGGAAAATGAGCCAACGCTGTGCCGTTATATATCTTCAGTATATGGCATACGGAATAGACTGGTTAACCCAATCCCATTGCAGAATGACGAAACGGCCGACACTGACTGCTCAGACTTCCGACAAAATTTATTGGAAGAACTGAATAACAGATTTGATTTTATTAATGATTCAGAATCATTGATACTCGCAATGATTTTGGACCCTCGCACCAAAGACCGTCTATTGTCGGCAGACAAAAAAACGGCGGCTCACAGAGTCCTGTATTCAGTTGCTTCCGAGTACCTCGACGTAAGCGATGTGGGTGGGGAAAATGTACAATTGAACCAAACGTCAGGTGAGTGTGAAACAGTAATAAGTTTATGTGATACTGTGTTCAATGTTGTCCGATATATATTTTGTTTCTATATACCAGCGCCAGATACGCTAATGGATTTTTACGACGATATTGGTAAAAACGAAGTGGATGGACCAACCGACACCGTCGAAAAAGAAATACATAATTATATGGAGGAAAAACTGAAGCCGAGAGATACATGTATTCTGGAGTGGTGGAGGCAAAACACGGCGAAATATCCAAAACTGGCCCACGTGGCAAACCACATTTTGGGCGTGCCGGCATCGCAGGCGTATAGCGAGAGGCTATTCTCGCGTGCCGGCAATATAGTGACAGAAAAACGCTCATGCCTCCTGTCACAGAGGGTAGAACAAATATGTTTTCTGTCGGCGAATATGCGCCAATAACATTGGTAAGTGTAAAGAAACCATATTAATTTACTAATGTGGGATCTACGAACTCCATTGACTTTTAACTATCTATCAGACGCTGCAATTGTGTTTATCTCGTTGCAGCAGGTCTATGTGGCACAAAATCGGCTCTTTTCAGAGCCACCATGATGTACAAAGTCCGACCGAGCAACCTCCCCGCGGTGTACATCGGGTAAAGCTAATGCCGGCGGCACGGGACCTTTGCAGGACGTTTCAAGGTCATCGCAAGGTCAAACACCAGTATGATATGTCCCCCACCTGTAATATAATCTAATAGTATATAGCGACGCGCGTTACGAAGAGTAGCACGTTTCAGTTTTTTCTTACGGACAACTGCATGTAGAGTCGTCGAAAGTATCTAGTATGTGTGTAGGGTCGACAGTTCATTGTATGTCTATTATTGTCTATATTATATAATCCGTGTATATAATAAGTAATATGTATGTATAGCATGAATATAGAGTGTGTGTAGTATTTACATACTATGCAGTATGCGTCATTATGTATGAAATATGTGTGTAATGCAACTAAATTTATTTCATTTCTTGTGATTTCATACGCTCTTTCAGAAATATTTCCCAGCCTCATTGAAACGGATTACTACCGTGTTCTTACATTAATTAAATAAAAAAATTTAATTGTGTGTTTGTTGTTTAAAAATTATTCGTCTATTTATTTATTTATGCGTAGACTTATATTCAACCTCTTTTATAAAACTGTAGTATACTAATAATTATACTGTAATAATTATATATTATTCGTATCAAGCCGTTGTACCTACTATTGAATTACTAAACTTTTGAATATATATGTAAATATTACACTATTAAACTTTATAACATATGAAACTATTAAATTCTAATGGCGAGGTTCACCAAGCTAATTTGTAAACAAATTCCGTATCTGCAAAAAATATGAAAAATATGCAGAATGTGCAACGTATATCCAGAATATTCAAAATGTGTAAAATCGAAAATATATTTTTAACATCCTCTTAATGACGAGACATACTTCTGTCAAAATCCCGCTTGTTTAAGTCAGTCCAATAAAAACATGCATTTACATATACTTCCGCACTCTATATTATAATTGCGTTAGGTTTACATAACCTATTTCCAACCTATCTGCTCGATGTACAATTGAATGTACGGACATACATTCGGGCCGCCTCGGTTATTCGGCCCGCTCGGTTCTTTCGGCCCGCTTGAAATAATTCAATCCGCTTGGTTCTGTTCGAGCCGCCCGCTTACTTCGGGCCGCTTGAAAAATTCAAGCTACTTGGTTCTATCCAAGCCGCTCGGTTCTTTCAAGCCGCTCGGTTCATTCGGGTACTCGGCTCGGCTTGGAAACCGGGTTTCAGCTTGGTTCGGATTTCAAACTACCCGAATATTCAAGTACTTGAACAGCTCTACTGGGAAGCTGGTGGTATATAAACAGCCCCCCGTAATAAATGTTTATTTTTGTGAAAGCGGGCTCTGACAAATACTTGTTCGACCTCTGAACAGCTGACTGTGACAGAGCATGAAGGTAACGAATTCTTGACGGCTATAAGGACGCCGCCACCTCTAGAACAACAGCTAGTTCGCAGGGATCTGTCACACCTATAAACCTTATAATTTCGCAAACCCAGTTCGATCGAGGATATTGCCGACGTAAGCCACGTTTCCACTAGAATGATAACATCGTATGGTACTGCCGATGTAAGTACCGAGTTGACAAGCGTATCCAACTTAGTTCGCAGACCACGGACATTCTGAAAGTAAACTAGAGGGTTCACAATGAGTTTTTTTGAGAACAGTCTTTGCGTGCACTTCCCGACACAATCCTTGGAACACCACGAATGTATCTAATGGTCATGCTAGTCTCCCCCCGCTCATGTAGGTCCTTGAGCTTCTCTCTGAGCTGCGAAAGCGTCCCACGTTGTTGCACGGTTTTGTCGTCGGAGATTTTATAAGGGCCTTTGTACCGATGCTTTCCTTGTAGTACCCTTTTCACATCGGCTGCCGAGTCGAATCGGACGCAGAGAGGCCTGCAGGGTGTTTTGCCCGGTTTACCGAGGCGGTAAACAACCGGCGCCTGGGTGTCAAGGGGGCAAATCTCGTTCAGAACGGCCCTGACAGCTTCCTCCTCTGCTGTTTTGATGAGCTCGGCTGATGGTTCCCGAGGCTCCGGCATACCAAAAATAATGATATTTTTTGATCTCCGATCCCTTTCATTCAACTCATCAATGACGTCTTCAGTCGATGGTGTGATTTATTATAAGACTTTTATATATAATTAATGATTTAGATAAATATTAGAGAAATAATTGTTATAAGAATATTAGGAATAATTAATTATAAGTATTAGCAAAAGCGTAAAACAAAATAATAAGTAATAAGTAAGCAAAATACGAAATAACAAATAACGATTCACTGCGCATGCGCCAGCCCGCCAATTCTCCGGTATAAAAGGAGGCGCACGCAGCACAGCGAGACATTCAAGCTACGAATACGCTCAAGTGACGAACGAATGCTCAAACCTAGAGGCAGCTTAAGTTTCAACCAGTGGGATTCAGCTTCGCTCCGGAAACGGCAGCGGCGGATCTCCAGTGTATTAAAGTTACTGGTGCTCCTCTTTGGTTTGCTCATTTGAAGTCATAGAACCTCGTTCTTGCAAAGCCATCGAGCTTCGCTCCGGAAACGGTAGCGGCCGAAGTGCTTGGTAAAAACAAGGTCTGTAGAGCATAGAACAGAACTCTGTCAAAAGAATCGAGCTTCGCTCCGGAAACGGCAGCGGCCGAGCTCTGCAATATATAAGAGTATTCGAGCTCGCTCCGGAAACGGCAGCGGCCGAGCTCTGCAATATATAAGAGTATTCGAGCTCGCTCCGGAAACGGCAGCGGCCGAGCTCTGCAATATACATATTCAAATATTACGTAGCGTTAGAGTCAGAAAACATAGAAAACCAAAAAAGAGAGTATATATAGTCGTAGACCGTAAGCTATATTAATTATTATTTCATTGTTGTAACTATATTAATTATTGTTTTATTAAATAAATAAGCATTATTAAGTTTAAAAGCCGTAGATATTACTCTTTAGTCTGTAGAATAGAACCCCCACCTTTCCGTTACTTGAGGGGACGCCGCTCTCCCCTCGGGTACCTCGACGCTCAGTTGTCCCCGGACAGCCGAACGTTACAGGTCGGATCTATTTTTGGTGACAGCGGTGGGATTTTTCATTCGTTTAGAGGATAAATTCAATTTGAAGAACTATTTCATTAGTGAAATCACTCCATAAGTGAGTATTTTCCAAGAAATTTTTTCTTTCTATAAATTTTAGAGAGGCTTTAAAACTTCGCAATGCCTAATACAATTGGTGAAGCAATGGCTAACCTAACAATAAATACAGAAACTTAAACTCAGGAGACTACAGAAACTCCAGAAAATACTCCAGGACCTTCAAATCCACAAATTAATATGAATACATCTACGAGTACATATCCTCAATTACCACACATTAGCTTACGCGATACCGCGGACACAGTCCCTTCGTTCGACGGTAGAAACATACCAATACACCAATTTATAAAAAGCTGCCGACATGCACGGCGCATGGTTAATCCGAACGCAGAGTATGGATTAGTACAACTTATAAAAAATAAGCTTTTCGGACAAGCATCTAGAGTAGTATTAAGCGGAGACTATAATTCAATCGATGATCTCATTTCGGTATTAGAGTCACGATTTGCTCCATTACATACGTCTATTCAATTATATGGCGAATTATCAAAAATAGCACAGCTACATAACGAAACAACGGTAGATTACAGCAGTCGCGTATCCAATCTCTTACTTCAGATTAAACATTGCAATGCAATAGAGGTACCGACGCATGTAAACCAATTTAATACAAACGCGGAACAAAACGCCATTAAACCCTTTCTAACGGGACTCAAAACGGAAATTCACAATAGAATTTATGACCACACCTTCAGTAATCTTGACCGCGCTATCAATGTCGCGATCAAAGCAGAAGCGGAATATAACGAAAACCAACTACGAACAAGAGAAGCAGCTGGAATACCACCGACTAACCAGTGTGCAAATTGCCTTGGATACGGCCATATTGCTACTGCTTGTAGCAGCCGAATTCCACGAACTAACTGGCAGCAAAAAACCTGTCAACAATGTAACAGAACGGGACATACAACGCAAGAATGTAGGAACCGAAGCGGAGCACAAAACGGAGCACGAAACGGACCGTGGAACGATACATTCTGTGACTTCTGCCGAAGGCCAGGTCACATGACGCAAGATTGTAGGAGCCGAAGTTACACGAATAGAGCCCCTCAATCTACCGTATACTGTGATAATTGTCAAAGGCCAGGTCACACAACACGAGATTGCAGAAGCCAAGGTTACACGAACAGAGCTCCTCAATCCAATGTGTACTGTGATTACTGTAAAAGACCAGGTCACACGATACAAGAATGCTGAAGCAAAAACTATGCAGAAAGAGTACAGAGACCAGAAATATTCTGCGAATATTGCAAATTTAGAGGTCACACGATAGACCAATGTAGAAAAAAAACATACTTCGATAGGAAGGTAAAAGAAGAAAAACAACCCCGTATGGTACGTAGGCAGGCCATACTTCGATTAAAAACGGAGCAAATTAGGAAACCTCCTAGCATCCTTCTTTCTGATACAGGATTCAGCGAGAACCACGCAACGTTAATGATCGACACTGGCTCCGATCTAAACGTCATCAAGAGAAGTGCTGTTTCACCGAATATACCAATATACACGGACACCTTGTTCGACCTCAATGGTATCACGGACGGCCTACTCAGTACAATAGGATATATCAAAATCAGAACCCTGAACACGGAAATCATCATCCATGTCGTAGAGGATCTTCCTATTAAACAAGATGGGATACTAGGTACGGAATTCTTTCAAACAAATGGAGCAACTATCGACTACATGAAGTCAGAGATAATAATTGGAATGGAAATTATTCCATTTATCGATCCAGAAATGGTTACGATACCAGCAAGAGCACGAAGCCAAATATATGTGCGAGTGCTTAATACACAATCCAAAACAGGATACATTCCAAAAATCAATATTCACCCTAACATACATATGGGAAACGCACTAGTTTCGAATAACAACGGTGTAGCATTTCTTTTTGCCATAAATACATCCACAAAGGACATCAAAATTCCAGTACCGTCAGTTGAACTAGAAGAATTTGAAGAAATACCTGCAGAAGAGGAAACAACAACCACATATAAAAGAACTGATAGAACGCACCAATTATTACAATTATTACGGTTGGACCACCTAAACTCAGAGGAACGAGCCAGCGTAGAACAACTAATAAAGGAACATGCAGACAGATTCTACCTTCCAGGGGAAAAACTGGAAGCAACAAACAAAACATACCATAGAATTATTACAGAAAACAACGTTCCTGTTTTTTCAAAACAATACAGGTATCCCCAAGCATATAAGGAAGAAGTTAGAATACAGACTAAAGAATTGCTTGAAAAAGGAATCATACAGTCATCATCTTCACCTTATAATTCACCAATTTGGATTGTACCTAAGAAAGACGACGCGCAAGGAAATAAAAAGTCCAGAGTCGTAATTGACTTTAGAAAATTAAACGAATTAACGATTGGAGATGCTTATCCTCTGCCAAATATAACTGACATACTAGATCAGTTAGGAAGTGCAAAGTATTTTTCGGTATTCGATCTTGCATCTGGATTTCATCAAATTCCAATGCATCCAGACGATCGACATAAAACAGCATTTTCCACAATTTACGGGCACTACGAATTCACCAGAATGCCATTTGGACTTAAGAACGCACCAGCCACCTTCCAGAGACTAATGGACCAGGTCTTGACTGGGCTCCAAGGAATAGAGCTGTTCGTATATTTAGACGATATTGTCATATACGCCAGTACATTAAAAGAACATGCAACTAAATTTAAACGATTAATGGACAGACTAAGAGAAGCGGATCTTCACCTTCAACCGGACAAATGCGAATTTTTGAAGAAAGAAGTTTCATACTTGGGACACATAATAGGAGAGGACGGAGTCAAACCTGACCCGAAGAAAGTAATAGCAGTAAAGGAATTTCCAACACCTACTACGGTCAAGAACGTCAAACAATTCCTAGGACTAAGTGGATATTATAGGCTGTTAGAAAGCTTATCAGCGGATCGGGCAAGGAATTGCAGGAGCTTCTTAAAGCACGACGAGGAGGCTTTATCTCTTTGAGGCACGAGGACTTTAACGAAACGTTCACGATTATATTGAGTCTATGTACAATGTTACAATAAATTACACACTATTTACAATAACTAAACTATTTTAACGGAAGCGTTTGACGCAAGCAGACGCGACAAACCCGACAGCACTATAGCAAGTTCCAGCGCGATTTAGTAACGTCGCACAGCAGTAAGTGCAAAAGAGCAAAGCGTAGTGTAATAAAGAAGCGTGTCTAGCGTAGCGAAATCGCGAACAGAGTGATCCAGGAAAACGCCGTCGGTTTCCTGGAAGGAAGAAGTCTCCCCCTTCCATCGATCGCGAATCGAGGGAAGGGATCGTGATCGCTGCTCCACATGAGTCAGCGGGCTGAGCCGCTAATCGCCTAATTATTGACGGTTCTGTAAGATGGCGCAAGAATGCCTCTTTTCTCGAACATTTATTCCCCGGCATTCATCGCCCGATGAATAGTGTGAAGATTGCTGGCGATCGATGCGTTGGTCGATAGGGCGTGGTACGAGCGCGTAGCAGCAGCGCCGCTGGACCCATGTGGAGGAGTCAGGCAACGCAGGTGAAAGTGTCGAGTGATCTAGGGCGAAATCCGGTCAGCGACTGGCGTTGTTGCATCAGTGCCCTGTGTAATTGGAAGAAAAACTAATTTACAAATCGGTCGCACGAATTCGAAGCAGGAAGTTTTAACCGTTGCGACGCGAGTTAACCCATCAGGACCAGGGTGCAGTGTTGTGACTCGGGCAAGCGGCCACCGCGCCGGTGAAGTCAACTCTGACTTGATGAGACACAAGTCTCCGACTCGGGGCTGCGGGTGCTGGCGGGTCCATTTGTTGCGTGCTTGAAGAGACTGTAAGTATTCGGCGGCCCACCGCTTCCAAAACTGCAACCGCATGTGTTGCAGAAGGTGCCATCGTGAGAGCCTGGTCGGGGGAACGTCGTCGATGGGAGGGTCTGGCAGACTGAGGAGTGGCTCTCCGATGATAAAGTGCCCTGGTGTCAAGGCGTTCAGGTCCCCAGGATCGTCGCTGATTGCCTGTAGAGGCCGCGAGTTCAGGCAGGCTTCGATTTGGGAGAGCAGCGTTGTCATCTCCTCGAAAGTAAGATGCTGATCGCCCACCACGCGCCGAAGATGATGTTTAGTGGACTTCACGGCTGCTTCCCAGAGTCCCCCGAAGTGAGGAGCAGCAGGAGGGTTGAATCGCCACTCGATGCCGTCCCTCAGTAGAGTAGATCGGATGACCTCATGATTGTCTTCGAGGTGCGCCAGCATTTCCCGCAGTTCACGGGCAGCTCCCATGAAGTTGGTTCCCCGGTCGCTCTGGATGACAGTGCAGAGTCCTCGACGGGATGTAAAACGTCGTAGAGCCGCGAGGAAGGCTTCAGTGCTGCAATCTGAAATCAACTCTAAGTGAACCGCACGAGTACACAGGCATACAAAGAGAGCCACGTAGCCTTTGTGTGTACGGCATCCTCTTCCCCGTATGGCCAAAAGCGTGAGGGGTCCAGCGTAGTCTAGCCCCACGTGTAAGAAAGGGCGGGCTGGAGTCACCCTGCGCTCTGGTAAGTCTCCCATAAGCTGTCTCCCTGTGGTTGCTCGCCATCGTGTACAGGTGACGCAGCGGTGAATCAGGGCCTTGACTCGCTGTCTGCCCTGCAGAATCCAATAGTGTTGCCTCAAGGTGGACAGAGTTAGCTGCGTTCCTCCATGCAGCGGGCGCTGATGGGCCTCGTCAACCACTAGTTCCGTCAGTCTGTGATCATTTGGGAGAATGACTTGATGTTGGGCATCCGAAGGCAGCGCTGAGTGGCGCAGGCGACCCCCGACTCGCAGGAGACCTTGATCGTCCAGGTACGGATGCAGTGCTAGCAGCTTGCTGCGGCTTGGTAGCGGACGTCCTTGTTCCAGCTGCTGGATGTCAGCTGCAAACATCTGATGCTGGACGAGACGGAGCCATCGCGTTCGGGCTGCCTCTATCTCTGCAGGTGTCAGGTATTCTTCTCGTGTAGCTGTTGAATGTCGTGGGAGCCACCGCAAGCACCAGGCGGTGGTTCTAAAGAGAGAAGATATACATGAGTGCTTGTTTAAAAGTTCCTCGCCATGTGCAGGATCACCAGGAGACGACACGACAGCAGTAGTTCTGCTCTCGAGATCCGTCGACAGCACCGCAAGTTGCTCCCCATCGTCCCATCCTGATGGTGAAGTCAGCCAGGAGGGTCCGGTCCACCAAAGATCGAAATCTGGTAGCTGGCTGGGAGCGAGCCCTCTCGAAGCGCAGTCTGTTGGATTGTCCTGGCTGCAGACATGGTGCCAGTGAGCATCAGGCAGTGCGAGCTGGATTTCCGACACGCGATTGGCCACGTATGTCTTCCAGCGTGCCGGGTGACCTTGGATCCATGAGAGAGTAATCGTAGAGTCACTCCACAAATGAACAGCAATGTTCTCCAATTCCAGGCTCTTGGATGTGAGCGTCGCTAGGCGGGTCAGCAGGGTAGTAGCACAGAGTTCGAGTCGTGGTAGTGAGATTTTTTTTAACGGAGCCACCTTGGTCTTAGCAGTGACCAGCTGGGTCCGGATGGCGCCATCGCAGTCCACCACTCGGAGATATATCACCGCTGCATAGGCTCGCTCCGAAGCGTCGGCGAAGCCATGAAGTTCTAGGCGTTGAGGTGACCGGTGTAGGCCGAGCCAGCGGGGAACGACGATGTGGTTTAGCTCTGGTAGTTCGCTAATGAAGTGACGCCAGTAGTTGGTCTCAGTCGACGGGAGAGGGGTGTCCCAATCTAAATTGATAAGCCACAGTGATTGCATAAATATTTTGGCATTGACCGTTACCGGGGATACCAGTCCTAGTGGATCAAATATTTTCGCAATTGTAGATAGGACCGTTCGCCGCGTCACTTCGGAGTCCGGTTGGATTGGCTGCACTCGGACCCTGAAGCTGTCATCGGCTGGGCTCCAGTGGACGCCCAGGGCTTGATGGGTTTCGTCAGCCTGCCACTTGCATTCCGGGATAGCGTCGCCGGTGGGGACCTGCTCCATCAGTGCTGGTTGGTTGGACGCCCATTTCCGTAGATTGAAGCCGCCCGCCGTGCATAGTTGACGCAAGTCGTCTTGTAGTTCGAGTGCCTCCTGCACGGAGTCGGCACCAGTCACGACGTCATCCACGTACACGTCACGTTCCAGGATGGCCGCCGCTCTTGGATGTCGGGCTCGTTCATCGTCGGCCAATTGCTTCAGCGTCCGAATAGCAAGGAATGGTGCACAGGCTAGGCCGTACGTCACCGTGTTGAGGGTGTAAGTGTCCATGTCCGTGTCCTCGTTTTCTCTCCACAGAACTAGTTGAAATTGGCGATCATCTGGATGGAGGAGTATCTGCCTATACATTTTCTCAATGTCTGCGGTGAGGCAGACACGATGTATACGCCAACGCAGCACGAGTTGGTGCAGACTGGGGAGAAGATTAGGTCCTATCATCAGTCGCTCGTTCAGGGAGTGACCAGATGAGGTGACGTACGAGCCGTTGAATACCACTCGCAGTCTAGTGGTTGTACTGCTTTCCTTTAGCACTCCGTGATGTGGCAGATAGAAAGCTGGCCCTGTAATGTCCCCACGAACTTTGGTCATGTGCGTGAGTTGCATGTACTCACGCATGAATTCTCCGTAGGCCTGAGCGAAGATGGGATCCCTGCGGAATTTGGCCTCCATCCGTAGCAGCATGCGTTGGGCTCCATGATGGGACTCGCCGAGCTCTCGATCGATGTGGAATGGGAGTCGGACCATGTAGCGACCGGACGGTAAACGCTGGTGAGTGGTCCGATAATGGTCCTCGCAGCTCTGTTCTTCGGCCGTGTAGGCTGGTGTCACCACTACTTCCTCCTGTTCCCAGAAGCGGCGTACTAGCGGCACGAGCTCCTCAGTCGCCGTGCATTGGAGTGTCGCGAGAGCATGGTTGTCGGCGTCATCACTTCTCAATCCCTTTGTGGCTGGCCCTGACACGATCCAACCCAGCGTCGTGTTCTGGGCCATGGGTTCACCGATGCCACCTTTAATGAGACCGTCCCGCAGTATGAGGGCATAGGCATCGGCTCCCAGTAACAGATCAATTGGCCCGTCTCCGTCATAGCTGGGATCCGCTAGTGGGAGTCCTTGGAGGTGAGTCCATGTCGAGACTTGGTTGCCGAGGCGTGGCTGGTACGCCGTAATTTGTGGCAGCACCAAGGCTTCTATTATATGCCTCTTCGTAGCGTTAGTGTGTGCGGTGAATTTCAGCTGCACCTTTCCTCGAACCCGCTCGGGGAGCTGTTTCCCGACGCCGATGAGGCGTATGTTGGCTGATCTCCGCGGTAGGCGTAGCTGCTGAGCCAATGCGGCGGTGATCAGGGACACCTCGCTACCTTGGTCGACGAGGGCTCGCACAATTCTGGAATCGCCGTCGGGTTGCAACACTTTTACGCGCGCTGTGGCCAGGAGCACAGCAGGTAGAGCGCTCGATGTACAGCTAGAGGTGTTAGCAGTAACCTCTTCACCGCTGCCAGTGTCCGCGCTGTCCTCATGGATGGTGGTGTGGTGTTTCCCGTTGCACAGTTGACACCGTTTCTCCGAACCGCACTCATTCACTTGATGGCGTCCGAGGCAATTATAGCACAAATTAGCTGTCGTTAGTGCTTCACGACGTTCGTGCACGGTTTTGGATTTGTAAACGTCACAGAAGAGAACGAAATGGTTGGCTCCACACAACCCGCACGGTGCTTGATAGCGGTTGGTCTTAGAGACCTGCAACACCTTCGCAGACTTCTGGTTCCCGGCAGCTTTAGACGTGCCTTGGCCTTTAGTTTTGCCGCCTTCCAACGCTCCAACGGTGATAATACGATTCTTAATGAACGCCTTGAGTTCCTGAAAAGTCGGAGGGGTGGTCTTGGGGCCGAGCTGAGTCTCCCACTCTCTTCGTGATTGCTGGTCCAGCCTTTCGACCAGCCAATAAACCAGCCAGTCTCCTGAGGCATCAAACGGGCGATCCATGGCAGCAAGGGCTTCGACGCAGTCACAAATGGTAAATAGAAGGTTTTCAGTTCCGTAGCCGACTCACGAGTGAGCGTCGGTAAGCCAAATATAGTGGCCATTTGCGCTTGTACTAGCAGCCTCTCATTTTCATAATGGTCCTGTAGTATATCCCAAGCGCGGGCGAACGTCGCAGCTCTCACAGGGAGATTCCTGAGGGCAAGGAGAGCGTCGCCCTTTAGGCATCCCCGCAGATAATGGAGGCGTTCAACGTCCGTAAGACTCCCGTCGCGGATGACGAGGGATCGGAAGAGATCTCGAAATTCTGGCCACGAGTCGTAGTTCCCGTCAAAATCTGGCAATGGTAGTCGAGGTAAGGAGGCCTTGGAATGCACGACTGTTGTCGTGGGAGTGTTCGTTATTCCTGGTTCGCAGCGATCAGTATTAAGAGACTGCAACTTATCGACGAACATCGCTTCCTGGACAAGGAACAGCTCCTCCGTCACCTCGTAGAGTATCTCTTTAAAATAAGGTATCTCTCGATCTCCTGGAGCGACCAGCGCAAGCATTTGATCATGCTGCTGGTCGAATTTAGTCCAATTTTTTCGTAATCGGTCCAACCGCGTCTCGACGGCTCCCGGAGTGATGTTAGCAGCACCTAGCTTCTTTAGATTTTCGAAGGCACGAGAGATTCGGTGCACCAGCTCGTTTTGGCTTTCCAGTAACGTATCCATTGTCCTCAGATATTCAAACGCGCAAGATTAGGCCGTTAAGGTCGCACTGACTCGTTATGCTATGATTCACTGTTTTCAGGTGGAGGTCACGCGCGACGGTTACCCGGCACTGGTTGACGGTCGCGAACTGTTTTCACAAGCGCCGATCCGGCTCGAAGGACCAAAAATGTTAGAAAGCTTATCAGCGGATCGGGCAAGGAATTGCAGGAGCTTCTTAAAGCACGACGAGGAGGCTTTATCTCTTTGAGGCACGAGGATTTTAACGAAACGTTCACGATTATATTGAGTCTATGTACAATGTTACAATAAATTACACACTATTTACAATAACTAAACTATTTTAACGGAAGCGTTTGACGCAAGCAGGCGCGACAAACCCGACAGCACTATAGCAAGTTCCAGCGCGATTTAGTAACGTCGCACAGCAGTAAGTGCAAAAGAGCAAAGCGTAGTGTAATAAAGAAGCGTGTCTAGCGTAGCGAAATCGCGAACAGAGTGATCCAGGAAAACGCCGTCGGTTTCCTGGAAGGAAGAAGTCTCCCCCTTCCATCGATCGCGAATCGAGGGAAGGGATCGTGATCGCTGCTCCACATGAGTCAGCGGGCTGAGCCGCTAATCGCCTAATTATTGACGGTTCTGTAAGATGGCGCAAGAATGCCTCTTTTCTCGAACATAGGCGATTCATAAAAGATTTTTCAAAAATTGCAAGACCACTTTCCAATCTCACTAGTGTGACGATCGTCACTCCGTGCGGAAGGACGGTCTCAGTCGGCTTTGCCAGGGTTGAATTAAGTCCTTCCGTGGTAGGTTAAATTAGATTTATTCACTAACAACAATTATGTACACTATATACATATACTTAGACGCGGGGTACTTCGCGCTAATCGCGGTCAAGCCGTCGTTGCGCGGCGGCGCGGTTCGCGGTACGGCGTCGTTCGGTCTATGTTGCGCGCGTCCGCTTAACGGAACAATTCGGTCGCTCCGCGCCTGGTGTCTCCGTATCGGGACGGTAAGGGAGCAAGAGAGACCGGGCAGCTTCCTGCGTCTCTTTGACGGGACAAGCGTCGGTAGAGACCGGGCAGCATCCGGGCGTCTCTATTCAACACGAGGAGCGGGAGGGAGACCGGGCACCGTCCTGCGTCTCTTTAACGGGACAAGTGTCGGCAGAGACCGGGCAGCATCCGGGCGTCTCTGTTCAACACGAGGAGCGGGAGAGAGACCGGGCAACGTCCTGCGTCTCTTTAACGGGACAAGAGTCGGCAGAGACCGGGCAGCATCCGGGCGTCTCTGTTCAACACGAGGAGCGGGAGAGAGACCGGGCAACGTCCTGCGTCTCTTTAACGGGACAAGTGTCGGCAGAGACCGGGCAGCATCCGGGCGTCTCTGTTCAACACGAGGAGCGGGAGAGAGACCGGGCAACGTCCTGCGTCTCTTTAACGGGACAAGTGTCGGCAGAGACCGGGCAGCATCCGGGCGTCTCTGTTCAACACGAGGAGCGGGAGAGAGACCGGGCAACGTCCTGCGTCTCTTTAACGGGACAAGTGTCGGCAGAGACCGGGCAGCATCCGGGCGTCTCTGTTCAACACGAGGAGCGGGAGAGAGACCGATCTGGCGATCGAGGAGTATACGGAGTCGTTTCACCGAGGTTTGCACCGGGCAACATCCAGGCAAGTCTGGTGGTGGGGGTCCGTCTCCCCACTGGAACTGCCTTGGCTCGGAATCATCGCGGCATATGTCCCGATTCTCGGTAATTCCCAGCAGCGAGAAACCGACGCGATCTAGCGGCGCAGTGGGGAGTGAGTGTCATCGTGCCGACGCGTCGCGGGACCGGCATGCTTCGGGCGAGTTCGGTCGGGTTCGGTTGCGGTCGCCCGCGTGCGCTCGGCCTCTCGCTCACTCCCGGTCGTACCGCCGTGCGCTCGATTCCTCGCGCTGGGACGCTACGTCACACTAGGAAGAATTACCAATTCTAGTGGCCCTACAAACAACAGAAGGCATTTGAAACCTTACGGGAAATTCTTTGTAAGGAACCCATCTTACAATTCCCGGACTTCGATAAAATATTCAACATCACGACAGATGCCTCAGGTATTGCTGTAGGTGCGGTTCTTAGTCAAGGGGAAATAGGAAAAGATTTACCAGTAGCCTATGCATCTCGCGTTTTAAACGACGCCGAAACACGATACTCTCTTACAGAACGAGAATTATTGGCAATAATATATGCAGTTTTTCACTTCAGACCTTACATTTACGGACGAAAATTTTATCTAATAACAGACCATAAACCATTAGAATGGCTTCAGAATCTCTCTAATCCTACGTCTCGATTAATGCGCTGGAAAATTAGATTAGCGGAATACGATTACAAAATTTTATATAAACCTGGGAAATATAACACAAACGCGGACGCATTGTCTAGGAATCCGATTTCACTACCATTACACGCGAAAAGAGCTCACTCAGATACAAAATCACACGAAAACAAAAAATTAAAAGAATTTCACCAATTTCCAACCCGACAAAGGGAAACTACAGCATCAACCTCTGGAAATCCAGCTCCACACAAACAAGTAATAATGAGCTCCTCAGAAACTGATTCCTCTTCATATGACGAAAGCGATGCGTTAAATTTAAAACGAAAGAAATTAAAACGAAAAAAGCAAAGCACGAACACCTCCTCCTCTCGTCCCGAGATTAAAAAACGGAATGTTGAAGCGGAAACGCATACACCCCCTCGTTACGCGCCTCATCAAATCTCCGTTCCCATCCAAATACACGCACCCCCGCACAAGTCGTGACCCCCCAAGTCCAAATACACGCACCCCCGCAAGTCGTGACCCCCCAAGTCCAAATACACGCACCCCCGCAAGTCGTGACCCCCCAAATCCAAATACACGCACCCCCACAAGTCGTGACACCCTATAAACCTCCTCAAAAAATCAAGAAACCTCGCGTCAAGAGAGAAGAGGATACAATAGAAGAAATTGACGAAACGGTTGTAATACCCAAACACAATTATAAGGATCCTCCCAAAATCGACGCAGAATCAAGTTCAGAAAAGAACACTCACCACACGCCTAAAAAGAAAAACCAAAATTAAAATCCAGCACGGACACAGGCCCCATAACGCCAATCAGGATAAAGAGTGGAAGAATACTTACTCCTCCACCACCTTCCTCTCATCCTCGACCATTATTATCTCTTTCCCCACATTCTCCAAGACACAAACAACCCACACCAGCCAAACCAAGGGTAATATCAAACATTCCTGTTAAAAACCAAAACATAGAGGCAGAAGAATCTTGTACATAGCACAACCAGTGCAAAGCTGCAGAGAATGCAGGGATATACTTAATCATTAAGCTCTATATACATTACCTACACTACACTCTACAAGTACACGCCCCACACACATCCACAATGTAATAAACACACACACTTTTATATTTTACTATTTTTTTTTATATATATCATTCATTTCATTCTACATCACACTCTACAATTACACGCTACATACACGAACAGAATGTAATAAATACCTACACCTTTCATCCTTCATTATTTTAATAAACATTCTATTTTTTATACATAAAACAAACGAAACTTAACCCTAACCTATAAATTACATAGTTGCAGAAAAAATGTATTCCCGTAGAATCCGCTAGAGGGCACTAAAACATAAGCCCCAACGAATAATTTTAAAATCCACGCCTGCGCAGCAACCAGTCTGCCATTACATTACAAAATGCCAAGACGCTCCGGCAATCGCCACACCAAACACAAGAAAGATATACAGGAATTGGAGGACATATTCCGAGAAATGGTCCCCATTCCTCCACTACTAACACCACTCCCAGAAAGCCCGGAAAGAATGGTAAAAACCGCTCTTTTATCACAAATTTTTCCAAATTAACAAAACCTTCCTCTCAAAGACACGACCTCATACTCCTCCGGAATTCACACTCCCAACAACACCGGAGTACCCGACAACTCCGGACTTTATCCTTCCGAGCACCCCGGAGTTTAAGGTCCCAGAAGTTCCGCCAAGAAGATGGCCCAAATTGATTCCGGTGGACATTCCAGACCCGGACTGGGAAACATATAGGGCTCTGCCGAAGGCAGACCCCAGAAAAAAGTTATGGCGACTCCTGGCATTGTTTGGATCAGGAGCAGCAATGCCATATAAACCCTCTAAATAAATATCCCATATACACATAAAATCAAATGTCTATTCCATTCCCCACCTCCGTTCCAATCTCTCGAGGACGAGAGACCCCCCAGGGGGGGAGGTGTAACGTCCCACGGGGACTCGAACCGTTAGAAACCGACCGTCGGTAAAGTAGGAATCGATCTCCATTACCATATAACCATATTCTGTTACCGCGCAAACATATTATAAGACTTTTATATATAATTAATGATTTAGATAAATATTAGAGAAATAATTGTTATAAGAATATTAGGAATAATTAATTATAAGTATTAGCAAAAGCGCAAAACAAAATAATAAGTAATAAGTAAGCAAAATACGAAATAACAAATAACGATTCACTGCGCATGCGCCAGCCCGCCAATTCTCCGGTATAATAGGAGGCGCACGCAGCACAGCGGGACATTCAAGCATCAGTCGTTCAAGCTACGATCAGTCGTTCTATTATCGCGGTCGAGTGGACGCGCGACCGTCGTAGTGAGCGGATCAGCTGGTGTTTACTTCGTAGCCTAGTGTGGTATTCTGATATTCGTCGGTGCATTACTTTTTTTAAATCGCTACCAATTGGTTTATCGAAACCCCAGGGAGCTCACAGTGGAACACCTCCGACTTTGGCTCCGTACAGGAGCAAAGTGTTCCAGTTTACCCTACAAAAAATTCTGGGACAAATATTGCAGCCGCAGAAAACTCGGATCAAGCCAGGGTCCTTCTGGATCCTCTAAAGGATGTCGGGTCCCCCCTAGAAACCTTAAAAACAGCCAAAATGGTGAGTACGTCTATATTCACCGTACCTAAAATTTCACCTGTCACGTCCTCGGGAAAAAGAAGGGCTGGTGCTGCCTTGGAGCCCGTCACGGAGTTTACATCGTCAGATATCTCGGACTTATCCCCCAATTCCGAGAAAAATTATTTCAAATCCAGTGCTGAGAAGCGCCTGGGTAAAAAAAAATCAAAGCGTGACTCTAAGAGTAACCAAAAGACCACAGGGAAAGAACCTAAAACCCCAAATCCTTCCCCTTCAGACTCAAAAGGTCCTATCAAGGTGCAACTCCCATTAATACAGCTCACAAAGGAGGGAAACATGGAGCTCGAGTCAATTTCGGACATTCCGACATACAACCGTTTCTCGGTACTCGCTGCATTTAAACCAACGAACGAAAACGACCTTTCGACAGTATCCTCCGGGCCGAAAAAAAAACCCGCCGCAAGTAAATAAGGAGCACCATAGCCTTGTTAAATCACCCACAGATCGTCCCGGTACAGCGGGACCTTCTCTGGTAAACACAAACAAAACTCGTACAGTTAAACCTCCTCCTCTGTACATTTCAAACTTCGCCTATAACATCGCCAAATTCGAATGGGAACTAGCGGCTGATTTCGGGAAAACTTTCGTCATTAAGTACCTAGGAAGCAGGATTCGCCTCCAATTTGAAGACATTGAATCTTTCAAAAGATTTAAATTTGCCCTGAGCGAAGGCAACATCCCCTACTTCACCTTTTCCCTGAACTCTGAGCGCGGTCTCGCAATGGTGCTCAAGGGCCTTCCAGACACCCCTCCCGAGGAAATCCTCGAAGAAATCAAGAGTAAGGGACTGAACCCCATATCTTGTGTTTCTATGACGGGTAATGGGGTCAAGAAACAAGGTAGCTTCCAGATGTATAGGGTGAATTCCCCCCCGGGTACCTCCCCAAATGCAGTTACCAAAGTTAGCGTTATCTTCAGCACGAGGATTTACTGGGAAAAATTCCACTCCAAGAGAAATTACACACAGTGCTTCCGCTGCCAAACTTTTGGCCACTCGGCAACAAATTGCTGCCTCCCCCCAAAATGCGTCAAATGCGCAGGCTCTCACCATACTTCAGACTGCCAAAAGGCGAAGGAAGCCCCCCCGAAATGTGCAAATCGCACTGGCCAACACACCGCAAATTATAGCCAATGTGCCGCTCTCCAAAAATATCTAGATAGGCGTAAAAACACCGCTAAGACTTTAAACGGCGCGGCCCTCAATCCCCCCTCCTACATAACGACTGGAACGGCCCCCTTCCCTCAAGACGCTCCAGCCTTTCACACGACTTCGCAAAACCACACATACGCTGCCGCGGTAGCGGGCCCGCGTGGTCATATGCCCCCCCCCCCCCGCAGCACCTCGCTCCCCCCGGTCTCCCCGGAACTCCGAGACAAACACATCCCCAGTCTAATAATGTAAACTCAATGATTGAATTGATAGCTGCAATCAAAGAATTAAATTCAATAGTAGACATCGAGCAAATGCTTGCACTTACTCGAAACCTCATAAATAAAATCCGTCCCTGCCGTACCCTGGCTGAAAAATTCCAGGTATTCTGTTCCACACTCCAGTGCCTGGACTAAGCGATGCCCCTGCCTGGTATTATGTTGTGGAACGCGTGCTCTATTACGCGAAAGCGAAATGAATTGATCAGGGCGGCGGCCGGACTGCAAGTCGGCATTATACTTGTCACCGAAACTTGGCTAACTCCTCAAGTTAGCTTCTCACTGCCGGGCTACTCGGTTGTTCGAGCGGATCGCCCCATTAAAAACGGCGGGGTGGCCATCTTCATTCATGAAACCATTAAATTCTCAAATTTCACACCGGCGCGTGCCCCACAGCAGGACGCGTGCTTCGTCAGACTCGCAAATCCCAAAATCATCGTCGGCGTCATGTACGCCCCCCCGTCCTCCATTCGGGATTCAGCTACTTTTGATGCACTCATCCGTATGGGCTCCCCTTTTCTGATCGGAGGAGATTGGAACGCAAAACACACACACTGGAACAACTATATGTCCAACAAAGCTGGAAACATTTTATTTACACATATGTGTAAGCATACTTATCGAGTGATCCACCCCGAAGATTTCACCCATCAATCGGGTAGAAGTAGACCGTCCACGCTAGACTTCTTTATCACAGATTATAAAGCAGACTTCTCCTGTGCGATCTCGGACTACTTCGACACGAATCACCGTCCAGTCATACTGAAAGCCAAACAGACGGTGGGGCCGACCAGCCTAAACCCCACCGTTGACTGGGAAAAGTACAATAAATTGACACACAACTGCAAAATTAAACAGCACATGGGCTCCAAAGCCGAGGTAGACATGAGTATTGTGGAGCTCACCTCTCTCCTACACGCATGCCGGCGACGCGCGAAAAAGGATGACACTATGCCTCTTAAAGACAGTCACCTTTTGTCCGACCGTCAATTACTGGCTCTCATTAGGTATAGACGTGCTCTCAGGAGACAGTCGTACCGGCTTGGAGCACATGTCACTGCTGACGTCATTCGCGACGCTACTGCAACAATTCGTAAGAGAATTTCATACTTACGATATCGAGAATGGGATCGTAACCTTAGGTCCTTCTCTAAACCGGACCCCACATTCTGGGCAACATATCGTAAGATTACAAATTCAAAAAAATTTATGTCTCTACCACCCATGAGCCACGGTCAAATTGTCTGCACCTCAGACTCAGACAAGGCCGACGCTCTCGCCTCTACCTTCGTAGATATTCATGAAAATGCAGCTCGACTTCCTTCGGCTATGGATCACTCAATTTCAGACTTCACCACTCGGCTGGAGGCAGCTCAAGTCGAGCAACCAGCGAATATTCCTCTCTCCCCCGGTCGGATAGGGGAGGCTGTTAGACGCATGGGGTCTCGGAAGGCCCCCGGGAAAGACGGGATCACGGTACCCATGCTGAGGCACGCGTCACGTAAAGTTATATGTCAACTTTATTACATTTTCACCTGTACCATAGCGCTCAATTATTTCCCCGATGCTTGGAAGATCTCCAAGGTCATTCCCATCCACAAGCCGGGAAAACCGCGCGAGCAACCGTCTAGCTATCGGCCAATAAGCTTGTTATCGATACTCGGAAAAATTCTCGAACGCTGTATTCACGACTATTTATTGGACTTCCTTGAGAGCAATAACATCATTGTCGCCCAGCAGTTTGGCTTCCGTCCGGGACATTCAACCATCCAGCAGGTCTTACGTATTGCACAACACACCACGCACGAACTGAACGTCAAGCGCAGCGTTGCTATGGTGCTGCTGGATTTGTCCAAGGCGTTTGATACGGTATGGCACGGCGCGCTCTTGTATAAGCTTCACGGTATCGGTCTATGCGCTGGATTTGTGAAACTCATAGCCTCCTACCTGGCAAATAGACACATGTTCGTCTCCATCAAAGGCGCATGCTCCGGACTGCACCTGGTTCCTACGGGGGTGCCACAGGGCTCGCTCCTTGGACCCCCCCTTTTTAATATCTTTATTAATGACCTCCCACAGTCAAGCAACTGTGAATTAGCTCTGTACGCGGACGACACAGCTCTATATGCCTCCTCTTGGCAACCCTCGACACTGGTGTCGCGGCTCCAGGGATACCTCGACGAGGTCCTCAGTTTCTTCTCCAAATGGAAGCTTCAGATTAACGCCAAAAAAACTGAAGCCATACTCTTCTCCCGAAGCACAAAGAGCCTTGCAGCAAGAAACAAATTTAAACTGACCATCGACGGCGTTGCAGTGCCCTGGTCGGATAATGTTAAATACCTTGGCATCATATTAAATTATAAAATGCTCTGGAACTCAGCCATCAAGGATCGAATCACTAAGACCCTAAAAGTGGCCGGCTGCCTCCACCAGCACATCAACCATAGATCCCCCCTCAACACTCACATGCGATTATATATTTATAAGACTTGTATCAGACCGGTGCTCATGTACGGAGCACAGGTCTGGTGGAATACCACAAGCACAAACCGCTCCCGAATCCAGCGTATTCAAAATAGACTTTTAAAAATTATTACCCGCTCCACGGGGCAGTATCCCACCAGGGCACTGCACTGCGACACTAATGTCCCGCTCACCCGGGAATTCATAGAGCAATTGATTGATGCATACAACGTCTCCACACATACTAATTTATTGGCCCGCCGTACGGGAACCTACGACATCAATAGGATTCCGTATCGGGTAAAAATACCGTTCCCGATGTCTAAATGACCTTCCAGAGCAGCACTCCCGACCCTCCCCCTCCCAAATCCTTTTACCCTTTACCTCCCCCTCCCCCTGTTTTTAATTTTTTTTTCTACGTTATTTTTAACCACAATCAGCAACGGCTAATGTGCATCGCCCAGTAGGGCATGTACTCTACGCAGCTCTTGAAGACCCTCTACTACACTCACAACATTGTTTTTTCTTTTCTTCTACTTTCGACTGCACTCTTCTCGCCCAGGGTTCTTCATGCCAACCAGACGCATGCGTAAAGTTACTATCCCCACTCACATTCCTGTACAAGTATTTACCTTTTATATTTTTTCTTCCAGGCTTTGCGGTTTTTTGAAAATTTTCCCCGCATTTAAAATCAATTGGATTCACCATCACACGAGGCCGGTAACACCATATCTACAGATTGACCGGTGACAGGGCATAAGCTCTGAGGGACGGTCTAACAGACGGGGGCTCTTAAACAAAACCCCCCTCTACTCAAGCTAAAAATAAAAAAAAAAAAAAAACAGCGGGACATTCAAGCTACGAATACGCTCAAGTGACGAACGAATGCTCAAACCTAGAGGCAGCTTAAGTTTCAACCAGTGGGATTCAGCTTCGCTCCGGAAACGGCAGCGGCGGATCTCCAGTGTATTAAAGTTACTGGTGCTCCTCTTTGGTTTGCTCATTTGAAGTCATAGAACCTCGTTCTTGCAAAGCCATCGAGCTTCGCTCCGGAAACGGCAGCGGCCGAGCTCTGCAATATATAAGAGTATTCGAGCTCGCTCCGGAAATGGCAGCGGCCGAGCTCTGCAATATATAAGAGTATTCGAGCTCGCTCCGGAAACGGCAGCGGCCGAGCTCTGCAATATACATATTCAAATATTACGTAGCGTTAGAGTCAGAAAACATAGAAAACCAAAAAAGAGAGTATATATAGTCGTAGACCGTAAGCTATATTAATTATTATTTCATTGTTGTAACTATATTAATTATTGTTTTATTAAATAAATAAGCATTATTAAGTTTAAAAGCCGTAGATATTACTCTTTAGTCTGTAGAATAGAACCCCCACCTTTCCGTTACTTGAGGGGACGCCGTTCTCCCCTCGGGTACCTCGATGCTCAGTTGTCCCCGGACAGCCGAACGTTACAAGCGTTTCAGCCAATGGGCCTTAATAATAGAGATATTTACATGTAAATTATTAAACATTTCATAGTGCCCGTATAAAGCATTCAGTATTAATACCTCCGGAGGTGTCGGGGTGTTTTTTGAAGATTTCCCCATGTTAAAAAAAACTTTAATTGTATTTATACATTTAAAGGAATTAATAATGATCATTACTATATCGTTATCTTTTTTCTCACTGTTCATACAGTGTGGAAAATAAAGTGTGAAAAAAATATATATAGACACAGACGGAATCGTCGAACTCACGATCGCAGCGACGCTACGCCGACGTTTCAGTTAGGTTTTGCGTACAAATTCAGATATTATTGCTGTTGACTTATTTCGACACAACGCATTCCACTTTCCCACTTCTCCCGGGTATTAGTATTGGTTTGGGTTAGGCCAGTGCGGGGGGGGGGGGGGGGGGCGCTTGCGGGCGCGTAAAGCATGGTACCGAACCGATATGAGTTTGGGATTACTATAAACAGTCGACGGTGACGAGAAGATGGTTGTGTTAGTAACGTCTGTATAGGTAGATTTCAATGTAATTAGCCGAAAGTTTTTTCTAAATGAATATAATGGTAATAAACGACGCATTCCATTTTTTAACATACGTTCAGAACTTATATCTCGATTGTTTGTTCGAGATAGGAAATTTAGTTGTCCCGGGCCCCACAATCTCTAAGGGTGACACCTTGTGTAAGCACAAACTAAGAAACAGCAAAAATAAATCATGTTACAGTGTAGTAGAGATTATGGTTAAATTTGAGACTCATATATTATTGGTTTTTTTCTTTTAGAAATCCTACTGTAGGACAAAAGCTGTCCTACAGAAGCATTAAGCAATCTCTGGATAGAGAAAGAGCCAAACAATGGCCGACACTACCGCGATCGTTGCATGCGCTTGGTCTCGCGCTATGCGAGTACGCGCCTCTGCAGGACACGTTTCGCTGCATGATCGACGCTGAAGACGGAAACAGGATAATCCTATTTACGTCGGATACATTGCTCGATGCGTTGCAGCAATCCTCCGATTTATATAGGAATGGCACATTTTCTGTAAGTCGTTAATGTTATTAACATTATAACATAAGTCGTGTTGTACACACATATTTTAAACTATCTACATATATACGCCCGAGGTTGAAAGGTATCGTAGGTTACACGTCAACTCTTACCGATATAAATTCTTCTAAATTTAAGTACCTCAGCACACCGTTTGTGACACTCGCATAATGTGATGTTTGTTACTCGTAGGTTGTTCCGACAGTGCCATCTATTGCTCAATTATACACTGTTCATGCACGGCATATGGATACGGTAAGATGCACATGAATAATACTACGTTTACTAAAGTTTTGTCATTCATATTTCTTTTGTTTTTGAAAAAATGCATATGGTAGAATTTCAAACAGATTCGTAATTTTTATATCCCACTCGAAAAATAAAAATATTAACGAATGTATATAATGACAGACACGCCGTTTCATAGTATGCGATAAAACAGTTGAAACGTATTCGGCAGAACATCATTCGTATGAAAACGCATCCCCTGTAACTGTAAACTAATACGGTCGTGAATCCTTTGATTACCACGTACTTTGTAATAAGAAAAGTAAATAACTGAAAATGTTGTGTAATACAGGGCATCGTCACGATCTTCGCCCTGTGTGAAGCGCGGACAAGGGCAACGTATCAAGCGTTATGGGGAAAATTATTGGAACTCTGCCCTGGGTTGCGGGAAACAGTGCGTCACACGATGAGCGATTTTGAGCAGGCGACACTGCGGACCCTGCAGGAGACATTCCCAAATAGTGAAATTCACGGCTGCTGGTTCCATTTTAAGCAGGTATTATGCATTCTAACAAAATATACATCATATTCAAGGAAAAAGTGTCAACGTGAAATGTCAAAGGAAAATTTGAAGTCCACTTTTCTTTAGCCATAAACAAACTTTATAACATAAATATTTTGTGCTTGAACATTGTTAGTATTTTATTACATACATAATATCTATTTCATGTTGGCACGCATATATATTGAGGACACTATATATGTTATACATGTCTTTGTAGGCCGTGTTACGTAAGTGGCGCAGTCTAGGTTTAAATCATGCTCCCCGCGATGTGTTAACGATGACGATGAGTTTGCCATTGGCCCCGGCAGATCGTTTTCATGATGGTCTGGTCATAATAGGTGACCTGGCCGACGGCATAGCGGAGGCATATCCTGCCGTTTTATCATTTATTGTCTATGTACGACGAACCTGGGTGTCGCGAGCTCCTTTAGTCAGCGTATATACAAGCCCCCTTCGCACGAACAACTTTGTCGAGGCATTCCATGGTATTGCATGGAAAAAATTAGGCGGCACGCATCCGACCATATGGATTTTTTTATGTAAGTATTATTAATGAACGATTAACCAGATTGAATGTGTCGTCATATTTGTGGATAAGCTCGAATTTTAATTCTTAATAACCGTAGATAAGCTGCGTGACTTAATAAAGGATGAGGAAATAAACTTTTCCCGACTGCAACATGGGATCGTCAGTCGAGAGGGTCGGAGGAGCCAATTTGTCAGCCGAGATAAGGCGATTTTGAAGGCGCAAACTGCCTTAACTACCGGAAGGTGACTGAAATCTTTGTTATAAGACCACGTATTGCTACTTCCAGTCCTATGTTCCAGTATTATCTTTAAATATAAATCCATCCTACTATTATCTTCTCTATTAAATATAAACGAAGTGTGATTTTTCTTTTTAAATTTATAGATTATCACTGCACGATTTCTTGCGAAGCTTCAACCGCTTCCAAGAGGATTATACATTCCAAGAATTGGCCAGAAATGCCGAAGGTGAATCATTCTTTAGTAATACAAGTATCAGTTAATATTACGAAATTTATGTACGTGTGATTTCAACATTCATATATGTTTCAGTCGACGATAATGAGTTTGATCCTCCAACGGCCGACGTCGAAGATCGGTCCCCAGTTAATCAGTCAGGTACGATATGTATATTACGGTATCATTAATTACAGCTAGTAATATATAAAATATTAAACGCTGTCGATTTTTACTTACAATGTACATTTTCTATACGTAAATATTATACAGTTGCTTGTTTTTTTTAAATAAAATTCAAATCCGTTGACCATACGTTAAATATTTTACATACATATGCATTTAAACGAATAAGTGATGTGTATGCACGGTGTCTCAGAAGTGATGGTACAACCGAAACGGGAGTAATTCTACATAAAACGATAAATCGATAATACCAAATAATTTTTTTTTTAAATCACGCTTCGTTTCTGAGAGAATTGACTTTGAATTTCGACTCGGTTCGCGGTACTAGCAGAGTACGCGGGGATACAAAGAACACTCGTTGTCTGAACCTTGTCTCCATCTACTACTAGTCCGACGCATTCCCCTTACTCCGCATACCTCTCAGACGTATTAACCCGTATTTCAGTGCAAGCACACGACCCTAAAGTTCTAAGTTAATTTTCTTGAAAGCAAGGCTCAATTTCAAAAAATTTTATTCCATGTTTTCAACTTATTTTTTTTACTATCTTCTCGCTTGTATCACCAGTTCTGAGATACCCTGTATTTAGCTGGGATAAATAGAGCAAACGATATGTATTTCTTTTGCTCAGAAGTTGAAAAAATGATAATGAACGTTATCTTAAGAATAAGTGTATGTGCAAATATCCAGGTACTATTATCAGTGTTAGGGCCCTTCTTGCTTTCTAAATTTTTGGGTAGGGGAGGCCGGGGCTAGTTGATACAGGGGCAGGTTGATACAGACGAATTATATCGACACCGTATATATGTAACTCCAACTTGAGCGAGATATGTGAAGATTGTTATTCAATTCTTTCCTACGATCCAGCGTACGTGTGTGTACCTTGATGTTAACAATCGCTTTTTAACTGTTTTCGTTTATATAGAGAAAAAGTAAATAGTTTTGATACATCCAAATTGATCCTCCAAATAACATTTTTTCATTCATTTTATATGTATTTTCTCAAGTTTCCGCTTACTATATATTAAAGCGGAAGGACCAAAGTATATTTTGGCATATTTGTTATTAAGTAATTAATTCAAACAAAAATGAAAAAATTGAAAACTGAAAAACGTATCAACTAGCCCCGGTCTCCCCTACTCAATACCTATATGTGTTTCTATTGCTACATCGCAGCTGGTATATTACCTTTTAGAAGGAACTACTTTGCACATGGTTCAGTTTTTGATTTAGTAAAGAGCGGTACCGGTATAAGATATGCTATAATAGCATTATAAAACAACAAACACGAATTCACACCGAGATGTACTATTTGTTTTCCTTATGAGACGGGAAAGAAACTTCGGGAAAAGGAACTTTAGTAACCACATACCAGCTGCAGCGTATTACTTTGAAACACATACACGATATCACATTACCGATAACTACACGACTACAATTCGATCGGATCGACTGATGCAAAAAATTTCTCGATATACCGTGCGTTGATGATCAAATGACTAACAAGGGAAGATCCCGAACCCGAAAATTCAAAAAATTATGAAACATTGTGGATATATAGGGAATTTCCTCCTGATTACAACGCAATTTTTTTTACTGCCCAAAATCACACTAAGGGGGTGAAATTAACCCCTGAAGATTCGGTCATTTTTTTATTTTATTTTCTAACTCGCAACCTGTAAGAGATAGAAAAGAAATTTCAAGACAAAAGTTATTTATTTTAATTAGATCTATCAAATGGTGAAAGTTTTATCAATTGTTTAAACAACTAGAAAAAAAGTTATAAACAAAAATATTAATGTTTTTTAAAATTCGTTGTTTCACGTGAAATCTGAACTGGATGTTTAAATAATTATGAAACAGCTTAATCCATATTTTTTCCCATACCATTTCAAAGATGTTCGTCGACAATCGAATAATTTTTGGATGCTCGTCTAACATTTATTAGGAAATAATAAGTGACTTGGGACAGTATCCATTTTCTTTTTCTTATAAACCAATGTTGTTACAGCATTTCTTCGAACGGTACAATGCTCGCTGCAACTACTACAATGCTGTACAATCAAGAAAAACGATGTGTTTAAGAAAGGAGGGGCTATCATTAAATATGATTTTCTCAATTTTTCGAAAACGGTATCGAATTTTTGAAAACTTTCAACGGTACTACAACGCGGTACATAACTAGTACAAACTAGTACAACAATGATTTTTTAATTTTTCACAAAATGGGGGCTAACTTCACACACATGAACTCTTGTTGTGAAAAAGCGAAATCTACTGGATTTTCAAAATTATTTGGTTTCTCAACAATTGGTATATCCATTCCTATACCATGCGTAAGCGAATACATCGAAATACGTTACTGATAAAAGTTATTCTCATTATCAATGCTCCACAGAACAATAGACATGAAATAACACTTTGATGGGAAACAAATATAGGTATACATATAAATTATCTTACTTTCTTACTACGTGTCACGTATTATTTCCTAATAAATGTTAGAAGAACGTTGCTCGTCGTGCAGCTTCATGGGGAACACCACTGTGACGGTTCGAAAAGTAAGCCATTTTTAAGAATTTTTTTCAGGAATAATTTTCAGCTTTCATAGAAAATTTGTATTACCTATCTTTAGTACACTGTCTTAAGAGACTATACAAAAAAAATATAGAAAAACATCCATCAATTTTAATTTACTAATTAATCTTCTAGACCTCCCACGCGAGCTGATCGAATGTGTAACTATGGAACAGCAGGTCTGAAATCAAATTTCATTTTTTTTTATAAACTACATGAGTGTAGTTTCCGATGTACGTACGGATTCTGTGATTGGAAACAAATTTTTGAAATGTGCTCGACAAACTGTCCATCCTATTCGCGGATTTTCGAAACGTTTCTCCTAAAGCACACCGTTTTTTACAAAAATAATTTGTTTAAGAAATCGGTAAGTACAATGAAAACTACACTCATGTAGTTTATAAAAAAAAAATGAAATTTGATTTCGGACCTGCTGTTCTATAGTTATACCTTCGACCAGCTTACCGGGGGGGGGGGGGGGGGTGGGGGGGTGGGGGGGTGGGGGGGGGGGGGTGGGGGGGGGTCTAAAAGATTAATTAATATATTAAAATTTATATATAAAATATATAGGTAATGCAATTTTTTAACGCAAACAGTAAATTATTCCTGAAAAAAATTCTTACAAATGACTTACTTTTCCGGCCAGCATAATGCTGCTCCCCCTTAAGGTATGTTACAGTTACAATGGGATCCAAAAGTTATTCGATTGTCGAGGAGCATATTTCCGCAATACAATAAAAATTGAACTTGTATGGGAAAAAATATGGATTATGCTGTTTCATAATTATTTAAACATTCAGTTCAGATTTCACGAGAAACAACGAATTTGAGAAAACATTATTACTATTATTGTTTATAACTTTATTTTTCTAATTGTTTAAACAATTGATGAAACTTTTACCATTTGATAGATCTAATTAAAAGAAGTAACTTTTGTCTTGAAATTTCTGTTCTATCTCTTACAGATCGCGAGTTAGAAAATGAAATCGTAAAATAGCCGAATCTTCAGGGGTTAATTTTACCCCCTTCGTGTGATTTTGGGCAGCAAAAAAAATTGCGTTGTAATCAAGAGAAAATTCTCTACATATTCATAAAGTTTCAGAATTTTCGGGTTGGGAATCTTCCCTTGTAAGCAAAGGAAGAGAGCCGAGTACTTCAAAACCCCTGTGCTGTCACGTTAGCCTTCTTCTCATCAACGCGCAGTAGATATGTAGGCATTGTCGTTTTATGTATTTCATGCATACTGTAAGCTTTTCTCAATTCCGGTATTCTATATGCAGATGTAAATCCTGCACCGGCAGAAGAAGCACGCTCTCCTATAAGCGGTGAAGAAGCACCAGCTGCCCAGCCACTGCGACGAGGTCGACGAAGATGTCGCGGTCGTGCGCGGGTTTCACCCGATGGTGAAAACCAATCGGCAACCCGTGCGGCAGAGCCCGATATCAACAGTCGAGGTTGGTATGAAAGTGTTTCATACAGGCAATTAGCAACAATAGATTCCGGCTTATTTGAGATGTATTGATAAACACGTTACGGGTATTTGTAAAGTATCACGTATCTTTTTCGCCTGCCAGCACATTTTACATCAGTTCGGCAAGTGCAAAATGCATATCGCGATACAATTAAAAAGATTGTTATTACATTTTAAACTTACCACAATTAGGTGAAGCGTCCGAAGGAATGACTACGGTCCTTCGCGGCCGTGGCGATAGCGACGGCGGTGTTGCTGCCGATCATCCGACCAGCGCCGATGAGATGCCCAGCACCTCGACCGGCGTTATGGAAAGTACTGTTACATGGGCCCTTCTGGTCCATCCCGTGCTCACTGTCCTCGCGTCGCTTTCCTCCGAATCGGCGATTCAGCGGAATCGCCTCGCGCGTGTCAGGCAGGTCGACGAACCGCGGAGATTCGTCGTAAGCGCAACGTGACCGTTGACGGCCCGGGCCCCGATATTTCGAAATAGAAGGCAGCGACGATTCTTATATAATCAGAGTTTTATTAAATAAAACCTCGGAGCTGCTCTAATGTCGGCGGTTCTCGACCGCCGTCGCCATTCCCTGCGTTTATCCCTCGATGTCGGCGGGCCTCGACCGCCGTCGCTACTCCGCTCTGATGTTTGTCCCTCGGTGTCGGCGGGCCTCGACCGCCGTCGCCGCTCCGCTGTTCAGCCAGTCCCTCGCTGGTCAGCTGCTTTTGCTGGATGCTGCATCCTGTTCTGTCCTCCACGAGGACCTCGCGTCGTACGCAACGGCTCCTTGCGTATCGCACGCAACAGCTCCTTGCGTATCTTCGGGATCCGTGGCTACAGATCCCACTTCTGATACCAATGTTGCGTCGGGGCGTTTCCAGTACAGGCCACCCCGACGCAACGGGTAGAATAAATACACGGGCACACACACTATACGACTCGTTATCTATACCCTCAAAAACTTCAAAAAAGTAAAAAAATTACGCCAAGTACATCAAATCAAGTCAATCACAAAACATAGAAGATACTAATAAATACAAAATTAAAAAAAGAAGTGAAATCAAAATGAGCTGCCAGTACATAAAGATGCTTTCCAACTGCGCTTTAGATGATACAGCTACATATGCTCAGCTAAAATTCCATTACTCAGAATGGCTATTTATTCAAAGAAAAAATGTGTTAAATAATATTAAGCAGATATATTTTTATACAAATAAATATTTTAATACGAATAAATATTTTATTCAAAATACTTGGCGCTGCGAAACCGAAAAAATGTTAATTGTCTTAGTATTAATTAATAATTTACAATAACTCCCGTACAATCTAAAATACATAAACATAAACATATACATATTACAAACGCAGTCAGATTTATTCTACATATATACTCGAGCTCATTTTAGAAGGAACTTATTTCGCGCATGTTGAATGAGCTATTCAACTGTCGCGAGGTCTCTGTTCCCCCCCCTTTACCATGCGCAGCCGAAAGACCATTGGTGGTGGCATAGCCAATGAGCGCCAACATGCGCAGAACCGATCTAAACTCGTCGGTCGGCAAGTTCCTTCTAAAATGAGCTCGAGTATACTTAACTCTCATATCATACGTAGCATATACAAACGCACACATACACACATTCTCACATTCACGAACTCACGCACAAGAAAGAAAGAAGAAGATTAATGCAATTTATACATATGTATTCAGTTTAGCATAACCAATTCGGGGCGCAGCGCCAAGTATTTTGAATAAAATATTTATTCGTATTAAAATATTTATTTGTATAAAAATATATCTGCTTAATATTATTTAATACATTTTTTCTTTGAATAAATAGCCATTATGAGTAATGGAATTTTAGCTGTGCATATGTAGCTGTGTCATCTAAAGCAGGCATCGGAATTAAGTGATCTTTTCGGCCGATTTTGAGAGGCGACGCCCCCTTTCTCTCGCCGCGCGTCTTGGCCCCCGCGGCGGCCCAGAAGCCTCGAGCGCCTCAGGCCCGTGCCGTATGAACCGCGCGTGGCGCATTGGGGCGACACCCGTATCAATAGGTTTCCACATCACCCATGGGGTACTATTATCGATGCGTTTTTTTTTGTCAGTGGTATCCCCTGTAGGCCTATTCCACTGTGCCGCGTGATAAAAAATAGAGTGGAAAAGCGCGTTTTATTATCAAAATTTTAAACATGTGTGGGAAAACTAGATTTTCGCGCCCTCTTAGACGTGCTGGGCAATTCTAAAATATTAACGGGGAGGCTGGACGACGCTGTACGTATCAAAGATGGAAGCGAGGAATCGTTTAGCCGTGTGCGCTGTTCTGTCTTAATGCTACGCATTTTCGAGAACGAACATTCGCACAAATACGTTGATCCGATCATTGAGAAAATACGGAGCGCGAAATTCCTAATTTTGGGGTATGTCGATTCTTCCAGTGCTTTGAAGAATTCGGCTCCTTTTTCTTCCCTCGTTTTCAAAGAAATGTCGTGCTGAAGATCGCACAGTTCTTCTTGATACTCGAGGGCTTGTTCTTCGATTTTTACGGTGAGGGGATTCTCAAAGAGAATTAGATCATTTCTGAGCGAATCGAAGTCAGTGAAACGCTTATCGAACTGATCTATCACCGATCGAAGAATATGTAAATGATTAGCAAAATCACACTCATTGCCGAATTCTTCGAAAATTAACCTACATGAGGAAAAAAGGAAAAATTTTTTTCTTCTAACAGAAGATGATTTTGATAAAGTACCAGCCTCCTACGGAAAGAATCGACGTGGCTGCACAACTGCGAAATAGTTTGGCCGGGTTTCTGCAGTTTTAAATTTAAGGTGTTCAAATGGTTAGTAACATCTACTATAAGTGAGAGTTCACAAAGGAAACTCGCATCTGTTAATAAGGGGATATACTCTTCTGCCTTTGAAATTGGATATTCTTGCAAGAAATGGAAGATCTCATTTCTTATAGCAAAGAATTGGCTTAAACATTTCGCTGCACCGAGCCAGCGTACTTCGCACTGCAAAGAGACATCAGTGTAAGCAGCGTTATGCGTTTCAAGAAATTCTATAAATTTCCTGTGAGATAGAAATTTATTTCCGCCCTTGATAGAATTGATTAGTTGCGTAACCTTCTTCATGGCGGTAGATAATTTTATATCTCTCCCGCATAACGCTTCCTGATGAATGATGCAGTGCATCATTGGGAATTTGAAACCGCGTTTCTTAAACTGCCCGTTCAGTCCTATTTTGGCACCTGTCATGGCTTTCGCACCATCGGTTACCACTACAGAGCATTTCGAAAAATCAACATGAAATTTTTTAACAGTGTTCTCTACTGCGTTAAAAATATCCAATCCTGTCGTTGTGTTGTGCAAAGGCACGAAGTCCAAAAGCTCCTCGACATACGAAAAATCATTTTGTACAATTCGGACGAAAATGCTCAATTGACTCGTATGCCGGTTATCGGTGCTTTCGTCCAAACACAGAGAGAAATAACGACAGTTGGTTAAAAGTGCAGTTAACTTCTGTTTGGTAGATACGGTTATATAAAAAATTCGGGAGCTCACAGTTTTGGGGCTTAATGGGATGCTCGCAGCTTCTTCAAGTGTTATACACTCTCCGAAGGATTTAACCACTTCAATGAGACATTTCTTTACGAAATCGCCCTCAGTGAACGGTTTACCCTGTTTTGCTATTAGATGAGAAATAGCGTAAGAAGCTATGCGAGCTTTTTCCGACGAAGAAGTTTCTTCAGGAATATACGTACGACCTTCTTGATATACTAATTTGAGCCCCTCTATTAAATCAAATTTTTCGCGGCCTTCATATGATGCATACTCTTGCGCATGATGATGTGAAAAGTGCCGTTCAATATTACCTTTCTTTACTAGGGTAGGCACAAATCCGCAAAGAAGACACATCGTACGATTACTAATGTTAGAGAAAAAAAAGTTTTCCCATACCTTGTCAAAATTTTGATAATACCTCTGCTCTGTGGACATCTTGATCTGATTCGTGAATTCCGAATTTACTGACAATCAAATGCACTTACACCGTCTGTTCGCTACAGACTGTTTTTTGTTTTTCAACAGTTGAAAAACAGAAAACAGTCTCTGAAACTATAACGTCTTTTCGCCAGACATCTCCATTCGTTCAGAGCGTACACTTTATGTACTGGCAGCTCATTTTGATTTCACTTCTTTTTTTAATTTTGTATTTATTAGTATCTTCTATGTTTTGTGATTTACTTGATTTGATGTACTTGGCGTAATTTTTTTACTTTTTTGAAGTTTTTGAGGGGATATCACTTCTTTTTTAGAGTGATTTTTAAAGAGCTACCGCGTCTCTAGATAAAGGTAAAGGATATGAGGGTAAAGGGTGTAAGGGTGTAAGGGTGTAAGGGTGTAAGGCTGTAAGGGTGTAAGGGTGTAAGGGTGTAAGGCTGTAAGGGTGTAAGGGTGTAAGGGTAAAGGGTGCAAGGGTAAAGGGTGCAAGGGTAAAGGGTGCAAGGGTAAAGGGTGCAAGGGTATATAAGTGTATATAAAGGTATAAGGGTATAAGGATGTAAGGATATAAGGGTATATAAGAGTATTAGTGTATACAGGGTGTCCCAGAATTGAGGGACATCCCGGAACATGCAATATCCTGATGCAAAAAGACATCGAAAAGTCCTTAGCCGTTTTGGGATCCGGGGTTTCGTTTTCGAGATATTAACAAAAAACCCCGACCAATCAGAGCGCGCGCCTTCCGCTGGAGGTCCCGCGCTAGCGTGGCCGCGCGCCGGGCCGCGCTGCGACTACGAACAAGCAAGGCGGCATGCATCGAAGGAAATTGCGTAGAATGGTAAATGAAAAAGACGTAACAAAAAATCCAACCTTTTGCCATGGTTTGTTTGCCATTTTGCCATTTAAAGTGAATAATGAATAAAGGATAAATGGATGAAAATCATGTGTAACGTAAAGAAACGAATACAATTTTTTTTTAGAAAAATCGAAAATAATAATTATTTTGAGTGAGGGGATAAGGAGCACGTAAATTTCCTTTTTTTAATAACGTACAAACGAAAAGGTAATGCAACAGGGAACGAACGAAAAGTGATCGTAGTTCGTTATTGTGATAAAAATCCGTAGTTGAATAACGGCCAACACTGTTGTTGATAATGAATAAGATGGTTTAAAAACTCGGAAGAAAAATTTACGTACGGAAATTTGGAGAATTATCTCCGGAAATGAGCCGTAGCCTGCGTTAAATTTAAAAAATAATAGTCGCCAATAATGTAACTAAAACTCATCCTTTCGGAAATTCACCTGCAGCTTAAAAACCTGGGTGACTAGGTCACTGAACCGATCCTGGTCATCGCCGAGTGCACAGCTGATCTCAGGTACACGACACCATCCAAAGTTAAGGGTGGCAACGTCAAATGCGTCCGGGTTAATGCACCGAATATTCACTTCACTGCACGGCTACTAACACTGCTCACTTAATTTATTTTTCATGGAACGTGTTGTTGCTACGTTCTAAAAATTGGTGGAAATGAATTTTTACTTGGCGTTCGGAGCCGTGGGTAATTCCCGCGCAAATTCTCACGCTGCAGCACTTGCGTCCTCGTTGTTCGGGGCGTACACACAGAACATCGCGTAATACTCTCGAGCAGAGAAGATTTGTCTGCGACGCGATTGCTAACTGCTGACTGACAAGATTTTTTCCAAGCGACTTCTTCTACCCCCAAATAGTTTCTCTCGTTCCATTATGAGTTGACCCCCACCAGGCCAAGAGGCTTCAGGTAAAAAGAAGCCAGCACATTTTCGGAACACACGTGTTTTGCACAAGTGCAACGAAAACTTTCACAAAAGCCCGCGCTCCGTCCTTCTACTGCCAATGTACCCATTGCTTCGAGATAGAAAACAGACACCACGTGTATCGGTTCGAAAGGGTCCGAAGAGAAGAGAAACAGAAAGTCTTCGAGTTGCTATAAAGAAAAAAATCCTGCTTCCTGTTTCCCTTTTCTGATACCCTGAGTTCACGTCTGCTACGAGGCGGAACCAAGTAAGTCATAAATTATCCGAAACTGTAGGAAACCGTTCTCTACCGCCGACCTGCGGGACAATACGGTCATAAACCGCGACCCTGGCGAAATGCTCTGGCTGATCAGCCTGATTAATTTTGGAGAACTAGAAATTACAGAGTATTATCCAGCATCAATACGTCTCGCGGAGAGACACAGGAAAAGAAGGGATAGTCCGCTGACTGCGCGTAGTCCCGCCTGCTTCGTCCTACCCTCAAATTAAAGACGGATTCCTTATCTCTCGAGTATAAACACGCGCTCGAATTTCAAAACACAAGCACGCGTCGACGTATTCGGTGCGAGAGACTGTGGGCTTGAGGTCCGATTGGCCCCAAACTAACCAATCTGCCCTGCATCCCTCCCAAACGGCCACTGTCCTTAAGAGGCCCTCTTCACAGCGATATCTCCTCCACAAGGCCCACCTTCTCTCGCACGGAATACGTCGACGCATGCTTTTGTTTTGAAATTCGAGCGCGTGTTTAGACACGAGAGATAAGCAGGCCCGATTGGTTAGTTCAAGACCAATCTCCACCCGAAGGCCCACCTTCTCTCGAACGGAATATGTCGACGCATGCTTTTGTTTTGAAATTCGAACGCGTGTTTAGACACGAGAGATAAATAGGCCCAAATGGTTGGTTCAGGACCAATCGAACTTCAAGCCTGCCTTCTCTCGCACGAAATACGTCGACGCGTGCTTTTGTTTTGAAATTCGAGCGCGTGTTAATACTCGAGAGATAAGGGATCCGTCTTTAATTTGAGGGTAGGACGAAGCAGGCGGGACTACGCGCAGTCAGCGGACTATCCCTTCTTTTCCTGTGTCTCTCCGCGAGACGTATTGATGCTGGATAATACTCTGTAATTTCTAGTTCTCCAAAATTAATCAGGCTGATCAACCAGAGCATTTCGCCAGGGTCGCGGTGTATGACCGTATTGTCCCGCAAGTCGGCGGTAGAGAACGGTTTCCTACAGTTTCGGATAATTTATGACTTACTTGGTCCCGCCTCGTAGCAGACGTGAACTCAGGGTATCGGAAAAGGGAAACAGGAAGCAGGATTTTTTTCTTTATAGCAACTCGAAGACTTTCTGTTTCTCTTCTCTTCGGACCCTTTCGAACCGATACACGTGGTGTCTGTTTTCTATCTCGAAGCAATGGGTACATTGGCAGTAGAAGGACGGAGCGCGGACTTTTGTGAAAGTTTTCGTTGCACTTCTGCAAAACACATGTGTTCCGAAAATGTGCTGGCTTCTTCTTACCTGAAGCCTCTTGGCCTGGTGGGGGTCAACTCATAATGGAACGAGAGAAACTATTTGGGGGTAGAAGAAGTCGCTTGGAAAAAATCTTGTCAGTCAGCAGTCAGCAATCGCGTCGCAGACAAATGATCTCTGCTCAAGCGTATTACGCGATGTTTTGTGTGTACCCCCCGAACAACGAGGACGCAAGTGCTGCAGCGTGAGAATTTGCGCGGGAATTACCCACGGCTCCGAACGCCAAGTAAAAATTCATTTCCACCAATTTTTAGAACGTAGCAACAACACGTTCCATGAAAAATAAATTAAGTGACCAGTGTTAGTAGCCGTGCAGTGAAGTGAATATTCGGTACGTTGACCTGGACGCACCTGACATTGCGACCCTTAACTTTGGGTAGTGTCGTATACCTGGGATCAGCTGTGCACTGGGCTCGTCCATCGATGACCAGGATCGGTTCAGTGACCCAGTGACACAAGTTTTCAAGTTGCAGGTGAATTTTCTACAAGGGTGAGTTTTAGTTACTTTAATGGTGATAACTCATTTTTAAATTTAACGCAAGCTATGGCTTATTTCCGGCGATAATTCTCAAAATTCTCGTACGAAAATATTTATTCGGGCTTTTTACACGGACTTATTCGTTATCAGCAACAGTGCTGGCCGTTATTGAGTTACGGATTTTTATCACAATAACGAACTACGATCACTTTTCGTTAATTTCCTGTTACATTACCTTTTCGTGGCTATGTTATTAACACAAGGAATTTTACGTATTCCTTATCCTCCCACTTCAAATAATTGAGGCATTTGATGGAAAAAGGGCACATAGGCTTATGTGCCCTTTTTCCGTAAATCGGTTAAATCGACTCAGGTATATGTTATATATATTTAATATATCAAAGACATTTCTTCTCCCACGTTTAAATTAGATAAACGCTGTTTTGTTACGTAGCGTGAGCGGCATGCAGCTACATAGTCGCTGACCGGTCGCGCTGCCGTGCTGTCTACTGTCTAGTCGTGCAATACGTTTGATTTTGTGTAAGCGAGGAACTATGGAAAGTGAGGAGTGTATCGAATCCGCAAGGAAAGAAGCGAATTTAGGAAAGATGAAACTGATTTGTAAGACAGCTTGCTGCAAAAAATCGGAGAAATTAATACTTACTTAAAACATAACATTTTTTGTTTAGTTTTGCGCTTCATTTTGTATTTTTATTTAAGCGATGTATAAAAAATGGCCAACGAAGTATGTAAACAAAATTATATGTAAATAACTAAACAAAGAAGCAATTTTGTTACGAATTTACCGTATTTACGGAAAAAGGGCACATAAACTACTTGCATAAAACTATTAAATAAAGACACATATCATTTTCAAATCATGACTTCTGTTTACGAAACGTTTGAAGGATATGATACTACATCCTTAAAAAAAATTGGATTTAATTGCATTACTTTTCATTAAGTTATACTATAATGAAAGCTTTGAAACCGATTTACTCGAAATGGCATTTTGGCGTATGTGCCCTTTTTCCATCAAATGCCTCAATTATTATTTTCGAATCTTCTAAAAAAAATGTGTATTCGTCTTTTTACGTTACACGTGATTTCCATCCATTTATCCTTTATTCATTATTCACTTTAAATGGCAAACAAACCATGGCAAAAGGTTGGATTTTTTTGTTACGTCTTTTTCATTTGCCATTCTACGCAATTTCCTTCGATGCATGCCGCCTTGCTTGTTCGTAGTCGCAGCGCGGCCCGGCGCGCGGCGACGCTAGCGCGGGACCTCCAGCGGAAGGCTCGCGCTCTGATTGGTCGGTGCTTTTTATTAATATCTCGTTAACGAAACCTCGGAGGGCATTTTCGCAAAGGAAAAAGTTGTTTGCAATCACCCCCCCCCCCCCCCCCCCGAATCACCCCCTTTAAGGAACCGCAGCATTTTTGGGACACCCTGTATATATGCAGGGTCTCGGAACATGGATAAACGGCAGGGGCAGTCGATCGACATTTATACAGGGTGTCTTTCATGTATACAGGGTGTCTTTCTTGTACTTGGCGTCGAGACGCTACCGCGTCTCCAGATTTGAGGTACAATTAGGTGTCCCGATTATACTACACGTACGTCCGAACTCTACGGCGTTCGGTACGAGACTCTTTCTTGTCGGCCTCCTGATCGTCCTCTTGACGGAGGCCGACCTTCTTCTTTCTTCAGCTGCGAGCACTAGCAGGCCATGCATATGCCTATACCCGGTGCTCGCAACAATATAATGTCTTAACGATTTTGAGAAATTGTTTTTACAGAAAGCTAAAGCTTTTCAAATTATTGTTAAAATGGGAACAGTTGTTAATAAAAAAACACCTGCACGACAAAGGATACAAAAAGTTAAAGGTAGAACATTTCATTTACCACTTCCTTTACAGCAGACTTTCGATAAGTTATGTTCTAACACCGATCCAATAAATTTAAATTTTGAATTTATTTTAGTTCGAAATGTTCTAACTAAAAAATAAAAATTATCTGGGAAGATTTAGTCGACATTAAAAAAACATTTGAAGCTTTAATATGGTTGAGAAACAACACCGGGATATATGGTGAGGGAGGAAACGAAGAGGAAGAAGTTGAGGACGTGGGCGGGAGGAAGGGCATGGAGATTTGAAGAGAAGCTGGGCAGGGGGGAGGGAGGGGAGTTGGCCAGGTTGTGTTTAGAAGAAGTAAGGGAAAGGGAAAAGGAGGTGGGGATAGTCCGCATGGGAGAAGGAGAGAAAGGAATTCAGAAGGGATACGGGGAAATAGATAAGGAAGACGAAAGGAGGCAAGAAGAAGAGAGAAGAGAGAAAATAAAGGAAGCGAGATACAATAGTTGGTATAGGGAGGTAAGGACAAGAGGGGACCCAGAGTACCTGACAAAAGGGTGGAGTGAAGAAAGATACAGAAGGATAGCGAGGTTTAGGCTGGGGAACGAAATGAGGGGAGGGAGGTACTGGGAGGGAGAGGAGATGCAGGGTCGGCGGATGGGAGGTAGATACATGGGAGCACGTGGTGGAGTGGTGCACTCAGGAGGAAGGTATGAAGGGGAATATAGGGGAAAAGATAAGGAAAATTTTGAGCGAAGGAGGCGAGGGAGAGGAGTGAATGTAGGAACTAGAGGGAAGGAGGAGGGAAAGGGAAGGAGGTGAAACGGCAGAAGTGGGGGGGGGGGGGAGGAACAAGGAGGGAAGGAGTGAAAGAAGGAATGGTATGAAAGAGAGGAAAGGGAAGTCAACGGCGAAGGGGAGAGGCGGAAGTGGGGGCGTAGATCTAAGATGAAGAATGCGATAGGTTAAGAATAGATTAAGAATAGGATAAGCGGGCGTATGAGAGAGAGAGAAGCGTCGGGGGCGAGAGAGCGGCGAGAGAGCGGAGGAGTAAGCTAAGGTAGAATTAAGTATAGATATAGGTATAGGTTAAGGAATGTTGTAAGAAGAGAGAGTGAGGAGGAAAGAGAAAGGAGCTTGTAACCCTAAGGGGAAGACAATAAATTAATACATACATGGTTGAAAAACAATAACCCTTTATATTCTGAAATTGTACTGCCCGATATTCATGATAAATTGTTTTTAGGGAATTTGGATAATCTAGATTTTGAAATTCAAAAATCAGAAAATGATACAAGTGACGACTGTGAACCATTAAATAATTTAGAATTACATGTGAAAGAGATAAAAGATCATGTAGAACTTGCATTGGACGGTCAGCCCAAGGCAATGCTAACTCAAAGAGATAAAGATGATAGCAATATTATGAGCAATATACTATATATCCTCTACATGAAAAAAAAGAAAATCAAACTGCGAATGCTTTATATCAAATTCACCAAAAATATTAAAAATATTCTCACGCAAAGATTGTGAAATCAACTTTGCTAATTCCAATTGTATTCTCGTTCTCCGTTCGAACACTGATTCCTCTGTCACTTTTTATACTTGACATTCCTTTATTGGCCACAAATCAATTCAGTGCTCAGATTTGCAGCTTCGGTTTTAAGGAATTAGCGGGCGAGGCCTGTAGTTGACGCAAAAACTTTTATAAGAGGGACATCTTCTGTTAAAAATGTCGTATGAAAATCGTTTTACGATGGAAAATAATAAAAACTTGGTAGAGACTAATTTAAACGAATCAAATCGGTAATAGATTAATAGCACATTCGCCAACCTGTACTAGTGATATGAAACATTTTGTTTTAAGTCGACTTCATAGTTTTTTCTTATACAACGCCCGCTAATTCCTTAAAACCGAAGCTGAAAATCTGAGCACTGAATTGATTTGCGGCCAATAAAGGAATATCAAGTATAAAAAGTGACAGACGAATCAGTGTTCGAACGGAGAACGAGAATACAATTGGAATTAGCAAAGTTGATTTCACAATCTTTGCGTGAGAATGTTTTTAAGGTTTTTCGTGAATTAAAGGTACAATTGGAATTAGCAAAGATGATTTCACAATCTTTGCGTGAGAACTTTTTTCGTGAATTAAAGGGAATTAGGGCTTCTTTCATACATGAGTCATGTTTATTGGGGGGGGGGGGGGGGGGGGTATTTCACACTTTTTTCATAATTTGTGAATTTTTGTTGTGTTGATCTTATCAAGCTAATGTACCGCCGGTCACTCTCTAGGAAATTTCACCACAAAGAAAACGTATATATGCGAGGTAAGAAATTTATTACTTAATAAATTATAAATAAATTAACAATATTAAGTTAATAAACTTTTCCGCCATAACGGTTTTCCTCCTGACCGCCACGGTCCCGACCACGACCACGGCCTCGGCCACGATACTGTGCGTGGATATTAACGTATGCGAATTTTACATGTTCGTTTACGTTAAACTCAGATATGTTTCTTTTTTTTTAATAAGTTTATTAAATATTTTCTAATTAATCCTACCTTTAACCTTGATTAAATAGGTAAATTATGTTATACGTCTGGTAATACGTATTCAGTGGATTAGTGGATTTTGTGTTAAATTCGAGTTTTCAGATATGTAGCAAACATACAAGAAGCAAACAGAGGATCGAAGCTGAATAAAATCGTGTAAACGTAAAATTTCTTTTCAATTTTGCCGTTGCAAAAAAAGAATATACACATTTTTGGCGTTTTTGGGCCATTTCGTTTGATTAATTTTGTCGTTGTCAATACATTTTGTCACGTCCCGCGACGTGGAGTCTACTAATAACTAAACTCTTTAAATCGTTTATATTTACTATTTCGTACTTTAGTATATTATAATTATCTCAAACAATTATCAACATAATACATAGCCGATAAGGCACTGTAATCGGAACTCGCGATAAGAAGAACTCGAGCCGTGAATCTACGGACGGCAATAGCGAGCAGGAAAGCAGCTATTACGGGAGGTGGCAGCCAGCCGGCTACACGCACACCAGGAAGGCCCAGCCAACACCAGCTGACGTCCAGAATGGGACGGAGGCCCCTATCAGCCAATGCAGCCGACACCTTCACGGATCTGCGCTCCTGATCATCGTTAGCCACTTGCCCTCCCATTATTTTCCGTAAATCGAGCTCCAATACGGAACCGATGAATATTAACTTCAATCCTTAGTATGTGGGCTGTACGAAACCAATCGCACAGAGCACATCGAAAACCCAGTAGCGTAAAATCTAAAACTAAGAATTAAAATAAGAATTTAACTATCGACGCTGCTGAGAGTTTCGTGTGACTGCAGAAATACGTCTTAAGTCGAGCAAAAGACACCGAAATAGGTGCGCAATAGCTCAAATTCTGTAGCAAACAAAACTCTCGGATAGCGCGCTGGAATGAATTCTTCAGGTGGATCCCACGGCAGATGATTGGAGGATTTCACCATCCCACCTAAAATCTGTCATGTGACAAACCTGGAGAAGGAGTGATCGACTGCCCTATAAAAAGGGACTGATCACCCGTGGAACTCAGTAATATTCAAGTAATTAATTAATTAATAAATTTATTATCAATTCACTATTGAAGTCAAACTCGTTAAGTGTAAAATAAGTGACAATAAAAGTGTTATTAAAGTTACTAATGAGTGAAGTTTTACCATAATAATAATCCATGTTCCTACTTTGGGCATTGACATTTTTCTCTAATTGATCTTTATAATCGAGTAATAATGGTTGGAAAGGTCGTGATTTGCACCCGTCGATGATGACACTTATAAGCAGGACAGCCGCCCACGGTGTCATCGGGAATTGGGTGTGAAGCACGATTTTCGTGATTAATATCATTATCGCTAAAATGAATCTAAAATGTTCGCAATTTGTTTCCACCAATGGTGACACCTACAAGCCGGACAGCCGCCCACGGTGTCATCAAACAGTGGTTACGGAGAGCGAATAGCGCGTACAATCAACCCCTAAAACGACTATAAGCTGATCGAAATTGGTTTGTGAGTGATCACGTTTTGCATCGGTCAAAGGTGATATTTATAAGCAGGACAGCCGCCCAAGGTGTCACTGAGTAATCGATGCAAACCCTGATCCCGGGAGATAAAACAACCCGTACTCAATTGAAACCCTTTCTAGAGAGTGAAAATGCCCAAAGGTCATCGCGCCGGCAGAAAATATCAAATAAGACGTCTGGCGCTAAAATATAGATTAGAGGCGGCCGAAGGCTCAATTCTGTTGGGTGCGACCAGTTCTGCAGGGATCCGTGAGATTCGACCCACCAATAAAAAAGACCAAGGGCACGTGGTGGCACCCGGCGATTGGGCCCTGCCAAAACCCAATACGGTAGCAGAAACCAACGGGGTCCCCGACGCTCCCATCTATTGGAAACTCATACCCATTGACCAGTGAAAAGTAAGCATGTTTAATATATATATATTTAATTTGCGTCTAAATATTGTCTCAACTATCCCAGAGCGTAAATCCCTGGATTAGCTCAAAAGCGGTCAAATACGTTGAATTCGATACAATCGCGCCCCCAAATAGGAAGTAGGGACGTAACATAGGAATTTTAATGGTGGCAGCGGTGGGATAATCCGAAATAGTTGAGAAAGTAAATAACAAAAATCATAAAGTAAAATCAAGAATCATGTCAGACCACGGTGAAAGGGACGGGGAGGAAGACGAAATACGAAATCAAACGGAGGTAATCCGACAGGCAAAAGCAGCATTAGAAGCAAGAGGTGATTTGACCCCTGCTGAAACTTTAACTCAACTCCTCTCACTATTAACATTGTGGGACGAAAAATTCGACCGTTTAGAGTCAGTAGCCGCAAGAGTAGAAAGAATAGAGCAACAACGTGTCGAAGACGTTCATGGTATTAAATCCGAACCAATTACCCCAAAACCGCCCGAAAAACGTCTAGTACCGCGTGAATTGGAAATTCGCGACACTAAATCTAATTCGACGGACGGAAAAATTCCAATCAAACTCGCGTTAGAAGCAGTTCCTTTTTTCGATGGCTATAGACCTTCTGTTTTTCAATTTTTAAAAGCGTGTGAACGGGCAAAATCAATGTTAGCCCCTCAGCAAGAAACGCAATTAACCAAATTATTAATGAATAAATTACGCGGACATGCTTTAATCGCGATAGGCGATTCTGATCTAACTACTTTAGACGAATTCGGAAATAAATTAAAACAATACTTCGCGCCGTGTAAAAACGTAAACCAATATAAAGGTGAATTGGGGAATACATTTAAAAAAACATGGAGAAAATATTCTAGACTACATAACTCGCGTTCAAGATTTGCGCTTAGCTATAATGGACGGAGAAAAACGAAATCATGGGGAAATAACCGCTACGCTCCAGGAAAATATCGATACGGATACATTGGAAGCTTTTATTAAAGGATTACCTCGTGAAATTTCTTTACGCTTGAGACAAGAAAGTCAAGGACTAGTGCTGGATGAAATCTACGCTCTAGCCGTAAAAGTCGATAAAGAGGTTAAAATAGAAGACGAAAGAATGAAGGCAAGTTCATATACTCGTCAACAACCTGTGTCCCGTGATCCGAGAACGTATCCGTCGGTAGCCCAAAATAAATCGAATTTCGGACCTCCAAGATACGAAGGAGCCATACCGAAGTGGCAGAATAATCAACCACGAAACAGTGGATGGCAAAACAATCCTACGCGAAATGGTGCATGGCACAATAATCAGCCGCGGAACAGCGCGTGGCAATCAAATTCATCGCGCAACAACGGAGCGACAACATCGCCATCGAATCAATTAGAAATTTCTTGCAACTACTGTAAGAAACCGGGACATTTGATTAAGGATTGCTTTAAGTTCAAGGCCAAAATAGAGTCAGGAGAACTAGTCCCATACTCAAAAACGAACCAGGGAAACGAGCAGGGCCGTCCGGAAACGTCTGGCGCAATCCGGAGTGGGAACCCTCCACAGCGCCAGAAAATAATGAAGATAGGAGTCCCAAAACCGGAAGAAGCAAAACAATCCGGAAAATCAACAGCCTGGAATCCGACATTGGAAATCGAGGAAAGAATGTCAGTAAAGGAAAAACAAACCAAGAGGAACTCGATAGAGGAAGAAGACGAAGAAATGGACGAACAGTAACTGTTCCAATTAATACCGTACGAAATATTCCAACAATACTAATAACATCTCCTAATCTGGAAGGGAAGGCACGATTAATGGTTGACTCGGGATCCGATGTCAACCTCATCAAGAAATCAAAGGTAACAGCATCGACAATCGTCAACACTCAAGAAATCATATATATCCGTGGAATAATCGATTCGAATCAAGCTACCTTAGGGACTGCATCAATATTGATTGCGAATCATCCAGTGAATTTCCACGTGGTAAACGACGCACTGTTTGACGATGAAGACGGAATATTAGGATCCGAATTTCTGTTACATCAAGAAGCCCGCATTGACTATGCGAAAAGGCAAATCAAGTGGGGAAAAAACTGTATTCCCTTTAATACATACGAGGAGATATTCGTGCCGAAAAGAAGTTCAGTCCCTTTCCATATTAATATTGCAAATCCAGAACTGCGTGAAGGATATGTAGGAAAATTGCATATCAAAGAAGGAATCTATTTAGGAAATGCATTAGTAACAAATCAAGAGGGAAAAGCCCATATGAGAATAGTAAATAGTACGGACGAAGATTATCATATTGTAGTACCTACAATCGAAATACTTCCATTCGAAGAACGTTCCTCTAAACGTTGTAATATGACGAAAATATCGAAGGAAAATCGATTCGAGGAAATCTTGAAATTACTGAGGTTGGATCACTTAAATCAAGAAGAAAAAGAAAATGTGATGCAACTAATAAAAGAAAACGAAGATCGATTTCATCTAGCAGGAGAAATTTTGGAAGGAACAGATAGCATACAACATAAAATCCATACTACGGATGATATACCGATAAATACTCGGCAGTATCGATTTCCACCAATTCATAAAGATGAAATAAACCAACAAATAAAAGAACTATTGGAAACTGGTGTGGTGGAACCATCCACATCTCCATATAGTTCTCCAATATGGATTGTTCCTAAAAAACCAGATTCAAAAGGAAATAAACGTTGGAGATTAGTAATCGATTATCGTAAACTACATGATAAGACGATAGGCGACGCGTATCCTCTACCAAATATTACAGAGATATTGGATCAATTAGGAAGCGCAAAATATTTCTCTACATTCGACTTAGCATCAGGGTTTCATCAAATTAAGATGGCACCAGAAGACGCACACAAGACAGCATTTTCTACGCCATATGGACATTACCAGTTTACAAGAATGCCCTTTGGATTGAAAAATGCTCCTGCAACATTTCAACGCCTTATGAATAACGTTCTATCAGGACTTCAAGGAACCGAACTTTTTGTTTATCTGGATGATATAGTAATATATTCCAGATCTCTTCGTGAACACGAAATAAAATTCACAAGATTGATGAAAAGATTACGAGAAGCAAAACTAATGCTTCAACCGCATAAATGCAAATTTTTACGACATGAAGTGATCTATTTAGGACACATAATTGATGAACATGGAGTAAAACCAGATCCAAAAAAGATTGAAGCAGCAGAGAATTTTCCTAAACCCAAAACCCCTAAGAACATTAAACAATTCTTGGGATTAACTGGATATTATAGAAGATTTATACCTGAATTCTCAAGAAAATCGAAACCACTAACAAACTTGTTGAAAAAGGGAACGAAATTTAATTGGGGAAAGGAAGAAGAAGAAGCGTTTCAAATGTTAAAGAAGGCTTTAATATCCAAACCAATACTTCAATATCCAGATTTCTCGCAGCCGTTCAAAGTAACGACGGATGCTTCGGGTTACGCTATAGGAGGAGTGCTTAGTCAGGAAATTTCTGACGACGATCTTCGTATTGCTTATGCGTCCCGCTTATTAAATACAGCAGAACAGAAATATTCTACAATTGAAAAGGAATGTTTAGCAATTATTTATTGCGTAACGCATTTTAGACCTTATCTGTATGGTCGTAAATTTAAAATAGAAACCGACCACAAACCTCTGGTATGGATGAATTCAATAAAAGATCCAAATTCTCGAATTTGGAAATGGAAACTTAAATTATCAGATTATGAATTCGAAATAAACTATAAAAAAGGGAAAAGTAACCTCAACGCTGATGCGTTATCTCGAAATCCACCAGAAGTATGCTTACCGATAAGAGCAAGGGAGGAAGAAGATCCTCCAGAAGGCGAACCGCCTCAATAGAGAAATTTACGGTCAACTCCACCAGAAGATTTCGAAGGACCAATGACGAGAAGCAGACATTTGGCTTTTCAAAAAACGGAACTTAAATATCTAGATTTCTCAAAAAGAAAACATAAACGCATACCAATGTCGGAGGAATCGGAAGATGAAGATATGGAACCAAATACGTTATCGTCAGAAACGTCTCAAAATTGGAAACAAAAACGGAAAAGAACCTTATCAAGCGATTCACCAATCGCAGGCCCTTCATCAAAAAGGAAAATACAAGATGAAGAATTAATTGAAATCTCAGAAACACTACAAGAAGACGAATCGATTGAATTCATAGAAACATCACAAGAACCGGAATCAATCAAAACTACGGGAACACCACGAGAAGAAGAATCAATGGAAATCATAGATATATCTGAATCACAGCCTCAAATATCACCTAGAACAACAACAAGCAGAAGTGAGGATACGATTCCTCATCAAAACCAATTGGTGATAAGAGAATCTAGAGATTCTTTGGCAAAAATAAAAGATAACAGAGTCATCTTCATCGGATTGGATGGAAGTCCAATCGATAGAGGTGCCAAAGAATTAGAAACAGAAAATTTACTACCAATTCATGTAGACCTTACCCTGGAAAGGGCCCGGTCAGTACCAGATGGAACGAAATATATAATAAGTCTACCAATTAAAGAAAATTCAAGAACTGCCGTACGACCCGGCAACATTTTACACAGTCTCATGTCATTATGGGACGTAGTTACAAAATTCGATTTAAATTCATTCGCCATAAGTAGAACCCATAACATAGAAGATGTACCATGGAAATATATTATAAATAGATTAAAGGACATCTTCAGAGAACTACCGATTATAATCACTATTTGCACTGGTGATGTGGTAACACCACCTGAAAACTTAAGAGAACATATAATAAAAGAAAAACATACGTCGTCCAATGGAGGACACAAAGGAGTTACAAAAACCTATCACAGAATACGACAAAACTACTATTGGGAAAACATGAAAAAGGAAATTCAAAAATTCATTAGAGAATGCCAAGACTGTCAAATGAAGAAATTAACAAGAATCAAGATTAAACAACCAATGGTCTTGACAGATACTCCAGGAAAAGCGTTCGACAAAATCAGCATGGACATCGTTGGACCATTACCAAAGACTAGGAAAGGAAGAACACATATACTAACGATACAAGATTTGTTAACAAAATATTCAATAGCGATACCTTTATCTCGAACCACCTCTGCCGATATAGCAGACGTATTTATAAAACGGTTTATTTGCCGATTCGGATCACCTAAAGCTATTTTAACAGATCAAGGAACCAATTTTACTTCAAATTTGATAAAAATCGTCGCTAAACGATTCAAAATTAAACGCTATGTTACTACAGCTTAGCATCCACACAGTAACGGTTCGATAGAAAGATCGCATCACGTACTAACAGAATATTTAAAACAATATACGACGAACGACGATAATTGGGATGATTGGATAGATTTAGCAATGTTTTCATATAACATTACAGTACATGAGGGTACTAAATTTTCACCACATGAATTAGTTTTCGGATGCATTGCGCGAGAACCTTCGAGCGAAAAACCTATTGGTGAAGATTTGGAACCCACATACGCCGAATACCTTAGAGATTTATTTCACAAAATAACTAATCTGCAAACGGAAGCCCGAGAAAATTTAATAAAGGCAAAAGTAAAATCTAAACAATATTATGATCGGAAAATTAATCCGCAAGATTTTAAAGCAGGAGATTTAGTATATCTCTTGAAAGAACCTCGGAGGACAAAGTTCGCAGATCAGTATTCAGGACCATATAAAGTACTCGAATTGTTGCCAAATCAGAATGTTAAAATATTATCTGATGGGACAACTCGTACAGTACATATAAATAAACTTAAACTAGCGTATATTAAGTCAAATCCAGGATGATTAATACATAAAACAAGTTGAATAAGTAGAGAATAGATCGATAAAATAACGAATAGTAAAATATTTAGAGTATCGTCTATTACAGACCATGATACTCCCAAGCGAAGCTTCCCACGAAGTAGAAGTAGACTATGGCAGGAAAATAGAGGAGGTAATATCAACCCTCACTCCACCCCTCTACAACCGGCTAGAACATCTCTACTGCTTAATCCGAGCTACGACAGCTATATACGTCCACAATCACGAACGAATTTGCGATATGTGCTATGATCAAATCAGCCAATACGAAAGAAATCGATATGTGAAAACTGCAGGCCATAACCTATGCAATTATATGGGGCTGCTACGAGGGTCTATCTGCACTAAATGTGGGATAGGAATGGTGCTTAGAAGACCGGCGGAGACGTGTACAGAATGTATGACTAAATGTCTTATACTAAACCCAACCGAAAACATCCAATTGTTACACGGAACTGCAATTGACGTAGAGTATATCCAATAAAGAAATGAAAGAAAGGAAGAGAAGAAAAACCTTATAATAAATATATATATATTCAAATAAATACCCTACCTCTTATAATGCATATAAAACTGCACATAATTATACAAATATGTCGAAGGGGAGAATAGCCACTCAATAGATAGCTAAAACAAATCAAGTATAAATACTTAGAGATGCCATCTATTGCAGATATGAAGCTACCTGTAGAAGTATTTGAAGAAGACTTGGAGCATTATGGACCAATAGATGGAGTATTCCCGAACCAATATCCACATACGTATAGGCCCTTGATGCAGATGTACTGCGTAATTAAAACCATTACAAGGGTCTACACATGGGAGATGCTAAGATTCTGCCCTAATTGCTACGACACCCTAAACGAACCCGTAAAACAAGAAATTGTAGAAGGAGGATGGCACAGCATGTGTAAATACACAGCATTAATGATGGCCACCTCCTGTCATCAATGCGGGATGTCTTTGGCAACCGTGAGACCCGCTTGTAGGTGTACGGAGTGTATTGAGGAATACTTGGAATTAACCCCCAGAAAATGGAATATTTTAAATATCGGCGGAATAATAGAAGTGATTACCAGATGGTGATAAAAGGGAGAGAAAGCTGTAGCTTCCACATATCTATATATATGTTATACACTTATATGTATCAAAAAAAATATATATATATCTCTTACCTATAATATTGGTGGTTGAAATATTAACCCTCATATGAAAAGTATATATACTAACTAGTAATAAGAACAAATACCGAATGATTACAGATCGGAAACCAAATCAGACCTTAAAATGGGAGTATTACATGACCCCCATCAACCAAAGGGTCGTGGAGAACACCGCGGGCCCATCGACGGAGTAGTCCCTTACGATTACCCAGAAACATATTTACCACTATTAATATTATCCTGTGTGCGACAGTGTGTATACCAACTTTACGTATCAGATACGAAACAAATATGCGCCGAGTGCTATGTACAAACAAATGGGGCACCAGAATATGTTATTGAATACAACTTACATGCTATTAGTACTGAACAAATAGCGGAACAACTCGCCAAATGCGATCAATGCGCCGGAGAAACAGCATGGATTGCAGAAGCAGCCACTTGTGCTGGATGCACCGAAGAATACATGGGCCTAACCCACGAAGAATACGCAGGGTTAGCAAACGGCAATTATAAGATTGTTGAGACTAGATGGTAGATGTTTAAAACCAATAAATTTATTATATTTAAAAATTATGATATACAAATTGTAAGCAATACAAATTAGAAATAAGCTAAAATATATACACAAAAAAAAAAAAAAAAAAACTTACGTTCGGCGAGGCTCTGACGCTAGACGCAGCTCTCGTGCCGTATTCCTTCAAGACTTCTTGATAGACAGATAGATCTCTGTGGCAACAGCGCGGCAGAGACAGAGAGAACAGGAGATGCGGCAACTATGCGTAAAAAATTCGTCTACACAGAGTACCTGAAGATGTCACCTCTGTAGAAGTTCTTTTTACCGGCCGCATTAGTTTCATTAGGGTCCGTCTGTTTACTGGGGACGCTTCGCTCGATTCGGACCATAACAAAAAGGAGACGGCAGCCTTAAATCTGAACTCTGTACCAGGAGAGAGCAATTCATTCCGACCTCCCAGTTTAATAGCAACAATAAGGCCAGCAACCCCGCTTCTCAGGATAATGCACTCCATCCCTTTTGCCACATCGCCTCTATAAATTATATTTTGAGAAACCTCCCCAATAAAACATCGAGTGGTCTTGACAACATCCCTCCGATACCACTAAAGCACTTACCCGATAAGACGGTCAGGGACCTGACGGTACTATTTAATAATGCCATCAATCACAATTACTTTCCAATAGCCTGGAAGAAAGCTAAAGTACTCCCCATTCTGAAAAAAAGGAAAAAACCCTCACGATCCATCTAGCTACCGACCAATTAGTCTCACCCCCAGCCTCAGTAAGGTATATGAAGCGATCATTAATGACAGCATAGCTTCATTCTGTTCAGACAACAAAGTGATCCCTGATTATCAATTTGGTTTTAAGAATCGACACTCGACGGTCCATGCGGTGCATAAGCTGTTGGCTGATTTAAACACCCAGGTGGGCAATAGCAAGCTCGTCGGAGCGACATTGCTCGACCTGGAAAAGGCCTTTGATTCTGTGTGGCTGAATGGCCTAATATACAAATTGCTAAGAAGAATTTCCCGAAGTGGCTTGTGCTTACGATCTGGGACATGATCAGGAATAAATCGTTCGTTACCTGGGACGGCCTTAACATCTCTTCGGAGGAGTTCTCGAGCACGGAGGGGTTGCTGCAGGGCACGGTGAACTCACCGATACTGTTTAACATTTTCACGTGCGACTTCACGAAACTATCTGGTCTAAAGGCAGGCATATCCTCGGCATTGGCGTTCGCTGACGATGTGATAATTTATACAGTTGGTAACAGGGTGGCGACGGTACGAGACAATCTTGAGTCCCTAGTGGACAAGCTGAACAGATACTATATGTCATGGAACCTTAGACTCAACCCCGGTAAATGCGAAACTATCTTGTTTAGAAAGACTCTCGATTTCTTCCCCTCTAAAGAAAGAGCTGGGAGCAACAAATTCCAAATCCAGACGCTCAGCCCTGGTACCGACAATAATGTTAACATCCCGCACAAGAAGGCGGTCAGGTACTTAGGAGTACAGTTAGATTACCTCCTTAGAGGTAACAAGCATATTGACATGCAGGTAGATAAAGCACGTGTGGCATTCATGGCCAACAGCCGAGTTTTTTACAACAAAGCATATCCAGCAGAGCCAAAGTCATCTTATATATGCTGCTAGTCCGTCCCATCCTAACATACGTGGCCCCTATCTGGTGGAACTGCAACCACACTGTCATGGAGAAGCTCCGGTGCCTCGAACGCAGATGCCTCAGGGCCTACCTCGGGCTATACCGTTCCCAGTGCTCGGACTGGCGGCATTATGTACGGAACCAAACAATCTGTGAGAAGGCGGAGATCCTACTCTCCGCAGTGCCACGAATCTGGCATTCGCGCCTGCATCCTACTCTCCGCAGCGCCACGAATCTGGCATTCGCGCCTGCATCCTACTCTCCGCAGTGCCACGAATCGGGCATTCGCGCCTACATCCCTTCGAACATTCAGTGCCACGAATCTTGCATTCGCGCCTGAATTCCTACTCTCCGCAGTGCCACGAATCTGGCATTCGCGCCTGCATCCTACTCTCCGCAGTGCCACGAATCTGGCATTCGCGCCTGCATTCCCTTCGAATAAAACCCCCATATGTCATTTCCCCCAAAGACCTTCACCCGGGACGTGATATTCTGAATAAAATCATACTTTTGAAATAATTTTTTCAAAAATTCTTCCTGACACTCGCTTAACAGTTTTGTATTAAAAGAATCATAAATAAATATATTTTTTGTATCATAATAACCGCATGTCCAATGTATTCCCAACGATACAGAAGGTAATATCTGTATATGCTTTTTATTCCTCGGCATGGGTTGTACTCTATCCATTGATTGTACCAGATATGTTCCGACAGGTCTATAATCTGAGCAGATTTTGAAAACATAATTAAAATGATCCATATGCAAATCATTTAACCATCTGCCCTCAGCAATAATACTTTTTTGTTCTAATGACAGCGCCATTTTTTGTTGACGTCGTTCGGCTGAGATATTACTATTTAATCCGTCCTCAGATTGCTGAAAATCGTAATTTATTTGTAATAAGCTCGATTTCAGTTGTTCCATTTTTTCACGTTGACGTATTGTGCGCTTACAAGCCGCTTTAACCTCTTTTGCTTTTACTTTTTTTAATGGAATCACTTTATGAGGAACACTAAAATTTAAGTCTTGAGGAAAATGGTCTATAATATTGAAGTCAAACATTTTTATCAAATGCGGTCGCATTAAACTTTGATTATATTGTACTTTATCAGGTTTAATATTAAATAATAACGAAACAGCAAAGGCTATTGCAAAAACACCGCAATCGCTACTGTTCGGTTGTTGTTGCACAGTAGGAAATTTGACAGGATTCTGGATAGTCATATGTTGGAAACAACTTTTTCAAGAATTGTTCATGATCCTTCTCTAACCTTTTATTATTCAAAGAATCATAAATAAATATATTTTTTCTGTCGTAATAGCTGCATACCCAATGACCTCTTCCATACAGTAACCAATTATCATTCGCATTATTTCTCGACAACGAACTATATAAAAATTGTATATGCTTCTCATTTGTCTGTATGAGTAGTATTGTATCAAGTACTTGCACTCGCCACGTTTCAACGGGTCTATAATTGGAATGAGTTTATAAAAGGTAATTGAAACGATCTATATCATCATCCCATAACCATTCACCACGAAAAATTTCATTTTTATTTTTATCGGTAAATGTCGATATTCCATCTTTCTTTTGTACCTGTATAGACATTTCAGTAGAAAGAACTAAAATTAGTTTTTATTTTCAATTATTTCAACTTTATTGAAAGTTATACTCGAGACACGGCGCTCCGCAGCCTGTCGAGTAATGTTATAAGAAAGATAAGGCGCTCTGCAGCCAGTAAAGCTTACTCAGAATAGCGCAAAGCAGCACAGCGAGTGTACTTTACTTATTTGTTGAATATTCCAACCTGTAAAAAACGAGAAATTTGTAATAAACACTAATATCATACGTAATATTATAAATAATTATAAATAAATGTAAACATCACTTACCAAATATAGTATTTGTGCTTTTGCTTCTCCTACTAAGGAGAATAAACGTTCTTCCAAGGGACTTGATACTAAAAAAATACACATTTCAATAAAGAAATAGGTTAGTAAGAAATACGTACAGCTTAATTAATAATAATGAAGCATACTTACATATAAGAAAGTGAAGAAGAATCTTCGGACGCCGGACAGTGGGGCTGGAGTGGAAATAAATCTTTAACTGAAAGTTGTATTTTTTTCTGTATTCAACACTGTAGCCAATATACCAACGTATCTAGCCTATATTACAGATATGTCATATTCGTGTTAATTGCACAGAAAAATTGATCTGAAGTTGATCTTTCGTATTCTAACGGGAGTCGTGTCAATATTCGTACCAGATTGTCGAATTTGTTCTGAATTCCTAAGGGTATTTTCATTTTTGTATCTCATGTATTTCGAATGTGTATAGTCTCAGCTTATTTGTCACATAAATACTTTTCGAAAACTCTTCGCCGTAATCCCACTATACAACTTCAAATGGAGCTACCTAGTATTTCAAGTTTTCATTAACTCTTTTAGGTTGATAAAAAATGCTCCGCCTTCCTCCGGGCTCTAGATAGTACCATTTGAAAGCAGATACTATCTACTAACAGCCCTCCAAAAATTGGCTCCGTTTATTTGCAACTTTGGCTGTTATTAATACACTAGTCTTTAAGCCTGTCTCCGACAGGCATTACTACCCTGTATAAGAAGACGCCTAAGGTAAGCACCATATCAGGTATATTGGCCTAAACAAAACCTGGAGCTAGGCTCATTTGAAATAATAAATTACTGTGGCTAACATAATATTTGTTTATCTGTGGTGACTAATTTACAGTACTTCTTTGAAAACGACATTTTTTGTAAATACTTTCTTCGATTTTTTTAAAAGCTTCCCCTGCTGAGCATCGTTTTTTACTGTAACCTTTATGTCCGTTGAACAACGAACCCTTGAGAAGGCAACATATAGTTGTCCATGACTGAACACTGGCTTGGGCAGGTACACCCCCACTCTATCCAAAGTCTGACCCTGTGATTTGTTTATGGTGATCGAGAACGCTAGTTTGACTGGAAACTGCCTGCGGCGGAGGACGAAGGGGATGTCGGGGTCTTGGGGGGCGAGTTCAATTGTAAGAATGAAAACTGGGTTTCCTTGGGATGATCCCGTCAACACTTCGCAAGTGATTAGATTTTTGTGGAGTTTGGTCACCACTAAGCGGATGCCATTGCATAGCCCCTTCCTGGTGTTTAAATTTCTGAGAAGCATGATTATTGCTCCAACTTTCAACTTTAACTTGTGAGGGTGTGAGGGCATTCCCGAGGGTGTGAGGCTATTCAAAAACTCTACTGGGTAGTTCGCTGTTTCGGAGCCGTCTTCACAATCGATTGTATCGATGCACAAGTAAGTCACAGCCTCGCTGGCCAGGAGGTTCAGAACCTCCTCGTTGATGGTTGTAGCGTCTTCATTGCGCGGGCAGGGGATGGCTGTGCCGGAGTAGTTGGCAGTCAGACTGTTTCCAAACGTCTCCGTCACGATTGAATCGTCTGTGATCAGATCACTTGGGATTTCGATTATATCTTCCCCAAGATTATCACAGTTTTCTAAGTCACCATCCCCAAGTTTCAGAAGCCAGGAACTGTAAATAGGATCCACTGAGCGGACGTTGTTGCGCAGCTTGAGGATTTTGAATTCCGTCCACAGGGAACTGTATTTTATACTGATCTGAACCACGGCTGCTCTGTGGGCGTGGGGGACCACAGGGAGGCATTGTCGGAAGTCTCCGCCAAGCAGAATAACTTTCCCCCCAAAAGGATGATTATTCTCCATGATGCTGCTCAAAAGTCGCGACACTGCATTAAGGGCATGGCTGGGAGCCATGGTGGACTCATCCCATATGATAAGCTTGGCTTGTCTAAGGGAGGCTGCATCCGCTGAGGACATCCTCATACTGGAGGTGGAGGTTTCCACCAGCGGAACGGGCAGTTTGAACTGGGAGTGGTACGTGCGACCTCCCTTCAGAAGGTTGGCCGCGATCCCCGTTGACGCCACGGGTAGCGCCGTGTCTCCCCTTCCTCGCACCACGCTTAGCAGGGTCTTGTACAGGTGGGTCTTCCCACTTCCCCCGAGACCATCCAAAAAGAAGCAGTTAGATGTGCTACTGGAGGTGTAGATGGTGTCTATCACCGTATCGAACACTGCCCTCTGCTCCTGGTTCAAGCTCTGCACCAGATCCCTCCCCCTGGCTTCCTCTTGCTTCGCTTCGAACACGGAGTCGATATCATTGGGCAAGTTGCTAGGAGGCGTTTTTAATCCAAAGTCAACACAGTTTTTGCCATGCAGAATCAGGACGTTTTGAACATCACGCAGAGCTAGGTTTTCGCAGTCCTCACACCCAGGGAAGTGATTGTTGTGTCTTCGAGACAGGTCTTCTAGGAAGTGGTCCAAGAACTTTTCCCACAGTCTTTGAGGCTCACGGGGATTCCCAAACACGCAGATCAAGGCAAATACCTTCCTGAGTGCACGTGGCATGCTATCTCTCACGGCATCTTCCACTGTGGCCTCCCACACTGAGTCGTCCTCCAGCAGGCCCAGCTCCTGGGCTGCGTCTTTGAACGTTTTGAACGTGACGCCATTCACTGTGCTCAGACTCTCAAAGCTGGTTGCGCCTCGTACGTGCAGGAGGAGCAGCCTCAAGAAGTAACGCTCTCCCTCCGAGACACTCACAGTATACATCCGCCCAATGACACTCTCCCCACATCTCTTCCTCGCTTGCCATCCGTTTTTTTTTTTGTAAACACAGTGTTGTGGGATTTCCACATAAAAATACTGTCTAGCAGAGGCGTCTCTTTCATTTAATTTAAACCATGCCATTAGTGTGGATGAATTTAATGGCAGCGAATCTATGATTCCCTGCGCGTCCTGTTGCTGTTGAAAGTAGACCATTTGATGGTTAGGAAGGTGTACTGCTAGGCGCACAATGGTATGACTCTGGTCATGCATGCCTTTGGCAAAGAGGCGCCACGCTGCCTCCGGTGCACTGACGTATCTGGAATCCAGGAACATCTTGACTTCGTCGCGAATGAGTTTTCCATCCCCACCAGTTTCACTGATTTCGATGTTGGCGCAATCGTGTCCTTTGTACACGTATTTGAATAAATACTTAACGCTTTTAACTGTTGCACAGACTTCAACATTTAAATGGCAATTGAACTTTAAGCTTAAATATGCATTATAAGGTACTATCCAGCGGTTGTCAATGGCCATACTTCCTACTTTGTAGGTTGTGTTGGTGTCGCGCCGCTTGTACCTAGGGTAGCCATCCACATTACTTAAAGTCTCCGGCTGGAAGGATTTAGGAAAATCTTTGGTACATTTACCATCCTCCATGCATGGTGATCGGGAGTTGGCTATGCCGCAGGGTCCATGCACCATGTGCTTGAGAACAATTTCATGTAGCTGGGGTGACTGTGTCGGGTCAGGGATTTCTGCTGATACTATTTTGTCAATGTCGTCACGGTCTCGAGGTTTGTCTTCGTCTGCGAATATTATTAACATGTGCGCGTGAGGCAACCCCCGTTTTTGAAACTCTATCGCGTGGACTTTTGCAATGACTTTTCCCAGAACATGTTTTTTAGAAATGTCATTGAGCAGTTCTTTCAGTTTTAAATCAAAAACTCTGGCGACCAGATCAGAGCGGCGTTCTGCTCTTTGGTACAACTGCAGGTTTTCTGTTATCTCTGCCCATTTCGGATTGCACGTCATCGTTATAAATAAATCAGGTTTTCCAAATTTTCGAACTATCGACATAGCGTCTTGGTAATGCTGAATCATGTTTCTTGGACTTCCCAGAAACGATGATGGCAATATGATGGGCTTCCCGGGGAGCAAACCCTTCTGCGCCGCCTCAGAGTGGAGATAGTCCATCAGCCCTTAGTAGCTCTCAGCGTGCAGTTCTTTTTGGTGTGTCCGAATCCAGTTTAGTCTGTTAGACTCCATCTTAACATAGGCGTCCACGACATATTGTTGGGTTAGTTTCCCGGCGCTCAAGTATGGGTTGAATTCATCGCGCATAGCAAGGCGGTATCCATAATACGCCATTTGCGTCACACGCTTGGAAGTGCCCTCCATGGAAATGTTGGGGTGCCATCCTGACTCTCCCTATGGTAGCAGCAGGGGGTAGGTCATCGGCTCAAGGCTGGGATGGAGGACGCTGATTCTGTGGGTGGTGGCGAGGTTGTTGCCGTCAGCTCTCAAGTGGATAAGGAGGTCTCGCTCAAACGGTGGCTCTCCGTCTGTGTTCTGAAACACTATGGCAACCTCGTTGCAATGGGGAGCATTGTATCGTTGCTGGTCTGAGGAGCGGTCGAACTTGATGGCCATCGTCACTTTGTTGGGGAGGATACCTTTCCGTTTAGCTTCGGCCTCTGCCTCCATCTCTACTTCGTATAGCATTTTATGAGCCTTAGCTAATTCGATATTATCATTCATAAACTTCCCTATGCGATCCATGACGGTCTTCGTACAACCAACGTTTCCCGCGATGCTTAGTCTTTGCCGAGTGGCCTCCTCAGGATCTAAAATGTACAATTGGGCATATTTTCGCTGCTCCCCCACAGCAGGATGCAGAGTCACGGCTCTATGGTAGATCTGCCCGTGAATTCTGAAACAATATGGGCCGTAGCCTCGAGGAGGCTCTATTTGGGCTCCCATGGAGGCAAACGAAAAAGCGCTATTGTAAGAGCGAATATGTTTCATAAATTTCTTCGATTTTGGATCTTCGTAACACATTAGTTTTTGTAATAACATCGGGAAAGGGCGGGAAGACAGGTATGTTAAATTCACTTTTCCTTTCTGGCAACAGGTCATAAACTTTTTATCGGTAGGTCTTTCTCCAAGAAAGTTTTTTGATCCACAGGAGGAGCATCTGATATCCATTGCTCCGCAATAATACTCCTCGACTTCGTTCACTTGGCTCTGAATGGCTCCACCTTTAATTTTTTTAATAGCTTTTTCCAGCATCTGTCCCTTTTTAATCTTTTTATTTGCCAATCGGTTAAGTTTTTGTGGGATAGTTTCAGTTTCTTTCTGCACATTCTTTCGTTCTCTGTTTTTGGCTAGTCGCTGTATTTTTTCCTGTGTCTTTTCACTTGCTCTTATTATCCTCATACGTTCTCGAGCCTTATCCAAATTCTCAATACTTTTCTGTATAGTTCCTCGTCCTCTCTTGACTTTCGCATATTCTCGAGCTTTCTGCAATCTCTGTGCTTTTTCCTCCGAGGTTTCTCTTGCTCGCTTTTCTCTCATGTGTTCTCGAGCTTTGGCGGGCCTATCCGTCTTCTTCGGTGTACGTTGATTTAACACTTGGTTCTTCTTTTTCCGAGCGGCATCTCGAGCCAAGCGTTCTGCTCTTTTCTCTTGGGACTCAGACTGCTTCAACTTCTTTTTGGGGGGCCTTCCTCGTTTCGAATTTGATTTTACGTCGTTCGGCTTTTCACAGAACTGTGGTGCAGAGGGCGAGGTTCAGGAGGCTGTGCTGCAGGGAGTAGTGAGTGAGCAAGAGGGAATGGCTCTAGAACTCTGTTCTCATAAATATTGAGCAAGTGTGGTCGCATTTGACCATAATCGTAAACCTCTTGTGTGGGATTGCGATGATTAACTAAGGAAGTTGCGAACGCAATAGCAAAGACCCCACAGTCAACCATATTGGATTGTTGTTGCACCTTCTCATAGATAATAGGGGGTTGGTGGGGGTAGAGTCGGGCCAGGTACTCTCTTTGTTCAGGGAACAACGTCTGGGAATTGAGGCTGTCGTAAACGTGGACGGAGTGTTCATCGTAGTAGATGCAGACCTAGTGGGTGATCTGCTCCAGTGCAGTGGGGTTCCCACTCAGGATCTGGAGATGTGGCCCGGTTTCTGGGCTCACAAACTCCAACGCCCCAATGTAAAACACATTCTGTGGCTTGAGTGTCGTAATTGAAGACACAATCTGGTGTTCACATGATCTCCAGTCAAATAATCGCCTCGAATGATATCTCGAATGCAGGCAAGGGACAGGGATTTTACTGTTGGGGTTGGGGGATTCTCCATGATACAGTGCAAATAAAAAAGAGTAACCAACAAAGATAAATCGAACGAAATGAACCAATTAAAAGTAAGACAAACTTATCTACCGTAGCAAATTAAAGTTATAATAATTACTATGGCCTATTATACTGGAAGAAATTAATCTAAAAAATGTTATACTACTTTTGGATACTATTAAAATTTTAAAGAAACCTTAAGAAATTTAATAAACCTAGATTGATTACAAAACTAAATATGAATGTAAGTTGAGCAAATGATGAACTTAATTAACGCGCGATAAAGGGAACGTTGACTAACAATAAGCTCTCTGTTCATTGAGGGATTGTTGCTGCGTGATAGAGAATGCTCGGCGCACCGGTGGCTCCAGTCAAAAATTCAGCCTGAGCGCTGTCCAAGCAAGGGCCCGCAACTCCTGTGTGCTTTGTGGGGTTCTCCCACTCCTGTCCGCGTAATCGAGGATGCGCGCGGCTTGGGCGAGGCGACCGTGACAGTCGTGCGTGGTCATGTGTAACGTCTGTGGTTGCTTGACGACGGAGATGCTGGACTGTCATGGTCGCCTCTTTTCCGACATTATTATTACAACAATAATGTGTGACAAAAACCGCAAATCCAAGAAATGTATGGAGCATATTCGCTCCTACAACTGCGTTTTTTCGTTTGCCTCCATGACTGCTTGAGCGCACACTTGTATCCCACTACTTCTTGGAATCCTTCGGTCGAGAGTGAGAGAACTCGGGCGCGAGCGAGAGAGGACGAAAGAGTCGGCACGAAGTTACCGTCGGCTACGAAAGAGAGAAAGCATGATACTTTGTCTCGCTTCGTCTTTCAGCTGGAGCTCGAGCTCGTCTCGCGTGAGGGCCTACATACAATGCATTAGCGGCTACTACATTGTTCATAAATACCTGTTTTAGGCCACAGGTGCTACCCATTATCGAATTTTCCAGGTTTTGGATTTTTTACGGCATCTTTGGGTGCCGAGGAAACTTCATGCCAAGTCTGAGCCTCGTAGGTCATCGGGAAGTACGAAAAAAACCTTCTGGAAAGAATTTGCTAACAAATGAACATCCACCTTAAGCGTCTTATTTTTTCGTGGTTTTGGATTTTTTACGGCATCTTTGGGTGCCGAGGGAACTTCATGCCAAGTGTGAGCCTCGTAGGTCATCGGGAAGTACAAAAAAAACCTTCTGGAAAGATTTTGCTAACAAACGAACATCCACCTTAAGCGTCTTATTATATAGGAATTATATAGGATATATAGGATTTTTTCGAGGTTTTGGATTTTTTACGGTATCTTTGGGTGCCGAGGAAACTTCATGCCAAGTGTGAGCCTCGTAGGTCATCGGGAAGTACGAAAAAAAGCCTCGGGAAAGATTTTGCTAACAAATGAACATCCACCTTAAGCGTCTTATTATATAGGATAATCACACGAGTGCGCTCTGGATGCGATTTCGCAGAAATTCATCACATCGGCACTTCTCGCTATTTTTTGCATAGTTTCTATTTTATATTACTTTTTGATAGTTTTAGCTTGTATGGACAGTAATATTCATTATTTTATTATGTAATTTTAGTAGTTTAATGTAATATGTTATTACTCTATTGTGTTAATTGGTGCTCTTTTTTGTACCTTTTTTTGAAAAAGGTAAATTTGTGGGGATTTCACACATTTTGTAGTGTTTATTATTGATGACTGGATAATTTTTTCACCCCCTCGGGGTTATTTTTTGTAATATATATATACTTGGCGCGAGACACTACCGTGTATCTTGATTTTAACAATATATTATATTGTCATCCAAACTACGCACGCCTGCAAAGCTACAAGACAATTAGATTGGTGGAATTGGTTTAAATTTGATACTAAATGAGCACGAATTTTGTCGAAGTGGGGGGGGGGGGGGGGGGGGCGAACGAGCATTCGTTCTTTTGGTCTAAACAGGCCTTTACTTAACGCAAAACGTAATGAAAATTTTCGATAGATCGATATTTACTAAAAAGTGCTCTTTCCTTATCGTCGAATGTTTACCTGGCATCTAGGCCAGCTTCAGAGAGAAGCTATAATACGAAGAAACTGCAATGGCCTCGGCGGACGAACATACCGTAAGTAAATATTAAAATACCATACTATTCATATACTCATAGCAGAGTTATTGTTATTTATATTCTTGATAGCGGTGCGTGAGAATTTTTATTTTTATTCGTTAGTTTTATTCGTGAGAAATTTATTCGTGTTCGTCACAGGATTTACATGTATTTCCTATGAACTCTTGATCTTTCTTACTAATTAATTGTTTATTATTTTTTTTAGAATACACAGTAGGACGCCCTACTGGCTGGTAAGTTTCACATATAAACTTACAGAAGAATTAATTAGTTAATAAAAAATTAATTTATATATACATTTATTGTAATTTATTTTTTCAGATGAGGATGACGATGTAATTATGGCGGTTGCCAGTGGCAGCCATTCGGCTCAGCCGGTGGAAAATCCAGCCACCGCAAAAGGTATCTATACTTCACTCTCTCGCACCAGTTCATACGATGCTTTCTCTCTCGCACGATATCGGCGCATGCGCATTACGGTCGATTATTCCTCTATACTTCACTCTCTCGCACCAGTTCGCACGATGTCTATCTCTCTCGCACCATGTTGGCGACAATTTCAAACTTTCACTGAAACCTTCATGTATATATGTTCTAAGATTTATTGATGACTGGGTAATTTTTCACCCGCTTGGGGTTAATTTTTTTTTAAATATATATTGTATTGTCATCCAAACTACGCACGCATGCAATGTTTCAAGACAATTGGATAGCTGGAAGTGGGTTAAATTTGAGTTGCCAGATTTGAACCATACAAACATACAAACAAACAAACAGAGGATCGAAGCTGGATAAAATCGTTTAAAAATGGTTCCCATATCAAAAATTTAGCCCATATCAAGGGAGGCCATCCTTTCTCCGCCGCGCCGCTGCTGCCACTGGCAGCCGCAACAACCGCGCCGCCACCGTCGGATTTACATCCCCATCCACAGCAGCCCACACAGGGCCCGGCCACGGCATATGGTATTAATCCTTAATACTTTAATTAGATAAAAAATTAGTAGAAAATTAATCATTGCAGGATTTTATTAAAACAGGTTGTAAAAATTAACCAGATTTGAGCATTAATTATTTACATAACAGATCAAATAAAAGTGACTATAATTATTTTATTTTTCTAATTACAGGAGGATATGCAACCCGCTGAAACAAGAGGAGTGGCTGGAGAGTGAGGGCCCGGCAGCAGCACTGGGCCGCCCTCCAGCTGGTGCGGGAGCAGGCGCGGAGCCTCCACGCCCAGGCCCAGACCGTAAGGGCGCTCATCATGGAGCAGTGCCGTGGCCGTGGTCGCGGTCGTGGCCGTGGCGGCCGTAATTTTGATTAGTTATTAGTTATTAAATATCACCGTGTTAATATATATATCTTTCCAAGTTCTGTTTGTTTTTTATGTAATTTTGATTTACAAGTTCTGTTTGTTTTGTATGTAATTTTGAATAGTTACATATCACCCGGTTAATATCATCATTAAATAATTCTATCTCTTTCCAAGTTCTGTTTGTTTTGTATATAGTGTATTTAGTTAGATGTAAGTAAATAGGTGTAAGATAGGTTAAGTTAGGTTAAGATAATTTAAGGTACCACTGCAAGCAAACAGAGGATCGACGTTGAATAAAATCGTTTATTTAATATAATACAATAAATACAATAAATATTTTATTCAAAATACTTGGCGCTGCAAAACTGAAAAAATGTTAATTGTCTTAGGATTAATAAGTTACAATAACTCCCTTAAAATCTAAAATACATGAAAATGTGCTTATTTTGTTCGTTTCCTCGTGCAGTAGAGTTACTTTCTCTTTCGCTTCTGCTTCGATTATCTGTAAATATATAAAAGCCACATTTTAGTTACAACTTAACGTAGAACATATATATGTCGGAATCGGAGGCGATCCGGAATTAGCATTGATTCTCCTTCTCGCAACACGTCTCATTTTCTTTATTCGAGCTTAATAAGAACTGAACACCGCGATTATAACGTACAATCAGACTCACGACCACAATGCTACACAAATCGAGAACGAATGAATTCTCGGAATGGGGAGGCGAACTGTACTCTACGATGCTTTCTTCACGAATTCCCTTTTTATCAATCCCGCATTCAAATTATCAATCTTTTCCCTCGGTTGCTAGACTACCACTTCCGATTCCCTTCCGAGACTACATTCAAGCGCTCGCTGGCGGTCTGACACTTGCGTTCTCGATTAGCGCCAAAATGACTTCGCTATTTATTCGTACGCGACTTCATAGTTTATTCGTACGCGACTTCGTGTCGTCTCCGACATATAAATACGAATATATTTCAGAACAGATTGAAAAGTATCAAGGGAGATGCGTTTTCAGCGTACTTTCTTCACTAATGTGACTTACTCTACATTGCAAGCAGTACGCCATAATTTTCTTAATTCTTAATGCTACGCTAATTTGAAAAATTTACCTTATTTGACAAATTTCCAGAAACTTGTGCGAAACAAGATGCTTCTCTGTCTATCTAACCTTCTTCGGACAACCTCCAAGCCTGTGCGTCCCCTTTGTTTTCAGAAGCTCTACATAAAAAATGTATTAAAAAATTTTGGCGACTTACCTTGTTAATTGGGACAATAATTCAGTGTCCTATATGGTGTAAAAACCCGTGACATTTGAAAAATGTTGACTACTTACTTTGACACTTGGCAGGTTATGATGGTTTGACACTAGCTAGGTTACGTTTACCTTGACAGATGTGCTCTCTGTCTGGCTGTAACGCGACAACAAATCGTGTTTGTTACGCGATTGGCCGAAAGTGCCGAAACCTTCATCGAATGAACAACGTGCATATTGGAGACATTTCCTCTCCCTTTCATGTTCCCCTCTTGCCTACACTTGACGATGGAGAAAAATCTCTTAACATAAAATTCGGCAAATTCCAACTTTGCATTGATATATCTCAGCTCATAAGGCACGTAGAAAGAAAACGAAGACACTTTTCTTGTGTAAATCAAACCCAAGCTATCCATTAAGACCATTCAAAATCTAATCGGATCAGCCGTTATTGAGATTCGATAATCTCAGGGTTCTTGATAGCGGGTCTCGGCGTAATATAGCCACAGAGTGTCTCGCGCTGCGCATATACCTATATATACTTGGCGCGAGACACTACCGTGTCTTTTTTTTTTTTTTTTTTTTTTTTTGGAGAGGGGGAAAATGCCTTACGCATACCCCGACATTTAATTGCCGGGGTTATGTGGGACTTCCCGCCGAAAGGCGGGATACCCACTAAAAACCCCCTCTGGTGACCTCCACCTGGGGGCCTCATGGCGGCGCCCGGAACTTCTAATGTAGTCCGTCAGGCGCCGCTATCATGAAGATGAGGCCCCTCCATACACCCCCACACAAAGCTTTGGGGGAAGCCTCCCCTTAGGTGGTCTGCCCTATGCTGTCAAGAGCGACCAAGTGCTACCTACTCTAATAAAACCTCTAAAATCAGTGGGCCCAATAGGGGTCCCACTGCCTCGCATGGGCGGGAGACCCGCTCCCCTCGCCATTATCTGGGTCCAACCCTCTTTCTTTGCGGACGAGTCTTTGACGAGCGAGGGCCCTATTGGCAGCCGCCATTCGGGCCTGCCTCGCTCGCTCTTCCCTCAAGAGTCGGTTGGCCTCCACCTCCGCCCGCTGCCTCGCCTCCGTCACGGACCGCGCAAACGCGGTCCAACAGCCCCACTTTTCAGTGGAGGAGGTAGCAAGGCCCACGAGAGTGGACACCTCCACTGGAGCACCAAGGCCGGCGACCAGCACCTCGCGCTGGGGGGCGAACTCCGGACACGCCGTGAGAACGTGCTCAGCATCATCCCGGGGCGCCCCACAGTCCAGACACACCTCGGAGGGTGCCTTCCTGATTCGATGTTTGAACCGCTGGAAGGTCCCGTGCCCGCTCAGCAGCTGCATCGACCAGTAGTCCGCAATCACTGAGGGGCCCGAGGAGCCAGCGAAAGTACTGACCGCCGGGACCAGGCGCCTGACCCATCCCGTGGGTGGGATCCGATCCCACTCCAGCTGCCACTCCTCCATGGCTGCGGTCAGCGCGGCGGCCTTGTGCAAACCCGCTCTAATTCTTAAAATGTTCGGATCGCCACCAAGGGTGGGATCATCCCTATCCTGCGCTTTCGCGAGAAAAATTGCGCGTCCCATTCTGGCCTTGATGCACAGCGGCATCCGCCCTGCTAAAACGCAGAGCGAGGCAAAGGACACAGTCCTATATGCCGCCGTACACCGGGTCAGGGCCGTTCGCTGAGCACGGCGGAGAATAGCTCTGCTACTCTCATAGGTCAGCGACACGGCCCAGACTGGCGATCCGTATAAAATCACGGACTCCCACACCGAGTAGTATATCCGGGCATGGACGGATGGGCCCCTGGTGTTGGGAAGGAGACCCGATCCGCCCTGGCAGAAACCTCCTCCAAGTGGGCCCGATAATTGCGGCGGCAGTCAAAAACTACCCCCAAATATCGGACCCTGGCCGCCGTGGTGATATCGGTGTCACGTCCCGGGTGAGGTTTTTGGAACGGTGACTATGGGGAAGGAAAAGATCAGGCGCGAATCTATCATCCAGCACTCTGAAGTTTTTAAGGGAAAACCAGGCGCGAATCTGTCATCCGGCACACTGAGGGTTCTGAGGGAGGACCAGGCGCGAATATTAAATCCGTCACACTGAGGGTTTGAGAGGAGATCAGGCGCGAATCTATCATCCGGCACACTATGGGTTCGTAAGGAAAGCCAGGCGTGAATCTGTCATCCAGCACTCTGTGGGTTTTAAGGGAAAGTCAGGCGCGAATCTGTCATCCGGCACACTGAGGGTTCTGAGGGAGGACCAGGCGCGAATATTAAATCCGTCACACTGAGGGTTTGAGAGGAGGTCAGGCGTGAATCTGTCATCCAGCACTCTGAAGGTTTTAAGGAAAAGATCAGGCGCGAATCTATCATCCGCCACACTAATCGACCAGGGAAGGTTTTAAAGCAAATTAGTATTGAAGGGACGCCCGTTAGCACTCTTGTTTTATTTTGGTTCGATAATAGGATTTACCGTTGCATTCGTACAAAAGAAACCACACTTAGTATTCCTAAGAATAGCACGGTTCATGCAGCAGTGTGTTTGTAAATACTGGGAGAGCTCTCGCGAATCAGCTGTTGCGGCAGCTTGGTTTCGTGGGGAAGCCTTATGATTCGAGGATACACACAATAATTCGAGACATGATTGATAACAAAGCGGTTTATTAGCCTTGTTAGAGCGTTTCTAACAATGCGTGGGAAGATTTTGTATTCACACACACAACATTTATAATATGAATTATGAATATAAATGGCGATATATATAATAAGCATAAATGAAAGAATATAATAATAAGTAAGCAATAAGCGTTAATGAAAGAATATAATAATAAGTAAGCGATAAGCATTAATGAAAGAATATAATAATAAGTAAGCGATAAGCATTAATGAAAGAATATAATAATAAGCTATAAGCGTTGACGAATAATAATATGGTATGGGGTGATATCCACTATAATAATGATATATAATAATGACTTACGGTAGTTGCCGTAAAGCACTGATTTGAATTGTTAACACTGATTGAATAATACTTCTATCTATTTGACTGTCTGTTGACAAAAGAGCGTTCTGGGCTCTCGATCCTTTGTATTTATATTGTTATATTTTCGGGAAGACATAGTAAGGCTTAGAAGTATAACACGAAGGATAACACGTATAACTGGAACACTTTATAATGAGAGGATAGTAATATAGGAGTATCTCGATATCGGTCTGCTCGCGATGGCGTTTGATTATCAAGTGACAGCTTGACAGGCGATCGGTCCGATCGCCTTCTTCTCGCTGTCCTCTTGTCTTTGTCGCGAGCACCAGCGGGCCATGGATTCTATCCATCGGGTGCTCGCAACACTACTCCCCCTCCTCGAAAAGCGGTCGTCCCGACCGCTGCCGCTTCTTGTTCTGCCGTCGTGTCCTGGTCCGGAAGGATGGAGAGGACGTTTTGTGGCCCCTTCCGTCCGTCGCCTCGGCCTTTGCCTTCGCGCCCAGGGGAAAACCACTCCCAAAAACCCTGGGCAAGGCGTGGGTTTGTGGTGTCCGTGTCTCTGTCCTCCTCTTGCATCTTGGTTCTTGGATACTTCTTTCTTGATCTGTTTCTCTCTTCTTCGATGGCGCGTCTTCTTCTTGGACAGAGCCGGCCGGTAACCTTGTTCTTCGACGATTCGGCACCCGTCATCCCTCCGGTGCGACTCCCGCGATGTCCCGGCATCCAACATGGCTCTATCCTGCGTTCCGGTGCGAGTCCCGCGTCGTCCCTTTGGTCCTTCTCCGGAGTGTCCCACGGCGACGTTGTCGCTCCGACGTTGTCGCTCCGACGTTGTCGCTCCGACGCTGTCGCTCCTACGCTGCCGCTCCTACGCTGCCGCTCCGATGCTGCCGCTCCGACGCTGCCGCTCCGACGCTGTCGCTCCGTTCGGTAGTAGGCTGCTATTTCCTACAGGGGTTGGCCCCCGACGTCATCCGTTCCCTCGCCTTGGTGATTCTGGAATTCCTTTTAAAATTTGGACGAACATTATTTTCTTATTCGGTCCACTTTCTCGAATCGGTGGAGTCGGGGAGAACCGGCAAGACAGAACGGTGAGGCGAGCACGAAGCAGAGGGTCGCAGCTAGTCACGACCGTGCTACGGCTCGCTCCCCGAACAATCCGCTCGGAACTTCCTACTCGTCTTCTCTCTCTTCTCTCTTCTCTCCTCCTGTTTTCCCATCCTTGACCTCCTGATGGCCCCATTCCTCTTCGTGGCCTCTGGTGCTGCCCCAGGGGACCGTCTCGTTGCAGCTCGTCAACGGCCCCGTCTCCGCGATGCCCCCTCCGACCGGTCCGTGCGTCGCACGTCCGTCCGGTGGTTGGGGACACCATTTCCCGTCTGCTGCCCACCCTGTCAAGCTGGGCCTGTTGGTACGCATGTACCGGGGAGCCGCCCAGATCCAAGTCAACAGGGCTAGAGGAGCGGTTCCACGTATGTCCGCGCTCCTCTGCGGGCTGCTACTCTGTCGTAGCACATTCGGGGAATTGGGGGTCGCATCCAAGCCGCGGTAGCAGTCCCCCGACACCTTGTCCCTCGTCGTGGGGTATCGTGTTGTCTGGAACAATCAAGGGAAGAGGGCCGGACTACGAAGGTATCCTTCGTAGTCCCGTCCACCGATTAGTCTATAACTAATCTTCTCTCTTGACGTCTGTCCCTCGACGTCTTTATCCTTCTTGAAGTCGGCCTTCGTACTTCGCAAGGCGGCGTATGTGTACCACCTTGCACTTGGTCCTGGATGAACGTCGAATCCTGTAGACGACGTCGTTAATCTTGTTCACCAGCGTGTAGGGTCCTTCCCAGTCGGACTGCAATTTCGGACATTTTCCTTTTACTCTTCGTGGTTGGAACAACCACACTTGTTCACCAGGCTGGAACTCCACCGTGTGGACACGGCTGTCGTACCAGGACTTCATCTTCGAACTATAAATGTCCAGCCGGCGTCGAACAAACTCATGGATCCTCTTCATTCTTCCCCGAATCCATTCGGAATATCCTTGTTCAACGTCCTCGTCTTCTCTCACTTCAGGGGGTAAACCTCTCCAAAGCTGCTGGGGCAGGCGAAGTTCCTGGCCATACAGGACCATCGCTGGCGTTAATTGTGTCGCTTCATGTCTTGCCGACCTATAAGCGAGGAGGAACATGGGAATCCATTCGTCCCAATCCCGCTGGTGTTCTGAAACAAACATTGCAAGGTATTGGAGCAATGTTCTGTTCAAACGTTCTACTAGACCGTCGGATTGGGGATGCAAGGGAGTAGTTCGTGTTTTCCTGACTCCAAGCAGCTTCAACAATTCCTTGAACACAGAGGATTCAAAGTTCCTTCCTTGATCTGTGTGTATCTCCAGCGGTACACCATGCCGACATACTACGTTGTGTAGAAGAGCCTTTGCCACTGTGACAGCTCGTTGGTCTGGCATCGCGATTACTTCCGGCCACCGGGTAAAGTAATCCGCCACGACCAGCATAAATCTGTTCCCGGCCTGGGACCTCGGGAGCGGACCCACAACGTCCAGGGCAAGCCTCTCGAACGGAGCTCCCACGTTGTACACCTTCAGGTTCCCTGCTCCCTTCTGACGTGGTCCCTTCTTTGCCGCACAGACGTCACACCGCCGGCACCACTCTTGAACGTCCTGTCGACACGTAGACCAGAAGAACTGTTGGCGGATCTTCGCCAAGGTCTTGTTTATTCCGAAGTGTCCAGCAGCTGGCTCATCATGGAATCCCTTCAATATTTCTGCGACCCTTTCGCGTGGTACCACTAGAAGCCACGAGGTCGTCGCACCATCATGGGACTCCCATTTCCTAAAAAGCAAACCTTCGTGAATTTCTAGCGAGTCCCATATTGACCAGTAATATTTCAACTGCGGTGAGAAACTAGCAACGTCTTGCCAGTCGGGCTTCTCTCCTTCCCCCTTCTTTTTCAGGATGAAGCCGATCGCTTCATCCTTCTCCTGGCTTCGTTTCCACTCTTCCGTGTCCTCTTCTTCGGCGAAGAGACGATGAATCTTCTTCGAGGGGTTCCCTTCCTCTTCCGTTTCCTTCTTCTCCAGCCGGTCGCAGTTCTTACAATTTTCTTCGACGCAAGGTCTTCGTGAAAGTCCATCGGCGTTACCGTGGGCTTTTCCTTCCCGATGGCGAATCTCGAAGTCGTACTCCTGCAGTCGTTCAATCCAACGTGCGACCTGTCCTTCGGGCCTCTTAAAAGTCAGCAGCCAGCGCAGCGCTGCATGGTCCGTCCGTATTAGAAATCTTCGTCCGTAGAGATAGTGGTGGAAATGTTCAATGGATTTCACCACTGCCAGTGGCTCTCTCCGGGTGACGCAGTAGTTCCTCTCTGTTTTTCCCAAGGTCTTGGAGAAAAAGGCCACAACTTTTTCCTGTCCTTCGTGCTCCTGTGAGAGGACGCCGCCCATGGCGAAATTAGAGGCGTCCGTGTCCAGAATGAAATCCTTATTTGCCACCGGGTAGGCTAGTACCGGGGCTCCAGTGAGTCTCCTCTTCAGCCCCTGGAAAACTCCTTGGCATTCTTCTGTCCATTCGTATTTCTGTTTGGTCTCGGTGAGGCGATGCAGGGGTTTGGCGATCCTGGAAAAATCTTTGACAAATTTCCGGTAGTACGTGCACAATCCTAAGAAGCTTCTTAATTCCGTGACGTTCTTCGGCTGCGGCCATTCTGAAATCGCCTTAATCTTCTCCGGGTCCGTCTTGACTCCGCTCTCGGTGACGATGTGTCCTAGGTATTTGACTTCTCGGCAGAAGAAGGAGCATTTCTTGGGGCTCATCAACAGTTCAGCTTGACGTAAACGTGAAAACACTATTCGTAGACGTTCCAGCTCCTGTTCAAAATCGTTCCCGTAGATGATGATGTCGTCCAAGTAAACCAAGCAAATTTTCCAAGTGAGGTCTTGGAGTACGTCCTCCATTAGTCGTTCGAAGGTCGCTGGGGCGTTGCAAAGTCCAAAGGGCATCACTTTGAACTGCCACAGTCCCGTTCCCACTGAAAACGCAGTCTTCTCTCTGTCCTCCTTGTCCATAGCGATCTGCCAATATCCGCTCTGTAAATCCACGGTAGAAAACCACGATGATCCTGAGAGAGCGTCCAGAGTATCCTCGATGCGGGGCAGGGGATACGAATCTTTCTTCGTGATCTCGTTCAGACAACGGAAGTCTACGCAGAAACGAATGCTTCCATCCTTCTTTTTCACCAGGACAATCGGAGAAGACCATGGGCTACAGGATTCCTCGATTACGCCCTGAGCCAACATCTTCCGGAGTAGCTCTTCCACTTCTGTTCGACGGTGTAGAGGCAACCTCCGTGGTGCCTGCTTTATGGGTCTGTGATCTCCGGTGTCTACGACGTGCTTTACCCGGTTGCAGTTCCCAATTTGACTCGGGTCCGCGGCGAACACGTCCTGAAATTCGCAGAGCACTTCAGCAAAAAGCCCTTTCTGCCTTTCCGACAAACCTGACGAGCAGCGGGTATACAGCTCCTCCAAATGCTGTGGGACGCCCTTTCCTTTTCTTTCTTTCTGTTTCTCCTTCTCGGCGGTCGGCTCACCACAGCGTATTTCTGGTTGGCCAGGAATGCACAGCACATTCCGGGATAAGTCGATGCTGCAGCGGTGTTTCTTCAAGAATGCCGCTCTCAGGATGCACTTCCCCACCATCTCGACGATGTAGAAATCTTCTATGCTCGAAAGTCCTCCAACGCTGATTTCTAGGCTCTTTTTACCAAACACTTTCATTTTCTCCCCAGTAGTGGAGCGGATGTCGGTCTTCGTCTCATCGAAGTCCCTCGTCGGGTACAATCTCTTCTCCAGAAGGTTGATCGGAGAACCTGTATCTAATATAATTTTACAAAGTTTACCACCGATTTTCCCACGTACGTAAATTTCTTCGGATTGACGCCCAGCCGCCTCCTGCATCGCCGCACTTTTGACGACCGGGGGCCTGTTCTTTACGGTCCGGCGTCTCCCCCTTACGCCGTCCTCTTGGTGTTTCCCTGTTGCCTCGTTGCGGTTACTTGAGTTTGGCCGTCCTTGGCCTTGAAACAATCCTTTTGCAGGTGTCCCGCCTTGCCACAGAGCCAACACTTCGGTATCCTCGGCGAGTTGTCCGGTCGGTCCTCGGATTTCTCAAATCTCCGCTGTTTCACCGGGAACCTTTCTGAAGTGTTAGAAGTTTTAGCCTTTCGTTTTTCTGAGTACCGTTCTCGCGATTCAGCTGCGGGGCCACGGGACACTCTGTCGACGGCCTCGATTTCCAGCGCTCTGGCTACAGCGGTCCTCAGCGACGTAAAACCGCCTAGTCGCAATTCTCGTTGCAGGAAAGAGTTCGACAACGCCGTAACGAATTGAGACGCGGCTAGTTTATCGCGAGTTTCCGTCGGGCAGTCTGCGAACGCGGACTGCGCCAAGCGTTCTATTTTGGCGGCGAGTGAGGTGATACTTTCATCCCTCCGCTGTCTATAACTCTGGAAGAGTACATAATTCAGGTTGGACAGATGTTTCGCCCCGTAGCGGAACTCTAGCGCCGAAACCAGTTCCGCGAAACTTTCGCATTGGGTGGTGGAGAGCGTCGTAAGGACGCTTCTCGCTGCACCCCCGAGAGACGCGACCAAGGCCGTAGCCTTCTTCTGGTCGTCCCAGCCATTCGCACGCGCGATCGTGTCGAACTGAATATTGTACTCCTCCCACGAACCTTTACCATCGAAAATCGTCGGCTTCACCGCGTATCCCAAACTGAGAATGCGGGGCTCCGACGAAGGAGTAGTAACGGGCGCAGCGACGGGGGCAGAGGCTTGCGCCGTCAAAACACAACTCTCACCACTACTTGTAGGGGCCAAAGAAACACTATTTACAGGGACCAAAGGAACACTATTTACAAGGGGTGCCGTCTCTCCTCCCCGAAGCCCCGCGCCGCCACCACCCGAACCGAAACCATTCTGTGAAGAAACGGCTGCGACCTGGATCCGTTCCTCCAGACTTGTCATCCGGGCCTCGAAGGCCGCCTGTGTCCGTCGGTCCTCAGCGTTCTTTTCCCTCCTTCGAGCTTCGTCGTCCCTTCGTTGCTCCTGCATTTGTCCAACGATGCTAAGCTGGAGATTGATAAACAGTTCCTGCAGGGAGGCGTCGCCCGTTGGTCCCGGGGAAGGTCTCGCAGAGGCCGTGGAAGCGCGAGTGGGCATGCCGCTCCGAGCGGGCATCCCACTTCTGACACCATTGTTATATTTTCGGGATGACATAGTAAGGCTTAGAAGTATAACACGAAGGATAACACGTATAACTGGAACACTTTATAATGATAGGATAGTAATATAGGAGTATCTCGATATCGGTCTGCTCGCGATGGCGTTTGATTATCAAGTGACAGCTTGACAGGCGATCGGTCCGATCGCCTTCTTCTCGCTGTCCTCTTGTCTTTGTCGCGAGCACCAGCGGGCCATGGATTCTATCCATCGGGTGCTCGCAACAATATGATCTTCCAGGAGTACTGCGGGGGTTCGCGCGGTAAAGACCTTGACAGATTTCGGAAACAAGACGCAGTAGATTTTGGGGGTTTTTGTAACGGTATGGTTATTAATAGATGTATTTATGTCACGTACGCCAAATGCGTCGTAATTACAATCACGTGTTGATCACGTTTGTACATTTGCGTCGCAGTAACATTTCTAGGGTTTTTGCATGGGGCTTTGAAGCGAAATACTCAACCCATTTGGTGGAGTTTAGGAGGTCGTATAGGAATGGGGTAAACGGTGTATTGACTTCTGTGGTCATAGTAAGGGCGTGAGACGTAGTCTCGATTTGGAAGAGGGTTTTAAGGATGAGGGATTTGTTTAAACGTAGATTTGGAAGGAAGTGGTCATGCCTCATATGGCGAATAGGCGAAGGAGTTTTGTAACGATCATCTCGTGATGGGGATCTCTAAGATACATCATCGAGGTGGCGTTTTGTATAGGTCATCTTGTGTTGGGGACCGCTAAGGTACAACATCAAGGTGATCGGCGATTAGGAATCTGGATTGACCGTTTAGAGATAGGGACCACTAAGGTATATCGTCTAAATGATCGGTTGGGTGAGGGAGTAGGGTATGACTCGAGATTGAAGGTTTTTGGTGGATTGTGGATGGATTTGTGAGGAAGTGGTGTTAAAATACCGCGCGAAAAATAGTGGGACGTCACACCTCCCCCCTTATATGAAGAAATGTGTAATTTCTTAAAACAAGGTAGGTGTGGTTTGAAGTGAGAGAAAAAAAATTTTTTACGAAAATAGCGGGGCATCACACCTCCCCCTTTATATGAAGAAATGCATAATTTCTTAACATAAGGCTCGGGTGTCTTGAAATGAGGATAAAAAAAAATAAAATATACATAGCCTATTTGGCAAATTAAACAAAACATGTAGCCTATTTTGGCGAAAAGAAAAGAAAAGAAGAAAGAGAAAAAAAACAAAAGATATTGCCTATTTGGCGAGAGAGAAAAAACAAAAAGTAAAGCGTATTTTGGCGAAAAGAAAAAAAAACAAAAGATATTGCCTATTTGGCGAAAAGGAAAAAAGAACAAGGAAGGTAAGTGGTGGAGAACGGTATATATATATATATATATATATATATATATATATATATATATATAGGGAACTATTTACAAGGATAATATACAAAATAAGGATAAGATTAATGGAAGGAAGGGGATTTTGGAGGGATTAGTAAGGGGGAAAGGAATATTCCATGTATTGGAATGAGGGATCTTCCAGGATAAACGTGAGGTCGTAACCATTTTGATAATGGTCATCGAACCACCTTAGAAAAGCGGGTGTCAGCTCCGTAAAGTCCGGAATTCGGATGGCTGACCCCGTGTCCAGGATTTCCACGTCACCTGGGTATGGAGGGAGGATGGAGGGAATTAGGGAGGTGGAGGTTTGGGAAGGAGAAGGGTATGGATAGGGAATGGAATGGGAGAGTGGCTCCATTACCCCATTATCTGTGGGAGGGCTATAAAGGGGCCGTGGCGTCGTGGCCTCTTGGAGGTCCTGGGCGTCTTTTGGTGAAGGCGGGGGGGAGTCATCGATGACAATGACCTCCGGGATGTCCGCATCTGCCTCCCTGATGGTCACTGTAGAGGAGATCTTGGGGAGGAGGGGCGATATGCTCCTTCCTTCCTTGACCGTTTCCCGACGCAACCATTTTATATGGTCTAATTTTCTTCTTAGGCCTGCTCCACCATTTTTGGCCTTATTAGGCTTAGGGGCCCTCCTGTGTGGCATGGTTTTGTTCCTAAGAAATGATTGGATTAACACATGTTTTCTATAGTAAATTTAGGGTCAACCGGGATCCTCGCGCAATCGACCAAGGCGCGCCTTATTCGCGTGTATGATTTTTGTCTTGCCCTTCCATGATATTTTTAAATTTTGCGAAGGGATAACTTCTAATATCGTGTGCGGACCGGAGTATTGGTCACCGAATTTCCCTTTCTTCGGTTCTATTAATACGAAGATTGGGTCGCCCGGTTTAAAGGTTTCTTCGTTTATATGCCGATCGTAATACTTCTTGTATCGAAGTTTTGACTGATTTAATTTTTCTGCAGCGGCGGTTTGCAGTTCTTGCACCCTCGTACTCAATTTCGAGAGGTATTGATTATAAGTTTCGTTTTCGAAGTCTTCGGGTACTCTTTTTCGGCTGGGTACCCGGGCTATTTTCCCGAACACTAACTCGTATGGAGTGTAACCAGTGCCTTCATGGACGCTGGTGTTATAAGAGAACGCGGCCAAGTCGGTCCATTCGTCCCAGTCGTCATACTTATTGATATACATTTTTAGGTATTCCGTTAGGACGATGTGCGATCGCTCTAAAGAGCCGTTTGTCTGTGGGTGAAAGGCTGTGGTTCGAAATTGTTCGATTTTGAATTTTTGCGCGATAGCCTTCATGAATTTACTGGTGAAATTTGCTCCTTGGTCGGTGAGAATGGCTCTAGGAGCTCCGAATTGACAGATAAATTTCTTTATGAACGCATCTGCGATTTTTATTGCCGTGGATTGTTTAAGGGGTACGCATACGAAATATTTTGTTAGTAGGTCTTGTATGGTTAATATATAAGTATTTCCCTCTTTAGTGGTAGGTAATGGTCCTACTATATCTAACGCAACTTTGTCAAAGGCTCGTCCAGGCGTATCAGTAAGAATCATTGGTTGTTTGGTTTTGACACGGACGAGTTTCTTCCGTTGACAATCCTCGCATTTTCTGATATAATCTTCCACAGCTTTCTTCATTCCTTTCCAAAAGTAGTTGTATCTAATTCGATTATACGTTTTGGTTACTCCTTTGTGTCCAGCTAATGCAGATGCGTGATTTTCTGTAATAATCTTTTGTCTTTTTGATTCTTCGGGAATTTGAACTATTTGTAAACATATTGTGACCTCGATGTCTTCCTCGTCGATGGTTTCGAGAATGTCCATAATGATATCCTGCCAGGTTAATTGGTCGATATTTGTCGTCTTAGCTATACTGAATGAGTATATTACGAGTTCTTTTATTATGTTTTTAAGGGAAGATAGTGTTTCGCCCCAAATTGTCGTGGTTAGAGGAGTGGTTTGTGTTTCTTTTATGACTAACCCAATGAGAATTCGTCCCTTATTACATGTTACATGGGCCCTACCCAAAGTGAGTTCGTTTACTTTTTCTAACTCTCCAGTTTCTAGCAGTTGTTTGGCTCCATTGTCGCAAGGTTTCCCATCGGCGCTTAAGAAGAAGATAAGCGTTTCTCTTCGTAGAGACAACGGGTCGCGACTGATTATTGGTATTGTTCTAATGTCCCTATCGGGGTCTGCTTCGTATGTTTCTTCTGGAGAATCGTTTACCTCGATTAACGACGATTCAGAGTCAGTTGTTGATTCGTCTGATGCGTTGGATTCTATTTCGGAATCAGGGTCTTCCTGATCCAGTGGTGTTGGAGGTTGAGGAGGTAAATCGGTTTGACATGGAATATTTGATTCCTGTTCTTCTTCTTTTTCCTGGTCCTCCCTTTCGATGCCACGCATGGATTCTGGTGCGTCTATTGGGGAGACATCGGGTGGTATTATTACAGGTGTTGGGGTTTTGCGCACCCTTCGATGTGGTTGGATCCTCGTGGGTTTCGCCCTTGGGCGGTTGTTAGTTTCTTTAGTGATTCGAGGTCTTTTACTAGGCATCCAATCATCATCGGTTTCTTCTCGTGGTCTTATAGGACATGTATTCTTTATAGGAGGATTGCGAGACAGGGCGTCGGCAAGTTTATTGCTTTTCCCTGGTTGATAGCGAATTTCATAATCGTATTCTGCTAACTTTAAGCGCCACCTAACGAGGCGTGACGTTGGGTCTTTTACTCTATGCAACCAGACTAGGGGTTGGTGGTCAGTATATAAAGTAAATTTCTTTCCATATAGATAAGGTCGGAAGTACCTGACACAATAAACAATGGCTAAAAGTTCCTTTTCAATGGTTGCATAGTTTATTTCTGCTTTATTCAGGAGGCGAGAAGCATAAGCGATGGGTAACTCTTTTCCTGCGATATTTTGACTCAATATTCCTCCTATAGCAAACTCGGAAGCGTCGGTGGTAACATGGAATTCTAGGTCAAAATTCGGGTATTGCAGGATAGGTTCTTTCTGTAATGCTAACCTTAAGTGGTCAAAAGCCGTTTTCTGGGACGGTCCCCACTCGAATGTTGTGTCTTTCTTTAATAATTGGGTTAACGGGCGAGCTATATTGGAAAAGTCTGGGATAAACCTCCTATAATATCCGGTTAATCCAAGGAATTGTTTGATTCCTTTTGGTGTACTTGGTGCCGGGTAGTTTCGGACGGCTTCAATTTTTCCCAGATCAGGTTTTACCCCTTGCTCGGTGATTATGTGACCTAAATATGCGACTTCCTTGTGTAGGAATTTACATTTGGAAGGTTGGAGTTTAAGCTTTGCTTCTCTTAGACGCTGAGCGAGTTTTTTAAATTTAATTAAGTGTTCCGTGAGGGAACTCGCATAAAGGACGATATCGTCCAAGTAGACAAACATTTCCGTGCCCTGAAGTCCCGTAAGCGTGTGATCCATTAGGTGTTGGAAAGTTGCTGGTGCATTACATAACCCAAACGGCATTCTGACAAACTCATAATGTCCATGCGGTGTAGAAAAAGCGGTTTTAGGTGCGTCTTCCGGCTTCATAGGGATTTGGTGAAATCCAGAAGCAAGGTCGAATACGGAGAAGTATTTTGCTCCTCCTAATTGGTCTAATATTTCGTTAATATTTGGAAGTGGGTATGCATCAGGAACGGGTTTTTCGTTTAAATCCCTGAAGTCAATTACCATTCTCCACAAGAGTTCCCTGTTGGGTCCTGGTTTTTTGGAGACGATCCAAATAGGTGAATTGTAGGGTGATAACGACGGCTTTATAATTTCGTTTTCTAGTAGGTTCTTTACTTGTTTGTCGATTTCCTTCTTATGTACTGGAGGGAAGCGATATTGTTTGGTATTAACAGGCACTGGGTCCATTGTCTGGATCCCATGTTGGATAGCGTTCGTATGGCCCAACTTCTCATCTGGTAGGTGGAAGAGGTCATGGTATTTACATAAAATTCCTTGGACATGAAGTTTTTCCTCCGGATTCATATGTTCCGTAGAAATTAATTTGAGCACTTGTTCCATTCTTGTTGCGGTTTTTTCGGAAATTATTGATACTTCCTCACCCGACGCCATAGCAAGAGACTCCTGGAATTCTAGGGGAAGGGTTGTTTCGGCATAATGCCCGGGGAATGAGAGCGAGTGTACCTTCGCGGGTACCTCTGAAAGATGGATCAATGGATCCTGGGGAGAAAGGGGCTTGATTTTTGTTAGGGTTGGGATAGGAGTGACGCATTTAGACGTCTTAGTCTCTGTTGGTCGTCTTTGTTTGGGTTCTGGAATCACAATTTCGAATTCTTCCAATTCAACAGTAGGTATAGTGATCGTTGTGTCCATTTCGTTAGAATTTATTATCTGTAAGTAAGCTTTGCCGTCTTGATTACGGACAAGAGCATTACCAGCATGAATCCCAGTGCCTAAATCTAATCTAGGTAAATATCCTTCCTTTACGTCTGAATTTGATACGTTTATAAAAGAAACAGTTTTTGACCTAGCGGGTAGCACGACTTGACCCCTGTTTACAAACGGAATGGAATTTCCGTTGAACTCCAACTGTTTTTTCGAATAATGTATTGAAGCATCTTGTTTCTTAAAGAATTCAGTTCCTAGTATCCCGTGTGGTTTAATAGGGAAATCGTTTTCGACTACGTGGAACGTAACGTCGTTGCCTAATAGGGTTATTTTTATTGTCCCGAGGGTGGAAACGAGGTCCTTAGCAATGCCTCTAAGTTGTACCTGTTTGTTTGCGTCTATATTTTGAGATTGTTTTACGGCGTGAATTTTCAATAAGTTCACTTCAGAACCTGTGTCAATCATTAGTTCCGGAGTTATTTCGAAATCTGGAGATCGGATAATTACGGACGGGGTTTCGCCAACAATATTTAACCACGCGGTGGCGATTCTAGTTTTGGCATTCCTGGTTCCACTTGTGTCGTTATTGGACGCGCTCCTGCCTGGCCCGTTCCACGGTACGCCTCCATAGTTGGCCGTGGGGGCAGAGCGTTTCCCGAGTCTCGTTCCTGGGAGGTTCCAGGGTTTCCTTCATTACGATTGAATATTCGTTTTCTACATTCAGAAATTAAATGCCCCGGCTTTTTGCAGTATGCACATATACGCAATTCCGTAGGTCTTGAGGGAGGAGGTCGGGTTCTGTCCCAGTAAGGGGGCAAAGGGCTAGATGCCTGGTTATTATATCCTGTAACGCGATTTGGAGGATACCTTTCGAAACGTTGTGGAGCGGTATCTTGATTACTTCTGCAGGTCCGTGCATCGTGTCCTGTTTTATTACAGAGTTGGCATGTTAGTTTCGGGGCCTTTTGTTCTGAAAACCTTTGTCGATCCCTGTCGATTTGCTTGTCCACGAGTACAGCCAAATCAAAAGCTTCATCGATCGTTTCGAAGGAATGTTGGAGTAACCTTGTCCTTATGTGGGGTGGAAGACCGTCGACGAACGAATCTATTGTCAGGCGATCTAAGTCTTCGGGGTGATTCCGTGTGAAGTCGCGATAGTAGTCTCTATCCTCTTCCAAGATTGCGAATCGGAGATCTTTAACGCGGGAAATGTATTCTAATACATGTTCGTTTGTTCCTTTGATAATGTTGGCAAGTTCTCCACGGTAGTGGTCAGATGTTTTGGCAGGAGAAAAGATGCGTTTGAGTTGTTTAATTAGGTCGTTTACGGAGTCAAGGACCCTATCCTCAACGGCCAAGCATGCATGGTCTTGCAGCTTGTTTCGTAACAACCTCGCCAGCTGGGGTTCGGCGTGCGAGGGAACCAGAGCTTTAGCCCTATTGCAAGCTCTCGCGAATTGCTCTATGGGTATGTTATGCCCGTTAAAATTTGGGACTGTCTCTATTGCGTCCTTTAATTTTATCTGGGGCGATGGACCCTGGTCCGGCGTTTGATTATGGTTCGGTACTTCCGGAATATTATTACGATTTTTTACCTCAGGAGTTTTATTGAAATTCAATACCGGTTTTCTATCGAAACGGGAGGAACCCGGCGTATCAAAATTATTTGTAATAGGCGGGGGTGCAAGAAGTTTCTCCATCATTAACTCGATATTTCGTATCCCATCGGAAAGGCTTTTAGACGCGGGGTCAATTGATCCGGTGGCTACGTTCGAACGCGTTTTGGTTTCTGGGTTCACTACAAATTTCGTATACAACCTTTCAATTTCGGCTTGTTTTTCGCGTAATGCGTGTAGTTGTTCCATTATTTCGACGGTCGCGATTTCTATAGCGCTATTGGAAGGTCCCGCGTCTTGGTCGCTTACGGCGATATCATCGGTTTCGCCGTACACAGACATGTTTAGTTAGTTAGCCGTTATTTAAATTCAGGTTGTTCTGTCCCGGGAACCAAAAATTATTAACCCGTAATGATTTCTATTTGAAAAGAGGAAATGTTCCGTGCATTCGGCGCAACTATTTAAAGGACGCGTTTGGAATAAGAGTTTTTTGCAACGAGGGCACCTTGGAAATATATTGTTTAATGAATAATAATGTTCCTGAGTGATTTCATTCACTTCAATTGGATCCAGATCAAAGCAGTCTAGGCAAATTTTGTAGCCTCCCGTGGTCGTTGCTACACCGCCCGAAACACAGGTCAGTTCATTAGTGTATGCCAATTGGTTCACAAATTGGCGGTACAGGTTTGATAGATGTTGCAGTTGAAATCTATTACACATACTAGATATTGGGCTATTGTGGCCACCGTATGTTTGAGAATTTACTTCTTTAACCAGTTAACGGATCCCACCGCTGTCACCAAAAATATGTCACGTCCCGGGTGAGGTTTTTGGAACGGTGACTATGGGGAAGGAAAAGATCAGGCGCGAATCTATCATCCAGCACTCTGAAGTTTTTAAGGGAAAACCAGGCGCGAATATTAAATCCGTCACACTGAGGGTTTGAGAGGAGATCAGGCGCGAATCTGTCATCCGGCACACTGAGGGTTCTGAGGGAGGACCAGGCGCGAATATTAAATCCGTCACACTGAGGGATTGAGAGGAGATCAGGCGCGAATCTATCATCCGGCACTCTGGGGGTTCGTAAGGAAAGCCAGGCGTGAATCTGTCATCCAGCACTCTGTGGGTTTTAAGGGAAAGCCAGGCGCGAATCTGTCATCCGGCACACTGAGGGTTCTGAGGGAGGACCAGGCGCGAATATTAAATCCGTCACACTGAGGGTTTGAGAGGAGATCAGGCGCGAATCTATCATCCGGCACACTGTGGGTTCGTAAGGAAAGCCAGGCGTGAATCTGTCATCCAGCACTCTGTGGGTTTTAAGGGAAAGTCAGGCGCGAATCTGTCATCCGGCACACTGAGGGTTCTGAGGGAGGACCAGGCGCGAATATTAAATCCGTCACACTGAGGGTTTGGGAGGAGGTCAGGCGTGAATCTGTCATCCAGCACTCTGAAGGTTTTAAGGAAAAGATCAGGCGCGAATCTATCATCCGTCACACTGTGGATTTAAGAGAAAAGATCAGGCGCGAATCTATCATCCGCCACACTAATCGACCAGGGAAGGTTTTAAAGCGAATTAGTACTTGAGGGGACACCCGTTAGCACTCTTGTTTTGTTTTGGTTTGATAATAGGATTTACCGTTGCATTCGTACAAAAGAAACCACACTTAGTTTTCCTAAGAATTGCACGGTTCATGCAGCAGTGTGTTTGTAAATACTGGGAGAGCTCTCGCGAATCAGCTGTTGCGGCAGCTTGGTTTCGTTGGGAAGCCTTATGACTCGAGGATACACACAATAATTCGAAACATGATTGATAACAAAGCGGTTTATTAGCCTTGTTAGAGCGTTTCTAACAATGCGTGGGAAGATTTTGTATTCACACACGCAACATTTACAATATGAATTATGAATATAAATGGCGATATATATATAATAAGCATAAATGAAAGAATATAGTAATAAGTAAGCAATAAGCATAAATGAAAGAATATAATAATAAGTAAGCGATAAGCATTAATGAAAGAATATGGTAATAAGTAAGCAATAAGCATAAATGAAAGAATATAATAATAAGTAAGCAATAAGCATTAATGAAAGAATATGATAATAAGCTATAAGCGTTGATAAATAATAATATGGTATGGGGTGATATGCACTATAATAATGATATATATATGAGGACTTACAGTGATTGTCGTAAAGCACTGATTTGAATAATTAACACTTGTTTTAATGATACTCCTATCTATTAGACTGTCTGTTGACAAAAGAGCTCTCTGGGCTCTCGATCCTTTGTATTTATATGATCTTCCAGGAGTACTGCGGGGGTACGCGCGGTAAAGACCTTGACAGATTTCGGAAACAAGACGCAGTAGATTTTGGGGGTTTTTGTAACGGTATGGTTATTAATAGATGTGTTTATGTCACGTACGCCAAATGCGTCGTAATTACAATCACGTGTTGATCACGTTTGTACATTTGCGTCGCAGTAACATTTCTAGGGTTTTTGCATGGGGCTTTGAAGCGAAATACTCAACCCATTTGGTGGAGTTTAGGAGGTCGTATAGGAATGGGGTAAACGGTGTATTGACTTCTGTGGTCATAGTAAGGGCGTGAGACGTAGTCTCGATTTGGAAGAGGGTTTTAAGGATGAGGGATTTGTTTAACGTAGATTTGGAAGGGAGTGGTCATGCCTCATATGGCGAATAGGCGAAGGAGTTGTGTAACGATCATCTCGCGATGGGGATCTCTAAGATACATCATCGAGGTGGCGTTTTGTATAGGTCATCTTGTGTTGGGGACCGCTAAGGTACAACATCAAGGTGATCGGCGATTAGGAATCTGGATTGACCGTTTAGAGATAGGGACCACTAAGGTATATCGTCTAAATGATCGGTTGGGTGAGGGAGTAGGGTATGACTCGAGATTGAAGGTTTTTGGTGGATTGTGGATGGATTTGTGAGGAAGTGGTGTTAAAATACCGCGCGAAAAATAGTGGGACGTCACATCGGTATCGAGGATTCTCAGACTAACCGTCTTTTCGATCCTCCGGCCGGTCAGGAAGATGGCCTCTGTTTTTTCCGCCGCCAAGGAGAGGCCGGTTCTAATGAACCAAGCCCGAATCCTCGGCAGAACGGAGTCCATCTGCCTCCTGCTCTGGGAGAGGTCTGCCCCCGAGAACAAAAGGGCGAGGTCATCGGCGTACGCAATCGCGTGCCCCACCCCGCCCCTAGCCAACTCGGTGAGGAGTCCGTCGTACACGAGGTTCCACAGAAGGGGCCCTAAAACAGACCCCTGTGGAACACCCGCATAAATATCACGGACCACGATGCCCTCATAAGAGTGCACCGTGATCCCCCTATTACTAAAATAATCCGCGAGGATTGCCCTGACATAGCGGTCCACACCCCTCCTGTCCAATTCGCGCAGAATGACATCCCAGCGAAGGGTATTAAACGCATTCCGCACGTCGCAGGACAGGAGAATGCAGATTTTCCCGCGGGCCCTGCAGGCCTCCGCAAACCGAGCCACCTCGATTGCAGCCTGAACGGTTCCGACACCGTGGCGGAAGCCAAACTGGCTCGGGTGGAATGGATCCCTGCCGAGCTGGTTCTCCAGGATCTCCTTAAGTGCATGCTCCCATACCTTAGACAAGGCTGGGAGTATGGAGATCGGCCTATAGGCCCTCGGACTTAGGGGGTCCTTCCCCGGATCCTCCACTGCCTCCGGATCAGCCCTGGCCACACAGGCCACGACCTCCGATGGGACTCGGTCGAGTCCCGGGGCCTTCCTAGGCTTGACGCGCGACAGGGCCCTGCCGATCTGCTCAGGGCTCACCTCGGGGATACGCCTCCACTCCGCTGTCAGGGGCCTCATATAGGACCCCCTGGGGGAGGAGAAGGAGGGGGCAGCGCTAAGACGCGCCGGCCCAACCGCCAGTGGTGGGGGGAGGGGAGTCGGAGAGGTGGCGAAGAGGGTGTCAATCACCCTCCCCACCTGCTCACGCGTCATGACCATTTTCGGTCTTCTCCCCCCCAACCTCGCCATAACTATCTTGTATGGCTTCCCCCATGGGTCGTCGTCCACCGTACCGTTGAGTTCCCTCCAGAGGTTCTCCTTGGACCGCCAGATCAGGATCTGGACCATCCGTCTGGCCAAGGAGAATTCCCGCCTAAGTTGTTCTAGGCGGGGGGCGGAAGGATGGAGCTTCCTCCTCTTCCTCTGGAGGGCCCTACGGGCCTTGTGCATGGCACGACGCGCCTCGGCTATCTCAGCCGTCCACCAACGGTTGGGCCTACGCGTACCTCTCTGGAGGGACCTCTTCTTGAGAGTCCCAGCGCAAACCCCCTCCACTAAGCGTTGGAGTCTCTCCGCACGCCCCCCCCCCGGGGGGGGGGGCTCAGTGGGTGGGGGATCAGCCGATGAGGGCGGGGGCTGGAGCGTATCCCGCAAAGCCCAATAACCTCCGAGAATCGATTCGCTAGACACATCCTTCATGGAGTAGGGGGACCAACCGCCATCTGGCGGTCTCCTGGGGGGGGGGGGGGGTCCTGTTTTCCCAGGACATGGAGGACGTATAGATGGTCCGAGGCCGTATAGTACCTAAGTACTTCCGACCTCCGTATCCTCCCCGCCAGGCCCCTATCCATGGACATAACGTCAATACAGGATGTGCCCTTGTTACGGCGAAACGTGATCTTTTCCCGGAGTCTTATTGGGACTAATCCCACCCTCGCGATGAGGGCCATGCACGCATGGCCCCTCCTATCGGCGATCTTACCCCCCCCCCCCCACGCAGGGGACTTGGCATTCAAGTCCCCCGCGAGGATAACCCCTCTACCCGGAATCATGAGCGTGGCTAAAATGCCCTCCAAGTCCTCCAAATACCGGAGGAACTCGGGGCCCTTCCTACTCGGGGCGCAGTAGCAGCTCACCACGATCGTGTTATCCACGATCGCGGTGGCTATTCCTTCGGCAACGACGGGGGGGAAATCTTCCCTTAAACCCGGTTACCCAGATCGCTGCATCCTCAGTGGCATCCCCCATCCATTCAGGTAGTACCCTGTATGGTTCAGAGATAACCACTAGGTCAACCCCCAACTGGCAGGCATTTTGCACTAGTAAATCCTGGGCAAACCTGCACCTGTTGAGGTTAATTTGCAGGACCCGGAGCATTAACCGGGCTTAATCGATCTAGGCCCCCCCGCAGCCGTTTGTCGCTTGATCGCCGGACAGGCAAGCGACGCAGTAACATGCGCCGCTCTGGGTCCGGCGATTCCCACCGCCGAGCAAATCAAACACCTCGCCACGCCCTTGCATTCAGCAATGGCGTGGTCCGAGGCACCGCACCTCCTACACAGCTCCTTACCCCGCTGCACCGTGGTGCATGTCGCCGCCAGATGCCCCAGCTGATGACAGGCAAAACACCTGATCGTCTTCACCAAGGGCCTGGCGCGCACCACGGTCAGGCCCGTTCTAAAACGAACGGGGTCTGCGCCCTTCGGGAGGAGGGAGGTGGGAACCTCCACCACCGCCGTTTGCGTCCCACTCGGAAGTGCTCTGAGCGAGCGGACCCAAATCCTCGCCTCCTCGACCTTCAATGCCGCAGCGAGGTCCCTGATCAAGGTCGGGGGGTCGACCATCGGGTCGACGTCCCTGACCTCCAACGCCGTCCGGTCCTGGAGGGGGGTACAGGCCACCTTGCCCGCTGTGGCTGCTACCAACGCCGCGGAGACCTCCGCGACACTAGACTTAGCCTCCAGCTCCAACAGGACGTGACCAAGGCGGGTGCGTTTTACGGCCTTGACCTATGTCAATGCCGCCCGCCCCAAGGTCACGGTAGTCCTATATGTTTCGATATATGTACCCCCCTCCGGCACCCTGATCAAGACCGCCTCCGGGCGGGTCCTAGGGGGCCTCCTCCTCTTTGTATTCACCTTCCCCTTCCCCTTCTGGGGTTGGGGTTGGGCCTTGGGGGCCTGCGAGGCCTGGGGTGTCCGCGGCGTCCCTTCCTTCAAGGGAGGGGGGGGGGGGGGCCGACAGCCCCTTCCCAGGGATCCCTTTCCCAGGTGAAGGGCGGGGAGTACTCCCAAGGGGGTTCCCCACCGCGATAGACGTGGGGCCTGATTAATTAGACCCCCAAGGGTTTTTTGGGGGGCCCGCCTAGCGCTGCCCCTCCCCTTCCTCCTCACCTCCTCGAAGGGTTCCTCCGAATGAGGATCACCCGCCGGAGGAGACGCCACTAAAGTACCCGGGGGAGCCTTACCTCCCCCTCCCCCTGAAGGGGAACCGTACGAGGGGCATTCCCCCCCCCCCCCACACACTAGGGCCTGTCTGGGCGCTGCCCTTCGGGACCTCCGAGGCCGCGGCCTCCGCGAAGAGACGCCTTTTTGAGGCGGTCTCCTTGTCGTCCTCCGCCGGAGACGTTCGGGCCCTTTTTGCCTTATTTGAGGCCTTCGGAGACTTGTTCTTCCTTCCCCCCTTCCCCTGGCCCGCGGCCACCTGCATGTCGGAAGAAACCCTCTCCGAGTTCTGGCACCCCACCTCCGCCGTCTTAGGCGGGGGTTTCGCTACCGTGACCACGAGGGGTTTCATCCCCCTGAGAGGGTTCCCCGAGGACCGCGCCCTCCACAAGACAATATCCTGGCACGCAAGTGCCTGGATATCATTTCCGGAGGCCACCTCGCACGCACCGGCTATACCCCTTGCCATGGAGAGGACCGTGCCCCCGGATAGGGCAGTGCCTCCCGTAACCGCGGCGGTCAGGGCCGCACAGGTCTCATTGAGACCCTTTAGGGCCGTCGCGACCTCCGCCAGCAGCCTAGCGGTCTTCACGCCGGTAGGCTCCCTCTCGACCCGAGTGCCCTCCCCCCTAGGTGGGGGTGGGGGGGGGGGGGTCGAGATCAAAAATCCAGATATGGGCCCCTCCCTCCTTCTCTCCAGTCTTGAAGTTGAACTCCCTCGCGGTCTGGGCTTCACACTCCCGGGGAGCTTTACCCGCGTCACCTGACCGGTAGGTAAAGAAGGTAACACCCTCTCCTTCTCCCTGCACCCTCTCCTTCTCCTTCTCCTGGTTATGTGGAGGGGGAACATTCGGCGGGGTACGGGCCAGCGTCCGGCCTCTCTGGATCCCCACCTGACCTTGGGGGGAGGGAGTCTCCGGGATGATCTCCCCGCTTGGGCCGGGTGAGCACCGCTTCAACCGCTCCAACTGCCGGCCGAAGAATTCCCCCAGGATCCCCGGTTTACCTCCCTGTTTGGACGTTGAGGGGGTTTCTGCCCCCCCCCCCCCCCCAACCTCTCCCTTGGCCGTGATCTTTTGCCGGGCCCTCAAACGCCCGGCTAGGGGGTTAACGTGGCCCTCCTCCTCGTCTACGCGGTCCCCCAAAACCTCTACAGAACCCGGGTTCTTGGTCCCTCCAGTTATCAGCTCGTCATCCATGTTCCTGCAGGTTTTTGGGGTAGCTGTTGCTTTTTGCAAGGAGTGTACTGGCGCCGAGGCGCCTTCCTTGCTGACACCGGCCCGCTGCCTCAGCACGGTGTCATCGGGCTTATGTTGTCGTACTCCCTCCTCGCTGCCGACGGGGCGAGAGAGGGAGGCTGGTCCTATACCAGCAATCGCCTGGGTTGCATCCGAGGCCGGGCGATTGTCTGTCATATTTCCATGTAAACGTCTTAAGGGCGACGGCCCTACCGCCCAGCGGATTTCCTCCCTACGTACAGCCCCGTTGTAATGGGTGCGTCCCTTATCGGCATGTAGCCGAGGGACCCGTTCGGGCGTGGGTCCAAAAGGGGTGCCCAGGGCCCCCAACACCGCCCCCCAGATCCCGATGTATATGATCGGGGCACCCTTTCCCGGAGGGCCCCACCCGTCCCCGCGCCTAAACGCGTGGGAGGGGGAGGGAACCACCGGAGAGAAAGCCGACGTTCCCCGCCCCCCCCCCGTCCACCACTAATCCCAAGAAGTTATGATGTTTGAAGGAACATCCCTGGCCCAAGCCGGGGACCACACGGGGGAAACCACGGGATGTCACCTAGGGTGGACAAGTGGGGGCCGCAGAGGTAAACCCAATCGGCTCCCCTCAATATCTTTTTCTCCGGTGCTACCGCGAGGCGAGGGGTAGCGTCGGTACCACCCAGACGCCCCTACCCTCGCGCCCTAAGGCCCTACTACCCAGTAGGCTCATGAGCGGTCACCTCTCTAAATCCAGGTAGGAACCCTGGGCACAGGTTGGTCGACCCTTAGCCAGGAAGGTGGCATCCCCCATCCGGTCGCATGGAGGTGAACAAGTCACCCCGGACGCTCCCGAAGGGGAACATAGCCTCCTTCCCAGAGCCCCCTCACCACGCTCAAGGTGGTCGACCCTGGGGGGAGAGACACTACCGTGTCTCTTGATAAATAAAACACCTGGATTATTGCTCCGTTTCTGATATTTAGAGGACTTCAGTACTACATTAATATAAACATTTAAAAGGTAAACGGGAAACCGAAAGGCCGGTAGAGGGAGACTGTAGCCGGGAGGCCGGTGCGGTGTTGCCATTTTACCTTCAGCACGGCTAGAGTCGGCTGTGCCGAGACTCGTTTCGGGCTACAAGCATGACCGCCACGAACGGGCAATTCGATTTCGGGTCGGTTCGGCAAAACTCGGACGCGATCGGCTCGAAAGTCAGCTATTAAGAAGGGATCGAGACGGAATCGGGGATTTGTGTTGTCGGTCGGTCGCGTCCGAGTTTTGCCGAGCCGACCTGAAATCTAATTGCCCGCTCACGGCGGGAATGCTTGTAGCCCGAAACGAGTCTCGGGATCCCGAGAACATCGGGATCTCGAGCAATACGAAAGTATCGGGACCCCGCCCGATCCCGCCCGAAATTCTCCGGCCCGTCCCGAGCCCGAAACGTCGGATACCCGCACACCCCTGGTAGTCGGGTCACACACTGCACAAATGATACAGGGTGATTTTGGAGCAACGCCTGTCGAAGGATGCGGCCTGGTACCCCGTGCCAAGGACAACCCCCCCCCCCGCAGTGTCTCACCGAATTTTATGGTTTTTTCCGGAAAAAGGTATGAATCCTGGGCCGAACGTAGCGAATTGAGGTCGACTCCCCGCAGTCGAGGGTGGAATTTAGAGACGCGGCCGCGTCTCGACTGTTGTAACCCAACCGACACCCAGCGTAACGACATCGCGACACATTCCGATTGCTCCAATCGAACAGTCGAAATCCGGCACACCTGCGTAAGGGTTTTCGGAAGCATACCGAGAACCGTCAGCTTATGGTGAAACACCCAAAATCGGGCCAAATACGGAGACCCCGCTGGCCCCCGCTTCGCCCCGATCAAAGTATAAGAACCATGTACGAGCGAGGCGAGCTCAGACTTGTTATAGACTCTATACGAGACTCACGCGGATTGTCACAGTGTCCATGTAACCCAGATCGGGATAGAATAAATCTTGTTTAACCTACGGTGAGTTCCAACTCTTTAACCGGCCAAGGATCCTACTACCCTCGGTTTATAACCGAGTATATCCGTCCCGGCATCCTCACCCGAGTATTCGGAGCCCGTCGGACGACAACAGCGTAGGACGACCTAGGAACACCGCGAGATTCTCAGGGAGAATCTCGACCCAGGCGCTTTCCACAACAAAATTGGTGGCAGCGGTGGGATTCAGCCAACGTAGGGAACAAGAACCGAACCGACTGGGACACCAGGACAATAGCGGAGACAACGACCCACCTAAAAGGAGGGTAACGCACTCCACACTGCTGACATCCGTCTACAGAGGACGCCTGCAGGAAATTCCACGGCCGACATCGAGACGACCATGCATCGCCTGCTCTACGTGCTGTAAGTGCGAAATACCACACTCAGCAAAAACCGCGAGCCGAGCCCCGCCGTTCTCATGCGCCGCGTAAAGTCCGTAGAAGCGTATATCGATCGAAATCTAGATTTAACCGAACGGGTAGAGCGTCCCACATCTAGAGCACTTAGCCGGAACAACCCGCATAGGGTCCGACGACCGTGTCCGCGAAAGTCAGAGGACGACCCTCTCCTTTTCGCCCTCGACACACTCCGTAAATCCGAAGCCCGTGCGCGACAAGCTCTCGAACAGCAATCTACCAGCGACCACTTCCCTCTGGAAGCGATCCAGTCCGTATGAACTAATACAGGACCCGTAGTGTCCGAGCGACAATTCCCGTTCGACGAACTAGATTTTAGCTTACTCTCGCGTGCTGAACCAGCAACCCAAAATCAACTAACAGAGCTAGGAAGCCCGAGTAACCCCTGGGAAAGCACCCTATTAGACGAGACCGATTTACAAGACGTAGACATGTCCGTCACCCCGGCGGTACCCGCACGCGATACGGTCGCAGCAAGCGTCGCGATCCTGGCCGACAAAATAGCGGCAATGGATCGGTCCCTCTCCCAACTAACAGCGAAAATGACCTCCTTTGACGGGAGAGCCACATCAACAGACGCCAAACTAGAAAGTCTGAAGGAAACGGTAGAAGCAGCACTAGACCCACACCACGATACATTGGATCAAGACGTAAACCAAGGGCAAGCGGCAGCGACTCCGTCCCCCGCCCCTGACCCTCCGGCAGCAACTAGGACCGCGGTCCGCTTTAGGGACGACGCCGTACCTAGACGTGCAAGCCTGTTCGTACCCCCTGTATCGGACAGAGACCCTAATCGACGCACGCCGTTACCGAAGGCGACAGCAGCCTCCGAAAGAGCCTTAAAAGGCGTTCCGAAGTTCGACGGAACAAAGCCCGACGAACTAACCTCCTTCCTCAATCATTGCCATTACGCGATGACATCCTACGGCGAAGTCGGGGATGAACCCGCCATACTACGCGGTATCATCTTAACGCGATTCACGGGTCCGGCCCTTGCAGAAGTAGGCACGCGAAAGATACAGACGTACGAAGAATTAGAAGACTTACTAACCGCGTTGTACAAACCGGCGAGGACAGGCACGACCATCGTGTCAGAATTACTCCAATGTAGGCAAGGGACTCACGAGGACGCACATACATTCGGAAACCGTGTGGCCACTTTAGTCAACGAACAAGTGGCAGTAACCACCGCAGGCGGAGGCAATCCGATAGCCCGAGGAGGCGCTATCGAAGCAATCAAGCAACAGGGTCATCATGTGTTTCAAGAAGGGCTTCGCAACGAACTAAAGGTTTTAGTCAAATCGCGAAGGGCGGCCGATCTCCCCGAAGCCGTCGCGATAGCAGTAGAAGAAGAACGGACCACTCGCAAACGAGTCGTCACCTCCTCTGGGGCACGCACTGCAAGCAGTACGGCGACCTCGAGTACCACGACGAGTAAATATTGCCGCAATTGCAAACGATCAGGGCATAGTACTAGGGATTGCTGGAAGGACCAGCCTAGACATAACCCGCGAAGAAGTTTTCCTGCACCCGAATATAATCGGAGAATACAACCCATAATGGCAAACGACGCAAGATGGGCAGCGCCCTTACGAGAAGCGGAGGGTCACCGACCGACCTCCGAGACTAGGCCGTCGACGCGATATGCAAACGCTGACCAAACGCATTCCGCAGCTCGAGACAATTACGAGCGCGCCGGACTACCGACACGAAATGCACCTGCCCGAAAGCAAACGCGAAAAATTCGAGTGATTAGAATAAGCTCACTCACAACAAAGAGATTCATATCGGACAGGGTAAAAGTCGACATAAAGGAAACTATACGGAGAAATACAACCATGATAATAGATAACGGAGCAGAAGTATCATTGATCGCCAGGAAAGCCCTACCGCCCAATATACTCATGGAGCCCAGTGAAGTGTTACTCACTTCGTTTACAGGGGATAGGGCACACACGTTAGGGAAAATAGACGCCACCTTCTACATCAATGGAAAGGAAATAAGGCACCCTTTACACGTAGTAGAAACCGACACACTAGAAGAAGCAGATGGACTCCTAGGGCTAGATTTCCTCAAGACCGTTAGGATCGCAATAGACTACCACACTCAGAACGTGCTAGTAAGAGGGAAACATTGGCAACCGTTAACCCAGGCCACGGAAGTAACCATACCCGCACGCTCCCAGAAAATATGTCTGATACTAACAAGTAGCCTGCGAGAAGGAATTATAGAAAAACGGCAGTTAAGAGAAGGAGTATACCTAGGAGAAAGGTTAACCAAACCAGAAAAGGGACAATGCATAGCCTGCATCATGAATACGACAGACGAAGAAAAAAGAGTAGTCATACCACGAGTCACATTAACTGACGTGCCAAGTCGCGATATCGCACCAGCCAACGATAGCGCCGCGGCCGTCCGAGCGTTGACCGCGCACGAGTCGCTGACCATGCGTTTCAATCGAGTCATGGAACAGGTGAACTGCGAACACCTGAATTCCGAAGAAAGAGAATCTATAAACGAAATCTGTAGGGAATACCACGATATGTTCCACTTACCAGGAGACAAACTGACCACAGCTACAGTAACTACACATAGGATCCCGATAAAAGGAGATACCTTACCCTGCAATGTTAAACCATACAGGTTACCTGAAACGCATAAGCGAGAAGTCAAGAAACAGGTAGATCAAATGTTAGAGGATGGAATAATACAACACAGCTCTAGCCCGTGGAACGCACCATTATTAGTAGTGCCCAAAAAACCCGACGCTGCGGGAAATATCAAGTACCGAGTAGTAGTGGACTACCGTAAAATCAACGACGCCACCATAGGCGACTCATTCCCTCTACCCAATATCACGGATATCCTTGATCAATTGGGGAAGGCACAATACTTCACAACCCTTGACCTGGCCTCGGGATATCATCAGATACCGATGGACGAACAGGATAAGGGCAAGACGGCTTTCTCTACGCCACAGGGCCACTACGAATTCAATCGTATGCCCTTCGGACTGAAGAACGCACCCGCTACGTTCCAGCGAGCCATGAACACCGCGCTAGTAGGACTGCAAGGGATAGATTGCTTCGTCTATCTCGACGACATTGTCATCCACGGAGCGACCCTAAAGGAACATAATACGCGATTACGGAAGGTCCTAGACACCTTACGCCGGTACAATCTGAAATTGCAACCAGGAAAATGTGCGTTCCTGCGAAAAGAAGTAGGATTTCTAGGCCACATAATTACGCCAGACGGGATCAAACCGAATCCCGAAAAGACGGAAGCTGTAAGAGAATTTCCCGTCCCAACCAAGTTAAAGGAATTACAAGCATTCCTAGGACTAGCAGGATACTATCGTAGATTTATTCCGAAGTACTCCAAAATAGCTAAGCCACTATCAAGCATCACGAGCAATAAGGTGGAATTCAAGTGGTCAGCAGAACAGCAAAATGCATTCGAGACACTAAAGGAGTCCCTGACGACAGCACCACTCCTAATCTACCCAGATTTTACAAAGGAATTCATCGTGACCACCGACGCCTCAGACGTAGCAATTGGCGCAATATTATCCCAAGGAAAAATAGGCGAAGACAAGCCGATAGCCTACGCAAGCAGAGTATTAAATAAAGCCGAAAGAAACTATAGTACGACCGAGAAGGAGTTACTAGCCATAGTGTGGGCAGTAAAACATTTCCGGCCCTATGTATACGGCACTACGTTCAAAGTGGTAACAGACCATAAAGCCCTAGTATGGTTATTTAAAGTACAGGATCCAGGATCCAGATTAACTAGATGGAGAATACAACTAGCCGAATACGACTACCAAATCATACATAAAGCAGGAAAGAGCAACACAAACGCAGACGCTCTCAGCAGGAATGTGCATGCACTGCAAGCCGCCACGGAGCGATGCCTGACAAACCTTTCGACGGGCGACGCACTGATCGAGGTCACTGAGCAGAAGGACAAGCAGCAAATATTATATGAATACCACTTAGCACCTTTAGGAGGGCACCAAGGCATACAGCGTACTACGCAGCGAATTAAACAGAATTATCGATGGCAAGGGATGGACAAAGACATCGAAGAATACATACAGAAATGCAGCTTATGTCAAAAAAATAAAGCGAGCAGAAAGATTAAAGCGCCGATGGAAATCACGGACACACCTCGAGAACCCTTCGAGAAAGCAGCTCTGGACATCGTAGGACCCCTCCCTGAAACGGAACAAGGAAATACATGCATTCTAACGTTCCAGGTTCACCTTACCAAGTTCAGTAAGGCGATCCCGCTTCCTAACCAGGAAGCCAGAACGGTCGCAAAAGCATTCGTCACCCGGATAGTGTGCGAGTACGGAATACCCGAGAAAATACTCACCGATCAAGGGACGAATTTCTTAAGCGACGTGTTCAAGAACGTTTGTAAATTGCTAAGGATTAGCAAAATACAAACGACCGCGTATCACCCCGAGTCAAACGGCGCGTTAGAACGATCGCACCGAACCCTCGTAGAGTATCTACGTCACTATACGGACCACGATCAGACGGACTAGGATGAGTGGCTACCATACGCGATGTTCACCTATAATACAACCCCCCATACGGCGACCGGCTATACGCCCTATGAACTAATTTTCGGCAAAACCGCGGAACTACCTACCGCGTTAAGGATACCTCCCAGACCGACGTATAATTACGAAGATTACGCACAAGAAAGCCGAGAAAGACTACGAGCTGCACATAAAGTCGCTCGAGAAAAGCTACAAAACGCGAAGGAGAAATCGAAGAAAGAATACGATAAAAAAACTCGCGAGGTAGAATTTAAACCCGGAGACAAGGTCCTATTATTTGACGAATCCGTGCGTCGCGGAATATCAAAGAAACTAGATAGTAAATGTATAGGCCCCTACGCCGTACTCCAGCAAAATTCGCGAGTCAACTACACGATTCAAAAGGGAAAGAAAACCCTACTTACACACGCAAATAGGCTAAAACATTTTATTGAATAGCCGCGATAAAGACCGACCCGCGAAACAATTAAAAGTTACGTAGAAACAACATAAGGGCAACGAAGAAACCTTAAATACTAGGGGAGACCGGGGATAGTTTGGACACGGGGATACATTGGACAGTTTGAAAATAGCCTCCATAGTGTCATGATGATTGCAATTGTTTTTGTAGTTTGTGCTTATGTTTACACCAAATCAACTGATATTCAATATGGCGTGTTGCATTCACGAATGACAAGGTAAGTCACACTTTTCAATTCTTGTATGTTACTGTATAATATTTTCATCTACTTTTTGTTGTGATTCGGATACTTCATTATGGAAAAATTTTATTGTAACTTTTTTGAGGCATTGCTGAATGTGTTTAGAATAAAGTAATGCTATGCAAAAATCAAAGTATCCTTTTAGAGGAACGGCACGAATAATTTTGTTTTGATATGATATGAGGGATTACATTGGACAGATTTGGGGATACATTGGACAGCTTGCCAAGTCTGTCCAATGTATCCCCAAGTCTGTCCAATGTAATCCCTATTTTACTTTGTTTACAAATATTTAAAATTAATGGTGAAGTATTGTCTTCGGCTTCTTTGTAGATGGGTCGAACGTATAAAAAACGCACAGAAAGGCAATTAGAAGGAGGGGATACAAAAGCTGCAGTCCAGGACGTAATCCAAAGGGGGGTGTCATTGCGTGCTGCGGCGGCCCAACACGGAGTGAAGAAGTCCCGATTGGGATACCTAGTTACAAAGGCCAAAGAGTGTGGCCTTGACAATATGATATACAACAGTAACTTCAAAAATAGGCAAGTCATTTCGGACACAATGGAGAAGTCGCTTGCTGAATACCTTCTGAAGTGTTCTAGCATGTTTTACGGACTAACACCAAAAATGACCAGAAAATTAGCGTACCAGTACGCCAAACAGAATGCCATACGAGTGCCACCTACTTGGGATGAGAGGGAAGAAGCTGGCGAAGACTGGTTCTCAGCTTTTATGAAAAGACAACCTAGTCTTTCTTTACGCTTACCGGAAGCGACAAGTTTGGCGAGAATGACTGCATTCAACAGGCACACTGTGAGCGTATTCTTCGCTAAACTCGAAGAAGTATTGAAGAGGCACAGCTTCCGCCCACATCAGATATTCAGTTTAGATGAAACTGGTGTGACCACAGTTCCTCAGACCGAAAAAGTAATTGAGCAGAAGGGCCGCAAACAGGTGGGACAGGTCACGTCTCGGGACCGTGGGGAGCTAGTTACACAGGTGGGGATAATTTGCACTAATGGCAATGCACTGCCACCAGTGTGGGTTTTTCCTCGGGTGCGTTTCGATGAAAGCCGCATGATGTCTGGGACTGCAGTTGGTGCTCTTGGCCTAGTGCATAAATCGGGCTGGATGACATCAGAAAACTTTACAAAAGTCCTTGAGTTTTTTAAAGGCAGTGTGCGGTGTAGTAAGGAAAGCCCTGTACTCCTGATAATGGATAATCATGAATCACATTTGAGTGTTGAGGGTTTAGACTTTTGTAAAGAAAATGGGATTGTCGTGCTGACACTCCCACCGCACACATCCAACAAGCTACAGCTATTGGATCGTTGTGTATTTGGTCCATTTAAAAAATTCTTCACCTCAGCTGTCAACTCTTGGATGAGCCTCAACCCAAACATGACACTTAACATTTATGCACTCCCAAAATTGTGCAGTTCTGCCTGGGATCGAGGAGCAACGCCAGAAAATGTTAAATCTGGTTTTAGGGCTGCAGGCATTGTACCCTTCGACAGGAACATCTTCTCTGATAAGGACTTCTTATCTTCTGCAGTGTCAGATCGTCCCCTCCCGACGTGTAAGCCCAATGATGAAGCTATCACCCAAGCAGCCGACAAAAGTCCCTTGATTGCTGAAACAAGCACTTCGGCGATTTCTGGAACAAGCTGTGCGGCGATAGATGCTCTCTCGCCAGAAGATATAAGGCCCCTTCCAAAGGGAACTCCTAGGCAACAGTCCACCCGTGGCCGGAAACGTGGTCGATGCATGATTGCTACCGACACTCCCGAGAAGATGGAGCTGATGAAGAAGAGAGGCGGTCCCATTCCCAAGAGACAAGTTCTTATGTCGTCATCTTCCAGTGAAGATGACAATGACGAATGTGAAAAGTCAGGGAATTCCCTGTTCTGTTCGTCACAGTCTTCCGAAGGTGATAAAAGTAAAAATGAAGTGAACGAGGCAGATTTCGTGGTAGTAAAATTTCCTAAAAAAATATTAGTGCACTACATCGGTAATGTAGTGAGAGTAATCCAACCGGCGATCCAATACGAAATTAAATTTCTTCGACGGCGAGGAACGGCTTTTATTTATCCCACAAAAGAAGATAAGGCAGTTGTCGCATTTAAAGACATTTGCCAAAAAGTTCCCCTGTTATCGGTCAGGAGAGGACAGCATTATTTCGAAGCAAAAAGAATAAAAAAGTTCCTAAACCTATGTTAGATGTGGTGCATTTTATATTGTAACCCAGTTGGGGCCAGTTGACCCATTAAGGAACCCGAGCCAAGGAAAACACCATGGAGGTCGGGCTCCTTAATGGCCCAACAGGCTATTTGTGATTTTAAATAAATTATATATTCATTGGATTATTCATTATCATTTCTTTCCATCTGTCCAAACTATCCCCGTGCTTTGTCCAATGTAACCCCACCAATGGGGATACTTTGGACAATATGCATCTCTGAAATTTTTTCATCTCAAAGTAATACTAGGGAATGTGAGGCCCGTTTCTCAGGTTCAAATGAATAGCGCACATTCTGAGCTATCGAATGGTGTACAATTTATAGCCATAAGGCATCTTACCGGCCCGCTGAAGACTATTAATAAAAAATTGTCCAACCTATCCCCGGTCTCCCCTACAGGCAGGAGCAGGAAACGGAATTGAAATGACAATAAAGCATAACGAAAACATATTAGCGGAACAGACTAGAACGCTACGTGTGCAGATCGAGACGACCTTCGCTCACCAGACGCAAAGAGCTGACTTGACAGATCATTTTACGACTTTAAATGCCCTAGTGACCGACCTGACTCAGGACGTAGACGACGTGTTACAATACTACACCGGCCTTAAAGGAGGCATTATCAGCACAAACGTAATCGCGAGCGCACAGGTCACTAAACTATTACAGACCGCCGTGCAACACCTCCCGAACGGACTCACGTTCCCAATTGCGCCAAACCTAGAAAACACGAATGTGATCGAAAAACTGTCATCGGTCACCGCGTATTTCGGTAGGTATACGTTAATAGCAGTAATAACCGTACCGCTAATTTCCTCCCAAACGTTCACAGTGATCGAGGCAACCCCAGCTCCGATCCACACACACGACAATACATACGCGTTACTAGTCGTAAGAACACCGATACTCGTCATCGACGCGAACAATAATCAGTACGTGCTCACTGATCATGCCGAATTAGAAGGATGTAAACGAGTAGCCGCGCAATACTACTGCGAACAGCCAATGATAGCGCATAATATAAATAGCGATCTCGAGTGCGAAGCAAGCCTGTGGCTGCAACCCTCGGACGAATTCCCACAAAACTGCGAAATAAAACTGTTTGCGATTCGAGCAGTAGTTCCTCCCTCCACCGCTCTCATCTCACCGCAGCACCTCACGGGCAGCGGAGCACGACGGCAGATCTACAATCGATCACCGAATCAGATCTGGCCGCCGGTGCTATCACCCAATCGGACCAGTCGTCCGCGCGATCACCCAATCAAAGCTCGCTTCCGCTTGGCGCGTCTTCCAGAAGCTTCTGGAAGACACCAAGGCGGAAGCGAGTTTCGGGCCATTGTTCACTCTTGTTCGTAACGTACTCAGAATCGGAAGCATCGCGCACATGCTCATTGTTCTGTACAAACGCGCATTTTCTCAGCTTTTCTCACGCTCACCACATCGGTATCAAGCTCATCCGTCGCTCATCCTTGTATTTGAATAAACGACGCGCTATATTTTAACAGTCACCGTGCTTTGAATCGACTCCACCAACCTAACCTAAATTTCCCGGCTCGCGAATAACATCCAATCGCGAACAAAAACACATCGCAGTAAACCACACAATGTGGATAGGCACCTCGCGCGCGGACACATGGATCTTCGCAGCGCGTCAACCGGAGACGCTGACTATCCAATAGCGGCCTTTACACGGACGTTCTTGCGTGGCACTTTTGCGCGCCACACGCCAGCGCGGCACGCATTTGGCGTGGCGTGCCGGAACGTCGGAAGGAGCGCGCTCCTTCTCGCAGGCCAGAAGATCGTACCCGTCACTACTTAGAGACAGGGAGTTCGGGCTCCCATTTCTACGTCGACTCCACATGCTTTTTCCAGGAACCAGCGCAGTCTTGTATTGTGTACTACCTGTTCCATGTATATTATCGATCTGCGAAACGATCGGCAAGACACGATCGCGATATACGTAGGTTTGCGAAAAGTATACGAATTCCTCGATATATGTACCTGGCTTATAGAGGATATCATAAATGCTGTTACTATAGGGCACACTGAAACATCTGTTTTTACGAAGCTACATTTGGTTTGCCTGAAGGTGCTATAGATTATGGAAATGGTTTATTACTCGGTTATAACGACTGTATTGCGATCTGCATTCTCCTTGCGGACGAAAAGTTTCCACCTCATCGGACGTTCTTGCTAGCATCTTGTGCGTGGTTAGAAGTGTGGCGCGCCGAAATTCCACGTTCTTGCGTGCGAGTAGAACCGTTGTCAGGCGTGTCGCGTCCAAAAGTGTGGCGCGCAAGAATTTTCGCCGCAAGCAAACCTCGACTCAAGAGGCAACCCTACCGATAAGCCGTGCCTCGATGGGTTTCAAGGACTTCGACCCTCGAGGCCAGGGGGGCCTTACAATGTTGCCCCTTAAGAAGTGACGAATTAAAAATTCTACATTTTTCATCGGATCTTGGCCAAAGTGGTGTGAATCGTTTCCTTATTATTAAGAATAATTAATGTGCCTAAATTCTTTTCTTTATACGCCCCTGGGACTGACTGCGCCCTAGTAGTACGATCCTGTTATCCGTGCGTGCCGCTGCGCGACACTCACGCGACGTTAGTCAGTTGGCAATATTTACCTTCCTTCGACAACACGTGTACATATCTTTCCTACTTTTCTATTAATAAAGCTTTTCTTTTCCTTGTGTAAACTACGCTCTGCTCATTAGGTTATGGGCCCAGGTGCGATACTATTGCGCGTAGTTTATCCTGGTGTGTGAAAAGCTAGCTCGCGAACGAAAAATTGACTTTTTGAACGGTTTGTGTAACCAGTGTCGTCGCGAGTGGTTCGGGTAAAGTCGAACAATGGCTGATAAAGTAGATGTAGCGTCGATAAACAAATTCGACGGTAAAAATTATCCGCAGTGGCGTTTCCAAATGGTATGCGCGTTGAAAGCAAAAGGTGTTTTTGATATTACGTGCGGGATTGAAAAACGACCTACTGCTACAGAGACAAACGCTGCGACACGTGCGAAATGGTCGAAAGATGATGCAATCGCCATGTTTACTCTCACGGCGGGAATGGAAATTTCGCAAATTACTTTGGTCGAGAGCTGTGAATCGTCGAAGGCAATACTCGACAAGTTGGACTCTGTATATCAACAAAGGTCAGAATTTAATAAAATGATGATTCTTGATCGTTTTCATCAGGTAAAAATGAATTCAAACGAGTCAATCGCGCAACACGTGGCAAAGGTCGAAAATTTAGCTCGACAGGTAAAGGAGTCTGGTGAGTCCTTGAGTGACATTGCCATCATTACAAAAATACTCAGTACCTTGCCAACCAAGTATCGAAGTTTTCGTCAGGCATGGTTATCCTTGGCGGAAGAGAAACAAACATTGCCAAGCCTCACGGCGCGGCTTCTCGATGAAGAAGCTAGTTTGACCTCAACTGAAGAGCAAGAATCGGCATTTCTGGCCTCGTCGAACCAAAAGTGTGATACCAAGACTAAATCCAAAAGTGATTTTAAGTTCGGATCAAGAAAGGTTGATGTTCGGAAGGTAACCTGCTATAAATGTCACAAAAAGGGACATTTTGCTCGCAGCTGCCGCAGCGTTGGAAAAGATGACGGTGATCAAAAGACTAGGAAGGACAACCGATCGGCTTTCACTGTGGAGCACAGTAGGATTCTGCATGCGATTCCAGAGAAAAGTGAAGACAAATGGATAATGGACAGCGGAGCGTCTGCACATATGTCTCATCGTCGTGAGTATTTCAGTGAATTCAAGGAGATCGACGAATATGACGATGTCACTGTGGCCAATAAACAAGGGCTACCAATAAAGGGTATCGGTACTGTCAAAATTGAGAAATTCATCGATGGAGACTGGTATGAGTCAATTATTACAAACGTCTTATATATTCCAGATCTCAGTAGAAATTTGTTCTCCGAAGGAGTTTTGGCAAAAAATGGTTTGAAGATAATAAAAGTAAATGACTCCGCTGAAGTGTTTGATGGACACAAACTAGTGGCGTGTGCGATTCGCGAAACAAACAATCTATACACAATGCTGTTTCGTACGGTTGTGACTGCGGAAGCGAATACTGTTTCGCGTGGTGATTTAAAACTCTGGCATGAACGCCTTGGTCACGTGAACGTAAAATTTTTACGTGAGATGGTGAAGAAGAACCTAGCAGATGGCGTCGAAGTGTCAAATGATGATGTTTTCTTTTGCGAAGGTTGCCAGTATGGTAAACAACATAAAAGTTCGTTTCCTACTAATGTGAGGAGAAAGACTGTACCTGGTGAGTTTACCTATTGCGACCTAGGTGGTCCCATGACAACTCCGTCAATTGGTGGAGCATTGTATTATATTCTGTTCAAGGACGATGCTTCGTCCTACTTAACGGTTATGTTCATGAAACACAAATCAGACAGCTTCGACTGCTTCAAGAAATATGCAAACCTGTGCAAAAATAAATTCGGTCAAATGATGAAAATTCTGCGCTCCGATAATGGAACTGAATTTGTCAACAAGGAATTTCGCAACTTCCTCTCGACTCATGGAATCGAGCATGAGAAGACTGCTCCATATACACCTGAGCAAAACGCTAGACTGGAAAGGGAAAACAGAACAGTTGTAGAAAGCGCTCGATCCATGCTGTACACAAAGAATTTGTCCATAAATCTTTGGGCTGAGGCAGTTAATACTGCAGTCTATATTTTAAATAGAACCCCATCAACCCAGACGCCGGATACAACACCATTTGAAATTTGGAATGGTAGAATGCCTACCCTTGGTCATATTAGGGTATTTGGCAGTGAAGCATTCACGCTGACGCCTAAAGAAAAACGCACTAAGCTTGAGGCAAAAGGAAAAAGGCTGATTCTTGTTGGATATGAGAACAATTCCACGAATTATAGATTGCTTGACCCAGTGACTAAGAAGATTACAATATCAAGGCATGTAACCTTTAATGAAACCACTGACGTCAACCCTACCGTGCAGACAACTAGGATCCGCAACGCATCGGAACAAGAAGAGGACCTGGTACCAGAAGAAGATGGACAACAGCCAGAAGAAGAACCAGCAAACGCAGGAAATCTGAATCAACCTAATGGACCTGTGCTGCGCCCTAGAGAAACGCTCCGTCCCCCAGATCGCTATGAAGCAAATCTTGTTGAAACGGATGTACCGCAGTCCTACGATGAAGCAATGAGTAGTCCTGACTCAAAGGAATGGGCGGCAGCTATTAAAGAAGAAATAGACGCTCTAGACAAGAACGAAACGTGGGAGATGGTTCCTCTTCCACCTGACAAACGGTGCATTGGCTCCAGATGGATTTTTAAGGTAAAAAGAAATCCAGATGGGAACATTCAACGCTACAAGGCTAGGGTTGTTGCAAGAGGATTCTCGCAAGTAGAAGGAGTAGACTATACAGAAACTTTTGCTCCAACAGCGAGATACGACACAATTCGGGTCTTACTTGCGCTATCGGTAAAGAAAAATTTGAAAATATCTCAGTTCGACATAAAAACAGCCTTCCTTCATGGCTTACTGGAGGAGGAAGTGTACATGAGTGTTCCTGATGGCGTAACGAAGTCTACGAACATGGTATGCAAGCTTAAACGAGCTCTCTACGGTCTCAAGCAGGCCCCTCGTTGCTGGTACAAGAGGTTTGACGACTTCCTTCGAAATTTGGGTTTTCAACAGTGCAAAGCTGACAAATGCGTTTATTTTGCCGATTTTGAGGAGAAGAAAGTTATCCTCGCCTTCTATGTGGACGATGGTCTTATCTTGGCTGAAGACGATAAAACACTGTCAAAGATCGTCAATGAATTGAAACATGTCTTTGAGGTGACAGTCGGTGACCCTGGATATTACCTCGGAATGGAGATCTCAAAGGACCCAGAAGATGGATCAATCTTCATACATGGAACAAGCTATATTGATCGTCTACTCAAGAGGTTCAATCTACAAGATGCATGCACTAACAGCACACCAGCTGATCCACATGTGCTGTTAGTACAGCCTGCAACAGAAAAGGATGCCAACACGGAGAATAATGTTCCATACAGAGAGGCAATTGGATCACTAATTTTTGCAGCAGTTACCACAAGACCTGATATCATGTTTGCTGTCAGTGTGCTAAGCAGATTTCTGACAAACTTTAACAATAGTCATTGGAATGCAGCAAAACGCGTCTTCAAATACCTTAAGGCAACGCGTACCCTTGGAATAAAATATGTAAAAGACAACAAAAATGAAACACTCATTGGATATTCTGATGCGGACTACGCAAACGATCCAGACACGAGACGCTCCATGAACGGATACGTCTTCCTGATAAGTGGAGGACCGGTCACTTGGAATTGTCAACGCCAGAAGTCGGTCGCCCTATCTACAACAGAGGCAGAATACGTGGCTGCGTCGAATGCATCAAGAGAAGTGCTGTGGTTGAGACAACTGATCTCAGAAATTCATGAGATATCAAATAGTGGGACTGTCCTATGTGTCGACAACCAAAGTGCCATAAAGTTAATTAAAAATCCAGTTTTTCACAGACGTTCTAAACATATTGACGTTGTCTATCATTTTATAAGAGAAAAGTTTGAAGAAAACATTATAGACATTAAATATGTTCCCTCGGCCGAACAATTAGCCGATATTTTTACAAAAGCATTACCTAAAGTTGCTTTTCAAAAGAATTGTTCGTTACTTGGTATGAAAAATCGTACATAATTTTTGTTTTGCGGCTGAATTGGCATAAAATTATCGTTTTTTTTCTTTTAAATTAGGCACAGAATTAGTGGGAGTATTAAGAATAATTAATGTGCCTAAATTCTTTTCTTTATACGCCCCTGGGACTGACTGCGCCCTAGTAGTACGATCCTGTTATCCGTGCGTGCCGCTGCGCGACACTCACGCGACGTTAGTCAGTTGGCAATATTTACCTTCCTTCGACAACACGTGTACATATCTTTCCTACTTTTCTATTAATAAAGCTTTTCTTTTCCTTGTGTAAACTACGCTCTGCTCATTACTTATGAGTTCCCGATGAAAATGGTCAAAAAACGACACGAATCGGATCGTAATTAAGGAATCTTCATAATAAATTGATTTCCAAAACTTCGTTAAAAATAGTTCGATTTACATGAAATTTGGTATAATTTTCATTTGAAAAACATAAGAAATGCATCGGTATCACTTCCATATCGATACAATAAAGAATAAAGAATACAGTTTTTCTGAAACAGGTATGTATTCTCGGCCGACCGCTGCGAATCGAGGTCGGCGACCCACAGTCGAGGGTGAAATATTCATTACAGCGTATTAAGAGATTCATTATTCGTCATCGTATCGATATGAAAAGAACACTAATGGATTCCTGGCGTTCTCCCAATTAAAATTATCACAAATATCGTGGAAATAGGACTACTTTTACACAAGCAATACAAAGCAGAACAAGTGACCGCTTCGGAAATTTTCGTCGGTTAAAAATGAACGACTAGACAGAGTTAGAGATAGTGAACAAGAAAGATAGGAACAGGCCAAAAACGGGGATGAAAGGGGCAAAACAGAGAAAAACATAGACAGGGTAAAGAGAAAGCGTGGGATAAGGAAAGTGTCATTCGGTTCGTAAACGCCTGGCCGCCAAATGTTTCTGACGATGACCAGGCCTGTACGAACCCCTGAAACTAGGTATGTGTGTAGATGGAAGAAGAAACGGCAGAAAGTAATAAAAAGGTACATACAGGGTGTCCGCGGGAACAGTAAACAGTTGGATATTTCCTAACATATTCAATGGGGCAAATTTATTAGGCCAGACGATTTTATTCTTACATTATTATTTTAAAATATACGATGGTCAAGTTCTGTTTTTAAATCTGCGGAAATTCACCATCCGCATAATTGCCAGTCAAATCAGTTTTGATCCTTTCTTAACCGGTTAACTGGCAATGGATCATATATGATAAAAAAAATCTGGCCAATTCTGCTTATGTATCATATATGATCCAAAAAAAAATCTGGCCAATTCTGCCAAATCTGCCAATTCTGTATCATATATGATCAAATGGAATAACTTTGTGATTCACTTAATTTTTCGATGTTGCCAGTTTGGGCACGAATAATAAAAAAAGCCGTGCCAGTTAATCGGTTAAATCGCGTTCACTTCTTAGAATGTGTATATTGAAGATACACGTGTACACGTGTATCGAAATATACGGTTTCACGTGTATTAAGATATCCATATTTCATTTTTTTAACTAACTATCCGAATGTTTAGATTTTACGCAAATAATTTGCGATAGGTAGGTACAGACACAATTTACTAGGTTACAGATGAAAATAAATAACATCATGATTTTGGTTAATAAAGTTTAATCTATTAATCGTATATTAATCTATTTCAGACAACTACAACAACTGATTTTATGCTAACAGTGCGCATATGAGTTTTGTAAGGCGTTCTATTTGAAACACTATAACGCCGGATATAACCACTATTTTTGCATACAATTTTTTTTCATATTCCCTAAAGATTGACAAATGAAGCCACAAAGCTGCAAGTAAATATGTTTAATTTTTTGGTTTGAAAAAATTCTCGTTTACTTCCTACCGCTTGTAGCGGCTCGCAGAGTCTTGACTGCCAGGCGCGCCGCGTGCCTCAGAATTTTCCGCACTGTCGGAAAGCCACACGCCACGCCAAACCCTTGTCTTCAAGTGCCGCTTTCCTTTTCTAACTACCTTTTCTGTCTCTTATGTAAACTTTTCTGAAATCGAGGTTTGCGCGCCACACTTTTGGACGCGACACGCCTGACAACGGTTCTACTCGCACGCAAGAACGTGGAATTTCGGCGCGCCACACTTCTAACTTGTGGTGGAAACTTTTCGTCCGCAAGGAGAATGCAGATTGCAATACAGTCGTTATAACCGAGTAATAAACCATTTCCATAATTTATAGCACCTTCAGGTAAACCAAATGTAGCTTCGTAAAAACAGATGTTTCAGTGTGCCCTACAGTAACAGCATTTATGATATCCTCTATAAGCCAGGTACATATATCGAGGAATTCGTATACTTTTCGCAAACCTACGTATATCGCGATCGTGTCTTGCCGATCGTTTCGCAGATCGATAATATACATGGAACAGGTAGTACACAATACAAGACTGCGCTGGTTCCTGGAAAAAGCATGTGGAGTCGACGTAGAAATGGGAGCCCGAACTCGCTGTCTCTAAGTAGTGACGGGTACGATCTCCTGGCCTGCGAGAACGAGCGCGCTCCTTCCGACGTTCCGGCACGCCACGCCAAATGCGTGCCGCGCTGGCGTGTGGCGCGCAAAAGTGCCACGCAGGAACGTCCGTGTAAAGGGCCCAAATGTGACGAACGGCAACCAGAACGCGTCATAATAGATAAGTCAGGAATATTAAAAATTACAGGAAATTGTAATGTCCGAAGTAAGGGCGTAGTATTAAGAAAGCGTAAAACGGCATATAGTCAGGATATCGAACTAACGACGGCGCCGCTGTACGATATTACTGCGGCGATAAACGAGACGCAACGGGGCGAACTAGCGCACCCCCTCACGCGTTTCCAACTAGACAAACTGCTAAAAAATCCTTCCGAATTCTCCGCATTCTACAATCAACTCAATCAAGCAGAAAACGATCTGACTGATGACACCAACAACTATCAACCAGGATTAGCGACCTGGCAAATTGTACATCCGACGACGACGACGACTATGGTACAAATAGTAACTATAATACTCGCCATCTATTTGTTATCACGCGATTACCAACTTCGCCGGAAGATACAAATACCTCGACCAGCGAAAACGCGGATGACTAAAAAAGCAGCATCCACGCCCAACGCTGCGACCTCCAGAGAGGGCGCCGCGGACCCCGACTACGCCGTAGTAGCTGGGACAATGTAGGGTACCGGGAAATTTTGTAAGCAAGTTCGCGAAAAATTCCCCTAACCACCCTTTCCTCAAGGGGGGGGGGGGGGTGGGGGTGGGGGTGTTGTAACCCAACCGACACCCAGCGTAACGACATCGCGACACATTCCGATTGCTCCAATCGAACAGTAGAAATCCGGCACACCTGCGTAAGGGTTTTCGGAAGCATACCGAGAACCGTCAGCTTATGGTGAAACACCCAAAATCGGGCCAAATACGGAGACCCCGCTGGCCCCCGCTTCGCCCCGATCAAAGTATAAGAACCATGTACGAGCAAGGCGAGCTCAGACTTGTTATAGACTCTATACGAGACTCACGCGGATTGTCACAGTGTCCATGTAACCCAGATCGGGATAGAATAAATCTTGTTTAACCTACGGTGAGTTCCAACTCTTTAACCGGTCAAGGATCCTACTACCCTCGGTTTATAACCGAGTATATCCGCCCCGGCATCCTCACCCGAGTATTCGGAGCCCGTCGGACGACAACAGCGAAGGACGACCTAGGAACACCGCCAGATTCTCAGGGAGAATCTCGACCCAGGCGCTTTCCACAACACGACGCCAAGTACATGAAAGATACCCTGTATATGTCGACTGTCGCTACCGCTATCGTTTACTCGAGAAACGGCTATCCAACCTAACCTGAATCTTATTTCATTAATATCTCATCACGTCTGCAATATTTTCTAAATTTAAAGGCATTTTTTCCATGTAAACCGCATATAAGCTTTCGAATAAGACGAAATTTCAATAAAATCTGTCCACGCATGACAGAGATATCATACTATCGTCTCATGAATCTGTCGGAAACGGTAAGATTTTCTTCTGATTCTCCTTCAACCAAATTTTTGTCAACATAATACGTATTCGCGTTACACACACACCTTCAGCCAAAACGGAACTAATACATGTTTCGTTCGTCGATTCGTCGACTCTCGGGATCATTCGGCAGGGAACGTCGTCCGTCGTTGTACATATATATATATATATATACCTATGTATACTATTTGAATTTTATAACCTACCAAGTGTCAATCCATCATAACCTGC